>OX101733.1:3300227-4796538 GCA_944452665.1 Stenoptilia bipunctidactyla | reverse complement strand
TTTTTACATTGAGATTCTTGTAATTTAATCTCCTTATTCGTAACAAAGAATAGAATTAAAGGAGTGATTGGATTTCCTCACTACTTCAGCTTTTTTTCAGTGACTCATCCTAATTTGACATCAATCTAATCTGCAGTGCGAGCACAGAACTTTCTCGACTCGTATATTTACAAGTTTTCGTATAGTATGAAGACGGTTTGAAAGCAATAATTGAAATCTATCCATTGCCGCACGGCAAGTTTAAATAAATGTGTGCCTTGTTAAATTCAAAAATTTAAATTCAAAACAGACACACTATGTTTTGATGTAAAATATATTAAAAAAAAAAAAAACACTTCCCGTTTGCGTTCGCTCCCGAACGGTCGTGTTAGCGGCCGCTCCCGAGTGTTCGTATTGCGCTGCCCTTGTTCCCTCCCCCGCACTCGTGCGGGTAAGGTCCCAAGTTAAGCTCTTTCGGAAAGTTTTCTCTTGTGGAGGCTGTGTGGTGTCGGGGCTAATTCATCTGCCCTTTTCAGGGTGGACCCGACTGCTGCCGGCCGAAGCATCGCTGGTCAGGTGGATACGTAACCGTGCCAACGAAGCCTGATCGTCCGCCGTTCACCGGCAATAGGTCCGTACTAGGTCGTTCTCTTTTTCAGCGCAGTTTGTGCAACCATTTCGCCGTATAACGGCACGCAATTGTCTCATCTAGATCCTTTCTTACAGCACTCTCCTACTCCCGCATAATGCATCCTGTGATAGCAACACTCAACCACGAGCAGCTCTTTTTTGTTGATAGACTGCAGCAAACAGTTCAACTCCCTCCTGATCTTCTTTTAGTCTTAGTTCCTCCAGACTTCGACCCAAAGCGCGCTTTGTCAGCGCTCGTAGGTCAAACCTTCCCAACAGACTCTCCGGCGTCGCCAGACCCTTCTGAGCAAGCCGGTAGTAGTATGTTGGTAGTCTCTTCCGCGTGCAAACGCAAAACTACCCCGCCGGGTAGTGACTCTGACTCCACTCCTATAGTTCCAGAATCTCCTACTCCGTTCACAGAGGTTCGCAAAAAGTCAAAATCGAAGAAGAAGAAGCTTCTTCTTCGATTTTGACTTTACCTCCATCCGTTTCAGCTGCTCCAGCCGCTGTTCCTGCTCCTCAAAATGTCGCACCAGCGTCTGCTCCTGCGCCCTTCGTTTCAGCGATCCCGGCGGTTCAATCAGATTCGGCTCCGCCGAAAGTCAAGTCTCCGCCCCCCGTCTTTTTACGGGACAAGAGCCGCTGGACCGAGGTCTCAGCTCTCTGCGGTAGTCACAATCCCAAGATCCAGTATAGTAAGGCATCCAACGTGGGTGACTCTATTAAGATCTTAGTCTGTTCCATTTCCGATTTCAGGAATCTTACTCGGCTTCTTACTGATCAAAAGCTCAAGTACCATACTTACGCCCTCCCTGAGGAGCGTAAGATTCGTGCCATCCTCAGGAACGTGCCGTTCGAGCTCTCGAACGAGCAAATCCAAAAGGACTTGTCTTCTCAAGGCTTCCCCGTCGAATCTGTGCACAAAATGCACAGCCGCCGAGGCAAGCAGTTCCCACTTGCGCTAGTAATCCTAGCGAAGAGCCCGCAAGGGCAGTCCATTTTCAGAGGCAAGCCCACCGTGTGCGGTCTCTCTAACATCCGCGTCGAAGTTCCACACAAGCGTGGTTTCCCAAGTCAGTGCCACCGCTGCCAACTGTATGGTCATGCGGCGGCAAATTGTTTTGCTTCCCCTAGGTGCGTCAAGTGCCTAGATCCGCATGGGACTAAGGAATGCTCTCGCACTCCCGAATCGCCCACCGCTCCGTCCTGCGTCTTGTGCGGCCAGTCAGGCCACACAGCAAACTTTCGCGGCTGCCCCAAGGCACCGCGTGCTGCCAGGGCTACCGTGAAGCCCATCGAGAACTGGAGAGAGCGACCGCATCCTAGCTCGGACGCTCCTGCAGTCAGTTCAAAGGGCCCTAAGGCCTTTACTTCTATCGTTCCAGGTCAGCGCAGCCGGGTCGCGACTCAATCGCAACCGGCTGCCAAACCGACTTCCCAGTGCCAGAACGCAAAAGGTTCTCAAGACCGCATGGCGTTCTGGATCCAGCTCGCTCCCATCGACGAGATCCTGGCTTTCGGCGCCGCTCTCGACGCCAGCCCAGAGGGTTTCAACGGTGCTCTTCCGGTCCTAACCAAGTTCGCTCCCCTTATTAGGAAACTCCAGCAAGCTCAACGTTTCTAAACGTAGTCCCTCTTTCCAGCATTCCTATCTCAGAGTGAGTCTGATCACTCTAGATAATCTCTTAGTTTCAGCTTTGTCATTTCTGCTAGTCTTAGCTTCTGAATTTCTCGCTTTCAGTTCCTTTTGGTGGCAGCCGTCCGGATGCCGCTCACTGCGCAGCCTCTCTCTCCAATTGGCTGGATAAATGATCAAGAACCTGAATCAAGGTAGGTCGTAAAGGGCGATGTTTAGTGGGTATGCTCGGCTTCACTGAGTGAGTCTCCACACTGTCTGGGCATTCTATTTTCCGTTAGCCACTGGGGTTAACAGCTTATAGAATGCCCATTCGTCCGTAATAGGATTCATCCTCCTCCCGCTAAAGCTTGCTTTACTGGTTAAAGCTTGTTTTAGGGGGTGCCAAAACTTTCTGTGGCGGAAAAACAAAAAATAAAAAAAATAAAAATTACTGACTTATTTGCTATATGTTTTATTGTTTTCAAGGTACATTAAATTAAAACATTTTATAAGTTTTTGACAAATATTTATTTATTTTCTTACATAAATGAAGTTTCAAATTATTTAAAGGCACTTTTTAGTATTAATTCACTTGAGATCAGTTATAGGACTTAAACTTTGAATCAACTAAACTTTTCAGAAAAAATAACATTCCTATCTATAAATCTAATAAATCTAGTAAATAAAAATCAACAAAAAAACTTTCTTACATAAAATATAAAAATTGTGACAAAGGGTCAATACAGGTAAAATTATTGGCATTCTTTGCAGAGAGGATTCGAACACTGTAGGCATGTGACCTGTTTACTGTTTACACAAGTGTATTGAGTCTTTCTCTTTCGCTGTGACGGGCAAAGTCGACATGTCTTCCGGTTAGACGAACTAATCTCCTGTGTAGGTGGCACTTCTGGAGGCATTTCTGCTCCCAAAACTCGCTACAGTGTCAGTTTTAGATCTTTTGTAAGATTTGATGTCATTACACGTCTTTGCATATGAGGAACAACTAGATCACGTGAAATAAAAAATTACAATGTTACTAAAAACTTGCAACCGACTCCATACTATACGAACTTTCGTAAACATACGATTCGATAAAGTTCTGTGCTCGCACCGCTAGTGTGATGGTGAGGTTGAAGATTCTTGGATAATTATTGATATCGGGTTTCTTGGAGTGGTTGCCCCTTACGACAAACTGAGGCGGCATGATTTTTCTAACCAGCATCTGACACTTTTCTGCAATTTTTACAAAGAAATGTTCATTGTATGTACGATTTTTGCATCGATATAAATCGGAAATTAATAGACTGATAATATCTTTCTCTATTCGAAAGTTAAATAATTCAGGAGAAATCAGCAATTTTGGCAGGAAATTCCCACGGCCACGTAGTTGAAATGAGAAATGAGTTACGTGGGCGAAACCGTGGGAAATTTCTTGTATAGAATAATGAGAGCACATTAGCAAAATATGTATTCTTTAGCTTTCACCTTTAATATTTATTTGAATCGACACATATCAAATTAATTAATAAACATGTATAGGATGAAACATAAGTAGTGAACAGAAATAAATGTGTCTTACTGTGTAACTTTAGTTTAAACACGAGGACGTGACAAAAGGATAAAATATGCAAACGTTTTTTTATAATTCGTTAATTTACAAATATGATTTTAATTCATTGAATCTCATAGTAACTCCAATTGCAACGTTAAACTTTCATAGATCTACAGGGTGACTGGTGACAAATTTTAGATACTGAGGGAGAGCACTCTGAACTCGATTCTGATCATAATTATGTAATAAAAGTAGGTACTCAATTTCTCACTAGAATTCCCCATAAATTAATATTACTATAGATAGGTAGATAGATATTTATTTTATTCACATCAAACACAAATACATATAATCAAGCACAAATACACATGCATATTGATAAACAAAATCAAACAAAATCAAAAAAAAAACAAGAAAACACAAAATAAAAGAAAATAAAGTAAATATTTTTCAGCGAATAAAACAATAAATTAAATTGGTTCAGTAAAAATGTATGCTGATGCAAAATGGCGATAACTCAGTGAGACGTTTGCATTTAAGCAAACCACCGATTTTCAGTTACCGCCAGTGAGGTCTGCGCAGAGGCGCATGTAACTATAACGACACATAATAGTATTATATGATTATACATACACTTCCCGTTTGCGTTCGCTCCCGAACGGTCGTGTCTGCGGCCGCTCCCGAGTGTTCGTATTGCGCTGCCCTTGTTCCCTCCCCCGCACTCGTGCGGGTCAGGTGCCAAGTTAAGCTCTTTCGGAAAGTTTTCTCTTGTGGAGGCTGTGTGGTGTCGGGGCTAATTCATCTGCCCTTTTCAGGGCGGACCCGACTGCTGCCGGCCGAAGCATCGCTGATCAGGTGGATACGTAACCGTGACAACCAAGCCTGATCGTCCGCCGTTCACCGGCAATAGGTCCGTACTAGGTCGTTTTCTTTTTCAGCGCAGTTTGTCTTCGTAGACTTTCTTTCAGCCCAGCATTATGCCTCGGCACCCTAAGTGCACCGGGCTTAAGTGCGATCATTGCGATCAGGTCTTTCGTGATAAAAAACATTATCAGGACTATTCGAGAGAAAACTACATCAAGCATAAAGAAGTGGTAGAGGCTCACAATCAGGCATCCGCTAAATACAATGATCTTCTCGATCAATTCGAGTCCTTGCAGGAGCAATTCGAGTCCTTGCAGGAGCAATTATCCGCTCGTCCCTCATCCTCAGATTTCAGTCAGTTGTCCAGCGAAAAACAATCACTGGAAGTTCAACATGCAGCCGAGAAGAAAGCCCTTCTCGCTCAAATCGAGTCCTTGCGAGAGCAATTGTCCGATCGTCCTCAGGTCGCCTCCTCTTCTCAGGGGTTCCAAACCGATTCTCCGGCGTCTCCAGATCCATCTGAGTACGTCGCTCCTCTTTCAGATAGCATGTTGGTAGACTCCACCGCATGCAAACGGAAAACTACCCCGCCGGGTAGTGATTCCGACTCCGCTCCTTTAGTTCCAGAATCTCCTGCTCCGTTCACCGAGGTTCGCAAAAAGTCCAAGTCTAAGAAGAAGAAGCAAGATGCTTCTTCGACTTTATCTCCATCCGTTTCAGCTGCTCCAGCCGCTGTTCCTGCTCCGCAAAATGTCGCACCGGCGTCTACTCCTGCGCCTTTTGTTTCAGCGATCCCGGCGTCTCAGCCTGCGTCGCAATCAGATTCGGCTCCGCCGAAAGTCAAGTCTCCGCCCCCCGTCTTTCTACGGGACAAGAGCCGCTGGACCGAGGTCTCAGCTCTCTGCGGTAGACACAATCCCAAAATCCAGTATAGTAAGGCATCCAACGTGGGTGACTCTATTAAGGTCGTTGTCAATTCCATTTCCGATTTCAGGAATCTTACTCGGCTTCTTGCTGATCAAAAGCTCGAGTACCACACTTACGCCCTCCCTGAGGAGCGTAAGATTCGTGCCGTCCTCAGGAACGTGCCGTTCGAGCTCTCGAACGAGCAAATCCAAGAGGACTTGTCTTCTCAAGGCTTCCCCGTCGAATCTGTGCACAAAATGCACAGCCGCCGAGGCAAGCAGTTCCCACTTGCGCTAATAATCCTAGCGAAGAGCCCGCAAGGGCAGTCCATTTTCAGAGGCAAGCCCACCGTGTGCGGTCTCTCCAACATCCGCGTCGAGGTACCACACAAGCGTGGTTTTCCAGGTCAGTGCCACCGCTGCCAATTGTATGGTCATGCGGCGGCGAATTGTCATGCTTCCCCTAGGTGCGTCAAGTGCCTAGATCCGCATGGGACTAAGGAGTGCTCTCACACTCCCGAATCGCCCACCGCTCCGTCCTGCGTCTTGTGCGGCCAGTCAGGCCACACAGCAAACTTTCGCGGCTGCCCCAAGGCACCGCGTGCTGCCAGGGCTACCGTGAAGCCCATCGAGAACTGGAGAGAGCGACCGCAGCCTAGCTCGGACGCCCCTCCAGTCAGTTCAAAGGCCCCTAAGGCCTCGATTTCTATCGTTCCAGGTCAGCGCAGCCGGGTCGCGACTCAATCGCAACCGGCTGCCAAATCGGCTTCCCAGTGCCAGAACGCAAATGGTTCTCAAGACCGCATGGCGTTCTGGATCCAGCTCGCTCCCATCGACGAGATCCTGGCTTTCGGCGCCGCTCTCGACGCCAGCCCAGAGGGTTTCAACGGGGCTCTTCCGGTCCTAACCAAGTTCGCTCCCCTTATTAGGAAACTCCAGCAAGCTCAACGTTTCTAAACGTAGTCCTCTTTCCAGCATTCCTATCTCAGAGTGAGTCTGATCACTCTAGATAATCTCTTAGTTTCAGCTTTGTCATTTCTGCTAATCTTAGCTTTGTTTTTCTCACTTTCAGTTCCTTTTGGTGGCAGCCGTCTGGATGCCGCTCACTGCGCAGCCTCTCTCTCCAATTGGCTGTCGCTCCGATAAATGATCAAGAACCTGGATTAAGGTAGGTCGTAAAGGGGGATGTTTAGTGGGTATGCTCGGCTTCACTGAGTGAGTCTCCACACTGTCTGGGCATTCTATTTGCCGTTAGCCACTGGGGTTAACAGCTTATAGAATGCCCATTCGTCCGTAATAGGATTCATCCTCCTCCCGCTAAAGCTTGCTTTACTGGTTAAAGCTTGTTTTAGGGGGTGCCCAAAATTTTCTGTGGCGGAAAAACAAAAAAAATAAATAAATATATGATTATATGTAATTTACATTGGTTAATATCGAACTATGTTACTGCTTACTTTACACACTACTGATTCAATCGCGAAACGTTACCTGGCACGCGGATAGCTGCCAACGCTAGCGTAACCATTCGTTGCGTAATCAATTCTTTAACTTTCGGTTAAGTTTACTCAGTAAATAATAAATATATATTTTTTATATGTTTTCTCTTTATGAATGATCTCAAACTATCACGTCCTTGAATTTCAAAAGTGACCCACCAGTCACTCTTTATAGCATATTGCTAAGAATAATCAATCAAGTTTAGGGTGACTGTAGGTACTAAATTTTTGTGTTTTTTCTATTTAAATGTATTATCAATAAATTTTAATTGCTTGATTTTAGAGTTAATGCAATACATTCGCCCTAAAAAAACTGCTACAGAAACAAAAAAAAAAAAGATTACAAATTATGTTTCACCTAGCAATATTATAAATATGAAAGTTTGGATAGATGGATGTTTGGATATTTTCCTCAATCACGGCACAATGGCTCAATAGATTTGTATGTATGATTTGTGTGTCTGGAATAGCACAAAAGCTACTTTTTATCTTGATATAAACCGCGCAACACATATAAATGATTTGTATTCATCCCTTTTAATGACATAAGACTTCTAAGCTATCTCTACGCAGCCCACAATCTGTCCATCAGTATAACAGCAGTACCTACAAATATATATTAAATCCGTATCACAACCATCAGGACGCGTGTAGAATGTCAAATTAATTTTCTATCCTTATCTATCATTACTTTTCAGGTCACGTTTGGTATCATTACGTGTATGACCTAATGTGTTTTGTGTTTCCAAATCAGCCGAAAATTAAACCTAATGATTCCGATTTGTTGATAATGTTGACATTACATGAGGGGTGGAATTTATATGTACTGATTATTATATGATAAAATTTTGATGACGACCGGCTGGTGTAGTGGTAACATGCATTGCCTTCTATGCTAGAGGTCCTGGGTTCGAATCCCGGCGGCGGCGGGTATTTGTGTGATGTACACAGATATAAGCCGTCAAGTCATGTATGTTTATATGTTTATTTAAGTTTATTCTAATAAAAAATATGTATTTATTCAATATGTATGTTTATTATTATTATTTCGAATGGTCGAAATTCTCAGCCAACAACGTTGGCCCCTAGAAAACATAGTTGCGTTGAAGATTTTGTTTGTTCGAATAATAAGCTCAATCGAGATAATTTATAAGCCTTCCCGTTAGGTTTGAGAAATTAATTTCGCATTTTCTATTCCTGAGCAACACTTCACTAAAATAATTAAAACTTATGAAATCGGTACTGAAACATACGCGTGCAGATAAGCCAAAGTTATCATTGTATGTGTCAAAACTGTTGCTATCTTACTTAACTCGCCGTCCTTAAAATTACTTAACTTTCATGACACGCACGGAATACATATTGTTAAGGAAAAGGGGCGACTTTTCAAAAGCTTTTGAAATCTGTATTCCTATGGTGCAATTGCTTCATTAACGTCCAAATAATAACCTAATTTGAACTAACCGATAAGAAAACAATACCTTCAGAATTTAAATTTACTTATTATTATTATGTACACATTTACAAAAGTTGTGTAGAAATTAAAGCATTCTAAGGGTTGTTATTTCAAAATATTATTATTGTATTGATATTAGACTAACGTCTTATAAATTTAAATATGTTTGAGACAAAATTATATTATACTTCCTTTTATACTTATATTTGATTCTGAAAATATGGTGTTAGTAATATTAAACCAAATAGTGAGCTTAAATCTCACGAGCATAATTCGACAAATAAAAAATACAGGAATAACCCTTGGAAGTGGAATTCTTATACATTCACTTTAAAGTTTGAACATTTTTTTTTTGAATTTAGAAAAGATAAAAAACCATAGTTAAAAGATTGCACAACGCTGCTCTTCCCTCGAAATAAACGTGAAAAGTGTCTAAATTGTCTACACAAAATTAAATTTGGATCCAATTTAAAGTGGAATTGAATCCAAATTTCAATCCAAGATACAAAAACAAACCTGGATTTCGGTTTTCATGGCATGTATGTGACATTAAATGTCCTAAAACCAAGATTTTAGATTGATATTCAATATAGAAATCTACTTTGCCTCTCTTATCAACCAGTAAGTCACACACATTCTTGTTGTCAATAGTTTGGCGTATTGGAGTCCGAATACTTTAATTTCACTACTGTTTGACGTGCCAAATAGTCAATTCACGCTTTGATGTTGACATATTTCAGATATTGGAGCTTTTAGTAAGTAGTAAGACCATGGGTAAGACATGTCTCATCAATATTTCTTCGTAATGAGCCCAATGTAGGGCTATGAGGGTCTTCTCAGGGTGACGAGGAAGTTTATGCCGAAAAACCGCCAAGCTGGCCCAGTGCTGGTTGGTGGATGTCAGAATATTCAGGGCTCCGAAATGGCTTTTGACAAACTCTAACTCCTACTATATACAGCACCCAAAACTGACTGCTTAACTTATCTATAGCAGAAATCAATAGTAAAAAGAAATTATCGTCCCCTTAAAACTGTAGCCTAAATTTTTTACTATTACTTATTACATACATAACTTCACGCCTGCATCCCTTATGGGATAGGCAGAACACCAGAGGCTATAAAAACATCTGATGTCACTTTTGACACGTTGAGAGGTTTTTTTATGATGGAGAGAGACTCTTGCAGTGACAGGGGGTCAGCCTATCGCTAACAAAAATGCCAATAAAACTTCTGTCCGTTAACTGACTTTTACAGTAAGCCGGGGAAGAGAAGCAGCTGGCACATTCTATGTTTTTCTTACACTCCTAGTCCCGCAAAATCATATTTTATATAGGTATTTTTATGTTTTTTTTTATTACCTACGTTTCAAGGCAATGCATATCTCAATATTTATTCACTTCATTCATTCAAAGCATCGATTTCATCTCTGCCTTAGCTTCGAGTAACGTAATTGATATTCACTGAAATCTTAAAGCGATAGAAGCGCTCTTCGACGATGGCGGCATGAGTACCTACCAACTCAAATTACAATTCAATGAAACAACAAACGATCACGAAGTTTCCTTTATCATACTATAATAGTATAGCATGTTTGATTTATGAAATATTTGCTTCAAATGAAATATGATAGCAATTGTAAAGGTTATTGGATTTGTTGAATTTCGGTTTGCGCACTTAATGTATAGTTATTGCGCTTTAACGTAATACGCGTTTATAATTTTAAAACGATACTTTGAATGTATGATTATTATTTTAATTCTGATTGATGTTAAGCTAAAGTATGCAAAAAGTTCGATCACTGAATGGTTTTTACACTTTTGTGATCGTTTTTCGTAACGACAAGCCTTTGTGTAAACAGACGCATAGTTTCAAAGCCTCAGTTTTTTCATGTTAAAAGAGTTTGTGTAAAATTATTCATCACAATGAAGAAGCTTTGAATGTTAACTATTGTTTATTGATTAAGTTGCCTTACGAAACCTTCGAAACTTACCTGCTGTGATTATACAGGGTTAACTTTAATTAGTGCATCACGGTTTACAGGAAGCTTCTCCACATCAAACACATCAACAACATTTTTTCTACGACTTTTTACAAATATTGATATACTAGCTGTTGCGCGCGGTTTTACCCGCGCAATTTCGATTCCCGCGGGATTTTCAGGATAAAAAGTAGCCTATACGGATTCGGAAGAATCCCTCTAAGTAATGGTACAAGAAATTTTGAAATCGGTCCAGTAGTTTTTGAGCCTATTCAATACAAACATACAAAAAATACAAAGGTTTCCTCTTTATAATATTAGTATAGATGACACAAAAAAAGGAAAACAAACAAATTTTTGCTCCCTCTGTTGTTTATTACTCTGTATATTGCTGCGTCACCCTGCAAACCCGCGCCCGCTGCACGTTGCGAGACGCTAGGTACGTGCGTCAATAGCTACTGCGCCAATCGTGAGATCGACGGTTCGATTCCCGCACGAAACAAAAAAAAATTATATGTCAGGGTGTTTATTTATATATGTATTATATTCTAGGGTCCCCCTAGTTCGCTACATGGTATCTCATATCACAAGCTATGCTTACTTTTGGGCTATATTGTTGATGTGATTGTCTGGGGATTTTATTTTACTTATTATTTTATTGTATAAAAATAATTCAGAAATATGTTTTTATCTACTTCCTTAACCAATACAATAGCTCGGAAACTATCATAATAATCATAAATATCTCATGGAATACAAATATGTATAAGTGAAACTAATCGCTAAGTCCACTTTACCGTGCACTCACACATAATGTACCTACCTATGATATAAACATGCACATCAAGTTTCGGGCTTTTTTATCTTTTCAGATACCTTTGTCCAGTCGCAAGTTTAGCCCACGCTGGATTATGCAGATGCCACGGAGGAGCTTTTAAACGAATTGAAGCGCTTTAAAAATCCTTACATTCGCTTTATATTTGGACTCAAAAACTTTGATCGCGGGTCTTACTTTTGCTAACTCTGATACCTTTCTATCAGCCATCAAAGAAATACTAGAATCGTCTGTCTTATTGTTAATATCCTACATAACCCACTAATTTTTCTTCCACCAAATTATGATAATGGGATGATTATGCAATGTGGTTTCATTTTTACCTCTTCTGAAACAACATTGCTAGATCGCAATTCTTTTTTACCTAAGTTACAAAAAAGACTTCAATTGAAGTTTTCACTTGAGTTTTTATCAAAACTAAATTATAGACAGAATTACCTTTTTCATTGGCCATTATTCAAACTTTTATAACTGGTTTTGTTTACAAAACTCCATGAAAATATATACAGGATTGTTTTTAGTCGACAGCCAAATTTTAATGTTATTTTCTTTAATACGATATAAACGTACTTGCATACTTATTTTTGTATCGCCCAGTACAAAAAGTTAAGATATGGCATGAAAAACTTTTTTTTAATTAGTCTCTGTTTATGAACATAGCTACGTGGAATTGATAATACTACGCCGTATTTTTACCGTAAAAGGATTTTGTAGCGCGTAGTCGTCTTTATTTTATTGGTATTCATTCGTAATTTAAAGTGACCATGCTTTGCTTATTGTGTTAGTGAATATATTATTTTCCTTGTAAAAAAAAATACTTACCATTTTTTGCAAAAATGATTTCTATAAAATGATACTTATTACGTAAAAAAATGTGGCCGGTGTCTACAAATCAACCCTCTATACAAAGGAGTGAATAGATGGCTGTACTCTAGCAATAAATTTAAATGTCGAGTTTAATCGCAAAATGCAATGTTATAATTTCGTTACTGTCGTCCATATAAGCCTAGTTTGGTTTCATTGTAATCCTGCGGTTTATGTTAAATGCCTAATCGATGATGTTTGACCCAACTATCTATACGTTTTACACAATGGGCGTACTGTAATTATTGAGAATTAGTGGTTGAAATTCGAAATTATTCGTTAAATTGTTAATTTATAATTAAGTACCTACATTATATTTTTATGCACTAGCGGTTCTCTGTTTGAACTATATTTGTGAAGAGATGATGAAGAGTTTCACCGTCATCTGTGCGTGAAAGGATCAAATTCATGTGCGGCTATCACCTTGAACCTATTATCAAAAATCAGACGTTCTTTATTGGTACAAACCTATAATTCAATTAAAATTGTATTTTTTTTACATTATTTTTTTTTAATAAAATATTAATATTACAACTATTTAGGGCCAACTACTGAATTTAATTAAATGGTCCTTTTTCATTCGTTTAGTATACAATTTTAAAGCAATGTATAAATACGTGAATTTGAGTTGTGTATTTTATCTTAACAGTAACTATTATGAAAATAATTAATTACCAAACATACCCAGTACTTTAATACAGAGTAAAAGTAAAATTAGTTTTTTGCTATTTTTTAAAGTCAAAGAAAAAGTAAGTGACGTGAAGCAATACTCTAGCAATGAGAAAATGAAATCATAAATAATTTTATGAGTCAAAATATTTTGTTTCTCAATTTGCCGATATTTTGTATTTTTAAAATTTATTCGTTCACTTCACTATTCATTTTCTTCAACAAGATTTTGTTGTAATTAAGCCAGGTTTATACCCAAGCCCACAGACTCGGTACCAACTAACGGTCCAGTGATTAATTCTATCGTGTTTCCTGAATCTCAGCTTCTTCTTTTCGTTTTGTTATCCTAAATATACCTACGGCGTTATAGGTATTTTAATAATTGTTATAGTAAAGCCTTCTTAAAAATCATTTTTTGGCATACTATTAAATATAGGATACATCACATAATATTACTCATTCACAAAAACTGATACTCATACATATAATAATATGAGAATTCATATCAAACCTTCTAAATTTTAGCTCCAGCTTAAATGAGTGTGAACAAATGACAGGTGCGCATTATACATAAATAAACTTCAAGAACTGCTCTTTAATTTAACAATAAATAAAACAATTTTTGATTAATATTGTTGTTTTTTATTTAATATTTAAAAGCGAAAAACATTCTGAGGCACCCATAAACCCTAGAGCTTTTTTAAATAACCCCGACGTGGTTTGTGGCACGGATTGTGGCTGACATAGTAATTTAGAAGGCAACTTAGATTTTTAGGCGGGAATATTGCTATTTAAAAGAATTCTGTTTAATCAGCACCCTTACAGAAGTATTTATTTACGCCTACGTGTTTAGTACTGCAAGTGCGTCTAAACAGGTTTGCTTATTGAGCACGCTAGTATCGATCAGCCATTAATATTTAAACATATAAGCATACATAAAACTAGCATGCTTATTGCTAGAAAATTTAAACTACTCTTAGGCATGCTATTGCACATACTAAATTGAAAGTTTTTAGCATGCTATTTTAGAGCATGTGCCTAACAGTAGCAATATTATTTATAAATTTCTTTACCTTTATTTTAATATTTAATACCAACATTTAAAACATCGAGTATAATATATGCTTCCCGACTTGTCTAGACAAATGGCGGTTCCAGCGGAGACATGAGGCAGTAAAACAAATCTTTTACTCTCCAAAATGTTAGTTTAAACGTCAAAGCTTTTAAAGTAATAAAATATTTCAGCTTCCTGATATCAGTTTACTTCCTGGCAAACATTTTTCGTAGACAATTGGATTAACCATTTGCCAATTGTGCAGGACAGTGACAACAAAACATAAAAGACAGTTATATAAACTTAAAACAGTGTATATAGATAGTGTTATAGTGTTTTATAAGACTCTTAAAGAGCTAAGAACGTTTAAAATAGTGTTTCATAGTGTTTTTATAGTGTTTATAGTGAATAAGTGTCCCATACAAGTGTTAGTTTGTAAGAAGTTTATAACAGTTTTTATTAGCTTGATAAAATGTTTGCTTAATCGTTTGTATCTTTGTAATTTGATTAATCAATAACTGCTACGAAAACTTATGTGATTATAGCCTGAAAATAGCTCGATTTGTATTAGGATAGATTATGGTAATAAAGAAATGGTTTTGAAAGTCTTATCATTCCCGCACATAGAGAGAGAGATCTAAAAAGATAATAGAATTTATAAATAGTTTTCCTATTAGAATATAGTAAAGATCTGATAAGAATAGTCGAATCTAGTCAGAATCTTATTAGAAAAATCTAGAAAGTTCGAATTAGATTCGAGCGAGACAGACGTATGTGTGTCCCGCTCGCACGCTTGCATTACTCTCTCTTGTGCGGTATCCTTGCGCGCCTGCGCCGAATCACTTAAGAATGCGCCACACTCCGCCAGCGACACGAGATCACTTCCCGTTTGCGTTCGCTCCCGAACGGTCGTGTCTGCAGCCGCTCCCGAGTGTTCGTATTGCGCTGCCCTTGTTCCCTCCCCCGCACTCGTGCGGGTCAGGTGCCAAGTTAAGCTCTTTCGGAAAGTTTTCTCTTGTGGAGGCTGTGTGGTGTCGGGGCTAATTCATCTGCCCTTTTCAGGGCGGACCCGACTGCTGCCGGCCGAAGCATCGCTGGTCAGGTGGATACGTAACCGTGCCAACGAAGCCTGATCGTCCGCCGTTCACCGGCAATAGGTCCGGACTAGGTCGTTTTCTTTTTCAGCGCAGTTTGTCTTCGCTAGACTTCCTTTCAGCCCAGCATTATGCCTCGTCACCCCGAGTGTAACGAGCATCAATGCGAAAACAATCGCCGTCGTATTCATGATCTCCAGGCGGCTATCCTACGCCTTAAACAGGACAATCAAAAACTTCATCGTTCCGAGTTGAAAACGATTGGAACGTTTCATGATCAGTCCGATAAGATCGACTCCTTGAAGAAGGAGTTATCTGCGCGTCCCTCGTCCTCAGAATTCAGTCAGATGTCTTCTGATTTCAATCAGTTGTCCAGCGAAAAACAATCACTGGAAGCTCAACTTGCCGCCGAGAAGGAAGCCTTTCTCTCCGAGAAGGATGCCCTTCTCGCTCAGATCGAGTCCTTGCAAGAGCAATTATCCGCTCGTCCTCAGATCGCCTCCTTTTCTCAGGGTTTCCAAACCGATTCTCCGGCGTCTCCAGATCCATCTGAGTACGTCGATCCCCTTTCAGATCGCATGTCGGTGGATTCCACCGCATGCAAACGGAAAACTACCCCGCCAGGTAGCGATTCCGACTCCGCTCCGTTAGTTTCAGAATCTCCTGCTCCGTTCACAGAGGTTCGCAAAAAGTCAAAGTCAAAGAAGAAGAAGCAAGATGCTTCTTCGACTTTATCTCCATCTGTTTCAGCTGCTCCAGCCGCTGTTCCTGCTCCGCAAAATGTCGCACCGGCGTCTGCTCCTGCGCCTTTTGTTCCAGCGATCCCGGCGTCACAGCCTGCGTCGCAATCAGATTCGGCTCCGCCGAAAGTCAAGTCTCCGCCCCCCGTCTTTCTACGGGACAAGAGCCGCTGGACCGAGGTCTCAGCTCTCTGCGGTAGACACAATCCCAAGATCCAGTATAGTAAGGCATCCAACGTGGGTGACTCTATTAAGGTCGTTGTCAATTCCATTCCCGATTTCAGGAATCTCACTCGGCTTCTTGCTGATCAAAAGCTCGAGTATCACACCTACGCTCTCCCTGAAGAGCGTAAGATTCGTGCTGTCCTCAGGAACGTGCCGTTTGAGCTCTCGAACGAGCAAATCCAAGAGGACTTGTCTTCTCAAGGCTTCCCCGTCGAATCTGTGCACAAAATGCACAGCCGCCGAGGCAAGCAGTTCCCACTAGCGCTAGTAATCCTAGCGAGGAGCCCGCAAGGGCAGTCCATTTTCAGAGGCAAGCTCACCGTGTGCGGTCTCTCCAACATCCGCGTCGAGGTACCACACAAGCGTGGTTTTCCAGGTCAGTGCCACCGCTGCCAATTGTATGGTCATGCGGCGGCAAATTGTCATGCTTCCCCTAGGTGCGTCAAGTGCCTAGAACCGCATGGGACTAAGGAGTGCTCTCGCACTCCCGAATCGCCCACCGCTCCGTCCTGCGTCTTGTGCGGCCAGTCAGGCCACACAGCAAACTTTCGCGGCTGCCCCAAGGCACCGCGTGCTGCCAGGGCTACCGTGAAGCCCATCGAGAACTGGAGAGAGCGACCGCAGCCTAGCTCGGACGCCCCTCCAGTCAGTTCAAAGGCCCCTAAGGCCTTGACTTCTATCGTTCCAGGTCAGCGCAGCCGGGTCGCGACTCAATCGCAACCGGCTGCCAAATCGGCTTCCCAGTGCCAGAACGCAAATGGTTCTCAAGACCGCATGGCGTTCTGGATCCAGCTCGCTCCCATCGACGAGATCCTGGCTTTCGGCGCCGCTCTCGACGCCAGCCCAGAGGGTTTCAACGGTGCTCTTCCGGTCCTAACCAAGTTCGCTCCCCTTATTAGGAAACTCCAGCAAGCTCAACGTTTCTAAACGTAGTCCTTCTTTCCAGCATTCCTATCTCAGAGTGAGTCTGATCACTCTAGATAATCTCTTAGTTTCAGCTTTGTCATTTCTGCTAATCTTAGCTTTGTTTTCTCACTTTCAGTTCCTTTTGGTGGCAGCCGTCTGGATGCCGCTCACTGCGCAGCCTCTCTCTCCAATTGGCTGTCGCTCCGATAAATGATCAAGAACCTGGATTAAGGTAGGTCGTAAAGGGGGATGTTTAGTGGGTATGCTCGGCTTCACTGAGTGAGTCTCCACACTGTCTGGGCATTCTATTTGCCGTTAGCCACTGGGGTTAACAGCTTATAGAATGCCCATTCGTCCGTAATAGGATTCATCCTCCTCCCGCTAAAGCTTGCTTTACTGGTTAAAGCTTGTTTTAGGGGGTGCCCAAAATTTTCTGTGGCGGAAAAACAAAAAAAAAAAAAAAGTCAGCGACACATTCGCGAGGGATTCGCCGAAAAGATCCCGAAGAGTGAAGATCTCCGGAAGAAAGAAGCCTCCGAAAGAAGCCTCAAGCAACAGTACAGTGAATCTCAAGCCCGAAGACTCATATAGAAGCCTGAAGTCAATATAGAAGACAGAATACAGAAGACTGAAGGCAGAATACAGTGACAGAATACAGTGAATACAGAAGACAGAAGAGCGCGGGAAAAAGAGTGTGCTTGTGGCGTATTCGAGAGTGTTACAGTGCCGCGCGGCTGGACTTTCACGACCGTGTTAAGTGGTGAATTCGCATTTTCCTTTTGCCCCTCGCATCGATTCCAGCTAATAGAGTGGGTGGATAGCGCATCATTTGACTAAATCGTAATCGAATTCATAGACTATACAGTCCACTGGAGCTATCCCCCACACCAATAAAATGTCATGTGTCATATAAGTCAACTTTATTAAAAATATATTTTACGTTTCTTGAGCTATTTTTAAATCTGGTAAGGAATGTACCTAAATTGTATAATATAATTGAAGTTTTTAAAATAAGAATGGGAGATTTATCTTCCATGATATCTGATCATGCAGACAGGGTGTTACCGCCATCCATTAAAAATATTCACTCAAAGCTAAAAAGTACCAGGACTAACACTAGTCAGGAAGAGTAAAGTTTCATCCATTGTTATATATCAAGAACATATTACTGCACTTTGGTGAAAAATAATCACCAAAAAAAATCTGCCTGCGTCTATTTTCCGTGACCAGTATATTCCTAGTACTTTTAAGCGTCGAGTGAATAAGTTTCTCGTGGATGGACGTATACCACCTTAGTCTTCATGTTCACTTAACATCAGGCGTTATGGAAGACAAAAGTTCTTCCATATTTTATATAAAAAAAACTCTTTTGTTTTGTGCATGACAAACATTAAAGCTATTGTAGGAAATAAAAAGGAATATTATTTTTGAGGCAACCAACAACTTATTAGGCGACTAACTAAGTACTTGGTGAGAAAAATTTTCAGCGAGTTGAAGCTGTAAAGTATAAAAAATAAAGCAGACATTAAAAGCGTATCAATATTATAAGAAACCTAAATACACCAAATATTAACTATATTTGGTGTATTTATTTTACTGTTTTCTTAATCGTCATACGTGAAGTGACGCATAAAAATACCTGTACCTGTAGAAGCCTCTTAGAAGTTCTTAGGCACCTGGGTGAGCCCTAACGTTCTTTCTATTGTAATGTGCTGCAAGCTTTGTTGGTGATTCTGATAAAGAAGGCTTTGCCAGCTTAATCCTTGAGTTTTCAATGCATAATTACCTCAAGCCTGACATCCATATATCTAAAGATATCCATGTGCAACGACGACAATCTTACCTAGAGCTTGATGTGCCACGTTTCCGTGACACCGGCAGTTAACGGCCTTTATTTCCACAGTAGTGGAAATATCTGGTGTTGAAGATATTTCCACTACTGTGGTTTTGAAGAAATTTCCACTTTTTGGTCTTTTTTGCCTGCAACGAATATCTTAGAATGTACGTTTTTTCTTTAATAGTTCTATATTTATTACGCTATATAGTATACAATTTAAACAATCAAATGTTCACGCACTAAAATCATTAAATCGTCCGGGTATCGAAACAGCCAGCACAGGCGGCGATTGAGTATCATTGTTACCGCATCAACACTGTAGCTGTCAATTAATATTGACCTTGTTATGAATAAACATTTAATATCCCTTGCAAATTTCAACAAAATATTTGCTCGCAGCAAGGTATACCAACAATAATTAAACGTTTTCAGATTTTGATTGCTAATTCATTCATAGAACATGGTTGTTCCCTTTATTAAGGGCGTACGTTCTAAAATCCCGACCCTTGGGTTAATATGACATTATCTACCCCAATATGTAGGTTAACCCCCGTAAATTACACCCGGATCTTAATAGCAAGTAAATATTTGAGGGTTGCATGTATAATTTTCATTTGGCATTTTAGTGAAATGCTCGCAAGAGATAGTTTTGTAATGAGATGAAAACGTTTAGAACAGGATCAAGGCGCGTCTAATTACGTTACAATTTTAACTTGACAGTTGGGGTGAAAATCGAACACAAATTAAATTACAAGAAAAAATAATATTATAACTGCTATTAACTTTTCCACGTTTATTACAGGGTCCAACCGTGGTGCAAGTTTTTTTCCGCCGGCTTTTTTTATCTCTTGGTCTACTATAATATCTTATTTAACAACTATCAACGACTAGTTAAAGCCAAAGTATGTGATGACTGACTTCATCAAGTGTTTTGTGAAATCCCCAAGGTGAATAAAACTTTTTGAATTTTGAAACCCGCTGCAACCCGCACTGGGCCAACTTGGTGGACTATGGCCATACCTACCTCCTCAACAAAGGATTGTGATAATAAATAAATAAAAATGCGTGTAAAATCGCGCCTGTTATTTCAAAATTAAATTATATTATATCCGATAAATATTTACATTAGAGAATAAATTGTTTTTTTTTATAAATAAATAAATATATCTGACACGCACACTCATAGTAATGAAGTTACATAGAACCGATTTCTTTGCATATTCAATTACTGTCCATGCTGTCAGATTGTGGAATTCCTTACCCTACGAAATCCGTGAGTCGAAATCACTACATAGTTTTAAAAGAAGAGAGAACATTATCTCTCCTAAACATAGGTCTTTAAAATCGATTATATTATAGAACATTTATTGATATTATTTTAATACGTGTTTATTGTTATATATTTTATGTATTTATACCTATTTTATTTGTGTATATTTAATTATATGTATGTATTGTATGTTTATGTATGCATTGTATGTAATATATCTTTTCTATGTTAGTATGCAGTACGCACTTAATTTGTTTTTTTTTTTTCTTTCTCATTTCCCAGCCTCAGGCTTGCTGGTACTTTATTTTAGAAATAAGCTTTGCCTTTGTACCTTGTTGTCAATTTAATTGTTTGCCTGTTTAAGTTTCCTTGTGTGTACATAAATTATTAAATAAACATTATCTAGCCCAAATTAAGTTTGTTAAAGAAAGATCTTGTATTATGGATACTATATTACTGATATACATAAGAAATATGTATATCATAAAACATACACATTATATATTTTTTTATTTTTATATTATTTTTATTTTATAATAAACTTGAGTAAACAAATACATAAACATCCATGACGAGACGACTAATACTATGTTCATCCATCACACAAATATCCTGTGCAGCCAGGATTCGAACCCAAGACCTCTGGCATTGAAGGCAATGTATGTTACCACTACACCACCCAGTTTTCTTTCAATATTTGTCTGAATGTGATTTAGAATGTTTGATTTTGATTAGATTTACTTTTTCATTCAAGTTTGTCTATATTTTTCTGTACTTACAGGCATTTTTTTAAAACCTTCACAGTTCTTCATCATTAGCTGCCAGTATTACCGCAAAAAATTTCACATATCATCAATCATAAAATTTCTATGTTCCAATTTCAAAACATACTGTCGTCCATAATGCTCAAGTAGAATGCTCCGAACGACACCAGCTAATGTAGGCACTTACTGCGATAATGCACTGAGGACTGCCGACAATATACAAAAGCGAGGGATAGATGGCCAAGAAGATACACTTTATTTCCTTAAAATTTATGATAATGGAGAGCTTAAACAAAGGTTTGTAATATGTGTCGCAGTTCGGAGCAGAGCGGTGTCAATTCTCTTGGTATGAACCAAGCCAAAGTGGGATATTTATTATGAATTATTTGAGACTTAGGCTGGTTAAAAGTAAAAGTGTTTTCAATTTGAAACTTATTTTACAGAGAGGTTACTTAGAAACTATTTCAAGGAAACTTTTATTTAGGAAACATTAAATTGAAAAGAATGTTTAAAACAATCTTAATAAAAGTGATAAAAACTTTAATCTTTTAACTTTCGACTCCAAAGGCATTTCTTGATATAGTATTATTTCAATACCCAGTTCTACTTCATTTGCTTAATAGCAAAGATCTTACAAAGTTCTTCAATGCAGCGCAAACATTCAAAAGTCTAAAAGTCGTAACAGAATACCTAAAGTAATATGAATTCGTTTACACAAATCTCCCGGTTAAATACCTACATAAGAAGTCATAGACAAACATTTAATGCAATGACAAATGTATTAAAATCGTTTACAGTATTAAAAGTAACACTTCCCCGCTCAATACAAATTAGCCATAAAATTGGAAACCTTTTGATGTCAACGCTATAAAGCGTTCTCAACTTAAACCTCGGTCTTTAATCTCCACGTGAACTGCGGTTTCCTCAATTAAGGATTTTTTGTTTAAGTCCCGTCTTACTTAAGGTAATTAATGGCTGAACGGTCTTTGGAGTTAGAACTGGGTACATTGCGGCGGTTTTACTCAACAGGACGCTGGCCGAGAAAAAGTTAGCTTTAATATCGTTTAACTTTACAACTTGAGTAAATTAATTTAATTGAGATGATTTATTATTGGACGGTTATTAGGGAATTTCTTGGAAACTGAGGTATTTGTGAAATGCTCTTAGGTTTGAGTGCGATCTTAAGTAGGTGGGTTTCATACTATTTATTTGAAATAAAGGTGGCGCATGAGCTGCATTTTTAATTGTAGTTATGGAATTCAGCAACCATTCGAGAGGAAACTCGGCAAATCGGTCGTCAAAGAATTAAGACACGACCACTTAAAGCGTTATATCTATTTGCTCAAATAACTTGAAAACGGTTTATTTCTTTGGATTCCTTTATTGCGTACCAAATATAACCATTCATTGCATTTAAATAACGATAACGATAAAATAGCGATAGATGACCACTTTGGCGATGATGTAAACCTATCTGCCTCAGACGCCAGTGGTTGCGGAACAAGAAAAAAAAAACTGTTCCGGGTCTGGGCGTTTATCTATACATGTATAGGGGTAACGTACATTCCCTTTTATGCCAGAGGTCCTGGGGTCGAATCTCGGCGGGCGACGGATATTTGTGTGATGAATACAGATATTAGTCGTCTATTCATGGACGTTTATATGTTTATTTAAGTTTATTATTGTGGGGGATAGCTCCAGTGGACTGTATAGTCTATGAATTCGATTAAGATTTAGTCAAATGATGCGCTATCCACCCACTCTATTAGCTGGAATCGATGCGAGGGGCAAAAGGAAAATGCGAATTCACCACTTAACACGGTCGTGAAAGTCCAGCCGCGCGGCACTGTCACACTCTCGAATACGCCACAAGCACACTCTTTTTCCCGCGCTCTTCTGTCTTCTGTATTCACTGTATTCTGCCTTCAGTCTTCTGTATTCTGTCTTCTATATTGACTTCAGGCTTCTATATGAGTCTTCGGGCTTGAGAGATTCACTGTACTGTTGCTTGAGGCTTCTTTCGGAGGCTTCTTTCTTCCGGAGATCTTCACTCTTCGGGATCTTTTCGGCGAATCCCTCGCGAATGTGTCGCTGGGTTTTTTTTTTTTTTTGTTTTTCCGCCACAGAAAATTTTGGCACCCCCTAAAACAAGCTTTAACCAGTAAAGCAAGCTTTAGCGGGAGGAGGATGAATCCTATTACGGACGAATGGGCATTCTATAAGCTATTAACCCCAGTGGCTAACGGAAAATAGAATGCCCAGAGAGTGTGGAGACTCACTCAGCGAAGCCGAGCATACCCACTAAACATCCCCCTTTACGACCTACCTTAATCCAGGTTCTTGATCATTTATCGGAGCGACAGCCAATTGGAGAGAGAGGCTGCGCAGTGAGCGGCATCCAGACGGCTGCCATCAAAAGGAACTGAAAGTGAGAAAAAAACAAAGCTAAGATTAGCAGAAATGACAAAGCTGAAGCTAAGATATTATCTAGAGTGATCAGACTCACTCTGAGATAGGAATGCTGGAAAGAAGGACTACGTTTAGAAACGTTGAGCTTGCTGGAGTTTCCTGATAAGGGGAGCGAACTTGGTTAGGACCGGAATAGCACCGTTGAAACCCTCTGGGCTGGCGTCGAGAGCGGCGCCGAAAGCCAGGTTCTCGTCGATGGGAGCGAGCTGGATCCAGAACGCCATGCGGTCTTGAGAACCTTTTGCATTCTGGCACTGGGAAGCCGATTTGGCGGCCGGTTGCGATTGAGTCGTGACCCGGCTGCGCTGACCTGGAACGACAGAAGTAAAGGCCTTAGGGGCCTTTGAAATGACTGGAGGGGCGTCCGAGCTAGGCTGCGGTCGCTCTCTCCAGTTCTCGATGGGCTTCACGGTAGCCCTGGCAGCACGCGGTGCCTTGGGGCAGCCGCGAAAGTTTGCTGTGTGGCCTGACTGGCCGCACAAGATGCAGGACGGAGCGGTGGGCGATTCGGGAGTGCGAGAGCACTCCTTAGTCCCATGCGGTTCTAGGCACGTGACGCACCTAGGGGAAGCATGACAATTTGCCACCGCATGACCATACAATTGGCAGCGGTGGCACTGACCTGGAAAACCACGCTTGTGTGGTACCTCGACGCGGATGTTGGAGAGATCGCACACGGTGAGCTTGCCTCTGAAAATGGACTGCCCTTGCGGGCTCCTCGCTAGGATTACTAGCGCTAGTGGGAACTGCTTGCCTCGGCGGCTGTGCATTTTGTGCACAGATTCGACGTGGAAGCCTTGAGAAGACAAGTCCTCTTGGATTTGCTCGTTTGAGAGCTCGAACGGCACGTTCCTGAGGACGGCACGAATCTTACGCTCCTCAGGGAGAGCGTAAGTGTGGTACTCGAGCTTTTGATCAGCAAGAAGCCGAGTAAGATTCCTGAAATCGGGAATGGAATTGACAACGACCTTAATAGAGTCACCCACGTTGGATGCCTTACTATACTGGATCTTGGGATTGTGTCTAACGCAGAGAGCTGAGACCTCGGTCCAGCGGCTCTTGTCCCGTAGAAAGACGGGGGGCGGAGACTTGACTTTCGGCGGAGCCGAATCTGATTGCGACGCAGGCTGTGACGCCGGGATCGCTGAAACAAAAGGCGCAGGAGCAGACGCTGGTGCGACATTTTGCGGAGCAGGAACAGCGGCTGGAGCAGCTGAAACGGATGGGAATAAGACTGAAGAGGCATCTTGCTTCTTCTTCTTTGACTTGGACTTTTTGCGAACCTCGCTGAACGGAGCAGGAGATTCTGGAACGATAGGAACGGTGTCGGAGTCACTACCTGGCGGGGTAGTTTTCCTTTTGCATGCGGTGGAATCTACCGACATGCAATCTGAAAAAGGATCGACGTACTCAGAGGGATCTGGAGACGCCGGAGAATCGGTTTGGATCCCCTGTGAAATGGAGGCGACCTGAGGACGAGCGGACGATTGCTTTCGCATGGACTCGATTTGAGCGAGAAGGGCTACCTTCTCGGCTGCATAATGAGCTTCCAGTGATTTTTTATCGCAGGATATCTGTCTGAAATCTGAAGACAACTGTCTGAATTCTGAGAACGAGGGACGAGCGGATAATTGCTCTTGCAAGGACTGGATTTGAGCCAGAAGAGTATCCTTCTCGGCATCGTGTTGAAATTTCTGTTTAGCCAAGTGATCGAAGATGGCAAAGTTATCAGGACGATTGGTTAATTCCTCATTCAAGGAATTGACCTGAGCCTCAAGGGCTTCTTTGTCAGCTTCAAGCTCACGAATACGACGACGAGCGGCTTCGCTGCTGGATTCAGTATGACGAGGCATTGTGCTGGGCTGAAAGAGAGAAGTCTATCTAACCAAGACGAGGATGCGTGCCGATGAACGGCGAGACGGCTGCACAAACTGCGCTGTAAGAAAGGACGACCTAATACGGACCTATTGCCGATGAACGGCGGACGATCAGGCTTAGTTGTCACGGTTACGTATCCACCTGACCAGCGATGCTTCGTCCGGCAGCAGTCGGGTCCGCCCTGAAAAGGGCAGATGAATTAGCCCCGACACCACACAACCTCCACACGAGAAAACTTTCCGAAAGAGCTTAACTTGGCACCTGACCCGCACGAGTGCGGGGGAGGGAACAAGGGCAGCGCAATACGAACACTCGGGAGCGGCCGCAGACACGACCGTTCGGGAGTGTGGCGCATTCTTAAGTGATTCGGTGCAGGCGCGCAAGGGTACCGCACAAGAGAGAGTAATGCAAGCGTGCGAGCGGGACACACATATGTCTGTCTCGCTCGAATCTAATTCGAACGTTCTAGATTTTTCTAATAAGATTCTGACTAGATTCGACTATTCTTATTAGATCTTTACTATATTCTAATAGGAAAACTATTTACCAATTCTATTAACTATTTAGATCTCTCTCTCTATGTGCGGGAATGATAAGACTTTCAAAACCATTTCTTTATTTCCATAATCAATCCTAATACAAATCGACTGTTCAAATACAAGCTATTTTCAGGCTATAATACATAAGTTTCATTATCATAGCGGCTATTAATTAATCAAATTCCAATCAAATTACAAAGATACAAACGATTAAGCAAACACTTTCTCAAGCTAATAAAAACTGTTATAAACTTCTTACAAACTAACACTTGTATGTGACGCTATTCACTATAAACACTATAAAAACACTATGAAACGTTCTTAGCTCTTTAAGAGTCTTATAAAACACTATAACACTATCTATATACACTGTTTTAAGTTTATATAACTGTCTTTTACGTTTTGTTGTCACTGTCCTGCACAATTATCTAATAAAAAATATGTATTTATTCAATATGTATGTTTATATATTTCTTAAGTATATCAGTTTACTAGTTCCCACAACACAAGTTCTTTAAGAAACTTAATTTGGGCTAGATAATGTTGTGTGAGTGTCAGAAATATTTATTTATTATTATTTATTATTTAAAATTCTAGGTTCCCCCTAGTTCGCTATACCTATGGTATCCCATTACCCAAGCTTTGCTTACTTTGAGGCCATGTAGTTGGTGTGATTGTCCGGGAATTTTATTTATTCATTAAAATCTTGCCTCGGTAACGGACGCAAGGTGGCCTGTTAGAGTACATCATTCGGAAAATTTAACAACTAAGTACTCACTTTGGGCTATTGAACAACACCTTATAGGTCCAGGCTGACTGGTGACAAATTTTAAGATGTTGAAGGAGAGCACTCTGTACTCGAGTCTGATTATAATTATGTGATAAAATTAGGTACTTCATTTTTCAGCACAATTCCCCATAAATAAATAAAGAGATTTACTAGGTCAACGACCGTGCGTGAAGCCGTCTAAACACACCTACCTATTCTGTGTTGATAGCGCCGTGCGTACGTCCGTACCAGTGTAACCATGCGTTGTGTAATGAATTCTTCAACTTTCGGTTACGTTTACCCAGCAAATATTTAATATTTATTTTTAATTTTATTTTTTCTCTTTATGTTTGATTTCAAACTATGACATCCTCGAATTTCGAAAGTTACCCACCCTGTATAACCTGTGAGTTGATTCATCATGCTTCTTAGCGATGGAGTTAGTAAAAATATCGATTTGAAGACTTCAAATAAGGTTAAATATCCCAACACAAACCCACGTAATCGATCAATAGGTACTGAGTGACTGACAGACCCCACCATAACTGAGGAAGGATTCCCGAAATTTCTCCGGGAACGGGAAATAAAGGACTTTAAGATTTGTATGAAAAACCTTATTCCTGCAGTGCCCCGATGTTAAACTTGGTAAAAATTATTCGATTTGTGGCTGATTGCAAAATGGAAGTAATTTCTAAAACTCCCACAGGAACGGTAGTTACAGCCCTAAGATTTTCTTTTTGATATCCCGTAAGTACCTCAGGACTTACTGTTAGGAAAGTAATTTGTTTTGTTTGTTAAAAAGGGGAATTTTGTAATATTATAGTACTTGTTTGAAGTTGATCTCACAGTTACCGGGTTTTGTTTACAACATTATAATTTCATTCTATTTTGTATTTTGTTATCTTGTAATAATTGAGATTTGATTTGGAGGGTTGCTATTTGACCAACAGCGCACAAAGGAAGGTTATTGTTTTAAGTTTAGTTTCCTTTTAATTTGTTTCTAAACTTTGTTTTTTTTTTATTTTGTTTTGAATTTAGTTCAAGTTATTATTGTTAAAGTAATTATTGTTTGTTAATGACTATGAGTCCCAATCCACTTACCACGGCAAGGGCAGGGGTCCGTGGTGTTTTGCGTTGGCTTGCTGGGTCAGTGGCCTTCATTGTTAGGACGGAGCGACTTCAGGCATTGTTGACCCGATATGAGGGATTGCCTGCCCGACTTCAGGAATTGGAAAGACATGCCACTGAGTTCCGTACACATATGATGGAGGAGTCTGTTGATGATGTGCCCTTCAAATAAGGTTACATATCCCAACACAAACCTACGTAATCGATCAATAGGTTCTGAGTGACTGACAGACCCCACCATAACTGAGGAAGGACTAACAAAATTTCTCCGGAAACGGGAAATATACGACTTTAAGATTTGTATGAAAAAGCCTTCAGTGCCCCGATGTAAAACTTGGTAAAAAGGTTCTTTGATTGGTGTCTGATTGAAAAATGAAAGTAATTTCTAAAACTCCCACAAGAACGGTAGTTATAGCCTTAAGATTTTCTTTTTGATATCCCATAAGTTTGAGGGTTTGTTCCTTGCTAACAAATAATACTTTTTGTCACAGAATATTTGGTTTAAAAGTGCATACTTTCCAAGATATCATCAATCCTAACATAATGAGTTTATAAATTACCACCCTTGTAAAATCTCTTTAACATTCATTCAATAGACGCGTGTCACTGAAGCCATACAAATAAACAACAAAAACATTTTACAACGCAAAACCTAGCGAACTATACCTGTGCATAGCGATAAAATAAATAGAAAATGCCACGTTATCATACTTCACATAAAGGTGTTTTACAATAGATGTTTTGACTTAATTGAATTACATTGTATGAAAAATGTAAACAAAGAAAAAAAAAATTAAAAATTATTCACGTGTTATTTGATTCTATTACATGGTCCCATTAATACCCTAGAGTTATGGGAAATCAAAAGGAATACCCTGTTTATTATGTACCTATGTATATCTTGATAATCTTGAAATCTTGAGCCACTAATTGAAACTTTTACTTTCATATTAATACCAAATTACCTACTCTCATTTATATTTCCTGATGTAAAGTTGAACAATAAAAATAAAGTGGAAAACTTCGTTACAAGTATAAGGCTTCTATTCCAGTTCAAGTTGCTAACTCGTTGAGCTATGAGTATGGTAGGCACAAACTTTCAATACATAACGGTAAGTTTCACCAAAGCAACGAAATGTGCGAAATAAGAAATGTGTAATTTTATTGGACATGAATACTCGATATGGTAAAAGTTTTTGTAATCATTGATAAGTATTTGGAGGGTGAAATCCGTTGGTATGAGTTAGGGCTACTAACTCTAGGCCGACCCTTTGTCCCCCCCAAGTGGAGTGTGCCTTGTCGTGGCGGGGGGGCTCAGTAGCCCGTCGCAATCCAGCGACTGGGTGAAGCCAAATCACTCCTACGATGGTGGCGCGCTGCGTCTGTCCCGTATCGGGCGGCAGTGTGCCCCTCCGGTACCTTGCGTCTGACCCGTAGCGGGCGGCAGTGGTATCGGGGTGAGGGGGTGGTAGGCGTGGCGAGCACTAACACTGCCGTCGCGTAGTCATTAAATTGTCACTGCCACCAAAACCGTAACCCGTCGAAGTGTCGTGGAACATGTCTCGCGGCTTTGATGGAACGGGGGTCTTGGCTTAACCGCCCGGACCGTGAGGAGACATCCTCTATAAAAAACCCCGAAAGACCGATCGCTGGGAAACGCGGCGATCGGTTGCCTCTTCGGAGGTGGCAGAGTGGGATAATTCTGCCAATTAGCGACCAACCCTGGGTATCTCCCGACCCCCAGGCGTAAGTAGGGTTGACCTTGGCACCGCGTCACTGCCTCGACTAAGTCAATATCACGAACGCGGTACTCGTGGGTTTTGTTATGGATGCTAAACTTTCAAAAGACGTTGAGCCTGAGACGGGCGGAGTTGACGATGGGCCTGTGAAGGGCGGAGTTGACGGTGGGCCTGTGAAGGGCGGAGTTTGTGTTGTGCCCGAGAAGGGTGGAGTCGGTGGAGATGCCTGTGAAGGCAAATTATTTATTGTGGGACGCTGTGACAGCGCAGAAGAGAGCGGCCGTGAAGGCAGAGGTTTTGTTTTGCCTGGCAAGGGCAAAAGCCGCGGTAGAAGCCGCAATGTCGGAGAAGGGAGAAGTGCGGGCGGTGCGGGAGTCTGTACCCGGTCGCAGAGGAGGTCCTCCACCATCTTGAGTGGATTGTCGATGGAGGTCGGCGATAGTAGCGGATCGGAGCTCGGAAGCTCCTGTGCTCGTCAGAAGAGGAGTTCGGAGTTTGGCGGAATCCTTTCTGACACGGAGCTTTCGGGCCTGGAGACGGACGCAGACGCAAACGCGAGGGCAATTATCCCTACCAAAAAAGGGAAGAAGGGTTCCCCTAAAAAGGGGAAAGGTAGTAAACCCAAGGAGACGGGAGAAAGCGGTGAGGGATTAAAAGTTACCTTCCGCAAGGAAAGTCCAACTCTTCCCGTTATGGAAGAGTTGGACATTGAGAGGCTGGCAACAGACCAGATAAGAGAGAGGGCAGGTGTGAAGGTGGCTAGAATTCTCTCGCTGGCTACAACTTCAAATAATTTGAAGGGTACCTACGTGAGAGAATTAAAAGACAGTGCCGGAGACCTGAGCGACATTATCGAATGTCTCTCGAGGAGAACCGAGGGGGATGAAATTCGTAACCTCCGTCGGGATAATATCCGTCTCAGGAGGCATGTGGAGGATCTTAAGTCCGAGATCTATGCCCTGAGACGGGAGTTCCAGGAGGGACGGGAGCGCCACAGTTCCCAGCCTGCCGAACCGGTCTCAACCAATCTGGTTGCAGACCTCAAGGCCGCTCTTTTGCCAGATTTTATGGCGTCGGTGGGATCAATGATGGATGCCAAACTCTCGGACATCCGATCATTGACCCCGGCCAAAAAATTGCGCCCCCCTCTGGCGCATGAATCCCGCGAGGTATTGTCCACAGTCAGTGCACCGGTGCAAACTAATGCGCCGGTGCAAAGTGATGCGCCCTCCTCGGCAGTGCAACCTGTGGCGTCCTGGGCCACGGTGGCCAGGAGGAAGAAAAAAAGAAGGCCTCTGCCCCGGCGGTACCGACGGTGGCAGCTCCTGTCCCAGGCAAGCCGGCAACGCAGTCCCAGCGGCTGTTGGCAGCTGTGGTATCCCCACGTCCTGCCCCACCGGCAGCTAAGCCGAAGCTCACCCCTCCAAGGTCCTCTGCAGTGGTAATCACACTGCTTCCAGAGGCCATCCAAAGAGGGGTGAGCTACAAAGACGCAATCCTGACTGCGCGTCAGAGTATCAAGCTGGCTGATCTGGGGATTGCCACTGTGAAGATCCGGGAGTCGGCAACGGGAGCCCGCATGCTGGAGGTCCCGGGCACCCAAAGTGGGGACAAGGCGGATCAGCTTGCGGACAAACTGCGAGCTGTTCTTGCTGAGGTCGCAAGGGTGGACCGGCCGGAGAAGCTGGCCGAGCTGCGGATTGGGGGGCTGGACGACTCCGTCACTGCTGAGGATGTGGTGGCGGCAGTTGCGTCTAGGGGAGAATGTGCACCCGAGCAAGTCAAGGCGGGTGCACTTCTGGCGTCGGTCCGCGGGATGGCCGCGATTTTTGTCCGGTGCCCTGTCACTGCGGCAAAAAAGATAGTGGGAGCCCGCCTGCTTGTCGGCTGGAGTTCCGCCTCCGTGACGGCACTCGAGGCGCGCCCCATGCGCTGTTACAGGTGCATGGGGATCAGGCACGTCCGCGCCACGTGCCCGTCAGCGGTCGACCGATCGGACCTGTGTCACCGGTGTGGACAGCCGGGACACATGGCCGCCGCCTGCACTGCCGCCACACGATGTGCGGTATGTGCTGACGTTGGGTGCCCGTCGGCACACGTGATGGGGAGGAGGAGTTGCAACCCTCCCCCCGTCAAAAAGAGAGGGGTCCGCGGTGTCGGGCTTCCTAAAACGGCGGTGCCCCAACAGGCGGCTGAGGAAATTGAAATGGCCGAGTAATGGGTAGTAGGTCCTTCAATTTCCTCCAGGGGAACCTCAACCACTGCGCCGCTGCTCAGGATTTATTCCTGCAGGCTATGGCACAGTGGGAAATCGAAGTGGCGGTCGTGGCGGAGCCTTATTATGTGGCTCCACGACCGCATTGGGCCTGCTCCTTAGACGGCACGGTGGCCATCGTCGTGCGGTTGGGGGGGTGTCGCGCACTGATTGTCAGGGAGAGGGGTCCAGGATACGTGGCGGTCAGGTGGGGGGAGTACACCATTATTGGTGTTTACTTTTCCCCTAATAGGCCGCTACGTGAGTACGAGCAGTACTTGGACTCCCTCCACGCATTGGTCGGGCGTATGGGGCCCGACCAACTGCTTCTGATGGGCGACCTTAATGCGAGGTCGCCTCAGTGGGGTGACACCATCACCAACTCTTTCGGCGTGGCCCTGGGGGAATGGGCTGTGGAGGCTGGACTGTCCCTCTTGAATACAGGGACAGTGCCGACTTGTGTGCGACCGCAGGGATCGTCCAGGGTGGACGTTGCGTTCTGCTCTCCTGCGATCGCACACAGGATGTGCAATTGGCGGGTGCTGGTGGACCCGGTGACCCTATCGGACCATCGGTACATCCGGTTCGAAGTCGCCGTCCAACAGCACCTAGCGGAGTCTCCACGGCATCCCCCTGCCTTCCCGCGCTGGGCGATCGCCCGGCTCGACCGCGAAAAAGCGGCTGAGGCGGCCGTCGTCCAGGCGTGGTGTGCGCCGCGCACTGCCCCAGCCTCGGTGGACGAGGGCGCAGGCCACTTCCGCGCCGCTTTGACTGCGGTGTGTGATGCGGCAATGCCCAGGGCGAGGGTCCACTGCGGTCGCAAGGCCGTGTACTGGTGGTCTCCGGAGATTGCTGAACTCCGGGACGCCCACGGTCGGGCTTGGCGGGAGTGTTCGCACTACCGCCGGCGGCGCCACCGCGAAGAAGCGGAGGAGGCGCGGCTGGTGGCCGCTTGCAAGGCCACCAAGAAGGCATTGCAAGTGGCAATCTGCGCCGCTAAGGAGCGGGCCAGGGAGGAACTCCTGGAGGGTCTCAACAGGGACCCGTGGGGGCGTCCCTATAAGATGGCTCGGAACAAACTCCGGGCCATGGGACGGCCCCTCACTGAGACTCTCCAGCCTGAGTTCCTGAGGGTGGTCGTGGGAGAGCTGTTTCCTAACAGCCCCGACCACACCTTGCCTCCCCCAGCGGGAGTGGCATGGGAGATTGAGGTTCCCCCCATCTTGGACGCCGAGATGGAGAATGCCATCTCCCGCTTGGGGAGGAAGAGGACGGCCCCCGGACCGGATGGAGTGCCCGGACGGATCCTAGAGGTAGCGGTGGAAACCCTGGGATCCGAGCTTCGGAAATTGTTCGACCTCTCTCTGAGAACCGGACGGTTTCCGAAGCTCTGGAAGGACGGGAGGCTCTGCCTCCTCGGGAAAGAGGGCCGGTCGCCGGACAGTCCGTCGGCGTTCCGGCCTTTGGTCCTGCTGGATGAGACGGCCAAGATGCTGGAATTTATTCTGGCATCCCGGCTTGTCCAGCACCTCGAGGGGGTAGGGCCTGACCTGTCCGAGGCCCAGTTCGGGTTCCGACGGGGGCGATCGACGTTGGACGCCGTCTCTGCCCTGAAGGCCCTCACCGCGGAAGGTGCCGCGAGAGGGGTCGTTGGCAGTGTCTTTGGACATTGCCAACGCCTTCAACAGCCTGCCTTTCGGTGCAATACTCGAGGCTCTCCAATTTCACGGGGTGCCTCTGTACCTGCGGCGGCTGTTGGAGGACTACCTCCGGGACAGGGACGTCATCTACGTCGACGGAAGGGGGTCACTGACGCGGCGAACCATGAGGTGTGGGGTTCCGCAAGGGTCGGTGCTCGGTCCGCTCTTGTGGAACTTGGGCTACGACGGGGTGTTGAGGGGCGTTCTGCCGCCCCACGTCAGCGTATTCTGCTATGCTGACGATACCCTCATAGTGGCCCAAGGGAGGACGTTCGCCGAGTCAGTGACTCGGATGGAGGAGGGTGCGGCCCTAGTGGTGGGCCGCATAAGGAGGTTGGGCCTCAGGGTCGCGCTGGAGAAGACCGAGGCCCTTTTGTTTCACGGGCCTCGGCAGGGTCCCCCTCCAGGTGCGACGCTGATGGTGGATGGCACCCGGATACCCCTGAAGAGGGAAATGCGGTATCTGGGCCTCATCTTAGATGGGCGCTGGGCCTTCGGTCAGCATTTTAAGGTGCTGGCCGAACGGCTCATCAAGGCGGTGGCTGCACTGGGGCGGCTGCTGCCGAACGTGGGGGGGCCTGGTTCCCCATGCCGTAGGCTTTACCTCGGTATTGTGTGAAGCATGGCCCTCTACGGAGCGCCCATCTGGGAGGATGCCCTCAAGCGCCAAAATAGGGCCCTGCTGCGGAAGCCGCAGAGGGTCATGGCGGTGAGGGCATCGCGAGGGTACCGCTCGATTTCCCATGGGGCTGCCTGCGTCCTGGCAAGCGCCCCCCCGTGGGAACTCGAGGCGGTAGTGCTCGGTGCCGTTTACCGGTACCGAGCCGAGAGGAGGGATGCGGGCGAGCGCCCCTGTCCCGAGGAGGTGGCACGCGTCCGCAGGAGTGCCAGGAGGGCACTCCTTAGGGGATGGGAAGAGTCCCTCGTTGCGCCCGCTTACGGGGCCTGGACGATCGATGCGATTCGTCCGGTCCTCGTTGAGTGGGTGCAGCGAAGGTGGGGGACTCTGACCTTCCGCCTTGTGCAGGTATTGACCGGACATGGTTGTTTCGGTCACTACCTGCACAGGGTCGCCCGGAGGGAGGTGACGACAGAGTGTCACCATTGTGGGGCGGCCGACGACACGGCGGAGCACACCTTAGTGGTGTGTCCGGCGTGGGGTCGGCTGCGGCACGAGTTAACGTCTGTCGTCGGAGAGGACCTCTCGCTCGCTAGCGTGGTTAAAGCCATGCTAGGGAGTCGAGAGGCTTGGGCGGCCATGACCTCCTTCTGCGAGGACGTAATGTCGCAAAAGGAGGCGGCGGAGCGGTGCCGGGAGGATGACGCCTCTTTGGCACCGATCCGCCGTAGGCGGAGGGGGGGACGGAGAAGGAGATACGCTCACCTTCTCCCTCCCGATAGCCAGCCGTAGCGGGTGAGGGGACCTGCTGCGGCTATTAGGGCTATGTGTGGGGAAATGGTCTCGTGTGCTGGACCATTTCCCACATGGGGGGCGCTCGGCTAAGGCTGAGCGCAATCTGCCGGGGCTCGCGGGTAATGCTACTGGCGGTACCGTGAGCTCCGTCTATGGCAGATGAGGTACACCTTGAGGTTTTTAGTGGGTAGGTCTGGCCTTCTGCCGGATCATCCCCACATACCCCGTCGCTCCCCCTTGGGCGGTCGGGGACGTGATAGCACGTTTTCCTCAAGTAAAAAAAAAAAAAAAAAGAAAAAAAAAAAAATAATCCTTTGTAGATATTTATATTTTACTAGCTGACCCGGCAAACGTTGTTTTGCCATATAAATAAAAAAAAATAGATGTTGGCCGATTCTCATAGATACCGGATAAGCACAAAAAATTTCATTAAAATCGGTCAAGCCGTTTCGGAGGAGTATGGCAACGAAAATTGTGACACGAGAATTTTATATATTAGATATCTTTCGTGAAAACATATAAAATATAAATATTTCTATCTTTTTATAGAAATATTATATTTATTTCTTTAATTCTATTTTCATCCCTATATAGTGTATGAAAATAGAATGCACGGTGGAACGCATTTTGTATAAAATTGAATATTTTTATACAAATTATGTGCTTGGATTTCAAGACTAAGTTCTGTTAGATTTGAGAAAATCTTTCGTCACTTCATAATCCAAATCTTGTGGAAAGTGGATGAAAAGGGAATAGGCTATTATACTTTCTATTATTCTTACTAATATTATAGTTATACATATGTGAAAGTTTGGATGGATGTATGGGTGTTTGTTCCTCAATCACGGCAGAACGGCTCATCGGATTTGGATGAAATTTGGTATGTCCAGAAGTGCACATAGGCACTAAAATAGCACTTTTTATACCAATATTCAATCGGAATTCAAAATTGCGCGGGTAAAACCTTGAAAAACAGGTAGTTTATAATACTCACGAGTTGAATATGAGGTCAGCCGCGAGAAACTATTAGGGTATTAACACACCAATCGACCGACTTCGACCGGTTTTTTGGCCTCGTAAAAACTATCGATCTACGTTGACTAATCCATTCCACCATCGACCGACGGCGTTGATCGACGTCGATCTATTGGTGCGTTAACACACTTAAACAATAACAATACCAATGCTCTTTTTGACCAAATTGAACCCACTCATTTTTACCATCGGACTACATCGGACGCTTCGATAGTCCCTTTTTGGTACGGATTGCCAAGATGTGGAACCATATGCCTGCGTCTGTTTTTCCTGACCACTACAGTCCTGGAACTTTTAAGTGTCGAGTGAATAGGTTTCTCGTGGATGGACGTGTAACACCATAGTCTTCATGCGCACTTTCCATCAGGTGGCATGGAAAACAAACGTCCTATCCTTACAATATAAAAAAATACAAATTCGATAAATCTTGTTTTTTAGGAAATGGTTATTTTATCCCAATCAATATCTTCATTAATTCCTCAAATCAGACACTGATTTAATGACATGACATTACACGCATGTCCTCAAAATAATCAGACATCGGACCGGACACCGTATTCACGAGTGTTCCATAACTTGTACCTAAACATTTCATCCGGATGAAATTATACAGACTCGTCTCCATCGTTTTATTGTTCTGCCGGGTGACTTGGGAACAATGGACATTTGATTAGAAACCGGCATTGATTATTTTAAAGGCTCCATATGTTAAAGCAAATATATTGTTTGACATTATATTACAAAGGTACTTGAATTCAAAATAATATGAATAATTCCGATAGCTGTATTTATTTTATTGTTCTAGTACTTCAGTTTTAATTGTTTGGTTGTTTTTTTTTTTTATTTTGGATGTTTTATTCATTTTAGTAAAGAAATTTAAACTGAATGCGTTTTATATACAAGCATGGCTATTGTGAATAACACAGATGAAAGAGGCAAAAAAAAAATACGAAAGTTCAAACAAAATAACAAACGATTTTTATTTCCAAAGTATGTAAAACAATAAAGTTCATGCGGGCTGCGTATGAATATATCTGAACTATTTTAATAAAGCTGAACCGTTTGATTTTTTTTTGAATCGCTTATATCAGTAAGTTTAACAAAAATGCATTCGGTAGCACAACTCTTGGAGAACATTATAAGTTAACAAGAACACAGGACCAAAAATAACGCCAGGTACGTATTTAATATTAGCCATCGCGCGCGGTTTTACCCGCGTCACTTTTGATCTTGTGGGAATTTCGGGATAAATATAGCCTATAACCTTCCTCAAGAGTTGGGCTATCAAATGCAAAAAGAATTTTTCAAATCCCACTTGTAGTTTCTGAGATTAGCGCGTTCAAACAAACAAACAAAAAAACAAACTCTTCAGCTTTATATATTATAAGTATAGATTAAAAAAAATACGCAAAAGCTACTGGACTGGGAGCAAAAGAAAAACATGTACCAACTGCGTATCTTTCCAGGCATACAGCAAAAGTTAAGGGATGTGGAGAAGCGGCCCGCAAGTCGTGATGCGTTTATTAAAATTAATCTTGTATATGTCTTTATTTTCTAGGTGTCCCCCTAGTTTGCTACTTGGCATCCTATAGCACAAGCTATGCTTACCTTGGGGACATGTTGTGATTATCTTGAAATTTTATTTTTATCTTAGCTATCTTAGTAATCGCTCTCAGTTTGAAGAGATAAATTGCTTTAATTCTGACGGTTACTAAGATACGCGGTGTTCACTCAGATACAAAGCGCAGAGGTTTTAAAGGCGTTTTTGTGGGCGATAGGCTGACCTCCTGTCACTACAATAGTCTCTCTCCATCTTTATAATACCTCCAAATTTGTCAAACGTGACATCAGATGGTCTTGTAACCTCTGGTGTTCTGCCTACCCCATAAGGCATACAGGCGTGACGTTATGTATGTATGTACAAAGCGCAATTACCTCGGAATTAGTCAAGGTACATTACTAGGGCCCCTCCTCTTCCTTCTTTTCGTCAATTATTTACCAAATGCGACCAAATATCATACAACTTTTTATGCAAATGTAATACCTACTAAATTAAATTCCTAATACCAAATTTAATTACATTATTATTTCTGCTACAAGTCACATAATTAAATGAATTGAATGAAACGATTTAAAACTGAACATAAATAAAAATAATTATCTTACGTGCCAAAAACAAATATAGTAGACATAAAATACAATAAGGCATCGATAAAAAAAACGAATGAGACTTCAATTTAGTGATTGTCCATGACCAGGACTGCAAGCATACATAAATAGAATATGCGGAAACATAAATAGATTAGCCCATGCACTGTGAAAAGGTATGCTATTCTTCTAAAGGGCAACTAAACTAAAAAGCTTTTATTGTCCAAAAGCAGTCATCATCATCATCATCATCATCATCCACAGCCTGTAGACGTCCACTGCTGGACATAGGCCTCCCCCAAGGTCTTCCAAGTCGCTCGGTCCCGCGCCGCCCTCATCCAGCGTTTACCGGCGACTTTGACCAGGTCGTCGGTCCATCGTGCGGGAGGCCTGCCTACGCTGCGTCTCCCAGTACGTGGCCGCCACTCGAGAACTTTTCTGCCCCACCGGCCATCTGTTCTGCGAGCTATGTGCCCTGCCCATTGCCACTTCAGCTCTGCAATCCTTCTGGCTATGTCGGTGACATTGGTTCGCCTGCGAATCTCCTCATTCCTGATTCGATCCCGCAGGGAAACTCCGAGCATGGCCCTTTCCATTGCCCGCTGAGCGACTCTAAGCTTATTTATAAGGCCCATAGTTAGCGACCACGTCTCAGTGCCGTATGTCATCACTGGCAACACACACTGGTCAAAAACCTTTGTCTTCAGACACTGCGGTATTTGCGACGAGAATATTTTACGGAGCTTCACGAACGCTGCCCAGCCGAGTTGGATCCGATGATTGACCTCCTTCTCAAAGTTGGACCTACCTAACTGGATTTTATGTCCTAGGTATAGATAATCGTCAACAACTTCGAGCGTGGTGCATCCAACTACCACAGGAGCAGGTGCAACATGGACGTTCGACATGATCTTCGTCTTATCCATGTTCATTTTAAGGCCCACTCGCTGCGAGGCTCCACTGAGGTCATCGAGCATTTTACTCAGGTCCTGCAGGGTCTCAGCCATGACTACGATGTCATCCGCGAATCGAAGGTGAGTGATGTACTCGCCGTTGATGTGTTTCATGGCAATTGAAGATGTTAGCTCGTGGACCATTTTAAGACCTTTGTTCAGGTCCATAAAGGTACTTACGCTTCCCCGTATGTATTTACGTAATTTGTGTTTTTGTGAAATAAAACCTATTTTATTTACTACAAAAAGAAAACAATTTTGTTGCTTTAAATACGGTTTCCTGACATATAATGTTTACCTAAGATACTAACTCATATCAGTACCAAAAACTGTTACACAGTGCCTGTAAAAATATACAACTATTTACCAACACTACACAAGCATTTGCCCCTACCTAAATTTAAACGGATATTGTTTAATTACCTCATGAAATAATGTTTTGAAGACATTAATGAATATTTTAATGAAAATGTGCCATTTCATAGAAAAAAAAAGTATTCTTATTTTAATTATTATTACTATTTTTTATTAGGATCCGCGACATTGTGTACGACGATCACTTTGGCGATGTTCTGGCTGGTTCCACTTTGGCTGTCTGCTTCAAAGGCCAGTGGTTGTGGGTACAATGCCCGCACGGAATAAGAAAAAAAATGTTCCGTGTCTGGGTTTTTATCTATTTATGTATTTATATTCTAGGTTCTAATCCGCTACGTGGTATCCCATAACACAAGCTATACTTACTTTGGGGCGATGTAGTTGGTGTGATTGTCTGGGGATTTAATTTTTATTACTTATTTATAATTTACTTAAAATTTGTTTGACTGAATTTTTCAATACATCTTACATTTTGTAACTTTAATTGTAAAATTTAAGTTTGTGGAACCATACTTTATAATAAAATCTGTAAATTACCATAGGTACTTATTGCAATAAACAAATTTGAAATTGAATTTTGAGTAATTAAGTGTAACATGAAAGCAGACTAATAGATTTATAGGTATGTATAAAGGAAGTCACTAAGGGTGTGACTGGAATCAAGTTCAAAACGTTTTTTTTTTAAACCCTAGCAGCCGTGCGCGGTTTTGATCCCTAAAAATGTCTATCAAATGCAAATAGCTTTTTTTTTTCAAATTCAATAATTTGCTTCAAACAAGCAAACAAAACATCAGCTTTAAGTACACTCTACTAAGTTTTTAGGTTTAACTATAGATAATAGAATGACATGGAAATCTCATATTACAAATTTAATAACAAAATTGAATCAATTCTCTTACGCACTTTACAAACTCAAAGACATTTCCAATATACAAACATTACTAACTGCTTATCACGGATATGTTGCATCAGCTCTAAGATATGGCGCAATATTTTGGTGCAACACTACTGAAAAGCAGAGTGCATTTAAAGCCCAAAAAAGATGTCTCAGATCCATCTTCGGCTTACAGCAAGCTGACTCATGTAAACCCTACTTTCGTAAATATAAAATTCTAACTCTGCCGTCAATTTACATCACCGAAATATCCACGTTTGCCAAAAATAACCCACACTACTTTGAGGCACATCCCGCCGGAACCCGTCGCGAGGGAAACCTGAAGGTCCTACATACACGCACAACCCTCCTACAAAGAATGAGCATAAACAGTATGGCACCCATAATAATACCGCGCTCAATAAGGGAAATATCTGACAGGAAATTATTTAAATCGGCACTCAATAGCTTTCTAGCCGAAAAAGCTTATTATGATACTACATTGGTTGAAAAGTTCGCGGCCTGGCCATTAAAAAAAAAAACTTTTGTTATTTTTTCTGCCGTCATTTTGAACTGTCATTATTCAATTGGCAGCCCGCGAATTTTCAATTTGATATCTTCTTTAAATAAAATTTTACGAACAATATAAATACGTGTGTAGAACAAATTTTCACTAATGGAGAAATTTGAACAACGTGCTGTGATTAAATATTTGTTTAAAAAAAGATTAACACCAAAGGAGATCCATGGTGACATGCAAACAACATAAGGGGAATCTGCCCCGTCTTATACCACTGTGAAAAAATAGGTTGCAGAATTTAAACGTGGACAAGAGAACATCGAAGATGACCCTCGCTCCGGCAGGCCAATGACGTCTACGACCGAAGAAAACATCAATAAAGTGTGTGATCTCATATTGAAAGACCGTAGATTGACTATCAGAGAAATTGCAGACACTATAGGCATCTCATATGAACGAACGCAAAACATCATTGTCCATGAACTCGGCTTTTCTAAGGTTTCGGCTAGGTGGGTCCCCAGATTGCTTTCAGTAGAGCAAAAGCGAATTCGACTCACGATTTCTCGCGACTGTTTGGAGATGTTCGAGGCTGATCCACAAGGTTTTCTTGACAGATTTGTGACAATGGATGAAACCTGGGTTCACCACTATACCCCAGAATCAAAACAACAATCCAAACAATGGAAAAATCAGGTGAACCAACTCCGAAAAAAGCAAAGGCAATTCTGTCGGCTGGCAAGGTGATACGTGGACTACCTTCCAAAAGGCGAAACAATAAACTCTGCGTTTACGTGAAGAAATTAAACAGAAACGCCCAGAATTACTGAGAAAGAAAGTGTTGTTTCACCAGGACAACGCCCGAGTCCACACGTCTGTCGAGTCTATGGCTCAAATTCGTGATTGTGGTTTCGAATTGTTGCCACATCCAGCTTATTCTCCTGATTTGGCACCTTCGGACTTTCATCTGTTTCCAAACCTGAAAAAACACCTCGGTGGGCAGAAATTTTTAACGAATGAAGAGGTCGAAGCCGCTGTTAACCTGTATTTTGAAGACCTTGAGGAATCTTTTTTTAAAACAGGTATGGAAGCTCTGGAAAGCAGATGGAAGAAGTGCATATAGCTAAATGGAGATTACGTCGAAAAATAAAAATATTTTTGTATGTACTTTATTCTGTTTACTTGACTAGGCCGCAAACTTTTCAATCCACCCTCGTATTAATGAATTTTATAATGACATGAGATGTAAATAATATTAATTGTACCTATCCATCTTTAAATATGATGTTTTTATGTTCTGCCTACTTATATAAATATTTTGTAATTATAATTATTATTTCACCTTCTTTTATTTCATAATGTATTTAATTATGTATCTTAAAAAATATATTTTTTTCTTAATAATTTTGTATTTAGCTTTATTAAATTTTGACATGAAACTGTAATGTGATATTCATATGCCTGTATGGTGAACCGTAGCTGTACATACAAATACCTGTAAATGACACCAATACAATACCTATGGTTATGAATAAATAAATGAATTTGAATTTGAATTTAAAATTAGTACGTTAAAAAAAAAAAAAAACTTTTTACGGTCGTAATATTTACATTTTGATTGAGCCGAGCTATCGTTATTACAAAATAGCTTCTTCTTATGGTTTCATCCAGCTATACCCTTAAAAATTTTTTGTTCAAAAAGGCCGATATGTTGTTTCTGGCAATAATTATTATTACCCGTGATGAATGTATTAGCTTTCAGCGTGAAATGGTTCAAACGTAACAAACTTGAATCTACAAAAATCCAGTCATGTGTACAATTATTAAAGTTTTTGGGAAGATGCCAAAACTTGAAAATCTTAGAACTTACATCTGACCAGTTAGCTTGTGATTTTATTAATCTATAAGGTTGCGCAATCGGGTTCATTTTCATGTAAGAAATATTATTCCGCAACTTTATAATAATAAAATTATTAAAATTATTTTTTGACTCACAAACTTTTTGTGTTATATTACTCATAAATGTCAAAAGGACGGTTGCAGCGTATAATCAAAGACATATATTTTTGCATACTAATTTTCAAAACATTACCAACGATTTTTCAAGGGTTTAAAGTTGGGTACCTAATGACAATTTAAAAAAAAAAAATTTAATTTTAACAATACAATATCTTAGAACAATAAGCAAACGAGCGACAAAATGAATATTCACCTTATATAAAACTCTTATCCACAGGTTGTAGGGCGATTGAAAGCAAACCCTAAAGCTGCAAACTGACAACAGCGAGAGCGACAGTGGCGCGGGCAGCGACGCGGGAATCTGGGCCGTTCTCGACGCCAGCGGGCGCTCGAGCGATTTGTCGCGGTTTCATACAAACTCAATACTTTCAATCGTATCCCGGAAATCATTACTGTAGCTCTCGCTGTCGCTGCCATCCAGTTTGCAGCCGTAACGCGGCCATATTTCACGGGTAAAATTAACAAAACTATTAGATTAAAACTGTCCGTGTACGGTCGGCTTAGAATAGCCCTAACTAAGCGTGTCGTAAATGGCGACTAATCCGAGTGACCCCCGCTTGGTGGTAGGATCTCGTCAGGTTCCGACTGTTAAGACGGCACATCGATATGTTATTTTTTTTAATTGATAGCACTTTAACACGCCGACATAAGGTCGCGTATTTCATAGAAATCGATAAAAAATAATGGTAAATGCTTTGTAAATTTTGAGCAACCAAAGTTTGGACAATAATGTGAAGATTGTATTTAAGTTATTTCTAGTCATATGCATTTCATAACTAGATGGTAATTTAAGAAAAAGTATTTTTAGACGTGTTTTCGCAAAAAAAATCTATCAAGTCAAAATCATTAAATCATGTTTTGAGCAACCAAACTGTAGAAGATAAAGATAGGAATTTACACATTTCAAAATTTCAGATCCGCTCGTCTTGTTATATTCTCATAGTATGCGATGAAAGTCAATGCATTTAATTCAATGAGGAATTTTCTGACAGCTCATAAAGATTAGTTCTAAAAACCTCTATAGATGGAACTTTTAAAAAGCCGAAGGCGTTAAGTCAGTAAACTATCTACATTATAGTTTAAGTAGTAAGTGGTATCTATCATTTATGGTTATTTATAAGTTCAATTTCTGATATAGACATCAATTAATTTATTTTACTTTAAAAACGCGGTGTGGAATAAATGGCTATATGACAGACAAGACTTCGCCTTTTGTAAAGTGCCATCTATCGAAGCCTTTTGTACTATTTTTGTACCGTTTTGTTTTTTTAATGAGCTGTCAGAAAATCTCTCATATGTCGCCCTAAGTAACCACCATTCGTGTATAATCTGCCGCCAACTACTACATTGGTTGAAAAGTTCGCGGCCTGGCCATTAAAAAAAAAACTTTTGTTATTTTTTCTGCCGTCATTTTGAACTGTCATTATTCAATAGTCAGCCCGCGTATTTTCAATTTGATATCTTGTTTAAATAAAATTTTACGAACAATATAAATATGTGTGTAGAACAAATTTTCACTAATGGAGAAATTTGAACAACGTGCTGTGATTAAATATTTGTTTAAAAAAAGATTAACACCAAAGGAGATCCATGATGACATGCAAACAACATTAGGGGAATCTGCCCCGTCTTATACCACTGTGAAAAAATTGGTTGCAGAATTTAAACGTGGACGAGAGAACATCGAAGATGACCCTCGCTCCGGCAGGCCAATGACGTCTACGACCGAAGAAAACATCAATAAAGTGTGTGATCTCATATTGAAAGACCGTAGATTGACTATCAGAGAAATCGCAGACACTATAGGCAACTCATATGAACGAACGCAAAACATCATTGTCCATGAACTCGGCTTTTCTAAGGTTTCGGCTGGGTGGGTCCCCAGATTGCTTGCAGTAGAGCAAAAGCGAATTCGACTCACGATTTCTCGCAACTGTTTGGAGATGTTCGAGGCTGATCCACAAGGTTTTCTTGACAGATTTGTGACAATGGATGAAACCTGGGTTCACCACTATACCCCAGAATCAAAACAACAATCCAAACAATGGAAAAAATCAGGTGAACCAACTTCCTAGTTGTTTACAACCTAGAGGAATCTTTTTTTAAAACAGGTATGGAAGCTCTGGAAAGCAGATGGAAGAAGTGCATAGAGCTAAATGGAGATTACGTCGAAAAATAATAATATTTTTGTATGTACTTTATTCTGTTTTCTTGACTAGGCCGCGAACTTTTCAATCCACCCTCGTATTACCGCTCCGGTGGTGATGTGTTCCGGCAATACTTTATGAAGAGCCAGTTCTTTCCTAGCCTCGTGTGCTTTAATCTTCGACTTCATCTCCACTTACCATCAGGTGAGGTTGAGGTTAAATGTGGTCTTATTCTTTAATAAAAAAAGATAAAACTGAAACAAAAGAAAGAAATAAAAACATATTCTTAATTTTGAAACAAACGCGTGAAAGCCTATCTTCAATGTAACTTAAGTGATTCCAACAAAACTTTGCTAAGGCTTTGGGCATATAACAGCTAAGATAATTTTACAAATTAGACACCCTACGAAGCCAGTTGGGTAACATTTTGCACATATTAATATGAAAGTTTAACCATTTGGCTTTGACAGCTTTAATTTATTGGCTTCTTTGGAATATTAGTGTCTTTAGTTAATTAAATTGGGCTCTCATGATTATAATTAAGGAAAATTCATCAATCTTATTTATTTCAATATATTAGTATTATATCTATTAGGAAATACGGTTATGGTGGGATTTCAGTTTCCAGAGAAAAGGGGATTTTTAACCTTTTTGAGGTATTATTACGCTGAAGTTTTGGTCGTTATGCCTGCATGGTAGGAAATGCCAGAGTGAATATCACGCGATGATATTTACAAATAGTTATTAAAAATACGTTCGTTTTGAATGACTTCACATTTATAAAAAAAGTTCAACCGTCAAACTATCTCGGTTCTTATAGTTACAGAGGTACAGACAGATAGACCGACGGAGAGTAGAGTAATAGAGTCGCATTGATAACTTAAAGCCGCGTTTGACCTTAGAATATAACAGGCAGTTTACGAAAGATTAAACAAACTCATTTTCTTTAATCCTTGGTAAACTGGTAAACCTTCAAACTCACTGTAGCGATGATATTAAGTGGTAGATTTTTATGAATGCCTTTCTGATCCTTTTGGGTTTGGATTAAGGTATAAAGGAGTGATAAAAACTTTAGCTATCGACCTTTCTCGTTTTTCAACTACAAAGAGAGTACAAATGAAATATTTTTTTAATTGGTGCTTAAATCCCGCGTTTGAACTAAATCTCACAAAAAGTGAAGATGAATCAAAGATATCACACACGGGCTTAGGATGGAAGTGGCTTTTGGTTACTGTCAGCAAATATAACTTCAAAACGCACTGCCCTTTTCCGAGCGCCCCTCACGCTACACTCGTCGTTAAACATTTAAGATTTGAATTTCGCGCCAATGGCGCCATCGCAGGTCAACAGCGTTCAATGCTAAGGAACAAGAAATCTACGGAGTCGCAACAACTGTTATTAAAAGTATTTTTATAATCTCTTAATATTGTTTAGTGAAAAAATGTAAAATATTTGAATGTCAGTGTTTCATTAATTATAAGTACCTAACGTGTTATATTTTTGTATTTTTTTTAATGTGATTAATTGCAGTTGTTGCTCCTTTATTAAATTTGATCGATTTTAATAATTTGTTATATTTACGTCTGATATTTATGTTGAATTCAATGGCATTACTTAAACATAGTAACTATCATATTAAAAAACGGAGTTTGAACTTAATAATGTATAAAGGTATATATGTATTTTACAAAATAAAAAACAATCTTTTACAATTCCGAAAAATCCAATCTCCGTTGTCGAACTGGTTGACTATGAAGAAATAAAACGTCATCAGTACTATTATTTACTTCAAATGGTTGATCGTTGATCGTCGACAAGGTAGGTGTGGAAACATTTACTATTGATGGGTCTCAAAAATTTTTTGTTGTAGGGTAGCGAGGATCCACCAATTCAGGCAACAAACACTCCATATAAAATGAGACAAGTTTGGGTTCCATTTCTGTCTTCCAAAACTGGTCGTCCTTTTCTAATACTTCAATTTTTAACTTATTGTCCCCATACCATATAGCTAAGAGACATTTAGTTTTCTTTGCAATATGCATTTGACCTTGGACTTGGTAGTACCAATCAGACCTTTTGTTTATTTTTACCTGGAATAAGAATCGAATCAAAATATTTGAAACTCAAAAATACTGTAAGCAAACATTTTTATAATAATTTATAAGTGTTTGCCTGAGTAAGTGTGTAGGTATGAATACCAAAATTTTCTTGTCTATTTAAGAAGTGTATTTAAATATTTAAGCAATATCTGGAATGCTCAATATGTACCTAATGTAGATTAAAAAATATTGAAGAAAAAAACTATTTTATTGTAATAAAAAATCGAATTATAGATTCTAGGACAGGAGATTATGTTGAGTCTTGTCGGATTTATAATTTGTATCCCTACAAGAAAGGAGAGTTTTGACGAACATGAATTTTTAGCATGAATTCAACCTTCCGTATGCATTGTACGTAGTAACTTTTATCAAAACTCAGTCATATTTACATCTAACGCAAATAATTGTATATTTTTTATAAAACTACAGATTCTTAAAATAAACAAAGAGTGAAAAATCAGCAAAAAATATTAATATTAATGATGACATTCTTTGTATATACAGGGTGTCCAAAAAACGACTCGTTTGGATGACACCGGAGATGGATGGACCTTAGGACTATCTGATAACGAGAACACTATGTTTAGAAAAAGAGTGAAATTTCCTTATGTTCTTGAATTTAATTGAGTTTTTGGAAAGTAATTTTTGAAAAATTATTCTTCTTAAATGTCAAAAACGTAACTAAAGTTTTATTGAACACTGTCTAGAATAAAAACCCTTCTGATGTTCGGCAATAACCTGCACTGCTCCAAGCCCGTAATTAAAAAGGCAATAATGGTCAGCCACTGATTTTAACTGATCTAAAAAATTTTGTATCTTGATTATATAAGGAATAAGGAGTACAAATACAAATATTATCTTTGCCACTGTTTTGAAACGAGATTTCGGGAAGCAAATTATCGTTATCTATTGTATCCAAATCTGCGATCTCCTAAAAAACAACTTATTATATGAGAACACAAATATTTTACACTGACGATGATAGACTTTTACTATGAAGTGTGTGGCTTGACATATAGTAATAAAACTTTAGAGAAGCACTATAAACAGTTTTATCGATGAAAATACCACGTATGGATGTTCAAATCCAAAACCCTGCCAGTCTGCAGATACTTTTATTTTTACTTTAGCAAAATTCACCTTAATTTGTAAAACAATGATGGAATAGATTTGTCGACGTCAATCGAGCTAATGGAATATAGTTGGGATTACTAGATCAACGTCGACCAACCGTCGATCAGCTGGTTAGTGGAACGGTATCCGTCTATCAATTTAAATTACCATATCAGTTCTCGACTTCGATCGACTATAGATCGATTGGTCTGGTAACACCCTAAATAATAGAGATAACAAATTTTCGATTGCGATTTTTTGTAAATTTTGTTAGTAATTAAAATAATTGAAGATTTCATGGTATTCCATTCATTCAATTAACCAAGTATGCTAGAGAGATTTCATCCTTGCAATTGACCCTAACGATAGATGCAATAAAAATATTTTTACGGATTTTAGTCGGTTTGATTCTCAGGTGAGGCGAGCGAACTTTCCAAAATCTTTGAATGTGGCTTTATTAATAAAATTTGTTATCTCTATTATTTAGAGTACCTACTTTCCCTCCAGGTGGAATAAAAAAAATCCACCCTGTATAACTAAAAGGCTATAAAATATTATTAAATGAAAGATTATTTTCGACTTAAGTTACTAAATAACACTAAATAAAATTTGTAAATAAATAATCTACAAGGTTAATTTTAACAATTTTTTTATAATTTTTTAATAAAATTAACCCTGTATAGTAATGACCACAATTATAAATATTAAAAAAAAAAGTTTATTATTAACACTGCCAAATAGAGTACGTATATAATCTAAACTAAATCAAATCTACAGAGAAAAACTTGCTAAAACTAGAAAAACGAGCTAATATAAAAACTACAGAGAAAATCATTATGTCACATAATTCTTGTTTACTCATTGGAGTTGTGGTATTATTAGGCATTATGAAACTATTTGTAGGTACGTTTATTATCTTTCTGTAAAAATTAATTTGATATAAGAATATATTTTTCAAAAAATTAATTGTATCCTTACAAACCGGTACGGTGAATTAAAAAGAAAACAGTATTATTTAGTGATATCAGTAAAAGTATAAAATAAGTAAATAGATTAACCTTTTAACCGTAAGTAAATTAGTTAGTTCAGATGACGACTCCACTGTTGCGAAGCTCAATCTGTGCCAAAGACTTTTTATTTCTGAAAAATATTGTTGATAAGGCTATCGAAACTGTTTTTTTCATATCGTAATATTGATACATAATATTTAAATACATTGAATTTCGTACTAGGCTAAATCGTTACGAATTGTATAAAAACGGCGATGTATGTCTACATCGCATTTTTATATTTGCATCCTACTCACATCGCTTTCTTTTCGACAGAGGCAGAGGTCAGAATAATCTGGTAGCGATCGACAGTTTCATACAAATTCACATGCCGTCCATTATAAGTAGACCTCCGTCAGTCAATACCTCATCTTGCATCGTAAATTTAGTTATCATGTTTTAAAATAAATAGTTTCAAAACTCACTATTGGTTTTTGAACCGATTAATAGACTGGCGCGCTATCCCTGCCGCTTAGATATAATGTTTTTATTTCAATTATAAATTTTTAGTATGTATTTTAATCTTTTATCGTAACGTAAGCTTAGCACTGCCGACGACAAAGTGATACGTGTTCCCCCTTCGACGAACCGAGCGGCACTGAGCTGTCGATCCCATGAACGATCAATATAAGGTCTTTTCCAGTGGACGTAAAGGTTAGAATTGCCTGATCTGTTTTAACACTTTTAACTCGGAACTAGAGGACGTAAGTCTCAAAACCTGTTTTTGCTTTTTGTAACGATTGTGTGCATTTTATTGAAAATATTTTCTTACAGCATTTTAATACGATATAATATCTTACACTCAGAAAAATTTCACGTCGTTTGCTCCGGCAGTTTAAGAGATATATCGAGAAATCTCTAAAAAACACCTCTTTTTCAAATAAAAAAAGTATCGAACAAAAATTAGAAAAAGTACAATTTGCTTAAAACAACCACAAGAAAAAGATATGAATAATCATTCCTCTAAATTTCGGAAACATCGAACTGCAGTACAATAAAGCAGATCACTTCAAAGTCATAAGATTCTTGAAAGCCGATTCTTAAATATAAACTTTTCCATGCTGGCCTGGGAGCAAAGGAAAAACATAGAATGTGCCAGCTGTTTCTCTTCCCGGGCATACTGTAAAAGTCAGTTAATGGATAGAGGTTTTATGGGAGGTTTTTTTGTTAGCTACAGGCTGACTCCCTGTCATTGCAATAGCCTTTCTCCACCATTATAACACCTCCAAATTAGTCAAACGTGACATCAGATGGTTTTATAACCTCTGGTGTTCTGGCGTCAAGTTATGTGTAAATATATACATAACAATGTCTGAACGGTAACATTTGGTGACAGATTTTACGTGAAAGGTTGTCGCTAGGATTCACCCAAACCAACAAGGGGTCCTATCACCAAGTAGGGTACCCTCGCCTCTTACAATATGCTTATCTAGGGACAGTAGAAATATTCTAATCCAACGGTTACTAAACTCCACTATGTTGGTGCCGAAATTTATTATAATTTATTTTTAAATACAATAATGATGTACGAAATAATCTGAGGAAATAAATGAATTCAGTTTGGATGACCGGCTAGTGTAGGGGTAACGTACATTGCCTCCTATGCCAGAGGTCCTGGGTTCGAATCCCGGCGGCGACGGATATGTGTGTGATGAACACAGATATTAGTAGTCAAGTCATGGACGTTTATATATTTATTTAAGTTTATTTTCTAATAAAAAATATTTATTTATTCAATATGTATGTGTATATATTTCTTAAGTATATCAGTTAACTAGTATCCATAACACAATTTCTTTAAGAAACTTAATTTGGGCTAGATAATGTTGTGTGAGTGTCAGAAATATTTATTTATTTATAACGCGCACCTACTTCTACATAACAAAACTAGAAACTGATAAAACAATGTATGTCAATAGATTATTTGAACAATTTAAAATTAGGTATCCAGATTTAAGTGCAACATAGCAAAGAATACCGCAATTTTAAACACGTGTCGAATTTTTCGAAAATTTCAACAAGATGATCCCACTTATAACCCAAATAATGATTATCACTTGTTGCTTTCACGTTTTCTTATGAAAACCGAGGAAAAAAAAACTCGAAATGAAATGAAATGAAATGAAATGAAAACTTTTTTTTATTCGTAGTAGGTAATTTTATACACTTTACGAACGTCAAATGCTGGATGAGGGCGGCGCGGGTCCGGACGACATGAAGAATCCAGGGGAAGGCCTCCGTCGAGAAGTGTGCGTCTCTCAGCTTATAAAGATAATGATCGCCCATTATCCAGCAATGTCTTGGTGATGTCTACTACTACTTCTTCTTCGGCTTTAAAAAACGAAATGAAAGTAGAACCCTAGGTAGACCGAGAGGAAAAAAGCCGGCGGAAAAAAAACTCTCGGCACTCTTTTGTAAAAAGTGCTTATTATAGGTACAATTTGGCAGAAATACAGCTCTGCTATGACATGAACAAACAAACAGAAGACAGCTATTCGTGCTTGCCAATATCATGTCGCAGCCAAGCTGCTTACATAGTGATTAATGTTTAATATTTGGAAATAACCTGTGGAGACATCAATCCCACGCTCTTTTGTCATCTAAATAATCTTGGAGTTTATAGTAGCCTTTTTTGCATAATGTTTCTTTGATAGTTCTTTTAAATTTATTAAACGTTAGAGATTGAATTGACTGTGGTATTTTATTATAAATACGTATTGACATTCCCATAAATGATTTGGTGCTTTTAGCCAGCCTTAATTTGGGAAACGCTAATTTATGGTCGTTCCTTGTCATTACAGAATAATTTTTATCATGCTTATCTTTCATGGTTTTAAATTTACTACTATTCTTATAAATATACATAATGTTTTCATATATATATTGTGATGCAAAGGTCAAGATACCAATCTCTTTAAACTTTTCTCTTAGAGATTCTCTACTTCCAAGTTTATACATTCCACGAATAGCCCTTTTCTGCAGTGTAAATATCGTGTCAATGTCTGCGGCATTGCCCCAAAGTAGGATGCCGTAGGACATTATACTATGAAAATAACTAAAATAAACCAGCTTCGCCGTATTAACATCAGTCAATGAGCGAATTTTCTTTACCGCGAACGCTGCAGAACTAAGTCTACTCGCTAGCTGTGAGATATGGGCGCCCCATTGCAATTTAGAATCTAAGGTAATTCCAAGAAAAACAGTGTTATCTACTAGATTCAACCTGTTCCCATTAAGCCGCAGATCAGACTCAACTTGTTTTACATTTGGTGCGGAGAATTTTATACATTTAGTTTTTTTATCATTGAAAGCTAGATTATTTACATTAAACCACTGTACTACATTAGAGAGAGCATTGTTTACATCGTCGTAGTTGGTTTTCTGCCTTATCATTTTAAAAATTAATGATGTGTCATCAGCAAACAATACAATATCGTGATTATTGCCTACCATATAGGGCTCGAGAGTTAATATACCAATCACAGAAATAAAAATAAATTATTTATTACTATTGTATTAATTAAGAGGAACGCATGTTCAGCATTAAGACTGTTATCTACTATATTGAATTTTTATCAAAATTCATTAAAAAAACAAAATAAAAATTACGAAAAACCCACGACGCGACGGTTCAAAAGTAATTGAAAAAGAATAAAATAATTTAAAATACCCCGACTGAAATGATTTATGTGACGAGAGATAATTAACGTGAAAAGCTTTTTTAAAGGTCACTTGATCTCACACAGAGTCGGTCATATTATGAATAACATACTATTCGTTTTCATAGCACTTCCCTACGCTTACCTATTCGGTTCTCGAAGATGTAGATGTCGCAATAACATAGGTATTCAACTCCCTATGAACTTTATAAGAAGAGCAAGAAAATCCGTCTGGGGCTGCCATTGAATGAATTCGTTTTGTAGTTTTATATTGAAATTTAAAATATTGATGGCACCCCTCGACGGATTTTCTTGCTCTTCTTATGAAGTTCATAGGGAGTTGAATACCTATGTTATTGCGACATCTACATCTTCGAGAACCGAATAGGTAAGCGTAGGGAAGTGCTATGAAAACGAATAGTATGTTGTTCATAATATGACCGACTCTGTGTGAGATCAAGTGAACTTTTGAAAAAGCTTTTCACGTTAATTATCTCTCGTCACATGAATCATTTCAGTCGGGGTATTTTAAATTATTTTATTCTTTTTCAATTACTTTTGAACCGTCGCGTCGTGGGTTTTTCGAAATTTTTATTTTGTTTTTTATTTCAAACTTTTTAAAGAGCATAATATAAGTACCATACATTACATTACACAACACCTCGTCCCTCATCAGCCCTCTAATTTCCCCACCACCACCGCTGGAAAACCCATGTACTTTATTTAAATACATAGTGAAGTATTATAATAAGTATTTACAACCCAACTTTGCTGGTGGCAAGAACATTATACCAATCAAATCCAAAGCGATAATTGAAAACGGCATTCAAATCGGACCAATGGTTTGGTCCGATTTGAACACAATATTTGCTGCAGCGCCCCCTGGTGAGTTGTTACCGTAACACCTATCTCAGAACATGCGCTAATCAAATCCAAAACGATCACTGTAAACAGCATTTAAATCGAACCAATGGTTTTGCAGATAAACGGTAACATTGGCTTTTACAAACAAATGTTTACTGCAGCGCCCCCTGGTGAGTTGTTACCGCTACACCTATCTAAGAACATGCATCAATCAAATCCAAAGCGATTACTGAAAACCGCATTAAAATCGGACCAGTGGTTCTGGAGATAAATGGTAACATTGGTTTGCACAAACACCCTCTCACCCCAAACGCATATACCGTCTCCGTTCCGTCGTGGGTAAAAATCGGTTACTTCAACTATTTAGGAGCCTATGGTTGATCCAAAATCTTCAACTATTTTCATTGCCATTTTCATACAAATCGCTTCAATGGCAATGGTTTAGCCGTGCAAACCTAACAGAAAATCGCATTGATGATGTAAGTATAGGTTATAATAAATGATAAATAAATAAAATCCCCAATCACACCAACCACATGGCCCCAAAGTAAGCATAGCTTGTGTTATGGGATACCATGTAGCGGACTAGGGGGGAACCTAGAATATAAATACATGAAAAGATAAACACCCAGACACGGAACATTTTTTGTCTTGTTCCGTGCGGGAATGGAACCCGGAACCACTGGCGTCTGAGGCAGACAGGTTAACCCCATCGTCAAATTGGTCGTCAAATAATTAATTAATAAAAATTAATAGAAAATAATAATAATTAAAACAATAAAGCTAAACAAGCTTGTGAATCTTTAAGCACCAAGCATCGTGTTGCTTCTTAATTTTCATTGAAACAAACCCCGAATTTCCGTAGAAATTAAGCTTAACAGAAGTTTCCTAAGCCAAGTTACGTGGCTGTTCACGAATAATGAAACGCCTTTGTTTGGCGTTTCATTATTCGTGAACAGCCACGCCTCTCAAGTAACAGAACTGTAGTAAGACAAGTTATGTCTCATTGTCGCCGGGTCTAATAAAATCTTCTGCAAATAGAGGGTTTAATAAAAATATGTTTCTTATTATTGTTTAAGGGAAATAGAATATGAACTTTATATTTCTAAGCACTTTTGCGAAGATAACTGGTTAAAAGAAGATAAGGATTAATCATCACCACTGAATAACTAGTGCCCTTAGTGGCAATAAAATTTTAGTTAGAAACAAGCGATAACACGGTTCATAGCAAAAGCATAGTTCATATATCTACAGTAATTCAACTTCATACAAACGGACGAAACGCGAGCTATACCTACGCGGCGAGCTGTACAAGCGCTCAGCATGCGGCCAGTCGCGAGTGTCTGCATACTGAAACAATTGTTGATTGAGTTTTACGTTAATATGCGGATTGTTCATACTTTAAAATGTAAAAATACATCATTTCGTGGATCTCAATCGAGACGCAAGTATTTTTAGGTCGCTGATTTATAAGACAAAACGTATTTTTGTTGAACTCTTCCTATTCAATTTACAGAGTACTTTATTTGTTTATATAAAGAAAGTATATTTGCAGTCACAAAACAAAATGGAAGTAAACACAAAGTTGGCAAATGTAATTTAAACGCTGAAGGCGGGCAGCCCTAACACATGTGAACAGACCGCGGCGCTGTAGGCATTTATTTCAAAGATGCGGCCAAGTTGAATTACTGTATATATCTGTACTGTGGCAAAAGGTTTAAAATTTCATAAAGCAGACCCCCAGTGGAGGTGTTAAATTAGGTGAAGAAATCGAAACAGAAACAACCAATGGAAATTATTGAAACAAATGACGATTGGACAATTTAATGTTTATGTGGGAAAGTAATTTACCTATTGCTGTTTTTTTCTTATCTGTAACACTCACAAGTCTCTTTAGCCTACATGGATAGAAACAGCAAAAAATAGAGAGGGATGGAAGAACTGGAGAGAGGCCTTTGCTCAGCAGTGCGCCCGCACAGGCTGATATAATACTAATAAAATCCCACAAAAATACACCTAACGTAAACATTGTTGATTTTAACTTGGCCCGTTATAATCTACTAAAACCGGTAGTAATACTGAGCAGAAAACCCTGAATAAAAATAATATATAGGAATACTTACATTTTTTTACTGTTTCTTACATTACATTAAGAATTTAACACAAATTAATTAATATTTTTTTTAGATTTCCAGGAAAATAAACACAAATTCTTACGTACCTATACAGGTTGACTGGTGGTGCTCTGCAGTCGGCTCATTACAAAGAGTTGTGACGATGGTGATTTTATCGAATCGAATCCGAATAATTTTATCGAATTGGTTTCGATAAAATTTATACAGGACTACTTCTGAAGTATTTTCTATCATATAAAACAAGAATATTCAAAATCGATTCATAATTGTCCAAAATATCGTGTAAAAAAGACACAAATTAAACATACAAACGAATTGAGAACCTCCTCCTTTTGCAAGTCGGTTGATAAGTAAACAAATAAACTTTAACTTTTTTAAAGACTTATTCTCACTTAATTACAAATGCGAAAGTAATTCTGTCTCTCAAATTTTTACTTTTTTACTTCCGTACTTATCTAATATATAAAATTCTCGTGTCACAGTTTTCGTTGCCATACTCCTCCGAAACGGCCTGACCGATTTTGATGAAATTTTTTGTGCTTATCCGGTATCTATGAGAATCGGCCAACATCTATTTTTTTTTTTATTTATATGGCAAAACAACGTTTTCCGGGTTAGCTAGTTTTGATATAAGTATTTCTATTGTACAAACTAAACCCTATGAAAGGACATGTGCTTGACCTTCCATTGCAAAAAAAAACAGATTTAAAAGATTGAAAAACATGATTAAAGCTCCTACGGTAGTTCAACATCAGCATCAAACTTCCTGTATGGTCAGGCGTTCTTTGGGATAAATAGAGAATAAAAGTCCGCATAGTAGAAACGTCTAGCCCCGGTACCGATTTCATTGAGATACAAAAATAGACTATACCTTGGGAAAGGACATAAGCCATCTTTTGTAGTAAAAAGGGGCATGAAATAGGGGATGAAAGTTTTTATGGAAGTTCGTTAATGTCGAAGATAAAACCAGGAAACTTTGAATAAGTGCACTTGATAATAAATACACAATTTTGAGGGTTGAAGGATGAAGCAGAAAAAAATTCTATAGAAAATCACTATAAATAGTGCCCTATAATATAATATAATATAATATAATTTGTAGGTCCGTATTGTTTAGTTTTTTCTCGCTGCTATATGAAGACAGAAAATTCAAGGTACTTGAAAAATCATTGAATATTAATTAAAAAGTATGGAATATCCTCTCCATTAATGCTTTTAATTGTGATATTAATTCAGAGGATATAAACAAGATACAAATCATGGGTTTTTGGGTTGAAAATAGAAGTAGAAGTAGTTAAAAAAAAACAGTTTTCTAAATTTCAGCACGGTTCTGACAATCATTATCACTTTTTACTGACATAGAAATCTAATTCGGTAACCCAAAGTTTTATGATCTCTATATTTTCATTATTTTAAATGATTTTGTTGGCAACTAACTTTAAATATTATTATAATCAATAATTTAATAAAAAAGATGCTTTTTTTTAAATAACGAATGCCTCTATGGTGTAGTATGTGAGTAGGTTCATACATTATTTTAATATATAGATTTAAATTGAAGTAAACAAATGTATCAGATTGCATCGTTCGCATAAGTCACTTTATGCTGATGTTGTATCCTTAAAACTTGTGTTCTCGAAACACAAAACTTTTTAATGTTGGATTGAGTGAATAAACCTCCGTCTGATGGACTACACGTCTTCTTATTTTAACCACCTGAAACCCTCATATCACAATGGAATTACCTATTGTAATTGTTGTTTCATTTATACTATGTAACCATGTTGGTGTACAGAGTTTTATTATTATTATTATTATTACAACTACAATAAAAAAAATACCTTGCTAATTCCGCGACCTGTACTCACACTAGTGATGCAGGTTCACCGCCCTCCCTCCCTCAAGCAAGAAGCAAGAAATGCAATGAACACACACTGGGAGGGAGGGCGGTGAACCAACGCACGAAAATCCTGCATCACTAGTGTGATTACAAGTCGCGGAATTAGCAAGGTAACTTTTTTATAGAAGTTGTCATGGATTTCCGCAAAGTAACGCCTGAATACTTTTATTTCCCTCCTTGCTTTCGTAATATATAATCAGTTATGCATATATACGTTGCCGTACAGCGAGACATAGTGAAATAGATAGCTTGGTGTCGAAAAGTTTAAAAATAAATTGTATTCCTTACTTCGAAACAACAAAAATCAACTTGAAAAACAATTAACGTACGAAGTAAAATGACTTACCACTTTAATTTACAGTAAAATAAATTACAGCACTTGCAGAATTCAAAAATCTGGATTTATAAACACAATGGATAAGTAACTTCATGTTAACTTTATTTCCATGATAAATATGCAGCGGAAGCCTCGAATTCCGCTTGTTACAACCAAAACTGTAATTTGTAGAAGCTTTTGACCATTCTTAACGTACGTGCCTCACCTTCAGACACAATGTCACTTACTAGCAGGTGACACAAAAGGCACACACAGCTTTATTCACAATATAAAAAAGTACTAAAACTTTGAAAGATTTGCTTAAAACTATCCTGCCTAAAACTATCCCACTTTGCAAGCCTTCAATATTTACTTTGTTACTTGAACTATTTACTACGCATACCATCCTAATTTTTGAAAACAATAATATGATATTAAACTTTAAAATCTTAAGTTAAAGTATAATATTATGGAAACCACCCAGCGGAATGAGTAGGCACCATATACTCCTTCATGTACAATTCATACATGAAGGAGTATTCAGACCCAAGCCAAATTTTCAGTGCAGGTAAACTTTTCTTTAATGGGTTTACCTAACAATCAAACCTAGTCACCATTGCTTCTTTAAATATACTGAGTAAAACATAACTCTAAATAGATTTTTGCTTCTATAGGTGTATTTTAAACCAATAATACTTTATTGATAATAATTTTAAATAGCAATAACACCAAATTTATGGTAACCCAACATTCTATGGGTCTTTGACTTCTTTACGTAACAATTAGGGTTGACCATGAAACTCAGTAAAAAACATTTTTTTGATTAACGAATTATCAAACCACGTTTCAATATTTTTGCTTGTTTTTACGTCCACTTTTTTAAACTAAAGTTAAACAGTCAAATATTTCTTTTAGCGAATTATGTTTCACGCTGTAGAACTTCAAATATCCTTTTTAAGATAACAACGTGTTTTTGTATTTCTAATTTTTTTTCAAATCGTCACAGCAGAGTGACATTACAGCAGGATTGTGTCATAACATTTAAATATCATTTCATATTATGTTCATACATACGAAGCTTAAGTGCTTCGCTTCCCCGCTGCGATCTCTACTAGGCTATATCTCGCGACATTTACATATTCTTACAACTTTACCTAATGTTTGACGTAATGCGGATGGTGAATAAATGGAAGTGTTTTTGCTAGATTTCATTGGAATGATTTTGTTTTCGAGTCAAATCTTGTGCTTGCATTGCATTACTTTTTTTAGGACACCGATGCGTCGAGTTGAAAATATGAGTACCTATGTCCGGAAATTTGATAAAATATAAATATAAATTTGATTTTTCCTTTTTTTATTAATACACTAGACCTGGAACCCATATAGATCTCAACTGTATTTTTCGTAATGTCAACAGTGACTCATATAATGTTGAACTTGTCTTTCATATTAAGTTCATCTTTTTATTTATAGATATTTTAAACTAGATTGATATTATGTTTGCAAACTCTAGTTTTAGAATATAATTTATAGGTAATATAGGCTAACGAAAGTGGACATTGGGGGTTTTTGCAAACTTTTTATATGGCAACTTATTCTGGTGTCACTGTTGTCAATCGATTATTGGTGGTTTCGGTAACTGAGATTTCGGAATTTTCATATTTAAAAATGAATAAAATAATAAAAAAATTATAGTTTCAGAAGCAATGTAGGAAACAGCGATACCAGTGACTCTGACGATTCATTCCATATAGAGTTGCTGGATTCAGATTTTGATGACAATGAATAAAAATAATTATTGCATTTTAATACATAGTTCCTCTCCATAGAATAATTTTTCTGATATTTTATTTATAAAAAAAGTAAAATAAGTTGTTCATGATATTTGACGACAGGCTGGTATAGCGGTAACATACATTGCCTTCTATGCCAGAGGTCCTGGGTTCGAATCCCGGCGGCGGCGGATATTTGTGTGATGAACACAGATATTAGTCGTCAAGTCATGGATGTTAATATGTTTATTTAAGTTTATTCTGATAAAAAATATGTATTTATTCAATATGTACGTTTATATATTTCTTAAGTATATCAGTTATCTAGTATCCATAACACAAGTTCTTTAAGAAACTTAATTTGGGCTAGATAATGTTGTGTGAGTGTCAGAAATATTTATTATTTATTTATTTATTCATAAACTTGACAACTAATTTAAGCATTTTAAATTACGTAATCGATTTACAAACAATTTTACTACGCAAGAAAGCATTGTTTGCAATAGTCAATTCGATTTATGACATGTGATGCCAACTACGAACTAAACGTGTAGCACAAAAAGACATAATCTTCTTTGGGACATTTACATACCTACAAGCGCTAGTTATGTTTTTATTTCATCCCTTTGTACTTTATAAACGAATTTAATTTAATTTATTCAACAAGATATGCCAACAGAGAACACATTATTACATATTAAAAGAAATATAGTTAAAAACACAGATTCCGATATACACTCCTTTAACAGGCATTCGAAAAATTACAAAAAGTGGTGTTCAATAATAAAATTTGAATTGAAAGTATAAATTATTACACAGATATTATTACATTATTATTATAACATTCAGATTATTCAGTAATAAAAGATAATAATTAAAATAAATTAAACGAATCGAACGAATCAAAGAATCAATCATTTAAATGTAATGTATTGAAAATTTTTCACTGAGTAATTTTTTATAATATATGAAAGGCAGGCACTTACCTGAAATTAAGTAATCAACTTTAATCGGACTACCAGCTATTTTTTAAGGCACCAATAAAAAGACACTTCCAGAGGCTCTACATCTAGGGAACAATATATTCCGTTGTCACAAAGCTAACTCATGTTTATTTTGTCAACATTGCGACAAGTGTGATGCGAGATGTTTCCAACTTTGCTGCATGATGAGCCTGAACCTGTCGTGTAAGAAACCTAGGCTTTTTCATGCAAATCTTGAGCCCTAATTTGCAAAGTTGTACGGTAGTATGTAGTCTCTTCCATTTTTTTCATAAATTATGTATCTGTCCAAAATTTTTCTACTTACTAACGTTTGTGAAGATTGCAGTGCTTACATTACAGCTAGATAAAGCTTTGTTTTTCATCTATCAATAATGTCTTTCTTTATTCATCTTTCTTTTTTGCTAGAAGTGATTTGAAATTTTTTTGTTATAATTTCCGTATCGATAATCCAAAAAGACAACATAAAGCCAATTATCCATAAAACCTACTATCACTGAAGCATAGTACAGATATCTACAGTAATTCAAGTTCATACAAATGGACGAAACATGAGCTATTGATTGATTGAGCTTTACGTAAATATGCGTATTGCTTATACTTTAAAATTTAATAGGTAATACATATTTTTGTGGGCCTCAGTCGAGGCGCAAGTATTTTTCGGTCGCTAATTTATAAGACCGATTTGTTATTTAAACGTAAAAATAGTTTTTTGAACACCTACTATTCAATTTAAAAAGTATTCTATTTGTTTATATAAATAAAGTATATTTGCAGTCACAAAACTAAATGCAAGTAAACAATGCTGAAGGCGAGCAGCCGCGGTCCATCACATGTGAACGAACCGCGGCGCGCTGTAGGCATTTATTTATAAGATGCGGCCGAGTTGAATTACTGTAGATATCTGTACTGTGAGCATCAAATATTTGATTACCTGAAAGCTTATTATTTATGAGCTTCCGCATAGTGTCTTAAATTAATATAAGCATCGAATGTAAATGTGAGTGACATGGGAGATGGTTGATTACAGTGTATACTTAGATTATTACAACAATGAATACTTTGATATATGAATATGAGATCATACATAAAGAGAAAAAATATAATTAAAAAAATATATTAATTATTTACTGAGGAAACTTAACCGAAAGTTAAAGAATTGATTACGCAACGCAATGTTACGCTAGCGTTGGCAGCGATACGCGTGCCAGGTCACGTGCCACGATTAACTCAGTTGTATGTAAAGTAAATAGTAACATAGTAGTATTTATTTATGGGGAATTCTAGGGAAAAATTAAGTACCTACTTTTATTACATAATTGTGATCAGAATCGATAACAGACTGCTCTCATTCAGTATCTAAAATTTGTTACCAAAGGTATAAATTGAAATAGGTTTACCAACTAGGAGTTGATGTACTGTTAATTTTATGATTTTGCGGGATTCTTGCCACGATTTCCGATTTTCATTTCACGCGTCCGATATTTCAATGCTGTTATAAGCACCATTATCGCGGACTCCGTGCTTGTAACAGCATCGAAATATCGGACGTGCGCGAAATAATAATCAACGAATGCAGAGCATTAAAAACCGACTTCACGTCAAAACTTTGACTAAATTACAATGTCGTCAAGGTAAACATTTTCCGAATTCATACATATTTTTTCCCTAATTTGAAATGAATCATGAAGTAGGTACTCAATCGATTTCGATGACATTTATAAGAGACTGAATAAGAAGTATCTTTTATCATATGAAACAAGAATTTTTAAAATCGGTTTAAAATTGTTCGAAATATCGTCTAACAAAGACACCAAAAAAAAAACATACACACGAATTGAGAACCTCCTCCTTTTGGAAGTCGGTTGAAAATCGAAATCGTACTAAGAATCCCGCAAAACCATTGAATTGTATTGAAAATAACCGCAATACTTTAAAACAGTTATATTTGAACTGTATCAACATTACATGAGCCTAGCTGGCTCCTATATATTGCGATTACTGTAATGTGTTTATTTAATATTGTAAACTGTAATAAAGTGAAAAAAAAAAAAACTGCAGAAGGCAGCACATCAAGCTTTAAAAAGCTGTCAATTTTTTTTACTTGAACCTGAACTCTATGCCCTCGACATTAAATTAAAATTGGTTGGGGAAATTTGACAGGTAATGTAACGCTTGATCTGCTGCCTTCTGTACAATATTTTGACAACCTCCATGGCACAGTGGTCGAAGACACTGATGTCCTCATAAACAAAGAAGCAAACGGCTTCACCCGCAATCATATTTTGACGACCACTTTGGCGATGAGGCCTCAGACGCCAGTGGTCGCGGGATCCATTCCCGCACGGAACTAAAAAAATAAATGTTTCGGGTCTGGGCGTTTATCTAATATGTATTTAATATTCTAAGTTCCCTCTAGTTTGCTACATGGTATCTCATAACACAAGCTTTGCTTACTTTGAGGCCATGTGGTTGGTGTGATTATCTGGGGATTTTATTTATTATTTATATTACTTAGCATCTGATTACTACTTCAGAGTGATCAGACGTATCGTCAATGTATGAAATAGTGACATAATTATTCATATGATTTTTGCAATCTTCAATCATAATGGTCTATCTCCAAGGATATTCATCAGGTCCTGATATGTAAAATACTTAAACCTTTCTTAAAAAATATGCATTAATAAAATCCTTTTCAAAAGATTTTAAAAATCACTTTCATACTAACACACAAATCTTTTCAATTTGATATCTTGTTTAAATAAAATTTTACGAACAATATAAATACGTGTGTAGAACAAATTTTCACTAATGGAGAAATTTGAACAACGTGCTGTGATTAAATATTTGTTTAAAAAAAGATTAACGCCAAAGGAGATCCATGATAGTTTGAGATTATACATGAAGAGAAAAAATATAATAAAAATAAATATACTGAGTAAACTTTAATATTTACTGAGTATACTTAGGCGAAAGTTAGTTGGCAGCGATCCGCGTGCCTGGTCACGTGCCGCGATTGAATCAGTTGTAGAATGTAAAGTAAATAGTAACATGGTAGTATTTATTTGTAGGGAAATTATAGTAAAAATTAAGTACCTACTTTTATAACATGATTACGTTCTACAGAGTGCTCAGTATCTAAAATTTGTCACCAGTCAGTATATTCTTTTAAATGTATTTCCGTGTTTTGTAGTACTTAATGGCATACAATAAAGTGTAAATAAATAAGATTGTACGGTGTGACAGGCCCTGGGTTCGACTCCTAGTCGGCACAAATTAAGAATTGATGTTTTGTGAATTGGGTCTTAGTATATACTACGATGTCCCTTTTGCTACTGTTACACATGCTCTAAAAAGCATGAGTAAAAGCTTGCTATTTAGTATGTTTAATACAAGCATACTTAGGAGCGGTTTACATTTGCTTGCAATAAGCATGCTAGTTTTAAGTATGCTTATAAATTTAAGTATGAACGACTGATCAATGCTACATAGCATGCTCAATAAGCTAACCTGTTTGGACGCGCTTAAAGCACGCCCTTCCATCCGCGCCGCTCGTAGCTTGCTCAAAAATCGCAAGCCTGTCGATTCACAAGCACGCTCGAAATGAGCATGCTAATTTTGAGCGACATTCAGACACACGTGCTTAACTGAAGCATGCTTTTATGCTTGATATGAGCAAGTGGAAAAGTAGCTTAATACTGCTATAATTTTGGTCTCTTTATAAAAAATTACAACTTTCGGCCAAAATGTATGTGTCTGCTTGGGTAATCTATTTAATTAATTTATTTGTTTATTCCTTCAGAAAATAATAGACTGTGCTCGAAAGCTTGAATTAAGGGCCTCATTCGAACAAATGAATGTTTGATAGATAGCTCCAGTTATTCGGAAAACGTGATTCGTTATGGTAACAAGAGAGGGTGCTTATTAGCCGAGTACAGTGTAAAGATTATTACATGTATTAACATTTTGCAAGTTCCAGTGTACAGTTTGCAAAAAACATATACCTTTTTACTTCGAAGAATTCTTGTCATAAGTTTGAAACATTTTTTTTTTATAATTTCTTTATGTTGCATAATTATATTTTAGATCTTCCGCTCTGGACCACATCTCTTAGAGTTGAAATTGGAAATATAATTATACGCGATTAATTCATTTAAAACAGTGTGGCGTTATGAAACCATAGAAAATATTATCACAAGGTTTTATTAAATTTCGATGTTCGGTTGGCCATGCAAAGGGCTGTTGCCGATTTTGCAAATTTGATTCGGTTCACCAGATTTGCCGGCATATTCTTTGTAGCTTTAGATTATATGCTGATAATAAATATTTGCGTACAATCTAAACCCTTTCCTTAGTTAGTGTGCTTTATTACCCTCAATAGTAGGGCTTGATGAGAAACGCAAATTGAGTCACAAAAAATATACAAATTTAAAACTACCTATTTAGTTATGTTTTTAACGAGAATTGAAACTCCTCAAGAGCTTCAAAATGTATCACCATTAAAAAGCTTAACGAGTTGCTTTATACAGTTTGTGAAAAAAAGGAAAAGCTTAGGCAAACATTCTGAGGAGGGATTACTCGTATATTTCAAACAAAACCATTGTTCAAATTACTCCAGCTGACTCCCATTTCCACATACTTATCACATAATCCAACAAACAACCCGTAGTTGTAAGTTTGTGGTCAAAATTCAATCGGAAATTTTTAATATACTTATTGTTCTTATTGAACATTATACCTGCACTTCTTCTATATATGAACTTATTTACCTTAATTTCTCATTCCTGTTTGCGCTCAATGTGTTTCTAGATGGCGGCCAAGTTTTTTTTTTTTTGTTTTTCCGCCTAGGAAAATCGTTTGGCACCCACTAAAACCAGCTTTAACGAGTAAAGCAAGCTTTAGCGGGAGGAGGATGAATCCTATTACGGACGAATGGGCATTCTATAAGCTGTTAACCCCAGTGGCTAATGGCAAATAGAATGCCCAGACAGTGTGGTGACTCTCTCAGATAAGCTGACCACTAAACATCCCCCTTCATAACTCACCTTAACTAAGGCAATAAGTCATAATCGGAGCGACAGCCAATTGGAGAGAGAGGCTGCGCAGTGAGCGGCATCCTTGAAGGCTGCCACCAAAAGGAACTGAAAGCGAGAAAATCAAAGCTAAGACTAGCAGAAATGACAAAGCTGAGACTAAAAGATTATCTAGAGTGATCAGACTCACTCTGAGATAGGAATGCTGGAAGGAAGGACTACGTTTAGAACTTGCGAACTTGGTAAGGACCGGAAGAGCACCGTTGAAACCCTCTGGGCTGGCGTCGAGAGCGGCGCCGAAAGCCAGGATCTCGTCGATGGAAGCGAGGTGGATCCAGAACGCCATGCGGTCTTGAGATCCTTTTGCGTTCTGGCGGTTGCTTTTGAGTCGCGTCCCAGCTGCGCTGACCTGAAATGAAAGAGGTGGAGGCCTTGGGGGCCTTTGAACTAACTGAAAGAGCGTCCGAGTTAGGCTGCGGTTGCTCTCTCCAGTTCTCGATGGGCTTCACGGTAGCCCTGGCAGCACGCGGTGCTTTGGGGCAACCGCGAAAGTTTGCTGTGTGGCCTGACTGGCCGCACAAGACGCAGGATGGAGCGGTGGGCGATTCGGAAGTGCGAGAGCACTCCTTAGTCCCATGCGGATCTAGGCACTTGACGCACCTAGGGGAAGCAAAACAGTTTGCCGCCGCATGACCATACAATTGGCAGCGGTGGCACTGACCTGGGAAACCACGCTTGTGTGGAACTTCGACGCGGATGTTGGAGAGACCGCACACGGTGAGCTTGCCTCTGAAAATGGACTGCCCTTGCGGGCTCTTCGCTAGGATTACTAACGCAAGTGGGAACTGCTTGCCTTGGCGGCTGTGCATTTTGTGCACAGATTCGACGGGGAAACCTTGAGAAGACAAGTCCTCTTGGATTTGCTCGTTCGAGAGCTCGAACGGCACGTTCCTGAGGACGGCACGAATCTTACGCTCTTCGGGGAGAGCGTAAGTGTGGTACTCGAGCTTTTGATCAGCAAGAAGCCGAGTAAGATTCCTGAAATCGGAAATGGAACAGACTAAGACCTTCATAGAGTCACCAACGTTGGATGCCTTACTATATTGGATCTTGGGATTGTGCCTACCACAGAGAGCTGAGACCTCGGTCCAGCGGTTCTTGTCCCGTAGAAAGACGGGGGGCGGAGACTTGACTTTCGGTGGAGCCGAATCCGATTGCAACGCAGGCTGTGACGCCGGGATCGCTGAAACAAAAGGCGCGAGAGCAGACGCCGGTGTGACATTTTGCGGATCAGGAACAGCGGCTGGAGCAGCTGAAACAGATGGAGATAAATTCGAAGAAGCATCTTGCTTCTTCTTCTTAGACTTGGACGTCTTGCGAACCTCGGTGAACGGAGCAGGAGATTCTGGAACTAAAGGAGCGGAGTCGGAATCACTACCCGGCGGGGTAGTTTTCCGTTTGCATGCGGTGGAGTCTACCGACATGCAATCTGAAAAAGGATCGACGTACTCAGAGGGATCTGGTGACGCCGGAGAATCGGTTTGGAACTCCTGTGAACAAGAGGCGACCTGAGGCGGACAATTGCTCTCGCAAGGACTCGATTTGAGCGAGAAGGGCATCCTTCTCGGAGAGAAAGGCATCTTTCTCAGCTGCACGTTGAGCTTCCAGTGATTGTTTTCTAAATTCTAAATTCTGAAGACGAGGGACGAGCGGCTAACTCCTCTTCCAGATTATCTATCTTGCTGCGGTATCTAACGCACCATTCTTGAAGGGAACTTTTTTCGATTTGGAGATTACGAATGCGATGACGGTTGATATCGCATTGATGCTCGGTACACTCAGGGTGACGAGGCATAATGCTGGGCTGAAAGAGAGTCTATCGAAGACAAACTGCACTGAAAAAGAAAACGACCTAGTACGGACCTATTGCCGGTGAACGGCGGACGATCAGGCTTCGTTGGCACGGTTACGTATCCACCTGACCAGCGATGCTTCGGCCGGCAGCAGTCGGGTCCACCCTGAAAAGGGCAGATGAATTAGCCCCGACACCACACAGCCTCCACAAGAGAAAACTTTCCGAAAGAGCTTAACTTGGGACCTTACCCGCACGAGTGCGGGGGAGGGAACAAGGGCAGCGCAATACGAACACTCGGGAGCGGCCGCAGACACGACCGTTCGGGAGCGAACACAAACGGGAAGTGATGGCTGCAAAGTTTTTTCTTCACGTATTAATATGCTAACCTACATTATGAACAACATTGTAACTTATACATACATACATTACGTCACGCCTGTTCCCTTATGGGGTAGGCAGAACACCAGAGGTTACAAGATCATCTGATGTCACGTTTGACAAATTTGGAGGTATTATAAAGATGGAGAGAGACTATTGTAGTGACAGGGGGTCAGCCGATCGCCCACAAAAACGCCTTTAAAACCTCTGTCCCTTAACTGACTTTTACAGTATGCCCGGGAAGAGAAGCAACTGTCACATTCTATGCAACTTATATTAATTGTAATAATATAATAAACTACATGTTTTAAATAAAACTACTTTTTAACCGGATTAATCGCGTATAATTTATATTTTACATTTTAACTCGACGTTTCGGTGTCTTTGCAGACCCCGTGGTAACATCTAAAAGAGCAATCAACATCCATAATATTTTTAAAAGTAAACAAATCGAAAAATTTGATAAATTAAAGAACAAAGAAATGACTCATTCAATCAACCGTCAACCTCACTCAGCTCAATCGTGCTCTATGAACAAGGCAGTGATTAATATATCAAAACAAACTTTGGATTGCAATACAATAGAACTTTTAAGTAAGGGATTAAATTACGCACCGACTCCATCAAAATTACCAACAGAGGAGATTATCTGTAAAGTGGAGGACTGTCTCTTTCAAAACAAAATCTCTAAGGAAGATTCGGAAAGCATTCGTCAAGATATTTCTGGCATTTTGAGACGATGTAAATTACCGAACTCAAATCTTACTAGAGAAGAACGATTTGCATTAAAGAACTTACGCACAAATAAAGAGTTAACTGTCCTTCGTGCAGATAAAGGAAACGCCACTGTTGTGATGGACACATCTGAATACAACAACAAAATAACAAACCTCTTGTCAGATGAATCAACTTATAAAAAGGTAAACTATGACCCTACCTCTAGAATTATGAAGAAAACATCTGATTTAATACAAAAACACAAAGAATGGTTGAATTTGGATGTGACAAAAATTATCCCAGCTTATGCAAAACCTCCAAAACTATATGGGCTACCTAAAGTGCACAAGACTGATGTACCACTTAGACCTATTGTGAGCCAAATTGACACCCCAACTTACAGGCTTGCCCAACATATAGCAGGTGTACTCTCACAGCTGAGAGGTAAAACAAGTGCATATGTAGAGGATTCTTACCAATTTGTTAGTGATTTAAAACATCTCAAGATTGCTAACAATGAAACTATGGTTAGTTTTGATGTCAAGTCTTTGTTTACATCATTACCTGTCAAAGACTGCATTGAAATAGTAAAGAAAAAGCTAACTGATTCAGATTTGCCTGTTGAATATGCAGAATTATTAGAAGTTTGCCTGACATCTGGCTATTTTATTCGGAATAATGAATTCTACCTACAAATTGATGGTGTCGCCATGGGCTCCCCGGTGTCGCCTGTAGTTGCTGACATCTACATGGAAGATTTCGAGGAGCGTGCTCTCCACCTGGCACCAGTCGTGCCGAAGATCTACAAGAGGTATGTTGACGATACTTACACTATTTTACCTCAACACAAAGTAACTGCATTTCTTAACCACCTTAATTCCTTTAACAATAAAATACAATTTACTATGGAATTAGAACAGGATAATAAGTTAGCCTTCCTTGATGTTTTAATTACACGGAATCCAAATGGTACACTCGGTCATACTGTGTATAGGAAACCCACTTATACTGACCGATATTTAAATGGGAGTTCCCACCACCACCCGAGCCAATTACTCGCCGTAGGCTCCTCTTTGTTTCAGAGAGCACATGGAATCTGCGATCCCCAGCACATTGATGATGAACTGAAACACGTTGTCAAAGTGCTTCGTCAAAACGGCCTCAAACCACCTCGTCGCCGCCGCAGTGACCACGTGAAGCCGCAGACAGTCGAACGAAGACCTGCATTTTTAACTTTTGTGAAGGGAGTTACCGATAAAATTTCAAAAATTCTTAGGCGCGCTTCCATCAAAACAATATTTAAACCAAACTCAAAAATTAGTCAACATCTTCGCCCAGTTAAATGCAACATCCCTTTACAAGACCCAGGTGTATACAAGATTGACTGCGGCTGTGGGCTTTCCTACATTGGTCAAACTAAAAGAAGTGTATCAACCCGCGTTAAAGAACACATAGCTGACATTAAAAACCGAAGAGTAACCAAGTCTGCAGTTTGTGAGCATTCCATAGACAAGCCCAACCACTACTTAAGGTTTGACTCTGTGAAAGTTCTATCTAGGGAGACACATTATATACCTAGAATGATCAGAGAAGCCATTGAAATTAAAAAGCTCCCTAATTTCAACAGAGAAGATGGTTGGAAACTATCACCAGCATGGGACCCTATTCTCAAAGATATTAAGTCAAACATCCAGCAAGCAGCACGACCTGAAACTCGAGACACTGTCAGCTCATTTTGTGTTAACCCTGAACGCTACGCTCGAAGACTGAGAAATAGATGGAGATGATGTATAACTTTTTCCACTATCAATCTGACGCCTGACACCTCAGTCGCTCGTGACCACGGGGTCTGCAAAGACACCGAAACGTCGAGTTAAAATGTAAAATATAAATTATACGCGATTAATCCGGTTAAAAAGTAGTTTTATTTAAATTATGAATCGTGAAAACTTAAGACAATACTACATGTTTTAAAGTTAGTGTTTTCATAACAAAACTTTAAAACATAATTTATAAGTGATAAAGCATTGTTTTGTTGACGCTATTCGTTATGTCATGAAAAGGTATCTGCGTTAAGATCTAAATTGAACTGGCGTCACATAAGTGCAGCCTTCTGACATACAAAAAAACTGGTCAAGCGTGAGTTGGACTCACTATATTCTCGGAAGAAAGTACAAATTACTAATTTTCAGACTTTTATTTTAATTTTAATTAAATCTGTGTATAAGTACCTACTCACTTTTTTACCAGATTTCTATTCTAGGTTAACAGGAAGTAGCTTATACATTTTGATTACCCTGCAAGTCTTAAAATATGTGGTATTATACATATATTGTGGATTATTTCCTGGCTTCAAGAAGTACCAGATTTAATTATTTGATATTAGTTTCAGATTGGTGCCTCTACGTGCTCCTTAAGCCGGGTACAGATTGGTGTAATGAACGTGTAATACAACCAATTCTCAACAAAAATTGAATTGAAGAGACGACTTAATCATCAGAATGTGTTGTATTGCACATTACACTGATATGTACCCGCCTTTTGATAAACAGCGGACAGAGAGACGGAACACAAAGTATACAGGGTGACTGGTGGGTCACTTTCGAAATTCAAGAACGTGATAGTTTGAGATCATACACGAAGAGAAAAAATTAAATAAATAATACATACATACGTACAAAACTTAGGACTCAGACGTAGAAAAAGCTGTTTTATTAAAATTTTAAGTATAAATAATCCGCATATTAACGTAAAGCTCAATCAACAGTTGTTGTGGCATGCAGACACTCGCGACTGACCGCGTGCCGAGCGCATGCTGAGATTGAGCCGCGTAGGTATAGCTCGTGTTTCGTCTGTTTGTATGAAGTTGACGTAATGAAGTTACTGTAGATATCTGTACCGTGCCACGGACATGCGCACAGCGCTTTCAACACAGAATAGGTAGGTAGGTGTAGAAGACTTCACGAAGGGTCGTCGAGCCGTGAAGCATTCGTAAACTCTTTATTTATTTATAGGGAATTCTGGTGAAAAAATGAAGTACCTACTTTAATTATATAATTATGATCAGAATCGAGTACAGAGTGCTCTCCTTCAATATCTAAAATTTGTCATCAGTCACCCTGTTTTCTCGTTAGAGAAATTGAACCCTAGAACCTGGAATGAGTTGTCGATAGAGGTTGGCTAGAACAAAACTGCCTAAAATAGGTCAAGTGAAAACGGATCAAGTGGGGAATCGATCTTGGTAATTCATGTTACTGAAGCTGTCATCGAAGACAGTTTCCAATGGGACTAAAGTTTATTGCCAATCTTGTCAGGTGATTTATTAGAGACAGGTGAATTTGATGATGAATTATTTTAGCTTTGGGAATAATTTGATGGATAACTAGGTAAGTTTTTGTATAATAATAATAATAATAATCATTTATTTGCCAGAATGTGTGTACAAAAAGATGTTATTACAATAATGTCCAGTTCACAAACTGCCGGATACAGGCGTGCAAATATTATTTATATGCAGTTACTGAAGTTAGGTACATGTCAATAAAAAAAGAGAGAAGTGCTAGTCAACATTTACATTACATTATATAAAATTAAAACAATACGTAACATGTCAACATTATAAAATGAGGTTATCGTCATTTAAATACTCATCTAATCTATAATAACACTTTTCCATCAACAACCTGAACACCTTATGCTTAAACTCCATCGTCGTTAGATTTTTAAATGGATCAGGGAGGTGATTATAAATGGTGATTGCCATACAATACACATTCCTACTAAAGCATTGCAGGCGGCGTTGCGGCATAAACAATTTGCTGTCTAACTTTATTTTATTTCTAGTTCTATAATTATAGAATTGTTTTTGTAATTGAAAGAGGTTTAAATTTTTTTTCACAAAAAGTAATATTTCAAATATGTAGAGGCTAGGTAAAGGCAGTATTTTATTAGCTTTAAATAATGGTTTACAACTGTCTGTATAGTCTGCTTTACAAATTGCCCGTATACACTTTTTCTGAGTTATGAATGCTCTGTGGGAATCTACCGAGTTACCCCACAATACAATGCCATATCGCAGTAGGGATGATACGTAGCCGTGGTATGCTAACTTAGCCGTTTGTTTATTTGTATTTTGCGAAAGCCGTCGTAATACATATATGAAACTATCAATTTTATTGCATATTCTACTGATATGTGATTTCCAGTCACATTGTTCGTCGATCGTGAAGCCTAGAAACTTTGTGTCTTTAACATTCATTATTTCAAAATTGTCATAATTAATATTAAGATTTGGCTGATGCAAGTTAGACGCTTTAAATTGTATTATGTTTGTCTTAGCCATATTTATTTTCAGATTATTATTTTTCAGCCAAAGTATCACCGAGTGTAGAGCCTTATTTGCCTCTGTTTCAAGGGTAATTTTGTTATCTGCTTTTACTACAAGCGTCACATCATCCGCGAATAGTATAGATTCATGTGTCGTAACATTGGGGAGATCATTTATGAAGGCAAGAAACAGCAACGGTCCGAGTACACTACCCTGAGGAATACCGTATGAGTTTTGTAATGTAAATTTTGAATGTTCAGTTTTTAAATAGTTACCTTCGATATGCAATATTTCTACTCTTTGTTTCCTATTTTTTAGGTAGCTTCCAATCCATCTCTGTGCATTTATTATAAATATTTATTTATATATAAAAAGCTTTAATACAGGGTTACTGGTTAAGTCGATCTAGATCCGTTGACAGCGTGTAGTACCCGTTTTTTCTAACTGATTTCACAATGAAACACCCTTCCCCACACCTAACCGTTTTCGAGATAAACGGCTTTTAATTTTTTACGAAAATTCCCGTTTTGTTCTTTTAATCGCTCAGAATATGACATTAAAAAATACGGCTGCGGCTATTACGGCTATGTGTGGGGAAATTGTCTTGTGTACTGGACCATTTCCTACATGGAGGGCGCTCGGCGAAGGCTGAGCGCAATCTGCTCGCAGTCAATGCCAATGGCGGTAACTTGAGCTCCATCTATGGCGAATGAGGTAGGGTAGGTCCGGCCTTCTGCCAGATAATTCCCACATACCCCGCCGTTCCCCCTTGGGCGGTCGGGGACGTGATTTCACGTTTTCCTCAAGTAAAGAAAAAGGTGTTTCATAGTGAAATCAGTTAGAAAAAACGTGTACCTACTACATGCTTTTAACGGATCTAGGTCGACTAACACAGTAACCCTGTATATTCGTGGGCGTTTGCTATGTTGCTCAGATAAGGATGGAACAATAACAAAACAGCAAATAGGCACGAAGAAGTAGTACAAATACTTTTAGGTACTATGCGTGGAGATTTCATTCAGTATATCTGCTACCTTAAAGTTCATTTTAAAAACGAGCATTTTTTACACAAGGACTATTGCACAGAGCACAGTGGCATAACGCAAAGGAGTTTAGCGTGGCCTTAAACCGATAAAGTAAAATCACACAATTCCTAAAATGTACCGCTAACATTTCTTATAAGTGCTGACTTTATTTTCATTCTCATCTAAGGGTATGTCAATTAAGCTGAAGTTTGTATATTTGGTCTTCGGAGATGTCCAGATAGCAGGCAGAACCGTAGTCTAGTATTGGGAGGAAAAGGGATTGTGCAATGAAAATTTTAGTAGGGATTGGTAGAATATTGCGCAAACGCTTCAAGGAGTTTGTGGCAGCAAACATTTTGCGGCTCACTTCATCTACCTGCGCTTTCCATGAAAGTTTTTTATCGAATAGGATTCCCAGATTTTTTACACATTTGCTGTATTCGATGATCACACCATTAAAAACAAGATTTGGGCATATGTTCCAGTCAATTTGATCAATTGTCTTTGGGCTCCCTATTATGATCGCTTGCGTTTTAGATGGATTTACAGCCAAACCATGTTGTTGGCTCCAAGAAAGTATTTTGTCCAGGTCGTTGTTTATTTTAATGATTGCCTGCGGTAGATCCACAAGGTTTCTGTTGAGATAAATTTGGAGATCGTCTGCGTACATATGGTAGGAAGAAGTTAAATTATTTGAAGTTTACTGTCTGTCCGAGTAGCAACTATCATTCATATTGCGGAGCACTTTTGTTATTTCGTATCTTCACAACACTTAATAAAGAAACAGTATAAATCATACATCTTCCATATCAAATATCAATTGTTTTATTGCTATCAAATTTGTAGCGAGTCTTATTACCAATATGAAATATAATATCAAAGCAATAACTCATTAAATTAACTCAATAACAGTTATGTGACTTGCTTAATTGGTACTTAGCCAATAAATGATGATAGAGCTGTAGCGGCTTGGTACTCGGAAAGCGTCGATTCACGGAGTCTCCGATGGCAAAAGTACCAACTAAATTAGGCCAATGATAGCATGATCTATTTTTTTACCTGTAGATATCTGCCGGCAACGAATACGAAGAGAAATGCTTTTGATTTTGGGAATGTCATACAATTTCCATTACAAATCTGAATTGTCGTTTCTAGTTTTATCTCCTCCAAGTATCTTGGGGTGTTACCACACCAATGGATAAAGCGATCTGGTAATGACGCTACAATAAAAAAAAAATATGTCCAAATAAAAAGTCTACTGTTACATTTTATCGTAAACATAAGAATTTCATATAAAAAAAAATACCATGATATATCTTTTATATCACATTATGTGATTTAGGTTATCTACACGTATATTTATCGTTTTTTTATATTGTACGGACATTTGTTTTCCATGCCACCTGATGGAAAGTGCGCATGAAGTGTCTATCCACGAGAAACCTATTCACTTGACAGTTAGAAGTTACAGGACTGTAGTGGTAATATTCATAATCATGTAATCGTACACTATTAATGTATGTATTGTATGTATTAACATGAGTCGGGTATTTTTTAATATACTTACAGGGTTGATTTGTAGGCACTAGCCAAATTTAAATGTTAGTTTCTTTGATACGATATAAACGTACCTGCATATTTAATTTAGTATAGCTAAGTACAAAAAATAAAGATACGAGTATGGCACCACAAATTGTTATGCAAATAGTGCTGTTGATAAACATAGCAACTACGACGCGGCATTACTTTGAAAATTACTACGACGTAGTACTACAAGATGTTTTGTAGTAGCGCGTAGTTCTCTTTATTTTAATGGTAATTTAGAGTGACCATTGTTTGCATTAATAAGTTAGCGGATATATTTATTTCTTTGTAAAAAAATAAAATACTTTTTTTGCGAAAATCGTTTCTATAAATGATACTTATTGTGTAAAAAAATTTGGCCGGTGACTACAAATCAACCCTGTATTATTCTTATCTTTATAACAAAATGTAACAGTGATAAAAACAGTAAAAATATTCAAAGTTACCCTAATTTACTGTATCCTTAATGTATGGGTTGATTGGTTTGTGATTTGAATGCCAGACAGTAGAACTAGTGGTTATCTAGACCAAAAATATTGAAATCAAGGATTACATCATGGAATGAGAATTAAAAGAGTAAGTTTCTTTTCGAAAGTTAAATATTTGAAAGATTTGCCCGTGTAAGATCGGCTAAGAATAGCCCTATGGCCCCTGGATAAACGTGTTGCAAAAGGCGACGAATTTGAGTGAACCCTAGGGCATCGTCACAAGGTTGCTTGTTCGACAGTATTTTATAGCCTACATTCTAGTGAGTGTGCGAATGCTCTTTTTTATTTTACTTTATTTAGAAAACCAACAGCGTTACATAATACAAAGTTTGATAAATACTAAATTAAGGCTAATTATAGGCTTCCCTTAAATACAAATTGGACGTTGCATACATTTTTTTTTATACGTAAATACATACTTATACTATTCTAAACAAACTTATTATTTTTTCTTTTACTTCATCATTATTTATATACTAGAACTCGTAATGACAAGTAATAAAATTAAACACAAAAACAGAATTAAATAGCTCAATAGCAACAGCATCCATCATCCAAACTATTATAAAATAAACCTTCCCTGCACAACTTACATTTCTTATGCTCGTATTACAGAACGAGACTTAATACTCGTTTCACGTAAGCGTTGTTCACCAGCTGATTCTTGACTTGAGCTTTAGTCTTATTACAAAACAATTATCAAAACCAGATTACCTGAAACTAGTTTCAAATATCTGACTCAGTTGATACTGGGTTTTCTTTGAAAAAAAATTGTTTACCATTACATTTAATAACAAAAACTAATGGTCTGTTACGTTATACGCAACGTTTAGATTACAATGTCTTATAAAATGCGTTAAATTGTATATGATATATGACAAAATTGTCAATGTTTTGAATTATTTATCTGTTTTTCGATAGAAGCAGTACGGTTAAATTATAACTGTCGCTTCTTTCTACTATGAAAATATATTTATATTTTATATTTCTCACTCAAAAATAAAACGAAACGTAAAACAATCTACAGCTCCATCAATATTAGGCAATCCTGGCCAGGTACCAATTTACCCTAAATTATTAAATTGAGTCCAGACATACTCTGAGGAAATTTTATAAAGCGTTGACATAATCGGGCCAATAAATTAGATACTTTTGCAATTATTATTGACACAACAGGTTGTGATAAATTCAGTAAGTCTCCACACACAATCTGAAATAATAAAATTATATACTAACATGTTTTTTTATTAAAATCATACAACAATTGTTATCTTATCAAAAATTTACCAGCATGTAATAATGCCCTACACTTACTTGAAATGATGCTGTGGCATAAAATCTTAAGCACTCGAGAATTTGAAGTTCAGGCGCAATGGGGCACCCTCGCTGATCAGGTTTAGATAATTCATTATAAATCATGGGTAAAATCACATCTTTTACTGTAGATTGTGTAAACCTATATCTTTTTTTTAAGTTTAGCTCGTCCATGGCGAAGGGATCCTGTACATCTCGTAATAATTGTCGTGGAATACGCACTTCGTGTATAAAAATATTATCGTAATGGTCAATATCACTGAAAGGATCCATTGTAGTTAATACAGATCACTATTAAACAAGGCACGAATCGCGTGCCTATCTAGTTTTTCTCTAAGCCACAGTTCACAACAACACAAACTTAATTTGAAGTACGCTCAAGTATGGTAGAAAGCACACTCAAGTGAATACAGTTGTGAAACTAGTTTCAATCATTGGCATATGCATAAGTAAAGTTCTATAATAAGCGTGAACACAGTTCAAATCATTTAGTACTCAAGTGATCTGATCATTGAATCTAGTATTAGGCAACGTTTTGTAATAAAGAAAGTCGTTGATACTAGTTTCAAAACTAGTATCAATACATGAGTACTATTCTGTAATACGACCATTAGACGACATGCAACGGCGAGGGAATCTAAATATCCTGTGATCTAACAAATAAGCACTGACGGTAATTTCGAATTAGTGTGTGGTCCAAGGAAGAAGATATTGGGTTTACTATTTAATTTTAGTTTTTTGTTTTTTTTTGTTTTCTTTACTTTCCTAAATAACATCGCAAATTTTTGGAAAATTGAACCCACTCTTTTTTACCACCGGACTACGAGACGCAGACAGAACTTCCATTTGTATATAATGGATTTACCAAAAAGTCGAACAAAACGCTTTGATAGATACCAAGTTGACGTCACTCGACTTACTAAATTCATTCGCAAAAAGTTTTTTTTTCACAAATTCAAAACTCCGTATTAGGTCACTTCAAACAAGTGTACCGTACTTACTAGATTTTTTTAATTGTTTTCTGACTTACTTTATAATGAATTTGAACCACTTATATAAGATTTACCGCAAAATATTACCACTCTGGCAGAGATGTGTTCCGACTTCCGGCAATATTTCCTAGGCCCGTGTGCGACTATCTTCGACCTCATCTCCACTTACCATCAGGTGCAATTGAGGTTAAACGCGGGCATAGACTTTAATAAAAAAATGATTTAATGAAATGCCACAATGAAAATTACACCCAAAAATTAACATTCAATTATGTCTACGTAGTTTCACTACTCGGCTACGTTCGGACGAAACGCGCCAGCTAAGCGTACGCCTTGGTAACAAACGCGTCGAACAAGCCTTGCAATTTGTTGTTTATAATTTGAGTCTTTTATATAATTTAAAATATCAATAGAACTTTGATGTATATATGTGTTACCGGCCACACCCGATTTCAAAACAATCTAGGCTTGCCTAGGCTAAACTAACTTTACGCGATAGGATTAACTTGACTATGATAGCTGATCAGGTTTATGGTGCTTCGCCGGCTGCTGCCGCGGCACCGTTTGCAACCCTCGCTCGGCTCGCATACGTTTATTACTATTATGCAACCTCACTTTTACTCCTCGCTGCGCTCGTCGTTGCACCTTACTGTCTGCCTTATCACGTAACTTGCACGAACAAAGCGATGGCAAGAATTGCGAAAGATTTGCTAAAAAAGAACTAATTTGTATTACGCAAAAACAAAGCCATAGCAATCCGACGACTGTGCTGCCTCTATCGTACAAACGATGTACTAAAAGTGCATATATAATCCCTTTGACTTTCATACTTTTCGTGTGTACTTTTCTGCGAAATTTTAAAAGCAAACATCTGTTTCACATTTTATTAGTTTCTTTTTTAGCTAGCTTGTTTTTGGCGCTAGTATCGTAGCAATAAATGCATTCTGCGATCAACGAACGATTGAACAGCTATCGCTTACATAATACGATATAAAGCAATGGATCGCGCGTCCATGGCGTGCTACAAAACTAGTCTTTCCTTCAGTCGGCTTTGGCCTGTAAATATTAATTTATAATAGCAATTCATACATTTCTTCTGGGCTTGCCTGGTGTGGAAATGTTTAACAAAAACTTACATGCTGGTGATGCGTAATTGTAGCCTTATGGTCGTGATGGTATTGTATCTTGCTCAGCCTTTACTATCAATAATGTCTTCAATCATAATAAAAACATTGTCAGCGATCTACATTAAATTTCTATGTTTTCCAGAAATCAAAGCTTTCCTAAGCTTTTCACTTTATTTATAATTAATAACTAACACTTTGATCTTATTTTATTCGTCTAAGGTATTTTTTTGATAAAACTTAACGTTTTACTGAAAATTGCGAAAACTCCTTTTTTGACGTTTGACCTTAAATAAAAAAATCTATACAGAGGTATGATGGGGCAATTTCAAATTTTATTTTTAATCATATTTTAAATAATCTTACCGATTTTCAGCTTAGTGGGAATTTATGTGACTTTTCTCAAATTTTTGGTCTAATTTGACCGGGCTATTCATGTCTACGGTAATAAATATATTGATATAACAATAACAAAATGGAAATTAAAGCCCCTTCAAAAGTACTTAGAAAAAATCTCAAGTTTATAAAATGAAAGCAGCCTCTTTGTTAATCTTTAATTTGCTTTATAAAAGATTCGAGTTTATTTTGATTTGAATCTTTCGATCGTAATTTTATTATCATCCAAATATATTATTTATATTTATCATTATAAAATATGTAACAAACTTCATATCTTTACCATGTTTAAAAACTTTGTTAGTAGACACTTACATCCCGTATTGGTAGGTATTACGTGACATTACGTGAAGTACTCATTAAATTTCTACTATGCTGTATGCACATATTCTTCCTTTATTCCTATTTTTGGTATTTAATTTTGCAATAACATTTAAGTATGTGATCAAAGTTTTAGACAAAAAATAGTCACTCCTAAATAGTAAACAATCATATAATAAATAATATATTTCAAGCGTTTATTAACTCGACCTACAGCTGATAATACACTGATACACTGCAAACCAAACAAGCATATGTCCAACCTGGGTCTCACTGAGACAGCGCTCTGCAGATACTGCGAAAGCGCAGAGGAAACCCCTCTACACCTACTGTGCCACTGCCCCGCAGTTATGCACAAGCGCTCCGCTCACCTGGATAAGCACGAGCTGGATCCAAAAGAGATTAGGAGCATCGCCGTAAGGAAAATCTTAAATTTCCTGGACTCCATTGGAGTGTGCGGCGAGTTATAAATTGGGACTCACACAATAGATCTTTTAGGTCGCAGTGTGACGAGCGGACAAGACTGCTCATATAGTCCCAAAACCCCTAATAATAATAATACAGCTGATAATACCTAGTTATAATCAACGAATGCAGAGCATTAAAAAAACCGACTTCTCGTCAAAACGTTGGCTGAGTTGAGAATGTCATCAACGTAAACATTCTCCGAAATCATACATATTTTTTCAAAACTTTGAAATTTTCATAGAAGTACTGAACCGATTTCGATGAAATTTAAATGGGACCAACTATGATGTATCCTCTATCATACGAAAATCAATTCATAATTGTCCGAAATATCGTGTTACAAAGACACAAAAAAAACATACAGATGAATTGAGAACCTCCTCCTTTTTTGGAAGTCGGTTGAAAATGTCAATTACTTGGACATAATACTTATAATTACTTAATAATGAATCGTCAAATCTTAAGACAATACTACTAAAAGTTATTATGGATCCCTAAAACAAATTTTACAATTGACGACCACTTTGGCGATGGGATAAACCTGTCTGCCCAGACGCCAGTAGTCGCGGGTTCGATTCCCGCACGGAACAAGATAAAAATAATGTTCCGTGTCTGGGTGTTTATCTATTTACGTATTTATATTTTAGGTTCCTTCCTAGTTCGCTACATGGTATCCCATAAAACAAGCTATGCTTATTTTGGGGCCATGTAGTTGGTGTGATTGTCTGCGGATTTTATTGATTTAAATAAATCTCAGTATCAACACGTTTTTCTATACTAAAGCTCTTTAAACTAAGATATCTCAACACAATTTAAAAGGAAACGAATAGCCTCGAATAATTCGCGTTTCGCAATAGACTATTTTCCCAAAGGCATCTGGTATTGGGATGTAAGTAAGCAGTGATTGCTGCCCGGAAGCTCGCCGCAGCCGGTCAGCCATTTGATTTTCTTCAGGCTTTTGCAATGAAAATAGTTTTTACCTGAACTCACTCTAGAGTTGGTAAAATGAAATAATCTTTCATCGCATGACCGCAGGTGCGTCAAATACAAAAATATTTTAGATACAACATAGATTTAGCAATTACAGAGTAGTAAGAAATAATAAGTTCATTTCATTTGAATAACTTCAGAAACGGGTTTTACTCTGTTCTTTCAATATATAATTATTTAATATTTTTGACCTTTATAGTACTGGTCACAACAACTTGCATCTTTTTAAAATATCAACAACTTGTAATGAATATGAAACATTGTAAATAGTAAGAGAAGAATAAAAAAAAAGGCTTTCCAGTGTGAAGGATATCTGCATCTTTAGATCTTGGTCTTTTATTTTCCACGCATATTGGTACCAACCTTAGCTCCTAGTCCAAAGGTCAAATAAAGTTTCTAGATTAGATAGATAGACGTTCACGATGTAAACTGGAACAGTTTTGTAAGAGTTCGACCACAAAGGACTGTTCGAAGAATATATACGTTGAACACTATTAAAGTATTTTTTTATAATTTCATTTCTATTATCCATAATAAAAACTTTTAAAAAAATTGATTGCTAAAAAAAACAATAAATTAATAATAATAGATTTAAAAAAAATGTATTTTTAATTGCTTGTTTAATACCTAAGTTGTTACTCGTACATCAATATGTGAATATGTTCCGAGACAATATTAATTAGTAATTATAAAACCTACAAGCTGTCGCGCGTGGGTTTACCCGCGCAATTTCGATTCCCGCCGGAATTTCGAGATAGCCTATGTACTATTCCACATTGTACTCTATTACTATTCCAAATTTCATTAAAATCCGTTCAGCCGTTTTGCCGTGATTGAGGAACAAACATCCATGCATCCAAACACTCACATCCTACTAATATTATAATTTATGCATTCATTTCAAATTTGCAAATTGTTATAAAGCCTAGCAATTACCTATTTGGAGATTTTATGTGGAGACTAATGTAATTATCTGCATTTAGCTACATGCCTTTAGAAAATTTCTTTATCAATGACTTGCTGTTTTGCGCGGTTTTACCCACGCTGTCAGAATATCAGGATAAAAGGTAGTGCTATTCCAGACTGTAGATTATGCCAAATTTCACCCAAATCCGTTGAGCTGTTCTGCCGTGATTGAGGAACAAACATCCATCTATACAAACACACATCTGAACTTTCACATTTATAATATTAGTTAGAGTAAGATGTTATATTTTTATTCTTTAATTTTATTGAATGGAGTAATGCATTCAATAAAAGCGTAATTATAGCTATGCAGCCTTTTTCTCCAACTGGCTGCACCTCCAATTTCTTCGGTATATTGTCGGTAGAAAGACAAAAGATCATACAGGGCGAGTTTGGTGAGTAAAAGTCTCACACTGTTGGGGATCATCTGGCCGGGTACTAACCCCCTGGCAAGTGCCGTCTCGTACTTCTCGTATTCTCCTCCTCCCCTTCTTAAGCACTCGTACGGTCAATAGGCCTAGGGTGTTCTGGGCCTGGGTAGTCTTCTGTGGCAGAAAAACAAAAAAAGAAGACAGAAATAGATATTTAAAAAAATATGGAAAAGTATATATTTTTTTACTTATTTGATACTTCAATGTGGAATTTACTGTGTGTATGTATACGTAATGCCTTAAATTCTAACATGAATACTAACTAAAAAACTTGTGTTTGTACTGATAATTTTATAGTGAACGCATGTGAATATGTATAGATCTAATAACTGATTGGATTGAGTTGAAATATTAGAAACGTTTCTTATGATAATTTTCATAATAATAAAAAATGTAGTAAAGTCCATCGAAATCATCCTAGTTGTAATATTCGCAAATGGTTTGACCCAGCCACACTGGTTAGACACTTTGAAGGCGGCGCGGCGGCGGCAGTTCGTTTCCAGCACGCATGCAGAAGGCGGTTCTGCTCCACACTGCCCGAATCGTTTGCCGGTTTCTGTCTCTTATGCCCTGATCCTCGACCAACTGGTCATATTATCGGGTGCTTCCGACTAAAAAGGCGTGTAGAATTGAAATGTCTAATCATAGCATAGCATAGAAACTATTCAGCCAGATACATAAACTTAGGCAAAAGGTACGTATTAAAAAAATATAATAAATAATTTATACATTAATTTTCATTGATTTATCATAAGCATAAATTACAAATAATTGGTTTTGTTAAAAAGGGAAATAATATAACAGTGATGTCTGAACATGGATTATCTTGTTTTTTTAGACTGAAATATGAATTATAAGGAAGAAATTATTGAACATTCACTTAATTATTTTCTATAATTCCTGGATTTATGAATTTCAAACGCCTTCTCAATCCATTAATAAAACATGAATCGAAATCGACCTAATACTATAAATTCATTCATGAATCAATGTGACGTAAAGTTGGAAACACTTGCTTTGAGGGAGGAATTTTAAATTGGTGTCAATTATCTATACATATAATAAAATGGTAGGAAAGTCAAAACTGTACATTGAATATTTTTTTAAAAGAATACTTGGGGTATGATCTACAATCGAAACAGAAACAAAAAATATAGTTTTTAGAATTTTTGTCTGTTTGTCTGTTTGTCTTTCCGGGATAAACTCAAAAAGTACTGCATGGATTTACTTCAAATTTGGCATGAAGATAGTTAAGAAGTCGGGTCAACATATAGGCTACATATTATCACGCTAGCAGTGTTATAATCGTAGGTGCGTTTGGTGCTGCATAGCGTTCACGCAGACGACGTCGCGGGCAGCAGCTAGTTTATTATAAATTTGTTTGTAACATTAATCCTACAAAAAAATAGCAAGAATTTATGTCCCTAAAACTCATTACAATTATTTCATTTATATTTATTATTTTGTATTATGCAACTTTATATTCATTATTAAATTATAATTGGATACTTATTGGCTTATTTAAATATTTTTATTGATACGTTATTTGCTCTTTAGAGAAAATTACTAGTTTGACATTTTTATGATTGTTCTAAATACAGCTGAAATTATATCAAACCCACAATCAGTCGTTACTCGATGACCACAAAGTAGCAATTCAATTGTTCCTTACACTCCCTTTTCTTGAACAGGGTGATAGAAAACATGATAATGCCTTGCAAGGAGTGAAAGTAGATCTAATTTCTATTAAATATTATTAAAAAAACATACTAAATTTAAAGACGATTTAGTCAAATAACACGCTAATCAAATATCTGTATTATTAAAGATATTGAAAATTTTCATTTTTGGATTTGAGTTAAATTTTATATAATCTTTGAACTCATTTTTTTATACAATTTGACTTATTTTTATGGTATGTCTGACACCTGATGAATCAACCAAAAATTTTCATAACGACGACGGTTGGCAAAACATTTCTGACAGAAATGATAAAATTTGACGATATATTCAATGTTTTTATTTTTGGATAGGGTGTCATTTGAATAAATCTTTTTCAAATCAGTCAATTTTTACCACTGTAATTAAATTTATAATCTTTATAAGTTCAATTACATTGCACCCTGTATGTATATTATTCTGTGGTTTCACTTATAAGGCTAACGATATTATTATATTTAGTTTCATTTATGCTATAAGGGGATACGAGCTTGTGGGTTCATATAAAACAATAGGACCTTTGGCAGCATATGACATTAATTGGTAAGTCGTGCTGCTAGTAATTACATCCGGCACAGAGCTCATTGTTTGGCAAGAAGTAAGCAGGACGGCCGTACTCAGATAAATAATAAAATGTACTTTTATTTAACTTATTTTGGAGTTATAGTGTTTACATATTTGGACTGTGCTAAAAAGGATCTTTCATTTGATCAAACGAAGCTGTCAGAGATAATCTTTTTTTAGTACTTATCTTTAAGTTCCCTAGAGAACGCTGTAGTCAATAAGTGCTATGACGTTACGTAGCCTATAACCAGCGGACAATCAGGATGCTTCTAACAGCATCTCATTTGTCCAATATGGCTAGTTATTAGGAAACAGATAAACACACATACAATAGATACAGGTAAAACTCATAAGCCTCCTTTTTGCTTCGCCGTAGTTGGATAAAAAGCATAATTTGTGCGGGTGACAATAGTTTCTTTATAAAAGTTCCCACTGATTCAGCCATATTCATTTTTTCTCTACAATTAATACTTGAGGAACTTCAGGCTGATTTAGTTTAAAAGAGATTAAAAAAGGTTATTTGAGAAATAAAAACATATTGGGGTTGATTTTTTTTTAATATGAGTTAAAACCAAATAAACATTTCAGGCCTTAACTTTGATATCCTCATCTTTTTTGACTAGGAGATCTACAGATACCCCATTTATATATGCAGCTAAGCATCCTAGTTTAGGACCGGATGTTTGTTCCTACTCCCAAGAAAAGGGATGGCAGGCCGCGCCCCACGGCTCGACGGTTGATTTTTTTTTTTTTTTTTTTTTCCGCCAAGGAAAGTCGTTTGGCACCCACTAAAACTTTAACCAGTAAAGCTAGCTTTAGCGGGAGGAGGATGAATCCTATGACGGACGAATGGGCATTCTATAAGCTGTTAACCATAAGTGGCTAATGGCAAATAGAATGCCCAGACAGTGTGGAGACTCTCTCAGATAGGCTGAGCATACCCACTAAACATCCCCCTTTTGACTCACCTTGATTAAGGTCCTTAGTCATCGTCGGAACGACAGCCAATTGGAGCGAGAGGCTGCGTAGTGAGCGGCATCCAGACGGCTGCCACCAAAAGGAACTGAAAGTAAGAAAAACAAAGCTAAGATTAGCAGAAATGACAAAGCTGAACTAAGATATTATCTAGAGTGATCAGACTCACTCTGAGATAGGAATGCTGGAAAGAAGGACTACGTTTAGAAACGTTGAGCTTGCTGGAGTTTCCTGATAAGGGGAGCGAACTTGGTTAGGACCGGAAGAGCACCGTTGAAACCCTCTGGGCTGGAGTCGAGAGCGGCGCCGAAAGCCAGGATCTCGTCGATGGGAGCGAGCTGGATCCAGAACGCCATGCGGTCTTGAGAACCTTTTGCGTTCTGGCACTGGGAAGCCGATTTGGCTGCCGGTTGCGATTGAGTCGCATCCCGACTGCGCTGACCTGAAACGAAAGAGGTGAAGGCCTTGGGGGCCTTTGAACTGACTGGAGGAGCGTCCGAGCTAGGCTGCGGTCGCTCTCTCCAGTTCTCGATGGGCTTCACGGTAGCCCTGGCAGCACGCGGTGCCTTGGGGCAGCCGCGAAAGTTTGCTGTGTGGCCGGACTGGCCGCACAAGACGCAGGACGGAGCGGTGGGCGATTCGGGAGTGCGAGAGCACTCCTTAGTCCCATGCGGTTCTAGGCACTTGACGCACCTAGGGGAAGCAAAACAGTTTGCCGCCGCATGACCATACAATTGGCAGCGGTGGCACTGGCCTGGGAAACCACGTTTGTGTGGAGCTTCGACTCGGATGTTGGAGAGACCGCACACGGTGAGCTTGCCTCTGAAAATGGACTGCCCTTGCGGGCTCTTCGCTAGGATTACTAGCGCAAGTGGGAACTGCTTGCCTCGGCGGCTGTGCATTTTGTGCACAGATTCGACGGGGAAGCCTTGAGAAGACAAGTCCTCTTGGATTTGCTCGTTCGAGAGCTCGAACGGCACGTTCCTGAGGACGGCACGAATCTTACGCTCCTCAGGGAGGGCGTAAGTGTGGTACTCGAGCTTCTTGTCAGCAAGAAGCCGAGTGAAATTCCTGAAATCAGAAATTGAGCAGACAACGACCTTAATAGAGTCACCCACATTGGATGCCTTACTATACTGTATCTTCGGGGAGTGCGTTCCGCAGAGAGCTGAGACCTCGGTCCAGCGGCTCTTGTCCCGTAGAAAGACGGGGGGCGGAGACTTGACTTTCGGCGGAGCCGAATCTGATTGCGACGCAGGCTGGGACGCCGGGATCGCTGAAACAAAAGGCGCAGGAGCAGACGCCGGTGCGACATTTTGCGGAGCAGGAACAGCGGCTGGAGCAGCTGAAACGGATGGAGATAAAGTCGAAGAAGCATCTTGCTTCTTCTTCTTAGACTTGGACTTTTTGCGAACCTCGGTGAACGGAGCAGGAGATTCTGGAACTAGAGGAGCGGAGTCGGAATCACTACCCGGCGGGGTAGTTTTCCGTTTGCATGCGGAGGAGTCTACCAACATACTACCGGCTTGCTCAGAAGGGTCTGGCGACGCCGGAGAGTCAGTGGGGAAGCTCGGAGGAATCGGAGCTGGAGCTTGGCGGACGTGGGCCTGAAGGGCCTGAAGGGCCAGAAAGATCGAATTGAAATTTTTATCCATCGTGTTTGCGACCTGATTCAGTTGTAATGTAAAAAGGGCTTCCTGCTCTTGGAGCAGGGACAAAATCTTGGGGTCAATGGAAGAATCCATCGAGCACAAGTGACAGGACTGTGCTGAAAGAAAGAATTAGACGAATCCTAAGTGCCGGTGAACGGCTGCACAACTGCGCTGAAAAAGGGAACGACCTAGTACGGACCTATTGCCGGTGAACGGCGGACGATCAGGCTTAGTTGTCACGGTTACGTATCCACCTGACCAGCGATGCTTCGGCCGGCAGCAGTCGGGTCCGCCCTGAAAAGGGCAGATGAATTAGCCCCGACACCACACAGCCTCCACAAGAGAAAACTTTCCAAAAGAGCTTAACTTGGCACCTGACCCGCACGAGTGCGGGGGAGGGAACAAGGGCAGCGCAATACGAACACTCGGGAGCGGCCGCAGACACGACCGTTCGGGAGCGAACGCAAACGGGAAGTGAATCCTCGACGGTTGATGTCGGGATGTTGTATATATGCAAGTCGCTATAAGGACTTTGATAGCGCGATGCAGGAATTATGTCGTGTCGTCATCGATCTATGGAGCGTCGCTAGATGTCGCCACATCACTCCCCTCCGAGACCGGAGGTCGATATGGTCATGGTCCGTCAACGGTCTTGCGTCTTGAGATTCTTGCCAGCGTGCCAGTGGGGTTCCAGTGGGTCGGAACCGGGAGAGGATGCGGCATGGTTAGTTCGCGGTGAGTCGGAACTGCATGCGGTGCTGTCCTGGACAATGTCGGGGGAATGTTCCCAGTGAATCGGGACAAGCTCTAGTGAGTCGGAGTGCCTCAGTGCGTCTAGGAGTGCTCTCTTCTCTGCAATAGCCCCTGTGAGTCGGGGTGGCTGGCGGCTGCTTCGGAAGGAGAGTAGGTGCTCTGCTTGTGACCGGCCGAAGTGCAGGGTGCTGTGCCAAGTTGCAGGTGGAGGCTGGAGGTGGTAGCCCAGACTTGCAGCGCTACAAGCGTAGTGGTCCACCAAGGTAGCCCGGAGTGTGCTGGCAGTGGCTTGCGTGTTGCACTCGCTGCTGGTGGGTGGAGAGTGATGGAGACGATAACGACGACGAGATGTTGGTCATCTGCTTCGAAGGCTGCGAAGGTAGTTCAGCTAGGGGTCACCACTGTAGGAACGAATGTTTGTTCCCACACCCCGGAAGAGGCTGAATGGCCGTGACCCACGGCCCGACGGTTGATGTCGGGATGTCGTATATATTGTTCGCTGCTATATAAACTTTGATAGCGCGATGTAGGAAAGTTCGTCGTATCGTCAACGTTCTATGGAGCTTCGCTAGATGTCGGTACACTAGGCATACTAAACTGCACGAAATGTCAGCTTTTCGACATTCACAAATTCACAATTTCCAGTGCAACCACTGTTGCAGCAACAATACATTAAAACCAGTACTATGTCAGGAGCCACAGGATCAGTGGTAGTAATTGGCTAAAGGGTTCCATCAGCTACTCGTTTGTATCCAAACATCTCAGGTGGCATTTCGTTACCCAGCCACTCTTGTACCTGGTGGAAAACTCAACAAAAAGTGAATATCTGTGTCTTTTAAGATTAAGTTGAGCACAATACAATGTCTACTTTCTAACAATTTGTACATTTACCAGCTATGGTGAAAAGATTAATTAATTAAACTAAACTAAAAACAGCACGAATGACAATGTCGAAAAATGAAGCGTTGCTATGCAGTAAGCCTTGAAAGCACGTTTTTTTCAGTTAATTTTATTTGAAGTACTTACAAATAGGTGGAATTATTTTATTTATATCTCTTTTGGTACTCTTTATGTACCTACTTTTAGAACTTACTCATCGCAGTATCATAGTAATTTAATATAGTATTATAAATCACGTAACAAACTTTTCAACACACTTGCTCGTAAAGTGAGCGTTATTCTATTGAATTTAGAACTATAAACTGGGCTATAAGTCACGCGTGCATAATATATTATATCTAGTGCATAATATAATGAATCCTACGAAGTTGAATTGTACCTTTGTGCAAATTACATGCGAGTAAACAGAGCATATTTTATTAGTCCGGGTTATACATTAAATATTTTCAGAAACAACAAAGAGATTTTATACCATTTCAAATCCATATACATTTTTAAATGTTTGCGCCTTATATTAGTAAAACAAATTTGTATATCAAACAAATTATTCACAATTTACAATAATTTGTTATAAAATATTAAAATATTTGCATTTACTACTCCAAATTAAACATTTTCACTTAAAATAGGCTGTATATGCTATACAGACATTGACACATTTGGCGGAAAAAAAAACCTACGCGCATGCGCGAGGTTCGGCGCCATTTTTCAATCACAATTCACAGCTTTGTTATCAAATGTGTTTGTTATTTTATGACCACGTATGTCTGTCTTTTACTCACAAGTGTGTTGAAAAACGTCGTATGTAACTCGTGAGCGTTGCTAATTACAGTCTCGGCTCATTATTAAGCCCTCGCCTGCGGCTCGGGCTCAAATCACAACCTCGACTGTAATTAGCAACTTCGCTCACTTGTTACATAATATACTATTTGCAATCGATAGTCAACGCATGCAGAACATTAAAAAAACCGACTTCACGTCAAAACTTTGGCTGAGTTGAGAATGTCATCAACGTAAGCATTCTCCAAAATAATAAATATTTTTTCAAAAGTTTGAAATTTTCAATGAAGTTGGTTGATACTACCCAGCAGTGGACTGTATGGAAATGTGGAGGTTGGGCAGTACCAATGGGATCTTGAAATAAAACTTCGTGGTGACTTGATAATAACTTGGCTTCGTTGCGGTATTTTTCAGGCAGGCAGTATGAAGAGCACGATAGAAAGTAAATCTTAAGTTAGTTTGTTAATTGAAGTCAATATCAATCTCTCAGACTGCCGTTAAGACTCCAAAACTGAGCAATACCGTAAAGAGAGCCGCAGTTTAAATTTTATTTTAATTCGTTTTTCTCTTACATTCTTAGTTATTTCTATGATTGGCGTTATGTTTATAACTTATATTAAGGGTTATGTATATTAAAAGATGGACAATTTTAATTGCTACAAAATGCAAGAAAGCCTAAATTAAGAATATTAACAATTTAAATTTAAAGATCTTAAATATAGTCAAGTTTACAATTTTCCCCTAATCAAGTTTACATATTTTGTTATTTATTTTATATTTAGTCTTATATACATAGGATTTTATTACTAGAGTATATAGGCAATCCTATGTGCTACATAATTATATAAAAATTCTTATCAATACAAAAAGGTAACATGGTGTAAAAGCCATAAACATGTGAAAGAGAAGTTAAAATAAGACAAAACTACGGGTAATAATAAGTTAGTACCTATGGTACATTAATTATTTTTAGAAAGATATAAAAATAGAAATAGTTATTAAGTGACAAACAATAAATTTACAATTAATCTTACATACCTATTAAATAACTTTGGATAGCTTGCCTAAAGTTAAGTTTAATTATAAAATTTACAAATAATTAATGTTGATTGCTGATATCTTTCTAGATTATAGTACCTAGCTTACTTCAGTCTCCCCCTCGTGCGCAAGCACCGTTTTTTTGTAGGCTAGGTCGGTCGAGAAGGATGATACGCGATACTGGGCGGCGGATTAATCCTGCGGGCGTTCTGACTTCTACAGTGCGTACTTTACCATCTGGACCAGGGTAAGTATTATTAATTTGGCCTCTTGGCCATGTACATCTTGGCATAGTGTTGTCTACTATGAGAACGATGTCGCCGTGTATCAACTCGATACCGTGTGAATTATTGTTTCTTCTTGGTAACAATAAAGGTTTGTATTCTTCGAGCCATTTCTTCCAGAACCGGTCGGCTAGTACTTGTGTATCCTGCCATGAATTAGCACGTGTCTTTTGGTCATGGAAGCTGCCAAAAGGAGTCATCCCACTTGATCGTTGTATTAAAAAGTGGTTCGGTGTCAGTGCTTCTTCTGACAAGTCTGAACTGATTGGTGTCAGTGGCCTCGAGTTCACTATGTGCTCAGCTTCTAGAAGCAGCGTGTAAAGTACTTCCTCATGTGGAACTCTACTTTTTAATGTGGCGGCTAAGGAACGTTTAATGGACTTTACTAAGGATTCCCATGCTCCGCCCATGTTGGAGGCACCTGGTGGTATTCGTTTCCACACGATACGTTTTGTGGTGGCGAAGCTCTCTACTGTAGATTCATCTAAAGCTTCTCTTATTTCACGCTCGGCGCCGACGAAGTTCGTCCCGTTGTCGCTGTATATGACAGTTGGGGTGCCGCGGCGTGACATAAATCTTCGTAGAGTAAGTATCATCGCAGAGGCCGAAAGAGTGCTAGCCAATTCGATATGTACTGCCCTAGTGGTTAGGCAGGTGTACAGTGCGCCCCATCGCTTTTCGGTTCGACGTCCTATTGTGACTGTCATGGGACCGAAATAATCTACCCCTGTTGCTGTGAACGGTGGTTGATGGTGACGTAGACGTTCTGGTGGTAAGTTACCTTCTTGGACGCTCGTTGGATTGGCTCTGTGCACTATGCACCACTGGCATTTGCTTCGTATGTTTTTTATGTAGTTTCGTAGTCCTATGATATGGAACTTTTGTTGTATCTCATTTATCACGGTGTAGTGGTTGCCGTGATTGAACTGAGCGTGGTAGTGATGAATGAGTAGGCGCGTGATTGCGTGTTTTGCATCTAATATCAGCGGCTGCTCTTGGTTCGACGGGCCGTTTAACCTGTACCGGCCATCTAGGCTTATCAAGCCGTCGTCTTGCAATTTCACTGCCAGGCGTTTGAGCTTCGAGCTGCGTGGCACGGGTTCGTTTTTCACTAGACGTCTTCTCTCTTCATGGAAAGATTCCTCTTGACATCTATGGATCAATATTCTCTCGGCTATGAGTAAGTGTTTCGTTGAAACATCTTTTGTTCTTGACTGTGATTCTCGTAGCCTTTGGGTTTTAAATACCTCAGCTGCGAGTAGCAGCCTCGCCGTAGCACGCAACAATCTATTATACGATGAAAATCGCGAGGGATCGGGTAAGTGATCGTATGTTTTGCTAATTATTACCGTATTTACAGGTTTACGTTCCTCCCCAGTTGACTCGACTTTCGTTGACGTTCGTATAACAGGCCAGTCCTTTTGTTCGCGTGTTAGAAATGCTGGTCCCGTAAACCACCTGTGACTCGAATTGAATTGGGTTAGTGTACCTCTCGTAGCATCGTCAGCTACGTTATCCGACGTAGGTACCCAACGCCAATCTACGGGTGCCGTTAGGCTTTCAATTTCCGCCAACCTATGAGCTACAAAGGATTTGAAAGTTCGCGGGTCTGCTTTTATCCATGCTAAAACGGTTCTAGAGTCGGTCCAATAAGTACATTTGCCTATATAGTAGTCGGTCTCCTTCTTAATGGATTGAGCTAACCTACAACCTAACGTCGCGGCTTGGAGCTCTAATCGCGGTATTGATATCGGCTTAAGTGGCGTGACTCGTGCTTTAGCTGCGAGCAAGTGTGATTGTCGCGTACCGTTTCTTTCGGTGACTATATAGACCGCGGCGGCGTAGCCTTTCTCGCTCGCGTCACAGAACACGTGTAACTCCCCCTCGTTAGAGGGTTTAAGTATATAGCGCGGGATACTTAAATCTTTTAACAAGTTTAGGTTTTGTAACCACGCTTTCCACCTAACATGCTGGTCGAATGACACTGTTTCATCCCAACCTATCCCAGCGCGCCAGACATCTTGAATGAGCATTTTGCCCGCTATCGTGATCGGTGCGGCTAGCCCTAACGGATCGAATACTGACATGACGGCACTGGTAATTTGTCTTTTTGTGGGAGCCGTTTCTCCCTTAATTACCTCCGGAGGTGTATTTCTTAAATTCAAGCTAAAACCTATAGCGTCCTTGCGGTGGTTCCATATTAAACCTAACGTACGTTCGTAGTCCGATTTACCTAACGCGGTCGACTGGCTATTTTTCGTGTCGATTACACCGCTGATTGCGTCGGGCTCGTTCGATGCCCACCCGCGTAACTCGAACGACGCGTTAGCATGTACTTTGCACATGTTCACTACTGTAGATTTTGCCTGCTCTACTGTATCGAATACTCCGAGATAATCATCCATGTAAAAATTCCTAACCGTAGCGCGCGCGACCTCCGGGTAATCCTGCTTATGGCAGTCTGCGTTTTTATTTTTAACGTATATCGCAGTACATGGAGATGATGCGGCGCCGAATATTAAGGATGTCATACGATATTCCCTAGGCGGTGTACTGCGGTCCTCGCCCCTCCATAAAAATCGTAGACTGTCACGATCGCGCTTAATTATTTTTATTCGTAAAAACATGTCTTTAATGTCTGCCACAACTGCTACTTGGCCTTCGCGGAAGCGAATTAATACGCCGAAAAGTGACTGCAATAAGTCGGGACCCGCTACGAGTGCGTCATTTAGGCATTTACCGGCTGTTCTACACGCGGCGTCGAAAACTAGCCTTACTTTACCCTTTTGTGGGTGCGTCACAGCAAAGTGTGGTAAATACCATAAACGCGGTGATGACGACGGTGCCTCGACTATTTCGGCGTAACCTTTTTCGATAAGGTTTTTTATCTGTTTACTATACTCCGCTTTTAAAGACGTATCTTTATCTAATTTCTTTTCGAGGTTATACAGACGGCTGAGGGCTTGTTGGCGGTTATCGGGCATTACCTCATCGTCCGATCGCCATAGCAACCCTACCTCGTATCTATTCTCGTTAGGTAACTTCGCGCATGTAGAATCTAACAACTTTAGAGCCCGTACCTCGGGATCTTTTTCCGGTTTGCGCGGTTCGATTCCTAATGATTCTATACTAAAATGCTCTTTAACGAGTTCTAATACGGCATCCTCGTTGGTCACATGCCTAACGTGGCTTACCGTACCTAGGTACCTACGCGGCTGTGAGTTCTGTCCGTGTAGAACCCAACCTAATTTAGTGAACGAGGCTACGGGTTGTGTTTTGTTTCCAACGCGTAATTGGCGCGAAACTATTAAATGCCAGTTATCTTGGCCTATAATTATGGTTGGCCTGGCTTGACTATAACACAACTCGTCCTCTAATTCTATGAGATGTTCACACTGCATTATTAATTCGCGGTTTATTTCTTGCGGAGCGAGGCTCAAAGCGCTTATCGTGTGCGCGGTCATGGTTTCTAGCTCGCGGCTACATATGCCTCGGATGTTCAGCTTAACCCTTGTTGACTCCGAGTCATTTGTTTTACTACCGCAGACAGCTTCGATGGTGAGCTGTTCCGGCCTACCGGGCGACACTACTTTGTGAGCCACATCCCGCTCTATCAACGTCATTGTTGACCCTTCGTCTAACAAGGCGTGTGTGGTGACTGTACCTAACGGCCCACTCAGCTCAACCGGTAAAATCTTAAGGTACGTGGTTGACGCGCTAACGTGGTTAACCGAGTTTATTGTCGCATCCGCAGTTCCCGGGTTCGATTCCTGCCCGTGATGTAGAAGGCGATGATGCGACGCTTCACAACCATTTATGCCGCACGGTTTATATTTGCATCTCATTATGCGTTTGTGTGCTTCATTTAAACATCTAAAGCACAGCCTGTTGCTCTTCGCTGTTTCCCACCGTTTTGCGACGTTTAATTTGGCAAAATCCGCACACTCCTTTATTAAATGAGTACCTCCGCACAATGCGCACTTGCCCTTATCGACTTTATCGTGGCAAGGTGTGGCTTGTGGGGGTTTCTAGTTGCGTTTTTTATTTAAACTCTTTCGGTGAGCCACTGCAGCAACCGACGGGCATGATGAGTCGCTACTGTATGAACGCGAGCGATGTTTGTATGTTTTCACGGCGTTAACCGGCCTCGGTTGCCGACTAAAGGCGCGTTCTTCCCTATTTAAATTGTATGAAAACATAGCACCGCACTGATCTGCCATTTTATTTAAAAATTGTGACAATAAAACTAATTCTGGTATGTCGGCATACATTGATTTAAATTCGAACCATTTATATTTTAAAATTACGCTTAATTTATCTTTAACTCTACTTACTAACTCTGGTGAGTATAAATATTGAGGTTGATTTAAAGTTTTAATCGAGGCGACGGTGTTAGCTACCTTGCTAGCATACATCGTAATATTTTTCCCGTCATCTGACATGCGGGGTAGCTTTTTTAAAGACTCTAACTCCGATAATATCAACATTTCCGGCCTACCGTAACGTCTTTCTAATGTTTCCATTATAGCACTTGGTTCGATGCTAGTGTACATTAAAGAACGCACGGTTTCTCTAGCATGGCCGCGGAGCGCCTTACGAAGCCTAGCTACGTTTTGAACTCCCGTGTACGAGTTCTGAGTGTCTATAAACACCGATTTAAATGGAATCCACTCGGATATGTTGCCCTCGAAATAGGGCAACTCTTCCATAAATTTAGGTATTGATTGACTGTTTGACTTACTTAGATTGACTGCCTTTACTATCGCGTCGGCTAGCGCCGACATGCCGCTTTCATTACTAACATTTTCGCGACTCTTAACTGGGTGAGACATCTGAACGTTTACACACGGAGGTACGCTAGCCGGTTGTGCCCTACATTCCCGTTCGCAAATTACTCGCGCCTTATTTTGATCATTGATCCAACTATGAACCCTACCGTCAATAGGTTCGGGGGTGACATCCGCCTCGTTGGAGTTTTCAACAGTTGCCAGTTCGAATCTGGCTAACTCCAAACGAGTCTCAGCATATGCGGTTGCCGCCCGCGCCCGTTCTAATTCGGAGGCCCTAAGTTCTAACTGCGCCTTAATCTGAGATAATTTACTAGACTGCGAAGTAGATATATCGATTCCGGGCCTATCACTCGCGACAGGCATACCTACAACCGTCCCGGGTGCACTGTTTGCTAACGTTTGCACTAACACTTCCGTTACTTCTATATTTCCGCTCGATTCTGTCACCTGTTCGCTACTTTGTTGCGTGCTATTGCGTGACTGCTCTTCTGTGCCGGTCCCATGGCTCCACGTATTGGTCTCTGTGGTTCCTGATGTTTCACTGTCCAATGGTGTACCGGTTTTCTTGCCTGACCTTAGCTTCTTTCCGTCCGACATGGTGCTACGAGGGGGTTCCCTAATCTAAATATTCACTAAACACAATAAAAACCCTAACTTATAATACCTATTTCCTAACACTAGCAGTTCGACTGACTTCCTAGCGTGATGACGTCAGCCGAGGGTGGAAATAGGATAGGGCGGGTAGGGGAACCACCTGGCAGAGAGCGCTACCACCTTGGGCTGCTCGGAGAAGGGTAGGAACAACCCAACTCGTCAGCTTCCTCGAGGCCGTAAAACAGCTCTGAGAAACCCTCAGTAATAGAACCTTACCAGCGAGATCAGACTATTGAGCCCTGTGGACTCGTGGGCGCGTCTGGTAACCCACACTACCATAAATGGCATTAACACACGCTGTTTGATGGCCGTTTAACACCGCTAGGTGGCCGCGTGATGGCTTCTTCCAGCGCTGTCCGTCTTGCCTCTCGATCTTCACGGCTTCACGACGACACCACGACGGCACCACGGAGACTGCACACGACGGCTCCACGAAGATTCTTCGACGCCACCACGAAGACTGCACACGACGGCACCACGGAGACTCTTCGACGCCACCACGAAGACTGCACACGACGGCACCACGGAGACTCTTCGACGCCACCACGAAGACTCCACGAAGGCTTCACTAGGTTTGACGCAATCTTCAGAGATCCGGCTCTCGAAGGACCATTGGTTGATACTACCCAGCAGTGGACTGTATGGAAATGTGGAGGTTGGGCAGTACCAATGGGATCTTGAAATAAAACTTCGTGGTGACTTGATAATAACTTGGCTTCGTTGCGGTATTTTTCAGGCAGGCAGTATGAAGAGCACGATAGAAAGTAAATCTTAAGTTAGTTTGTTAATTGAAGTCAATATCAATCTCTCAGACTGCCGTTAAGACTCCAAAACTGAGCAATACCGTAAAGAGAGCCGCAGTTTAAATTTTATTTTAATTCGTTTTTCTCTTACATTCTTAGTTATTTCTATGATTGGCGTTATGTTTATAACTTATATTAAGGGTTATGTATATTAAAAGATGGACAATTTTAATTGCTACAAAATGCAAGAAAGCCTAAATTAAGAATATTAACAATTTAAATTTAAAGATCTTAAATATAGTCAAGTTTACAATTTTCCCCTAATCAAGTTTACATATTTTGTTATTTATTTTATATTTAGTCTTATATACATAGGATTTTATTACTAGAGTATATAGGCAATCCTATGTGCTACATAATTATATAAAAATTCTTATCAATACAAAAAGGTAACATGGTGTAAAAGCCATAAACATGTGAAAGAGAAGTTAAAATAAGACAAAACTACGGGTAATAATAAGTTAGTACCTATGGTACATTAATTATTTTTAGAAAGATATAAAAATAGAAATAGTTATTAAGTGACAAACAATAAATTTACAATTAATCTTACATACCTATTAAATAACTTTGGATAGCTTGCCTAAAGTTAAGTTTAATTATAAAATTTACAAATAATTAATGTTGATTGCTGATATCTTTCTAGATTATAGTACCTAGCTTACTTCAGAAGTACTCGACCGATTTCGATGAAATTTACATGGGACCAACTATGAAGTATTTTCTATCATATGAAACAACAATTTTCAAAACCAATTCATAATTTTCTGAAATATTGTGTAACAAAAACACATAAAAGTTAACAGATAAATTGAGAACCTCCTCCTTTTTTGGAAGTCGGTTGATAAGCAATTAATTTAGAACTCGTGTCCAGACTCCTATTAATGAAGTAATTTTTGGTAAAGAGATTCATTTTATCTGTTTTAGACAAGTTCTTAAAATTATTTGGATAAAGCAGATTACTTGATATAATAAATTGATGTTAAACTGTCTAAAATTTAAACAAATGCTAGGTAGGTACTTCATAACGTGAAAATATTTTTGAATGATAAATATCTACATCAAGGACTAATCAGTTATTTTGCTACTAGATGTAATTTTTGTTTTAAACTATCTAGGTTATTTTCACTATAATTTAATAAATTCACGGGATATTTCGATGATGTTATGCCCGCTCTACACTCGCGGCGCGAGCCGCCGCGAAAGCCCGCGTCAATTGCGAATCACGCACGATTGTGATGTTGTTCACGCCTTCGCGTTTGCCCTTAGTGCCTTGCCACGATCTGTGCTTTTGTTCCTACATAGCGTCACGTCGGCGGCGTCGTCCATAGTCACGAACAAGACTGTGAAGATTTGCGAGTGTGGAGCGACACAGTTCATACATGGATCGCGGCATCCGTTCACGGCGACCTCAGGGCGAGTATAGAGGCTTTACAAGTACCAGTCCGCGACCGTGGTAAGAATACCGTAAATTCATTATATAATTTTTTTTTTTTTTTTTTTTCCAGCCACAGAAGACTACTCCTCAGAACACCCGTAGGCCTATTGACCGTACAAGTGCTCAAAGAGGAGAGGAGGAGAATACTCAGAAGTACGAAGGGGCACTTGCCAGGGGGATTAGACCCCGGCCAGATGACACCCAACAGTGTGAGACTTTTACTCACTAAACTCCCCCTGTATGGTCTTTTGTCTTTCTACCGACAATCGACCGAAGAACTGAGCGACAGCCAGTTGGGAAAAAGGCTGCGCGTGTAGATATAGGAAGCACTTCGTGCTGAATCGACTACAGTAAACCAGCTAGGGGCTGGCAGATAGGAGGTTATCCAGATCTCGAGAGAGCTGGTTAGGAGGATCAGAAAGAACATCCTTAGGTCTGCGGATAGAGCGCTTAAATGACTTGGGATTGAGTTTGTAGGAGACAGTGTTTCGCACCAGCCCGTTCGGGTGGTTTTCGCAGCGTTTGTGGTGAGATAGGGACAGGGCCTTAAGGGTCTGTTGGATGGTGGGAAGTTTGAGATCCCTGTGTAAATCCGCGTTGCGAACGTAGTACGGCGCGTTAGTGGCTCTACGACAGAAGTTGTTTTGAATTATTTGGAGTTTATCGATTAACCGAGGTTTGGCGTGGGCGAATACGGGTGCGGCGTAAGTCATGACTGGCCTAATGCAGACCTTATATAACGTGCATTTGTTCCGTAGTGACATTTTGCTTAGACGACCTATCATGCTGTTGAGTCGGCCGAGATAGAATTTGGCTAGTTTGGTTACCCTGTTGATGTGGGGTTCGAAAGAGAGCGTTTTGTCAAGAGTGACACCGAGATATTTGACCGTGTTTTGCCACGGTATAGGGACTCCACGCATGCGGACGCACGGGGCGTGGTCGTCTAAGCGTTTGCGTTTGCGTATGAAGCAGATCGCCGAGCTTTTGTCGGGATTTACTTCAATGCGCCACTTAGAGAACCAGGCGCTGAGGTTGTTGACAGCCGACTGTAACTTTGCTGTTATTGACGAGTATTTCCGGCCGCTGCAGTAGAGTGCAGTGTCGTCGGCGAAAAGTGCTAATTGAACCCCCTTGGGTGGTTTGGGGATGTCGTTGGTGTATACCGAGTATAGTAGCGGGGCGAGGACGGAGCCTTGCGGGACTCCGGCTTTTATCGGACGAGGGGAGGATAGCGTTCCTTCGAACCTAAATCGGAAGGTACGATTCTTTAAAAATGACGCGATTATACGGACTATCCTATCTGGGAGACCTAAAACGTATAATTTATGAACGAGTCCAACGTGCCAGACCTTGTCGAAGGCTTTGGCGACATCGAAGAAAACGGCGGCTGTTTTGAGTCGCTGAGGGTAGAACCCGGAGAGTACGTGTTCAACGATACGGTGAACCTGCTGAGGGCAGGAGTGCTGGGCGCGGAAGCCGAATTGCTCGGGGATGATGAGGGGATCACCGTCTATAGGAAACAAGTGATCTTTCATTCGAGAGAGAATGATACGTTCGAAGTTTTTGCCCAGGGCCTTGAGGAGGCTGATGGGTCTGTGGTTCGCAGGGATATGATGGGGCTTGCCGGGCTTGGGGATACCTATAACGATTGCTTCTTTCCAGGCTTTTGGAAAGTGACTAAGATCAAGGCAAGCGTTATAGATGATTGCCAAGATGACTAGGATTTGATTGGGCAGGTGCTTGAGCGCCTGATTGGAGATACCATCCGCCCCCGGAGCTTTTTTAGCTTGGAGACGTTTGATATGAGAGCGAATCTCGTCTACGGAGGCCTTGACGGGTTCGCTGGTTGGGGGTAGGGAGTCCTTGAGGAGGACGTCTTCCTCGACCGCCTTGAGGTGGACGGGGTCGACTGGTTGGGTACTAGGAGAACATTGTGAGGCAATGCTGTCGGCGAAAGTTTCGGCTTTTTCGTCATCCTCGAAGGCTAAGGTGCCATCAGGACGGGCCAGAGGAGGGACGTGAGAGATTGTGTCTACGCGGAGACTACGTGCTATTTTGTAGTAGGCCGTGTGAGAGGGAGCAATATTCTCCATAAGCTCGTTAGCTTGGAGTTCTCTGAATTCCGCGAGGGATTTTTTAACTTTACGTTGAAGTTGGTTTGCCGTTAACCTATACTCGGGAGTTGGGTAGCGCCTGGCTCGACGAAGTGCCACATTTTTCTGTTTAATGAGGGAGAGGATATGAGATGGGAGTTTGGGTTTTGGGACCGGGACTGTTTTGACGTTCTCACTGATGGCATTGGTGATGGCATCAGTGACAGCGTCAACAGCGCTGTCGATTCTTTCCGGGCTATTGAGGTAGTCCGTCGGAAAGGCCAGCGGAGAGACAGGATCGATTGAAAGGAGGGCAAGGGAATTTTTAAAACCTTTCCAGTTGGTAAAGGTTTTAGTTGAGGGAACAGGATCGGGTTGACTACCAAGGATAAGTCTAACGGGACGGTGATCGGAGCCTAGGTCGTCGAGCGAATCTATAGAACGTAAGTCTAAAGAGACGTCCTTGACCAAGGCGAAGTCTAGTATGTCTGGGGAAAGGTTGACGTTAGCTGGATAGTGAGTGGGAGAGTTTGGACATAAGATATTTATATCTATGTTCATTGACTCAAGAATTTCATTGAGTTTGACTCCGTTACTGTTGGTTGTGTAGCACGACCAGTCAGTATTTTTGCAGTTAAAATCTCCAAACATAATGACTGATTGGCCCAACCCCAGTATGGCTTCAAAGTCGCTGAGAATGGGAGGTTTACCGCTGGGAAGGTAGATGGAGGCGACAATGATGGTTGGGTGGCCTGTCATGGCCACCTTACATACTGTCGCTTCCAGGTTGATGAGGGGAGGTGTAGGTATTGGGATACAGTGAAGACTTCTCTTGTAATAGATGGCAGTGCCGCCACCTAAGGTGGATGGCCTGTCATCCCTTACAAGAGAGTATTTGGGGATGGAAAAGCCTCTGCGATTCCTGGGGCTGAGCCAAGTTTCTTGGAGGAGGAAGAGGTCAAAGTCGTTATTTTGGAGGAAGTGTTTTACTTCTAGGTGGTTGGGACGAAGCGAACGCGCGTTAAATGAGCCAAGGGTTAGGCCCTTTGGTTTGGTCTTGGAGCGACCAGATGTGGCTGTTGGAGCACGGGGGATACTATTGTTGACCGCCATTGAAAAGGTGTTCAATTCGTTTAAGGATGTGTGAGTATTTCGCGATGGTTGCGGGCACTTTGGAGAAGTCATCAAGGAGTGCTAGTTCTTGGTCGATTGCCGCGATGGCTAGGTAGTCATCGACGCGCGCGATTCCTAGGAGGTTTTTAACATTAATTTGATTCGTTTGCTGCGTGAGAGGTGGGGGTTGTGAGGGGGCCGGTTGTGACATTGAGATAGGCTTGGTCCATGCCGATGATGTCGGCGCTGGGGAGGGTTTGACCTGAGGGGTCGGTTGGGACAACGGAGGTTCGTTCGAAGTTTGTTTGGGATTAGAGACCGGCTTTTTGGGCACAGCCGCTGACGGAGTCCTTGGCTTGGGAGCCTTAGGGCAGCCTTTGTAGTTGGCTGGATGGCCGGATTGGCCGCAAAGTACGCAGGCTGGTTCGCCTGGGGAATCGGGAGTTCGCGAGCATTCCCGGGTGAAGTGGTCTCCCAGGCACTTGACGCACCTGGGGTTCGTGCCACAGTTGGCTGACGCGTGGCCATAAGACTGGCAGCGGTGGCACTGGGCGGGATAGGCCGATTTGCGCGGCCCCTCTACTTGGATTTTGTGGATTCGGCAGACTTGTTCTAGATCGCGAAAGATGGTTTTGGCTTTAGGGTTATTTTGGAGAATGACTAATTTGAGGGGGCAAGGATTACCGTTTCTAGTTTTTATTTGCTGGACGAATTCCACTGGGTAACCTTGGTCGGTTAAACTGTCGAGGACGTCGGAGTCGGGAATTTCGGGAGGGATCCCGCGAATAATGGCACGAACCTTGCGCTCGTCCGGGAGGGCATAGGTGTGGTATTGGATTTTTTTGGCTGCGAGATAAGCTGTTAGATTGCGGAAACTGAGTACGTCATTGAGTTCTATTTTAAGAAAGTCACGCATGTTGGTCGCTTTTGAGTAACTGATTCCCTGATTATTGCAAACGTTGGAGATTTGCATCCACCTATTTTTGTCTTTTAGGAAGATCGGTGGGGGTTTTTTATTGGATGTTGGAGCCGGAGCCGCGTTATTGGGGACAGCTGTTTTTCTTTTTGGTGAGCCGGGGGGAGGAGAGGCCTCTGGAGATGAGGAACGGGGCGCGTTATCGCGGCGTTTCTTCTTTTTTTTGTTTTTATTAGACGCGGTGAGCCAGCTGGCGTTTCCATCATCTGATTCTGATTCGTGCCGAGTGGACGCGATCGACATATGGTCGGCTTCCGAGTCCTGAGTAGCAGGAGCCATGGGAGACTGAGTGGCGGGGGACGCGGGGGAGGAGTCGAATACCACGGGGAGTTGCGACAATTGCAGGGACTGCGCGGTTTGGGTGAGGCCCGGAAGGCTCTGTTTGGTATCGCGAGTTGAACAACGCGATTTAATGCGAGAGTTACGTTTACGTGCTTTGGATGAGGCGTTTGACACCACTGAAGGTGGAGCCTTGGGGTAAGGTGCGGAGGAGGAGCGGGACCGGGAGCGCGACTCCGGGTGGGAGGTGGCCTGAGTGGCCGGGAGAACCTGAGAGGGTTGGGGAAGGGAGGCCTGAGGGGCCGGGGAATGCGAGACCTGAGGGGTCAGGAGGGACGCGAGTGGTGCCTGAAGGGCTGGTGCGATTTGTTGAGATAATGACGTGATCATTGCCACTAACTGGTCGAATTTATAACTCGTATCGGATTGGAAATGAGAGAGATTATGAGAGATTAGAGATTGATTATGCTCGAACTGACTTACCCGATCCGAGAGTGCCTGGATCTCATCGGGCCTAGCCCTGGATTCGATGGGGGCCTCCATCGAACCCGGGGAACCTAACCTACTCTGAAAAAGAATCCTATCCTAACTGGGGGGGGGGGCCTACGTGCCGGTGAACGGCGAAGTGGCTGCACAAACTGCGCTGAAAAAAAGATCAACCTAACACGGACCTATTACCGATGAACGGCGGACGATCAGGCTTAGTTGTCACGGTTACGTATCCACCTGATCAGCGATGCTTCGGTTGGCAGTAGATGACTACCTTGAAAGGGTAGAGAGTCCACTCAACTTCCGCAGAGAACTTTCCGAAAAGAGCTTGACTTGAGACCTTACTCGCACGAATGCGGGAGAGGGAACAAGGAAAGCGCAGTACGAACACTCGGGAGTGGCCGCAGACACGACCGTTCGGGAGCGAACGCAAACGGGAAGTGTGACGCTTGTTCATTATATAATTGTAATTTTCATATTTTATTCTCGTAGAGCAATGTTTGATTTGTTTTGTCTTAGTTATTCTCAGAGGACTGTATAGCTAGAAGTTACACTCTAATTAATGAATCATGTATTCACCATCTGCAATGATATAAAATTTAAATAACATATTGTAAAAAGGTACAAGAGATCGCTTTCGCACTTAATACATACTTAAATAGGTAAACGAGAAGCTTATCGACGCACGTTTTCAATTTAACTAATATCGATCTAGCATTTAATTTCCTCGTTAGTTCCTTAATTGTCATAAATCATGTTATTTTCTGGCTGCCGTTAATTGACAGTCATCTACATCATCTACAGTCAAAATCATCATCTGAGTTTAATATTGCTGAACAAAAGACTAATAAGTAAAATACAAACTTAAAAAGGCCCAAAAGGTCCTTTTTGCTCAAATTCAAATATTGAAAATAACTGAAAAGCAAATTTATTCGCTATTATGGGTTGTTTTCTATTTCAATAAGCAACTTATTTTGTTTTACCAAATTCCATATTCAAATATTTGGGGTTGGCCAGGAGCCTAAAACTTCCAATGAGTTTTAAATAGGCATTTGTGCTCGAAATGAAATTCCACTAATATTTTCAAACTGACAATTTCATAATTACATTTGAATTTACATTATTCAACAAAAAAAACTTTGCTTTAGTTGTATGACATTTTTTTCGACCGGGTTGTTCGAAAAAGCTCAAAAGCCAAATAATCCGAATAATCCCGTTTAAGCCCTTAAGGATCTACGAGACAATCTGAACCGCTTCAAAAATAAGTTATTCAAACAAGGTTTTACAAAAATCTAGTTCCTTTTAAAAGGACAAGGTGAAATCTGTGGATTTAGTTATTACATACATACATAACTTCACACCTGTATACCTTATGGGGTAGGTAGAACACCAGAGGCTATAAAACCATATGATGACACGTTTGACAAAGGTATTATATTGAAGAAAGACTATTGCGTGGTCAGCCAATCGCCCACGTCGCCAATTAAACCGCTGTCCCTTCACTGGGAAGAGAAGCAGCTGGCACATTCTATGATTTTTACTAATAAAATATAATTTACTTTTGAATGTTTTGCAACTAATTTTCATATTCTTTAGGTATCGCTATATGGTTGAGCACCTTTCTCATCTCAGAAGAATCATTTTCAGCCAATCAAGATTATGTTTTTGGCAAATTAAAACGAGGAAAACGTACAAGTTGTGAGACAGTGGTTAGGTCTATAATATATAATAATAATCGTTTATTTCAGGTAAAAGCATCACAAAAAAAAGTAAAAGTTTTACAATATTTCAATAGTCTAACAACTAAGAATATAATTTTATTTTACTGAGTTTACTACTCCCTAATAAAGGGCAGAGCCTTGTGAGCTCAGGAATTTCTGGTGGACATTATTGTACCAAAAGTTAAGGCGTGCATCTTTAGGCGCTAACTCGCTATCATCCATATGTGTGATTATGGTGTGACTGTCTGGGGATTTATTTATTTTATTTATATCTTCTTTAACAAATTCTCGTAAAGCTGTAAAAGAAAAACACATAGTCAAATCTCAACACGTAAAACACGGATATTTTTCCTACAAAAGCAATTTAGCTGAATTGTCGCTTTACAGAAGTCCTATTTGACTAGTTAATTGCTGCCTTTGTCCCGAGTCCGATCATAAAAGACTAGTTTAGGTCATCTTTATTTGACTTGGTGACAACTTGTCCTCCGGGCATTTCGGTTAATGGTCCGGGTTTGCCCCAGCTTCCACTATTTGTATTGCGTCCGCTTTCAGCCCGCGAGCTCGAAACACATACAGGCAGTTACTGGTGTGACAAGTGGTGAATAAAAATAAGTACTAATCATTTAAAAATAGTACGGTACACTTTAAGATCTGAGGTACCGCCTGCTCATTTCTAGCGCAAAACAGCTTTACAATGATACCTATATGATGATATACGTAGGAGTGAAAATAGACAGATTAATCGTTTATCCTGATACAGTTCCTTACTTTCTTTCTCATTACAGGTTTTTTGTTTTGCTCTGTTTTAGAAAAAGGTTAAGTAGGAAAAGGTTTTTTAGCCAATTTTCAATGTCACCGTTTAGTGGAAAGCAATATTAAATGCTAATTACAAAACAAAACATTCAGAGAATTTCGGGATCTTTGTTCTTACTACTCAATGATTGTTCTGGTATATCTAAAGTTCAGATAAATATAATATAATCAGAATAACTTACATCCAATAGAATAATGAATTTCAAATAAGCTTAATTCTAAAATACATTTCTGTAGATTCAACCCACGATTGGTGAGGTAAAACAAAATTTATAACTGTTTGTAAGTAAGTTATCGATTTTTTATTAATCTTTGGGCATGCAACCTGCTATTCTACGCGATATTTGCTCTGTTCGTTTTGTAAGCTGACTGGTGGTTAAGAGGGTCGGTTTCACAGTTTTCAGCTCCAAGTACTGCACAAATTAAATGCTTCGTGTTTGTGGTTTCGTGAATGGGATGTGTGTGATTCGAAGCTTTGATAATAACTTGATTCAGTTTGCTAGGTAACTTATCGAGTAAAACCAACGAATGATAGGTGAAAAGTAATATTTTATCAATCCTTAACAGCTACATTCAGAGTATGTGTACTGACGTACATTGAAATACCAAGAGATGAGTTTCTTTTTTAATATAGTACGGGCGCCAATGAAGGCCCGCTTAATTTCAAAACCTAACTGTTGAGTAAAGTAAACAAAAAACATAATGGAAGTTGTAATATATTTATTTGCGAAAAAGATATCCAAAAAAGTAATACTGTTTTTCGCATTTTCACACAAATGTAAACACGTTGTAGAAACTTGGTATTCTTGGGCGACCAGTTTCCCAAGATGGCCCGAAAAATATTAATGAAAATATATGCATAATAAGCACTTCTAAAACTTTTAACATAAAATATCAAAAAAAACACTAATTTCTCATAAAATTATTCATAAAGGGTAATAAATTAACCAAAAAATTATATTGGGCCATCTTAAGTCTATCAAAATAAAATTAAACTATAAAATAAAAACAAAGAACTAAATAAAATTTACTTTAAATTATAAACTACGACTGTAACTTATCGAAATAAATCAGTTATTTCTTCTAAAACACTTTTGTTTTAAGGTAATTCATAGGGAATTATAGTATGGGCCATGATAGGAACTTACACCCGGGCTAAGTATAAGTGCTTAGACATGACACGGTACTTAGTAACACATTGATACTAACTTAAATTCGATAACTATCTAATTATATAACCATGATATTAAAAAACTACAGATTCTCCAAACCTAATTTTTAAAATATACCTATATATTTTATAAAAATTAAGGATTTTGTTTTTTGTTATCACTTACTGACTTTTGTCCGTAAACAGTAAGGTGCTTTATTTCTAAATTTTTAAATCAGCAAAGAAAAATATATATTCTGATAGGCATTTGTTATTTATTAAAATGGTTTAAAAAATCAACATCAAGTGTCTGAATCAAATTTAACGTACGCGATTCACATAGATGTAAAGTAATTTATAACTTAAAAATAACATACATACATACATAACGTCACGCCTGTATCCCTTATGGGGTAGGTTACAAGACCATATGATGTCACGTTTGACAAATTTGGAGGTATTATAAAGATGGAAAGAGACTATTGTAGTGACAGGAGGTCAGCCTATCGCCCACAAAAACGCCTTTAAAACCTCTGTCCCTTAACTTGCTTTTACAGTATGCCCGGGAAGAGAAGCAGCTGGCACGTTCTATGTTTTTCTTTCGCTCCCAGTCCAGCATGACTGGCAGCGAAATAACAGAATCAGTTAAATTTACAGTTACTATCTGACAAAACAAAACTATATAAAAGCAACCTCTTTTTTTTGATAGCATATTTAAAAATCAATAAGTATATAAATCTGTATAAGTTATTTACATAATTAACTGAAAACTAATGGTTTTCAATGGTTTTTGGATCGGTGTATGAACGACTAAAATGCACTTTTTTTTTTTTGTTTTTCCGCCACAGAAAATTTTGGCACCCCCTAAAACAAGCTTTAACCAGTAAAGCAAGCTTTAGCGGGAGGAGGATGAATCCTATTACGGACGAATGGGCATTCTATAAGCTGTTAACCCCAGTGGCTAACGGAAAATAGAATGCCCAGACAGTGCGGAGACTCACTCAGTGAAGCCGAGCATACCCACTAAACATCCCCCTTTACGACCTACCTTGATTCAGGTTCTTGATCATTTATCGGAACGACAGCCAATTGGAGAGAGAGGCTGCGCAGTGAGCGGCATCCGGACGGCTGCCACCAAAAAGGAACTGAAAGCAAGAAATTCAGAAGCTAAGACTAGCAGAAGTGACAAAGCTGAAACTAAGAGATTATCTAGAGTGATCGGACTCACTCTGAGATAGGAATGCTGGAAAGAAGGACTACGTTTAGAAACGTTGAGCTTGCTGGAGTTTCCTGATAAGGGGAGCGAACTTGGTTAGGACCGGAAGAGCACCGTTGAAACCCTCTGGGCTGGCGTCGAGAGCGGCGCCGAAAGCCAGGATCTCGTCGATGGGAGCGAGCTGGATCCAGAACGCCATACGGTCTTGAGACCCTTTTGCGTTCTGGCACTGGGAAGCCAATTTGCGCTTCCCAGTGCCAGAACGCAAACGCCGGTTGTGATTGAGTCGCGACCCGGCTGCGCTGACCTGAAAAGATAGAAGTAGAGGCCTTGGGGGCCTTTGAACTTACTGGAGGAGCGTCCGAGCTAGGCTGCGGTCGCTCTCTTCAGTTCTCGATGGGCTTCACGGTAGCCCTGGTAGCACGCGGTGCCTTGGGGCAGCCGCGAAAGTTTGCTGTGTGGCCTGACTGGCCGCACAAGACGCAGGACGGAGCGGTGGGCGATTCGGGAGTGCGAGAACACTCCTTAGTCCCATGCGGATCTAGGCACTTGACGCACCTAGGGGAAGCAAAACAGTTTGCCGCCGCATGACCGTACAATTGGCAGCGGTGACACTGACCTGGAAAACCACGCTTGTGTGGTACTTCGACGCGGATGTTGGACAGACCGCACACGGTGGGCTTGCCTTTGAAAATGGACTGCCCTTGCGGGTTCTTCGCTAGGATCACTAGCGCAAGTGGGAACTGCTTGCCTCGGCGGCTGTGCATTTTGTGCACAGATTCGACGGGGAAGCCTTGAGAAGACAAGTCCTCTTGGATTTGCTCGTTTGTGAGCTCGAACGGCACGTTCCTGAGGACAGCACGAATCTTACGCTCCTCAGGGAGAGCGTAAGTGTGGTACTCGAGCTTTTGATCAGCAAGAAGCCGAGTAAGATTCCTGAAACCGGAAATGGAACTGACAACGACCTTAATAGAGTCACCCACGTTGGATGCCTTACTATACTGGATCTTGGGATTGTGCCTACCGCAGAGTGCTGAGACCTCGGTCCAGCGGCCTTTGTCCCGTAGAAAGACGGGGGGAGGAGACTTGACTTTCGGCGGAGCCGAATCTGATTGTGATTGCGACGCAGGCTGTGTTGCTGGGATCGCTGTAACGGATAAGGGCGCGAGTGTAGGCACAGAGGCCAGTATCGCTGGGGACAACGGCGTTGCTACATCACTCGAGGCCTGGCTATGTGGAAGGGAAGGAAGCGAAGTAGAAGTTGCTGACTGCTTCTTCTTTTTCGACTTAGACTTGGATTTTTTCTCGACGAGAGTGAACTCCGAATCTACCGAATCTTTCACGTTAGAATCAGACCCACTATCAGGCGGTGTTGTTTTCCGCTTAGACGCAGAGGACTGGCTAGCTGGCTTGCATACCGACATAGGTTCGGGAACTGGAGACGCTGGGGATATGGACAAGAAACCCGGGGGGACTAGCAACGAAGAGGCGCTATTAGACGCAGCGGGCTGAGAAGCTGGAAGAGAGGGAAATGACAGGAGGGCTTGGGCGGCCCTCGCGGCGGCCTGAGCAATCGGGATCGGAGCGGTTGCCGGAGGTACCTGAAAATTCAAGACAGCCGCAACGGCTGGAGCTTGAGAAAGACGAGTGCATAATACCTCTGGTTCTTTAAGACTAGCATCTTATTTCTGAGACTGTTCCGCTATAACCTGACGTTTAGCGGAAATATTCACGCTTCCAGTTTTTGATGTTGGACATCATTTTCCTGGTCTAACTCAACAAATTCCTTTTCTTTAGCAGCAATTGTTTGATCTTTATCAACCAATATTTGCTCAAGAGACTTGATACGAGACTTATAATGACGGACGATCCTAGATTTTTCGGCTTCGAACTCAGCTTGAGGTGGGCAATACGATCTTCGGGATCCATCGTTCTACCTGAAAATCCCTATCTTGAACGAACCTACGTGCCGGTGAACGGCGAAATGGCTGCAAACTGCGCTGTAAGAAAAAACGACCTAGTACGGACCTTTTGCCGGTGAGCGGCGGACGATCAGGCTTAGTTGTCACGGTTACGTATCCACCTGACCAGCGATGCTTCGGCCGGCAGCAGTCGGGTCCGCCCTGAAAAGGGCAGATGAATTAGCCCCGACACCACACAGCCTCCACAAGAGAAAACTTTCCGAAAGAGCTTAACTTGGCACCTTACCCGCACGAGTGCGGGGGAGGGAACAAGGGCAGCGCAATACGAACACTCGGGAGCGACCGCAGACACGACCGTTCGGGAGCGAACGCAAACGGGAAGTGAGTGTCAAGTCTAAAATGCACTCACATAGGTACGGTATTATACCGTACGGCGTAAACTGTTTTTTTTTTTCAGTTTTGTGAGTGTGATGTCAGTAAATTCTACTCCATACACAGACACATAGTACCAATAATAGTTTAATTGTTTTCAAATGATATCGGTGTCAGTTCGCATATTCCATTACGCGCAAACTACCTGAACTAAAAAAATATAAATTGGTGCGATAAAATAGTATTTGATACAAGAAAATTGCTCTCGAGATATCACTGTCAATACTGGAATATATTTTTTACTAGCAATATACGGTGCTCCAAAATCAGAACTTTTGATTTTGAGCTTTGCTAAACTAACAAGGCATTGGGTTGTCTGGTAGAGATCGCTTTACAGCGATAAGGCCGCCCATTGCATCATTCTTAACTTTGTGACTTTATTGTTTTCTTCCTTTTTTATTGCAATAAAGTACATACATACATAACTTCACGTCTATATCCCTTATGGGGTAGGCAGAGGTTTTTAAATCATCTGATGTCACGCTTGACTTTGGAGGTATTATAGTGATGAAGAGAGGCTGTTGCAGTGACAGGGGGTCAGCCTATCGCCCACAAAAATGCCAATAAAACCTCTGCCCCTTAACTTACTTTTACAATATGCCCGGGAAGAGAAGCAGCTGGCACATTCTATGTTCTTCTTTCGCTCCTTGTCCAGCATGGAAGTATTGCAATAAAGTTTAAATAAATAAAGGCAAATCACGGCTGTAAAATCTCCACCTACTTCTTCAGCAGCTCAACAGCATATTTATCAAGTCTGTTATCAAGTTCCCCCTAGTTCACTACATGGTATCACAAGCTCTGCTGAGTTTGGGGCCTTGTAGTTTGTGTGATTGTCTGGGGATTTAATTTATTTATTTATATCATTATAATACCTTCAAATCTGTCAAACGTGTCATCAGACGGTCTTTTAACCTCTCGTGTTCTGCCTACCCCATAAGGGGTACAGGAGTGAAATTATGTAAATACATACATACATAACGTCACGCCTGTATCCCCGAACCGAACTGTTCGGTGGTGGTCGTTGCGCCCTGAGGATGCTTCTGGTTGAAGCGAAACACGTATCGGTAATAGCTTGTGGTGTGGGTTCCAAGTGTGTGTTCATTGCATGTCTTGCTTCTTGCTTGAGGGAGGGAGGGCGGTGAACCTACGCATGAAAATCCTGCATCACTAGTGCAAGTACAAGTCGCGGAATTTGCAAAGTAACTTTTTATAGTAGTTATATTATTCCACATTAAATATATGAACTCTACAATGATTATTTTTCTCAAATATCTAATTAGAAGAAAAGTGGAGGGTTAAATAATACAGGATAAAATTTGAGGGAAAAGGGTCCTTTATTTTACACACCTTTTTAATGTGAATTTGAGAGTATTACACCTGTTATCTGAATTTCAATATTAATGTTTTACTTAGTTTGGGATTGGTTTGTATGGTGTATCTAATTTTCATTAGATACTTTAGATTTGAAACTTCGACATATATTTGCAACAAATCGCTGTAATATAGCAGATACAGATATTTCAAATGACAAACTATGATATTTGAGGATCAAACGAACTTCTAAAGTGAAGTTCGATCCTAATTATGTGAACAGCTTCTTTCGAAGCGATTGAGGTTTACTTTATGTAGTAGCGCCACCTACTGCTAGCCTTTGCACGGATTTTAGAGTCTATGATAAGGGTTCTTTTCTTTTTTTTTTTTTTTAACAACTGTCACGTTTCGCTCCCTATGTCAGCATCCAGTCTACAGAACTCATTTTGTTTAAAGTTAAAGTCAATCTGTCTTATTCCTGTTTGTTCATTTCACTATATTGGGGTTGGGTAAAATACAAATATAAATTGAAATTACTCCATGTTGAAACATATTCAAATTATGCTTATTTCAAAGCATAATAACGGGTGGGTTTATATTAAATCGCTTCGAAAGAAGCTGTTCACATAATTAGGATCGAACTTCACTTTAGAAGTTCGTTTGATCCTCAATTATATTTCACAGCTTCTTTCTTTGCGATTGAGGTTTACTTTATGTAGGATGTTTAAAGATTAGTTATAGTGAAATGAATTGGCAGAGTAGTAAGGTAAAACTCTTCAATAGTAAATAAACATACTTATTGAAAACAATTCAACAATGATTAGGCAAATTATTTTTCGTTACAAAGTTTGTTATAATTTCTAGCAAGGACTGAGGAAGAATCCGACCATCCTGCAGTCTTTTTGATAGGTCAATAGAAACTCCTAAATAAATAGCTCTTGATGTAGCAGCATGTCATGTACTATGTGCACTAAAAATATTTTCATCAATACCACTGAGAGTTAAAGTGTTTTTAACCCAGTGACTTAAAGTTTGGAAACCTATATGTTTCTTAAAACTAATAAACAAATTATCAGGTTTCCTTAAATTTTCGTTTTATTTATATACCTACATCTGTAAGGTTTTTGCTGGACAAATTTCTGGACGAATATTAAAAAACGGAAACTTTACCAAGGTCTGTTTACTATTAAATTTAGAGGTTTTTATAAACCCTTTTATAAGTACCTTTTTTAGTTATTAAAATATTTTTAATCTTTGTCACGGATAAAATTTGAACACGATGTTCCGTTACAAGAGCTATTAGTGTAACAGTTTTCTTGGAAAAGAGTCTTTAAGTCAAGGTCTTCATTAGGAAATTTTGTAGGTAAGTAGCTCAATACAACTGCTGGATCCCTTGGTTGGTCTTCACATAACGACTCCTTTCATGAAACTTTTTAACCTGTCATATTGGGAATTTATGTTTAATATTAATGATAATGCAGATCTATAGCTATTAATAGTACCGTACTTAGCACCTTTTTCGAAAATTTCAGTTAGAAAATGAACAATTATTGGTTTAGAAGTTTGAGTAAAACTAAAATTATTATTTTTGCAATATTCAATCCACGCCTTGATACCTCCTTCACACTGTCTCGGTAAGAATTATCCAACAAAGATGCCAACATAATTTCAACGGACTTTGAAGACAGTGATCTTTTTACTAACGCTTTCTGAACAATTTCGCGGCAACCAAGGTTAATGTTTAATGAAGGTTGAGCGCAGATCTGAAAGGAGATTTCAGCGAATTAGTATTTAGTAAATACAATCACAACACAACCTTTTAAACAATGGCAACCATAGTTGCGTGGGCCAGTATGGTACTACCACAATACCCACAGACTTTTCACTAACAATTTTCTGAAGAGTTTTTGCATCTGGGTCATTTTTCCAGGTTACATAAATAGGACATTATAAGTTGCATCTGTTTGCAAAAAGATCAACCGATAGTATTCCAAACCTATTTGTTATATTATTAAAGGTATAGTCACTTAGATCCCATTCAGTGTCATTAAACTGTTTTCGTGACAAACTCTCAGCTTCTATATTATCTTTTGAAGTAATATAAGATGTAAAGATATTGATCTTACGCATTTCACGCTATTTCCATTGGTCTCGGGTAATACGATCCATATGTGAAAACTGAACACTACCCATTCTATTTATACAGGTAATGGTAATATCTATTCTTAACAATATATCACAATCGTAACTACCATAATTATGCGAATGTTTTAAGTCCGAAAAAACTGCTTTTAATTCCAGAGTATTAATGTGTAGCGACGACTCGCTTTCCTTCCAATGACCCGCTGCCTCTTTTCCATCACAAAACCCGCCCTAGCCAGTATATGATGCGTCAGGATAGATAGTTTTAGTGTATTGGCCTGTTCTAAGAGGAGAAAAGCCCTCTTCTAGATAATTTAACCACCAAGTAAAATCATCTTTATTATATCTGGGTAAATTCACTACCTGATCATAAGTAGGATTTTTATTTGGTGACAATATTTTAAATTGCTCGAATAACTTTGTGTATTATTTTTTCTATTTTAAGAACTTTTTTTTTTTTTTTTTGTGGGTAGTTTTAAAATAATTTTCTCTGAATCAAAAATAAACCCAAGGAATTTACATTGTGTTCTAGGAACAAAGCAACCTTTTTTCGTATGCATTATGAAACCTAAATTTATTAAAATATGTTTTGTAATCCAAACATTCTCATTACAATCATCACAATCTTTGCCAATGTAAAATATATTATCTAGATATATTATGGATGAAAAAATTATCCCGACGTAAAAATTCCATGACTGGTTTTAATATTTTAGTAAATACTTATATAAAGAGCGGTGCATAAGTCAAACGTTTAATATTTGAATTCATATAAAACGTTGTTATATTCAAATCGAAGGTACTTTCGGAAAGACTTATCAACATTGATGAAAAAATAACATGTAGCATTGTTTTGTTAACTTATCAGCGGTTCTGTAATCTTCCATTTTGAAGTGTTTTGTAGTAAATTAATTCAAAGATTTTAAATTATGTATGAAGCGATTTTCACCGTATAGCTTGAGCACAAGAAAAAAATTGTGATAAAATTTACCTGGCTCATGAGAACATACGAATATAGCATTTATTTTTAATAGTTTATCCAACGCTAAAATATAATCTTTATGGCCATGTATTGACCTTGGGTAAACACAAGAGCTACTTTGTTTAGCGGGCAGATATTTAAAAGGTCTTTAGTAACCAGCTATTCACGATAATATTAATGGATCACTCGTTATCTAAGCCCATTTTTGATGAAAATATCGTAAACGTCCATCGCACTGCACCTGGTGGTTTATTTCCGCTGGTTGCTAGTGTTCCACGACCGTTCGTGGTAGGTCCTACGTGGCGGGTACGTGTAGCTCTGCTGTGGAGCTCGAGCCGGCAGCTGTGGCTGCGGAGATGACGTCGTCGTTTTTTGCAATTTGCAGCGTTTCAGCAACATCTCCTCCCAATAGATAATCATCGCAACTTGTATTGGTCAGCGTGTCACGCAGGCATACGTTTATGGAACTCATTATTATGTTACGATGAGTTTTAGTTTCCCTATTCTGGCTATCGCGACAAGCGTAACTCAGCAGTTTTAAAAGTTTTTGCTTCAAAGTTTCATTGAAAATGATTACCATCGCTTGCGATAAAGCTGCCAAGGCGATTCCAATTTGCCCTTTTTTTTTTTTTTTTGTTGATGTATAGAATCTCGTTTGGTAAGAGTTTCAGCCAATGCTGCTTTTGCTTCTAAATTTAATAAAGGGAGCAAGTAAATATTTGCAAATTGCGGGTACAAGATAGTCCTCAACAGGCTTATCTTTAGATTCTTTAGATCTTCAGCCGACAACTGCTGGTTTTTAGACCTCTTCCGGGACATTAATCGTATCAAAAAAAAGGCTGATAATGACGGAGGTAGCTCGGGCACTTCAAATCTTGGATTCGGCGTGCAAGATCGTCTCCACCGCAAATCAGATTAATCGCCAACGGCGATATTATCTGGTAACTGACTAATCAAAAGAATTAATTATATGCATCGAAACTCGATGACTACACGCACATACCATGTGGGTAGTTTTGTGTCAACGACATTTTTTCTAATATTTATTAAAATTATATTAGAGATTCTCCACCGTACATCAGATTAATCGCCAACGACGATATTATTATCGAGTAACGGACTAAATAGGAGAATTAATTGTATGCATCGAACCTCGATGACTACACGCACATACAATGTGGGTAGTTTTTGTGTCAACGACATTTTTTCTAATATTTATTAAAATTATATTAGAGATTCTCCACCGTACATCAGATTAATCGCCAATGACGATATTATTATCGAGTAACGGACTAAATAGGAGAATTAATTGTATGCATCGAACCTCGATGACTACACGCACATACAATGTGGGTAGTTTTTGTGTCAACGACATTTTTTCTAATATTTACTAAAATTATATTAGAGATTCTCCACCGTACATCAGATTAATCGCCAACGACGATATTATTATCGAGTAACGGACTAAATAGGAGAATTAATTGTATGCATCGAACCTCGATGACTACACGCACATACAATGTGGGTAGTTTTTGTGTCAACGACATTTTTTCTAATATTTATTAAAATTATATTAGAGATTCTCCACCGTACATCAGATTAATCGCCAATGACGATATTATTATCGAGTAACGGACTAAATAGGAGAATTAATTGTATGCATCGAACCTCGATGACTACACGCACATACAATGTGGGTAGTTTTTGTGTCAACGACATTTTTTCTAATAAGTCCCAACACCGTTGGGTTCTTCGGAATTTGTAATTTGATGTCTTAACCTCCTCGAATTATTTTCTTGAGAATTTTCTCTTCCTTCGATGCACAATTTTTACCATTTAAACTTTTAAAATTTAACTAGCTAATTAATATATTTTAGTCGACGTGCGCAGGCTACAGCACGGAAACGCAGAATGAGTTCTGTAGACTGGATGCTGACATAGGGAGCGAAACGTGACAGTTGTTAAAAAAAAAAAAAAAGAAAAGAACCCTTATCATAGACTCTAAAATCCGTGCAAAGGCTAGCAGTAGGTGGCGCTACTACATAAAGTAAACCTCAATCGCAAAGAAAGAAGCTGTGAAATATAATCATTCACAATAACATTAGCAAAAAGTTCCATTATAATTATTTAAACTTATTCTTTATAACATTGTTTACAAGTGGGCAGTTCTATAAATTTGCGTCCTCGTAATTTATTAAACTTTAGTAAGTAATTAATTATTAAACCCACTATCCTGACGCATCCATTGATATTTTTTTACGTTTCAGATTGATATTTACATAGGTATGTACATTAGTGGCTGTGCATTTGGTATTTTGAATAATATTTCCTACATTACCCGCACATTTTAGGTTTTCTATGTATTACCTTATTGTATAGAATACCGGATTAAGCAGATTGCCGGTAACACATACATACTATGACAATATTGGTGGTCACTGAACAGATTGACTTTGAAGAGATCCTTTCTCAGTGATTTTCTTCAGTGGCCTTGCAACCATATCACTGCGAAGGCATCAAAATTTCGACTTTGAAATTTAGTGTTTTTTCTATTATTATCCTCAAAAGTCGACAATGTAACAAATAAATTTCATGTTAAAAAAATTCAATCAATTAGGTTTGTCTCAAAAAGTAAATAAATAAACAGGGGTATTTCCAGAAAGTCTATGGAGGATTATTATTGTTAACGATTGTTTGTGTTTCCAAAATAATTATGTACACCAAAACAGACAAAATTAAGTTTGCTCCCCGTGGCTTGTTACGGAGGGTGAACAAGAAAGGACGATGAAAATAAAACGCTGATAATAGCTGCTTATTTTTTATTGTGTAACTTATACGCGCGTTAAGCCGTCAGATGCTATTAAGATATCAAGTTTCACTTGACTGACATTAAACATATTTATTTTTTAAAACAAAGCTTGACGCGGTATAAGACGTGTGATCAAGTGTAATATTTTGATTTCTTCCTGAAGATTTGCGATTTGTTTGTCTAAATTGCCAAATATACCAATTTGAAAACTTTCCCAATATTAAGGTAATAAAATGATTGCGTCATCAAACCGTGATCTAAATCATCGAAAATAAATCAATCTAAAACACATACAGATTAACTCACCACTTAACCCTCACTCAAAATGTGTAGCAAGATATTGGCTTAAGCTAACCCATTTTCCACCTTTCATCCAATATACCCACAGACTAAATTAAACCCTGATGGCCAGGACTGAGACAATTGTACTGCATAATGGAACAAGCAGAATGCCTGGGGTCCTAATGACCCTACGTTGCAATGGTATACGGGATTACAAGCAAGAGCTTCTACTGTTAAAAGTAGATTGATTATATAGTTACGGCAGCTGTGAGTTTATTTAATATAGTTACATCTATTTTTGTATTACCTGTTGTAAGTGTGGCTTTACGTTGAAGCTGTTTTTGCAGTTAAAGTTTTTCAAAATTGATATTTACATTAACCCCGATGACTTTACTCGTAAGTAATGTATTTTGATGTTTGATAGCCTGAACTGACATTTTTAGAATCTTTACAAAGTATTTTCTAGGCTTACTTTAAAAAAACATTATTATCAAAAACTCAATCGTTTTTTGGAAGAGAGAAAATATAATCTTCTTAGTCAACTCATGCAGCCGTTTATGCCTAATATTATGTCGATCGCGTAAACCAAAATCAATATAGTACTTTCTGTTCACTTTGAATCAATAAATTTAAATTAATTAGATTTGATAATAAATGTATAGGTAAAGAAAAATATCCTAAAATAGGTAATTGACGTAGTGAACCCTCGTTGTCGAGTTCGTATTACTCTTATCCTGTACTTTTGCATGCATTGTTGATTTTTGAAATAAAAAAACAGCTTCAATTCTTATTGTTATAGTAAATACACGGGCTTAAAAAATATATAAATTTACCTTTATAAAAACTGAAATATATTCCATGCAAAGCTTTATGAATAAATTCTTTGTTTTATTAAAAACAAAACATATTAATTTCCAAAACAAAACTGATTCCTTTTGCAAACTACTGAAGCCCAAAACTGCGCGCCTCTTTGCATTTAGAGTACCCAAAATCAGAACAGAAAATATGTTCAGACAAATAAAATAAATTGTTTATTGGTATTGTTGTAATAAAATATTTATTTATTTTGCGACAAGAATCTTGAGTTTTCCTAGTATACGAAAATTGCCTTTTTCGACCTACGCTTGAACGTCATCTCACCTGATGGGTTATCACCGGCTAAGGAAATGGCTAGCGTTTATATATTAAAAGAATTAGATATTTATATTCCAAGTAAGTTGAAATGTTACACTTCCAGCCACTTCCAGCCATGTATAAACTTCATTTCATTTCTATTCAGTATAAACTTGTCAGGATAAAAAAATAATCAACGAAGCAATTTTATTTTTCTGGAGACTTAATTTATATAAGAAGGAAGGTGTACACAGTTCCTTATGATACAAAATAACGTCTTCAGAAATCAGTTTGAATACTATTACGCTCACGTCTATGCAGCCTAAATGTAACTGCAATTTATGTTAGTGTAGAGGGCGCTTAAAGGCAATGACAATATTGACAGTAGATTGCTGCGAAACAGTTATGACTTGAAGTAGAATTATTGCAAGCGACACAAATTCGATTAGGATCACAGATTGACAATAAACACTGGGCCAAATTCGCTCTCTAATTACTCTTTAATAGTTTACTTTCATTTAATCAAACTGAGAGGCTTCAAAATCAGTTTTTTAAGCAACAATTGCACTAATTTGACATCAGAGAGACATAAAATTTGAGCGGGAAATGTTGAATTGAGCTCAGTACCTGTTATGTATGTAAATGTAAAAAAAAAATATACAAATAGGCATAAATGTGGAAATTATTATAAAAAAATATATTATGCCTATATTGGCGGGTTTCAATATTATGAAAACTATTCGTTTTGCCTACGAACAATAGAATTGACTACCAAAATGCCTTTCTATATTCAAAATCTTGACATCTAAACCACTGCTTACAAACTGTTTGACTGTAATGGGTTGCTAGGTTACATTTGACCATTTACAAAATAAGTCATTATATCTAGCCAACGACGACGTAACAAGTTATTAATTTAAACCAATGAGGTAAAGGTAGCATGGCAGTCTGCTGCGGCCAATAAGGAGTTATGTTTTCATTACGTATGACCAATTAAAGAATAGGTCATTTTATCTAGCCAACGACGTAACAATTTATTCATTTAACGAAATGTCCTATCAAATATCTGTCAACATATCAATAATCCAGTTTTCTCTTTCTAACTTATCTATAACTGTTTTTGAAAAAAAGGACGAATATTATTGAATTACATAATTTTTCTCTTAAATATTTACTTTGACGTCATAAAAATGTGATTCAACCAATGGCAAAATTAGTCGAAGTATTGGCGTTTCGTTTTACGTAAGCAGTTAAACTCAATTATTAATAAAAAGCTCTAAAAACATACTATAATATATTTATCGAATACTAAAACATAGCAAACATAAATTGAATAAGTTTATATATTAATTTAGTTCAAATATCATACAAATAATTTGCGAGTGCGTGATATTCTATAAATCACATATCACCTATTTTCTTGGAAGAACGTCACGCAAGGAGGGCCCATGCCAAATTTGAGAACTTACAGCCCGTAGCTAGTAGATATTGTGAAACGCTACTTTTTTCCTACCAGTTTTGTACCTGTACCGGTTACGCATAGCAGTCAGTTGAATATTGAAACCCGCCATGTCGATAGAGCATCAAATAAACAAATTACAAATAGAGTATAACGCACACAAAACAATATTTTTGTAGGATTACGTGATTATACTAAACAAGGTGTATTATCGCTAAAATCGCGGGACTTCTTTCGGCGTCTCGTCGCGAACTTGCGCCTTTCGGAATTATACCCTTTGAGATTAACTTGCCTGATTTTTGATCGCATAGTTTCTTAATAAAATACCCTGTCCAAAACGGCTATAAATGCTTTTTAAAAAACAAATAAACTATTCAACTACATTAAACGAGATTCATATCAATGACAGCTTTTTTTTATCCATCCTGCAGGTAATAAGTCCAGTACTAGTCGTGGAGCTAAGCCTTAACTGGCTAGAAAGAACACAGTAAGAGCTCTAGGGCTGCTCTCTGTGTTATGGTTTAACGTGACCTACGCAATGAGAGGCCCTAGCAGCAAACCAGCAGGCCTATTATGGATCTCGAAACCATGCGATGATATGAAATAGTTTTGACGTTAAGGCCGCTCAACATTCTCGTGAGAATCCCCCGAGAAAGCCATACTCGTATTCTACTCAATTTCTCTCATTTTTCTCTACTTTTTGTGGGTTTTGGGGTTTGTGGGGAGTTTGGAGTTTTGTGTAGGAGTCACGATCGCATGTTTCTCAGTAACAAGCGAGCCGCAAATTTAAACGGTTACATCGCAGAGTATATCTCAGCGATGTGCGTCTGCGAATTATCATATCAGTCGAATAAATTACTAATACTGACTTGAATATTCGACTTGAACGATAGTAATATACAAACGTCCTGAGTCGAATGATACTTCTAATATTCGTAATTACTAACGATGGTTAACCTCAATATGGCCGACTGACTTTGAAAGAAAGCATCAGAATGGTAAGTTGAATGACTGAATGCATTGACAGGCAGCTTGTGTCCGCTGTTTCACCCGCATAACTCCCTTTAGAGAGAGAGAGAGTTTTCAAGTTACTCGTAATAGATTTTAAGAGTTTTTGTTAATTTTTTTATATTGTTAGTATTGAAAATGGTCCAGGAAGATAAAAATTAATATTTAATTTGTTTTATTTACTAACAAATAAAGATAAATTGTGATAAAAACATATTGATCTCAAGCCTTTATATTCTATGTATGAAGATAATTATATTAACGACTCGCGAGATTCTCGCGAGAATGTGGAGCGGCCTTAAAGCTTATCATACGATCATTATTTGGTATACCATGTAAATTAAATACAATAACCCCCATATATAATAATTAGGTATTTATTTATTAAAGCAAACGAAATGGAAGAACACAAATGAAATCAAGAAACCAACATATCATAGAGGTGGGTGCGATCTCACCTTTTTCAATTGACGTTTTTAAGTCATAGACGATGATTGAAACTTGATTGATGATTGAATTTTAAAAGGTAATGCAACGCCTCTTGCATGCAAATGTAAAGGGACTTCGTTTATTCTTTATGTCACAATTGTTGATCATTGTATCATAGAAATCTTGTTTATTATGTCATGTCATGAAAGAACCGTAATAGGCCTGCAGACCCGCCCTCGTGTAGTGCCATCGAATGCAGGCTGCTTGGTCATTGATATGCGAGGCATGACTATCAGTAAGTATTATGAATAAAGCGGACATTCATATTCACTCTATCCGTAACTAAGAACTTGGAATATTTTGGAATTAAGATAACGATATCAAAAGTATAAATATTTTATCATTTATCCGTTTACGATCGGCTTAGATCCGCCATGCTCATCCGTTAAATAAGCGTGTCATGAAAGGTAACTTATTTCAGTAGAATTGCTTGACCCGGAAATTAAACCTTCAGTGTTCGTTTGGGTAGTGACCATCACTAACATTTGAGAGAGAGAATAGAGAATACATTCGAACCCTTTGGCAAAGAAGGCCGCTTCACTTCGAGGTCTTCATAATTTATTAAGTATTTTTATTATATGAAACATGGTACAAACAAAAATACATTGCTCGTGGGTAAAATTAATGGCAGTTAGCATTTCCTTTGAATTCATCTCTGTGTCATATTGTCTAAGTTTTCGTGATGCATTTAACCGGATTACTCAGACTGAGTCTCTCTTGACCACGGGGTCAGAGAGGGTGCAGAGACCCCGAAATGTCGAGTTAAGAAAATGTAATTACTCGCGATAAATCCGGTCAAATTTGCTTTATTTAACGTCCGTGTTTGTGGAAAAACAAATCATGGATAAAGTGCCCAGTCAGCTGATTTTGCTATATGATATGATTAAGTGGTGCATGATATGTTAAAGTAATAAATTAACAATAAAATGAATATTTGTTATCTTATATTCACAAATATACAAAGGATAGCACACTTTCTATACGCTCAGTGTGCGATAAATACTATCAGTATATTTTAACTTTAAAAGCTTCAACAGAGGATATTTCACGGAATACGATTCCAAAGTTTGATAATGAAACTGTGAAAGACTTTGCATAACATTTAGATTTATGTGAAATTATTCTCAGTTTGACACTGTGTTCGGGTAATTTATAGCTAAAAGTTGTCGTGAATAAACTTTGTGGTCATAGTTGCCTTCTGTATCAAAAATACCGGGCTGGGTTCAAATCCTGGTAACTACAACAATTTTAAACCTGGTAACTTCAAAATGGCTCTCTTGCCCTGAAATTGTAAAATTATCATTTCGGTGACTTATACATTACTTAGCATTCAAATAACAAGTGATTAACCAAACTTCATTTAAAAAATAATTATACCTGAAAATTTTGCATTTTCATTCACTTATTGAGCTGTTAAAAAAAACGCTCAAAGTCTCTTACCGAGCAACGAAGCGGGCTGTGCTAGCATTGCCTTGTTTACCAGAAATATTTATATACTTATTTTACTCGGTTACATGTATTTAGATATTAACGCCAACAATAATGAAATTCCGAAACTTTTCCTTTTTAATGAAACTTGTCTATTATCTCAACTCATTTTACCGTAAACTTCATCCTACACGAAGCATCCCGGTTGCGATGTTTGACAACAATAATTTCAAATCTAGAACGCGCATGCTTTCAAAATTCGAATCTCTTCAAATCCCATTAATTTTAGTCAATAGCCTGTTCAAATTCGGAATAGTGACAAAACTGTCAGCTTTTGAATATCGAACTGTTGGCGATAATATTTCGCGTACCAAGCGGTTGCTAATCTGGTGTTCATTAAAGTGAAATAGTTTTTACAGCGGAAAATATATTAACTTATTACAATATTTACAAATATAAAATATTGTGGCGTGTAGTAGCCTAAACACTCACAAATTTAGGTCACTGACTATAACCCTGAAAAATCTAGCCTCAACGAGCAATGGCCACTCCATTGATCAAAGGGTTTCTGCTGGATCAAACCAGATATGAGAAGATTTTCAGACAGAATTTTCGTAGTTTTGAACTAAGGTTGAAGTAGGACTAGGCACTATGGCTCGTAGGTATAACACAAGCTACATGCTAACTTTACCGGTACATGCTTCAAGCCTTATATTTAATAGAATTGGATAAATTTCATCTCGAAATTGTCAAGGAATTGGGATTAAGCCGAATTAGGTTTTTCGTCACAATAAATTTTGGTAGTTATGAATATCATACACTAGCTGTGACCCGCGACTTCGCCCGCGTGGATACCGTTTATTAGAGTTGGATAAATACTATTATTATATCCTCCTTGAAGTTAAAACTTATCTTATTCTAAATTTCGTCAAAATCGACTGAGTAGTTTAGCTGTGAAACCGTTACTGATAGATAAACAAACAGAATTACTTCAAAAACTGTTACAACAATGCAGTGATCCGCAGTATCACCTAGTTTTTGTGAAAAAGGATAGGTAGGTAGGTATATTACATAGATGATGCCCGCGACTTCGTCTGTATTGAATTAGTATTTCGAGTAGGTTATTTTCTTCTCCAAGGTCCTATCTATTTTTAATAACAAAAATAAAAATGAAGAATCTTCGCCCATATAATATGTATAACTCCTAACCACAAACATAGGTAGGTAACTATCTATTAGGTACATTACAAAGGCACATAGCGTTATAAACAAATCGGGTGCCAAAGTGCCTTAAATTTTAATATTATCTTAAGTTTTCGCGATAACTATTATGTATGACTATTAAATAAAACACTTTTCAACAGGATTTATCGCGTATATTTACATTTTAAATTTTAATATTCGCTCGTGACCACGGGGTCTGCAAAGACACCGAAACGTCGAGTTAAAATGTAAAATATAAATTATACGCCATTAATTCGGTTAAAAAGTGTTTTATTTAATGCCTTCAATTTTACTCAATTCATGCAATATCTTCATTAATTATACTTAGCTTATTGTTATTCTAGGTAAAGCTAAGTAGTTTTTGCGTGAAAGAATAGCAAAAATCCATCCATCCAGCCATTATCAGTGTACATACAATACTACCTATAGTTATGTATGGCTGCTTTTCACTGGCCAATATTAATGTAATTTGGTATAGTAGTTAACACATACCTACGTTACTTTTATTCCGAAGAAATCTACGGTTTCTGACTTCCAAGAGGCAGAAACGATCATGAAATAAACAAAACCTTGATTTCCATTTTATCTCTGTCTTCCATGCTGGACTGGGAGCGAAAGAAAAACGTAGAATGTGCCAGCTGCTTCTCTTCCCGGGCATACTGTAAAAGTCAGTTAAGGGACAGAGGTTTTAAAGGCGTTTTTGTGGGCGATAGGCTGACCCCCTGTCACTACAATAGTCTCTCTCCATCTTTATAATACCTCCAAATTTGTCAAACGTGTCACTTCCCGTTTGCGTTCGCTCCCGAACGGTCGTGTCTGCGGCCGCTCCCGAGTGTTCGTATTGCGCTGCCCTTGTTCCCTCCCCCGCACTCGTGCGGGTCAGGTGCCAAGTTAAGCTCTTTCGGAAAGTTTTCTCTTGTGGAGGCTGTGTGGTGTCGGGGCTAATTCATCTGCCCTTTTCAGGGCGGACCCGACTGCTGCCGGCCGAAGCATCGCTGTTCAGGTGGATACGTAACCGTGCCAACGAAGCCTGATCGTCCGCCGTTCACCGGCAATAGGTCCGTGTTAGGTTGATCTTTCTTTCAGCGCAGTTTGTGTAGTCCTTTCGCCGTTCACCGGCAAGTAGGTTCCTTGTTAGGAATAGGGTTCTTTTCAGAACAGTTCAGGTTCCCAGGGTTCGATGGAAGCCCCCACCGAATCCCCGGTTAGGCCCGGAGGAAAACAAGAACTCCGGGATCTGGCAAATCTGGGATTGCAATCCCAATTTAATCAATTCCAAACCGAAATGCGGGATAGTGTGCAACATATGTTCGCGTCTTTCGCATCAAACCTTCAGGCTCAAATCACGAGCTTCTTGGCCACTCGGGCCTCCACCGCGTCAGCCCCTCAGGCATCGTTCTCCCCGGCCCAGACCACCGAGGTCCCTCCCGCGTCCCTCCCGGCCACTCCGCCTTCTCTTTCTTTCCCAACAGATTCTCCGGTGTCCCCAGATGTCGAGTGTGTTGTCACTGCGCCAGACTTTATGTCGATTGATTCTTCCGCGTGCAAACGGAAAACTACCCCACCGGGTAGCGATTCCGACTGCGCTCTTTTAGTTCCAGAATCTCCTGCTTCATTCACCGAGGTTCGCAAAAAGTCCAAATCTAAGAAGAAGAAGAAGCAAGATGCTTCTTTGACTTTATCTCCATCCATTTCAGCTGCTCCAGCCGCTGTTCCTGCTCCGCAAAATGTCGCACCGGCGTCTGCTCCTGCGCCTTTTGTTTCAGCGATCCCGGCGTCCCAGCCTGCGTCGCAATCAGATTCGGCTCCGCCGAAAGTCAAGTCTCCGCCCCCCGTCTTTCTACGGGACAAGAGCCGCTGGACCGAGGTCTCAGCTCTCTGCGGTAGACACAATCCCAAGATCCAGTATAGTAAGGCATCCAACGTGGGTGACTCTATTAAGGTCGTTGTCAACTCCATTCCCGATTTCAGGAATCTTACTCGGCTTCTTGCTGATCAAAAGCTCGAGTACCACACTTACGCCCTCCCTGAGGAGCGTAAGATTCGTGCCGTCCTCAGGAACGTGCCGTTCGAGCTCTCGAACGAGCAAATCCAAGAGGACTTGTCTTCTCAAGGCTTCCCCGTCGAATCTGTGCACAAAATGCACAGCCGCCGAGGCAAGCAGTTCCCACTAGCGCTAGTAATCCTAGCGAGGAGCCCGCAAGGGCAGTCCATTTTCAGAGGCAAGCTCACCGTGTGCGGTCTCTCCAACATCCGCGTCGAGGTACCACACAAGCGTGGTTTTCCAGGTCAGTGCCACCGCTGCCAATTGTATGGTCATGCGGCGGCAAATTGTCATGCTTCCCCTAGGTGCGTCAAGTGCCTAGAACCGCATGGGACTAAGGAGTGCTCGCGCACTCCCGAATCGCCCACCGCTCCGTCCTGCGTCTTGTGCGGCCAGTCAGGCCACACAGCAAACTTTCGCGGCTGCCCCAAGGCACCGCGTGCTGCCAGGGCTACCGTGAAGCCCATCGAGAACTGGAGAGAGCAACCGCAGCCTAACTCGGACGCCCCTCCAGTCAGTTCAAAGGCCCCTAAGGCCTTTACTTCTATCGTTCCAGGTCAGCGCAGCCGGGTCGCGACTCAATCGCAACCGGCCGCCAAATCGGCTTCCCAGTGCCAGAATGCAAATGGTTCTCAAGACCGCATGGCGTTCTGGATCCAGCTCGCTCCCATCGACGAGATCCTGGCTTTCGGCGCCGCTCTCGACGCCAGCCCAGAGGGTTTCAACGGTGCTCTTCCGGTCCTAACCAAGTTCGCTCCCCTTATCAGGAAACTCCAGCAAGCTCAACGTTTCTAAACGTAGTCCTTCTTTCCAGCATTCCTATCTCGGAGTGAGTCTGATCACTCTATATAATATCTTAGTTTCAGCTTTGTCATTTCTGCTAATCTTAGCTTTGTTTTTTTCTCACTTTCAGTTCCTTTTGGTGGCAGCCGTCTGGATGCCGCTCACTGCGCAGCCTCTCTCTCCAATTGGCTGTCGCTCCGATAAATGATCAAGAACCTGGATTAAGGTAGGTCGTAAAGGGGGATGTTTAGTGGGTATGCTCGGCTTCACTGAGTGAGTCTCCACACTGTCTGGGCATTCTATTTGCCGTTAGCCACCGGGGTTAACAGCTTATAGAATGCCCATTCGTCCGTAATAGGATTCATCCTCCTCCCGCTAAAGCTTGCTTTACTGGTTAAAGCTTGTTTTAGGGGGTGCCCAAAATTTTCTGTGGCGGAAAAACAAAAAAAAAAAAAAAATGTCAAACGTGACATCAGATGGTCTTGTAACCTCTGGTGTTCTGCCTACCCCATAAGGGATACCAGGCGTGACGATATGTATGTATGTATGTATGTATGTACAGAAGGCAGTACATCAAGCGTTACAAATCTGTCAAATTTTTTTACTTGAATTTGAACTCTATGCCCTCGATAATAAGTTAAAATTGGTTGGGGAAATTTGACAGGTAATGTAACGCTTGTTCCTTCTGTACCTACCTATATTAAATCGCGCAAAAGCTTGCGCTCGCCTCCCGCCTTTTTATACCCTATCGCCGCGAGCCGCGTCAAGCGCGGCAACCGTTACGCAAAAATAATCCCTATATCATTCAGTATTCACGCGCGATGGGTTATTAGCGTATTTCATGTATAAGTTTGGTTTTTCTATACCGATTTCTATGATTCTTTTTTTATTGAATAGGTAATAATGTTATTTTTTTTATTAGGGATGAGTGAGAGTATTCTAAACGTAAGAGTAAACAAATATAATCAGAAGTCTCCGAACTGCTAAGCTATCGGGATTTACACGTGTTATTGTGAGTCAACCATAAAATATAGACATATACTGTCGTGGGATATTTTTTATATAATTTTATGAAGAATATTTCTGTCATACATGATTTCTATGTAGCTTTAACCATTAAGGCTGCACACGCGACGGAAGCTTAAAAAATGAAGTAACTTCTCCCGTTTTTCCAACATTTCCCTTCACTGCTCTGCTCTTATTGATTGTAGCGTGATAATAAGTATACTATAACCTGCGTAAGAGTATGAAGAATAATTTTACCAAGTTTCGTTAAAATCCGTACAGTAGTTTTTGTTTCTATAAGGAACATACAGACAGACAGACAGACAAAAATTTTACTGATTGCATTTTTGGAATCAGTATCGATCACTAGTCACCCCCAGATAGTTATTTTGAAAAAAAAATTCATGTACAGAATTGACCTATCTACAGATTTATTATAAGTATAGAAGATAATATTCATAACTACCTAGTTATTTGACATAATGTTATGAGATTTTACATAAACAACATTGATACAAGCGAGAGGCATGAAATGAAACTACATATAAAAGAGAGCTTATTATTAATCCGAGATAGTCCGAGATAAGGCTGTGCTAAGGAGTCACGACCCTCAGCAATGAGGATACACGACGCAAGGAGGAGGAGGATTATTAATCCGAAACTATCAAAAAAAAAGTTGACGAGAAGTATTTCGAATACGTTAAATAGCTAAATAATTAAGTTTTAACCAACGAATGCAGAACATTAAAAAAACCGACTTCACGTCAAAACTTTGGCTGAGTTATAATGTCTTTCTCCGATTAACATTCTCCGAAATCATACATACTTCTTCAAAAATTTTAAATTTTCAATGAAGTTCTCAACCGATTTCGACGAAATTTATATGGGACCAACTTATGAAACAAGAATCACATGAAACAAGAATTTTCAAAATTCATAATTTTTCGAAATATCGTGTAATAAAGAAACAAAAAACATAACGAATTGAGAACCTTCTCCTTTTTTGGAAATCGGTTCAGAATGTAAAAGATTTCGTGGTGAATGACTGCTATACCTATAATATTTGCGGTGGTGATCGGGAAGATACAAGTTGGTTAAATTAAACGAACAAAAAATAAAATCTTTCCTGTGAATAAACTTTTGCTTACATCGATCTAATTTTTGTTTTTTGTTGTGCAGCATGATAATGATGCACAAAAGATGTGGTTTCATTGAATGCCTCTCGCTCGTATCAACTCATCGATTTACTCAGATCAGCGAAATAAAGGATTTGTTATGAAAGCCAACTATTGTTTATTTACCTGTATTTACCTGTCAAAATTGTCATGTTGCCTAGAATGGATGCCTCTCGAACTACAAGTTCCTAGTAGATAGCGCTGATTGTTTATTAAAGCCCACATGTAAATTCAGATTTTTTTCGTTACGGAATTTCTGGATTCGGTCCCCACGCTCAAGACCCGCGATAGAAGCTATGCAATAGCTTAACAACTCAGCAACGTACAACGAAAATAAAATAATTAACCACCTTTATTTAAAATCTGCCACCAAATACCACTGCTGCGGTATGTATGTTTTATAACGGGCCATGGGTTTTTTCTTAACCCATGTGATATCATCTTCGACCACATCTTCAATTACCTACCATTCAGTGAGATTGAGGTCAAATAATTTAGTCTCTGAGAAACAACAAAAACCTATATTAACGCGTTAACAGCGCATTATCTGGTATTATTTTCCTGACTATTTACCCACTTATTGTACCTTTAGATCAACCTAACTGGGTTAAACAAGTTCTAATGTTTATATTTCCTATAATTAAGTTTTCAATATTTTTTACCGGTATGTATCTACACTTGTATGCATATTATTTGTGTTCACTGTAAAAAACGTTTGGGTTTGACGAACGTAGGGTTTGACTAAACAAGAATTTGACGAAAGTCGTAGCTACTCTTTTGAATTTGTCGTAGTGTGATCAAAATGTCATATTATTAAATTAGCATAACTTTATTTGAATATGGTGCAAAATTGATACTGTCATCAAAGTGCACTTAGACACATGACCTGATTGCAGTCGCGAAAAACCACATGATACAAATAGACAGATCCAAAATGGCGGACAAATTGGGAAATAATGTAGCCTCATGCAAACTCTCCAAGCACAAAACTAACTTAGAATAATGGCACTCAATAAACGTTTAGGTCACTAAAATGTGTGATATACATAGTAACTTTGTTTGTGGGAATATTCAGGGTCTACGTGACCAGCGAAAAGTTTTCCTATAAAGTAAGAATTTTGGTCAGACGTGGGTCTATTTAGTTAGAATATAGACGGACCTATGTTTTTCTAAGCTTTAAATAATAAGTTTTTAATGACCAATGTGTCGTTGAGTACAATATTTGCACAAAAGATAATGGTCATGTGTTCGATCCCCGCATAATGTGATTATTTGTGTGAATATTTTTGCATGAATATGTTTTTCAACCGGATTCCATAAAAAGGAGGAAGTTCTCAATTCGTGTGTATGTTTTTTTTGTGTCTTTGTTACATGATATTTTGGACAATTATGAATTGATTTCAAAAATTCTTATTTCACATGATAGACGATACTTCAGAATTGGTCCCATATAAATTTCATCGAAATCGATTGAGTACTTTGTGGATTATACCAATTTTTAGATAGTATGTTTACTTTGAAGACATTATAATTCATAGACATTATTTTGTTTTTATAAAATAGGTTCGAAGCCGACTCCAAAAAAATTTGAAATATCTAGAAAAAGGATATTAGCCACGTTTTTATTTATTTTAGGTTCTCGATAATTCGACAGTGTTGCCAGCACTGAAAATGGTGTACAATTATGGCTGGTTGTTTTAATGGGGAGTTTTCTGACAGCTCATTAAAAAAACAAAACTGTACAAAATTGGTACAAAAGGCTTCGATAGATGGCGCTTTACAAAAGGCGAAGGCGAAGAATTTATTCCAAACTGCGTTTTTAAAAGTAAAATAAATTAATTGATGTCTGTATCAGAAATTGAACGTATAAATAACCATAGATGGTAGATACCACTTACCTACATTATAGTTTACAGATTTAACGCCTTCGGCTTTTTAAAAGTGCCATCTATAGAGGTGTTTTGAACTAATTTTTATGAGCTGTCAGAAAACTCCCCATTGACGGGCAAATAAGTAAATCTATCTGCTAAATTTATTATGCGTTTCCTTAGTTTGGGGCCATATAGATAGTTCGTGTGATTGACTGAAGAGTTGTAACCATCATGTAATTATGGTCAATTGCCTGTGAAGTATTAAAGAGTATTATTTTTTCAAACAAATCTGTTTGAAAAAATAATCAGGGTACACCGGGGATTTATGTGAGAAACAGATAGCTGTCCCAGGTACGTGTTTGTATTTAATTATGTCAGTGACCTAGTTAATTATGGCAACGACAGCAGAGTTCTTAATAGGTCATTCTCGGTTGCCAGTTAAAAACGTTTACGAACAATTATGTCATAAAAAACGAATGGAAAAATTTCCATGATCTTTGTCAGTTTGAAATAGGTGTTTATCTAATGATTAATAAAACTGATAAAAAAATCAATGTGATTCCAAACAAAAGCTACAGGACGTTTTAAAGAACAAAAATTATTTTTTTGGGAGAAAAATCTGGAAACCTGAAAATCAACGAAATCCTACGCTCGCGGACTGAGATAACTTAAAGGGCGATCAATCTAACATCAGTCACCTCAAACGTTCATGACCATGGGATTTGCGGGTTTGTGAACCCCATGGTCATGAGCGATTGAGGTGACTGATGAAATAAATGAACTTATTTCCCGTTCTAAAAGTGTTTCATTTCAGCATTATAACTCTTCATCTTTTAGGTTTCTCATTGATATTTCATTTTTTTTTGTCCTACGTATGAAAAATCTTCGAACTAGAATGAATCAACAATTCTTAAGACTCGTATCTCTGTGTGTTTTTTCTGTGGTATACAATAAAGTATAAATAAATAATATATTATTTTCTAATTATGATTAACCTTTTCCATTTATTTGGAGTTTATGATTATTTCTATTTAAATTTTGAATTATAGAATAAAAGGTTTATTTATAAATCCGACTTTGTGTGTAAATTCTTAAATGTGAAAAGGGAGTTTGTGTCAAAATCGCAGGCAGCGATCGAAAAGCTTTGAAAAAATTGATCTCTTTTTTTGTTCCGAGGGAAACTTAAATATTAATTTCAGCTTGATACGTCCTCCTAATCCTATAAAAAAAGGTCTTGACAGTTAGACAGACGGAGAGAAAACAAAGAGTTCATGGTTCTGTTTTTCTATTAAGGCTCAGATTTCAATTATTTTGTTTTTTTTTTCTTTACCTAATACGTCAATGACACTTATGCAGGCTTAATTTTAATAAGTGCACCACCTCTTGCTGGCGGTTTCTCCACATTAATCCTACAACATTTGTTGCACGACTTTGAAAAATTATAATTTTAAAAATTTTAGTTTTTCCATACATAAAATATTTATACTCTCTAAACTGGCGTTATTCTATTTACGTACCTTGAATCACGCCACGTTTAGCGGGGCGCGAGGTTGCGGGGTGACTTACAAAATACAGATTAATAAATAACAGAATAAATAACTTTGTTACAGTTTCTTAATTGTTTTTTTTTCTTTACACTAATAATAACACTTATGTAACCACGCATAGTCTTTAACTGCAAAACAATTATACAGTCTTTATTTAATAATGAATAAAAGATAAACGTCTTAATTTCGTAAAGATCTAAAATTCTGCTGCATTTAGAAGCAAAGGGTTTATACAACACTGTACGTTAATACAATCCCTTAGTGATTACTACTTTTTGAATCAAAGGTCTCAAGGTATCAACGTTTGAATTAAATTAGATAACATTTGCTCAAATTGAGCAAATTAGATTACTATATATTAATACCTATAATTTCTCTAACGATAGCAACTGGAGCATATTGCAAACGAGAGGAACCAGAGAATAACAAGAGACCAAAAAGCTAATTAACAAAATACAATTTGACATTTTACCTTTTCACTTGAATATATATTTAAATTATATGTACATTATTCTCAGCGGGATGAAAACTATTTAATTTGAGAGAAAATTCTGAAAAGTACGACTTTCTTTCTAATGTTAAATGTAAATAAGATATATTTTTTCTTTGCAAAGGTCTGGTACAGTTATTACTGGCTTTATTTCGGGGATGAAACGGTTGGGGTAATGTCATTATGGTAATGATATTATTTGTAATTGCTTTGTTTCAGAGTGCGGCATTGAGGAAAGTAGTGAGGGCTGTAAGCGGGGAGCCAGTTGTGATTGTAATCCGAAAGAAAACGACTCAAGTAAGTGGATTTGAAAATATCTTCTTTTTTTATGATAGGTGAAAATAGGCCCAAATTCTATTTGGCTTGAATTGAATTATATTGGCTTTTGTTCAGATCCTAGGTACAAATCCAGAGGGTATAATTTTGTGAACAAACTTTTTGACGTGGGCGTTAGGTGTTTAAAACGTTTTACATCGAGCTCTCATAAGAAAAACAAACAGGGGTTTTAATTTTAAGGATAATACTTATATTTCTACATTAATGTAGTTGAATTAAAGATTTATAAAGTTGAAAAATTACTTCCATGTTGGACTGGGAGTGAAAGAAAAACATAGAATGTGCCAGCTGCTTCTCTTCCCGGGCATACTGTAAAAGTCGGTTAAGGGACAGAGGTTTTATTGGCATTTTTGTGGGCGATAGGCTGACCCCCTGTCACTGCAATAGCCTCTCGCAATCATTATAATACCTCATTAGTCAAACGTGACATCAGTTGGTCTTATAACCTCTGATGTTTTGCCTACCCCATAAGGGATACAGGCGTGAAGTTATGTATGTATGTATGTAAAAATATAAAAATAAAAACAGTAAAGTGCCCTAAAGTATCGTTAGGTACTTAAAAAACCAGTATGTCCTTTGGTAAACACATTTTGCATGACGTTATTAAAAAATCTGTAGAAGGAAAGTCGTGGGAAAAAACTATGTGTGATCGACCACTGTAAAGGGATCATTGTTAGATTAATGCATTCTTTACGATAATTCAATAGAAAATATAAAGTTTAGAAACTGATCAAGTGGGAGTATAACTCACTTACTGAGGATTCCTCGCCATCATCAACTTTATTGGATGCGAAATCAAATCCGTATCCTACTCCACAACTAAGTTCGTAAGTTTTTCATGCGAAAAAAACTATAAAAGCAAACGAGACGGCACCTGCAATATACGATTTTACCTACATTGTTATTTCAAGTTTGCTTCATTGAACTTGATTGAAAATGACAAAGGACAAATCCTTTCTTATCTATACTTTATATAAAAAGGTGAAGAGTTTGTTTTTTTGTTTGTTTGAACGCGCTAATATCAGAAACTACAAGTAGGATTTGAAAAATTCTTTTTGCATTTGATACCCCGACTCTTGAGGAAGGTTATAGGCTATATTTTATCCAGAAATTCCCACGGGATCAAAAGTTACACGGGTGAAACCGCGCGCGGTGGCTAGTATGGAATATTTGGTAAAATGTAACATTTGGAAAGTCTGACACATGTTATGCTTCTTTATTTTTATTCTTTAATGAATTTATGTATTTGAGTTTTGTTAAGATGTCACATAAGGATTATTATTGATAGGTACAGCTCTGAGTGTTCGAATGCGGCAAGAGGACGGTTCGAGTCCCTGCCGTGCCAGTTTAGGAAACAAATTTTTTTGAAGTGGCTCCGATCATAATAACAATAATGAAAAATCATTTTATTCGCTTGTATGTTGTACAATTTGAGAAAAGTTATATAAAATATAGGAAGAATACAATTTTAAAAGACGAAAGAAAAAACAATAAGTAGGTAAGTAATTAAAAAAGCTATACTATGCAAATTATTACATAAAACATGCCAATCAGTACATTAAGCTATACAAATTATACATTCACACAAGCAAAAAGGCTCAGGCTCAGCTAAATGCTATTACTGATACTAGTTCATGCCTTTAATGCCTGACGTTGCAAAGCACAACCATTCCGCGCATTCTGATTGGCTGCACAATATCATAGTGTAAATCAAGACGTAAATTGCACTACTACATTGCGCACACGCTGCCCCGCCTCTTACTACGATCCCTGCCGTCGGCTTCAAATTTAGGCCTACACTGCAAACACCGCGTAAAACAAGTATGTCGATTAACAGAACACCACCCAAATTAAAAGTCTTGCTCACGACTCCGTCGCAAATAACCCACTCCTCGTCTGAACCATCACTTCCAACTGTAACCCAAGAATCTGAGATAACAGAAATATGCCAAAGTATTACGAAGCGAACAAAAAGAAAGACTGACGATATTCCAAGCACATCCGTATCGGAACTAAATGAAATGTTATTGGATTTTAAAATTCAACAACAGGTAAAACTTGATTCTATCAGTGATTCTATTCATACCGTACTCGAGCAAAACAAAGACATCCGTAAATCCGTGGACTTCATCTCACAAAAATATGATGAAATGTTAGTAAAAATGTAAAAAATTGAGCACGAAATTAAAAACTATAGAAAACAAATAAAATCTCTTGAGGACCGGTTAGAAAATTTGGAAAAAAACTCATGTATATCTAGTATTGAGATCCGTAATGTTCCGAAACAATTAAATGAGAAGAACGATTTCCTGATAGACTTGGTGAAGAATATTGGTGAGAAAATTCAAGTTGAAACCGTCATGGGAAACAATGAAATAAAAAATATTTACCGAACTAAGTCGGCATCGATAATTGTTGACTTTAACTCCGTATCTGGGAAGGGTCATACGTATATAAAACGAAAACTTATAATAAAACCATGAAGCAATCAAAAGAATCCCAGCTAAACACAAGTCAATTAAACATGACAGGGCCGGCGCTTCCTGTTTATATAAGCGAATGTTTGACTTCGAAAACCAAACATATATTTTATATATAGCGAGAGAACTGGTGAAAAACCGAAAGCTAGCCGCTTGCTGGACCTCCTACGGCAAGGTTTACATAAGAAAAGAGGTTGGGGATGATCCAGCAATTCGAATCTTCGAAGAAACTGATCTTAAGAAATATGGTAACTGACTAGGGCTTAGAATAATTAAATTTATACTGCTTTGTCATAGATTAAATATTTTTATGTTAAAGTCATCTTACACTGACTTTAAATTTTCACTTTACACTCATATTATCATACAAACTGACACTATCCACACATATATAACTTATTCCTTATACAGCACGTTCTCAGAGTTTAGAATAATTAAATTTATATTGTTTAGTCCAATATTAAATATGTCTATGTTAAACCCATCTTACACTTACCTTAAATATAAACTATACAATCGCATTTACATACTAACAAGCACTATCTAAACTAACATGACTTATTCCTTATACAGTACCTTCTCAGTTAATGATACATTTTTTACTCATAAGCATCATTGTCAAATAAAAAGAATTAATCCTAACTATTATAGTTTCCACTACAATCATTTAGACTCACTGTACATTAGATTTAATGCAATAGAAGTATGGTTAGGCTTTTTGTACATGGATAAAATAGTTGTATTTACGATTATCTTAGATTTACCAGCTATACGTTTATTATACAATCAAACAGATAGCGTGCTATGTACTTACATCTGAACTTTTTCGATACGATGACTTTTTAGCTTTGTGCCTATTTTTTTATAAGTAAATAAAAATGAATTCTTTACCTGACCCCATCTTAATCAACTCGGACCTGGACTCTTTTATAACTCCTATTGTGATCCCGAGGATTGCCTTACCCTCATGCCTCACGAAAATAATTCATTTACAATTTTAACTCAAAATATAAGAAGTTTGACTTGTAATTTTGATAATTAGCTTCCATGCTGGACTGGGAGCGAAAGAAAAACGTAGAATGTGCCAGCTGCTTCTCTTCCCGGGCATACTGTAAAAATCAGTTAAGGGACAGAGGTTTTAAAGGCGTTTTCGTGGGCGATAGGCTGACCCCCTGTCACTACAGTAGTCTCTTTCCATCTTTATAATACCTCCAAATTTGTCAAACGTGACATCAGATGGTCTTGTAACCTCTGGTGTTCTGCCTACCCCATAAGGGATACAGGCGTGACGTTATGTATGTATGTATGTATGTTTTGATAATTTTGTAACATTACTGTCTAGAACGGAAATCTCTTGGGATTTTATAATACTAACGGAGTGCTGGTTACCGTCAGAAAAGTTCATTCCACCGCTTGATAATTATACTTACGACATCAGCTTAAATAATAATTCGCAAAACGAGGGGGTGGTAGTTTATTTTAAAAATAGTATTACACCTAAAATTGAGAAACCAGAGTTCACTGACGCGAATTGCCTTCATATTAAACTCATCAACTGTAATTATTGCTATTTACAGACCACCAGGCTATAAAGATATAAAAGGGTTTTTAAATTCCTTGAATAATCTCCTGTCAAAATTAAACCAATTTCAGAATATTATTTTAGTAGGGGATATTAACATAAATTTAATTAAAAACTCCCCCGATCGACGAGCTGGGGACTATTTAGACATTTTAGCGTTCTATAACCTTCACCCAGGGCATAACTTACCTACCTTTAAAAAGTCTTGTCTAGATCATATAATCATTAAATCCCGCCATGAGTCACAATGCTTAGTCATTCACTCCTCAGTTACCGATCACGACTGTGCTGCGCTCCGTACCCAGTTCAAAAAGATACCCTCAGTACCAGCCAAAAAGACTACCCATATTGACTGGACTAACCTGAAAACGACTATGGAAAACATTAACTTTGAACCATTATACAGAATCAAAGATCCAAATGAAGCTGCTGTTTTTATTGTGGATCTACTAGCTAAGTCAATAAAAAATGACTCAAAAGATACAACTATTTCCAGGCGTAAGAAAATTGATAAGCCATGGATCACTCCAGGGCTCCTCAGATGTATGCAAAATAGAGATAATCTATACAAGAAAACCAAAAGGAATCCAGGTGACAAAAATGCATATACCTGCTATCAAAGATATAGAAAATTTTGCAACGCAATTCTGAGAAAGGTTGACATTAAAAAAAAAGCACTTATTATTCCTGTCCATAAGGCTGGTGACCGAAGTTGTGTTAATAATCATAGACCTATCTCACTACTTCCCATCTTGTCCAAGATTCTAGAACGTTTAATGAATAAGCGCCTCAAGGACTTTCTGAACAAACAAGAGATTTTATCACTCTCACAATACGGTTTTCGCTCTGGAAAATCAGCAGAAGATGCAGTACACGACCTAACCGATTTTATTGTTACGCGCCTGGACAACAAAGAGAAATCGATTGCTATATTTTTAGATCTGGCAAAGGCGTTCGATACAGTCTCGGTCCCAATACTTATTAGTAAGATGGAAAGCATAGGTGTCAGAGGAAATGCGCTCAAATTATTTTCTAGTTACCTAACTGGTAGATCACAGGTTGTAAGGGTTGAAAATTGGACTAGTGATGAAATGCCGGTTACTTTTGGAGTTCCGCAGGGAAGTATCCTCGGCCCAACACTTTTCCTTATATACAATAATGATCGGTGTCAAATAAAGCTCATAAATGGTAAGGTTATCACTTTCGCCGATGATACTACCCTGTTGTTTCACGGTAAAACTTGGAGTGAAGTCTATGAGCATGCTCAGACAGGATTGAACTTGGTCTCTAGCTGGTTAACAGAAAATATCCTTTTTCTTAACTTAAGTAAAACCAAGTACCTTAGATTTTGTAACTACCGTAACCAAGTTACTGTCTTGTGTCTCGTAGATGTTCCATTATATTTCACAGCTTCTTTCTTTGCGATTGAGGTTTACTTTATGTAGTAGCGCCACCTACTGCTAGCCTTTGCACGGATTTTAGAGTCTATGATAAGGGTTCTTTTTTTTTTTTTTTTTTTTTTAACAACTGTCACGTTTCGCTCCCTATGTCAGCATCCAGTCTACAGAACTCATTCTGCGTTTCCGTGCTGTAGCCTGCGCACGTCGACTAAAATATATTAATTAGCTAGTTAAATTTTAAAAGTTTAAATGGTAAAAATTGTGCATCGAAGGAAGAGAAAATTCTCAAGAAAATAATTCGAGGAGGTTGAGACATCAAATTACAAATTCCGAAGAACCCAACGGTGTTGGGACTTATTAGAAAAAATGTCGTTGACACAAAAACTACCCACATTGTATGTGCGTGTAGTCATCGAGGTTCGATGCATACAATTAATTCTCCTATTTAGTCCGTTACTCGATAATAATATCGTCATTGGCGATTAATCTGATGTACGGTGGAGAATCTCTAATATAATTTTAATAAATATTAGAAAAAATGTCGTTGACACAAAAACTACCCACATTGTATGTGCGTGTAGTCATCGAGGTTCGATGCATACAATTAATTCTCCTATTTAGTCCGTTACTCGATAATAATATCGTCATTGGCGATTAATCTGATGTACGGTGGAGAATCTCTAATATAATTTTAATAAATATTAGAAAAAATGTCGTTGACACAAAAACTACCCACATTGTATGTGCGTGTAGTCATCGAGGTTCGATGCATACAATTAATTCTCCTATTTAGTCCGTTACTCGATAATAATATCGTCGTTGGCGATTAATCTGATGTACGGTGGAGAATCTCTAATATAATTTTAGTAAATATTAGAAAAAATGTCGTTGACACAAAAACTACCCACATTGTATGTGCGTGTAGTCATCGAGGTTCGATGCATACAATTAATTCTCCTATTTAGTCCGTTACTCGATAATAATATCGCCGTTGGCGATTAATCTGATGTACGGTGGAGAATCTCTAATATAATTTTAATAAATATTAGAAAAAATGTCGTTGACACAAAACTACCCACATGGTATGTGCGTGTAGTCATCGAGTTTCGATGCATATAATTAATTCTTTTGATTAGTCAGTTACCAGATAATATCGCCGTTGGCGATTAATCTGATTTGCGGTGGAGACGATCTTGCACGCCGAATCCAAGATTTGAAGTGCCCGAGCTACCTCCGTCATTATCAGCCTTTTTTTTTTTTGATACGATTAATGTTCCGGAAGAGGTCTAAAAACCAGCAGTTGTCGGCTGAAGATCTAAAGAATCTAAAGATAAGCCTGTTGAGGACTATCTTGTACCCGCAATTTGCAAATATTTACTTGCTCCCTTTATTAAATTTAGAAGCAAAAGCAGCATTGGCTGAAACTCTTACCAAACGAGATTCTATACATCAACAAAAAAAAAAAAAAAGGGCAAATTGGAATCGCCTTGGCAGCTTTATCGCAAGCGATGGTAATCATTTTCAATGAAACTTTGAAGCAAAAACTTTTAAAACTGCTGAGTTACGCTTGTCGCGATAGCCAGAATAGGGAAACTAAAACTCATCGTAACATAATAATGAGTTCCATAAACGTATGCCTGCGTGACACGCTGACCAATACAAGTTGCGATGATTATCTATTGGGAGGAGATGTTGCTGAAACGCTGCAAATTGCAAAAAACGACGACGTCATCTCCGCAGCCACAGCTGCCGGCTCGAGCTCCACAGCAGAGCTACACGTACCCGCCACGTAGGACCTACCACGAACGGTCGTGGAACACTAGCAACCAGCGGAAATAAACCACCAGGTGCAGTGCGATGGACGTTTACGATATTTTCATCAAAAATGGGCTTAGATAACGAGTGATCCATTAATATTATCGTGAATAGCTGGTTACTAAAGACCTTTTAAATATCTGCCCGCTAAACAAAGTAGCTCTTGTGTTTACCCAAGGTCAATACATGGCCATAAAGATTATATTTTAGCGTTGGATAAACTATTAAAAATAAATGCTATATTCGTATGTTCTCATGAGCCAGGTAAATTTTATCACAAATTTTTTCTTGTGCTCAAGCTATACGGTGAAAATCGCTTCATAAATAATTTAAAATCTTTGAATTAATTTACTACAAAACACTTCAAAATGGAAGATTACAGAACCGCTGATAAGTTAACAAAACAATGCTACATGTTATTTTTTCATCAATGTTGATAAGTCTTTCCGAAAGTACCTTCGATTTGAATATAACAACGTTTTATATGAATTCAAATATTAAGCGTTTGACTTATGCACCGCTCTTTATATAAGTATTTACTAAAATATTAAAACCAGTCATGGAATTTTTACGTCGGGATAATTTTTTCATCCATAATATATCTAGATAATATATTTTACATTGGCAAAGATTGTGATGATTGTAATGAGAATGTTTGGATTACAAAACATATTTTAATAAATTTAGGTTTCATAATGCATACGAAAGAAGGTTGCTTTGTTCCTAGAACACAATGTAAATTCCTTGGGTTTATTTTTGATTCAGAGAAAATTATTTTAAAACTACCCACAAAAAAAAAAAAAAAGTTCTTAAAATAGAAAAAATAATACACAAAGTTATTCGAGCAATTTAAAATATTGTCACCAAAAAAAAAAAAATCCTACTTATGATCAGGTAGTGAATTTACCCAGATATAATAAAGATGATTTTACTTGGTGGTTAAATTATCTAGAAGAGGGCTTTTCTCCTCTTAGAACAGGCCAATACACTAAAACTATCTATCCTGACGCATCATATACTGGCTAGGGCGGGTTTTGTGATGGAAAAGAGGCAGCGGGTCATTGGAAGGAAAGCGAGTCGTCGCTACACATTAATACTCTGGAATTAAAAGCAGTTTTTTCGGACTTAAAACATTCGCATAATTATGGTAGTTACGATTGTGATATATTGTTAAGAATAGATATTACCATTACCTGTATAAATAGAATGGGTAGTGTTCAGTTTTCACATATGGATCATATTACCCGAGACCAATGGAAATAGCGTGAAATGCGTAAGATCAATATCTTTACATCTTATATTACTTCAAAAGATAATATAGAAGCTGAGAGTTTGTCACGAAAACAGTTTAATGACACTGAATGGGATCTAAGTGACTATACCTTTAATAATATAACAAATAGGTTTGGAATACTATCGGTTGATCTTTTTGCAAACAGATGCAACTTATAATGTCCTATTTATGTAACCTGGAAAAATGACCCAGATGCAAAAACTCTTCAGAAAATTGTTAGTGAAAAGTCTGTGGGTATTGTGGTAGTACCATACTGGCCCACGCAACTATGGTTGCCATTGTTTAAAAGGTTGTGTTGTGATTGTATTTACTAAATACTAATTCGCTGAAATCTCCTTTCAGATCTGCGCTCAACCTTCATTAAACATTAACCTTGGTTGCCGCGAAATTGTTCAGAAAGCGTTAGTAAAAAGATCACTGTCTTCAAAGTCCGTTGAAATTATGTTGGCATCTTTGTTGGATAATTCTTACCGAGACAGTGTGAAGGAGGTATCAAGGCGTGGATTGAATATTGCAAAAATAATAATTTTAGTTTTACTCAAACTTCTAAACCAATAATTGTTCATTTTCTAACTGAAATTTTCGAAAAAGGTGCTAAGTACGGTACTATTAATAGCTATAGATCTGCATTATCATTAATATTAAACATAAATTCCCAATATGACAGGTTAAAAAGTTTCATGAAAGGAGTCGTTATGTGAAGACCAACCACATCAAGTATGATCTTACCTGGGATCCAGCAGTTGTATTGAGCTACTTACCTACAAAATTTCCTAATGAAGACCTTGACTTAAAGACTCTTTTCCAAGAAAACTGTTACACTAATAGCTCTTGTAACGGAACATCGTGTTCAAATTTTATCCGTGACAAAGATTAAAAATATTTTAATAACTAAAAAAGGTACTTATAAAAGGGTTTATAAAAACCTCTAAATTTAATAGTAAACAGACCTTGGTAAAGTTTCCGTTTTTTAATATTCGTCCAGAAATTTGTCCAGCAAAAACCTTACAGATGTAGGTATATAAATAAAACGAAAATTTAAGGAAACCTGATAATTTGTTTATTAGTTTTAAGAAACATATAGGTTTCCAAACTTTAAGTCACTGGGTTAAAAACACTTTAACTCTCAGTGGTATTGATGAAAATATTTTTAGTGCACATAGTACATGACATGCTGCTACATCAAGAGCTATTTATTTAGGAGTTTCTATTGACCTATCAAAAAGACTGCAGGATGGTCGGATTCTTCCTCAGTCCTTGCTAGAAATTATAACAAACTTTGTAACGAAAAATAATTTGCCTAATCATTGTTGAATTGTTTTCAATAAGTATGTTTATTTACTATTGAAGAGTTTTACCTTACTACTCTGCCAATTCATTTCACTATAACTAATCTTTAAACATCCTACATAAAGTAAACCTCAATCGCAAAGAAAGAAGCTGTGAAATATAATTGAGGATCAAACGAACTTCTAAAGTGAAGTTCGATCCTAATTATGTGAACAGCTTCTTTCGAAGCGATTTAATATAAACCCACCCGTTATTATGCTTTGAAATAAGCATAATATGAATATGTTTCAACATGGAGTAATTTCAATTTATATTTGTATTTTACCCAACCCCAATATAGTGAAATGAACAAACAGGAATAAGACAGATTGACTTTAACTTTAAACAAAATGAGTTCTGTAGACTGGATGCTGACATAGGGAGCGAAACGTGACAGTTGTTAAAAAAAAAAAAAAAAAAGAAAAGAACCCTTATCATAGACTCTAAAATCCGTGCAAAGGCTAGCAGTAGGTGGCGCTACTACATAAAGTAAACCTCAATCGCTTCGAAAGAAGCTGTTCACATAATTAGGATCGAACTTCACTTTAGAAGTTCGTTTGATCCTCAAATATATCCCAATCCAAATGCTCGTGTCCTGAACTTGAGGCGACAAAAACTATTAAATACCTTGGAATTATATTACATGATAAACTCAGTTTCCAACCTCACTTAACAATACTGGCCGGTAGAATACGAAAATTAATATTTATCTTCAAGACACTACGACATGTAGCAGATTCCAAAATAATTAAATCTGTGTACTACGCTTTATGTCACTCAATAATAGGGTACTGTATATCGACATGGGGTGGGGCTGCAAAAACGCATCTTCTACAAGTTGAGAGAGCCCAAAGGGCCATCTTAAAAGTTGCTGCTTTCCTTCCCTTTTTAACACCAACTGTTGAACTATATGAACACTGGAAGGTATTAACCGTTCGTCAAAGCTTCATTCTTTCGACAGTTTTACGCAAACATTCCCAGATACACTATGACCCGGAAACAACCTTAGACAGACGCCGTAAAAGTACTGTTTGTGACCTTTTCAAAACTGCTCTTGCCCATAAATTCTTTTGTTTCCTAGGCAACTACTTATATAATAAAATAAACAGAGTGCTTTCTATTGTCTCCCTTCCTAAGCAGTCCTGTAAAAGGAAAACTATCTTGTGGTTAATGCAACATTCATACAACGACATTGAAAGCCTAATAATTCCTATTAAATAGCAAAACCATCTAATCTAATCATCTACACACTCACACACACATACACACACTCATACACACTCACATACACACACTCTCTCTCACTAAAATCATAAATATTGGCAATAGTCTTATGGTAACTTTAAGTACTAAGTAGTTACTATCGAATACCTCGATAACCGTGAGTTGGGAGCCTGATGACCTGTAGCAACAGGTGCTTTGCGCCTAATTCAGGCATCAGTCTCACACAAACTTAAAACGCACTATAATCTGTACCTACTATTACTTAATTTAAGCTAATTTAAGTATATTTTATGTTTGTGATGAGAAAATAAATATATTTTGAATTTGAATTTGAGTTCTGAAGGGCTAGCATGCAACCATCGATAAATAGTCGAATCGACAAGATAAATATTATTTTGTTATTTTATCCCATTATGTAAGCTAATATGCGCACCATAATAGATAGAATTACTCGATTTGAGGCCATGATTAAGACCACAGAACCAAATATGTCATAATTATAAATTACATACTCTAAATACCATATGAGAATGTGCCAGCTGCTTATCTTCCCGGGCATACATGCAGGACTGGGAGCGAAAGAAAAACATAGAATGTGTCAGCTGCTTCTCTTTCCGGGCATACTGTAAAAGTCAGTTAAGGGACCGAGGTGTTATGGGAGGCTTTTTTGTGGGCGATAGGCTGACCCCCTGTCACTGCAATAGTCTCTCTTTACTATTATAATGCTTCCGAATTCGTCAAACGTACAGTTGTCATCCCATACGGGATCCAGGCGTGAAGTTATGTATGTATGTATTTAAATACCATCTTCTAAGAAAATATCGATAAAAGATCCGATTTATCGTTGTTGACGGTAGCATGCTAGCCCCGCTGGCCATTCCGATCTGAATGTATAATAGGATTAGCTGTTGCGCGCGGTTTTACCCGCGCAATTTTGAATCCCGTGGCAATATGATCCTAATATTTTACTTAAATATATATGTATGTATATTTATTGACATATTTATTATATCTATGTGTGTATTTTTTATGTATATATATCTGTAATGTAAGTATATTTCTATTTAGTGTATATTCTATATAGTAGGTTTGCCTTTAACCCCAAGCTACATATACTAATTTTCTATATCCATGGTTGTCTGGTAGAGATCGCTTTCCAGCGATAAGACCGCCAATTGTATCTCAAAATTGTTATCATGTATTTCCTTTTTTTTGTACTTATTAATGGCATACAATAAAGTGTAAATAAATAAATAAATATCGGGATAAAAAATAGCCTATGTGCTATTCCAGATTCTACACTATCACTATGCCAAATGTCATCGAAATCCGGTGAGCCGTTCTGCCGTGATTGAGGAACAAACATACATTCATAATAAATATTTATGACTCTCACAACATTATCAACAACATTATCTAGCCCAAATTAAGTTTCTTAAAGAACTTGTGTTATGGATCCTAGATAACTGATATACTTAAGAAATATATTAACATACATATTGCATAAATACATATTTTTTATTAGAATAAACTTAAATAAACATATAAAACTCCATGACTTGACGACTAATATCTGTGTTCATCACCTCTGGCATAGAAGGCAATATATGTTACCACTACACCAGGCGGTCGTCAGTTGACGTCAATTTAATGTATTTTTATTTTATTTTATTTTACACTTTTAGGAAAACTTACAGCTATTATAGTACTTACACTAGTGAAGAGAAATAATAATAATAATAAAATAATAATAATAAAAATCCCCAGACAATCACACCAACTACATGGCCCCAAAGTAAGCATAGCTTGTGTTATGGGATACCATGTAGCGAACTAGGGGGGAACCTAGAATATAAATACATAAATAGATAAACACCCAGACACGGAACATTTTTTTTTTCTTGTTCCGTGCGGGGATCGAATCCGCAACCACTGGCGTCTGAGGCAGATAGGTTTACCCCAACGCCAAAGTGGTCGTCGAATGGATTGTTTATGGCTATTTACAAGTTTCCACTATTAAAACAATTACGTTAGATACAAAAAAAAGTCACATCCCGCCGTCAAAATCAGGCAGTCACTCAATAAATTCCACAGATTCGCTAGTTAGGCGACAAACAAGAAAGGTTTATATATGCATACTAGCTGACCCGGCAAACGTTGTTTTGCCATATAAATAAAAAAAAATAAAAAAATAGATGTTGGCCGATTCTCATAGATACCGGATAAGCACAAAAAATTTCATCAAAATCGGTCAAGCCGTTTCGGAGGAGTATGGCAACGAAAACTGTGACACGAGAATTTTATGCAGGGTTCATTTGACAACATCTACCAATTTTTTTTACGTAATAAGTATCATTAATATATGGATGAATTAATAGTATGGATTGGGGGTAGTCAAGAAAAAGAAACAGCTGTTTTTATTGCTCTGCACTTTTTAATTGAATTAAATATATTTATGTGTATATTTGGAATAAAATTGATGTACAATAATAGTGAGTAATATCAGATACCTGCCAGCTTTATAAAATTCTCTCCAATTTGAATATTTAAATTACACTCTTTGAGAACAAAGAAAATCCACAACAACCACAATGAACACAGTCCAGGATAGCATGCAAAAAATGATGGAGATGTTTAATGACAGGATGGACCAATTTCAGCAGAGCCTAGAAAAAGCAAGCACTTCCACACACACAACTGCATCTTTGGCTTCGGACTTCCTCGACTTTAAAACTTTTATTCATACAGCAATGGCCAGCCTTCAGCAGCAGTTAAATTATTTATTATGTGAGACTGACAGACTTGAGATGAGCCGTCGCCGCAAAATTCTGCTTCTTCATGGAGTGGCTGAAGAGAAGGATGAGGATGTTACTGCTGCCGTGTTGAAGATAGTTAGCCATCATCTTAAAATGACTGAACTTTCGAAAGCTGACATACATTTCTGCCATCGTCTTGGGATGCAAAGGGATGGTAAAATAAGACCTATTGTTATCAAGTTTTGCGACGCTTCTCTCCGTAACAAAGTTTGGATGTCCAAGACAGCCTTAAAGGGCACTGGCATAACCCTATCCGAGTTCTTGACGAAGCTTAGACACGTAACCTTCATGGCCGCAAGACAACGCTTTGGAGTCAAAAAGTGTTGGACTAGGGATGGAGACATCTTGGTAGCTGGAGAGGATGGATTGCGTCATCGGGTAGTGACGCTCACAGATCTCAAAAATATACCAGATCCAGCTTCATCATCAGCAGCCGTTGAAGTAAAGCAAACTAAGGTTGGTGCTGCCACTAAAACTCGGCGTGTTTTGTCCAAAAAGTAAACCATCTTGTAATTTTTCAATAAATAGGCACTCTCTTTGTTTCGCCAATTGCGTTAGTTTGGCTTAGGACCGTAATAACTTTCAGTTTCGTTTGATTGTAATTAAGATTTAATTCCGTTGTTGTTATGCTCGTAGTTGTTTTTCGTTTTTATTTTATTTTGTTAAGCAACAATTATATTAATCTTTATCAAAATCCGATAAAGAACACCCGCATAAACAAACTCAGCTATAAATAGAATAGACTTTTATTTAAGTCTTAATCAGTCAGTCACTCTGTCATTCATTCACTATTGCTTTACTTTCAATCGTGCTAGCTGGCAAAGAATGATAGTTATGCAGCCTTAAGCAGAATTTTCTGTATACAGCCGTTTTATTTGGTTTAACTTATTTATTGTGTAATTTATGTAACATTGTAATTTAAATATATTTCAATACATTTTGATATGTACTTTAAAGCAGGCGGGTATTTGACTTGACTAGGTTATAGGGAAAAGTTTAAGTATATTATTTAATCAACATTTTTATATTTTTGATATTTTACGTATTTATTTATTTCACCGAGTAATTTTTATATATCTATTAGTGTGTATTTAAGATGTCACATTATAACAGCGATGATTCTCTGCACTATGCATCTTGCTCACCAAGCGATTCGAACAGTGATCTCAGTTTTCAAAGCACCTCTCCTCCCCTTAACGAATTTTTGCATTCTCAGTTCTCTGACTTTTCCCGTAATTTCAACATTGTTCATATTAATGCCCAAAGTATTCCTGCACATCACGTAGATATGCTTAACAGTTTTGACAGCAAAGACCTTCATGCTATACTTGTGTCTGAGACATGGCTCAAACCATGTTTGCCCACCACCTCGTATTCTTTACCTGGGTATCAGTTGATACGCAACGACAGATGTGCTAGAACTGGCGGTGGTGTGGCGATTTACCTCAGGACTGGTGTCCCATATAGTATCGTGAGGAAATCAACTGAATTATCCGGTACAGCGTTGGAGTACTTATTTATTGAAGTCTTGTTGTCGCATGCTAAAGTTCTTTTAGGAGTAATTTATAGTCCATCACTCCAAATAAATTACTTTGCTGAATTCGAACAACTCCTAGAAGACTTGGCGCCGGCATATCAACACACCGTGATTATGGGCGACTTTAACACCTGCCTGCTGAAAAATGACCACAGATCAGCCAAACTGCTGTCAGCTGTTAAGTCCAGTAATTTACATCTAGCTAAACTTAATGCTACACATTTCTGCCCAAATTGTGATCCCTCCCTTCTAGACTTGATAATAGTCTCATCAGAAAACAGCATTGCCAAACATGGTCAATGCAGTGCTGATGCTTTTTCCCATCATGATCTATTGTTTTTATCTTATAAGATTCGTTTCCCTAAAGTAAAGCCAAAAATTCTGATGCAGCGCAATTTTGCCGGTATGAATCAAGAACAACTTCGCATAGATGCAGCAAAAATTGATTGGTCTGTAATAGATCAAATTACGAATGTAGACGATCAAATTAACATATTTAATACCTTTTTAACTGATTTGTACGATTGCCATGCTCCGATCCGGCCAGTAAAAATAAAACAACTCCCTGCTCCTTGGCTAACACCGGAAATCAAACTGCTCCTAGCAAAAAAGAACTCTGCACGCTGCAAATATAAGAAAAAACCTACAGATCGAAATTTGGAACGTTACAAAGCGTTGAGAAATCATTGCAACAGGATGTGTAGGGATGCACAACGCCGCCACTTTCACAAGTCTGTGGAAAATGAAAATCCAGGTAAAGTTTGGAAATTTCTCAAAACATTGGGTATTGGCAAAACAAAGTATGACAATAACTCTTCATCAGTTGATTTAAATCTTTTAAATAAGCACTTTTCCTATACTACTTCTATGGATGGTTCTTCAAGAGACCAAACCCTAAAATATCTTTCATCTTTGCCGTACCCAGACATACCTGTTTTTAATTTTCGTCAATTTACCGATTGTGATGTAAAGAAAAATATTTTATCAATTTCCTCTAACGCTGTAGGATGTGATTGCATTAGCCGTAATATGGTCATACCCTTACTAGATATCCTTACTCCTATCATCACCAAAATCTTTAATAAATCCATATCCACAAATACTTTTCCAGAAGCCTGGAAATCAGCTAATATAATTCCTTTGCCTAAAAAATTGAACCCTACCTCCTACTCCGATTACCGTCCAATTTCAATCCTTCCCTTTCTTTCTAAAGTATTTGAACGCCTTGTCCATCATCAGATCCTAATGTTTCTTAACAAAAATAACCTAATGAATCCTTTCCAATCTGGTTTTCGTCATGGCCATAGTACGGTTACGGCACTCGTCAACATTACTGACGACATACGTCGAAATATGGATAACAAACAACTCACACTTTTGAGCTTACTCGATTTCAGTAATGCATTCAACACAGTGGATTTCGATATACTTCTTGGTGTCTTAAGCACACTTAACATATCTCCAACGGTGATTGACTGGTTTCGTAGTTATCTACATGGCCGTCAGCAGCGTATTTCTGTGGAGAACACTTTTTCAGACTGGTGCAACACAACTGCTGGCGTCCCTCAAGGTGGCGTGCTATCTCCTCTTTTGTTTTCAATTTTTGTTAATTCTATAACTCTTTCCTTATCTTCTTCCTACCACCTGTATGCAGATGACTTACAAATTTATACCCAAGCCCCTCTCAGCGAAATCAACGTAGCCATTAACACCACCAATAACGACCTTAAACACATCTCGGAATGGAGCAAACGCTTTGGACTAAAAGTTAATGCCTCCAAAACTCAGCTAATTTTAATCGGTAGTTCTAAAATGCTAGCAAGAGTTGACATCGATGAACTTCCACCTGTCACGTTTGAGGGTGAAATAATAAATTACCGTTCACATGTTAAAAACCTCGGAGTGCTCATGGACAGCAATCTATCCTGGAGACATCAGATTGATTCCGTTAGTAAGAAGATGTTTGCTGCAGTCAGGTCTCTGAGACGCCTACGAAACTTCTTGCCAATACCGACAAAAGTTGCGCTCGCACAGTCCCTTTTATTACCCATACTGGATTACGCAGATGTAACGTATCTCGATTTGACCGAGGAGCAATTAGATAAACTTGAGCGCCTCCAAAATATATGTATAAGGTTTATATTTTCTTTACGTAAGTATGACCACGTATCAGACTTCCGCAATAAGCTTAAGTGGCTCCCAATTCGCCTTCGCAGGAATACACACGTTCTTTCTCTGCTTTACGGGATACTGTTCAATCCTTACACACCGCTGTATTTAAAAAACCGTTTTAATTTTCGTCATGAAGGTCATGAGAGAAATCTACGTTCTACGAGTAATATGCTCTTAGCGACTCCTCTGCATTCCTCTGATTTCTTCCACAAATCGTACACAGTAAATGCAGTAATCCTATGGAATAACTTACCATCTTACATTCACAGTGCAAAGTCCATCGCTTCTTTTAAAAAACAACTAAAGGCTTTTTATTTATCACTATAATTTATATTAGACCTTGGTGTATCTTTTACACAAAAATAATCTTTTTTATATATAATTATTCTTTTTGCTTCTTATATATATATTTTTACTTATTTTATATATGTATACTTTTATTCCATTATTTAAATCATTAATTAAATTATTAATATTTGTAACAATCCTTTATATTCATAGTTTATTATTGTCTATAGGTAGTCTATCTATCAATTCAAATGCTCTGCCCTCTTATTATTATTATAAGTTTGTGATATTTTTCCTTTGCCCCGGGTTGCCTGGTAGAAATCGCTTTAAGCGATAAGGCCGCCCACATTGTCGTCGCTAATTTTGTAAAAATGTTTATTATTTAAGTTCATTGGCAATAAAGAATATTTATTATTATTATTATTAATAGAAACCATTTATGCAAAAAAAGTAGTAATTTTTTTACACGGAAATTCATATTATTCACTAAAATGTTAAGCACAACATGGTCATACTGTTTTACGAATGAATACTATAAAGACTACGCGCAGTGGTACAACTTGTTTAACCGAATGAATTACATCACAGACGTCTAAATTTTCAAAAAACAATCGTATCCTCTTGACAATAAGTGCCATTACATCGAGCAGGTAAGATACCGACATGTTCGCACGTGAACGAAACCGGCCGGCGCGGCGGCGCCGTCGCAAACCCGGAAACACTTGTCTGTTGCCATGACCTTCAGTCGCTCGCGCATCCTCGGCGGAAGTGCACGCGCAGCGTGCGTAACGCAGCTGTGTTCGCGAGAGCCCGCGAAACCTGCTCCGCATGTGTTATTAGACAGTGAGTCGTCGCTAACTATCGATAATGTTTACAAATAGGGAATCGTTTATCAGAACGAAGCTCGAAGCCTTTCTGATTTAAAAAACCAAATTTTGTGTGAATTTGACAAAGTGACACTGCAGTGCTAAATAAAGCCCATGAAAATGTGTTAAAACGTGCTAGACTCCGCCTGGAGAAAAATGGTATGCATTTTGATCATTTACTCAATAACTTAACGTGAAACTCATTCGTAATAATTGTGTAAATAATGTTGATTAGAGCTTTAATTAATGTACATAAGTTTATTCAATCTTTTTAAATACGCCGAATTGCAAAATGCTTCTTCTTTCTATCTATTTTGCATTCAATTAAAAGTATTATGTTAAATTTTCTCACATTTAATCCCTCAAACCTTTTGCAATTTGCCGGTTCTAAGCCTGTAAAAGAATGAAGAAAAGATTGTACGTAACTTATGTAGGTACCTTTTTTTATTGCCTGTAGGTATGCATAACTACTGAACTCAAAGTGTGACCTTGCAACCTCATATCGTTAACATATTTTGTCGCGCAACAAAACATCTTGTAGTACTACGTCTTCGTAGTATTATTAAACGTAATCAATAAAGTGCCGCGTCATAGTATCGTATTGTGTGTAGGGCGTTCATCAATAACAACTATTCGTGAAACAAATCAAGGTGCCATATCTTTACTTTTTTCTACTGAGCGATACTAAAATAAAAATGCAGGTTATTCATATTATATCAAAGTACGTAAAATTTAAATTTGGCAAGTGCCTACAAAACAACCCTGTATATTAGATAATGTACAGAGAAGCTGATAATTCAAAATTTACTACGGCGGCGGCGGGTGGCTAGAATTATATGATTTGACTAAATATGATATGAAAAGATATATATAATAAAAAAAGAAATAATAACAATAATTTAGTGAGACATATTGTCAAAAAAATCTGGTGATTGCTACTCGAACGCTAGGGATGCTGGTATGGAATATGTCTAGGTTATAAACAGCCTATAACCAGCGGACAGTGAAGAGGCTTCTAACGACACCTTATTTGTCTAATTATGATTACTAGTTTAGAAGTTCTGAGGGAATAGATGAACATCCATACCCACATACATATATACATACATAAATATTTATTTATTCTTTATTGTAAAACAAAAGCAGAAACATGGTACAAAAGGTGGTCTTATCACTAATAAGCCATTTCTTCCAGACAACCTTTACATACATACACGTCAAAATCGTAACCCTCCTTTTTGCTTCGCCGTAGTCGGGTAAATATAGGTAATCAGGGAGAGTTTCTCTGACGACATTGAAAAATTAAAACGTGGAAACCATTGTTCCACAATATTTAGCCGTTTGACAACTTTCATTGATTCTTCAGAAATAGTTCGTGTTTGTGGTATAACACCTAAACATCCACGTCTCGATCGTCTGGTATTGAAGCCTTCGTAAACAAATTTTAAATTTGCAATCAACTGTATTTGAATCTACTATTTGAAGCAGCCCTTTATGGATTCAGAGTATTATCCTTTTACAGACTAGCTTTACGCCGGAAACTAACTTGTAACGGGCATATCCACGAATTTATTCATACTAGTACATTAAGCTCACTGCACTTAGGATAACGGGAAACATTATACTGGAAATGTGAATGTAAGATATAATTCAAATGATTAGTATATTAACCTGCACTGGGCTTTCGTAGCATGCGAAGCCGAAAGGCATTAGTTTTGGTAGTTTTATGATTAACGTTTTGGGATACTCCTGTGAGAACGAAGAATTATGTCAAGCTGGTTATACCTAAAATAAAGCATGTACTTTTTAAACTGAAGCTGCTGTTAAAGCTTAGAGTAAGAAGTTGTTGTATATTCAAAAAACTATGACCATTATAAAATATATAAGGGCCACAAACTACGAGGGTGGATTGAAAAGTTCGCGGCCTAGTCAAGAAAACAGAATAAAGTACATACAAAAATATTTTTATTTTTCGACGTAATCTCCATTCAGCTCTATGCACTTCTTTCATCTGCTTTCCAGAGCTTCCATACCATTTTAAAAAAAGATTCCTCAAGGTCTTCAAAATACAGGTTAACAGCAGCTTCGACCTCTTCATTCGTTAAAAATTTCTGCCCACCGAGGTGTTTTTTCAGGTTTGGAAACAGATGAAAGTCCGAAGGTGCCAAATCAGGAGAATAAGCTGGATGTGGCAACAATTCGAAACCACAATCACGAATTTGAGCCATAGACTCGACAGACGTGTGGACTCGGGCGTTGTCCTGGTGAAACAACACTTTCTTTCTCAGTAATCCTGGGCGTTTCTGTTTAATTTCTTCACGTAAATGGCGCAGAAGGGTGCTATAGTACGCAGAGTTTATTGTTTCGCCTTTTGGAAGGTAGTCCACCATAATGACACCCTTAGCATCCCAAAAAACCGATGCCATCACCTTGCCAGCTGACAGAATTGCCTTTGCTTTTTTCGGAGTTGGTTCACCTGATTTTTTCCATTGTTTGGATTGTTGTTTTGATTCTGGGGTATAGTGGTGAACCCAGGTTTCATCCATTGTCACAAATCTGTCAATAAAACCTTGTGGATCAGCCTCGAACATCTCCAAACAGTCGCGAGAAATCGTGAGTCGAATTCGCTTTTGCTCTACTGAAAGCAATCTGGGGACCCACCTAGCCGAAACCTTAGAAAAGCCGAGTTCATGGACAATGATGTTTTGCGTTCGTTCATATGAGATGCCTATAGTGTCTGCAATTTCTCTGATAGTCAATCTACGGTCTTTCAATATGAGATCACACACTTTATTGATGTTTTCTTCGGTCGTAGACGTCATTGGCCTGCCGGAGCGAGGGTCATCTTCGATGTTCTCTCGTTCACGTTTAAATTCTGCAACCCATTTTTGCACAGTGGTATAAGACGGGGCAGATTCCCCTAATGTTGTTTGCATGTCATCATGGATCTCCTTTGGTGTTAATCTTTTTTTAAACAAATATTTAATCACAGCACGTTGTTCAAATTTCTCCATTAGTGGAAATTTGTTCTACACACGTATTTATATTGTTCGTAAAATTTTATTTAAACAAGATATCAAATTGAAAATTCGCGGGCTGACAATTGAATAATGACAGTTCAAAATGACGGCAGAAAAAATAACAAAAGTTTTTTTTTTAATGGCCAGGCCGCGAACTTTTCAACCAATGTAGTAAGTAGGTAAATTTTTGTGTTAAAAGTCTTATCAATAACCTTTGATCCAACGCCATTTTACATACATACATACATAACGTCACGCCTGTATCCCTTATGGGGTAGGCAGAACATCATAGGTTAAAAGACCATCTGATGTCACGTTCGACAAATTTGGAGTTATAATAAAGATGGAGAGAGACTATTATAGCGACAGGGGGTCAGCCTATCGCATACAAAAACGCCTTTAAAACCTCTGTCCCTTAACTGACTTTTACAGTTTGCCCGGGAGGAGAAGCAGCTGGCACATTCTACGTTTTTCTTTTGCTCCCAGTCCAGCATGGAAGCAAACATTTTAAGTTTAGTTTTATCAAATTGGACATAGAGAACCTTGGGGCAAGCCTTTATCTAGCAGAGAACGTTCTAGGCGGATGATGACTATGTCTTACATTGTAAAGTATATAATCAGCATTTTTAAGAATGTTTTACTAGCTTTACATGCAAATTTGATAATGTACCAAATTGTGCTCCAATAAACAAACACCATGCATGACTGGTTGCTTGATGACGAACTTAAGCTGTATTTGAGAAGCGAACATTCAAAGGATGATTTGTTACAAAAATAAAAAAAGTGTATTTTCATTCTTACGACAGTTCATGTATTTGTCTATAAGCTTATTTTCAGTCAAAACGTGTCTTTAAACCTTTAAAATGCGACTTAGATTCTCAATTCCATTCAATGATTGATTTGTCACTGTAATCAGAAAGCAATTATTATTATATCGGTATACAAATCACTTTTTATTTGAAAGCTATGATTTTGACTCCGGATGAATATAATGAGGTTTAAATTAGCCCCAGTTTTCATTGCAACATTTTGTCAGTAACAATGCCCGCGTTTGAGCTCAAACACACCTGATGGTAAGTAAACAAGGAGCTTTAAATATACAGAAACTTGTCCTTCATTAAACATTGCCAAAATCATTGAAACAGTGATATTTGTCGGCAGTTTTTACAAGAAGAGTGGTCGCTAGCCAAACGAATCCTTAAATCCTGAATCCTAAAAGCGCTGGACTCCGTTGACCGAAGAGCTAATAAACAACGTCGAACTTACAAACAAAAAAATGCAATCCCTAGAGCACCGTCGTCGCGTCGTAAGGTTGCTTGTTGAACTGTGTAGGTACTACAGGATACATTTGAAGAGTGCGCCAATACTCTGTTTGAACAAATCGAACCCTCACACTTTTACTATCGGACTACTAGACGCAGACAGAACTTCCATCCGTATGTGGCGGATATTCCAAAAAGTCGAACTAAGCGCTTTGACAGTTCTTTTAGATAAGGGTTGCGAAGGTTTGGAATGAACTGCCTGCGTCTATTTTCCCTGACCAGTATAGTCCTGGTACTTTTTAGCTTTGAGTGAATGGGTTTCTCGTGGATGGACGTGTACCACCCTATTCTTCATGTTCTCTTACCACTAGGTGTCATGGAAGACAAACTTCCCATCCTTATTTTATAAAAAAAGACGTGGTCCTATCAATAAGCTGATGACACTTAGTTTTGCCGTATTTTACGACACTCTTACCAAGGGGCAGTAGATCTCTTCTTAGCCGACCTTGCATAGTTGACTGAAAAGCACTATTTTTTATTTACAGTTCCAGCGAACTATTTGGAACGTTGTAATAACTAATCTATAAAAATAACCAATCTGTGACCAATCAGATTAGTTGGTTATTTTTTTCATATAAGTATATTTATCACTGTTCTCTCTTGTAATTTTGATCTTCATCAAGTTACATAAGCTGAATTAACTTTGAACTTTGTGCATATTTTAAAGCTTATATGATTATTTTTATCTCAGGCCATCAGAAACGAAAAGAGCCCAAATATACTTAAGAATTCTGGCCAACGGCGAGAAGCCAACGATATCCGCGCGGCTTTCGTGTCTGACCGCGGTGCGAACGCTCAACCGCCTGCGTCTGCTACCCACGGCGCTGCAGTTCGACATGCAGCCAGCTTTAAATTTACATGTAAGTTCATTTTTTTTTATATTCTCTTACGGTAGTAAAAACATATTTTTCTCTCAAAGCTATTAAGCAGGTTACTTATTTATTCAAAATACAGAACCGTAATTTTTATAAATCACTGCAAACATTAAAAAAGGGAAAAAAAAAACATTTAACCTGTTAAATAAAAAACTTTTTAACCGGATTTATCGCGTATATTTACATTTTAAATTTTTAACTCGACGGGGTCTGCAAAGATCACATTTAACCATTATTGTAAGTCAATACATTGTTTTAAAAAATTACAATTATTAACATTATATTTCAACGCACAAGGCAGTCCGCAATGTAAAAGCAAATGTAGCGCCATCTATCCAGCACGTATAAACTACAATTTTCCAAGAGCCCATCAACACTAGAAAAATATTTGAAATTAATTAACATAAATATTTCTCGTCTCAAACATTCCGGTCTGAGCACTTAATTAAAACTTGCTTGCTAAAATCCAACAATTTGTACCACTTACGGAATTTTCTGAACATATTTGGTAAGGTAAAAATTTTAATTATAAAGCGAAGGGACTGCTCATAAGACTGAGCTTTACAATCTTAGTTCTACGATTATATTTGTGTTTCCGTGAATTCTTTAACGTATTAAAAAGGAAGAATATTTATCCTTATGATGCGTCGTAAAGACAATGTCTGAAATAAACACCTCTTCATCTAAACTACGCGTAGCTTTAATATTAGCACAAATTGTACTATAGGTAATGCCAGCATCACAAATTAGTAGTTTGTTATGTTTTGTGCATAAATGACAAAATGAGAAACTACTAGGGTGAATCAAAAAGTTCTTAGAAACTTATATGTATTTAACCTTTTTGGAGGCAGTTCGATATTTTTTTAAAGATTGACAATTACATATTATTTATCCAGACTTTCAATTATTTTCGACAGATCGTTCGCAAAATATTAATTTTATTGTTGAGTGTTCTGATAAAAAGCGAAACTATGGAGAAAAACGAGTTACGCGCGGTAATAAAGTATCTGTTCCTGAAAAAAATGTCAACGAAAGAGATTTTTTCGGACATTCGACAGACATTAGGGTATGATGCTTTACCCTATTCCACTGTGGCTAATTGGGTTGCTGAATTTAAAAGAGGTAGATAGAGCTGTAAAGATGACTCGCGTTCTGGACGACCTTCAACCCCCATCACCGAAGAAAATGCCATAAAAGTGGAAAAATTGGTTTTAGACGACAGAAGAATTACAATAAAATATTTAGCTATATAAGATCTTTAAGATATCGTTTGGTAGCATTCAGTCAATTTTAACCGATTCACTGGGGTCCAAAAAAGTGTCAGCAAGATGGGTGCCACGAATGTTAACCGAAGAAAACAAAAATCGACGTTTGGAAATTTCTAAGCGTAATCTCGAAATATTCCAACGTGATTCAGATCAATTTTGCCATAGTGTTGTAACCATGGACGAAACATGGGTCCACCATTTCGACCCGGAAACGAAAAGACAAAGCATGTCTTGGAAACGACCATCCTCACCACCCGTGAAGAAATTTCGAGTTTCTCCTTCCGCTGGCAAAGTTATGGCCTCGGTATTCGGGATAGTGAAGGAATCTTTTTTATTGATTACTTGCCAAAAGGGCAAACGATAACTGGATCTTATTATGCAAACTTAATCCCGAAATTACGTGAAGCGATTAAAGAAAAACTTCGTGGGAAATTGTCATTGGGCGTGTTGTTTCTCCAGGATAACGCTCCACCTCATCGTTCCGACGTTGCGCTCACCGCGATCCGCAGTGCTGGCTTCAAGTCCTTGATCACCCACCATATTCTCCTGACTTAGCCCCGAGTGATTTTCACTTATTTCTAAAATTAAAGGAGCATATTCGTGGAACTAAATTTGACGATGATGACGCGGTTATGACTGCCGTAGAAGAGTTTTTTAATAGTCGAGAAAATGTTTTTTTTTGCGGAAGGAATAAGAAAGTTGGAGATGCGGTATTCTAAGTGCATTAGATTAGAAGGAGATTACGTAGGAAAATAAAATATTTTTGCTTAATTTTTTTTTTTTTGTATTCATTCTAAGAACTTTTTGATTCGCCCTCGTACGTGAAACTGTTAGTTAAACTTGTTGTTATTATGTAAAACGTTTTTGACACAGGTTACCAAGCTTTGAATGAACTGCCTGCGTATATTTTTCTGACCAGTAGGTATAATCCTGGTACTTTTGAGCATTGAATGAGCAAGTTTCTCGTGGATGGTCTTGTACCTTAGTATTCATGTTTACTTACCATCGGGTGTCAGGTAACACAAACGTCGCATCCTTACTTTGTAAAAAAAGCTTTATGTATCGGTGTAGTGTTTGCAAACGGTGTGAGAGTTCTTGGGTTCGACACCCAGTCGGGCCAGCTTTGTATATAAGATACATTAAGTTCCGCTGTGTAGTGGTCTCCATAACACAAGCATAAAAATTACTTCAACATTATAGAAAGAAAGAAAAATGTTTATTGCCAAACAACAAAGAATTAAAAAAATTACAAAACATAAACAAACAATAAAAATATTTAAATTTAAAAAAACATAACCTTATACTATATAATTACTTAAAACAACTTCATTTATTGTCTGTGCAATAGAACAATGCTCAGCTTGTGAAGTTGCAAAAAGGAAACTGCGCTGTTTTCAGCATGTTCTCAATTACGATTACTTTTCGAATTGCCATTTTTAAAGTGAAATATTATGAGTTGGACTTAAAATATCATTAAATTCGTTCTCCATAACATTTTTTTTCGGTTTGGCAACACAATATAACAGGTGGATTGAGAATTGGTAAACAATAAACAAAGAAACTTTATTGTTCTATATTTCCAATTGGGTCACGATTTATTTCAAAATATCCGAAGTTCAATAAAATAACCTAAAATTTGTAAATACATCGCCGCATATGACATGTTTATTGAGTGATTACTTTTAAAATGTCTTATTGTATACAAAAACCTGACGTTGTATTGTAAAAAATACAAACGACTGCAGGACTTCTCCTTTTTTAATATCAGATTTATTCAATATCTCTTAAATGGGTAGTTGTTTAAAGGAGTTTGCCTTTTCCGCCCATTGGCCGCCCTGGGAGCAGGAATGGTTGAAAAAAATCATACTCTAAATTAGGTACTGTTAATATAATCCCAAGTATCGTTTATGAAATGGAAAACATCTTGGATAATAACACGTTGTGGCAAACATCTTGTTATTTTTTTGACAGATTTAGATATTTCTTTGACATATTTATAACGCTTGATGTGCTGCCAATCTGGATTTTTACAGTTTTATGATAAAAGAGTTTAAATTTTGCTTATAAGTGATAAGACCACCTTTTGTACCATGTTTCTGTTTTACTTTTCAATTTCTTTTTTCTGTAGTTTATAATAAAAAATAAATAAATCTTTCGGTTTTTGATTAAAAACCTAGGTTTCTGATCAAATACCTCATTTTATAAAAAAACCCGGGAAAGATAGGCAGAGAATAAAAAAAATTTTAGTACCAGCATTATCATGCAAATTTACATGACTTTAGTTTTTTGTAAATACTGCTTCTGAATTCTCAATTCCATTTGAAAAATCAGTTCCACTTTTTCTAGCGGATTGAATATTAATTGAAAATAGCAACACAAAAAGCATATCAAATTGAAGTTCAGAAGATATCAAACCAATTTACACAGCCCAATTGAACACCAAGTCAGCAAAAGGTTATTCACTGATGATTCTGATGTTTCTTATTAATACAAAAAACTGGCTTAGTGCGAGTCAGACTTGCGAAGGAAGGGTTCCGTACTGTCTACTAGAAATAAAAATATTGCTCGATTTTATACGAAAACTGCGTAATACAGCTGCAATATGAAACTGCCCCATTGCTTACTTCATTTCTGTTTTATGAGAACTCCCTAAAAAAATATTTTGTTCTGTTTTTTAGTATTTTTGTTACAGCAGCAACAAAAATGATCATCTGTTAACTTTTCAACAGTCTATCATTATTCATAAGATACAGCTTAATAGGCTCCTGTTTTACCTTTTCGATACGGAACCCTAAAACCGTGCTTACTCAGACTAATGAGATTGCTCACTGATCCTAAGTTGGCACTAATCCAACTGTTCTCAAAAAGGCAATCAAAAGTACCTTAAAACTTAAAACGTTCACCTTTAAGTGTAAAGAAGTTTGAAGTTATAAATTGTAATAGAGATACAATTTATAAATAAATCTATGTTCTGTGATATCGTATTCACTTAGGTAGGTAGGTGCAATTAACTGAAATTGAGATTTAACGCTAATTACTAAACACCAATAAAAAAAACACAGTAATTTGATATTACAAATCAAATTTGGAAGAAAACTTTTTTTTTTTTTTGTTTTTCCGCCACAGAAAGTTGGCACCCCCTAAAACAAGCTTTAACCAGTAAAGCTAGCTTTAGCGGAGGAGGATGAATCCTATTACGGACGAATGGGCATTCTATAAGCTGTTAACCCCAGTGGCTAACGGAAAATAGAATGCCCAGACAGTGTGGTGACTCACTCAGTGAAGCCGAGCATACCCACTAAACATCCCCCTTTACGACCTACCTTGATTCAGGTGATTGATCATTTATCGGAGCGACAGCCAATTGGAGAGAGAGGCTGCGCAGTGAGCGGCACCCGGACGGCTGCCACCAAAAGGAACTGAAAGCGAGAAATTCAGAAGCTAAGACTAGCAGAAATGACAAAGCTGAAACTAAGAGATTATCAAGAGTGATCAGACTCACTCTGAGATAGGAATGCTGGAAAGAAGGACTACGTTTAGAAACGTTGAGCTTGCTGGAGTTTCCTAATAAGGGGAGCGAACTTGGTTAGGACCGGAAGAGCACCGTTGAAACCCTCTGGGCTGACGTCGAGAGCGGCGCCGAAAGCCAGGATCTCGTCGATGGGAGCGAGCTGGATCCAGAACGCCATGCGGTCTTGAGAACCTTTTGCGTTCTGGCACTGGGAAGTCTGTTTGGCGGCCGGTTGCGATTGAGTCGCGACCCGGCTGCACTGACCTGGAACGATAGAAGTAAAGGCCTTAGGGGCCTTTGAACTGACTGGAGGAGCGTCCGAGCTGGGCTGCGGTCGCTCTCTCCAGCTCTCGATGGGCTTCACGGTAGCCCTGGCGGCACGCGGTGCCTTGGGGCAGCCGCGAAAGTTTGCTGTGTGGCCTGACTGGCCGCACAAGACGCAGGACAGAGCGGTGGGCGATTCGGGAGTGCGAGAGCACTCCTTAGTCCCATGCGGATCTAGGCACTTGACGCACCTAGGGGAAGCAAAACAGTTTGCCGCTGCATGACCATACAATTGGCAGCGGTGGCACTGACCTGGGAAACCACGCTTGTGTGGAACTTCGACGCGGATGTTCGAGACACGGTGGGCTTGCCTCTGAAAATGGACTGCCCTTGCGGGCTCTTTGCTAGGATTACTAGCGCAAGTGGGAACTGCTTGCCTCGGCGGCTGTGCATTTTGTGCACAGATTCGACGGGGAAGCCTTGAGAAGACAAGTCCTCTTGGATTTGCTCGTTCGAGAGCTCGAACGGCACGTTCCTGAGGACGGCACGAATCTTACGCTCCTCAGGGAGGGCGTAAGTGTGGTACTCGAGCTTTTGATCAGCAAGAAGCCGAGTAAGATTCCTGAAATCGGAAATGGAACAGACTAAGATCTTAATAGAGTCACCCACGTTGGATGCCTTACTATACTGGATCTTGGGACTGTGAGTTCCGCAGAGAGCTGAGACCTCGGTCCAGCGGCTCTTGTCCCGTAGAAAGACGGGGGGCGGAGACTTGACTTTCGGTGGAGCCGAAACTGATTGCGACGCAGGCTGAGACGCTGGGATCGCTGAAACAGAAGGCGCGGGAGCAGACGCAGGCGCGACAGTTTGCTGGGCAGGGACTGCGGCTGGAGTAGCTGAAACGGATGGGAGTAAGACTGAAGAGGCATCTTGCTACTTCTTCTTTGACTTGGACTTCTTGCGAACCTCTGCGAACGACGCAGAAGGTTCTGGAACTAAAGCGGAGTCGGATTCACTGCCTGGAGGGGTAATTTTCCGTTTGCATGCGGAGGAATCTACCGACATGCAGTCTGAAAAAGGATCGACGTACTCAGATGGGTCTGGAGACGCCGGAGAATCGGTTTGGAACCCCTGTGAAAAAGAGGCGGCCTGAGGACGAGCGGACCATTGCTCTCGCAAGGACTGGATTTGGGCAAGAAGGGCATTCTTCTCGGCTTCCAGTGATTGTTTTTCGCTGGACAACTGACTGAAATCAGAAGACAACTGACTGAAGTCTGAGGACGAGGGGCGAGCGGATAATTCCGCCTGCAGGGAAGTGATCTGAGCATTACGTTCAATAATATCATTCCTATAAGTGGCTAAATGTTCAGCGAGGTTTTTCCTCGGCACACTCAGGGTGACGAGGCATAATGCTGGGCTGAAAGAAAGTCTATCGGAGACAAACTGCGCTGTAAAGAAACGACCTAGTACGGACCTATTGCCGGTGAACGGCGGACGATCAGGCTTCGTTGGCATGGTTACGTATCCACCTGACCAGCGATGCTTCGGCCGGCAACAGTCGGGTCCGCCCTGAAAAGGGCAGATGAATTAGCCCCGACACCACACAGCCTCCACAAGAGAAAACTTTCCGAAAGAGCTTGACTTGGGACCTTACCCGCACGAGTGCGGGGGAGGGAACAAGGGCAGCGCAATACGAACACTCGGGAGCGGCTGCAGACACGACCGTTCGGGAGCGAACGCAAACGGGAAGTGTCGTGTTAGAAGAAAACTACTTATTATCTACTTATGTACTGTTTCAGACTGAATACTATCATTGCCAAACATCCAAATCCTTGCAGCTGTTCTGTCGTGATTGTGGAACAAACATCTATACAAACAGACATCCATACATCCATACGTCCATCCATCCACATTTATAATATTACTAAGATAATTTTAACCGAATAGTCGAAATAATGTTCTGTAATATAACACGTCAGTATATTATATACTCAAGTATCTACAATCTAAACTCCGCAAACACTAGAACTAAAACTACATTATAATTTACTGACAAAAGTACACAGATTCTATTTACAATGTGGACGGTACAATACCACACGTTTGATTTTAAATTATTAAACTAAAGTTGACCACAATTGCAGGCACTAATTGTGAACCAGCGTACGGAAGTATGGGAGGGGTCTGAGTTTATACTAAGCTGCTTAGAATATGGATCTCCCGACATTGTTTTCACATGGTATAAAGATGGAATAAAAATAAACTTTAATGTTACTACAAGGTAAGTAAACTATTGTTAAACCTTTATTCTGCTAAAATTTTAGAAATACTTATTATTGGCATTCAATACTTATTTTGTTGTTTAAACATTTGATTGCTAACATTGTGTAGCCATAACATAACAGCCATAAGTTTTTCTTTATAAAGCCTTGATACAACTACTATACTAGCATGGCTGACAGACTTTAGCTCAAAGATAAAAACATACAACTTAATATAAAGACCACTTAATAGACGACCACTTTAGCGATGGGGTAGGTATTATATACTGGGCCTCGGACGCCAGAGTTTGCGGGTTCGATTCCGGCACGGAATAACAAAAAAAATGTTCCGTGTCTGGATGTTTATCTATATTCTAGGTTCCCCCCCTAGTTCGCTACATGGTATCCCATAACACAAGCTATGCTTACTTTGGTGCCATGTAGTTGGTGTGATTGTCTGGGGATTTTATTTATTTAAGTATTTATATATACCTACATATATAGGTACTTTAACGTTTAACTTGCGTCGCCTCAATTATAGACGAAGTTCTGTATTTGCCAATGGGGCTTAGCCTTAGATCATTTACTAAATGATCTAAGGGCTTAGCCCGTACAAGTCAAAGGTATTTATTTTCAAAATTGATTGAATTTAAAGCATGAGTTTGTTCCATTTTCGATTTGTTTAAAACTTGCGTGAACAAACTCAAGAACAAATGATATGGACTGTCTTGAATCTAACCATCCATAATTGAATCTGTAATTCTCGTAAAAGAAGGCACTTATCCTGGACGGAAGAACAATAAAAACTTCAAATTATGCCAGGGATATTTGGACAAGAACAGTTGCTGAAGGCGCCTTAGGTCGTCGAATGTCAGTTCTTGGTGTGTCTGAAGCAATAAGCCTGGACACTGGTCGATGGTCATGTTCAGCAGATGATGCGAGTAGAAGAAGATGCAGAGCTTTAATGCTTTCTATTTTGATACCGCTATAAGAATGGTTCCATCCACTTTGACTGTCAATAACGTAAATTAAGCGGGTCCATATCGGTTCACTCTAATTTTTGGCTCATTACCGATTTGTGTTCATAATTATCACTCTTCATAATTTTGTTATTCAAACTTTATTTATTTATACATTTTTAGTACTATCAACGAAGCTCCTAACAGTTTAAGATCATAATGTCTTTATTCATACTGTTGCTACCAAGAACCAGTTACAATTGATAATTTTCTTTTTCACACCATTAACTTTCAATGTGTCGATCAAGACAACTTCTTCTGCGCAAACAGTTGGTCGAGACCCGATCTCATCAACATCCACTACACAACTCGACCTCATGAAATGTATAGGCTGTCAAGGCTGGGCCCATGAAGGCTGAACCAGCTGTGATACATAGGAGTTAGAAGACTTCTTTTGCACAAGATGCAATGTCACACGGTTAATGCCGGAGTTATTTCGTATAATATACGGTTTCACCCAAAGCTATTTGCTTAAAATTGTTGTATAATATATTTTTTTTCTAAAATATGTAAGTTTTAATGGGTACCTAATGAGTCCTACTGAATATATATGTTGATTTAATACCTTTGTGTTTTGAAACGGATGAACTACATCCCAAGATCCTTAGCTACACGGCTTTGACCCGGTCTACCATATATAAAATTTGAACTCGACAGTTAGTCGTTCGTGATAAATAAAACGAAAGGTTGACTTTAAATGTTTCCAGTTTAATTTAATACTTCATGAAATATTGCGAAAACCAATGAGATGAAAATAAAACACAAAGGAAAAGTACCTCCCTAATGAAGCAGTTACTTACAGCTAACAGTAAGACTCACTATCTCACAAAGGACTGGGAGTGTGTTTGACACCAGATACTTTACTTGAACACAATTAAAAATACTTGACGTTTTTCCTGAACACTGTTTTCTTTATTATTGAAAATGTTATCTCAATTTTCTTCCCTCGGAACTGAAAGTTTAATTATTTGAAAAACTTTCCCATGTTTGTTTTATTGTTAATTAAATAAATAAAGAGTTTTACTAGGTCGACGACCGTTCGTGAAGCCTTCTATACCTACCTACCAATTCTGTGTTGATAGCTCCGTGCGTACGTCCGTATCAATGTAACAATGCGTTGCCTAATGAATTCTTTAACTTTTGGTTAAGTTTACTAAGTAAATAATTAATATTTATTTTTTATCGATATTTTTCTCTTTGTATGATCTCGAACTATCACTTCCTCGAATTTCGAAAGTGACCCACCAGTCACCCTGTATATTACGGGTGATCCTGCTATAAAATGACTACATTCAGTCGGGTTGCCTCTCTTCACTCGGCCTTATAAAAACTAAAAGCCTGTACTGCGATCATAGTCAACCCTGACTATGATCGCAGTACAGGCTTTTAGTTTTTTGGATTCTATATTAAGGATAAGACCCAAATTAAAACTTAATTTAATATTTTGGTGACAGTACCCTTAAGTATTCAGCAAGTTCTGCTTCCATGCTGGACTGGGAGCGAAAGAAAAACATAGAATGTGCCAGCTGCTTCTCTTCCCGGGCATACTGTAAAAGTCAGTTAAGGGACAGAGGTTTTAAAGGCGTTTTGTGGGCGATAGGCTGACTCCCTGTCACTGCAATAGTCTATCTCCATCATTATAATACCTCGAAATTTGTCAAACGTGACATCAGATGGTTTGATGACCTCCGGTGTTCTCCCTACCCCATAAGGTATACAGGCTCTACGTTATATAATATGTATGTGTGTACCCTTAAGTATATCCGGTAAACCTATGTTTGCTGCATCTTTAAGGATATCCTATAAGTATCAAAAACAAACAGATAACAAAGTTACAGTTAATGTTCACTAGTGCAATGGTAAGTTGAAAATTCAAAGCCATTTTTAATTTCTCAGGGGCTGGCGATGTTGATTAGTTACATCATACTCGACGAGGAGTGTATTCAAGGAGCTCGTAGGATACTCTCATTACCACCACAAAGAGACTGGAATCATTCCGTGGCAAGAGATACATCACTGAGCTGTAAGTTTTTTGACGCCTTTCACACGTAGGTAGTCAATAGATACTTCGGAAAATATGTTGTGATTTTTCGCTGTGTTTTCATTCATATTGGCCTGTTGTTTAAGCAAAAGATTTTAAGGTTTTAAAACAAACATGTAGAATCATTTCAAAAGAGTGAATATTTTTTTAACCCCACTGAATTCAACCTTAAGATGACCACATGGTTGGTATATTTGTTTTTTAAATTAGTATCAATATAAATTTAATTATTCTAGTGTTGATGCAATAAATTAATCTTAAAATACAGCTACATAAACAACAAATCTGTTTACAACTTCTGTTTCACCCAGGGTATTTTATATCATAACAAAAATTTGTACTTTTTTTCTTCTTTATATATTAAACAAGGTCAGGATGTAGAAAATCGTGGAGGAGTTGGTATGTTAGAGTCTTCGTCATCACCAGTATCACCAATCGCTTCATACTGGCGAGCTCCGACGTTAGAAAGCCCGGCGTTTCACAGGTACATGAATAGGCCTTAGTAATTTTATTTTTATCTTAAGTTTCTTTGTTTATTTTTTCATCTTTCAATCACTGAACAAGATTACTTCCCACCTTTTCGATTGTTACTTTTCCAATTTCTTTTGAGTTTGTTTATTTCACATTAGGCCTAATTTGACATTACAATCTTTAATGTCAAGTATCTCTTATGTCGAACTTAGAAACGTGAAATATTTAGTTCGTAATTAGAGATCAGTTTTTGTAAGCAAGTTTTAAATTTTAAGTCTCCTAACTTTACATTAGAGACACTTAAAATTAGCGAATTTAATATCGAATCGAGCCCATTGTATATTTATTTTACACTTATGTTTCTTGATAATAATAAGTTAAATAAAACATTATTTAACTTCAGCGCAAGATTAATAGACGTATTCGTTATAAATGTATTATTTTCATTATATATGTTATATTGCACATTACGTATTAATGATATCGAGTTATTCTATTTTATTGTATATTATTTTTATTTATATATTTTATTGAGCCCACATACTGACTCATGATAAAATGTCCCTACTTTCTTTTGTTTGTAATTATTATAAGTTTTTGTTATGTATTGTTTAGGTTGTCTGGTTTTATCTGTATTTTCTTAATAAACAATAAAGAGTAAATAAGTGTCTATACACATTAAGTTATTACCAGCTTTGCAAACTATGTAAAGAATGTTCAGTTACCAATACTCGTAACTTCTAACAATATCTCCAACTCAAAGTACAATAACGATACGATTTTCTTATCAAACTTTGAAGAGATTCTTGTTTCTTTTCGGAGACATTGCTTTGTTTCACAAGTTGTTAAATGACAAAGAAATCTTTTAAGCGTTTGCATGAATAACAATTTAATATATTATAGTAATGACAAAAAGGATATGATTCTGTGGTCCTGGGTACTTTGGTTTAATTATTGTATGAAAACCACAAGAAGTTAATTATAAATGACGAAATAAATAAATAAAATAAAATTCTGTCTAACAGCTGCGCTGGCAGATTAAAATCTTTTTGACGACCTACACCCCTGTACCATATAATGGATATGATATTAGAACAACTTCCTACAGTGCGACTGCCAGTCAAGCAAGTACTGTAATAGTGTGCAATAGCATGATTATCAGTTATATTCCCATCAATTAGCACATACGAATAATACATGCGTGATTTAACATATGAAATGAAATATCTTGATTGTATTCGCGCTCTTATCAGCCACGCATTATTCATCATAATATTGCATCTAGACAAGTCAGTCAAGGCATTTTCGCGATATAATTCAATAATGTATAATCCGTTTCGAAAATGTTCTGCATAGAAAGATTGAGATATTTTTAAATGATAAGTGCCTAGTGCAATCACAATTACATCATCTTCGTTTAGTCTCGGAAACAGTTCGAAGTTAGTCATATCTGCTTCCATGGCCTTAAAAGTTACTCTCTGACGAGTGAGATTTTTCACAGAACTTTATCGACTCGTTTGTTTACGAATGTTCGTATAGTATGGAGTCAATTACAAATTTTTAGTATCATTGTAATTATTTATTTTTCAGTTATTTAGGAGTACAACATGTTTACAAACATTCAAAATTAACAAGGCACACATTTATTAAAGCTGGCCGTGCAGCAATGGATAGATTTCAATTATTGCTAACAAACCGTCTCCATACTATACGAACATTCTTATAGATACGAGTCGACAAAGTTCTGTGCTCGCACTGCAGATTAGGCGTGTTTATTTTATCGTTTATAATTGAGGATCAAACGAACTTCTAAAGTGAAGTTCGATCCTAATTATGTGAACAGCTTCTTTCGAAGCGATTGAGGTTTACTTTATGTAGTAGCGCCACCTACTGCTAGCCTTTGCACGGATTTTAGAGTCTATGATAAGGGTTCTTTTTTTTTTTTTTTTTAACAACTGTCACATTTCGCTACCAATGTCAGCATCCAGTCTACAGAACTCATTTTGTTTAAAGTCAATCTGTCTTATTCCTGTTTGTTCATTTCACTATATTGGGGTTGGGTAAAATACAAATATAAATTGAAATTACTCCATGTTGAAACATATTCATATTATGCTCATTTCAAAGCATAATAACGGGTGGGTTTATAATAAATCGCTTCGAAAGAAGCTGTTCACATAATTAGGATCGAACTTCACTTTAGAAGTTCGTTTGATCCTCAATTATATTTCACAGCTTCTTTCTTTGCGATTGAGGTTTACTTTATGTAGGATGTTTAAAGATTAGTTATAGTGAAATGAATTGGCAGAGTAGTAAGGTAAAACTCTTCAATAGTAAATAAACATACTTATTGAAAACAATTCAACAATGATTAGGCAAATTATTTTTCGTTACAAAGTTTGTTATAATTTCTAGCAAGGACTGAGGAAGAATCCGACCATCCTGCAGTCTTTTTGATAGGTCAATAGAAACTCCTAAATAAATAGCTCTTGATGTAGCAGCATGTCATGTACTATGTGCACTAAAAATATTTTCATCAATACCACTGAGAGTTAAAGTGTTTTTAACCCAGTGACTTAAAGTTTGGAAACCTATATGTTTCTTAAAACTAATAAACAAAATATCAGGTTTCCTTAAATTTTCGTTTTATTTATATACCTACATCTGTAAGGTTTTTGCTGGACAAATTTCTGGACGAATATTAAAAAACGGAAACTTTACCAAGGTCTGTTTACTATTAAATTTAGAGGTTTTTATAAACCCTTTTATAAGTACTTTTTTAGTTATTAAAATATTTTTAATCTTTGTCACGGATAAAATTTGAACACGATGTTCTGTTACAAGAGCTATTAGTGTAACAGTTTTCTTGGAAAAGAGTCTTTAAGTCAAGGTCTTCATTAGGAAATTTTGTAGGTAAGTAGCTCAATACAACTGCTGGATCCCAGGTAAGATCATACTTGATGTGGTTGGTCTTCACATAACGACTCCTTTCATGAAACTTTTTAACCTGTCATATTGGGAATTTATGTTTAATATTAATGATAATGCAGATCTATAGCTATTAATAGTACCGTACTTAGCACCTTTTTCGAAAATTTCAGTTAGAAAATGAACAATTATTGGTTTAGAAGTTTGAGTAAAACTAAAATTATTATTTTTGCAATATTCAATCCACGCCTTGATACCTCCTTCACACTGTCTCGGTAAGAATTATCCAACAAAGATGCCAACATAATTTCAACGGACTTTGAAGACAGTGATCTTTTTACTAACGCTTGCTGAACAATTTCGCGGCAACCAAGGTTAACGTTTAATGAAGGTTGTGCGCAGATCTGAAAGGAGATTTCAGCGAATTAGTATTTAGTAAATACAATCACAACACAACCTTTTAAACAATGGCAACCATAGTTGCGTGGGCCAGTATGGTACTACCACAATACCCACAGACTTTTCACTAAAAATTTTCTGAAGAGTTTTTGCATCTGGGTCACTTTTCCAGGTTACATAAATAGGACATTATAAGTTGCATCTGTTTGCAAAAAGATCAACCGATAGTATTCCTAACCTATTTGTTATATTATTAAAGGTATAGTCACTTAGATCCCATTCAGTGTCATTAAACTGTTTTCGTGACAAACTCTCAGCTTCTATATTATCTTTTGAAGTAATATAAGATGCAAAGATATTGATCTTACGCATTTCACGCTATTTCCATTGGTCTCGGGTAATATGATCCATATGTGAAAACTGAACACTACCCATTCTATTTATACAGGTAATGGTAATATCTATTCTTAACAATATATCACAATCGTAACTACCATAATTATGCGAATGTTTTAAGTCCGAAAACACTGCTTTTTATTCCAGAGTATTAATGTGTAGCGACGACTCGCTTTCCTTCCAATGACCCGCTGCCTCTTTTCCATCACAAAACCCGCCCTAGCCAGTATATGATGCGTCAGGATAGATAGTTTTAGTGTATTGGCCTGTTCTAAGAGGAGAAAAGCCCTCTTCTAGATAATTTAACCACCAAGTAAAATCATCTTTATTATATCTGGGTAAATTCACTACCTGATCATAAGTAGGATTTTTATTTGGTGACAATATTTTAAATTGCTCGAATAACTTTGTGTATTATTTTTTCTATTGTAAGAACTTTTTTTTTTTTTTTGGGGGTAGTTTTAAAATAATTTTCTCTGAATCAAAAATAAACCCAAGGAATTTACATTGTGTTCTAGGAACAAAGCAACTTTTTTCGTATGCATTAAGAAACCTAAATTTATTAAAATATGTTTTGTAATCCAAACATTGTCATTACAATCATCACAATCTTTGCCAATGTAAAATATATTATCTAGATATATTATGGATGAAAAAATTATCCCGACGTAAAAATTCCATGACTGGTTTTAATATTTTAGTAAATACTTATATAAAGAGCGGTGCATAAGTCAAACGTTTAATATTTGAATTCATATAAAACGTTGTTATATTCAAATCGAAGGTACTTTCGGAAAGACTTATCAACATTGATGAAAAAATAACTATCTTTTGCATCTATTGAGGCCATGTAGCATTGTTTTGTTAACTTATCAGCGGTTCTGTAATCTTCCATTTTGAAGTGTTTTGTAGTAAATTAATTCAAAGATTTTAAATTATGTATGAAGCGATTTTCACCGGATGGAGAAAAAATTTGTGACAAAATTTACCTGGCTCATGAGAACATACGAATATAGCATTTATTTTTAATAGTTTATCCAACGCTAAAATATAATCTTTATGGCCATGTATTGACCTTGGGTAAACACAACAGCTACTTTGTTTAGCGGGCAGATATTTAAAAGGTTTTTAGTAACCAGCTATTCACGATAATATTAATGGATCACTCGTTATCTAAGCCCATTTTTGATGAAAATATCGTAAACGTCCATCACACTGCACCTGGTGGTTTATTTCCGCTGGTTGCTAGTGTTCCACGACCGTTCGTGGTAGGTCCCACGTGGCGGGTACGTGTAGCTCTGCTGTGGAGCTCGAGCCGGCAGCTGTGGCTGCGGAGATGACGTCGTCGTTTTTTTTTTTGCAATTTGCAGTGTTTCAGCAACATCTCCTCCCAATAAATAATCATCGCAACTTGTATTGGTCAGCGTGTCACGCAGGCATACGTTTATGGAACTCATTATTATGTTACGATGAGTTTTAGTTTCCCTATTCTGGCTATCGTGACAAGCGTAACTCAGCAGTTTTAAAAGTTTTTGCTTCAAAGTTTCATTGAAAATGATGACCATCGCTTGCGATAAAGCTGCCAAGGCGATTCCAATTTGCCCTTTTTTTTTTGTTGAAGTATAGAATCTTGTTTGGTAAGAGTTTCAGCCAATGCTGCTTTTGCTTCTAAATTTAATAAAGGGAGCAAGTAAATATTTGCAAATTGCGGGTACAAGATAGTCCTCAACAGGCTTATCTTTAGATTCTTTAGATCTTCAGCCGACAACTGCTGGTTTTTAGACCTCTTCCGGGACATCAATCGTATCAAAAAAAGGCTGATAATGACGGAGGTAGCTCGGGCACTTCAAATCTTGGATTCGGCGTGCAAGATCGTCTCCACCGCAAATCAGATTAATTGCCAACGGCGATATTATCTGGTAACGGACTAATCAAAAGAATTAATTATATGCATCGAAACTCGATGACTTCACGCACATACCATGTGGGTAGTTTTGTGTCAACGACATTTTTTCTAATATTTATTAAAATTATATTAGAGATTCTCCACCGCACATCAGATTAATCGCCACCGGCGATATTATCGAGTAACGGACTAATTAGGAGAATTAATTATATGCATCGAACCTCGATGACTTCACGCACATACCATGTGGGTAGTTTTGTGTCAACGACATTTTTTCTAATATTTATTAAAATTATATTAGAGATTCTCCACCGTACATCAGATTAATCGCCACCGGCGATATTATCGAGTAACGGACTAAATAGGAGAATTAATTATATGCATCGAACCTCGATGACTACACGCATATACCATGTGGGTAGTTTTGTGTCAACGACATTTTTTCTAATATTTATTAAAATTATATTAGAGATTCTCCACCGTACATCAGATTAATCGCCACCGGCGATATTATCGAGTAACGGACTAAATAGGAGAATTAATTATATGCATCGAACCTCGATGACTACACGCACATACCATGTGGGTAGTTTTGTGTCAACGAAATTTTTTCTAATAAGTCCCAACACCGTTGGGTTCTTCGGAATTTGTAATTTGATGTCTCAACCTCCTCGAATCATTTTCTTGAAAATTTTCTCCTCCTTCGATGCACAATTTTTACCATTTAAACTTTTAAAATTTAACTACTTAATTAATATATTTTAGTCGACGTGCGCAGGCTACAGCACGGAAACGCAGAATGAGTTCTGTAGACTGGGTGCTGACATAGGTAGCGAAATGTGACAGTTGTTAAAAAAAAAAAAAAAGAACCCTTATCATAGACTCTAAAATCCGTGCAAAGGCTAGCAGTAGGTGGCGCTACTACATAAAGTAAACCTCAATCGCAAAGAAAGAAGCTGTGAAATATAATATTCACTATTTTTAAGCTAAGCCTGGTGAGAGTTAAATCGCGATTATGTGCATTTATGTATGATCGCTGCAGCGATTTTGAAATCGACAATCATATTCGGTAACGCTCTGTTAAAATGTGATTGCCTTAAAAGTTTAAACCAATTTTTGAACTCTCCGTTCACAGCTTCTAGCACCTACTGGCATATCTTTTTTTTTATCACATGCTCAATTGAAGCAAGTGCTCAATTGTAGCATTCTTTCGTGCTTGAAATGAGCATGTGTAACAGTAGCATTAGTTCCGAAAACATATTTTGTAATAAAATCTCAAGTTTTTACAATTCATTCTGCAAAAATTAAACAGTCAACCAGATATTATCACGTTTAAGGCACTCACAACTACTAATTTAATTAACGTGCAGGATGCTTAGTTTTCAATTTTTTATTCAGCGATTTTCTAAGATTTTTTCACTTTGGCTTTGTTTCAACGTCATATGGTCTAGATTCTTTGTATAGGTACCTACCAGATAATATCTGTTTTTCAACATATTTCCTTTATAAGAAAACTTGTATGACCTTTAAACCATATGTCTTTATTAATTGAAAAGTTACAAGTACAAGTAACCGGAATATTTTGCGGTTTTATTTTTTTTCTCATTGAGCTCCGGTTTGCCTCTCTCTCTCTTCATAGATCTCTTCATACCATCTGATGATGAGGTCTGCCTTTCTTATTTTCTGCATCCACTTCGACCTATTGGACCTTGGTATCGTCTTCAGAAGCTCCGCAAGACCTTATTCCTTATTATAGACCTTTCGCAATTACCTATGGTTGGAAAAACCACATACATACGTAACTTCACGCCTGTATCCCTTACGGGGTAGGCAGAACACCAGAGGTTATAAAACCATCCGACGTCACGTTTGACAAATTTGGAGGCATTATAATGGTGGAGAGAGGTTATTGCAGTGATAGGGGGTCAGCCTATCGCCCACAAAAAAAAATCTCAAAGTCCCTTAACTGACTTTTACAGTATGCCCGGCAAGAGAAGCACCTGGAACATTCTATGTATTTCCTTCGCTCCCAGTCCAGCATGGAAGATAAATTTTGATTGGAAAAACTAATGTTATTTTTAACCCCCGACGCAAAACGAGAGGGGTGTTATAAGTTTAACGTGTCTGTGTATCTGTGTATCTGTCTGTGGTATCGTAGCGCCCAAACGGATGAACCGATTTTCGTTTAGTTTTTTTTGTGTTATAGATAATTTTATCCCGAGTGTTCTTAGCCATGTTTCATGAAAATCTGTTCAGCCGTTTGAAGATCATCAGCTCTTTTCTAGTTGATGAGGGGATCTGACTACCTTCCATATGTCCTTTCGATGCGAAATTTGGTACCGTATTGCTTCAATTATATTGAAAGTATATGGTAAGGTAACCATGACCTGATCAGCCGTTTGAAGGTCATCAGCTCTCTAATAGTTGATGAGGGGATCTGAATAGCTTCCATATGTCGTATCGATTCGAAATTTGGTGCCGTATTACAACAATGATATTGATAGTATATGGTAAGGTAACCATGACCTGATCAGCCGTTTGAAGGTCATCAGCTCTCTAATAGTTGATGAGAGGATCTGACTAACTTCCATATGTCGTATCGATTCGAAATTTGGTGCCGTATTACAACAACGATATTAAAAGTATATGATAAGGTAACAATGACCTGATCAGCCAATTCAAGATCATCAGCTCTCTAATAGTTGATGAGGGGATCTGAATAGCTTCCATATGTCGTATTGATTCGAAATTTGGTGCCATATTACTACAATTATATTGAAAGTATATGGTAAGGGAACCATGACCTGATCAGCCGTTTGAAGATCATCAGCTCTTTTCTAGTTGATGAGGGGATCTGACTACCTTCCATATGTCCTTTCGATGCGAAATTTGGTACCGTATTGCTTCAATTATATTGAAAGTATATGGTAAGGGAACCATGACCTGATCAGCCGTTTGAAGGTCATCAGCTCTCTAATAGTTGATGAGGGGATCTGACTAACTTCCATATGTCGTATCGATTCGAAATTTGGTGCCGTATTACAACAATGATATTGATAGTATATGGTAAGGTAACCATGACCTGATCAGCCGTTTGAAGGTCATCAGCTCTCTAATAGTTGATGAGAGGATCTGACTAACTTCCATATGTCGTATCGATTCGAAATTTGGTGCCGTATTACAACAACGATATTAAAAGTATATGATAAGGTAACAATGACCTGATCAGCCAATTCAAGATCATCAGCTCTCTAATAGTTGATGAGGGGATCTGAATAGCTTCCATATGTCGTATTGATTCGAAATTTGGTGCCATATTACTACAATTATATTGAAAGTATATGGTAAGGGAACCATGACCTGATCAGCCGTTTGAAGATCATCAGCTCTTTTCTAGTTGATGAGGGGATCTGACTACCTTCCATATGTCCTTTCGATGCGAAATTTGGTACCGTATTGCTTCAATTATATTGAAAGTATATGGTAAGGGAACCATGACCTGATCAGCCGTTTGAAGGTCATCAGCTCTCTAATAGTTGATGAGGGGATCTGACTAACTTCCATATGTCGTATCGATTCGAAATTTGGTGCCGTATTACAACAATGATATTGATAGTATATGGTAAGGTAACCATGACCTGATCAGCCGTTTGAAGATCATCAGCTCTTTAATAGTTGATGAGAGGATCTGACTACCTACGATATATCCTATCGATTCGAAATTTGGTACCGTATTACTTCAATGAAATTGAAAGTGTATGGTAAGGTTACAATGACCTGATCAGCCGTTTGAAGATCATCAGCTCTCTTATTGTTGATGAGGGGATCTGACTTCCATCTTCCTAATATTAAAACCTACTTTAAAAAGTACAAAATAAAAGTAAAATTTAAAATTAAAAAAAACCCCCGACACAAAAAAAGACCCTAAAAACTAACAAATAATATTTTAAACCTATTCTAATTATTATGTTCCCATATATAATTGACTGTAAGACTTGTACTTTAAAATATTTTTATTTTCCGAGTGTCATCGCCGCGTCGAGGGACCGCTAAGTGAGAAAAACAGTTGTCAGTTGCAGATTGCATCAAAAGAATTCACTCCGAAAAATTCGTAAAATCGACACAACCGTCAACGTCGTTTGCCCTCACGTGTCTGCCCGTTCGGGTCCGCACTTGGTGACGCCCACCCCCGCGCCGCAAACCGCACACCTAGCTCGCCGCGAACGGCATTACGTAGAGCGTAGACTATGCATGAAACTTAAGATCGCTCATACCTAAATGTAATAATAAATTAGCTGTTGTTGGCTTAATACTTTATATACTTGAGCGGTCCCCGACGCGGCGACGAAGCTCGGAAAATAAAAATATTTTAAAGTACAAGTCTTACAGTCAATTATATATAGGAACATAATAATTAGAATAGGTTTAAAATATTATTTGTTAGTTTTTAGGGTCTTTTTTTGTGTCGGGGGGTTTTTTAAATTTTTAATTTTACTTTTTTTTCTTTCTTTAGTTAATTGCATACATGTTCTATAGGAGATTGAACTCACGGTTGTGGGTTCACTATTCAAACGTTCTGAATTCAAGCTGAACAATGAGTTCAAAGAAGTAGCTCTTGTGTTGAGGAAGTAAGGACTGGTTTCCCATAAATATAGTAAGATCACGTATGCCTGGCATGCAATAATTCTTAATACTATAATATCGTCAAATATCCTCGTTCCAAACATTCCTTATAAAAAAAGGTAAGTACCTACCTACATGGAAATTAATAAAACTACTTTGTTGATTTTAAATGCTTATATATAACTTGCAATGAATGTTTGTAAGTAAGTTTGGGTGAAATCTTGCAACGGAATACATTGAGCAAATATCTTTTACCAAGTGTTTGTAAATTTTGTTGTATGCATCCTAAAAGCTAATAAATATAGTCGAAATTGGAACCTTCAGTTATTAATATGTTGTTATCCTTGTCACCTGTTGTAAAGTGATTATGAAGATTAAGATGTTACAAGTCGATTAACGAGCAATCTATTTATTCGACGCTTGAAAACTTATTATCAATCAATCTAGTAGAAATAGACCTACTTCCTTCTTTAGTTTTCCCATACAAAAAATATTTATAGCCTCTGTTTAGAGGCGTAACTCTATTTACTCTGAGCGTAGGTATGCCAAGCACCTTGCACAGTAAAATATCGCTTGAAAATAATAATAGGTACTTCTTACAGAATGTAAAGTGAGGAGCAAACATTTTTTTGTTTTAATTTTTTGTGTTATTTATCAAGATTGTAAAAAGTCGTAGAACAAAATGTTGTTGGGATTGATGTTGGGGCTCGCAAGAGGTGTATAATCAGTTGCTTGGAGTCTACAATGACAATGAAACGTCGAAAAATTTAAACAGTGTTTTCTTTTAGATTCTGAATCGTAAAAGTTGAACAAAATAATATAATGTTATAAGTACAATCATTTGACTGCATATCATTCGTGTAATAATATGATCATTTTAGAAATTATCAGAAATTATTCAACCAAACCATAAAATTAAGAAAGCTTTAATATATTACAATAGATAAACACCTAAGTTGTAATTCCAGCTTTTTTACATTATTAATTAAAATCACAAGCATATTAATCTGGATACACCAGTTTCTCATAACGCAATTTTTGCGCAAACTTAATGAAACTCAAAAAATTACTTGTGTGAAATGATTGCCTTGAAACCTATGGGCCATTGCGAGCATTTTCATACAGTTAAAAATTCAGAAGCCGGTACTAAATCCGAGCACTACCCTCGCACATTTAAACAAAATGGTGGTGAATTTTATTACTTGATGAAAAATTGTGGAAAATGTGGAAAACATTTGATGAAAGGGTCGTTCGTTTAAAAAAAGTCAACGATAGCGAAAAATGTGGAAGCTCTGGGGATTTTCAATGCGCTTATTTTTGCTTTCCTAGCTGGTTTGTTGTATTGTGATAACGTTGTCAACTTAATATTTAACATCGGAAAAGTGGAAGAAGATAAATTTTTAAAACGATAGAAATATCTCTCCACTGTTATCCACTTAGTACTGAGCCTCGTGAGATTAAGTGTTACACGGACTTTATTCATAACTAGCTGTGTCCGCGGCTCCGCTCGCGATAATTTTAGGATAAAAAGTATCCTAGTTTTTGCGTGAAAGCTGAACAAATATCCACGCTTTCATATTTATAATATTAGTAAGGATAAGGATTGATATTATATAATATTTGACAGTGAATTGTTTAGATCACTTTCACATGAGGCTTAAGTATCTATGGAACGAAAATACTTCAGCGCAAAGCTTCCGAGTAAACTATATTGAAAGTTGACCCGTCCGGCACGTGAACATGAAGATTTCTAGAACTGCTAACCCGGGAAAGAGCGACGTATAACTGACCATGTGAGAAACAACTGACACCGAGATCTACTCCAGCAACACGAAAAGTCTGTCCTTGAGCCTTATTAATTGTCATTGCAAAACACTCCGATACTGGAAATTGCGTTCTTTTAAATTGGAATGGAAAATTATTTGGTACTATGGGAATTCTGGGAATAAAGACGGTTTCTCCTGCACCGCAACCTGTTAAAATTTGTGATATCCAAATAGAATTATACCCAGAAATATGTACAACTTACAACAGAAAAAGAAAGAAAATAAAGCTGAAACGCCTGTGCAATGCTATCTACCTATACCTACTTCACTTAAAAATAAATACCTATAACTTCAATAATTAATAAAAGTACCTACGCTTTTACCTAAAAAATACAAAAAAAACTGAACATAAATTAGCCAAAATTTGGAATTTGACCGAATATTTAAACATTACCAAAACAACTAATACCTACTTTATAAAATAACAACGAAAGAAATTCAAATAAACTATTTAAAGACTATATTGAATGAATGAATAAAGCTTGCCTCGCCTCCCGCCTTTTTATACCCTACCGCCGCGCCGCGCCGCCGCGAGCCGCGTCGAGCGCGGCAACCGTTACGCAAAAATAATCCTTATATCATTCAGTATTCACGCGCGATGGGTTATTAGCGTATTTCATGTATAAGTTTGGTGTTTCTATACCGATTTCTATGATTCTTTTTTTATTGAATAGGTAATAATGTTAATTTTTTTTAATTAGGGATGACTGATGAGTGAGACTATTATAAACGTAAGAGTAAACAAATATAATCAGAAAGCTCCGAACTGCTAAGCTATCGGGATTTACACGTGTTATTGTGAGTCAACCATAAAATTTAGACATATACTATTGTGGAATATTTTTTATATAATTTTATGAAGAATATTTCTGTCATACATGATTTCTAGCTAGTGTAGCTTTAACCATTAAGGCTGCACACGCAACGGAAGCTTTAAAAAATGATGTAATTTCTCCCGTTTTCCCAACATTTCCCTTCACTGCTCTGCTCCTATTGATTGTAGCGTGATAATAAGTATAAGCCCAGGAGTATGAAGAATAATTTTACCAAGTTTCGTTAAAATCCGTTGAGTAGTTTTTGTTTCTATAAGGAACATACAGACAGACAGACAGACAAAATTTTTACTGATTGCATTTTTGGCATCAGTATCGATCACTAATCACCCCCTGATAGTTATTTTGAAAATATATTTCATGTACAGAATTGTCCTCTCTACAGATTTATTATAAGTATAGATATAGAAGATATAGATAATATAAGATTGTTCCGATAATTAAGCGCCAATCAAATTTCGCTATATAACTTGGTGTTCTGCCAAGTTTGAAATTGAGCAAATTTCCTCGAAGTAGACTCTTTAGTAGACTTATTTTTCCCATTTTTTTTTTCATAATGAGATAGTTTTAACAGATTTGAGTTATAACTCTAGTATCTACTAGTGTTACATTATACTTATAAAGGTCTCGAATATTTACTTTTTAACCGTGAAAATAATTACAATAAACATTAAAACTTTTGAGAATGATGTCCACTAATTGTCCTAAATTTTCAATGTGCATAAATAACAAGATACTGCATAAAATACTTTCTAACCTGATTTTATCATAAATACTTACAACTTTTTCATAAGTCGGCCAAACAGGATTTCTTAAACAGATTTTGACTGATTTAAAGTGAGAAAATCTGATTTGTGCGGGTTTTGGGAAAACGGGCGTATAAAACGTGATATACAATAAGGAAGCGCTCTCTAAGCGGAAAAACCAACTACGAAAGTCTGTTCCCAAGCAGTGACCCACCAGCCATATAAATAATGAGAATGGCATTTCAGTGTATGGTGGTTGGTACGTTGGCGGAACATTAGTAGCGGGCAGGTGTCCAAACAGTCTCATAAAACTGCAGTTAAAAAGATGTCTGCCGGGATATTTTCGAAAACAAAACTTTTCAAAAGTTGTTTCTCGTTCTATCTATAGTTTTCAATATGTTAACTGTGTAAGTAACTTGTACTTACGGTTAAGCGCGAAAGAAAAGTAAATGTTGCATTTAAGTGCAACGGTGGCCGATTTGACAGGGGTGATCAATACCCAAACTTCAGCAAAGAAGTATAAAATAATATATGTGGTGACTCGGAATGAACGAGTGAATGGGAATAAAGATTGAGGCATCGAGGCGCCCTCTTGTATCTCTGTTATGGCATTGACCGGTTGACAGCGCGTGCGAGTGGACGTGTCGACTCCTCTGACTAAGTACTGATTGTGTTTTATTTCACCCAGTGCTAGTAGAAATCGGCTGAACGCCACAACTGGCGACGAGGATATATATGTGAGTACATATACTATTATTCTGCAAAAGCAGAACAAATGTGTTACTGTGTTTAAACTGGTCCATAATGAGCAATTTTTATATTTGATATGAAAAAAAAAAAAAGAGAAAGTGTAGATTAATATATTAATATTTATACTGACACTCTGTAAATTTATTTCAGAAAGTATTACAAAAGTCCCTTGACGCATAAAATTATTTTTAAAATAAATTTAAAGTGAATCTTACTAAGTGCCTTACTTTTATAATATGCTTTGAGTAATAAGCTTACTATCATATCAATATCAAAATTCAATAATAGTTGTATCTAGAATCACAATTGTTCAATACTAGTTAGGTACAAAAAATTCTCATTGCATAAATAAAAATAATAATGCAAATTTGCTCATTTTGGATAGATTGTTAATACATACTTATGAAAAGTTTCGTGTAAAATTCTATGGTTATACAGTTTCATCATTAAAATGAGGTTAAAAAATTACTCAATCATAAACTAATGTAAAATAACATGAATTTTGCAAAATGTTTTTCAACTCTGGTTACCTGAATTTGATCAAGTAATCAAAAGTACAAAAACCCTAAATTATCGTTTGGAATATTCATGAGTCATCGTGTTAATAACAACCCATTCGAAGTGTTTTTGTCAAACAATGTTAAAGTTGAAAATTTCTTAGTAACAATGGATAATCAACCCATTAATAAGAAATAAATAGATTAGTCTCGTAGAAACAATAAATATAAGCGATTTGCATTTAAGTGAATTGATAATTGATAAATCAGGTTGCCTGTATCAATCAATTTATGCAAATAAAATGTTTCTATGAGATTGTACAATGATGTTTTTGTCAAACAATGTTAAAGTTGAAAATTTCTTAGTAACAATGGATAATCAACCCATTAATAAGAAATAAATAGATTAGTCTTGTAGAAACAATAAATATAAGCGATTTGCATTTAAGTGAATTGATAATTGATAAATCAGGTTGCCTGTATCAATCAATTTATGCAAATAAAATGTTTCTATGAAATTGTACAATGTACTTCTCATCTAATGCAACTAAAATGTTCCCATGAGGTTGTACAATGTACTTCCCATCTAATGGTATAACGAGTAGTGTTTGTGTATCTGCTAAGTAGATACTGTACACTGTCTCATGTCCGCAAGTTGGAGTAACGTGAAACGGCCAGTCGGTCGAGCGACGGAGTCGGTGTCTGACGTTACCTAGGGCTCGGCGTGACAGTGAACCCGTAACCCAGGAGGGGCACTACATAACAACTTTTAAAACAACTGCACTAAAATAGTTATTGGGTCATCACAATGTTATGTTTATTTAAAAAAAATATAATTAATTGGCTGTTGTAGGTTTTCATTGCATTAATACAACAAACAGTAAAAATATGATCCGTTAGCTCTTTACTTTTACAAATGTAACATTACTTAATATGTCATGTAACAAATTAAGGAAATAAGATTCGTCGGTTAACATAAACAAAAGCAACTATGTTGCTTACAAAAGAAAACTATTATAACTAGTTAGAAAGGTGTATTCATTCTGCCATTAGTTATTAAATTTTCGAAAAACAATTCATTTATCTGAAATGACACAAATGAGTGTAAAATGGAATAACTTACAATAATTTTTATAACGTATACTTATACTCAAAAAACTAAATATATTAAATTAAATATTTCCCTGACAAAATCGAGTCAACTGAAATTTCATAACGGAAATGAAATTTATTGGAACGATTTGAAATAAAATAATAATTAATTGGAATTAATGTCATTTTGGTTAAATAAAGGTCAACTGAAATAAAGTAGATATCATATTAGATACAATTAAAATAAGCGTTAGAGCTTCAAGCGTGGTTTGAAAGTTTTCTTTGTAGCCACCGAAATTGATGCTACTTTATTGTATTCTGCAGGGCTGTCCCAACAAGAAATTTACTATAATATTCCTGGCGCACATGTCAAAGACAAGAAAATATAGATGTGTATAAGATAGCAGTAGGGGAGTAAACGAATATTTTGTCCTCAACAAAGTTACATGTATGAACGTCATGTCTTTCGATTAATGCGCCACGAAAATGCTAAAGAATTTGAAAAGTTTCTGGTTAGGCTTCGAAAGCAAATTTCGAAACAAAACTTCTCTAACGAAAATGATAATCTGATAAGACAGATTATAGAAAAGTGCAGTTGTTCAAAGTTAAGAAAGAAAGTTTTTTACTAGGAGATAACTTTACCATAAATATGATAATTTCTGAATCAAAACGCCAAAACAGTCGAAAGACAGATGAGCGGTTTGCAGAATAAAGAAGTTGCAAGAAAAAAAAAAAAAGAAAAAAATATGAAAAGAATATGAGATTTATTGAAAGTGTTAAGCAGGTCATTTCAAAAAACAATAGTGCACATGCACCATCAAACGAAAGCCTGCTCAAATGTCTCATGATAAAAACACATCCTAACGACAATAAAGAGTCTCGGCGTAGGCAAACTACCAATGTCGATTACATATTTTACATCGACGATGATGCAAATGTCGTATTGGCGGTGTGGATGTCGATTTACTAATAGATTCTGGCATCAAATGTAATATTTTGTCACAAAATATTGAGGAAATGCTAAAGAGATGTTCTGTGGTAGTATCAAAACAGGCAAAACATTCATAGCTTACCTAACCCTAACTATGCTGGGTTTATTTAATGCTCCCGTCCCATTTGGAAATGAGTAAACAAAAAAAATGCAAATTTATAAGTGCTCAAGCTTGGTATAAATAATGATTTTATTAATAACATTGGCCCTACATTATCCTAACAATAATGGCGTAAAATTGAATATAATAAGACTAAGATTGGAGGAAGAAAAGTTACCTACTTCCGAAAAGATTTCGAAGCGCGTTGGCGCCACGATTCTTACAACACTTCAAGCTTCTCTTTTACGCTACTACCTAATTTTTATCCAGTTATATAATCGCGGGAACCTTTAATTGGCTCTCCATAGTTTATATTAAACAGTATATAAGTTTGTAACAAAGCTGTTGGTTCTCCAAAAACATACATAAATAAATAAAACGCAAATAAAATTATTTTTATACCATGCATTTTCTTGGGTGAGTTAGGATATAGCTTATACTATATACCAAAGACCAAACTCTTACCCCATTTATTTTTGCCAACTTTTATTGGTCCATTAGAGCCACCGATATGAATTTAATAATGGTTTCTGTATATGATTTTCACTAATATTGCAGAAAGTTTTACACACTTTCAAAGTTAAGTGTCATTTCAATAAAACTTTACAACAAATTCACTTTGTAGTAATATAATGCATTAATTCAACTTCCATGCTGGACTGGGAGTGGAAGAGGAACGTGGAATGTGCCGGCTGCTTCTCTTCCCGGGCATGCCGTGGGAGTCAGTTGGGGGACAGAGGTTTTATTGACGGTTTTGCGGGCGATATGCTGGCCCCCTGTCGCTGCAATGGCCTCTCTCCATCATAATAGTACCTCTGAATTTGTCAAACGAGACCGCAGATGGTTTCATAGCCTCTGGTGTTCTGCCTACACCGTGGGGGATGCAGGCGTGAAGTTATGCACTATGCAATTCACTTGGTTTTAGTTATAGTTACTTGTTTCACTTGAACAGTTAGTGGCAATAATACTATTATATTCGATTTTGTTTGATACTATTTCATGATTTTAACCGAAAAATTTAACAAAGAAATAACAAGAAAAACCAAAAATACTGACTGAGTGAACTGTGGAGGGTCAAGTTCACATGATTTCAAATTGTGTTATTGTATAACTAAGTGCAGTCCAGTTATTGTACTTTGCATCTTATTTGTTGTGCAGTGCTATTGGCCTAGCCGACATTTGCTTATATCTCTTGATTTAGTACCCTTATTGTTTTAGTTCAGACAAAATTGTCTGACTGAGATTACTGAAATTGTAATTAATTTGTAACCATAGTAGGTTAGAAAAGCTATAAATAAAGTCGATCATAACCTGGTTGTGTCCAGGTTGAAGGTTTACAGTCTTTCCCAGGCTGAGAATCAATATAAACTCTCATTATTTAAAGCAAGATGTGTTGATATTGATAAAATTTATCAAGGTTGTTAAAAAATTGCGTAATCAATTGTCCTTTGAAGCCACCGAAGATTTAGATAAAATCAATACGGACAAGCGTAAAATTATAATTTATTGATATTATAAAAAAAGCATGTTATTAAGAGCTTAGAATTTAAACCAGTTCCTATCACTTTATTAGGATGTACCTACTAAAGGCTTGAAAAAAAAAACAAAAGTGATTCAAGTTTTAGAAACGACCACTGACAACTCAAAGCCATGTAAAACATTCCAAAGAGCTCATGTTTCTCACAGTCAAGGTAGAAATAACAAAAGCCAAAAATTAATTTCTTTAAATATTCGTAATAGAAAGAGGTTCATCATAAATAATAGATTGTGTCTTCGATATTTGCTTGTATGGAACTAGCTAAAATATTACACAATACTATCCAATATTTAGCGAGGTTAAAATAAGCCAAGCCCAAAAGTCAGACTGGAAAAATGTTTGACTATCTTACAATGCACAATAGTACTCCGCATTGGAAAAAGGCAAATTGCCTTCTTTATAATTCTTTTTAATAGGTTATACACAGGTTAGGTTATACACTCCTACTTACGCTATTCACTTGGAACATGACGTAGCTCATGAACAGGTCAAGGATAGAAAGAAAGAAATGAAAAAAAAAAAAGGAAAGGACAAGCTGGAGTGTCATCGAAATGTTGTTGTTTTAAAGAAGATCGAGGGTATTTTTTAAAGTCTTTTCGCATTATAGTACGCAATTCTGTATTGTATAAGAGAATAACTAAACTGATATTTTAGTACTAGTTTCCTATTAGTGTAGTCTTTTATAACAATATGTTACAATTATATTAGTTAATTAAGGTTATAAAATATGTTAAAATGTCTATAACCCTTCAATAGATTTAAGGATAAGTGTTATGTGAAATTGTTATTGTGTATTTAAAAAGATGATTGCTGTTGAGTTTCTTGCCACTTCTTCTCAACAGATCGACTTTCCGAAGTGGTGGTAGATTCAGTTCAATTTGTAAATAATGTAACTTTTAAAAAAAAAAAAAAGAAAAAAAAAAGAAAGGAGAGATGTGGTGACTCGGAATGAACGAGTGAATGGGAATAAAGATTGAGGCATCGAGGCGCCCTCTCGTATCTCTGTTATGGCATTGACCGGTTGACAGCGCGTGCGAGTGGACGTGTCGACTCCTCTGACTAAGTACTGATTGTGTTTTATTTCACCCAGTGCTAGTAGAAATCGGCTGAACGCGACAATATATAAAAAAATTAAAAGGCTTTGCGAGAGCGATTCATCGGTGCAAACACCAAAATTAATTTAATTAGCCTATTAAGTAATATTCAACGGATTTAAACTTAAATTAAACTTTTGAAATCAACAAGAAGGGAGAACCAAGAATTATAATTTCATGAAAACTGTAAATGTGGTGGATGGAAACGTTAGTCGAGTATTCGGCTGCTGTGTGAGAGTTCCTGGGTTCGAATCCCAGCCGCGCCAGTTTTTATGAACTGGCTCAAGTCTTGGTGTATTCTAGGATTATACATACGAAAGCTTACATGGGGATTGTTGAGGATTACGCTGGTGCAGCAGAGTAAAAGGAAAAGGCTAAAGTCCAAACTATTGTTATATTTGTTCCAAAACGTGGGGAGAAATTGAGAGGGTAGGGGGCGCGCGATTTGCTTGGGAGCGACTTACTACTATTGCGACTTACCTACTACTATTACAACTGACTAGTAGGTATTTTAGTAGTTGGTTTGCCCTACCCGAAGTCTCAAGTCTCAAGTACTCCGCGCTTCCCGTTTACAAAGTGAGCTTAAATTATAATATTGTTAAATGGTTCCCTTCCATGCTGGACTGGGAACGAACAAAAAACATAGTATGTGTCAGCTGCTTCTCTTCCCGGGCATACTGTAAAAGTCAGTTGAGGGACAAAGGTTTTATTGGAGGCTTTTTTTGTGGGCGATAAGCAGACCCCCTGTCACTGCAATAGTCTCTCTCCATCATTATAATGCCTCCAAATTTGTCAAATGTGACATCAGAGGGTTTAATAACCACCAGTGTTCTGCCTACCCCGTAAGGGATACAGGCGTGAAGTTATAATGCTGTTCATGCTTAAATGGTTAAGTATTGATAGGTATATGTAAATTATATTGTGTTAGGTATTTAAATAAATGGTAGGTACAGACTAAAAACGTTAATAAGTTTGGTAGCTAACAAGGGTCAAACAGTCGATATGTCATGTTGGATAATTTATTATTTAAGTACAGGAAGGTCATGCATATTCACTCCCACTCTATCGCCTGGGACATTTGCCTCGAACAAACTCGGCGATTTCCACCTTCGCACCAATTGTAAGTAGTAATAATGGCTTGTAAGTCCCGCATGGTGTCACAACACAACGTGCATTTGCCCTCATCCTTTTACTCCTGGAGAATTCCTTGGTGGTGTGTATTAGTGCGTTGGTCGAGTACCTACTCAGTTGTGGCGTGTGACGAGTCCTGGGTTCAAATCCCAGCTGGGCCAGTTCAGGAAACGAACTATTTTCTTAGGAATCTACTAGTTTCTCCTATATGATCTCCATGACACAAGCTTATACAGGGAGTCTGGTGATTTCAGATATTGAAGGAGAGTACTCTGTACTCGATTCTAATTATAATTATATAATAAAAGTGTGCACAGTACAGAAATAAGTTCGCTGATCTGACGGCCAACCAAGTACGACGGCCTCCAGTAGTGGAGAGGCACCTAAAGAAGAAGAATAAAAGTAGGTAAGTACTTAGTTTTTCACCAGAATTCCCTATAAATAAATACAGAGACATTGTTACACTTTTCCCGACGACGCGCCGCCTTAGTGAACACGCACACAGTAGTGTTCCCGCCACACGCGAATCACCACCCGCTAAGTATCTATTGTATAACGCTTATGTAACCAGCGTTACGTAATGAATTCTTTAACTCTCGATTGAGTTTACTCAGTAAATAATTCATATTTACTTTCTATTTTTTTCTCATGATGTATGATCTCAAACTATCACGTCCTTGAATTACGAAATGAAACCACCAGTCACCCTGTGTAAAACTAATTGGGGCCGCATAGTTGATGTGGCAGTGTGGGTTATTTATTGATTTTTTCTTACTGAACAGGAAGGTCATGCATATTCGCAACCAGCGGATCATCTGTGACATATTTTGCCTAGCCCAAACACAGCGTTTCTCGACTTGATATCCGTGGTGGTGCTATTGGCTTGTTTTTCCGACACGGTTTCATAGCACTCATTAGTTCTTATCCTTTTACTTCTTAAGAAGTTCAGCCAACGTAGATGACGTGCGTAGGTAAACTGAGTCAGTGCTACCATTACAAAAATACGATCACAGGTTTTCTTAGGTTATCTTAATATTAACATCCTAACTATAAATAACAATAGTTAAATTTTAACAACACATTTTTATCAATTTTAAACCTCAAAAATTCACTCTCACAGGGAACCTGCTATCAATCTAAAATTTGTTCAAACGTATTAGTCTCTAGGGTCTTGAGAAAATACCGTTTTATTCAAAATTACTTTTAATATATGGCAAGATATGGATCATTAAATTTTAGCTATGGAGATAGAGGCGATTATTTTAATAAATTCGTGGGCCTTCATTGTTTGAATCTAATGGTGAATCCTCATTCAAGTTATACTTCACTTATTGGATAGGTTTTCTCCAATGAAAACTACAAAATTCCAAAATCCAAATCCCTGAATCACTACAAACAAACTTTCATTACCTTATGAGACTTAGCTTTCAGGGAAGAAGCGGAACCTATTTCGCCATAGACTCACGTGACACTTATTAGGTATTTCTTGTATTTCACCTAAATAAAGTACTAAGTATATGAAATAAAAAAATGCAGTACGAAAATTTCCACGGTCTGGTTCGAATTTCAAATATCCAGAACAATGTCTTGCTCAAAGTTTTCAAAAACTTTGAAAAATTCAAATAGAAATATTGCTAACGATCTGAGTTGAAGTAAACGACGCCTTTTCAATACCCATTGAATGGACTGTGAGTGTGAACTAGGATTAAAAACTTCTACTGATTTTAGTGCCCGTGGCAACTAGGTTAAACGTTTGCTTTTGTGTAAGCGAAATGAATGCATTAAAACTTATAACAAAGTGGAAATTCAGAGATCCTCTGAAAGATATTTTCCTGTTGATAGTAAAATATATGTTTATGTTATTTAAACACAAATACATTTTTATTATTTAAAGGCGATTGTCAAACTGGGTACCGCATTAAATTCTTTTTCGATTGGACAGAATTCGTTTATGTGTCAAGTCGAGTTTGGTCTATCGTGTTCGTTTCGTAATTGCACCACTTTAAAGGTAGGTTTATTAAAAACATTTTGCCGTGCGAGCAGGAGTAACAATGAAATCTTTTGTAAAATAGTGATTTGTTTATTTTTGTCGCTTCCGCAATTAAAAAATAACTTGAATATCCAAAGTATTTTGTATTAACTAAAACATAAAAAGAAATGGCATACGGTACTATATTCGGTACCTATATTCACGTGATTTTCAAGTTCGATTCACTAAGTTTTTTTTATTCTTAACTGCTATGTAAATCTTATCATAGTATTTTGTCGAGCGACTGGTGTAGGGGTAACGTAAGTAATTAAAGATCATCTGTAATTTTCATGGAACATTCAAAACACAAACATCACCATACACATATTTTACACTCAACAACGACACTCTGCAATTTTATATTATACAGAATAAATAAAACTACTTTTTAACCGGATTAATCGCGTATAATTTATATTTTACATTTTAACTCGACGTTTCGGTGTCTTTGCAGACCCAGTGGCCACGAGCGACTATAAGACAATATTATATAGATTATTTGATTAAGTATATAACTTTGGAACATACATGTATAAAATTTTATTAACGGAGGAGGCGTTGTTACCCGCGACACAGTAATTATTTACTAATGCGGTAACATCGACATAATAAATGTATGTACTCAATGTTTATGTTCCAATAAATATTTTTTTCATTTTTCATTTATTATTTTCATATTTCATTGCTTCTATGCTGGACTGGGAGCGAAAGAAAAACATAGAATGTGCCTGCTGCTTCTCTTCTCGGGCATACTGTAAAAGTCAGTTAAGGGACCGAGGTGTTATGGGAGGCTTTTTTGTGGGCGATAGGCTGACCCCCTGTCACTGCAATAGTCTCTCTCCACTATTATAATGCCTCCAAATTTGTCAAACGTGAAGGTTTTATTATTATATTTCAGATGGTTTTATTACCTCTGGTGTTCTGCCTACCCCATACGGGATACAGGCGTGAAGTTATGTATGTATGTATTTTCATATCCCATATTTCACAATGGCCTTTCGTCAGTTTATATCATTATTTATTAAAATATAATGAAAGCGAGGAACTGCCGATGTATTTTTCAAATCTGAACTGTTTTAGTTTTATTTACATTGTTTTGCCAGTTGCGATAAGTTTTTTCTGAGCTGAATGAAATAATTATCAATAACACAATTATTTATGAAAAAAAAGTCTTATATCTTGATAGTTTAACAAATAATTGGGTTTCAAAAATCCATAATTCTATTAATGTATATCGTCAGTGGAAAGGATAAAATGCTAAAGAGCCAAATTAGCCATATTGAGTTATATTATACAGTTCGACGGTATTTTTTTTTCTGCGTAGATCTGTCTTCAAGGTTTCGTAGCGATCTGAGCACTTTTTTGGCGCTTTAGCAATCAAAATTTTTGACAGATTGTCTTAAAACTTCGCCAGCATAATGACTAAAGCGGCGTTTTTTTGGGCTTTTTTTTAACAAAAGTCGCTTAAGAAAAAGTTCTCTCACGCTTTTCTTTGTTTACTGTGACGTTTAACTTTTTTCGTTGATTTTAACTTTGATAGTTGAGACAGGTTTAGCCATAATGCCTTTCGTGTTTCTAAATTACTTTGGCGCTTTAGCAAAAGTTCACTGAACCTTACTAATATTATAAAAGTGAAGTTGATATAGTGATAGTGTACAGCAAATAGGCTATTTTTTATCCCAGAATACCCGCGGGATTCGAAAACCGCGCGCAACACCTAGTAATATTATAAGTATGGATGTCGCTTTAGTAAAATTTCACTACTATTATTCCTCTTATCATTTCTCAACGTTACCTAAACTGCTATATACAGGTTAAGCAAGATAGTATGTTTAGTGTAAAAATACAATATACTGCAAGCTATTTACGAGGATATGGTAATTGCTGAGCATTTTTATGTATTAGATTAGCAAAAGTTTCGTAATTACATATAATTTGATAACTTCAAGTAGATTAGTATTTTCCGTTGAATGGAGAAGAGACTATTGCCGTTTATAAGCATTAATTGATGAATTTGTTTTTCAAAGTTGATAGAATTTTGCATTTTTTCCTGAATATTTTTTTTTTACTTTTCAGTGCTTTTTGCTAAAGCGACGGTAATTTTAGCAACGGAAAGAGATAGATACTTGAAGATCAAACGAACTTCTAAGTGAAGTTCGATCGAAATTATATGAGCAGCTTAATTCGAAGCGATTTATTAGGTTTACTTATTGTAGTATCGGTCCCATGTGTCAGCCTTGCACGGTTATTTTAGAGTCTTTTTTTTTTTTTTTTGTATTGGCAACACTGCTTCACCTCCGGCTCCTAATTAACCGGCCCTTTTGGAATCATTTTGTTTAAAGCCGAATTATATAAAAATGTAATGGATTATTCTATTTATAGGATAAACCATTGCATGGTAAGGTAAAAAAACGATAAGCACAGGTAAGTATTTTACTTATATTAAGATATAAGGGTTGGGATATTTATTTTCAGTAAATAAATAAGTAATATATATGTTTCGTTTTAAACTGGGAGGGTGATTATAAATCGCTTCGAATTAAGCTGCTCATATAATTTCGATCGAACTTCACTTAGAAGTTCGTTTGATCTTCAATTATATTTCGCAGCTTAATTCTTTGCGATTTATTAGGTTTACTTATTGTAGGATGTTCAGAGAGAAAATAAGTAAAATAGCTTACATGATCAACAATTATTATCCATTTTTAGTTATAATATAGCAATTAAATCAATTTCCATACAAAATATAACAACATAATTAGGTACCTACATTAATTATTATGTAGGCATAAAATCACTCAAAATAGTTGTTGCGAAATTGCTAGAATTTTCAATAATTTCTTTGTTATATTTAGCGAATACTTTGGAAGAGTTACTCCAGCCAGCGGCTTTTCTAATTGTATCTAAATTAACTCCAAGCTTGTTGGCCTTAGATGTTGCAGCATGCCGAGTGCTGTGAGCACTGAACAGCGAAGTGTCGATTCCACTTTCATACAGAGTCTGTTTTATCCAATTACTTAATTTTTTAAAATTCCTAAAGTGATTTTAAAAGTACATAAACAGTGAAATAATAAACAACAAACTTCGAATATTGTGTGAAAGTGTTTGCAAGTGTAATTGAGAAGTGGATAGGTATATAGTTAACAGGAAACATAGTGAACATCGGCTAATTTTCCGTAAGCAAATAATCCGCGCAAAAGTTCCTTTAAAAACAATTGAAAAACCATAATTTCTCCGATTAATACGTATTCATACAAATTTTGTGTCATAAGTGCCTTTTAAAGTGGACCTGTTACTTAATTTGAGAACAAAGAAATCTGCAACAGTTCAAAAAGCGTTTGCGAACTTTGTACCCAAGCACACGGCATACTTCTATTTTAAAATGACCTGTACCATATATCTGACTAATTCACAATAAGTGTTACATGTCTAAGAGCACGAGCGGTAGTGACATAAGATTCTCATCCGAGACGCTCGAGTTCGAATCTCGCCGAGTGCGTGTTTTTTTACTTTTTATATATTTGAATAACTAAGAACAAAGATGACTCCGAAATTAGGTAACAACAAAAGTAATAAGGAATGTGACAAATGTAAAAAGAATATAACTGACCGAGAATTTATGACATGTTCGAAATGCACGCAAAAGTATCACATTGACTGTGAGAACATATCACAACAAAGGTTTTATAATACTCTGACAACTGAACATAAGAAGAAATGGAAATGCCTTAAATGCATCCAAAAATTTACTCAACAGAAAAATATTACTACAAAAGACAATTTGAAGTTCACTGACAATGAAAATACAAATATTACGAACAGGAAAAAAAAACAATATTCGACTAAGCAAACTAAAACACAATCATGTGAATCGCTGGATCACAACTTATCCTTAGAATCTATTGACCAAGACACATACAAAAGTTTTGATTTATCTACAAATTGTAATTCAGATATACTAAATGAACTTAAGAACGAAATTGACAACTTAAAACAACGGCTTGAAAGTAGTTACATGGAAATGGAGAACATAATTTTCGAAAATATTGGGCTCAAAAAAGAAGTTTCTCAATTATCGAGGCAAATACATCTGTTAAAGTCTGTGTGCTCAAAGCAACATATTAATAAAGAAACAACCACAAAAAGTTCGAATAAATCAACTCAAAAGACCATATCACAAATAAATCGTCGGAAAACATTTGCAGCAAACTCAAAAACTATTGATTCTGAAAAAACCCCATCGCCCTCTTTGCTGGAACCTATACAACCCCCGAAAAAGCCGCAGACGTCGCCTCTTACAACGATTAATAAAAAAACAATCAACTGCGAACAAATTCATGTTGAACCTACTGAATCAAAGACTGAACGTTGTATTAAAAATATATATATAATCGGTGGACAACAATGCAAAGGATTACGTAATAAATTAACAAAATCAAGGTTAAGGAGCCCTTATGATAAATATGAAATTATTTCTTATACTAAGCCTCACGCGAACACAGAAGAGATCCTGAAAATGCTGAAATGGTTTGAACCAAAAGACGAGGATTGTGTAATTATTTCAATCGGTGAACATGATTGTAACCCTTCAAAGGTTATGATTGAACTTGGAGCAGCTCTCAAAAAAATAACAAATTGTACTGTATTAGTCTTAAGCGTTAACAAAAATATATTTTTAAATGAGTGTAAGTTAAATAACTTGATCCATACTGTATGTAAAAACTTCTCTAACTGTAAATATACCAATTTAAATGATTTCTTAACGCAAGACGATGTCTGTAGGAAACTTAACACTTTAATTGACCATATTGATTACAATCGAAAATATCTATCGTTTAAAAATAGCAATTTCAGAGATTTACATACAACAACGAGTAAAAATAAACTGAAGAATATAACAGTACCGCCAAAAAAAGGCACTATCCCCTGCTACTTCACTAAAATTCAAAAACCACACATAAATAATGAACCAATTTTTTTTCGTGAGTAACCCCTATAATAATAATCCAGAATACTTCAAGATTTTTCATCAAAATATAGCCGGTCTTTTTTCAAAAAAAAGTCTCATAGAAATAACATTGGCGGAACTACATAAACAAAAAAAGTTACCAGACGTATTGTGTTTTTCCGAAACATTCATAAATAAAACAAACCAGAATAATATACATCTTATCGGCTACCAACTTGCATCGATTTACTGCCGGAACGATGACAAAAAACGTGGTGGTGTTGGTATATTCTTAAAGAAAGGATTCATTTACAAACCCATGGATATGAAAAACTTTACTAAAGATCGGTCTTTTGAATGCTGTGGGATCAACGTAATGAATGTAGATACGGTAATTTTATGCATTTATCGTACCCCTGATTCGGATGTCAACGAATTTTTTGCAAGTTTAGATAAGCTTTTATTTAAATTAACATCTAAAATAAAACAAAAGATAATTTTGGTAGGTGACCTTAATATAAATACATTGCAACCGTCAAAATCTAGCGCAAGCTTAAGTGAAATCATTAAAAATTATAATTTAACTCTGCACATAAACGAACCCACGAGACGAAAAACTTGTATAGATCACATAATAAGTAATTTTGAAGACGCTAAAGAAGAAGTACTTAACTTAGAAATATCTGACCACAACACAGCACAAATGTTATATGTGCCAGTAGACATGAAAAATATTCCACCTGAGAGATTTTATAGATACATACGGGATTATTCTAATGATAATTTAATTAAATTTAAGGAATGTATTTCTGCTCTATCATTCTCGGACATCTACAATCAAACTGACATCAATATAGCCATGACCTCTTTTTATGACATATTCGTTACTTTATATAAACTTTGTTTTCCAATAAAACGCGTGAAAATTGTGAATTCCTACAAAAAACCTAAATGGGTCACAAAAGGACTTAAAAAGTGTTGTAGAACTAGAAGATATTTAAGACATAACTTCTACAAAACTAAATCCACAATAAATAAAAACTATTATGAATCGTATTCGAAACTATTGCGTACATGTATAATAGAATCTCAAAAAAAATATAATAACGAATTAATGGCTAAATCTAAAAACATATGTAAAACAGCGTGGAAATTAATTAATGAAAGAAATAACAATGTAACAGCCAATCATATAGAGCAGATATATAAAAATGACATAATTATTAAAGACAATAACGTAATAGCAGAGGAAATAAACAATTATCTGATCAATATAGCAAATAACGGAATAAAAAGCGACCTGAACACAAATACAACTCGCATCGGAAAAAGTATGTTTTTGGAACCCGTAACATCGGCAGAGGTTGGCCTTATTATCCAAACCTTAAGTAACACAAACGCGGTAGGTCACGACGATATTTCCACTAAAGTCTTAAAGTTTTGTGGACCGGAATTAGCATCACCTTTAGCGTTTTTAATTAATCTATCATTCACACAAGGCCAGTTCCCAGATTTGCTTAAAAAGTCTGTAGTTAAGCCTCTCTATAAAAATGGGGACAGGAGTTATCTAAGTAACTATAGGCCGATATCCTTAATTTCTATATTTGCCAAAATTTTTGAAAAGGCGATGAAAAGCAGACTAACTAATTTTATGACAAAATTCAACGCCATTTGTAAGGAACAATCGGGCTTTCAAAAAAACAAATCAACGACAACTGCCATCTTTGAACTTGTAAGTGAGGTAACAAAAAATCTAAATTCTAAAAAAGAATGCACTGTCGTATTTTTTGACATGAGCCGCGCCTTTGATTTTGTCTCACATAAGTTGTTACTTCAAAAACTAGAAAACTACGGCGTTCGAGGTACGGCCTTAAACTGGTTTTGCTCGTACCTTTCGCAAAGGCAGCAATGTGTAGAAATTGAAACTGTTAATGAGCACTCAGAAATCGTCTGTCATCGATCAGCATTTAGAAATATTACTGCAGGTGTACCACAAGGAAGTATACTCGGACCTATACTTTTTCTTTTATATATTAACGATCTGCCAAATTTGACCAATCATAAATACTTCCTCTTTGCTGATGACATTGCAATAATTTTTACAAATAATAATAATAATACTAATAACTATATAAATGACATAAACAATACTATAAGATTAATAATTAAATGACTATCAAATAATGACCTAATAGTAAACTTGACAAAAACAAATTATGTAAGATTCAACACAAACAAAATATTATCTCATATTGACATTGAATATGAAAATACTAAAATAAAAGAGGCAGAGTGTGTAAAATTTCTTGGAATAAATGTGGATAAAAATTTAAACTGGAAACAACATATTGAGATAGTCTGTGGTAAGTTGAACAGCTATGTGTACGTACTAAGACGACTTAAAAAAACCTGTTCTCTGTCCACTGTACTAACAGCATATTACGGATACGTTGCTTCGACACTCAGATACGGGCTATTGATATGGGGTAACTCCACTAACTCTAGCAAAAGTTTTGTTGCACAAAAAAAGTGCTTACGGGCAATGTTAGGCAAAGCGCCTGACGAACCTTGCAGACCCCTATTTAAAGCTTTGAATATATTGACTCTGCCTTGTATGTACATCTTGGAAATTGCTATGTTTGTTAAACGTAACATACATTATTTTACTCGAGCCAGGGATGTTAGCAGGGCTGGGCGCCATGGTGATAGATTAGTGATCGATGACTTGCCACGCCTACAACTATATTTGAATCAGTCTTACGCTATGTGTGTAAAAATATTCAATGCTTTACCTAACCGATTTAAATTATTGTCGACAAATAAATTGAAAACCGAATTGTCAAAGTGGTTAAAAGAAAAATGTTTTTACTCACTTAACGAATATTTTCAATGTAAATTGGAAAAATAACATTGCAAGGTTTTTTTAAATATAAAAGAATAATTTTCTAATTTGATCAATTTAATTTATATAACTTATCATTTAAATTTATTAATTATTTTTTTTCTTTTGTTAAAATAATATTGCATGCTGATTACCAGTTTTGTATGTGGGACATTAATTATAAATTGTAAACAACTATTTTTTACCATACATTGAGCGATAAATGAATTTGAATTTGAATTTGAATTTGAATTTGTGAAGATAGTTTTGAATGTGGCTTTTTATAACTTATAAATAAATATTTACAGTTTTTAACGAAGTTCTCTTGTTTTGTTAATATATGATTCTATACACCGGACAGGACAAATCTCTGGACGTTCATTATAAAAAGGGAGCCTTAATAATGGTTGGGGTGAATGTAGTTTGGAGGTTTTAATTATGTCTGGAATTTTAATAAACATTTCAACACTATATTTACTTATATTATCGAGGTGCATTAAAGATAATGTTTGCTTTTTTTTTTTTTTTGAGCCAAAAAATCAAGGACTATGTTTGTGTCCCATATGACCTCATATTTATATGTATTGCAGAATATGTATGAATAGTTCCGTATTTTGCACCTTTGTTAAAAACATCGGTTAAAAAATTAATTACGACATGAACTGAACAGGTCAAGTAATTGTGCTGCATTTCGGAACAATAACTAAACAAGACTTGATACAGCTGTTATATTGCTTGTAAGTATTACTAGATAAAGAAGATAACATTATTTCTGTAGAATCAACAGATAACGATTTATTTAATAAAACTTGCCTGATAACTTCACGGCAATCAAACCGAGTATCTTGTGTAAGCTGTGTGTCAATCTGATAGGAGATTGAAGAAGGTTAATATTGGGTTCAAAATAAATTTATTTAGAAATAGATATCTTTTTCAATAATGGGAACCATGGCTGTGTGGGCCATTTTAGTACTACGAATATACCCTCGGCCTTATCATCTATTATTTCTCTAAGTGTCTTTAAAATGAGGGCAAATGGCGGAAATGCGTAAAAATAATAGTTAGTCCAGCTGATGGTGAACGCATCAACAGCAAATGCTTCGGGTTCAAAAAATTGTCCTTCGTATTAATATAAGAATTTTTTTTTTTTTTTTGGACATATCATTTAAATTTGGGTACTTTATGCTGCCCATTCTATTAATGCAAGATATCGCGGTTACGTTATCAATGCGTAACAAAATTTGACAGTCAGGTAATTCTTTAGCAAACGTTTTTAAACCTAAATATGCCGCTTTTAATTCAAATTAATTAATATGAAGTGTCATTTCAGACTCCTTCCAATAACCAAAACATTCCTTGTTATTACTCGAGGCACCGCAGCTTGAATGAGAAGCATCAAAATTAATTTCAATTTTATAATCATCAGATCTTAAGCTAGCATAACCATTATCAATTTTGTCTAGCCACCAATAAACATCTTCCCGGATATTTAATGATAAACTAATCTGTCGTCCATATGATGAGTTTTCACATAAACTTAAATACTTAAGTCTTTCAAGACGTTTAGAATAAAGCCACGAATATTGAATAGCAGGGCAAGCCGATATGAGAAGTCCAATCAATTGTGCATAATTACGTAACTTAATTGTTTTTGCTTCGAAGATTTTTAAAAGAGATTGTTTTATTTTTACCCTCTTTGTTTGAGGTAATTTTAAAACCATGTTTTGGGAATCAAATACAAAGCCTAGAAATTTAAATGTGTTTGAGGGTTGTAAAGAACTCTTATCACAATTAATCTAGAAGCCTAAACTTTCTAAAAGTGTCTTTGTAAAAAGTACGTTATTATAGCAATCTGCCTTTGTTTTACCAACGCAAAAAATATCGTCGAGATAAATAACTGATATCATATTTCTTTGATGTGATCGCAAAAATTCCATAACAGGTTTTAAAAGTTTTGTAAAGGTAGACAATTAAATTCATATAGTTTGTTATTGAATTTGAATCTTAAGTACTTTTTGTGCGAGTTATGAACTGGTAGAAAAAATATAAGTCTTTTAAATCAATAGTTGACACAAAACATCGCTCGGTAACGAATTTAGATGCAGTTTTATAGCCTTCCATTTTAAAATGGACGGTTTCAACAAACTTGTTTAATTTTTTCAAATTCAATATGAACCTTTTGTCTCCGTTTGGTTTAGGTACTAAAATATATCGGATACAAACTGTTCACTATCGTATGTACACTTAGGTATGGCTTTTATTCGAATCAAGTAATCTATGCAAATTTTAAAATCGTTAAAATTTTTATCTGGCTTATATCTTGAGTCAGGATTACTATTTCCGAAGGGCTTTTTAATAAACGGTATTTTATATCCCTTAATCCAGGACAAAATTATAGGATCATTAGTTATTTTTAACCAATTTTTGTAAAATAGCTTTAGACGGCCAGAATAACTGACCTCAGATGTTAATATCTCCTGTTGTATTTCTTGGGCGGCGAGCGTGAGCGTGTGTAGTTCGGGGTGTGTCGCGGTGGCGGCGAAGGCGGCGGCGGCGATCCCGAGCGCTGCACCGGGCGAGGTCTCCCCGCTTCGGGCCGCGCAGCAGGCTTCCGTTGCGGGGGCTTCCAGTTTAAACAATTTTGAGAAGTAATCCTATAATTTTGGTTGTTTCTGTTTGAAATAAATGGTTGTGAAGGCTTAAGGGATTCTCCGGTTTTTTGTATAGTTTTTGCGGACCTTAACTTTTCTGGTAAATCGGTCCCAAATAAAAATGTATCTATGGTGGTCTGACGAAGGGTATCTTTTAGTTCTGCATTGATAGTATTAATAACTAAATTTCTTCGAGCCTTCGTTAAGTAGTAGAAGGAATCGCACAACAATTTGCTTGCATCACTTAAGGGTTTTAGAATATCCTGTGATGAATATTTCTTTGTAATGACTTTCTCTGTCGTTTGCGCTAATGCAGCCAAAGCAATGCTGATTTGTTTTTGACTAAGCATTAAGGAAAAATCTTTTTTGCTTGTCAGTTCTGAAATACTTGCTTTAACTTCAGGGTTGAGGATAGGCGTTAATAGCATTTCACAGTTTTTGGGTACCCGATATTCTTGTAACAAGGACTGTTTTGTTTCTTTGATGAGACCCTTGGTAAGTATGAGCTGCCATCTATCGGATATGTTTTTATTAATTTCATCTCCCAAAATATCTTGCGACTGGGGAACTTCCCCTAATAATGACAGTATTTCGACATCAATACCACTGTCTCCTCGTACTTCCTTTGTGAGATCCGACGTCGAAGGTACTGGATTCTGTGCCGACGACGACGTATGAGGAACTGCCTCGTTCATACATGCCTCCTCTTCAAGCGATTCTTCGTGATGTGGTGAACTTTCGGGAATGACTTCCACGATAGATTCACGGTTATGCTATGATTAGAACTTCACCATGTTCGTATTTTTTTTGTGGGTATTTTTAAAATAGGTTTAGTTCTGTAGTATAATTTTTGATATTATCATGAATACGTTTTATTTCATAAATGCTACCGGGCACAAATAATGTATGTTGTGCTTAAGTAAAGTATTATTTTATATTATATATTTTAGTGAGTACCTACCCTCAGGCGTGGTACAAATTTGTGTCATTTGACAAGTGAGTACTTTAAATAAGTACAAATTGGGTTATAAAGTAAGTGTGTTGTGCTTAAGTAAAGCATTATTTTATATTATATTTTTTAGTGAGTACCTACCCTCAGGCGTGGTACAAATTTGTGTCATTTGACAAGTGAGTACTTTAAATAAGTACAAATTGGGTTATAAAGTAAGTATATCTGCAGACAGACGCGCAGAATACAAGTTTTTAAACAATGTTAAATGACATTGTTACATAATTTACTTAAATTCGATGGATTCTTCGTCAGATGAAATAACGCGAATTCTTTTCCTCAGCTTATTTTCGAGTCTCCTTATTTTTCTTCGTATTATTTCATTCTTATCTTCGTTCTTGCGCTTCTTCCCCATCTTGAGAGCTTTGTGTAACACTAGATGACCGTTACAATGAAGTCTTGAGCGTTGCCAGGAATACGTGCGAAGGCTTGAGCACGGGAACGAACAATGATTCCAAAAGGGCCGGTTAATTAGGAGCCGGAGGTGAAGCAGTGTTGCCAATACAAAAAAAAAAAAAAAGACTCTAAAATAACCGTGCAAGGCTGACACATGGGACCGATACTACAATAAGTAAACCTAATAAATCGCAAAGAATTAAGCTGCGAAATATAATCAAAGTTATGCTGTATATTTAGGCAATCGAATTATATTTTGTTTCTTTACAACATGTCTCTAACTCTAGCAATATCAGAGGTATAATTTTTTTCCCGAAAAACATAATTTTGAACTCCATTTTCCACAAATGTCATTTTGGTGCTTTAGCATTTTATCCTTTCCACTGACGAATTCAAATTAAAAATGTTATGAAGTTTGAACTTTGTTTAGAACGAAACTTGTCAACATATTGACAGGTGAGAGGGTGTCATAATTTTTTTTCAACGTCGTTCTTAAGTATATCAGTTATCTAGTATCCATAACACTAGTTCTTTAAGAAACTTAATTTGGGCTAGATAATGTTGTGAGTGTCAGAAATATTTATTTATTTATCATTCTTTGAGACTATTTTGGAGCAGTAGGGTAGTAATACTTTATTAATTAGATAACTTTTATCTGACCATTTCAAACAATACAGTAAAGTTCTAAAACAAGCAGTATATAAAGCAAAAAAACTGGATAACATAAAACGAGTACAAAATTCCGATAACAAAATAAAATGTATTTGGAATATAATAGCAGAACAGACAAATAAACCAAGACAAAAGGAAAAACAAAATATTTCACTGAATCAAAATAACATTGTACATCGAAACCCAAAACGTGTGGCAAACCTATTTAACGAATATTTTATTAATGTAGGGAAAACAAATGAAGGAACTCATTCTAAAGAACATTCGCAATTCACAGAAAGTACAGTAGAAAATAGTATATTCATAAAACCTGTAACACCAATTGAAATAAATAAAATATTAAAAAATTTTAAAAATAAAAACAGTTGTGGCATAGACGATATTATTACCACCAAAACTACTAAAAACGTGTGCAGACGAACTTACAGTACCCTTCTACCTCTTAGTAAACCAATCGCTTGCAGAAGGCATATTTCCGGACAAATTAAAAATATCAGTTATTAAACCAATCCACAAAAAGGGCTCAAAGAGCGACCTTTGTAACTTCCGCCCAATAGCAATATTACCTTCCCCTTCAAAAATATTTGAAAAAGTAATGTACGACAGAGTTTATTCCTTTTGCGAAAAATACAAACTTTTTAACGAATCACAAAACGGCTTTAGGAAAAATTGCTCTACATCTTCTGCTGTCTTTAGCTTTATACAAAAAATATTGGACATTATAAACAATAATAAATTCGCAATTGGACTTCTTCTTGATATGAAAAAAGCCTATGACAGGGTACAATATGATACACTGCTAAAGAAAATATATAACTTAGGAATTCGTGACACAGCTTATAAATGGTTCTCATCCTACTTACAAAACCGAACACAATACGTAGAGATACAACACTTTGACGATAAGACGGGTGAAATAACAAATATAAGGTCAGATACACAATACATGACAGGATCTATACCACAAGGCAGTGTCCTAGGAAGCTTATTATTTCTAATTTATATAAACGATCTACCAAAAAACTTAGATACATCCTGTACTTTATTTGCAGATGACATATCAATAGTAATTCAATGTAATAAAAATGACAACTTAAATAATAAAATTCAAACCGCTTTATCACAAGTCAATAATTGGATGTTAAATCATAACTTAGAATTAAACTTACAAAAAACTAAAATAATGCAATTTCGACCATATCAGAGAGAAGCTTTACAACTACAACCAATCTTCAATAATGAGCATTTGGAATGTGTTCATACCTTTAACCTACCTGGAATCAATATCGACACCAACATCAACTTCAAACAACACGTAAAGAGCACGAAGGCTAAATTATCTAGCTTCACTTATGCTCTTCGCGAAATAAAAAATAGCACCAACACCGCTACCGCGTTAACTGCTTATTACGCCTACACCCACTCGCAATTTAGTTATGGGGTGACCTTGTGGGGAAACAGCACTGATGCACATGAGCTTTTTATAATTCAAAAAAAAGCAATTAGAATAATTACCAACATAGGACAAACTGAAAGCTGTAAGCCACACTTCCAGAAACTAGGAATTCTAACTCTGACCGGTATTTACATATTGGAAATGTGCAAATTCGTACGAAAACATCCCTCCCTATATTCTATATTGAAAGAAACGCCTCGACAGTATTCACTAAGACCTAGTAGAGCAGCAAAACTAGTGTGTCCACCCTCAAAATTGACAATGCATAGTACAAGCCCATTTATAATGACTATAAAAATATTTAATCATATTCCACCTTACATAAAAAATGAACAAATATATAAAAAATTTGTAAATTCACTGAAATTATTTTTAGTAAATAAATCATATTATAATCTAAACGAATTTTTTAACGATAAACAAACATTGACATAATACAATATAAAGTTAAACATTAATATTTAAATAAAAATAATAAATATTACCTCATATTAAATAATAAAAATAACATTACTACAAGACTATCAAATTAAAGGTTAATTAAATATAAATAGTGAAATCTTAATAATTATATATATAATAAAGTAAATACTACAAATATATTATTGACTTAATAATGAAATCAGTAAAAATAATACATTTATTAAATTAATCTAGCCACAATATTTAATTAACAACTCTCACTTGTACTTTAGTTTAATCGCGAATTAAAGGTTTTGATTTTTATTTAAAATCCAAGATTAAGTAAAAACCAAGGGAATCCTACTCTTTCATTGCCATACCTAAACTAGGTTCATAATTTTACATGTTACTATTGTATAAACTCCAATCATTGTAACTCTGTACCTACCACCTGTATTATTATGGAAAGCAATAAATAAATAAATAAATATTAGCTGTTACGTTCCGTCAATAACTTATATGTTAATATACATACAGGGTGTCCTAAAAGGTTCCGTAGCTCGTAAGGGTGGTGATAGGGGTGGTTACTTACAAGGGTCACCAGAAAAATAAAAATAAAACCCATCTTTTTTTTTTTTTGTTTTTCCGCCAAGGAAAGTCGTTTGGCACCCACTAAAGCTTTAACTTTAACCAGTAAAGCTAGCTTTAGCGGGAGGAGGATGAATACTATTACGGACGAATGGGCATTCTATAAGCTGTTAACCATAAGTGGCTAATGGCAAATAGAATGCCCAGACAGTGTGGAGACTCTCTCAGATAGACTGAGCATACCCACTAAACATCCCCCTTTTGATTCACCTTGATTAAGGTCCTTAGTCATCGTCGGAACGACAGCCAATTGGAGCGAGAGGCTGCGTAGTGAGCGGCATCCAGACGGCTGCCACCAAAAGGAACTGAAAGTGAGAAAAACAAAGCTAAGATTAGCAGAAATAACAAAGCTGAAACTAAGATATTATCTAGAGTGATCAGACTCACTCTGAGATAGGAATGCTGGAAAGAAGGACTACGTTTAGAAACGTTGAGCTTGCTGGAGTTTCCTAATAAGGGGAGCGAACTTGGTTAGGACCGGAAGAGCACCGTTGAAACCCTCTGGGCTGGCGTCGAGAGCGGCGCCGAAAGCCAGGATCTCGTCGATGGGAGCGAGCTGGATCCAGAACGCCATGCGGTCTTGAGAACCTTTTGCGTTCTGGCACTGGGAAGCCGATTTGGCGGCCGGTTGCGATTGAGTCGCGTCCCGGCTGCGCTGACCTGAAACGAAAGAGGTAAAGGCCTTGGGGGCCTTTGAACTGACTGGAGGAGCGTCCGAGCTAGGCTGCGGTCGCTCTCTCCAGTTCTCGATGGGCTTCACGGTAGCCCTGGCTGCACGCGGTGCCTTGGAGCAGCCGCGAAAGTTTGCTGTGTGGCCTGACTGGCCGCAGGATGGAGCGGTGGGCGATTCGGGATTGCGAGAGCACTCCTTAGTCCCATGCGGTTCTAGGCACTTGACGCACCTAGGGGAAGCAAAACAGTTTGCCGCCGCATGACCATACAATTGGCAGCGGTGGCACTGACCTGGGAAACCACGTTTGTGTGGAGCTTCGACTCGGATGTTGGAGAGACCGCACACGGTGAGCTTGCCTCTGAAAATGGACTGCCCTTGCGGGCTCTTCGCTAGGATTACTAGCGCAAGTGGGAACTGCTTGCCTCGGCGGCTGTGCATTTTGTGCACAGATTCGACGGGAAAGCCTTGAGAAAACAAGTCCTCTTGGATTTGCTCGTTCGAGAGCTCGAACGGCACGTTCCTGAGGACGGCACGAATCTTACGCTCCTCAGGGAGGGCGTAAGTGTGGTACTCGAGCTTCTTGCCAGCAAGAAGCCGAGTGAAATTCCTGAAATCAGAAATTGAGCAGACAACGACCTTAATAGAGTCACCCACATTGGATGCCTTACTATAATGGATCTTCGGGGAGTGTGTTCCGCAGAGAGCTGAGACCTCGGTCCAGCGGCTCTTGTCCCGTAGGAAGACGGGGGGCGGAGACTTGACTTTCGGCTGAGCCGAATCTGATTGCGACGCAGGCTGAGACGCCGGGATCGCTGAAACAAAAGGCGCAGGAGCAGACGCCGGTGCGACATTTTGCGGGGCAGGAACAGCGGCTGGAGCAGCTGAAACGGATGGAGATAAAGTCGAAGAAGCATCTTGCTTCTTCTTCTTAGACTTGGACTTTTTGCGAACCTCGGTGAACGGAGCAGGAGATTCTGGAACTAAAGGAGCGGAGTCGGAATCACTACCCGGCGGGGTAGTTTTCCGTTTGCATGCGGTGGAGTCTACCGACATGCAATCTGGAAAAGGATAGACGTACTCAGAGGGATCTGGAGACGCCGGAGAATCGGTTTGGAACCCCTGTGAACAAGAGACGACCTGAGGACGAGCGGACAATTGCTCTCGCAAGGACTCGATTTGAGCGAGAAGGGCATCCTTCTCGGAGAGAAAGGCATCTTTCTCGGCTGCACGTTGAGCTTCCAGTGATTGTTTATCGCTGGAGATCTGACTGAGATCTAAAGACAACTGACTAAATTCTGAAGACGAGGGACGAGCGGCTAACTCCTCCTCCAGTTTATCTATGTTGGTGCGGAATCTATCGCACCATTCTTGAGCGGAACTTTTTTCGATTTGGAGATTACGAATGCGACGACGGTTGATTTCGCATTGATGCTCGGTACACTCAGGGTGACGAGGCATAATGCTGGGCTGAAAGAAAGTCTAACGAAGACAAACTGCGCTGAAAAAGAAAACGACCTAGTACGGACCTATTGCCGGTGAACGGCGGACGATCAGGCTTAGTTGTCACGGTTACGTATCCACCTGACCAGCGATGCTTCGGCCGGCAGCAGTCGGGTCCGCCCTGAAAAGGGCAGATGAATTAGCCCCGACACCACACAGCCTCCACAAGAGAAAACTTTCCGAAAGAGCTTAACTTGGCACCTGACCCGCACGAGTGCGGGGGAGGGAACAAGGGCAGCGCAATACGAACACTCGGGAGCGGCCGCAGACACGACCGTTCGGGAGCGAACGCAAACGGGAAGTGTGGCATGGCATCTTATTAAAAACTAAAAACTTTGGACCTTGTGAGGCGGCGCTATTTTGCAACTGTACCTACAATTTGTTAAAGGGTTATTGACGATTACGAATCAGCATTTTTTTTAAATACAGCAATACTTGTAGGTATCGAATAACATTACAGTCATTAACTACCTACATTTAGCGCCATCTATAATAGTCCAACTTCCGCTACTATCAAGTCATACGAGCATCTAAATATCGCTAATCTGTCGTTAGCAATTCATTAAATTATCATCTTATGTTCATATTTCTACAATATCCCAAAAAAAAAATTTACTCAAACGGAATCTCGGTTTCCAACAATTAGACCGAAACAGCAGACTGAAATATTCATTGGAAAACCACTGCGCTTTTATCAAATAAGCAGCCGACCCTTAGAATAATTTAACATACCTAGAATACAATTCTCGAAATTCAGAATTCTTTGAAACCAAATTTCTTTTGGTATGCAATAATAAAATACGTAAAGAAAAATTAAGGATACCTTACTTAGGTACCTCGCGATTTATTTACATTTATTTGTAATTAATTGGCTTTTATTAAACCTATTCATATAATTAGAATGCTAATCGTATTGAGTTGGGATTACATTACTTTTTATGTAGGAAGGTACTTTATAAAAATCCAAATATAGGCAGAGGCAGATGATATACACACATGATCCGTTTTACTGGATACCTTTTTTGTATCGAAAATACGTATACTGTATACTGAATACGACCGGCTGGTGTAGTGGTGACATACATTGCCTTCTATGCCAGAGGTCCTGGGTTCGAATCCCGGTGGCGGCGGATATTTGTGTGATGAACACAGATATTCGTCGTGAAGTCATGGATGTTTATATGTTTATTTAAGTTTATTCTAATAAAAAATATGTATTTATTCAATATGTATGTTTATATATTTCTTAAGTATATTAGTTATCTAGTATCCATAACACAAGTTCTTTAAAAAACTTAATTTGGGCTAGATAATGTTGTGTGAGTGTCAGAAATATTTTTTAAAAACACTGTGCCATATGTGAAGTCGCTCATACAACTCCATGCGCCATCGATGAAAAAAAAACGTATCCGGTAAAACGTATAAAGTAAAACGTAGGTACCATGTGTGAACGGGCTGTTTGTCAACCTTTCAGTCTTTTTTTTGTACTTAATTTGTACTTAATATGCTAGACTTCTACAGTGCTATTAATAAAAATCATCTAAATCGAGCTTAAACCGTGTCAAGTCAAGAATTAGTTAAATCGAGACAAACGAGGTATGAAGCTCGGTGTAAGTTTCTTATTAATAAACAGGTTGTAACCTTGATTTACCCATACATTCTCTAGACCGTGTTTAACCCAAATAATATGGCAATTCTGAATAAAAAGAATGAGTTGGTGAACTATGATGCCCAAAAACTGTCAAATCAACTGTCAAAAAAGTAAATTGTGTCTGTGATTCTTGATGCGCCCGCCATAATAATGAAACTTACTCGCGTTTTCATATCATATTTCATCTTATTATAAAGACCGGCGCATTTTCTTTAAAATGACTGAGAAACGTAACCGTTCCTCTAACTGGGATGAGGAAGAAAAGGTAAATTATTTTAGTCTCTTTTAATTTGGGTGTTGGATTTTGCTAGTTTCATGCATGGTTCCTATATTTTCTTTTTTAGCAATTGTTTCGCTGTGTGCTGAAGGAACATGCATGCATAATAGAAAATAAAAGCCTCAATACTAATACCAATAAATTGAAACTAAAAGCATGGGAGGAAGTACATCGCAAGTAAGATTACCAATGTTTTGATCATAGATGCTTTTTTCCCGTATATCTTACATATGATAAAATTAATATGTGTTATGTATGATTCTTTTAGATTTAATCAGTTGAATAGCCGACCACGCGACCTCAACCAACTGAAAGTCCAGTGAAAGGCCATGAAGGTGCAGGCTCAAAAGTCGTGCAGCGGCTTCCTAAAATAAATTGGCAAAACGGGCGGTTGACCACAAGCAAATACTCCGAGTGATGCAGACTTGCAAACTCGAGATTTGCTTAACCCAGCAAAGTTGATGAGAGACCACAACATCTATGATTCCGATAGTGTTGTGGTCGAAATTAATATGGATACTGGGGAAGCATCTGTTAGTATCTACTTCGGTATGATCTCAATATTGTATACACCTAAAGGACATCAGTCCACTTGTTCTTTCATTTGGCTTCCACATCATGTGTTTTATAGTGAACATGACTTTGTATCCATAACATACCTATTAACTCAGCATTTATAACTTTCATGTAAGTTTATTAGTAACTCGTTAAATTAAATGCAGTTTAGCCCTTGATAGTCAATAAAACCACACTCAAGTTATTTAGAGGTATTTTATGATAAGCATGTGTCTAAACTAATAGAATATTTTTATTTTAGGTTTTCGAGACCATCATATGGTGATGACGCTGTTAGCTATGTACATACTCAAATGTGATGGGAAAATGTCCCTGAACATAAGGTTCACGCCAAGTTGTATGCAGTTACATTAATTGTTGATGAAGAGGAAGAGGTAGTTATGTCTGTTAAATGTCATGACTATGTGGCTTCAAGAGGGGACGAGGGCATGCATTATTTGGGTTCACCGAAGGAGCGAAGAATCATACTGTACCTTAGTAGCGTGTTGGACTTAATCAAAACTATCCGTTTTTGAATGCTGAGCATATAGACATACTCACCAATTAACTTTGAATTTTGCTCAACACAGTTGCTAGTTCGTTCAATAGAAAGACAGCAATACATGGTGGCTCCTTAATAATATTAAATAAATCTTTAAAATTTAAGGAACGTAAGGACATAGCGAGCCTATCTATTGAACAAACTATTGAAATATCCTGGGTAGAATTGACAAACTTTATAATTGTTTGCATAAATAGACCCCCAAAATCAAACTATGATAGTTTTGAACTTGCTTTGTAAGAACTATTGGGTAAATTAAATAATATAACTAAGAAAATATTTGTCTGTGGGGACTTTAATGTTAACATGCAAACTTAACCTTTAATAAAAATTTAATAAATTTATTGAAATGTCACAATCTTACTAACCTGTTTCTACAACCAACTAGGGTAACAAAGAGCACTGCAACTTGTCTAGATAATGTGTATTCTGATTTAACTCCAGTATGTTCATCAGTAATAAATAAACTAAGCTCTGATCACAGCGGTCAGTTGGTTACATTTAAATACTCAAAGGAAAAACAGGTTAATAAGAGTATAATGATTGTTCCAGTCAATGACAAACGTTTGGAGAGATTTCAATGTGGTCTAATCAACAATATGCCTACTATAGCCTACTCCAATAATTTATAAATAAACAACATGACAGTGTATTTATTCCGAAAAAAATCTCTCTAAACCAGTGTAAATCATTCACGCAGCCAAATCAATCTATCTAGGTAATAAGATTAAAAATAGTGCTAATAAGACTAAAACTACTTGTAATATAATTAATAAGCAAACTGGGAAAGTTAAGAACCGCAATAGTGTGTTTAAGCTTGTTATTGACAGTACAATAATTAAAGCAGATGAAAATGTTGCGACAGCATTTGAGAGCTATTTTGCTGACATTCCAGTTTCAACTACTAAATCATTAAACTCATCACCTGTGATGGCTGAATCATTGCAAGGTGTCTTTCAAGTTCCAACCCACCACCGGGGATATTATTAAAACATTTAAGACAATTGATATTAAAAAGACAACTGATCTGTGGGCCATATCTTTTTTATAGCTCCTTGCGTTGTTGAAATATTTAACAACTGTATTATTAGTGGGGAGTTTCCTGATTTAATGAAGCATAGTAAGGTTATTCCTTTATTTAAGTCGGGTAGCACTACAGACCCTACTAATTTAATTAATCAAGTGTTTTGTGAAATTCCTAAGATGAATAAAACTTATTGTTTTTTTATTGTTTTTATTTTTTTTATTTTATGATAGTTTGACTCCAGTTTAAAATACATTCATCATAATCTTGCCTTTGCATTGCAATATTGTGCAGTATTGCCAATGCAACAATATACATTTTCGTATTGTCCAATTTCGTATTGAAACCTTTGTTTCCATACCCCAAAGCATCGTTCTACTGTATTACGAGTCTTGATGTGGGCCCGATTATACATTTCTTCTTTTTCTGAAGAAGGATGCAGTAGAGGTGTAAATAAATAAGGAGTACAGGCATATCCTGAATCTCCTAAAAGTCTGCCCTTAAATTCACCTTGCTCAAATCTTTGTTTAATCCTACTTTCATTAAATATCCACGAGTCATGTGTACTGCCTCGCCAATGTGCAACAATATCCATGATTTCTAGGTTACCATTTGCTACAACCTGGAACAAAATAGATAACATTTATTAGTTTTATACTTTAAATTGCTCAATAAGCTTTTTTGGTTATTGGTTGGTATGGTTGTGCAATAAATAAATAATAGTGCCCACAAAAGTTACCTGCACATTTATCGAACTATATCCTTTGCGGTTTATATAGTATTGCCCAATATCTCCACCACCTTTTGGAATTCTAATATGTGTGCAATCTATAGCTCCTATCACTTGTCTAAATCCACAAATAGAAAAAAACCCAGCAATTGTTCTATTTTGCTCTTCATCCATTGACTCCTGTGCTCCAATAATGCTAGTGCAACTTGTTTACACACAAGAGAAACTGTTGGCTGACTTATCCCACTTAGATCTCCAGCATCATCTTGAATCTGTTGACAGTACATAAAATAACTAACCAACCCAATACTTATATATTACTGGTACTTATTTATCTAAAATGAAATCATGAACATACCTCTCCATGTGCCCATGCCCCGATCGCCGTCAAAACTTTCAGATGAGGTGGTATGGACCCACCTCTTGCATCACCAGCTAGCCCGTTCGTTACTAAATCTATTATAAAAACCGCAGTGGATCGACTAAATCTATATTTAGATTTAAAGGTTTTTACGCGTTTTGTAATATTTCACATGCCTAAACAATGTGAGCTGGTCAGAAACTTCATCAATTTCCTCCATCACCCTCAAATCATCAGCAAAATGATCCATTTCGTTAAGGTTATTTTTTCTCACAGACTTATTTCCTTCCGCGTATAATTGTCGGTCGAACGTCGAACCTTATGTCACATACATAAGTTATGTCATCTTTAAAAGGCAAAAGTTACAGTTCAAAAATTGAAATCACAAAAAAATTCAATATCAGTGCCTGTATACGCTAACACAAAGCTTTAGACATTCGCTAAACCATACACGGCCGCGGATTAAGAGATGGCCAGAGTTTAAGGTCGATACAGCTTAATACCTTCTTAATGCGTGTTTATTAATACAAAATTTCATTCTGTCAAATTTAAAACTCGGCGTAACTTTAATTCGAATTTATTAATAAGACGGCTAAGTTTTAAAACTTATTTTATGATGTATAGCTTAATTGCTAGTTTCATGACTTGTCACGTAAAGATACCTACATGATTAGAGATTAATACGAATCATAATAATAGATAAGTATATATTTTTATGTTGCGTAGTGTAGGTATATTCCGCCGAACACTTTATGTTACTATTTAGAATAATCGAGCAACTTAGTTTAAAATGTAAAGAATTGATTGTGAGTGGTGATTTCAGCCTTATTTCTAGTAATAACAATGTTTTCAAATTATTTTGGTGGCTTTCTTACTTATTGTGAATTTGTTCAAAGAAATAAAGTGCCTAAATATAGGTGTGATGAGTTATATTTAGTGTTGTGTACGGCGGGGGCTTGCAGTGTGCGTGTGAGGGAAGCGGACGAGGTGCTTGTAGCGGTGGACGTGTATCACTTGCCGCCGCTTGCGGTCACGGTCGAATGGAAGCGCGGAAAGGGCGGCGGTGACGGCAGGCGCCGCGCTGCCCGAGCGGGGTTGTCGTGCGACGAGTCGCAGGTACATTTGACTACGCAATGGAATTTTAATAAAGCTGATTTAATTTATTTATATTTAGAAATGGATATGACAGAATGGAATGATTTGTATGACATGACGGAACCCATTGAGGCCGTAAATTATTTTTATACCATTATTAATCAAAACATTTACATGTACCAGATCATTTTCTTGTTCTTTTTTATACAACTGGTTTGCATTTTCTTTTCTAGATGTGTAAAATATTAAAGTCACCTTATCCTTATTGAGTGTCGGCTTGAATAGCTCAATTGCCTCTGGCGAATCTTTTCGTGAAAGGCCACTAATTCGAGTTGCCCCGTGTGGTAAGAGGACCCCTTGAGGATCCGCCTGGCCAGCAATGACTCTTGTAACTTTTGCACTTACAAAATAAAATTGATAATCAGTTCTAATTTATTTATGGACCTGAGAATACCAACTCAATCAACACCCAATTTCCCTGTCATCAATAAAATAAAAAATAGAAATAAAGTCCCCAGATAATCACACCAACTTCATGGTCCCAAAGTAAGCATAGTTTGTGTTATGGAATACCATGTAGCGGGACATTTTTTTTTCTTGTTCCGTGCGGGAATCGAACCTGCAGCCACTGGCGTCTGAGGCAGACAGGTTTACCCCATCGCCAAAGTGAGCAGGTGTCTTAAGTAGTAAGCCCTGCGCGCTGTTTATATGTGATTTAATCCAGATCTCAACTCATTCTGCATGGCGCATGAACAAATACAAAGCGCACAAATTTTCTGTTTATACATCAGATTCTAAAGGTTTAACCTGAAACTTAGATGCGAGCTCTGGATAAGCGATTTTTTTTATTTGGTTTACTTGAAATGCTGTATTTTCTTAGTTTGAAGATACTTACTGTTAGCTAATTAAAAATATATAAAATAGTTAACGGTAAAACTAAATAATTTCAAAAAGCTCAGGCCTGTTTTTTTGGTGACTTATCCACGTTTGACCTCAATCTCACCATTATGGTAAGTGAAGACGAGGTCAGAGATGGCAGCACACGGGTTCAGGAAAGCCCTGGTTCTTCAGAATATATTGCCGGAACTCATCACCGCTGGAGCAGTGATATTTGGTGGCAGATATCATACAGGGTGGCTGGAAGGTCACTTTCGAAATTCGAGGACGTGATAATTTGAATCATAAACGAAGAGAAGAAATTAAATAAAAAATAAATATTAATGATTTACTGAGTTAACTTAACCGAAAGGTAAAGAATTTATTACGCTACTCGTAATTATTTACCACGGAAGGACGTACGCACGTCGCTCTCAACACAGAATAGGTAGGTAGGTAGGTATAGACGACTTCACGAACGCTCGTCAAGCCGTAAATTTATTTATTTGGATTTTTGGTAAAAAATTAAGTACCCTTAACATAATTATGATCAGAGTTGAATAGAGAGTGCTCTCCTCTCCATAAATATCTAAAAATTTTTACCAGTCACCCTGTATAAATCACAGAACCGATTTTGTTACAGATATAGGGGGTGAGTTTTGAAAATTCTCATTGATGAAGAGACTGACCAGGATCCTTTTCTTGTTATAGAGCATGGGCTGAACTTTATATTCTTGGGTTTCTTTTGGTTTACAAAAATACAGTATAACAATACAATACCTCACCTCTTGCAGACGGCTTTTCCAAATCAATCCTAACAACATTTGTTCTACGAATTTTTAAAATAAATAGTTTTTAAAATCAATGTTTTTCCTTAATAAAAAATGGGTCTACATTTTAAATGATATAATATTTAGTTTTGCCTCGTTGCCTTTTGACACTGCCTATTTGTACTACAGTGAGACCAATATTTTGTGAGACATGTCTACATTTGTACACGCATAAGCAAATACCATAAAACAAAATGGCTGCCACATGAAAGTGGAGGGATTTGAGTCCTAACCATAGATGAAAATAAGTACTAAAGTATAGATGGCCGTCTCGCCGATTTTGCACTAGGGCGCCAACTAGGCCCCGGGACCGGAACTAAAAAGCGGGGAAAGGGTGCGGGCGGGAGATGCTTCATCTAAAATATTGAAGAAAGTTTTAGAACTACTTGCAGAACTTCAGCCTAAATGGAAATAATCCTCGAACTTAAGAATAAATTTATCCTCGAACAACAAAAAGTCTAAATTGGTAAAAAGTTGAAAACGCAAACGTATTTCACTAAAAACCAAAGGATTCTCAGTGATACAACGTCTTTGAATCGCATAGTATGTACAACACAAAATTTGTGTTGCCAGGATTTAAAAAAATATTCCTCCCAGCTATTGATACTCATTCAGTTTAGTAGTTTTTTTTTATTTGCTCACAAAACGTTGTTACAGGAAACATATGAAAAAAACACCAAAGTTGATGAAAAAAATGAAAAAACACTAAGGGACAACGCAGACCATGTTGATCTGTAAAATTGTAGCTACAATAGGTTTATTTGAATTAAAGTGAATAGCTTAATAGTGTGTTATTAAATCTACTATTATTTGTTACTTTTTTTGAGTGGCAGCTCTATTATGAAAGCTATTTGAACGCATTTTTCTACTCGTAATAGTTCCGAGCCCAAGGGTATGGTGGCGTTAGTTTATATCAGAATTTCCCAATTGTATGGAAGACAAACTAGCATGGTCCTAACTTATCAGTGTATTTCTGTATCAAGGAAGTATATTTGATTATTATAAAATGACAATGTTTTTTAAGAAAGAATACTTTTTATTAGACTTATTTAATGCCTCAAGGGGCATTTTGTATATCAAAGTGAAGTTAATTAAGGAATTATTAAAATATAATAAAAATGTGAATATCAAATTTATGACTAGAGAAGTTAACAAAGTTCAATGTCGACAAAAATAAAACTCTATTATATTAATAACAACCTTTTGTAAACGGGAAAAAAAAACAAGCAATTATGCGACTGAAATTGGAATTTTCATAAGAAACAAAGAAAAAAATGTATTTATAGAAAAGCCGTTGATTATCTTTAATTCTCCTTCTCTTATTAAAGCCTCGGTTCGTCAAATATATTCGTACTTATTTTGTAACCAATCGTTGAGTAGCTACTGTAGTGTGTATGTGGAATGCAATCCCGAATCAAAATCGTAAATTTGAGATCCCGCGGGATTAGATGAATACCGCGTGATCCCGGAATTTTCGGGATCTCGTCTAGTATAAAAAAAAAGTGAAATTCGGTTACTGATAACGATGAAAACTACATGTTTGTCTAAGTTATAGTTAAATTTCAAGGAAAACAAAATCATTTATGTTCTAAGGGGAAAAAAAATTCAGAAGTACTTAATCGATTTCGATTAAATTTATATGGGACCAGCTCTGAAGTATCCTCTATAATGTATCCTCTATATCCTCTGGAACAAGAATATTCAACATCGATTCATAATTGTCCAAAACATCGTGTAAGAAGCATACAAAAAACATACACACGAATTGAGAACCTTTTTTTTTGGTAGTCGGTTGAAAAACGTAAGAGCTGACTATAAGATTTACAATTCTTAATAAGAAACTCTGGACTTCCGAAATAGGTTAAAGCGGGAATCAAATTTGATAGGAAATTTGATAGGGAAGTAAAGCCGATCGTCCACTGCCAACTCAGTTTTTTTTGCGTTGGACATTGACATTGACATTTGACATTGACATTGCGGTGGATGCATATGTTTGAAAAACTGGCTTAACCATCCGAGCTAAGAATAATTTAGTTTAGTTGGCGGTGGACGCTCGGCTTTAGGGCTGCGAGCTGTGTGGACCCCTATCTGTAACTCATTCCACAGTGACGGCTATCGGACAAATACATCATCTGTGAAAATTTCAACTATTTAACTATCCCGGTTAAGATAGAGCCTGGTGACAGACGGTTAGACGCACAGATTGACAGACGGACAGCGGATTCTTAGTAATACGATCCCGCTGTACTCTTTACGTACGGAACCCTTAAAATACTTATTTCCCGGCTTATCTTAAGATTATTCCATTTGAACAAATACTCAGGGACGTGGAAGAACTAAGTGGCTGACATTGTTTTTGGTCAAAATGGAATTTGAAAGGTCTTTTTTTCGTTCCGTTTTCGTGACAGGGGGATGTGAACTGTTTCCTTTGTTAGAGTATTCTTTAGTGAATTCCGTAAAGTTAATTATTTTAAGCCGAAAATCCACCAACTATGTGAAAACTAAACATACCGAACTTAAGTACGTCCACCAAAAAATAAGCATAGCATTGCGGTGGACGCACATGTATGAAAAACTGGTTCAAATATGCAAGCTAAGTTAAACTTACTTAGTTCAGTTGGCGGTGAACGATCGGCTTTAGAATACATTCACTGCTGGACAATGGTCTTCTCCAAAGGTAGGAGTAATCAATCAACACAGACCCTTTTGGTCTTTGTTGATGGAGGGTCTGCGTTGATTGATCAGGATCATAAGAATCTAGCATTTACTCAGCTTGTGGCTCCATCTGAAAAGCCAGTAGTTAAAGCTTAAAAAAGCAACTAGTAGCATGAAACAGGATAATTGTATATTTTTGATTTGAAAATATTTTTTTTATACTGATACTTTTGTATACTTGAGTAATATTTTACAGAAGTAAGTATTTTTGTTGATTTTATCGCGTCAATAGTTTTTAAAAAATTTAACTCCAAGTTACTCATCATTCCATATAAACTTTCGAGGTATTTTGGGTTGAATACTTACCAAAATATAATTTTAAAGTAATCCTAAATCTTTAAGAAAAGTTATTAATTTGTAAATACTCGTTTTTTTATCTCATAATATCGCTGTATTATTTTGAATCACATTGTCATTATTATTATTAATTTCTAATTTTATTTTTATTATTGTAATTCTTATATTCATAAATTTTTAATTTTTATTCTTATATTAATTATTATTTTTAAGTTTAATTATGATTGTTATTTAATTTAATCTTTGAGAACGCATGACAATTATTTACTCCTTTTTTACCAAAACTGTGTGCGCCTATAATAGGCATACATATAAAAATGTACCTGAACAATTTTACTTGTAAATTCTATTAATTATGTTATGCTGCTTGTGCACCTTATGAATAAATAAATAAATAAGTAGTTTTTTTTCGTCACTCTTTAAATAGTTTTCATGTACGAGTAGCATAATGCCAATAGGATTCATAATGAAATTCATCACAACTCTGTAATGAGCCCACTGCAGGGCTATGGGTGTCTCCTCTGGGTGACGAGGAGGTTTAGGCCGTAATCCACCAAGCTGGCCCAGTGCTGGTTGGTAAATTTTAGGGTGCCACTGACAAGATTGCTTGTTACAAACTCTAACTACTACTGTATACAAGCACCTGTGACCGACTGCTTAACGTGCCTTCCTTCACGAAGACTTCCTTAAGCACGGAAGTGAGAAATAAAAGATCTGCGGTCACCCATCCAAGTACCGATCACGCAGAACGTATGATATGCACAATAACCATGGCGCCACAGTGACTTCCTACTGGCATCGTGGTTACTGTGAATGAAATTACGATCCTTCAAAATCCTCATATTAACCCCAATTGTGAGAAGACTTTCGACCTTCCATTTGCATCATATGGATACAAATAGAAGGAAGTGTTCGTCAGTTTCGGATTATTCAGTCGATTCGAAAAATCGTTACATTCGATAGAATAACTCTTGGACAAGGTAAGTTGTATTTTATGAAGAAATTTCTATGGGATATAAAAGTTACGCAGGCTAACTCGGGCGTAAGCTAAACTTTTTTATAAAATAACTAAGAAATAATATTTCAGAAGTCGAAGCGATAATTTCGATTTTTAAACCTCTTCTTACTAGAATTTTATTTCCAAGAATAGCGCGCTATATTTCCTATTTAATTTTATAATACCGAGAAACTGCTGGGTGTCTAGCTACGTGAAGAATGGCGCTTTCGTTTTGATCTAATTAGGATCTTTGATCACTGAAATTCAGCAGTGCAGTTCTTTTATACAGTATCTGAATGAATGCTTTTTCAAAACCATTCAATTTATTATTTGTCGGAACTAATGATAAGTCAGCGATATTAAGATGTTTGTATGACTTCATGGTAACGGAAGTACGAGTATTTTATTCATTTATTCATTTATTTATAGAGTATGTAGGGAGTATGCTAAAAAGGGTGCTAAATGCAATGGATGACTCTTAGGACATTCGATTGCAGCGTCGCGGCTATATCTAGAAGTGTTTGATGACAAGTGACAGATAGACGATTAGGAAGTCTAGGCGTGTGGACGTGTGTTAAACTGACGGTTAATATTAGCTCGGTATTAAGTGGTTTTCGCGTTGTAGTTGTAAAGTAACTGAGGACGGATTGTGTTGTGAATACGCCGGTATAACCAAGCCCACACTCTCAGTACTAAGTAACTGCCTAATGATTATACTATTGCGTTTAATAAGCCTCATTGTTCACATAATTATATATTTTTCTGTGGTACGGTCTACTTTTTTTAACACACAAAAGTATTAACAGCTTTTTTTATCAGGAAGGTGTTTACAATCTTTTCAACACACTTGCTCGTAAAGTGAGCGTTATTCTATTGAGTTTAGAACTATAAACTGGGCTATAAGTCACGCGTGCATTAATATATTATACCCTAGTGCATAATATAATGAATCCTACAAAGTTGAATTGTACCTTTGTGCAAATAACATGCGAGAAAACAGAGCATATTTTATTGGTCCGGGTTATACACTAAATATTTTCAGAAACAACAAAGAGGTTTTGTACCACTTCAAATCCATATACATTTTTAAATGTTTGCGCCTTATATTAGTAAAATAAATTTGTATATTAAACAAATTATTCACAATTTACAATCATTTGTCATAAAATATTTAAATATTTGCATTTACCACTCCAAATTGAAAATTTTCACTTAAAATAGGCTGTATATGCTATACAGACATTGACACATTTGACGGAAAAAAAAACCTACGCGCATGCGCGAGGTTCGGCGCCATTTTTCAATCACAATTCACAGCTTTGTTATCAAGTGTGTTTGTTATTTTATGATCACGTATTTCTGTCTTTTACTCACAAGTGTGTTGAAAAACGTCGTATGTAACTCGTGAGCGTTGCTAATTACAGTCTCGGCTCATTATTAAGCCAAATCACAGCCTCGACTGTAATTAACAACTTCGCTCACTTGTTACATAATATACTATTAATAAATATTTGTGTTCAGAGGCACGTAAGGTTGTTTTGACACCATTACTTATTAACATACACTTAATTAACAAAATATCAAGCAAATAAAAGCCAGTTAAATTGCAATATCAATAGACTATTCCAGCTCATACACAGTCAATTTTGTTATTGTTTTTGTATTTTTATATTCGATAAAAATAAAATAATTCCAAGACCTCCAAGGCTTTTATGCAAGAATGTTGCACAAAAAATCTACCAGAAATGATAGATTTTCATTTATGGTCTTGCTAAATCCTCAATATTGCTTTCTAACTGATAAGACCTTATCAATAAATATGAAGTGCTGTTGCCTTAATTTCTATCATCATTTTTTTTTTTTTTTATAAATTATGGATGGGACGTTTGTCTTCCATGACACCTGATGTTAAGTGAACATGAAGACTAAGGTGGTACACGTCCATCCACGAAAAACCTATTCACTCGACGCTTAAAAGTACTAGGACTATATTGGTCAGGGAAAATAGACGCAGGCAGTTCATTCCAAACCTTGGCGACCCGTATCAAAAAGGAACTGTCAAAGCGCTTAGTTCGACTTTTCGGAATATCTACCACATACGGATGGAAGTTCTGTCTGCGTCTAGTAGTCCGATGGTAAAAGGGTGAGGGTTCAATTTGTTCAAACAGAGCACTGGCGCACTCACCAAAATGTATCCTGTAGTACACGGTTAGACACGCAACCTTACGACGATGCTCTAAGGTCTGCAGTTTTTTGGTTGTAAGGTCGACGTCGTTAATAAGTTTACGGGCTCTTCGGTCAACGGAGTCCAGCGCTTCTAGTTGATACTTGGCTGAACCATCCCAAAGATGACTGCAGTACTCCATGCATGATCGCACTTGAGCTGTGTATAAGTTTAGAAGCTGTGCAGTGCCGAAGTACCGCCGCACCTTCGAGATGATTCCCAACTTTTTCGAAGCTACTTGAGCCATGGACACAATTTGTTGACCGAAGTTCAAACTGGATGTTACAGTTACGCCTAAAAGCCCTAGATGGTCAGTGATGGGGACAGATACATTTTGGAAAGTGGGCGTAAATGTGAAGGTGCTCTTTTTTGCGGAGAATAGACACGCCTGAGTTTTGGACGCGTTGAATTTGACCAAATTCGACTCAGCCCAATCGGATACTTTTCGTAAGGTCAAATCAACGCGCTCAATCATTGACTTTCTCAAACTCTGGATTTCACGGGGGCTCGCTCGCGCATTGGATACGTATCTCTCTACAACAGTGCTGTCATCAACATAACCAATAATGCCCGGTGTTAAAAGGTCATTAATGTGCAGCAAGAATAATGTTGCAGAGAGAACAGATCCCTGAGGTACCCCGGCATTAATTGCCATTTGGTCGGAGGAGTAGCCATCTAAGACTACTCGAATTGACCGTTCCCTCAGAAATCAGATATCCAGTCGCAGAGCCTAATCGATATGCCATATGCTGGAAGCTTACTTAAGAGACCATCATGCCAGACCCTGTCAAAGGCCTTGGAAATGTCTAAGGATACAGCTATTGCTTCACCATGACCCTCCAAGGCCTCACTCCATAAGTGAGTGGCATACACGAGAAGATCGCCGGTCGAGCGTCCGTTGCGGAAACCATATTGGCTATCGCTTAGGAGCTCGTTGGTCTCGAGGTATGCCAGGAGTCGATTATTCAATACACGTTCCATGACTTTGCAAAGTATGGAGGTGATTTAAATTAGTCGATAGTTGACAGGATCGGCACGGCTTCCCTTCTTCGAAATTGGCTGTACGTTAGCAAGCTTCCAGGACTTGGGGACCTTACCCGATTCCAATGAAAGTCGATAGAGGCGCGTTAAAACGGGAGACAACTCAGCTGCGCAGCGTTTTAGGACCACTGCAGGAATACCGTGTGGACCACTAGCTTTGTTCTCGTCTAGGTGCAGCAAGCATTTAAGAACCTCCTTTTGGCTTTCCTTATGAACGGTACCCATTGTAGGTCCGAACTGAGGTAATTGGGGTGGGATTTTTCCTTGGCAATCTAGACGAGAATTTTCCGCAAAGATACTAGCAAATAAATCTGCTTTCTCCTTGGCAGTGTGGGCCAGAGAACCATCGGGTTTCCTCAGTGGTGGCAGCGACAGGCGACAAAAGTTCGTTTCGACCGACTTGGCAAGGGACCAGAAAGCTTTACTTCCCGAATGGAATGCTGCTATTCTGTCTCCGATACGGCCTATGTGGGCAAAACGAGCTCTTTTGATCACTTTTTTGCAGGACTTGGCGGCAGCGTTGTATATTTTCTTAAGTTCATGCGAATCCAGGGCTTTGCTTCTGCGAGCATTTGCCCAGGCTTTGTATGCTTCCCGCTTTCGCTTTTCAGCGGCAAGGCAAGCACTATTAAACCATGGGCAAGCTTTGGTTTCAAGGGATAGGTCAGCGTGGGGAATGTAGTACTCCATTGCTTGAACTATCACACTTGAGACAGCATCAGCGCAGCACGATGGATCGGTTGATGTAAAACAAGTTTGCCGCCATGGATAAGATGCGAAGAAATGTCGCATTTCATCCCAATCTGCTGACTTGTAACGCCATACTCGCCTGGAGCCTTTTGGGCGGGTGTCAGGTGGCGAGTACAGCGATACAGATTTCACCATACAGTGATCGGATGTCCCTAAAGGAGCAGTGACGGACACCGAGTATCTGTCAGGATCGGTTGTCAGCAGAAGGTCCAAGCAATACGCAGTATGGCCAGCAACGTCGGGGATGCGCGTAGGCTCGTTAACAAGCTGTGAGAGACCATAAGTCAGCGAAAACTTAAAAGCCTCTCTGCCAGCATGGTCAGTGTCCTGATACGGGTATAACCACTGCCCGTGGTGAGCATTAAAATCCCCCAGAAACACCAACTGCGCCGTGGGAAAACGTTGCTGAATCTTATCTGCTGCATTGCCAAGGTATTCCATAAGCCTCGTTGTCTCCCGATCTCCGCTATGTGAACGATAGATACAGGCGTAAACCACTTGGTCTAGACCAGTATCTATGTGAACCCACATGACTAAAAGGTCCGGTACTTCCAAGTAATGGAGACGCTGATAACAGATCGCGTCACTGGCATACATGCACAACCCGGCGTGCGGGCGGAAAAGAGACTCCAGGATATAGCCTGGGTAACCAAGGTATGCCGAGTCTGACGGATCGCAGATCTGCGTCTCCGTTAGAAAGAGTAGGTGTGGTCTCTCCGTCTCAAGATGGTGGTGGACATCATTCAGATTGGAGTGCACTCCTCGGATGTTACAGAAGTGCACTTTAAGGGAGAGGAAGTGCAACCGCTGTTGAACCGTACTCTTTTTAGGACCTTTCATTGTGAATTGGTAGTGGAGTGAATAGGGAGGAGAATAGAAGTTGAGTGAAGCGCTGCAAATGGAACCAAGCAACTCGTAGGGAACAACGCACCATTAGGGAACTCGCCTGGAGACTGCGGGGACGCCCGAACCCCCCCGAGGTCGCCATCGGGTCCTCTCCAACCGGTCGCCAACCGGCACGATGGAGCCTCCCGGGATTTTTCGCGAGGTGGCGGGGCAGCCTTTCTCATGTGGCTGGCATGCTACTTGGGCCCCCTACTACCTGCGGTCGGCCAGCGGTGCACCGTGCTTCGGACCCCGCTACCCACCAAAACGAGTTACCCGGTGAGTCACTATCCTACGAGTTGAAAACAGTTCTCCAATGCAGCACGATTACTCAGACCTACCCTCCTAAATGGCTACACTAAACAACATGCCGGAACGCGACTAAGTCACTTGGCGGCATGGTTTTGTCTAGTGGGTGGTGACAAGCCACGGCCGAAGCCTACCACCAGATGATACCGCTCGTTTAGCGCCACCCAGGGACCACGTACAAGGCATCGAGGGCTAAACCTTGCGGATGCGAGCAGTTTTCAGTCCCCAAAACTCCGTGTAATGAGCCCACTGCAGGGTTATGAGTCTCTTCTCTGGGTGACGAGGAGGTTTAGGTCGTAATCTACCTATGGATGTCAGAATTTTCAGGTTACCGAAATGGCTTCTGAAAAAACCCCAACGACACTGTACATAAGTATATAGCACCCGGGACCGACCGCTTAACGTGCCCTCCGAAGCACGGAAGTCGTCGTGAGAAATGAATGATCGGCGGTCACCCATCCAGATACCGGCCGCGCAGAGCGCGCTTAACTTGCGATATCGTTCGATATGCACAGTAAGCACGGCGTCACAACGACTTCTCGGTGCCACAACGACTTCAGGCAATGACTATATTTCTGTGTGGAGTAAAATTCTCAAAATTTGGCAATTTATTTTTTCTATGTGAGCTGTCTAGTATAGTGTAAAATAGTGGACGCAGCATTTGGAAGCTTTAATAAAAGTTTGATGAAGAATTATGTCCATAGCATTGGACAATAATAATTAATGTTGTTCATGTGTCTAGTTGCCACTTATCATCAGACGGATTTAGTGCACGATTGGTGGCTTTCATGGTAAAAGAACTGAGGCCTTATTTCATTTATGGTACCCACTTAGTTGAACTTTTCACAGTTCACGGTTATAAAGTGATTATGAGCAAATATTATGCTATAAGTTTTGTCCACAAATACAATGTTTGCTTGAAATGTTTAGGACGTTTATAAAGGTACATATAAATATGAATTTTTATTTTAAGACAACTCCCTCCTGAACTGAAGCAAAATTAAAAATTTTCTGCAGAGGCCGCGTTAGGAACTTCAAAAATGTATAAGCTACACTTGAAATTAAATTTACGACATTAAAATGGCTTAAAATTTGTTGATGTAATGAGGAATTGAGGCCGTTGTCTTTATTTTCAGCACTCTCCCAAATACTCTACAGCTTTTAATTAATCCTATTGTTCCCTTTTAGTTTTATCCCTATACTAATACTAAAAATACTTATTTCCGTGTACGTATTTTTGCGAGAACGTTCCATACTTTATTTTACTATTTTATATTGCTTTCATACGCATTTGAGGTGATTTTCACAAATGGCAATCTACGAGTGTTGTCGAGTCTCGCTGCGGGCAACTCTGACATCAAAGAATGCAATTCCAGGTAATAGCTTTGGCAACTGCTTGTTTAAACAACAGCTTTAAAAAACATCAAAACAACAAAACACAGTCACTAAAGACTAGCTCTCTTTAAATGAAGTTTAAATGCTGAGTGATTTGTATTTAGCTTCCATTTTAGCAGTAAACGTAGTTATTAGATTTTAATGTATATTTATATGGTTATTCGTTATTGAAAACGTATTTTTGGATGTACAATTTGCACACTTACAGTCAACAATAAAGCACAATTTTTATTATGAAAAAATGAAATTATTATCAACGAATGCAGAGCATTAAAAAAACCGACTTAACGTCAAAACTTTGGTTGAATTCTAATATCATGTCGTAAACATTCTCCGAATTCAAACATATTTTTTTTTAAATGTTAAATTATCCATGAAGTACTCAATTGATTTCGATGAAATGTATATGGGACCAACTCTGTATTTAGGTACTTCAATGTTAACAAACAAAAATAAATATATCACTTAAACGATGTTATAGATTGTGTTTATTAATTTAACTACGAGTACAAAATAAAGATTTATTATGTCACACAATTGAGGAGGGATCAGCAAGAATATCTTAAAACTAACCAAAAAATTAAATTACTTTCTACAGAATATATTTTGTTATTAGGTAAATGAATTAATAGTACACCACAAATGTAAAATATGGTAACTTTCTTTAAAATTTTGGTAAAAGAATTGTTTGGTAAATCTACAAGTTTCAAAAGATACCAAGTGCCAACGCTGCGTCACGCGTTCGAACGAGAGTTTCATACAAAATTGCAACGTCTTTACCATACGCGCGTTCGATATGGACGTTCGGAATGCGTAAAGCGCCGCGTATGATACGCGCTTACTGTACGGAAAATGTTAGTTTGTATATTTGAATCTCTTTTAGTAGATGTTATATAAATCTATGTGTAGGTGTGCCTATTTGAAGACACGGACGTATGGTACGCGCGTTCGAACGCGTAACGCAGCGTTGTCACTCAAACTTATTCGATAGATACAGTCCTGCGCATTGCCTTCTTGCCATTACTATCAATCGGATACTTTTCAGAATCTTTACTTGTATCAAAAATATTCGAAAAGGAAATTCTTATTTCTCCCCTCGTAAAATATTCACGAAGATGCAATCTGTGCAATTTTGCATAGTAATCGAAGTCTTTACGAGGATTGTCAAAGGTTCCATTGTTGAACAATGCTTTTAGAAGGGTGTCATGAATTTTCGCTCATCATTCTTTGATTTATTTTTCAAACGAGTCGTTTGTTGAATGTGTTGTGTTTATTGAATTTCACGGAAATAGTATATTATGTAACAAGTGAGCGAAGTTGTCTCTATTAAGCTCATTATTAAGCCCTCGCCTCGACTGTAATTAGCAACGCTCACGAGTTACATACGACGTTTTTCAACACACTTGTGAGTAAAAGACAGACATACGTGGTCATAAAATAACAAACACATTTGATAACAAAGCTGTGAATTGTGATTGAAAAATGGCGCCGAACCTCGCGCATGCGCGTAGGTTTTTTTTTTCCGCCAAATGTGTCAATGTCTGTATAGCATATACAGCCTATTTTAAGTGAAAATGTTTAATTTGGAATTGTAAATGCAAATATTTTAATATTTTATAACAAATTATTGTAAATTGTGAATAATTTGTTTGATATACAAATTTGTTTTACTAATATAAGGCACAAACATTTAAAAATGTATATGGATTTGAAGTGGTATAAAACCTCTTTGTTGTTTCTGAAAAAATTTAATGTATAACCCGGATCAATAAAATATGCTCTGTTTACTCGCATTTAATTTGCACAAAGGTACAATTCAACTTTGTAGGATTCATTATATTATGCACTAGGGTATAATATATTATGCACGCGTGACTTATAGCCCAGTTTATAGTTCTAAATTCAATAGAATAACGCTCACTTTACGAGCAAGTGTGTTGAAAAATACATTATTATAGTATTAAAATGAACAATGAACGCAGTAGAATACATTTAAACTTCATGTTATTATTTTATACAACTAGTTAATGCGACTTCGTTTTCACAAGATTTTTGTTTCAAGTAGATAACTTTCTTCTTCGAGGTTCTATACAGTGTGTCTGGTCACCGATGTCCGACCTGTTAAGGTGAAGTACTATGATAAATTTTATCGACAAAACCACAGTTTTTAATTAACATTTGGATTTGGATTTAATCAAAATCATTTTTCATCACTTTCAAAATAACAATCATTTTTATAAACCAATACTATAAAATGTAAACATTGGACAAAAAATTTGAATGAAAAGTTGTTTAGAGTTTTTCTTTAATAAATAGTAATAAATAAATATTTCTGACACTCACACAACATTATTATTTATTTATTTATTTATTCGTACACATTCCACATGGCATTATCTACCAGCCAACATTATCTAGCCTAACTTAAGTTTCTTAAAGAACTTGTGTTATGGATACTAGATAACTGATATACTTAAGAAATATATAAATTTACATATTGAATAAATAAATATTTTTATTAGAATATACTTAAATAAACATATAAACATCCATGACTTGACGGCTAATATCTGTGTTCATCACACCGTAATCCGCCGCCGCCGGGATTCAAACCCAGGATCTTTGGCATAGAAGGCAATTTATGTTACCACCACATCAGCCGGTCGTCGAATAATAAAAACTTAAAAAACAATAAATTAAATGATAATTGATGTATTCAAATCACAATAATAATAACACTTACATATAATTATTGAGCCACGCAATAAAAAATAATCATGGGTGCCTTTGGTTTACTTATATTAAAAATTACATGTTTAAGTTAATAGAGTTTAGCTTTGTTAAAGTATTTTTGTAACTTCTAGTATATTAAATCTTTTCAGAAAGCATTTTGATACAATTAAGGAAATTTGCGATAGTAGTACCTATTCAAAATTGAACTACAATTTCAATTGCAACATAACATAAGAGGATATTTACAGCAAAATGAGAACTAAAAATTTAAGTAATTACTTACGTGATTAACACCTGAACATCACATTTACTTCCATATAAATATATAACACAGTCACATTATAGATTGTAAACGGCCTGGCACGCAAAGGGTCCACAGTTATCACAAAACTAAAGCTTTTGAAGATCCATGACTCATGCAAATGAGTGTGAAAGAATATGAGGCTTTCTCTTTATTTTTTTCCGTAGCGAATATTTTGCTGTCTTCCTCGTATTGTGGCTGACAATATAACTTGGTCTTAAGAGCTTATTACATATTAAATGCATTGCGATCCTAGTTTTAACTAACAAAAAGACTTCCCGTTTGCGTTCGCTCCCGAACGGTCGTGTCTGCGGCCGCTCCCGAGTGTTCGTATTGCGCTGCCCTTGTTCCCTCCCCCGCACTCGTGCGGGTCAGGTGCCAAGTTAAGCTCTTTCGGAAAGTTTTCTCTTGTGGAGGCTGTGTGGTGTCGGGGCTAATTCATCTGCCCTTTTCAGGGCGGACCCAACTGCTGCCGGCCGACGCATCGCTGGTCAGGTGGATACGTAACCGTGCCAACGAAGCCTGATCGTCCGCCGTTCATCGGCAATAGGTCCGTACTAGGTCGTTCTCTTTTTCAGCGCAGTTTGTTTCGATAGACTTTCTTTCAGCCCAGCATAATGTCTCGTCACCCTGAGTGCACTCTGCATCTATGCGTAGCCAATCGCCATCGTCTCTATGAACTCCATGAGGAAAAAATCAAAAGTCTCAGAGAGGCTCAACGCAGTTATCGTGACGAGTTGAGAAAGAATCGATCTGAGTATGAAGCTCAGATCCTTTCTTTGCAGGAGGAATTATCCGCCTGTCCTTCGTCCATAGAATTCAATGTGTTGTCTTCTAATTACAGCCAGTTGTCCAGCGAAAATCAATCACTGGAAGCCGAGAAGGATGAACTTCTCGCCCAAATTGAGTCCTTGCGAAAGCAATTGTCCGCTCGTCCTCAGGTCGCCTCTTTTTCTCAGGGGTTCCAAACTGATTCTCCAGCGTCTCCAGATCCATCTGAGTCCGTCGATCCTTTTTCAGATCGCATGTCGATAGATTCCACCGCATGCAAACGGAAAACTACCCCGCCAGGTAGTGATTCCGACTCCGCTCCTTTAGTTCCAGAATCTCCTGCTCCGTTCACCGAGGTTCGCAAAAAGTCCAAGTCCAAGAAGAAGAAGCAAGACGCCTCTTCAGTCTCCCCATCCGTTTCAGCTGCTCCAGCCGCTGTTCCTGCTCCGCGAAATGTCGCAACGGCGTCTGCTCCTGCGCCTTTTGTTTCAGCGATCCCGGCGTCTCAGCCTGCGTCGCAATCAGATTCATCTCCGCCGAAAGTCAAGTCTCCGCCCCCCGTCTTTCTACGGGACAAGAGCCGCTGGACCGAGGTCTCAGCTCTCTGCGGTAGTCACAATCCCAAGATCCAGTATAGTAAAGCATCCAACGTGGGTGACTCTATTAAGATCTTAGTCTGTTCCATTTCCGATTTCAGGAATCTTACTCGGCTTCTTGCTGATCAAAAGCTCGAGTACCACACTTACGCCCTCCCTGAGGAGCGTAAGATTCGTGCCGTCCTCAGGAACGTGCCGTTCGAGCTCTCGAACGAGCAAATCCAAAAGGACCTGTCATCTCAAGGTTTTCCCGTCGAATCTGTGCACAAAATGAACAGCCGCCGGGGCAAGCAGTTCCCACTTGCGCTAGTAATCCTAGCGAAGAGCCCGCAAGGGCAGTCAATTTTCAGAGGCAAGCCCACCGTGTGCGGTCTCTCCAACATCCGCGTCGAAGTTCCACACAAGCGTGGTTTCCCAGGTCAGTGCCACCGCTGCCAACAGTATGGTCATGCGGCGGCAAACTGTTTTGCTTCCCCTAGGTGCGTCAAGTGCCTAGATCCGCATGGGACTAAGGAGTGCTCTCGCACTCCCGAATCGCCCACCGCTCCGTCCTGCGTCTTGTGCGGCCAGCCAGGCCACACTGCAAACTTTCGCGGCTGCCCCAAGGCACCGCGTGCTGCCAGGGCTACCGTGAAGCCCATCGAGAACTGGAGAAAGCGACCGCAGCCAAGCTCGGACGCCCCTCCAGTCAGTTCAAAGGCCCCTAAGGCCTTTACTTCTATCGTTCCAGGTTAGCGCAGCCGGGTCGCGACTCAATCGCAACCGGCCGCCAAATCGGCTTCCCAGTGCCAGAACGCAAAAGGTTCTCAAGACCGCATGGCGTTCTGGATCCAGCTCGCTCCCATCGACGAGATCCTGGCTTTCGGCGCCGCTCTCGACGCCAGCCCAAAGGGTTTCAACGGTGCTCTTCCGGTCCTAACCAAGTTCGCTCCCCTTATCAGGAAACTCCAGCAAGCTCAACGTTTCTAAACGTAGTCCTTCTTTCCAGCATTCCTATCTCAGAGTGAGTCTGATTAGCTTCTGAATTTCTCGCTTTCAGTTCCTTTTGGTGGCAGCCGTCCGGATGCCGCTCACTGCGCAGCCTCTCTCTCCAATTGGCTGTCGCTCCGATGAAGACTAATGGCCTCAATCAAGGTGAGTCAGTAAAGGGGGATGTTTAGTGGGTATGCTCGGCTTCACTGAGTGAGTCTCCACACTGTCTGGGCATTCTATTCTCCGTTAGCCACTGGGTTAACAGCTTATAGAATGCCCATTCGTCCGTAATAGGATTCATCCTCCTCTCGCTAAAGCTTGCTTTACTGGTTAAAGCTTGTTTTAGGGGGTGCCAAAATTTTCTGTGGCGGAAAAACAAAAAAAAAAAAACCTTTAAACTTTGCTGCATATTATTTTCAATATGATTCTCATACATATAAGTAGAAAGCACCTATATGATCTCTATCATGAGAAATCATATAACAAAAGTGAAAGTTTTTGCAACTACGTTAGAATTTACTCAAAATTATTCAAAAGAGTATGTGCCGCAGCCAAATCTATATATCTAAGTAATAAGATTAAAAATAGTTCTAATAAGACTAAAACAACATGGAACATAATAAATAAGGAAACTGGAAAAGTTAAGGATCGCAATACTGAGTTTAAACTTGTAATTGACAATAAAACCATTAATGTCAATTACAAGTCGAAAATGTTGCGACAGCATTCGAAAATTGTTTTGCTGACATTCCAGTTTCAACTACTAAATTGTTAAATTCTTCACCTGTGGTGGCTGAATCATTGCTGAAAAATCATGTAAGTGAGTGCAAGGAGTCTTTCAAGTTCCAACCCATAGACACCGGGGACATTTTTAAAACATTTAAGACAATTGATGTTAAAAAGACAACTGATTTGTGGGGCGTATCTGTTGAAATCTTAAGTTCTTTCATAGATGTAATAGCTCCATGCCTTGTTGAAATATTTAACAACTGTATTATAAGTGGGGAGTTTCCTGATTTAATGAAGCATAGTAAGGTTATTCCTTTATTTAAATCGGGTAGCTCTACGGACCCTACTAATTTTAGACCAATTTCGATTTTACCAACATGTAGCAAAATTTATGAAAAAATTATTCTCACCCAGCTATTAGCTCACTTCACAAAAACAATTTACTTCATAACAAACAATTTGGATTCACAAGGGGTCGTTCGACAACTGATGCTGGTGTTGAACTGTTTGAAGTAATAGCTGGTGCCTGGGAGGGGTCACAGGATGCTCTAGGTGTATTTTGTGACCTATCCAAGGCATTTGACTGTGTTCAGCATGACACTCTCATCAGGAAACTCCACCACTACGGCATCAAAGGCACTGACCTCAAACTTTTGAATTCATAGCTGAGTGATAGAATCCAGAAGGTTGAGGTTAACCGGAAAAGGTCAGCTGGGTCAGTTGTGAGAATGGGAGTCCCACAAGGTTCAATTCTGGGCCCATTTTTATTTTTAGTCTATATAAATGATCTACCCTATATGGTAGGCAATAATCACGATATTGTATTGTTTGCTGATGACACATCATTAATTTTTAAAATGATAAGGCAGAAAACCAACTACGACGATGTAAACAATGCTCTCTCTAATGTAGTACAGTGGTTTAATGTAAATAATCTAGCTTTTAATGATAAAAAAACTAAATTTTTAAAATTTACCGCACCAAATGTAAAACAAGTTGAGTCTGATCTGCGGCTTAATGGGAACAGGTTGAATCTAGTAGATAACACTGTTTTTCTTGGAATTACCTTAGATTCTAAATTGCAATGGGGCGCCCATATCTCACAGCTAGCGAGTAGACTTAGTTCTGCAGCGTTCGCAGTAAAGAAAATTCGCTCATTGACTGATGTTAATACGGCGAAGCTGGTTTATTTTAGTTATTTTCATAGTATAATGTCCTACGGCATCCTACTTTGGGGCAATGCCGCAGACATTGGCACGATATTTACACTGCAGAAAAGGACTATTCGTGGAATGTATAAACTTGGAAGTAGAGAATCTCTAAGAGAAAAGTTTAAAGAGATTGGTATCTTGACCTTTGCATCACAATATATATATATGAAAATATTATGTATATTTATAAGAATAGTAGTAAATTTAAAACCATGAAAGATAAGCATGATAAAAATTATTCTGTAATGACAAGGAACGACCATAAATTAGCGTTTCCCAAATTAAGGCTGGCTAAAAGCACCAAATCATTTATGGGAATGTCAATACGTATTTATAATAAAATACCACAGTCAATTCAATCTCTAACGTTTAATAAATTTAAAAGAACTATCAAAGAAACATTATGCAAAAAAGGCTACTATAAACTCAAAGATTATTTAGATGACAAAAGAGCGTGGGATTGATATCTCCACAGGTTATTTCCAAATATTAAACATTGATCACTATGTAAGCAGCTTGGCTGCGACATGATATTGGCAAGCACGAATAGCTGTCTTCTGTTTGTTTGTTCATGTCATAGCAGAGCTGTATTTCTGCCAAATTGTACCTATAATAAGCACTTTTTACAAAAGAGTGCCGAGAGTTTTTTTTCCGCCGGCTTTTTTCCACTCGGTCTACCTAGGGTTCTACTTTCATTTCGTTTTTTAAAGCCGAAGAAGAAGTAGTAGTAGACATCACCAAGACATTGGTGGATAATGGGCGATCATTATCTTTATAAGCTGAGAGACGCACACTTCTCGACGGAGGCCTTCCCCAGGATTCGTCATGTTGTCCAGACCCGCGCCGCCCTCATCCACCATTTGACGTTCGTAAAGTGTATAAAATTACCTACTACGAATAAAAAAGTTTTCATTTTCATTTTCATTCACGAAAGTACTTTTTATGGTTTTTCCACTAATATGAAATTCGGGCGAGTTGACTACTTTTTATACATTTTGAAAGGACAATTCGTCCGCGACCAGAAAATAATATATTTTTTAAAAGGGACAATCCGTAGGTTAGTCATCCTACATTGGTAAGGTTCTCACAGCCACGTTTATATTCACAGTTCCACCTAGCTCCCTTAAAGCAGTTTGTTCATTCATTTCGTGAAGGTAAACTCTTAATTATATTCGTGAAAATACGTAATGCGAAATTAAGGCTTCCCTTGAGACATTTACTGGTGTAAACAAAAGAAAAGCCTTTGAGAGTATCTAAAAGTAAGTGCACATTGGTGGCCAGTTATTTTCACCAAAAATATGTATAAGTACGCAACACAAAATTGTATGAAAAACCAGTTTACATTTAATCTTTAAGAACCTTTGTACATAAAAAGGTAATTTGAAGACTACAACTTAGCGCTTACTGTGTTTTTTTTTTGCACAATAATTATTCTGCTCTTCTCCAAAAATTTTTTGTTTTTTTTTTATTATTTAGTTTACGACACCCTTATCCATGGACGGTGTTCTAAGCCGAACCTAGACGGTGGTTAAAAAGTATATAAATAAGGGAGTAAAATATATCTGTACACGTGAAGTCCTGTTAAAAGTGGTTTATTTAAAATAAGTTATCAATCTGACGCCAGTCACCTTAGTCGCGGTGTCTGTAAAGACGCTTAGTTTAAAACGTTTATTATTGCAGGAAGCATTAATTTAATTTAATATACATTTACAAAATTACAAATTGTATGAAATTATATTCAAATTAATACTTATTAAAATAATACTACACAAAATTAAAATCAAATCCTACAAAATCAAAAATAAATTGTACATACATACACAACGTCACGCCTGTATCCCTTATGGGGTAGGCAGAACACCAGAGGTTATAAGATCATCTGATGTCACGTTTGACAAATTTGGAGGTATTACAAAGATGGAGACAGACTATTGTATGTATATTTAATTTCAATTTGTAATTGTACATAATTGAAGTTAAATATTTGAATTAAACGAATATTTTAAATTCAAAATTGCATTAAATAAATTTATCAAATACCTATTTAAGCGCATGTAGCCCAATCCATCGCTGCAGGATGGGTGAGTCCCACCTGCTCATAACTGCACACAGGAGGGTGTTGCGGGAGTCGCGCGAGCGTGTTAACAAGGAGGCGCTGCGTGAATATTGCAATGGCAACAAAAAAAGTGACCTGAAAAAACGTTTCAAATATGTTCAGAAGATTTATGAATTCGCAATAAGCAACATTCAGCATAATATTGTTCAATATAAAAAAGATAGGTTTACAAACTTAAAAATGGCTCTACAATTATTATTTGAACACCCTTAGTTTTTAATTATTCTTGCGATTTTGTACGCCAACTTTTACTTTACATTACGAACGGTTCGCTAGATTCTCCGTGATACAAGTAGGTATAAAGAAATTAAATTCTAAAATTAGCACTAACATACTTTAACATTTTCAAATGTCAACATTCTCTCATTATGATAGTGAGTGGTAGACTATCAAAATTCTTCTCATATCTCAAAATTATATCCATCTACTTAAAAACCAATACTTTGTGCCAGGCTTTTTACAGTTTGATTAAATTTTAATATTATTTTCGTGGTTCTTCTGAAGAAGTAAAAACCAATCCTTTGTGCCAATACTGTAGCCTTTTTTACAGTTTGATTAATTTTAATATTATTTTTGCAGTTCTTCTGAAGAATCCATACAAGTTGATTACAATATGCGAAAATTCACGTTGGAATGTTTACTACGTTCATTATATTATTGAAAAGAGTTTCAGGTATGGAAAAGCGATCCATTTGCAAAATTACAGATGCTGCCACTATTACTTTAATCATTTCTTTGTATTTAAATTTAATTCATCCATTTTATTATCGAGCCCTTTCCATTGCTCGCTGAGCGACTTTAAGTTTGTTTATAAGGCCCATAGTTAGCGACCAATTCATGGACTACAATGAAAAAAAATAAAATATTATATTTAATTTTAATAATGGACAGCATTTTAAAACAATCTTGATACTATTAACTAGTTGTCAAAAACATTTTTATTACATATTTCATAAATGTAACTGTTTTAGTTTCATGAATCGTTGTGTTAATTTGTGCATTTTAAATTTTAACTACCTATATAGGGTCGCCAATAATATAGTCAATAATATTTTAATAGCAGATTAAGACTGATGAGTGTGTCATAATTACGAAAAAAATATTGTTTTAAAAATATTTTTCGTAAATTATAATTTCAAAATTCTTCTAAGCGATCAAAATATAAATCTGATCTGTAGTTTATGACTACACAACAAGTAAAAAAAACGTTTCCATCAAATTGTATGTAGTCATAGAATGAAGATTAATCTTCAATTTTACTCACAGAGAAGAATTTTGAAATTTTAATTTATTAAAAATATTTTAAAAAAATATACCTTTTTCGAAATTCAGACCCTCTCATCATTCCTAATCTGCTATTTAAATATAATTGTCTATTATATGCGGATCCTGTATAAGCCCAAGTAATTATTATGCCATGATGTGAAAAATGGTAACTTCCACTTTTAACTTGTTGTAAATCTTCTCAACCCACCAGGGGGTGGTAAGGTCAAGTCAAACGCCTTTAAAAAAAAACGCAATACATCTCTTTAGCATGCTCCCGAAGATATGTCTTGTGCTGTCCTGCCGGGGTATATTATATACTTGGGATTAATTAAAACAAATATCTCGAAACAGAACAACACATGCACTGGTGTCACCCAGTGCATGTGTTGTTCAGTATTATTAATAATTTCAGTAATTTCATGTCAATTTAGGATTGAATGTCAACTTTTGTGATTAAAATACTCATTTAAGTCATAAAAACAATTTTGGACTAGCCACATCTTAAGTCTGTATTTAAATTTATTGCATACAAGATTTTTTATGTCACTAGGTAATTGATTTTTACAGCCATTGATGTACAGTTTCTAGATTTCATGGCTGTCCGCATAGTTGGTATCAATGCGGACAGCCATGAAATCTAGAAACAATAATTTGGGCACCTGCAGCTCTAAGTTCGTGGATCATCATAAAAACACTTGAATAAGTTCAAATGGTTCTTAACAAAAATACAAATTTCATAATTATATGTATGTAGGTATGGATGTTCATCTGTTCCCTCAGAACTTTTAAACTAGTAATCATAATTGGACATATGATGTGTCGTTAGAAGCGTCTTCACTGTTCGCTGGTTATAGGCTACATACAATTACGTTAAATTAACTACAGCGCCCTATAGACGACTTAAAGTGTGGAACTAAAAATTGATTTTCTTAACCATTTCGTGAGGAGTATCAAATGAAAGAACTTTGTTACCACAACTCAAATAAATGATTACTCCAAAATAAGTGAAATAATAATTAAAGTAAAGAAAAAAAATTCTTGACGGTTTCGTATCAAATAAAAGAACTTCGTTAGCACATTTCAAATATGTAAACACTAATACTCCAAAATAAGTTAAAAAATACGTTTAAAAACTAATATCCGACTACTAAAACCACGCTCTAAAAAGTACGAAACAAGAAAATAGTCTCCGCAGAAATATTTTTGTATTTACGTCATATTGATAGAGATATGTTAAAAGGATAGCCGTGGTTGTATGCCACCTTTTATAGAAAAAAGATTCATTTTAATCATAAAATAAAAATCAAAGTGGCATACGATCACGGCTACCCTTTCAACATATCTCTATCAATATGACGTAAATACAAAAATATTTCTGCGGAGACTATTTTCTTAAATAAATGAAAAAATGTGTTACATAAAAATCCTGGAAGGGTGATTTTTTCATTTATTTAAGAGTAATTAAGCATTTTAAATGCAAAAACTTTAAAATATTATTAGACTATTTTCTTGTTTCGTAGTTTTTAGAGCGTGTTTTTTTTAGTAGTCGGGTAATAGTTTTTAATGATTTTTTTTGTAAGCATGTCGCCAATTTATACGTCCGTAAAAAGTTCCCGTGAGGCTTAAATATAGCAAACAAGCTCTCTCAGATGAATCGTTTGTTATTTACATCACAAAAGATAACATATTCGGAATAAAAACCCTCGCTTTATTTGAAGTTCTGTTTGTGATACAGCCAGATTAGGAGCGGATATGTATTCGCGTGTCAGATTCAACTATTCAGTTGGCTTTTATAGTACATAAATACACTTGAAATAGGTCAAATTATTTACAAATTGAATTGAATCTATCACCACTTCGGAAACTCGATGTGTTGAGAGGTAGTGGCAAGAAACTCAATGCCCGGCCGGGAATCCAACTCAGGACATCTCACATCGCATTAGCCGGCTCGGCATAGATAGCTTTTAACGTAAAAAGAACTATAGGGCCAGCTATGACTTGCTTGCTCAGTAAGTGAAGTACCCACCTTTTTTTTTTTTTTTTTTTTTTTTTTTTTTTTTTTTTTTTTTTTTTTTTTTTTTTTTTTTTTTTTTTTTTTTTTTTTTTTTTTTTTGGCAAGCGGGAGGGAGACCCACGATTGAGTCCCGATCGGATGAATTATTTAGTATATTTCTCTGATCCTAAATAATTGCAAATTTTTTGTTGTTGTTTGTTGAGGGAGCTTAAGTGGTTTTTTAAAGCCAAAAGTAGGTTTCCTCTGAGGTTTTGATTCGTTTCGGTGACCATGTCGTAAATCCGAAGCTTTATTTGTTGCCATAATTCTGAAAACAAATCAATAAAGATTAATTATTACAGAACAACGTAACAATAAATAAAAACGAACAGCATATCAAAACAAGCCCTAAATCTTGACAAAATAGATTATTCACAATAATATTATCGAAAAAGCAGTGTGTTTTACAATGGTAGAACGCGCGGGTATCGGAGTTTTAAACAAGAAGTACCTACTTTAATTTTACTTGTTACTCGTAAGTTCAAGTTCAAATAAATTTGTGTAAAAAGCAATAGGATATTACATACATACATAACTGCATCCCTTATGGGGTAGGCAGAACACCAGAGACTTTAAGACCATCTTATATCACGTTTGACAAATGAGTTATTATGTTTCACGGCTTAATTCTTTGCGATTTAATGTTAACATGTTGTAGTAGTACTTCCAAGCGTCAGCCTTGCACGGTTTTCAGAGACACGTTTTTTTTTTTTTTTTTTATTTGGCAACCCTGATCCCCGCTCTTGAACTCCTCTCCACTTACTTCCTCTCATCATCCCTCCTCAATAATCATTCTGTATTTCCGTGCTCAAGCCTTCGCACGTGCGTCTATAATTTATTACTTAAATTAAACGTTAGATAGATAGTCTTATAGTTTAAAAATTTAAATCTCAACTTATTATTTGTCGTTCGTAAAAATGGGGAAAAGGAAATATGAAGACATCGAGACCATAAGCAAGAAGATCAGAAAATTGGAAAAAAGCTTCAAAAGAAGCAAATGCCAAGTGAAATTTGTACCTTATCACTATCCATGGCTCTTTACATCGCATAATTGCGTTACGAATCCTTATTCGAAAACAAAGTTCAATGATCTTTATCACTGAATTTGAATGAGCCGAGTTTAAAACTCACAAATTTACCTAGTAAGAATCTTTATTCGAGACGATGGTAAATGTCATTGTTTAGTGATCATTATCGCTAAAATGACTTTTCGAATCCTTATTCGAAAACAAAGTTCAATGATCTTTATCACTGAATTTGAATGAGCCGAGTTTAAAACTCACAAATTTACCTAGTAAGAATCTTTATTCGAGACGATGGTAAATGTCATTGTTTAGTGATCATTATCGCTAAAATGACTTTTCGAATCCTTATTCGAAAACAAAGTTCAATGATCTTTATCACTGAATTTCAATGAGCCGAGTTTAAAACTCAAAAAGAAGAATGGCAAGGTCCCATACATTGTAAGTACCGCTTTTATTTCACATAGCATTCACGTACCTCAAACTTAATATGTGCGTTTTATTGCTTAGATAACGAGTAATCAGAATATAATTATTAGATTTATACAGAAGTTGGGAATAAAAAGTCAAAACAATAATCTAACCTAAAAATTACAGGAATTTATAGTCCGTCTTTTCTAACATGGCGTCGTATTTTGAAACCATTACATTACATAAGCAGGTATAACCAATCCAGAGGTTTGAAACGGGGTGGCGGCGCCGGCGGCTTAATTCAAGTTTGACAGTAGGACTTTACAACTATTATTTTTTATTGCCGGGAAATTAAAAAATGTGCTTTCGGCAAGTTTAATTTGATTTTATTGTATTTCTAAATATTCCCAACAACTATCACAACAATAGATGTTGGAAAAAACGTGTCTCATATTGACCTATTAACTACATATAGCCCGGTTTTGATACGCTTGAAAACTCTAAAATTAAGTGATACCGTGGCCGCCAATCCTCTTTACCTAATTCGAATCTTTATTCGAGACTATGGAAAATTTCTTTGTTTAGTGATCATTATCGCTAAAATGACTACCCTACTTTTTGCATTTTATGCTCGTAGGTGCTAAAAACACTTCTTTCGAATTATTATTCGAGACGCTGACTACTTTCGTCTTTTCAGTGCCATCTACCTCAAAACATCCACCAGTAGATAATGTTGAGGATATAGAATTGGATAGCGATATCTTAGAGATGTTGGGAGATGCTCCTAAGATTAATAATAAATAATAATAAAATTTCTTTATTCATGCCACAAATCTTGAATGTTTTTTACAGAGTAATCTTACAGTCTAAGTACAAAATGATTACTATTTACTATTTAAACATCATACAATAAGGCTAATATATGTAATTGCTGAAGAACTAGGAAAACCTTTACATAAGGAAATTTCAACCCGGTGCGGTGGTCTGAAATCCTTTTAAAGGGACTACCCAAAGAGACAAGAGATAAAATCCTAGAGGATTATCTTATTCCTAGTAATTGTCAACTACTCCTTGCCCCTGCTCTGAATCCGGAAGCAAAAGTGGCAGTTATCGAAGCGGTCTCTAAACGGAATTCCTCCCTCATGTTTAGGCAAAGACAAACTGGTGTGGCTATAGCAGCTCTGGGAAGAGCTACCGAAACACTCGTAGGATCATCTTCATTAATACCACAGAAGCAACAAATAAGCAATGGTGCCATCTCGAAATGTACTTATATTGAAGGACAATTTTTATCCAGTATATTTCTTGTACCTAAGCCTAATGGTGATAAAAGGTTTATATTAAATTTAAAAAAGTTAAATAAATTTGTACTTGCTAGTCATTTTAAAATGGAAGATTACAGAACAGCGTCAAAATTATTAACTGAAAACTGCTGTAGACAATAGACTTAAAACATGCATACTTCTTTGTTGCGACAAATGAAGCTCACAAAAAATATCTTCGATTCAAATACAACAATATATTATATGAATTCAATTGTTTACCGTTCGGCCTTTGTACCGCACCTCTCGTGTTTACTAAATTAATGAAACCAGTTATAGAATACCTGCGTAGTCGGGGTATGATTTCAGTTATTTATTTAGATAACATTTTTTTATCGGAAAGACTTACTCGGAGTGTGTCACTAATGTATCTACAACTATAGATCTATTACAGAGCTTGGGTTTTTTGATTAACTTTTCAAAAAGTTGTTTAATACCTAAACGTGAATGTAAGTTCTTGGGCTTCACTTTCGACTCAAAGCAGATGATTTTAAAACTACCCGAGGAAAAGAAAATAAAATTGAAAGATTTCATAAATAGATTTCTTTGTATAAAACGATGCAAGTTACGCGAATTCGCTAAACTCATTAGTTATTTAATTTCCGCATGTCCAACAATAACTTATTCGTGGTTATATACAAAAAAGCTTGAACAATATAAATATAATTGTTTTATTAAAAAAAAAAATCCAAACTATGATCAGACAATTGATATCTTAATTACCCCACATGAAGAATTATATTGGTGGTTAGGAAACATAGATATAGGCCATTCTTCACTCAAACCGAACAACTTTGTTTTAGATTTTTTTTCTGATGCCTCCTCTACGGGATGGGGAGCGTATTGTGATACAGTTAGATGTTGTGGATATAGGAAAGACAACGAAACTTCTTGTCATATAAACGAGTTGGAACTAAAAGCAGCCTTTCTAGCTCTGAAACGTTTCACCAAAGAATTATCTAATTGTGACATCTTATTAACAGAATGGGCAGTATTCAATATGATCACCTAGATTATATATCTAGAAGTAGGTATGTGGAAATGGTTCGAAGAACGTAGAATAATCTTATTCGCTTCTTACATCAATACTAAAGATAATTGTGAGGCAGATTCATTATCTCGAAAACAGTTCGAGGATACAGAGTGGGAATTAAATCAAATTGCATTTAATGAAATAGTTGCCAATTTTATTATGCCAGTATTGATTTGTTTGCAAACAGATGCAATACTATGTGTAAACAATATGTTTCGTGGAGAAATTATCCCGAAGCATGTGCTGTTGATGCCTTTACACTGCCATGGACCAATATGTTATTTTGCGCCTTTCCACCATTCTCGCTTATAGTAAAATTAATGCAGAAAATCATTTGTCATAAGGCAGGTATTGTTGTGGTGCCATATTGGCCAAGTCAACCTTGGTTTCCTATGTTTAAAAAGTTGTCTGTTTCAATTTTTTTGTATTTTGGACCAGATATTGACCTTCTAACATCTCCTTTCAGTAGATTGTAGATTGTGTACACAAGAATCTACGCCTTGTTGCCGCGAAATTATCAGGCAAGCATTACTAAGGAAATATTTATCGAATAGGTCAGTAGATAGTTATTATGCTAGCTTCGCTTGCAAATAATACTTACAAACAGTACGATGTTTGCATAAAATCTTGGATAATTTACTGTAGATTACATAATTATGATTATTTTAATGCTTCTATTCCAATTGTAATACATTTTTTAACCGATATTTTTGATAAAGGCGCTAAATACGGGACCATCAATTCTTACCGCTCTGCCTTATCTCTTTTGTTAGGTAATAGCTTAAATGATGATCGAGTCAAACGTTTCATGAAGGGTGTTTACAAGTTGAGGCCCACCAATCCAAAATATAATACTTCTTGGGACCCAAACATAGTGTTAAATTATTTGGCCACTCAATGGCCAAATGAAAGCCTTAGTTTAGAAGATTTCTCTAAGAAACGCTGACTCTGCTAGGTTTGGTGACAGCGCAAAGAGTACAAACATTTTCTCTCATTAAAATAAATAATATAACTCAAAACAGAACAGAAATCTTAGTTAAAATACCTGACTTAGTAAAAACTTCAAAACCAAACTCCTTTCAACCCCTTCTAAGGCTACCATTTTTTCATACAAATCCTGCAATATGCCCTGCCAGATGCATTTTAGATTATATAAATAAAACGAGTGGTTTACGTAGTTGTGACACTTTATTTATTAGCCACAAAAGACCTCACTTTGTCTCAAACTTTGAGTCACTGTATCAAATATACTTTACAACGCAGTGGCGTGGACACATCAGTGTTTAGCGCGCACAGCACGCGCCATGCGGCCACTTCCACTGCTAGCAGAGTCGGTGTCAATATTGATGTCATACGGAAAACCGCAGGATGGAGTAATACATCCTCAGTATTTGCCAAATTCTACAACAAAGAAATTGTATCGGATGCCAATCAATTTGCAACTAGTATTTTATGTAACTCCTTAGAATAAATAGATGTATATTTGTGATTTATTACTGTTGGTTATACTCTAACAATACAGTTTTACTTATACCTATACTGCAAAAATAATTCACATTAAAATACTCTGAACATCCTACAACATGTTAACATTAAATCGCAAAGAATTAAGCCGTGAAACATAATTAAGGATCAAACGAACTTACCAAGTGAAGTTCGATCACAATTATGTGAACGGCTTAATTCGAAGCGATTGATATAAACCCGCCCAAACAGTATTCCTTTAAAGTAATATCACCCACCCATAATTAATGTGAATTATTTTTATGGGTACTACCTAGGAACTTTAGCTCTAAACAAAATGATTATTGAGGAGGGATGATGAGAGGAAGTAAGTGGAGAGGAGTTCAAGAGCGGGGATCAGGGTTGCCAAATAAAAAAAAAAAAAAACGTGTCTCTGAAAACCGTGCAAGGCTGACGCTTGGAAGTACTACTACAACATGTTAACATTAAATCGCTTCGAATTAAGCCGTTCACATAATTGTGATCGAACTTCACTTGGTAAGTTCGTTTGATCCTTAATTATAATGGTGTAGAGAGGCTAATGCAGTGACAGGGGGTCAGCCTATCGCCCACAAAAATGCCAATAAAACCTCTGTAAGAAGTAAGTAAGATATTAATTAAATTAATATTCTTTTAGTATTGCAATGCACAAAATTTCTGTAATTTTCACTAACTATGCTACAAACATACTGTATGCGAGCGGTCTCGTATACTTAATTGATAGAGTGATAAGTGATATAAAATGATAGAACTGAGAATTAGATGTAAAAATTTGATATAATTAAACTGATAGGTAAAAATTATTGATATAAAGACTAAATTTAAATGATATTGATATGATGAGCTCGCGCGGATGATTAACGTGAACTGTTTGATTTTTGCTCTACTTTCGACGACGCCGCGGTAAACGCTGACGCCGAGCTATTGTACGTGCAAGGCCCGTACATGCTCCGGGCCCAGAAAGTGAGATGGGTGTAATGAGATGAATCAAAAAACTAAAAATGTGATAACAAGGTGATAAAACAATATGTACACTTAAAAATAACAATAAAGGTAGGTATGTATATGATAAAGATTAAAAATATTATAAAATGATTAAGTATTTAAACTACACTGTCCGCAATTGGGAATACCGGGTGTAGAATGGGGTTTGTGCCCCTGCTATGTCTATTTACATTATTTATTCGGTCATTCACTCTATACATATTGACACTATCACTGCACTGGCACTGGCACTGCACTACACTAGCACTATGTTCACTACGCTGCACGCGCGCACGCGGCGCCGCGCGCACTCCCTCGGGCGGCGCCGCAGCGGCCGGCGGCGGGACCGGCCGCGCGCGCCGCCGCCGCCGCACCCGTTGCCATGCCAACGCTCCTCCGGTCGCAGCCGCCACAAACACCAACAAATATATGACAAAATAGTGATGTATGTCATGATATGACACACTTTCTGCTAGCGGCTCACTCTTTTTCAACAAACTACACTGTCCGCAATTGGGAATACCGGGTGTAGAATGGGGTTTGTGCCCCTGCTATGTCTATTTACATTATTTATTCGCTCATTCACTCTATACATATTGACACTATCACTGCACTGGCACTGGCACTGCACTACACTAGCACTATGTTCACTACGCTGCACGCGCGCACGCGGCGCCGCGCGCACTCCCTCGGGCGGCGCCGCAGCGGCCGGCGCGGGCGGCGGGACCGGCCGCGCGCGCCGCCGCCGCCGCACCCGTTGCCATGCCAACGCTCCTCCGGTCGCAGCCGCCACAAACACCAACAAATATGTCATCAATAGTTAATTATGCAGTTATATTATACAATTTTTATTTATGTTAATCAATTTATTTAGTTATTCTAGTATGATTTTTATAAGTAATAAATGAGTTAGTCTATTGATTTCCGGAGAGCAGACTGACACGACGGTTGGTAGACGACGACATAGCAAAACGTGGTCCGATAGTTCTGGCGGGAAAGTTATGGGAGGGGAAAGAGAAACCGGGATTGATTTAGGCAGTCTACTCTCCGCTTTTAGAGGAGAACGAGCCGCTTTGTGATAAAGGTCAGTGTCGTTAAGATTGTGATATTTACTTATTTATTGTTCTCTGGCTGTAAACTGTTACTATGTATTTTACAAGATGATTGCTGTTGAGTTTCTTGCCACTTCTTCTCAACAGATCGACTTTCCGAAGTGGTGGTAGATTATAATAAATATAAAACTTAAACTGATAAGTTGTTTGATTGAGTGACTCCCTTCTGAGACGTTTTCTAACATCTCAGAAGTGGGATTGTACTCAAAAACATAAATTTTGTTTAACGTCCACATGAGTCCTGACAAAAGTATTAAATTATTGAGCGAAGTTGAAATAAGTTTAAATCATGTAGATGTGGTTTTAGAAGTTTGTTTCCCGAAATAAAAGAATACAATTCACTTGTCTTCGAGAAATACAATTTGAAATTCAGTAGTGTACAAACTATTTTGCCCTATGCGCATCTACATACTTTATTTATTCATATAAGCTCCTCTACCCCTTATGCTCTAGTCTATGGTTATGTTGCTATGGGGTTGCGGGAGTACGTATTTGGGTTACATGAACTACGCGTAAGAATTTACGTTCCAGAATGAACCAATGTCGGGAACGCGTGGTCTACACTCCGACTTGTCCAACTAAGTCACCTGCTGGAGGTCGTCGGTCACGCAGTTCTACCAGGCGCCAACCGAGCCATCGTATGCTGCGGATTCGCAGCCGCTTCGGTCAAGACTACAGGGAGCGTGCAAGCCGCAGCTTGCAAGATCGAACAGAACGTCGTCGTGATTCACACCCTGGTTCATATAGGACACCCTGGTCCTTGTTTATAAGTAATGGACACCCTGGTCCATATAGGACACCCTGGTCCTTGTTTATAAGTAATGGACACCCTGGTCCATATAAATAAGTTTTGGACAAAACTGGTCCTACTATGTAGCATAAAACTATGTATGTTTATGATATGCTTAAAGTGATAACAGATTTTACAATATAAAAATTTTGTTGTAATATATACTCTTAGCATCTTATCAGATTTGTAAATCGTTCGAGGACGCACGATGTAAGTTGGATGGCCGACTGTCATCAATAGTTAATTATGCAGTTATATTATACAATGTTTATTTATGTTAATCAATTTATTTAGTTATTCTAGTATGATTTTTATAAGTAATAAATGAGTTAGTCTATTGATTTCCGGAGAGCAGACTGACACGACGGTTGGTAGACGACGACATAGCAAAACGTGGTCCGATAGTTCTGGCGGGAAAGTTATGGGAGGGGAAAGAGAAACCGGGATTGATTTAGTCAGTCTACTCTCCGCTTTTAGAGGAGAACGAGCCGCTTTGTGATAAAGGTCAGTGTCGTTAAGATTGTGATATTTACTTATTTATTGTTCTCTGGCTGTAAACTGTTACTATGTATTTTACAAGATGATTGCTGTTGAGTTTCTTGCCACTTCTTCTCAACAGATCGACTTTCCGAAGTGGTGGTAGATTATAATAAATATAAAACTTAAACTGATAAGTTGTTTGATTGAGTGACTCCCTTCTGAGACGTTTTCTAACAAATATATGACAAAATAGTGATGTATGTCATGATATGACACACTTTCTGCTAGCGGCTCACTCTTTTTCATAGTGTCTATTTGATCCTGAATAGCGAACAGCTGTTTCTGGTCTATATTTTCGGCGCTGGTACTGACAGGTGACTGCGGCAATGATATATTGATAAGGTGATTGATAGGAGCGATCTTCGGTACTTGAATGTCCGTTGTAATATGTATAGAACTCAATCCATTCTTATGCGAATAAAACATATAATCAGCTGATTTTACCAGGCATCTTTCGCTTATAGTAAACAATCCAGCCCGGCTTAATTGCACGGTAGTAATTTGATCATCACAGAGTAATTTGAGTAAGCAATGTTCACAGCAGAAATAAAAATAAGTGTTGAATTGGTTTGTTTCCATGAACTCGTTCTTACAGACATTTGTTATTGTTTTGCACGTTTGTGAATGATTTTCTCTTAAACATAAACTCTGGTCTCCAGCCAGGTGATTGATGGGTTTTTCCAATGGACAAAGTGATAAGTCGACATCTTGATATATACAGCTACTTAATTCTCTTTCTGTTAAGGTGATAAATAAATCCTTTTTTAAGTTTAAAGCCAGTATACGGCTTGTAGGATAATACTGGTCATGCTGTTTTGATAACGTGTAGGTATAGGTATGACTTCTACGTATTTCAAATAAGTCTCGTGCTATCAATGGGATTCTTATTTCTATTATAAGTAAGTTATTAGTAATACGTGCTTTGGTTTTAAGTAACTTATACAATTGATAAATGTGTGCCGGGTCGGTCGGTAATGATAAGTCTTTAGGTAGTTGGGAGGAAATAGTGTTCAGCTCAGCTTGTAATTGCTCGGGCGGTAAAAGATGCAAGTCCATCTTACCATGAAACACGTCAGTGATAGTATCTAACAAATGATTCTGCATGTCACTTAGGCGGTTAAGAATGTTATTTGCAATCATAGCTGTTAAAGTGAAATCGCTTAGATATGATGAATTTTGCAAATAGCTGTTGACTTGGTTAAGCGAAGATTCGATATCAATTAACTTTTTGTTTACAACTTTATGATACTTTTGTATGTAGGCCTCTGTTCTTTTGATAACGTTAAACTCAGCTTCCATGATTGAAGTCTGGTTTTTCCACAATAGCGCTAGATGGTTTTGATTTTGTTTGAGCAAGTAAATATCTTTCTCATACTTTTCGGCGAATTGACTGTCTAATACGCCAAAGAGAGCATTTGCGACGTTGCCGACGCCATTGATAAGACCTCGCCGCAGACGGCGGCGTCGTCCCGTGTGCGTATCAAAATGCTGATCCTGCATTAAGTCGTTGAATCGTTGCAGCCCAGAGTACTCCTGTTGTAGTTGGAATGTGATACTATCACACTGTATGGAAGTATTTATCTTGCTGCATATTTTTTCTAAATAATTGATGTACTTATTAATAGCCTTCATGCCGTCCCAGTACGGATCTAGGTCATAGTAGACTACTAGGCGCCAGTCGTCTCGTATTAAGTGCATATTAGTTATATGATCGAAATAAATACTTTTATTTTCAATCGGTGTGTTATTGTATGATCCATATGCACCGGTGATAAAGGTCATGATAAATAGTAGTAGAGATGTAGCCACAGTTGCGAAGTTGTATTTTGTCTGGATGCGTCTTTTAGGGGTTGCTTTCTTTTGGGGAGGTTCGTCGACTGGAGTTTGGTTGCCATTATTTAAAGGTAAAATTGATAATTTTACCACGGGTCTTTGTATAAAACCATTCTTTGTTTTCAATGTTACAACTCGCACGTAGTCGTCCTTCCCAGGGTGTAACTCTACGACGCGACCGAGTGGCCACTTCGCAGGGGGTAATTGACCATCATTAATTATAACGATGTCATTTAATTTTATAGTTTCTTGAGGAGTGCGCCACTTAGACTGTGATGATAAGTTGACAAGGTACTCCTTTTGCCACCGTTTCCATATGTCATCAAAAATACGCTGCGTGAGGTTCCATCTTGTTCTAAGGTCTTTCTCAGTTTCGTATACAGTAAGTATCGGACCACTTGATAAGAAGTGAGCAGGTGTTAGGTAGTTAAGATCCTCTGGGTCTTCAGTTAAAGGGCACAGCGGTCTGGAATTCAAACAAGCCTCTAACTGAGCGAGGAGGGTGCTAAACTCTTCGTATGTTAATTTCTGCTCTCCAACAACCCTCTTCAAATGATATTTTAGGCTCTTAACTGCAGCTTCCCACAGACCGCCTGCCGACGGCCAAGAAGGCGCGTTAAAATGCCAGGTGATTCCCATGTCCGTTACTTCCGAATAGAAATCCTCACTAAATACGGCAAGTAGTTCTTCGTATTCTTGTTGTAACACCCTGTTAGCCCCTACAAAGTTGGTACCATTATCACTAAACATATGACGCGGGGTGCCCCGACGCGCCGACATACGTCTCAAGGCCGCTAAGAATGCTGAGCTTGTTAAGTCGGATACAAGCTCTAGGTGCACGGCTTTGGTTGCCATGCACGTGAATACTGCTATGTATCCTTTTGTAGTAAGGTCGTGGTATCAGGACCTTGATTCGCTTTGATAAGGACGAATCCGGTGTAATCGACGCCCGTGTTATAAAAAGGCCGAGTTGGGTTGGTCCTTGCTGTCGGGAGGTCGCCCATGATCTGATGATGTTGGGTAGGATTATTTCTTCGGCATTTTATACACTGCCGCAACCTCTTTTTTGTTGATCGGTTACCGCCTATAATCCAATACTTTTGACGCAAGTACGCTGATGTTAATCGCGGGCCCCCGTGATAAGTATTTTCATGCGCCTGATCAATAAGTAATTCCGCAAGTCGGGAATCCTTGGGAATGATAATCGGGTTTTTCATATCAGGATCGAGATTAGAATGACGTAATCTTCCGCCAACTCTAAGTAATCCGTTTTTGTCGATAAATGGGTTAAATTCAAGTAACTTACTTTTTGTTGACATTTTGTTTTGATTTTGTAAGTTACCTATTTCTGTATTAAATGCTGATGCTTGAATTTGACATATGATTAAAGTCTGTGATTGTTTTAGTTCCTCTAGTGATAAGTACTTTGTATGATATTTATGTTTGTTTACAAATCGTCGAATCCACGCTACAACTCGAACGACCTTGGTAAAACTGTGATATTTTGATAACAGGTTATTGATAAAAGAATATTTGTTTTCTTGCTGGGTTACCTACTACGTTAACTTTCTTTTCTCTTTTCATCTCTTGATCAGTGACGTAGGTTTGTGTCGCTTCCTGTTCAGTCCATGATGTAAGCCATGCTGGCCCTTGCCACCACAAACTATGTTTTTTAAGCTGTGACGCTAGGAGACCGCGACTGGCGCAGTCCGCGGGGTTCTCCTCGGTGCTGACATGGCGCCAGCAGTCCGGAGGTATGGTTTGTGTTATTTCTGTCACCCTGTTAGCGACGAATGTTTTCCATTTGGCTGGATCTGCTTTAAGCCAACCAAGAACGATCATCGAGTCTCCCCAGCCGTACACTTTGATGTTGTGATTAGTGAAGCATTGTTTGACCTTATTCATAAGTCTTGCTAGTAACAATGCTCCGCTTAGCTCTAGTCTTGGCAAGGACACGACCTTGCCGGTAGGTACAAGCCGTGTTTTACCAACTAACAAGGTAACTGTTGATGTACCATGGCGTTTGACGCGACAGTATATCACACAAGCGTATGCCTTCATGGATGAGTCACTGAACCCGTGTAACTCGATATCGCTATTCTCAAATGATCCTAACCATCGCGGCAGATTAATGTGATTGATGTTGTAAATATCATCCCTGGTTTTCATCCATTCTGATAAAATGTGATCAGGAACGAGTTCATCCCATTCTATATTAGAGGCCCATGCTTGCTGGAATATAATTTTAAGTTTAGTTGATAAGGGTGATAACCAGCCAAGTGGGTCAAACAACTTTGATATATTAGAGAGAAGTATCCGCTTTGTAATTGATTCTGTTGTGTGATCAAATGTTAGTTGGAAGGTAAATACGTCTTCCTGAGGGTTCCAACCCAACCCCAAGGTTTTATTATACTCCCCCTGCTTAAAATTGAAATGATTTTCATTGCCATCTTTTTCATTGGCTGCTGATAATAATTCTATGGAATTTGACTTAAATTTTCTAAGATTAAAACTTCCTGATGATAAAATATTGATTAATTGATGCTGTAGTATTTTTGCAGACTCTATAGAATGCTCCCCGTACAATATATCATCCATATAGAAATTATTATGTAAAGCTTCTATGACCTTGCTATGACTTTGATAATTCCTACGTTCATCTTTAGCAAGCTGCCTCAATGTCATCATGGCAAGAAAGGGTGCTGATTTTGTGCCGTAGGTAACAGTGGTAAGTTTGAACTGCTGTATAGGTTCTACGCTAGAATCTCTCCAGCCGATTTTCTGTAGGTGCAGATCATCAGGGTGCACCCATATGGCTCTAAAAATTTTTCAATGTCAGCTGTAAACGCATAACGAAACTGTCTCCATGATATAATTAGAGATTGCAGGTCTTGTTGTAAATTAGGGCCGCACTCCATGACGTCATTCAAACTATACCCAGTAGATGTTTTCACCGATGCATTAAAAACTACTCGGAATTTACTATTGTTGTTAATTTGTACACAATGATGGGTGCTAAAACATTCCGGCATCTTATTACAATCAGCTGGGATCATATGACCTAGTGAGCGATATTCATTAATAAATGGTTTGTATTGTTCTTCTATGATACGATTTTTTGAAAACTTGTGTTCCAAAGATTTAAATTGAGCTATGGCTTTAAATTTTGATTGGCCTAATTTATTTTCAAACTCTGGCTTCATAGGTATCCTAACTTGGTACCGGCCATCCTCGCATCTGACTGTAGTGTTGTGATAATAGTCTATGCATTTTTGATTTTCGACTGATAATTGCGTCTCCTGGCCTATGTCTTCTATTTCCCAAAACTGTTTGATGTCATCTAAATTGTTGACGATGACATTGCATTGTAGGGTTTTCATGACATTCCCCATTAAAATCCAACCCAAGCGGGTGTTTTGAGCTAAGGGTAGAATTTGATCTGCTCTACAAATACCTTCTAACAATATTTGAGAGTAAATGTCGGCGCCTAATAACAAGTCTACAGGCCGACTGATATTAAATTCAGGATCTGCTAGAGTGATATTATCTAAATAGGTACAGGGTGGTTTAGTGAAAGTATAGCTTGGAAGGTTTTTGATAAGAGTTTTCATAATGTAAACATCTGTCTGGAATTCGTATTGATTATTGGTAGCTGCGCAAGTGATAGTAATAAGGCCTTTGCAGTTACTTTCCTTAGTGCCTATCCCTGATATGACTCCCTGGCATTTTTGTCGCGGAAGTTTTAGAAGTTGTGCGGCATTTTCCGTAATGATAGATGTTTGTGAGCCTTGGTCAATAAGGGCTCGCAAACTGATATAACCCCCGTCATACTTTCTAACATTTATAATAGCTGTCGATAGAAGTACCTCCGGCGCCTCACGTTGTACCGACACGTGCGAGTTACTGCGGATTTGCGAATTTTCAGGTCGCGGGTCATTTGAGTGCATATTTTTTGTTGACAATTGATTGCTGTTATATTGACCCGACTGAGTGATAGCATCGTGCAATATTGTGTTATGTCGGTTATTGCCCTCTCGGCACCTTTTTGCTGAAATACATGGCTTACCGTAATGTGGATAAAGGCAATTTTCGCATATACCTAATTTTGCAATTGTTTTGCATTTAGCATATGGAGACATATTAGAAAATTGTTGACAATTGAATATTCCGTGGTCATTGGCTTTGCAAAGTGCACAGTAGGTACGACCTTTGCTCGGTTGTTTTGAAATTGACCTAGTATGCGCCGGATATGATTGTTTCTGGAACTTTCTATTCTGCGGTGAAAATTTTTGTGAATTATTTGATATCTGTTTAGGTATGATGAAATTTTCTTGTTTTTTGCGAGATGATTCTAAGCAGGTAAACTTGGCTTCTAAGAATGATAAAAATTCTTGAATGTTCGGCAACTCACGGGGTTGTTTTACTGAGGCTACATATTCGTTATGGGTTTCTGGGTCTAATTTTTGGCAAAGAAGATACACTAAGAGTGGGTCCCACGAATCCACTTCTGCTCCTAAGTTCTTAATTGCATTAATTGTTTCTACAGCTGTGTCATGTATGCGCTTTATTTGATTTACTGATGAATGTTGCAAAGTAGGTATGTTAAGCAAGATATCTATATGAGATCTAAATATGAGATTCTTATTGTTATAACGGTGATTTAAGATATCCCATCCGATGGCATAGTTGTCTGATGTGATAGGTAAATGTTGTATTAAACGTTCCGCCTCACCTTTGACTTTGCTTTTTAAAAATTGCATTTTTTGTGCACAAGACAAGGACGGATTATTATGTATGGTCTCAGTAAATAAATCTTTAAAAGAGTACCACTGATGATAGCTGCCCCCGAATGTTTGAATCTCAATATGAGGCGTTGATTGATCTCTATGTGATACTGCCCATAGTTTTCTGTTCAAAGTTTTTATGATATCATTGAATGTTTTTTCATATCTATAGAATGTGTTTTCATATTCTGGGTTCCTACCCCCGAGCTCGCTATCTAATTCCCAATGTAATTGATCAATTACCGACCACCGCGATTGTATAGCACGTAAAGTGTGGTCGAATTCCCATTTCTCTGTGATAGAATCGACATTGAGGTTTGAAATAGAATGCTCTAATGCCTTAAAATTGCTAGATTGTTTACGTAGTAGCTCCTCAGTTTTACTGGAAGTGCCTAAAGTGACATGCGGGGAATGACGCGACGGTCCAGGAACGCCTAATGGCGTAGCTGGTTTGATAACAGGCGTCATGGGCCTATCCTCCACCCCTTGATAATTGGAAATAGCCTTTCTAATGCTTTCGTACCGATCCTTAACTAACTCAAACTGATTGCTAGTGAAATAAGAATGAGATTTCGCGTATTCTATTCCGCAAAGATTGATATGATTAGTCTGATAATCCTGCCAGTACCTATCCAGGGTGTCCAATCTCCTCTTGATGTAGTCGGGATTCTTACGATCGGACCCATCCTTTTTAAAGTTGGTATAGGTTTGCTCGATAGCGCTCGACAGCTGTTGCTGGTTAGATAGGATGTCTTCCATGCTCGACATAATTATTGATTATAAAAAATGTGATAATAAAAAAATGGAAAGATCTTACTTGATAAGACTGCAACTGTTGTATTTAAGAGTGAGCCGTGATAATCCTGTGGGATCCTTGTACTGCACTCCTTGCTTGATCCGATTACAATCTCCTGTGTGATACGTGTACTGCAATCCTTGTTAGGTATGCTGGTTCAGTCCTCACTTGAGTTACACCAAACAGTCCGTTTTAAACGTATAACACACGCGAGGGCCTTTTATATCTCGAAGGACCAAATGTATGCGAGCGGTCTCGTATACTTAATTGATAGAGTGATAAGTGATATAAAATGATAGAACTGAGAATTAGATGTAAAAATTTGATATAATTAAACTGATAGGTAAAAATTGATATAAAGACTAAATTTAAATGATATTGATATGATGAGCTCGCGCGGATGATTAACGTGAACTGATTGATTTTTGCTCTACTTTCGACGACGCCGCGGTAAACGCTGACGCCGAGCTATTGTACGTGCAAGGCCCGTACACATACGTTCTAACCGTTGGAAATTAACGAGAGCGACGTTAATTTCCACTTAAATGCCGCCCACGGCAAAAGCATGATTACTTGGAACGTTTCTTGATAAAACTTTGTTGAAATTGAACACGCTTCTCAGAAAACAATGTTTAATTCTCCGTTGACATAATGAACCCAAATTACTTTGTGAACTGTATGGAAATGTGTTTGTGTATATTGTTTCACTAGTTTAATTCACAATAAGGCGGAATTAAAGAAGATTATCGCTTTTCATCTTATCGGGTACTTTTAAAGTGGTTGTAGAGTTCAATACAAAGTACGGTGAGAGTTTATAAAAGCAGTAGCACCTTACTGGTTGAAGTCTGAACTGAGTGAAGTCTCAACACACACACACACAATAACGTATCACAGCATACTTGTGTAACACTACTAATGGACTATTCATCGACTGCTTAATGTCTCTGCTGATTGGTCGGAGTCTTTATTTATCGGATTGCCGACCAATCAGCAGAAACTACTTACTTATCGAGTTGCAGCCCGAACGTCCTTAACTTAAATAGTATGGAACTTCTTGTCTATATTAAGTTTTAGACACTATGAACTTAGTGTCTTAAACAATATTTTTTAAGTATTTTAAAGGAGAAGCCTTTTTATCCTTATAATGAATTAATTTTAACTAAAAAAAAAGATTAATGACCTCAAAATATTGCTTACTAATAAGTATGAAAAAATGCAGTATTAATACTTTAAATAAAAAAGCTTTGTAACCGGATTAATTGCGTATAATTTATATTTAACAGTTTGACTCGACGTCTCGGTGTCTTTGCAGACCCCGTCGAGTCAAAATGTAAAATATAAATTATACGGGATTTATCCGTCCGGTTAATAAGGTGTTTTATTTCAATTATGAATCGTGAAAACTTAAGAAAATATTAGTATAAATACTTTATATTTATTCATGACAAAAAGAATGAGTTCATAAAAAATAATGGTATTTCGATAAACGTGTTTATTTTTCAAAGCAAAAAACAAAAATCAATACCTGCTCTATTTTTTGATGTTATTAGTATAGACGTAGCTTAATGACCGTTTTCTTGACGGAAAGAGTATTGAAGCTGCTTAAACCTCAACTAGCGGCCAGACTCCACTCATTGAAATCTTTAAATTTAAAAAAAATTCAAAGATTTTTTCTTAATAAAGATTACTATAACTAAGGAAAAAAAAACAATATTAGGTATTATTTTCTTAAATATCATGATCCTGAAAAAAATCTCCTCCTAATATTCAATTATTTCAATTTCAATTTCAACTTCTACGTCTTGATTTGAGCGCTCAACAAAGGGCTCTGACTTGCTGGAAGTCTGGGTCTGCCATTAACAATTTTGCAAGCTGGCCACATCGACGTCAAGTTTTTTACTAACCGAATTCAAAAAACTGACTTTGTAAAGTAAGTCGGTTAATATATTAAAACCTTCTCCTAAACGTGACACTTCTTTTTCTGAAAATCGCATCCAAATCGGTTCAGCCAAACGTGAGATAATCGCGGACAAACATACATATATACATACCTACATACATACAGGTCAAACTGATAACCTCCTTTTTTTGAATTTGGTTAAAAAAGAAGGCTCTCAATTTCTCTGTATATTTTATATCAGAGACGAGCCGAATATTCGGCCGAACATTCGTCTTCGGTACATTCGGCATATTATCGTAACATTCGTATTCACCCGAATGTTTGGTTGATTTGCCGAATACTCACCGACTCAAAAACTATGTAAATACCTACCCAGGTAAATTATTAATGTTCTTATTACATTATTAATTCATTTTTGGCAGAAATTTGCTTTCCGGGATAGTAATAGGGAAGGAATTGGAACAGGACTAGAATGGCGTATATAAAATTATTTAAACATTTTAGTGGGTTGTTTTTTTGAAGGCGGTTCACTTTTTCTTAAAAAGAAGTTATTAGTTTGCTTTTATTTTGGTTTAAATTTTATGAGTTTTTTTTTTTTTTTTATTGTAGCTGTGAACCCACGGCCATTGTAACTTTGAAATATAGTTGAAAAAGCTACTTCTGAAAAGATCTTCAATAACTGTATAGCCATTTCAGCGGCTCTTTTTAACTAAATTTTGTTGTATGGTCCTGATAATGCAATAGCCATTTCCATTGTCCGTTGCATACAAATTGCAAGTCTATAAGGTTCTCTTGAATGCGGTTGTTAATATCACTAGACACAATTGGGCGGACCACAATTCCCTTTTGAGGAAATTTCTTCTTGTTCCGGCAAACCATATATAGCTATACAATTATTTGACCACAGAAACCTAAATAAGATACCTGGATTTTAATGCATTAATTAATTTGTCTCTTTCTCCGTGCCCTACAGATTGATGAATTTCACATAATATCCCATGAAATTTTTCTGGAGGTACAACTTTGACTATAGGATCCGATTCAGATTCCCGTCTCAAGATCAAAATTTTTGAGTGCCTACCTCCAAAACATCATATTTTTTCCATAAAAGTCCTTGTCCATCTGATGTTGGAGATGTAGTTTTATATTTTTCAACACACTTGCTCGTAAAGTGAGCGTTATTCTATAGAATTTAGAACTATAAACTGGGCTATAAGTCACGCGTGCATAATATATTATACCCTAGTGCATAATATAATGAATCCTACAAAGTTGAATTGTACCTTTGTGCAAATAACATGCGAGAAAACAGAGCATATTTTATTGATCCGAGTTATACACTAAATATTTTCAGAAACAACAAAGAGGTTTTATACCACTTCAAATCCATATACATTTTTAAATGTTTGCGCCTTATATTAGTAAAATAAATTTGTATATTAAACAAATTATTCACAATTTACAATCATTTGTCATAAAATATTAAAATATTTGCATTTACCACTCCAAATTAAACATTTTCACTTAAAATAGGCTGTATATGCTATACAGAGATTGACACATTTGACGGAAAAAAAAACCTACGCGAATGCGCGAGGTTCGGCGCCATTTTTCAAACACAATTCACAGCTTTGTTATCAAGTGTGTTTGTTATTTTATGACCACGTATGTCTGTCTTTTACTCACAAGTGTGTTGAAAAACGTCGTATGTAACAAGTGAGCTAAGTTGCTAATTACAGTCGAGGCCGTGATTTGATAATATGAGCCGAGACTGTAATTAGCAACGCTCACGTGAATATACTATTTCAATATTTTTAATAGCTTTTCTGTCACAGAAGAATTGCATACAAATTGTTTATCCACTTGGCTTCCCGAGATGTCATTTTTAGTAAGTACACTAGCACTAGCATAATAGTAATGTGATTTATGTACCTTAGTATATTTTACGTAATTATTTGTCGCAAAAATGAACGTGGCTTGCCCTTCTGAGTGGTTTTATGACCGGAGAAGCGAAAAAAGGGCGCAGAGTGCGCGAACGCAGGCGACACAAAAATACGAAGGTAATCCTTGTCAACGGCAATTTAATCAAATTAACCCAAACTGGTTCAGGTTTTTATGATATTCTCATCTTTTCGGTTTTTTTCAAAAACATCATTTGATGAAAATCCTGGGACATATACAGTCCCAAAAAAAAAAACAATCACACCAACTAAATGGCCTCTAAGTTGGTAAAGCTTGTGTTATGAGATACCATGTAGTGAACAAGGGGGAACCCAGAAGATAAAATACATATAAATAGATAAACGCCCAGACCTGGAAGATTTTTTTCCCTGTCCCGTGCGGGAATCGGGCCCGCAACCACTGGCGTCTGAAGCAGATAGGTTTACCCCATCGCCAAAGTGGTCGTCAAATCCCCAGTCTCCAGTGTTGATAACTTAGCGTGTATTCTGTTAGTATGGATGAACTACTCTTTTATCTGCCAGCCCAACTCTACAGTAAGGTACGGCTAAGAAATCAAAAGTTACGTGGGTTAAATCTCGCGAAACTCTTATTACCTACTTAATAAATTCCATAAATTGAATTGATTGAGTAAATCTAAAACACACCAAACCAAAGAAACAGTAAGTACAACAATCAACAATGGTGATCTATTACTAAGTAGTTCAACATACGTTCTCAATACGAAGACGAATGGTGCTGTGGTTGGGGCAGGATACATTTAGAGTGAAGCAGAGGGGTTGTGAACAGAAACCAAGGTTAGCAGTTAGGTGGGTGCGTGAGGTCTGAAAGCGCTCTTATGAAAATGAAAATGAAAATGAAAACTTTTTTATTCGTAGTAGGTAATTTATACACTTTACGAACGTCAAATGCTGGATGAGGGCGGCGCGGGTCCGGACGACATGAAGAATCCAGGGGAAGGCCTCCGTCGAGAAGTGTGCGTCTCTCAGCTTATAAAGATAATGATCGCCCATTATCCACCAATGTCTTGGTGATGTCTACTACTACTTCTTCTTCGGCTTTAAAAAACGAAATGAAAGTAGAACCCTAGGTAGACCGAGAGGAAAAAAGCCGGCGGAAAAAAAACTCTCGGCACTCTTTTGTAAAAAGTGCTTATTATAGGTACAATTTGGCAGAAATACAGCTCTGCTATGACATGAACAAACAAACAGAAGACAGCTATTCGTGCTTGCCAATATCATGTCGCAGCCAAGCTGCTTACATAGTGATTAATGTTTAATATTTGGAAATAACCTGTGGAGACATCAATCCCACGCTCTTTTGTCATCTAAATAATCTTGGAGTTTATAGTAGCCTTTTTTGCATAATGTTTCTTTGATAGTTCTTTTAAATTTATTAAACGTTAGAGATTGAATTGACTGTGGTATTTTATTATAAATGCGTATTGACATTCCCATAAATGATTTGGTGCTTTTAGCCAGCCTTAATTTGGGAAACGCTAATTTATGGTCGTTCCTTGTCATTACAGAATAATTTTTATCATGCTTATCTTTCATAGTTTTAAATTTACTACTATTCTTATAAATATACATAATGTTTTCATATATATATTGTGATGCAAAGGTCAAGATACCAATCTCTTTAAACTTTTCTCTTAGAGATTCTCTACTTCCAAGTTTATACATTCCACGAATAGCCCTTTTCTGCAGTGTAAATATCGTGTCAATGTCTGCGGCATTGCCCCAAAGTAGGATGCCGTAGGACATTATACTATGAAAATAACTAAAATAAACCAGCTTCGCCGTATTAACATCAGTCAATGAGCGAATTTTCTTTACCGCGAACGCTGCAGAACTAAGTCTACTCGCTAGCTGTGAGATATGGGCGCCCCATTGCAATTTAGAATCTAAGGTAATTCCAAGAAAAACAGTGTTATCTACTAGATTCAACCTGTTCCCATTAAGCCGCAGATCAGACTCAACTTGTTTTACATTTGGTGCGGAGAATTTTATACATTTAGTTTTTTTATCATTGAAAGCTAGATTATTTACATTAAACCACTGTACTACATTAGAGAGAGCATTGTTTACATCGTCGTAGTTGGTTTTCTGCCTTATCATTTTAAAAATTAATGATGTGTCATCAGCAAACAATACAATATCGTGATTATTGCCTACCATATAGGGTAGATCATTTATATAGACTAAAAATAAAAATGGGCCCAGAATTGAACCTTGAGGCACTCCCATTCTCACAACCGACCCAGCTGACCTTTTCCGGTTAACCTCAACCTTCTGGATTCTATCACTCAGGTAAGAATTCAAAAGTTTGAGGTCAGTGCCTTTGATGCCATAGTGGTGGAGTTTCCTGATGAGAGTGTCATGCTGAACACAGTCAAATGCCTTGGATAGGTCACAAAATACACCTAGAGCATCCTGTGACCCCTCCCAGGCACCAGCTATTACTTCAAACAGTTCAACACCAGCATCAGTTGTCGAACGACCCCTTGTGAATCCAAATTGTTTGTTATGAAGTAAATTGTTTTTTGTGAAGTGAGCTAATAGCTGGTTGAGAATAATTTTTTCATAAATTTTGCTACATGTTGGTAAAATCGAAATTGGTCTAAAATTAGTAGGGTCCGTAGAGCTACCCGATTTAAATAAAGGAATAACCTTACTATGCTTCATTAAATCAGGAAACTCCCCACTTATAATACAGTTGTTAAATATTTCAACAAGGCAAGGAGCTATTACATCTATGATAGAACTTAAGATTTCAACAGATATGCCCCACAAATCAGTTGTCTTTTTAACATCAATTGTCTTAAATGTTTTAAAAATGTCCCCGGTGTCTATGGGTTGGAACTTGAAAGACTCCTTGCACTCACTTACATGATTTTTCAGCAATGATTCAGCCACCACAGGTGAAGAATTTAACAATTTAGTAGTTGAAACTGGAATGTCAGCAAAACAATTTTCGAATGCTGTCGCAACATTTTCATCTACATTAATGGTTTTATTGTCAATTACAAGTTTAAACTCAGTATTGCGATCCTTAACTTTTCCAGTTTCCTTATTTATTATGTTCCATGTTGTTTTAGTCTTATTAGAACTATTTTTTATCTTATTACTTAGATATATAGATTTGGCTGCGGCACATACTCTTTTAAATAATTTTGAGTAAATTCTAACGTAGTTGCAAAAACTTTCACTTTTGTTATATGATTTCTCATGATAGAGATCATATAGGTGCTTTCTACTTATATGTATACCTGTGGTAGCCCAATCACTGAAGGATTTACAATTGTTTGGAGAGACTTTTTTCGGAATAAATACACTCTCATGTTGTTTATTTATTATACTACTTAAATTACTGTATTGTAAATTTACATTGTTGGAGTGGGCTATATGGGGCATATTTTTACATAATACTACATCTAAATCTCTCCAAACGCTTTTTATTGACCGGAACAACCATTATATTCTTATTAACCTGTATTTTCTTTGAGTATTTAAAAGTAACCAACTGACCGCTGTGATCAGAACTTAGTTTATTTATAACTGATGAACTTACCGGAGTAACATTAGAAAACACATTATCTAGGCAAGTTGCACTGGTCCTTGTTATTCTAGTTGGTTCTAGGAACAGGTTACTAAGATTATTACATTTAAATAAATTTATTAGTTTTTTACTCAATGATGAATTTTCTAATAAATTAACATTCAAGTCCCCGCAAACAAATATTTTCTTAGTTTTATTACATAATTTATCCAATACTTGTTCTAAAACAAGTTCAAAACTATCATAGTGTGATTTAGGGGGTCTATATATACAAACAATTATGCAGTTTGTCAATTCTACACAGGATATTTCAATAGTTTGTTCAATAGATAGGCTCACTATGTCGGTACGTTCTCTAAATTTTAAAGATTTATTTAATATTATTAAAGAGCCCCCATGTATTGCTGTCTGTCTATTGAACGAACTAGCAACTTGGTGCTGAGAAAAATTTACAATTAACTGGTGGTCTAACAAAAAATGTTCAGTTATACAAAGAATGTCTATATGTTCGGCATTCAAAAACAATTCAATTTCAAAGACTTTCTCTGAGATGCCTTGTATATTTTGATGTACCAGGTTTAAACAATTTTTATTATATAAAGCACTTGAAATATTGCTAGATGCTTTAGCATCTGTTGTCTTATTTACTAATTTAAAGAATTTGGACAACCCAAACTTGTCAGCGTAGTGGAACAACATGTTTCACTATGACATGTCAATATACAAGACTGCTCAATAAAAGCAGAATCAGTAGCTAAATACTTAGCTGGTTTAAAAAATAAAAAGTTTAATAGCACTTGTGCTATCTGTTTTAAAAAATAAGTAGATATATTATATATATCTTTTGTCAAGTTAAATTTAAAATTACAAATTGAGTTAATGTCAATGACATTAATCAACATGCTTGAGGTTTCACTTAAACATGTTATTAGACCCCATGTAGCCATGCATTAATAAATTCAATTTATATCTTATTCTATTCTCTCTGGCGGCTCCTCCTATGTAAGGAAATGTAAACAAAACAATTTTTTTTACCGTAAGGGCCTGTAACTTATCTAAATATATTAATAATTGACTTTGTCTCACATTTCCCCTTCTCCCAAATAATAATATTAAAGTTGTATCAGGACTGTACCTGCCCTTCAGAGCCTTTTCAATTATACATTCTGGCGAAGCTCTAGGCATACAATAATTTAGTACATCCTCTTGGTTGTTCAACAATTTACTGCCCATGTTTTTACCTATTTCATCACAATACATGATTATTGGGCTTTTACTACTTACATGCTTACTAACTATGGAACTGACATTTTGTTTCTCACTTAATGAATTTAATGAAGAAGAGCCTTTATAATTACAATACATGGTATTGGTCAAAGATTGAAAGCGCTCCTCATTATATTTAGACAGTTGCAATAGCTCATCCATGTCCAGTACATGTTGATTTATTTGTTCCTGTGCAGTATTATACTGCTGTGTTATGTCCTGTAAGGACTGTTGCAGAGAACCAATTTTATTCTGTAGTAAATTGATGTCAGTTTCATACTTTTGTTGCATGATATTCACCTCTTGACTATAATTTTTACATTCCTCAACCACAGAACTGTGCTTTTTGGATAAATTTACATAATTTCTCGATAAATTCTGCTTTTTTATAATTTTATTAGATTTCTTAATAAATCTTTGTAAATTTAAATACTTTTTTAACTTATTATGACTAATATTACTATTTTCCTTGTAAGACAAGTTTGAAATAGACTCATCACCAGTCAAGTCAATAGTGACTGTTGGTGAGTCCGACGTGGAACAAGTGTTAGGGACTAATTCTTCAAAAAGTTTTTGCGTTTGGTTTGAGTTAACTTTGAGTGCCTCTTTTTCAAGTTTAATTATGTGTAGTTGGGCACTTGAGAGTTGAGATTTCAATGAGTTTATGTTTTTCAAATTACTATCAAATTCAACATAACAGGAATCAAAATCTCTTGTCTGTTTTCTTAAGCAATCTCTAGCCTCTCTAGTCTCCAAGTAAAGCTTTTGCAAATTGACTAATTCTGCTTTAAGGCTACTATTTCTGTTTATAACTTTCAAAGTTTCCAGTTCATTGTCCTCTCTTTCCTTTAATAACTGTTCACATTGCTTCCTGAACTTGCTTAGCTCTTGGAGCGCGAGTTGGAGTTGGCTTTCCAACTGGCGGGCAGAAGCACTGCGAGTATTCATGTTTGAAATAAGGTGAAACAAAAGTTGTTGTTCAAAGTTCGAAAGTTTGAAAAAGAACTATAAGGCAATGTGAACTATGTTGTTAATACGGAGCCTATTATTAATAATAAGATGTAATAAATATTAGATAGTGGTGGTATTAAATTAAATTCAGAGGAGTAGAACAATGAATTTGAAACAATGAATTGAACTAATATAAAGTTCATTACCTGTCACTTTTAGGCAAGTTTAGAAATTGCACTTTAAATTCACAATTCACTAACCACAACAAAATTACTGCTTTAGGATACTAAATGGTTGAATTTGAGGTGAATATTTACAAAAAAATGCACAAATTTTACAATAATTAAATAAATTTTGGGAGAAGATACAAAAGTTTGTTTTGACAGCTAGGGATGCCAACCAAAAGCCTTATGAGGTGGACATTCAAAAAAGTTGAATAAAGTGCTTGACTGTTTGACTTCTTTGATACGGGTCACCAAGACGTCGAATGAGCAATCACAATCACGACCACTTCGGCGATAGTAATGTGATTCATGTACCTTAGTATATTTTACGTAATTATTTGTCGCAAAAATGAACGTGGCTTGCCCGTCTGAGTGGTTTTATGACCGGAGAAGCGAAAAAAGGGCGCAGAGTGCGCGAACGCAGGCGACACAAAAATACGAAGGTAATCCCTAAAACCTTGTCAACGGCAATTTAATCAAATTAACCCAAACTGGTTCAGGTTTTTATGATATTCTCATCTTTTCGGTTTTTTTCAAAAACATCATTTGATGAAAATCCTGGGACATATACAGTCCCAAAAAAAAAAACAATCACACCAACTAAATGGCCTCTAAGTTGGTAAAGCTTGTGTTATGAGATACCATGTAGTGAACAAGGGGGAACCCAGAAGATAAAATACATATAAATAGATAAACGCCCAGACCTGGAAGATTTTTTTCCCTGTCCCGTGCGGGAATCGGGCCCGCAACCACTGGCGTCTGAAGCAGATAGGTTTACCCCATCGCCAAAGTGGTCGTCAAATCCCCAGTCTCCAGTGTTGATAACTTAGCGTGTATTCTGTTAGTATGGATGAACTACTCTTTTATCTGCCAGCCCAACTCTACAGTAAGGTACGGCTAAGAAATCAAAAGTTACGTGGGTTAAATCTCGCGAAACTCTTATTACCTACTTAATAAATTCCATAAATTGAATTGATTGAGTAAATCTAAAACACACCAAACCAAAGAAACAGTAAGTACAACAATCAACAATGGTGATCTATTACTAAGTAGTTCAACATACGTTCTCAATACGAAGACGAATGGTGCTGTGGTTGGGGCAGGATACATTTAGAGTGAAGCAGAGGGGTTGTGAACAGAAACCAAGGTTAGCAGTTAGGTGGGTGCGTGAGGTCTGAAAGCGCTCTTATGAGGTGGACATTCAAAAAAGTTGAATAAAGTGCTTGACTGTTTGACTTCTTTGATACGGGTCACCAAGACGTCGAATGAGCAATCACAATCACGACCACTTCGGCGATGGGGTTAACCTGTCTGCCTCAGACGCCAGTGATTGCGGGTTCGATTCCCGCAACAAGAAAAAAAAAACCGTGTCTGGGTGTTTATCTATTAATGTATTTATATTCTACGTTCCCTCTAGTTCGCTACATGGTATCCTCTAATACAAGCTATGCTTACTTTGGGGCCATGTAGTTGGTGTGATTGTCTGGGGATTTTATTTATTAAATATTAATGCCAAAACTAATTGAAATCGCTACTCTTCAAACTATCCTTATAACTTCGTCCTAGCAAAAGCTTAATAGAATGAAACTTAGCTACGTTCAATTCTTTAGCTATTGTACTGTGTCGGTGAAAAATAAGCTTTGTTCAGGTGTGTTTCAATATAATTCCTTATAAATCTAGTTTTATAGAGCAATATCGAAATTGCGAAAGTTTGGATAATTTATTAATTTGTCTACCTACAAGTTATTTGGTAAGTACCGGTAGGTTCAGTTATTCCTTAAATATGAACGGTGCTTATTTGAGTTAATAATATCAAATAATTACTAAAATTAATAAATAGCCACTGCGCTGACAGGCGTTACGTTGAACTTTTATAAAACATTATTTTAAATACATTGATAGGTACATTGATTATGAATAACAATACTTTTCAACCGACTTCAAAAAAAGAAGGAGTTACTCAATCCGTCTGCATGTTTTTTTTTATTTTGTACATCATAACTTTAAACTGGGTAAATCGATTTTGATGATTCTTATTTCATATGATAGAGTATACTTTCAATTTAGTCCTATATAAATTTCATCGAAATCGATTGAGTACTTCATGATTTTTCTTTAAACATGTATGAATTCGGAGATCGTTTACCTTGACGACCTTCTATGTACTTCAGCCAAAGTTTTGACGAATATAATAATATTGTTTTTGTTTTTATAATAATACGAACAAACATTAGATCCATTAGTAAGAAAGAGGTATCCGGACCAAAAGACATTATTTTACTGATGTTATAATCTTGTTTGGATGTATGGATGTATGGATGTTTGTTCCTCAATCACGGTAAAACGGCAAAACGGATTTTAATGAAATTTGGCATACTGCTAGAGTGTAATCTGGAATAGCACATAGGCTTCTTTTTATCCCGAAATTCCCGCGGGAATCGAAATTGCGTGGGTAAAACCGCGTGCAACAGCTAGTAAATTATATACGGTAGGATTACTGATGCGTTGGCAACCTGAGAGCTTAACACGAAAAATCTATTATTCCTGTTATTTCACTGGCCGATAATTCCCTTCATCAATAAAATATCAATTAACTCACGAAGAAGATTATGTAAGTGCTATATCTACTTTAATTCTGATTTATACAGTTTTCAATATCCAGATAAGTTTACTCCGTAAATAAATTAACATTTACTTTTTCTCTTCGTGTATGATATGAACTCTAGCTATCACGTCCTCGAATTTCGAAATTTACCCACCAGTCACCCTGCATAACATTTCCATCAAGTACCATACATTCCAAACTGTTTATATGTGAGTTCCAATGGACTTGAAAAATTTGCGAAAATAAAAAAAAAATTACGGATTTTCGGGAGCTTTTTCATAACATGGCATGCTAGATTTTAGCAACGAAAATGAAAATTTTCTATTTGCTTTTTAGTAACGAATCTGCCATTGCTACTTGTTAAAATAATATTGTACTATGGCAACATTGTGCCCTTGCTCTTTCTCTTCTCTTAAAAATTGTGTTTCATACATACTACGTCTGCGAATAAAAATTAATAAAAGTGATTGTTTTGTTATTTTTAAACAAAAATTGGTGCCGAAACAATTGTAACTACAGTAAGTGTATGCAGGAGTGTTATCTCGTCGCGCCCGCAAGATTTAGTGCCTTTAAATCAAAAAGAACTTTAGCGTCGTTGCTTCTTTGTGTCCGCCATTTTGTGCCTCGATGTAAGTCGCATCTTACAAGCAAATTAATAAGGAAAAAGACTAACTTTTACACTAAGTGCAAAAAACATACTAAGTAACGATGCCTGCTGGTGGAAGTACAGGAGGCAGCGAGTCAGCTATGAAAATTAAAAGGTTAAACATAAATATGGGCCAATTTAAAGCGCAAATAACACGTGCCAAGACATTTGCGCGGGAACAAAAGGATCAGGTGTTATTGGATCTAGACGGAATAAATGTACGAATAGAGGAGCTCCAAAAGGGATGGCAAAATTATAAGGATTATCTCACAGAACTTCAAATAATTACATCGGAAGAAAAATTGGAGGATGATCCAACTGAAGAAAAGTATTTTTCCATAATGGCCGAGTTGAGAGGCTTAGTACGCTCTGCTGATATGCCAACAAAATCAAATGAATATAGTGAAACAATACAGCGGTCAAACAAATTACCACAACTCGAAATATCTCCATTTGACGGAAAGGACATCACTCAATACACTTCTTTTATCAACTTATTTCAAGCAGTTATTGATAAGGACCCTAAGTTAAGCTCAGTGCAGAAGCTCTTCTATTTAAGGAAATTCCTGAAAGGTGATGCCTTGTTGTTAATAGATAGCTTGCCTTTAATTAATGATTCATACTTTGAAGCCTTAAAATTACTAAAGAATAGGTTTGATAACAAATGTTTATTAATAACACACCACATAAATTCAATTTTGGACTACCAGCCAATTTTAAAGGGTACTTCCACAGATCTACGCCAATTAGTATCTATTGCTAGGCAACATCTAGGTGCTCTTAAAGGTCTAGGACAACAAATACAACATTGGGATATGATAATCGTATCTATTTTGTTTCGAAAACTTGATAGCTTTTCTTGCAGATCCTATCATGCTGAACGAGACCAAACAAACCTACCTACAATAGAGAACTTATTAGAATTTATTGAGAGAAGGGCAATGAGTTTTGAAGAGTCTCAAGTATCCTCTGGTAAGTTCACAAAACCATCCATTAATAAAGCTACCAGCTTATCTAATGTTTGTGATATAAAACATAAACAGTGTATTTTTTGCAAGGAATCAAATCATAAAATATTTGCTTGCAAACAATTTCAAGCACTAAGTGCTGATACACGAGTTGAATTTGTCAACACAAATAAGTTGTGTAAAATTTGTTTAAATTCACATTCAAAAAGGTGTAATTTTCACTTTAAATGTAACTTTTGTAAAAGCAAGGATCATAATTCTCTATTACATATTGAAAATTCTGTTTGTAATTTCAATCACATGAATAGCAACAAGGTTATGGTTTTGATACCTACTATTAAAGTTAAATTTCAAAAGAATGATGGTTCTTATGTAACATCAAGAGGTTTAGTTGATAGTGGCAGCCAAGTTTGCTTTATAAAGAAAGACTTTTTATATAAATTACATGCAAATACATTTAATTATAATTTAAATGTCACAGGACTTGGTCAAATGCAGGAATCTGTAACCAAGGCTGTCAAGTTATCTATGTATTCTATTCATAGCAATTATAGTTGCAATGCAACATTTTCTGTGGTTGACAAAATTACAACATATCTTCCACAGACACAACTTGATACTCAATGTTTAAATATACCTAATTCCATAACATTGGCTGACAGTGATTTCAATAAACCTGGTGAAATTTCTTTTTTAATTTCAGCTGAAATATTATTCAAAATATTACTACCAGAAAAAATTACTGTGAATGAAGGCAATTTGTTTTTGTTAGGCACAGAGTTTGGTTATATAGTATCCGGCAATATATCGAAGGATATAATTTTAAAATCTAGGCCGTCTACACCCAATCCAACTATTTTTCATGCAGCCACTGACTGTGTCAGTACAGATTCCCTCTTACAAAGGTTTTGGGAAGAACAACACATTCCTGAAACTAATAATGAGGGCATATTAAAACAAGATGTGTGCGAAATCGAATTCCAAAAGTCTGTTCAATTAAAACACAACAGATTTCAAGTATGTTTACCTCTTAAAATTCCTCTTTCAGAAGTTAATTTGGGAAATTCATTTTCTATAGCATATAAAAGATTAAATAATTTGTGTCTAAGATTTTCTAAAAACCCAGATTTAAAAGAAAAATATACTGCCTATATTATGGAGTTTTTAAATTTAGGCCATGCAAAGAAAATAGACCTACATACACTAGAAATGCATTTTGATAAATGTTATTTTCTTCCCCATCATCCTGTATTCAAAGACAGCTTTTCTACAAAAATTCGATCAGTTTTTGATGGGAGTTGTAAAACTAATTTGAACTTAAGTTTAAATGATATATTATATTCAGGACCAGTGGTACAAAAAGAACTATTTGACATACTTATTTCATTTCGCACATACAAATATATCGTTATGGCTGACATAAAACAGATGTATAGACAAGTACAAATTGATCCAAAACAACAACACTTGCAGTTAATATTATGGAAACAAAATCTTAATGATCCTTTATTATGTTTTCAGCTCACAACAATTACCTACGGAATAACTAGCTCTAGTTTTCTCGCCACCCGTTGTCTATTGGAACTTGCTCTTCGATTTGAAAATGATTTTCCATTAGCTGCATCAGCAATCATTAATAATTGTTACATCGATGATTTTTTGTTTGGAGCTTCATCTATCGAAGAAGCAAGAGATATTTCTATGGAGTTAATAAAGTTGTTAAAGTTAGGTAGTTTTGAGCTACATAAGTGGTGTGCTAATCACAAGGATATTTTAAATGAGATTCCATCTAGTAAAAAATATTTCCAACATATTGATTTAAATAATGTTGCATCAACTATAAAAGCATTAGGACTTGTGCTAGATATTAATTCAGATCAATTTATAATATCAAAACCTTGTGGTAAATTACCCCAAATATGGACTAAACGCACAGTACTTAGTTTCATTGGTTCCTTCTTTGACCCTTTAGGATTGGCTGGTCCTATTGTTACTCGTGCAAAAGAATTCCTTCAAAAGGTGTGGCAACAAAATTTGAATTGGGATACCCCTTTGCCAGATCATATTTTGTTACCATGGAATTCATTTTTTCAAGATTTAATGTCATTAAAACCTATACCTGTAAAACGTAAATTAGAGCTTGATGATGCTGAGTATATAGAATTAATAGGATATTGTGATGCTTCAAGTATTGCATATGGTGCCTGTATTTATGTTAGAGCTGTAAAAAACAACAATGTTTATGTAAATCTGCTATGCAGTAAATCTAGAATTGCTCCTTTAAAAAACAAACAAACTATTCCTAGGTTAGAATTAAATGCTTGTTTACTTCTCGGAAAGTTATATGTAAGGGTTCTAGGTATATTAAATAATTATTCATTCAGCAATAAAGTTTTATTTTGTGATTCACAAGTAGCATTATGCTGGTTGCAAAATGCGCCTACTAAAGATATTTATGTTAAAAATAGAGTAAATTTAATTAATCAGATAACAAAAGAAATGACATGGTGTCATGTGAGTGGATCTTGTAACCCAGCTGATTGCTTATCTTGGGGGATGACGCCATCTGAGCTCATCTCAAATTATTTATGGTGGAATGGCCCTGAGGAATTGCATAGCTTAGATTTTAGCATTAAACCATTCACACCAGGAAATTCAAATTGTCAAATGTTAAGTTACCATGAGCTAAGCTCAAATTGTAATGTAATTGATGAAGTAATTCCTATCTCAAAATTTTCATCCTTAATAAAGTTGCAAAGAGTGGTATGTTATGTATTAAGATTTATCAATAACTGTAAAGTAAAAATAGAAAATCGTTGTGTTTTAAAACAATTAAATGTAAATGAATATCGAATTGCAATGCAAACTATTATAAAACATGTACAAAACTTGCATTTTAAAGAAGAAATAGATTGTTTATTAAAGAAAAAAGATATCAAAACCAATTTGAAAAAAATGTATCCATTTATTGATAAGCACGGTCTAATGCGAGTAGGTGGAAGATTGGAAAATGCCAATATTAATTACTGTCAAAAATATCCTCTAATATTACCTAAACATTGTCATTTTACAATATTAATTATAAAACAGGAACATTATGCTTTAATGCATGCTGGTTTGAAATTGACTTTGTCCAGTCTAACACTGAAATATTACATAATTGGTGCAATCGTATTGGTTAAAAAGATTATTAATAAATGTATAACTTGCTATAAATTTCGTGCTCAACATGCTCAACAATTAATGTCAGCCTTGCCAAAGGATAGAGTTGTTCAGGATAGACCATTTAACAAAGTAGGTATTGATTACTGTGGCCCATTTAATATTAAACAGTCTACACTGAGACGTTCAATTATATCTAAAGGATATGTTTGTATTTTTGTTTGCTTTGTTACAAAATGTATACATATGGAATTAGTATCTGATCTGACCACAGAATCCTTCTTAGCATGTTTCAAAAGATTTCATTCAAGAAGAGGTCTGCCTCACACTGTACACTGTGATAATGCATCTACTTTTAAAGGTGCAAACAATCAATTAAAACAGTTATTTCAATTGAGTAAGACACAAGATCATCAGAATAAAGTAGCTGATTATTGTAATGCCCATGGGGTAAATTTCAAGTTTATCCCAAGTTACTCTCCGGGATGGGGTGGACTTTGGGAAAGTTGTGTAAAGTCTGCTAAGTATCATTTTAAAAGAATAATTGGTAATTTAAATTTAACATATGAACAGTTTAATACCATAATTACGCAGGTTGAAGCAATATTAAACTCAAGACCAATAACTCAGTTTACAAGTGATGTATCCGATTTTAGTTTTCTTACGCCTGCCCATTTTTTAATAAATCAACCCTTAACAGCTGTGCCTGAACCTATACTTTCTGATTGTAACATAAATTGTTTGCGTTTCTGGAAAAAATGTACTAAAATAACCCAAGATTTTTGGCGAATTTGGCATAAAAATTATTTATCACAATTACTTAGCAGGCCAAAATGGCATGTTGTTTCCCCTAATTTAAAGGAAGGGCTATTAGTATTATTGTTAGATTTTAACACTTCACCTTTGCAGTGGCCTGTTGCTAGAATAAATAAATTAATTGTTGGTAATGATGGATTAGTACGAGCTGTAGAAGTAAAAACACCAAGTGGTGCTACTCACACTCGAACCATCAATAAGATATCTATTTTACCTATTTATGATTAGTTTGAAACCTTTCATTCCGTGATTGTCAATAAGTATTGAATGGGCTTTCATGGTTCATAAACTGTAACTAATATATGTATCTATATCATATAATATGCTGTATTGTATACTTTTTTGATTAATTTTAAGTATGCTTGACTAATCGGGGGAGTTTATGTTAAAATAATATTGTACTATGGCAACATTGTGCCCTTGCTCTTTCTCTTCTCTCAAAAATTGTGTTTCATACATACTACGTCTGCGAATAAAAATTAATAAAAGTGATTGTTTTGTTATTTTATATTTAGCTCTTATAGATCTGTTAGATCTTACCCCAACTTTAATTTATTTATACCACTTTAAAACAAAATATTCACTTCTCTAAGTATAGACTACGTCAATGTAATTAAATTTCACTGCGGCTAAAGTTTTACGCTTTTTTGTTTGAGTACCTTCAAGTGCTTACTTATTTATTTAAAGCTTGAGATTGCTGGAATTAAGTAAAGAGTATAAGTGGGCATAACGCTGAAGTGAAGATACAATTAAAATGATATGCAACTGGGTTCTGCCTTCGTTATTGTCTTCGTTATTACAACTCCTTAACAAAGAATACTTATCTAGGGATAGTTGTTATTGGACCCTCATCAGTTGAGAGGTTATAAAGTAAAAAAATACCCTATGAAACTGTCCTTCCAATAACTTAATGATGTTATGTTATTTAGATTCTAATGACGCCTAAGAGACTTGTATGTTTTGGTTCAGGTAATTTTACATGATATACCTACTGCTTTTGACGGCCTGCTTGGCAGTATTATTTCTATTGCAAGTGTATATTTTTAAAATAAGAATACAAGTATTGTCATCAGTTATATTGTATCGTCGTGGCGCAAACATAAGTTGCCGTGTTACAGCTGTGTATAAAAATCGATATCGCAGGTTAAGCAATGCTCGGTGCGGTTGGTAATAGGATGGCTGGATGTCACCATTTTCTCACGGCGACGTCCGCGCTTTGAAGAGCACGTTAAGAAGTCCGTACTGGGTGCTATACATACAGGGTGACTGGTGACAAATTTGCAATACTGAAGGAGAGCACTCTGTAATCGATTCTGATCATAATTGTGTAATAAAAGTAGGTACTTAATTTTTGATCAGAAATCCGTATGAATAAATAAAGAGACCTTACTACACTTTTCCCGACGCGCCACAAGCACACCACCACCTGCTAAGTATTTATTGTATTACGCTTATGTAACCATGCGTTCCTTTATTAATTCTTTAACTTACGGAGAAGTTTACTCAGTAAATATTTAATATTTATTTTTAATTTTTTTTCTCTTCATTGATCTTAAACTATCAAGTGGAATTTTGAAAGTGACATACCAGTCACCTTGTATATTTGCATACAGTGGTGGTAAGGATTTTTTTAAAGCCATTTCCGCGCCCTATCTTTATTATCTATTTTTATTTCATTGTACACGATGCTATAGTTAAAAAAAATATGTTTGGTAAAGAGTGATTTTTTCCAGATTATGTAATAAAAAGGTTCACTTTCTTCATTATTTATATTATGATATGATCTGCAGATTAATAAAGGTCGATGCATTAAAGAAAAGAATCATAAATGGCGGTCTGTCCATGCATTGACAGATAGTATAGTTAGCATAAAAACCCCAGACAATCACACCAACTACATGGCCCCAAAGTAAGCATAGCTTGTGTTATGGGATACCATGGGATGCAACATTCCAAAATACTTTTTTGATTTTAAAATAATAAATACAAGACCGGGTTTTCAAGCTAACTTCTAACTGTTACTTCGTCGTCGGCGTGAAAATACGTGGTGTGGTGAAATAACAAATTTCAAGAGTTCACATAATATTGTCTTAAGTTTTCGCGATTCGTACTATTAAATAATATACTTTTTAACCGGATTTATCGCGTATATTCCGGATTTATCGCGTATATATATTTACATTTTAAATTTTAACTCGCTCGTGACCACGGGTTCTGAAGACACCGAAACGTCGAGTTAAAATTTGAAATGTAAATATACGCGCTAAATCCGGTTGAAATGTTTTATTTAATAGTATAAATCGCAAAAACTTAAGACAATATTATGTGAACCAGTACGGACTGGAAAGTGCACACAAAATCCGGCAATTAGAATGGTTGAAAAACCGGCAATCACGACTGTTAACATCCTTGAATTTTTTGAAGAGATGTCGTGACAACGACCTTATCCCTGTGTGTGTAAGAATTTCTCCGAAGAAATACATCTGGGGAAGTGCTAACATTCTACGCCAAGCAAGCAAAAAGTTACTCATCAAATCCATCCAACAGTCGCTCGTGACCACGGGGTCTGCAAAGACACCGGAACGTCGAGTTAGAATTTAAAATGTAAATATAAGCGACAAATCCGGTTAAAATGTGTTTTATTTAAATTTCAAGAGATTCCTTATCATGATCTTAGTTAAAATAAAACACAAATATGAAACTCATTTGCTAATATTATCCATGAGACGGTCTTACACGAGGATCGTCTAAGGGTAAGGGTTCTACTCTCAACCACTTGAAATGTATCTAGGGTAATTAAGAAGAAAGAGTTTATTCTTTGTTTGTTTGTAAGGATTAAACTAAAAAACTTCTCGTCCGATACTGTAATTACTTTGCAGTAAAAAACCTACATCATTGAAGAGTAACCAAGTATCAAGATGACCAGGAACTAACTACGAGGGTTTGCCAAAAGTGCTAACTTTAACAAAACTTAATGCAATAAAACCTAATGAAAAACTTACTAATTTAATAATACAAACCGTTTACATTCAAGCGAATACTATCTCTTTTACTATATGTACCGATTTGTTTGAGAAGATGCACTGACGACAGAAATCCCGAGGGAATATAGCTCGGGAATGCAATTAACACAAAATGGTACTCCTAGTTAGTAATCACTTTAGAAATAACTTTACCACAGTTTCCTAAACCGAGTGGCCAAGATCTGTTACAAATCTCTCTCAAAGTAATTGTATGAGAATCAGTTTTTGTAAGATGGAATACCAAAGAAGAGGTGAAAATAAAAGGCTATATAAAAATTTTTGTGCGAATGAATTGTTTGAATCTGTTATGACAAGACTGATATAATATCTATGTACGAAACATGATGCAAAATGCATTATTCTGCCCGTTCACACATGTTCCTGTTCATGTTTTTATACCGTAAATACGTATAAGTATTGAATACTGTGCCATATGTGAAGTCGCTCATAGAACTCCATGCGCCATCGATGCAAAAAGACGTATCCGGTAAAACGTATCCAGTAAAATGGACCATGTGTGAACGGGCTGTTAGCACCGTAAGGTTTGTGTGCGCCTTGTAGTTTATAAATAAAACCAACCTTACGGCAGATGTAAGAATTACATTTGAAAGATTAAAAATAAAATAATATAAAATGACACAGGTTGTCCGTCAGAAAAAATTTACTCTACACAATTGTTTTTCCTTTGAACGTAGAAGGATCCCGAGATCTTGCTATGCCACTCCGCCACCATTTTTACATATAAGCGATATTTGTATTAGTAAAGTGCAAAGTAATGCATAAAGTGAAAATAATAAAAGATTCGTTCCGATATATCAAATCTTTGATTTCTTTTTTTTTTTTTTGTTTTTCCGCCACAGAAAATTTTGGCACCCCTTAAAATAAGCTTTAACCAGTAAAGCAAGCTTTAGCGGGAGGAGGATGAATCCTATTACGGACGAATGGGCATTCTATAGGCCGTTAACCCATGTGGCTAACGGAGAATAGAATGCCCAGACAGTGTGGAGACTCACTCAGTGAAGCCGAGCATACCCACTAAACATCCCCCTTTACGACCTACCTTAATTCAGGTTGTTGATCATTTATCGGAGCGACAGCCAATTGGAGAGAGAGGCTGCGCAGTGAGCGGCATCCGGACGGCTGCCACCAAAAGGAACTGAAAGCGAGAAATTCAGAAGCTAAGACTAGCAGAAATGACAAAGCTGAAACTAAGAGATTATCTAGAGTGATCAGACTCACTCTGAGATAGGAATGCTGGAAAGAAGGACTACGTTTAGAAACGTTGAGCTTGCTGGAGTTTCCTGATAAGGGGAGCGAACTTGGTTAGGACCGGAAGAGCACCGTTGAAACCCTCTGGGCTGGCGTCGAGAGCGGCGCTGAAAGCCAGGATCTCGTCGATGGGAGCGAGCTGGATCCAGAACGCCATGCGGTCTTGAGACCCTTTTGCGTTCTGGCACTGGGAAGCCGATTTGGCAGCCGGTTGCGATTGAGTCGCGACCCGGCTGCGCTGACCTGAAACGATAGGAGTAAAGAGCCTTGGGGGCCTTTGAACTGACTGGAGGGGCGTCCGAGCTAGGCTGCGGTCGCTCTCTCCAGTTCTCGATGGGCTTCACGGTAGCCCTGGCAGCACGCGGTGCCTTGGGGCAGCCGCGAAAGTTTGCTGTGTGGCCTGACTGGCTGCACAAGACGCAGGATGGAGCGGTGGGCGATTCGGGAGTGCGAGAGCACTCCTTAGTCCCATGCGGATCTAGGCACTTGACGCACCAAGGGGAAGCAAAACAATTTGCCGCCGCATGACCATACAGTTGGCAGCGGTGGCACTGACCTGGGAAACCACGCTTGTGTGGAACTTCGACGCCTATGTTGGACAGACCGCACACGGTGGGCTTGCCTCTGAAAATGGACTGCCCTTGCGGGCTCTTCGCTAGGATCACTAGCGCAAGTGGGAACTGCTTGCCTGGGCGGCTGTGCATTTTGTGCACAGATTCGACGGGGAAGCCTTGAGAAGACAAGTCCTCTTGGATTTGCTCGTTCGAGAGCTCGAACGGCACGTTCCTGAGGACTGCACGAATCTTACGCTCCTCAGGGAGGGCGTAAGTGTGGTACTCGAGCTTCTTGTCAGCAAGAAGCCGAGTGAAATTCCTGAAATCAGAAATTGAGCAGACAACGACCTTAATAGAGTCACCCACATTGGATGCCTTACTATACTGGATCTTCGGGGTGTGCGTTCCGCAGAGAGCTGAGACCTCGGTCCAGCGGCTCTTGTCCCGTAAAAAGACGGGGGGTGGAGACTTGACTTTCGGCGGAGCCGAATCTGATTGCGACGCAGGCTGTGACGCCGGGATCGCTGAAACAAAAGGCGCAGAAGCAGACGCCGGTGCAACATTTTGCGGAGCAGGAACGGTGGCAGGAGCAACTGAAACGGATGGAGATAAAGTCGAAAAAGCATCTTTCTTCTTCTTCTTTGATTTTGATTTTTTGCAAACCTCGGTGAACGGAGCAGGAGATTCTGGAACTAAAGGAGCGGTGTCGGAGTCACTACCCGGAGGGGTAGTTTTCCGTTTGCATGCAGTGGAGTCTACCAACATGCTACTGCCGGCTTGCTCAGAGGGATCTGGCGACGCCGGAGAGTCCGTTGGGAAGGACTGAGGGGGGAATTCTGGAATGTCAATTTTGACGCCCTGCTGGTTTGCAAGGAAGAGGGCATTGACTGTGGCAGTCAATCGATGAATTATCGCATCCTGTTTAGGGAAGTTTATGCGATAGAATGAAAGCAATTCTGCATCAGAAAGGCCCGAGGGAGCCTCTGTGGACCACTCAAAAAGTTGCTGTGAAGACATTATCTGAGAGTCTACGTGCCGGTGAACGGCGAGATGACTGCACAAACTGCGCTGAAAAAGAGAACGACCTAGTTCGGACCTATTACCGGTGAACGGCGGACGATCAGGCTTCGTTGGCACGGTTACGTATCCACCTGACCAGCGATGCTTCGGCCGGCAGCAGTCGGGTCCGCCCTGAAAAGGGCAGATGAATTAGCCCCGACACCATACAGCCTCCACAAGAGAAAACTTTCCGAAAGAGCTTAACTTGGCACCTGACCCACACGAGTGCGGGGGAGGGAACAAGGGCAACGCAATACGAACACTCGGGAGCGGCCGCAGACACGACCGTTCGGGAGCGAACGCAAACCGGAAGTGTCTTTGATTTCATTATTAAACTACGTTATAGCATTGCCGCCTATGGGTCCCGCGTTACGGTACCCACTTTCTGAACTAGATACCAATACAAGATACCAATATACCTATATACAAAAAGAATGAAAGACTATGATTCTGTAATGTTCGTCAAAACAATTTTTCTTTTGTCATATCAAACTTGTTTTATATTTTAAGTATTTTTTTTGTTAGTTGAAAATGTATCACCCAAAAATACTTAAATTTGAGGGATTTCTTTTAATCATTATTACCATCTTATAAGATAAGATGTTTGTTTGCTTTGGACAGAGGAACTGTACAAGTTTAAAAAATCCCCTCGTAGAAAGTGTATCAATATTCCCGTTTATAAACAAACTAGCTGTTGCACGCGATTTTACCCGCGATTTTTCTTATCCCTTTGGGAATATCGGGGTTAGAAGTATCCTATGTTTTCAGTAGACAATGATCTATATCTGTGCCAAGTTTCATCCAGATCCATCAACTCGTTTTTGAATGAACATCCATACATACATATTTTCGCACAAGACTTCAAATAATAGTTTTATTTATCTTATGTGTATTTATTTTGTCGAAATGCTTGTAAAAATGCTAGAAAATAAAGTAAAATTTCGCAAAATATTTTGTTAATAGGTGCTAAAGATAGGAATTGTTAATGGTACTATGGAAAAACGTGAAGGACGTAGGGTAGTAGAACATTGTAATACTTACCATATGTGCTAAAGATAACTCGAGTACAATTTAACATTATTGGTTACTAAAATTTGAATAAAATTTACCTAAAAGTCAAAAAAGTTTAACTTTCAAATATTTTACCCCTTTAGAAACAATTACAGATTCATCCTTACAGCAACAAACAAATAATCGATATCACTTCCATTCACAAATTCACAGAAACTTCCACAGAAATTGAACAAAGTAAATATTTTGGTTTACCTTTTTGCCACAAAGTTGAAAACGAATCCTATCTTTTCTCACTATTGGTATACCTTTTCATTCGTTTGAACGCAGCTTTTGCAAAAAGCTTCTTTTGTTTGGAACTTTTACCTTTAGAATATACTAGCTGTTTTGCGCAGTTTTACCCGCGCTATTCTATCTTACGGGAATATCGAGATAAAAAGTAGCCTATTTGCTATTCCTGACTGTAAACTATCACTATGCCAAATAACCGAAAATATGGTTACGGCGGCGGGGCATTACAATTCTATCAATTATGGTGTGCAGCATCGACCGCGTCACCTCACTACTCGACGTCATTTTATGTCAAATAGCAAAGATAGTATAATCTCTAGGTAATCAGAGGTAACAGAGCAGCGCAGACTTCGTTGTCACGCTCCCCCCCCCGCAGCAAAAATTAATCCGTTTTGCCGTGATAGAGGAACAAACATACAGACATGCATACATCCATCCATCCAAACTTTCATATTTATAATATATTAAGTTTTAGATTGGGATGAAACGCAGGCTTAGTCTATAACTTTTATGTTATCAAAAATTATTGATTGAGCTTGGCGATAAGTTTAATCGCATTTTTCAGTCCCCCAGTTCACCAAGGTCACCTCATCGTAAAATTTGTTGTTTTATTCAGTCACGGTTTTTTTTGTCACGATATTTAAATAAGTACAGTTAATTAGAAAATAATTAAAAAAATAAATTAAAAATAAATTAAAGAAATATTACAATAGTGACGGATGTATGCAGCTAAAGTAAGTAGAGCTGTAAACGTGCATAAGTGCATCTAGGGCCAATAGTCGTAAGCGATTGCCTACATAAATCCACGTAAGATCTATAGCGCACTCCCATACACTCAAATCTTTATTTTTTCGTTGTACCTCCATTTCTAATATTTATAAAATTATAATTACAATGTAGCCCTTGAGAGGTAAAAGAACCTTCACTTGTCATTGTGAAATGACATCTGACCGATTGACCTATGTTACCTTTTGCATATTTGCAATATTTGAACGAGAACGAAAGAGATGCACTCATTTTGCATCTAAAATTGCCTTTTCTTTTGGCCCCTTGTTTACGGCGAGGCAACTAGAGCTATGCTTAACTACAAACGTGCAAATTGAGTCATAAATCATGGTCTTTAATCCTTTTGTAATGTAACGCTTGATCTGCAGCCTTCTACATACATACATAAATAACCTCACGCCTGTCTCCCTTTGGGGTAGGCAGCCTTCTGTACACACAATACATAAGGACTGTAAGTGTGGCATAGATAAAATATTATAAAATATCAGGCTACACAACAAAAATCAGATTAATGTAAGCAATAGTTAAGTCACAGGAATATTTTTTAGTTTAATATTGTCTTGAGTTTTCACGATTCATAATTTAAATAAAACTACTTTTTAACCGGATTAATCGCGTATAATTTATATTTTACTTTTTAACTCGACGTTTCGGTGTCTTTGTCACGAGTCGTAGTTGCTAGCCAGTCAGGCTCTGACGGGATCATACCACCGAGTAACCTATATTATCATTATTGGTTATTTTTCAATATTTTCATTTTGCCGACCACTTTTGCGATGGGGTAACACTGTCTGCCTCAGACGCCAGTGGTCGTGAGTTCGATCCCCGAACTGTATTTATTTATATTTTAGGTTCCCCCTACTTTGCTGCATGGTATCCCATAACACAAGCTAATCTGCAGCCTTCTGTACACACAATACATAAGGACTGTAAGTGTAGCATAGATGCAATATTTTTTTATGACTCAATTATCACGTTCGTAATACAAGGTTGATACAAGCGAGAGGCATTCAATGAAACCACATATTTTGTGTATCAATATCAGGCTACACAACAAAAATCAGATCAATGTAAGCAATAGTTTAGTCACAGTAATATTTCTTAGTTTTTTTTTTCAGTTTATTTTAAACACCTTGTATCTTCCCGATCACCTGATCGTAAGCACGGAGGAAATGTAAGTATATATGTCGTCGGCAAGTGGTTGAATTAGCCTCTCAATTGGACGCCTAGGCCGAATGAACTGGCTTAAGGACAATTAGTCAAGTCGTTGATCGCAACGTTTAACCAGTTAGTTAAATTGGATATTGTTAAATTTATGTTGTTTGGTTAGGGTGTTGTGATTGTATTGAATAGTCGTCCATAAAAGAAGATACTTAATAGTTTTTATATAAAAACCGATCTATATTTTTTTTAATATTTAAACGGAACTTATTTTATTATCGCGAGCGAGCTAAGTGAGCGTGGTGCGGCAGCACCCGGCGGCGATGCGCTACAATGGATTTTATTTCCTTGTAATTGAAAGAAATAAAAAAAAATCTAATAAAAAAAAAAATTTTGCTCGACTGGTTTTTCAGTCATGAGAGATAATTTTACCATAACCTACTTGTTTTATTACTTTATCCAAAACTGTACCAAATTTAAATCACTTGGCTGAATTTTGGTCAGCCATCTTCAAAGGGCTAACTTTCAACACGTCAAATTGTTAAACGTTGAGTGTTTCGTGTTCAATCAACTATCGGCCTAGGCCGTTGTTTTGGCCTAGGCGTCCAATTGAGTGGCTAATTCAACCAGATGACTACGACATATATAAGTATAGGCATAGTCAACATACACCGTGAAATTTCAAAATCTAAGTTCAAATCTTTACAAAGGATGTTTATATTTTTACTTGATTATTTGGTTATTTAATTTATTTGAAAAATGGTGAACAGGCGGCCTGATGAACTAAGCCCATTTTTACTGTTTTAGAAGAAAACAAGATATACCACAACAAATTAATGTGGTCAATCCTAACTTTCTTTCAAAAAGACTTATTACGAGATGTTACGGAATCAGTATCATCGCTGCTCAGATTCGTACTCTGCTACCCTTTCAAATCCAGGGGACAGACACTAGTGTATTCATAAAAAAGCCCAAACCGAAAAGAAAACAATTATCAGCTCCCTGGTTTCCGAGTGAACAAAGATTTGGTATCATAAATAAATAAAATAAGAATTTCTAACATTTACACCACATTAACTAGCCAAATTATGTTTTTTGAAGAACTTATGTTATGGATACATGATATCAGTATATTACTTACTTAAAAAACATATAACACACGTATATATGAGAAAGAAACTGAAATAAATATCTATGAACCCAGGAACTCTGGTACAAAGGATAATGCTTTCACCACTACACCAGGGGCCGCTACACATTCTAGCGTATTAATGAAACCGCGTGTTTAATTAAGCCATTTATAATCAAATAGGTTAAGTTAACTGAAAGTATTTCCAGTGAACGGAAGCATTAATTCAATTTAAACAATAAATTAAGTTACAATTATGATACCAATGTTCGCTAAAACCTGTTGCATTTAGTAACATCCTGCTTTAGCTAGAAATCGAAACTTTGAACAACTTAGTTAATGTTTCCATTTGCTGTTGGCTTAACCTAATTAAGTAACGATTCTTTTGGATGTGTTCCTATTTATTTATTTATTTAATGTTCACAGAACCAACAGCACTTATGACTATTACAACACGAAGAATTAGGTTAAATACATATTGCCAATAACAGGTTCACTATTTTTACACAATAAAACTTTTTAGAGTAGGCAGAATTAAACAAACAAAAGTACACCAAAGAATCAAATCAAACATACAAAATTTAGCATACAAGTAATAATAATAATAATTTCTAAGAAAAGATAAGTATTAATTAAAAATATTTTTTGTTTTTTTTAATCCAAAATAACTTATTAATAATAATATATATTAGTATCAATAACTATGCAATAATTATCAATACACGAGCGGTGTGGTACCTATTCGACTAGAGAAGTGAACAAGTTTGTGTGTTTAAGAGAGAGTGTATGTGTGTAAGTTTGTATGTATGACATTTGAGCATGTATGTGTTTATGAAATAAACGTGAATAATAATCAGGTATATAAGTTTTACACAAATAGATAGATACAAAAATACAAAGAATATAGAAAATACATACCTAGGTATAATACAGTCCAATAGTTTCATTAATTCAGTTTTAACTTTATATTAATTGTGACTATTCGTAAATACTTTTTATTTTATTATTTTATAAGGGTTCTTGTTTATCGGTAGGATACTGAGTTCGCCGTCCTAGTGATCACCTTTCATTTTAAGTCATCGATCCAGTGGTGATGTGTTCCAGCTATGTTTTTTCAAGAGCCAGTTTCTTTTAAAACCCGTGTATCTGTGTATCATATTCGATCTCATCCGCACTTACTATCTGGTGAATGAAATCAAATGTGGAGTTAATAAAGTGAAAAAAAACAGTCTTAATGTTAAAAATATTAGTTTTGGGTAACTTTTAAAAATAGCTACATACAAATAAAATAAATGACTAAATGGAACATATTTCTTTAAAGATAGGGATGAATAGCGATTAATAAAAGGTGACTTATCGAAGTGAAGCTGTGGTCCGCATGACATCTCCCATCTCACTAATATAATGAATGAGAAAGTTTGCATGGCTGTTTGATCCTCAATCACGACAGAGCTTTTTATCCCGAAAAAATTAAGGTTTATTTTCGGAATAGATTTACGAGTAAGTAAGATTTTTACACCTTGATACTGAATGGCGCAGTTAGTATTTTAGCCTTCAATATAGAATCTAAATCCAAAATTTGGCAATCGAGATCGAAATTTTTATCCATTTTTTGATATCGCTGCTTCAATGAGCAACTGTTGGACTGTTATATCAATTGGTTTAACAAATCTATCTCTGTTAGGACGGATTTGCAATTTATGATATCTTTTGTGTGACAAAATCAGTATTTATTAAAAAATGCATTGAGTTTCATTGCATACTATTAGAATATGACAATCTTTCGTTGCTCTAAAACATGATTTAATGATTTAACTCGATAGTTTTTTTTTTTGAAAACATGTCTAAAAATTTTTTTTCTTAAATTACTTACCACGTAGTTAAGAAATCCATATGCCTAGAAATACAATCTTCACATTATTATCCAAACTTCAGTTGCTCAAAATTTACATAGCACTTCCATGCTGAACTGGGAGCGAAAGAAAAAACAGAGGATGTGCCAGCTGCTTCTCTTCCCGGGCATACTGTAAGTTTAGGGACAGAGGTTTTGTTAGCGTTTTAACGGGCGATAGGCTGACCCCCTGTCACTGTAATAGTCTCTATCCATCATTACAATACCTCCTTTGTCAAACGTAACATCAGATTGCCTTCTGGTGTTCTGCCTATCCCATTAGGGAGATAGATGCGTGAAGTTATGTATGTGTATGATGGAGCCACTGCGTCACTTCGAATTCCAGACAAAATAAGATACCTTACATACCTAAACGTAAAACGATGTACAAAGAAGCTTTATCTGTTACATTCAAATTGTTTGCTACCATTTTTGAAAAACACTCTTAATATTAATACAATAAGTGTTTCTCCTCTGTTCATTGTCAGCAAAAACTTTGTAAGCCTTTTGTGTAAGAAGCTTTTCTGAAACAGACTAAATGAATCCCCCAGTCAGTGTTTAATCCGCTACTAAGTTCCTTTAAACTTATTTTGTTCAATGTGTCTTTATATTGTACCTAAACTTGGTGTACATAAGTTGTTAAATTAATAAGTTCCAAGTTTGGTTTAAAGGATAATTTAAAATTCTTGAGCATCACAAAAATATAGTAAAATTGTTATAATCAGCAAATTATAATTATGCTGATTACTTTATGCTTACAATTATGCTTATACTTATGAGCATTTATCTAAAAGCTTTATCTAATATATAAAATTCTCGTGTCACAGTTTTCGTTGCCATACTCCTCAGAAACGGCTTGACCGATTTTGATGAATTTTTTTGTGCTTATCCGGTATGAGAATCGGCCAACATCTATTTTTTTTTATTTATATGGCAAAACAACGTTTGCTGGGTTAGCTAGTAGTACCTATCTATAAATAAAAGATATTACTTAAAAAAAAATAAAAAAAATACCTTTAGATAACTACCTACAAATTTTTTACAGATATTTTAAATACCAAATTCCCTATTTTACACGTCATTAATTTTTTGAGGTTTTTGCAATACATCAGCAAATTATCTGTATTCGAATGCTGACATTAAATTTTAGAATAACTCAGTACACAATATAAAATGAGGATTACTCCCGTATCCGTATCGATCGTGTTCTTGGTTCTGTAGTTTCTGGATTAAAAGAAAATTTCGTGAATAAAGATTATACTTTCAGAATACGGAACAAGTTACAAGTAACTTCCTTTTTTATATTATATCTTATTGTAACTGTAAGTAAATCTTACTAATATTTTACTTACTTCTTACTTATTCCTACTAATGTTATAACTAAATGTGAAAGTTTGGATCAATTGCGGCAACACAGCTCAACAGATTTGAATGAAATTTTTATCTCAATATTCCCATGGGTTCAGAAATTCCACGGGAGACACCGCGTGAAACAGCTTAATATATGAAAAAATTTAAGGTTTTGGATGGACATATGGATGTTTGTTCCTATAATCACAAATATCCTTAATAACTCTATCATTACCAAGACGCAAAAATAATATTTTTTATTATTACCTCTTCTCAAAAAATTCCTCACCCAGTCTTTTTCTGATCTCCGTCCCATTTTTGGTTAACCTTTCACATGCAAAGTCCTAGAGCATCTTGTACATCACCAAGTGTCTTGTTTTATAAGTAACAACAATATTTTAAGCCCTTATCAGTCAGGATTTCGCGCCGGACACATCCCTAGTAAAAAGGTCAGATAACATACGTAAGGCAAAACTCTCTCCTCACAATATTGACTTTACTTGATTTTAGTAATGCCTTTAACAATGTGGATTTAGACATTGTAGTACAAATGCACTCTCTTAGCATATCTCCATCAGCAATTTATTGACGACCGGCTGGTGTAGTGGTAACATACATTGCCGTCTATGCCAGAGGTCCTGGGTTCGAATCCCGGCGGCGGCGGATATTGGTGTGATGAACACAGATATTAGCCGTCAAGTCATGGATATTTATATTTTTATTTATTATATTTTTATTTATATTATTTAAGTTATTCTAATAAAAATATTTATTTATTAAATATGTATGTTCATGTATTTCTTAAGTATATCAGTTATCTAGTATCCATAACACATGTTCTTTAATAAAATTAATTTGGGCTAGATAATGTTGTGTGAGTGTCAGAAATATTTATTTATTTATTGGTTTCGTACTTACCTACGTGGACGCAGACAAACTATTGTCAAGGAGGATGCTTGTTCATCTTGGATTCAACTCAAACTTGATGTCCCGCAGGATGGCGTGTTGTCAACTCTTCTCTTTTCAATTTTCATTATCTCAGTATCTATTATTATATCTTCTTCCTACCACATGTATGCAGGCGATTTACAGATTTATACACATTGCAGTCTCAAAAATCTTCCCGCTGCGATAGCAAATGAATTGCGATCTTGCATCGGACTGGAGTCAATCTTATGGGCGGTGAATCCAACTAAGTCACACGCTTTGATCATGGGTAGCCCTGCGATGATACGCTGCATTTACTTCGTCACGATAAACTCTATAATTTTTAACGGCGTATACATATCGGAATATACTAGAAACTCAACTATCCTTACGGAGTTTTTGGGTTAAATCCCGGTGTCAGTGTAAATTTGTACGTAGAACGCAGATATAAGCCTTTAAGTCATGTATTTGTAAATATTCGTAAAAGTTTATTATCACTTTGGTGAGGGAGTAAACCTGTATGCCTCAGACGCCAGTGGTTGCGGGTTCGTTTCCCGCACGGAACAAGAAATGCTCCGTGTGGGTGTTTATCTATTTACGAATTTATATTCTAGATTCCCCCCTAGTTCGCAACATCGTATCCATTCTACAAGCTATTCTTACTTTGGGGCCATGTAGTTGGTGTGATTGTCTGGGGATTTTATTTATTTATTATGTATTAATATTTTATGTATATGTTTATAAAGTTTCTTTGTGCGTTATTTAAGTGGTCTGAATTTCAGAATTTTTTATCACTTCCTAATTACCAATATTGAAATATAGTCTTGTGTTAACTATATATAAAGTCTGCCGCCAAATGTTACCGCTCCGGCGGTAATGTGTTCCGGCAATATTGTATAAAGAGCCAGTTCCTTCCTAAACCCGTGTGCTTTCATCTTCGACCTCATCGTCACTTACCATCAGGTGAGATTGAGGTCAAACGCGGGTTTAGTCGCTTATAAAAAAAAAAAAAAAAAAACTATATCTAACAGTAATTTAGTAAATAAATCATCGTTCTGGGAGAAATAATAAGAAATATGGATATTCGGCTGTTTCACGGATAGCCCATGATTCAGCAATGTTCTACTTTTGTAGCCATAGTGTATATCTAACAAGGTTTTTGCGTGATTAAGAGCATTATTTGCAAGATGTCTATTATTTGCAGCCATTTTGAAAATTGTAAATAGGAAAAATAAGAACGATTGAGCTAAAAAACTAACGATGGTTTTATGATTTCAAATCGGTTTTTGAGTTTATTTTAAACAAACACCAAAATTCAGATCTTTTTACAAATACCGAATATTTAATGTTTAGTTTAATCATATTTTCTTATGAGGATACTCATAAATTAATCTTGCCATTGCATTGGTAAAAATCCATTGAGTACTTAGGTGAGGTTATTGCTATTAAATAAGACGTTAATTTGTATATTTTAAACTAAATCAGTATAACAAAATATTCTCAAACTTTCTTCGCCCTCATTGTTTGAAAATTTTAGCAAAGTAATAATAAAACACCCAAGCTAAATCAAAAACTGTGTAGCCTCAAATAAGGATTATATTTACAGGATGTCCAAAAAAGTACTTTGGAGAAAAATATCCTAGATTCAATATCCATTCGACGAGAAAAAACCGTTTTTATTTGGACTTATAGTTCTTCCATAAAAAAAATCAAAATTGGTTGAGCTCTCCACATAATCTTACCTATCTACAAAAATCGTTCAAAAACCCTCAATCCCCTTACCGCAGGCACATATTCTATCAATGCACCACAAAAACCATCAAAGTAAACTAAGAAAAATAAGTAAAATTATGAAACAGTAACTTAATAAGAAAGTAAATTACGACTCTAATCAATTTTCATCATGTTTACTTTTTCTTCCATGTTGGACTGGGAGCAAAGTAAAAACAGGGCATACTGTCAAAGTAAGTTAAGGGACAGAGGTTTTTTTGGAGGTTTTGTTTGTGAGTGATAGGCTGACCCCCTGTCACTGCAATAGTCTCTCTCCAACATGTGACATATATTTATTTATTTTTTACTCAGGCTGAGTAGCTTGAGACTGCGTCCATAAGGACACCGAAACTTCGAGTTGAAATTTAAAATAAAATTGTATTTTATTATAATAAAATTTCATCGTAAAATTTTACAATATGAAACCAATATATTTTGTACTCTACTACATTGTCTTGTAAAGTGGAATTCGGAATTATAGATAGTGGTACATTTAAAACAATGCAATCAAGAAATTCAGTCGAGTGTTACCCTTATTAACGTCAAACCGTTGTTTATCCACACCAGAAGATCCTAATAATTTACGTTTCACTACAAAGGGACGAGATAGACATGAGGAACTCGTAGATATGCCTGAATTAATCCTTCAGATGTCCCCAAGGGATAGGATTATATGATTGAGGTAAGCGCTAATATCGGCCTGAGAATATGTCCTTAGAAATGTGACAACCATAATATATCATGTAACAATACTAAAATAATAAAGAGAAAGATTTAATTTTGTATGCTTGTTTATTTTTGTTTTGCATAAACTCAACGAACTGCTGGAAACAATTTTTTAATCTCTTTAATTCGAGCAACAAAAATAACTATGTAGTTTCAGATTTATATTATATTTATGAGATTTGTTAAATCCCTCCAGTTTTTAAGAAAGTATACTTAAAAACAGTGAAATTTCTCTTAAGTATTGAAATATTTTGTAACCGTACATCACCCGCACTAAATAAAAAAAAAATGAAATACTAAAAAGCAATATCTGATAACCCGGCCTGCAGAATACCGCACGAAAATCCAAAAGGAAATTTTAAATTTTCGTATCATACCGTAATAGACTATCACAAAGTCTTCAAAGAAAAATTGAAAGCGAATAATTCAAAGGCATACCTCAAAGATCTAGTAAAGAAGTTCTTAGAGCGAGGCCTCAACATTATGTTGCGTTGCGTCGCGTCGTACATCGCGTTGGATATCATACACTTTAAATGACACAAAATGGAGCAACGGACAAGAGATGGAAAGAGAAGGTACCGCAGGAGGAAGACTGATGAATATATAGACGCAACCACATCTTGCGAATGCCGATTAGAACCCCATATTATCAGTATGTTTGATCGTGGATTCGTAAGATTGAAAATCACAAATTTGCGGGATAATCACGTTCTATTAGGACAATGCTTGATGGACAGACAATGTTTCAATGCTGGAGGGTCAAACCATCGATATATTATCTATACAATATTACGCCTTCATACAAACGGACAAAAAACACGAGATCAAGCCGCGTATGTATAGATCTAAGCGGCTCGTCGATCTCGGCACGCGCTCTACGACTGCCTACGTGCCGGAACAATTTTTAATTGAGGTTTACATTAGAATGCGGATTTTTATACTTTAAAATTTAATAATAAATCATTTGTACAAATGTAAGTAAAATGCTGAAGGCCGGCAGCCCTATCTCATTTGAGCGTACCGCGGCGCTGAAGCAATTTATTTCAAAGATGCGGCCGAGTTGAAATACTGTAGATAATATTACCGTGGTCAAACGTTCCTATGAAACATTGAGTTGAAGTGCGTCGTTGTCATGCACTGACACGTCGTGCGTCGACAAAGGTGTGGTGCACATTGCGTTGATTCGCTGCGACGACTCAACGCACTAATGAGTCCTCAATCTTAGTCGTGGTGACACAGAGTAAATTCCTTCAGTTCTTCTAGCTTTTGTCTTGTCCGGGCAATGTGCCGCTAAAATGGTAATGAGAACTACGGCACTGGTGCCTTTATTGCCTGCTATTATGCAATTTTAAAATAGGATATTAGCTTTTAGCTGTATGGTTATGAGGTACTCGCTAATTGTTAGTTAATTGTCAATGTTTTTGAAATAGTCGTGATTGTAAAGCAAGAAATAGGTTGTTTTGTATACTAGCTGTTTCTCGCAGATCTACCCGCGCAATTGTTATCACCGACATGGGACCCTATCCTGAAAAACATTAAATCTAACATCCAGCAAGCTGCACGACCTGAAACTCAAGATACTGTCAGCTCGTTTTGTGTCAATCCAGAACGCTACGCTCGAAGACTGAGAAACAGATGGAGATGATGATTTATAACTTTTTCAATCTATCAATCCGACGCTTGACACCTCAGTCGCTCGTGACCACGGGGTCTGCAAAGACACCGAAACGTCGAGTCAAAATTTAAAATGTAAATATACGCGATAAACCCGGTTAAAAAGTGTTTTATTTAATTTATTTTGATATTCACTTCTCACTATACTGCAACACGAATAGTGGTCAAAGCGCAATCTATCAAGATGTGTCACGCAATTTCCTCTATATTTATAGTGGATTTCTATATCGGAACTAAATTTTAAATCCAGATTTTTTCACACAAAAGCATACCCGGATTTTGTTTGTCATGGCATCTCTGATACATCAAAGTGCTTACACACAAGGATTTTGAATTTAGATTTAATGTAAAAATCCTCTTGCATACCGGCTGGTACGGCGTTTAAAGAGGTTGAGGGTTTCACCGAATGCACCATGTCCCATCAGGACTTTTATGAGCACTCCTGCTAGCTTTTATTTTTTTAACTATGAAATCACTTGCGTTTGACATCAATTTTACTTTATGATAAGTGAACATGAGATCGAATATTATTAATTAATTAGGTTATTAGACCGGAATCTTTTAAGTAACGTCCAATCATTTGAGCCCAAATCGTTTTATCCTAAAGTGCACCGTTTTTTTTTAATATTTGGGGTTATTCTTCTTTTTCTTCTGAAAATCCAGTTTTACTGCTGCAAATATCGATTGCAAAAAAAAACGAATGGTCTGATTTCAATTTTCTTTTCAGTTCTAGGTGTTTAGTTAATAAAAAAATACTTTAAATTTGTTTCAGTGTTATCCATTCTTATTGTTAGTTTGTCACACAGCATTTTCTTTATAGTTTTTCTATAATATTTTAAGTTCCATACTATAGTATTTTAAATTTTAATTATGCTACATACATATTTTACAGTAAACTTTAACTAAAAGTTAGCACAAGCTTTATCAACAAAATAGTGTGTTCTATGTAAACAGTGTATTGTTGTTTATTCGACCATTCTGCCTCATAAAACTTCTTAACTGCATGTTAGCTTAGATTTACACTAGCGAATATTTTAGTTAAGCTACCCGTCGTGGTAGTTGTCTCAGGGTAAGACACACTTGCAGAATCACTTAGCAGAAATTAGGGCATTTTAACATACCCAATGAGTCCTACGAGTATATAAAAAAAAAATATTAGAAAGAGGTGCAACTCAGTGAGAGTTGCCCCTCACGGAAATGATATCTTTCTAATGTGTTTCGTACTGTTTCTTACAGTCTAGTGCACAATCTAGTTATCAGCAAAAGTTCTTTGTTTACGTGTGAGGTGATGCTAGTTACAAGTTACAATGGTGTAGTATCAGCACATTAATAATCCTTTTATATAATGATACTATAATTAGGAGGGAGTAGCACTCCTCACAGCGCAGGATGTTACTTAGTCACTGTCACCTTACTCACCTCCCACTACTCGCAATAAAGCTAAAAGATAAATACTAAACTTTAGTAACAGCCTTATTTGTATTTAAAAATAATTTACTAGTTGTTTCTTGGAGGATTGTAAATATGTGCCTAAGAATGTGAAAGGTATTTGTTTTTAAAATCTTTTTTAAGTAAATAAGTAGGTACCCAATAAAACATTTTTATTGGGTACCTACTTATTTCATTACCTTTAATTATTTAAGCGGCTCTAATATTATTTCATAAAATATACCAAAAATCATTCGTCCAACGAAATCATTGTTTCTTTTTCTCTCGCTCCCTCTCACCTTAAGTGCAGTAAGAAAAAACGCACTATGACTATGCTGTGTCTCATAGACCTTGTTAGACCGTTGTTTTCACAGATGATGTATTTTTGATGCCATTGTACTATCGAAACAACTGAATCATGACCCACTTTGCAGAAAATTCGTTTGAAACTGTCAAACTTGTAAGGTCTATCGGGTATAAGGCACCTAGGACATTTTATAGGACGAATGAAATGATTACAAGTTTGTCACCAAGGAAACCTATCTTCTAGCGAATTTCGACATACACACATAAAAAAAGTTTGAGATCACTTTGATAATACGACTTCGTTTTTATTATGTTAGAATAAAACGTTGTTTCTTTTTCTTTTTTAGATTCTTCATCTTCTATCTATTCTATCTATATCTATACTTATAATAAATCTCTAGAGAGGTCAATTCTGTACATGAAATATATTTTCAAAATAACTATCAGGGGGTGATTAGTGATCGATACTGATGTCAAAAATGCAATCAGTAAAATTTTCTTCTATACTTATAATAAATCTCTAGAGAGGTCAATTCTGTACATGAAATATATTTTCAAAATAACTATCAGGGGGTGATTAGTGATCGATACTGATGTCAAAAATGCAATCAGTAAAATTTTTGTCTGTCTGTCTGTCTGTATGTTCCTTGTAGAAACAAAAACTACTCGACGGATTTTAACGAAACTTGGTAAAATTATTCTTCATACTCCTGGGCAGGTTATAGTATACTTATTATTACGCTACAATTAATAGTAGCAGAGCAGTGAAGGGAAATGTTGGGAAACCGTCTTTATTCCCAGAATTCCCATAATACCAAATAATTTTCCATTCCAATTTAAAAGTGTTTAGCAATGACAATTAATAAGGCTCAAGGGCAGATTTTCCGTGTTGCTGGAGTAGATCTCGGTGTCAGTTCACGTGCCGGACGGGTCAACTTTCAATACAGTTTACTCGGAAACTTTGCGCTGAAGTATTTTCGTTCCATAGATACTTAAGCCTCATGTGAAAGTGATCTAAACAATTAATTGTCAAATATCATAAAATGTCAATCCTTATCCTTACTAATATTATAAATATGAAAGCGTGGATATTTGTTCAGCTTTCACGCAAAAACTACTCGACGAATCATGAGAGGTACTAGAAGTAACAAAGGATACTTTTTATCCCGAAATTATCGCGAGCGGAGCCGCGGGCACAGCTAGTTAAAAATAAAATCTTTGAGTAACAAAACAATTTAAAATACCAATAGTTTTTCCCTGTAAAAAGATATTAAATCCTTGTCAACACTTATTCAGAAATCTGACCAACTTGATTCAAGCGTTTTTTCTAACTTCTCGAAGAAGGAGTTCATGAAAAAAGATGCCGAGCGGATTATCAGAAGTTTTACGAGCAAGCATTGTTATATTGAGGGCAGAAGGACATTCTACGCTAGAAATAGCGCGCAGACTGGCTTTTTCCCAATCCTCTGTCGTTAAAACTTTACGGAATTATCGTGGTGTGGATAACTTTGCTGATCGACCTCGCAGTGGTCGGCCAACTGTTCTTACTGCTGCTTAAAAGCGTTACATCAGATTGCTGACTGCCCTAGACCCAACAATCAATGCCACTAAAATAAAAGCTGAGTTACGGGCTGCTACTGGACTACAAATTAGCACTCAGAACGCGCGGAATAAAGATTTTTAAATTAAAATAAAATTATTTTCTTTTATTTCAAAAAGTGTATCTTTTTATAAACAAAAAATGTAACTTAAGGAATTTTTCCTTTAAAAGGTAAAATTTTAAAAATATTCCATCTTTTGCTAGTGATCTTAAACTTTTTTTGATGTATGTACTACATTGGTTGAAAAGTTCGCGGCCTGGCCATTAAAAAAAAAACTTTTGTTATTTTTTCTGCCGTCATTTTGAACTGTCATTATTCAATTATCAGCCCGCGAATTTTCAATTTGATATCTTGTTTAAATAAATTTTACGAATAATATAAATACGTGTGTAGAACAAATTTTCAGTAATGGAGAAATTTGAACAACGTGCTGTGATTAAATATTTGTTTAAAAAAAGATTAACACGAAAGGAGATCCATGATGACATGCAAACAACATTTGGGGAATCTGCCCCGTCTTATACCACTGTGAAAAAATGGGTTGCAGAATTTAAACGTGGACGAGAGAACATCGGAGATGACCCTCGCTCCGGCAGGCCAATGACGTCTACGACCGAAGAAAACATCAATAAAGTGTGTGATCTCATATTGAAAGACCGTAGATTGACTATCAGAGAAATTTCAGCCACTATAGGCATCTCATATGAACGAACGCAAAACATCATTGTCCATGAACTCGGCTTTTCTAAGGTTTCGGCTAGGTGGGTCCCCAGATTGCTTTCAGTAGAGCAAAAGCGATTCGGTTTTTTGGGATGCTAAGGGTGTCATTATGGTGGACTACCTTCCAAAAGGCGAAACAATAAACTCTGCGTACTATAGCACCCTTCTGCGCCGTTTACGTGAAGAAATTAAACAGAAACGCCCAAGATTACTGAGAAAGAAAGTGTTGTTTCACCAGGACAACGCCCGAGTCCACACGTCTGTCGAGTCTATGGCTCAAATTCATGATTGTGGTTTCGAATTGTTGCCACATCCAGCTTATTCTCCTGATTTGGCACCTTCGGACTTTCATCTGTTTCCAAACCTGGAAAAACACCTCGGTGGGCAGAAATTTTTAACGAATGAAGAGGTCGAAGCCGCTGTTAACCTGTATTTTGAAGACCTTGAGGAATCTTTTTTTAAAACAGGTATGGAAGCTCTGGAAAGCAGATGGAAGAAGTGCATAGAGCTAAATGGAGATTACGTCGAAAAATAAAAATATTTTTGTATGTACTTTATTCTGTTTTCTTGACTAGGCCGCGAACTTTTCAATCCACCCTCGTACCTACTAGCATTTAGACATTTTGCCAAAATTAGCTTGTTGTGGGTCATGATTCAGTTAGTTCGATGGTACAGAAGCCAGCAGATCAAGAGTTACATTACCTGTCAAATTTCCCCAACCAATTTTAATTTAATGTCGAAGGCACAGAGTTCAGATTCAAGTTATTTTTTTTGACAGATTTGTAACGCTTGTCGTGTTGGCTTCTGTACTTAGCAAAAATACCAAAATCCAGTCCAAATGAAACATGATATGAGTGCCATTACACTATTCATTTAAAAAGTACTAAAGAATAGTATACGCTAGAAAAAAAGCAATATAACTAGTGAAATAAAATCCTACATTGTTTCATATCCAATTGCCTCTACAGTCAATAGCCGTGGCCACTGTCCCAGAAACTTTTAGTTTTGAGTTTTCGTTTTCGTTCTTTTGGTATTCGCTTTCATATTTATATTTTTGTGAAATAGATTTTTCTGAGTTTGCTTATTAACTGCTTTTTGTATTTATTTTTACAGTTATCCATAAAGAATTTGTATCTTCACAATAGAGTTTTTTAGAATTGTGTAACTAAAATGACGTTTACCGTCTGAATAATTTCAATAGATGTGTAAGTAACAATTATCTTAAAATCTAAGTTTTCTATACAGGATTAATTTTAATTAGCGCATCACCTCTTGCATGCAGCCTCTCCACATCAAGCCTAACGATTCATTTTAATTGGTCAGCAATCATGTTAGTATTACCCTTCTTCGGATCCTGTACAGGGTGACTGGTGGGTCACTTTCGAAATTCGAGGACGTGCTAGATTATACATGAAGAGAAAAAAGAAATTAATTATGGCTACTAATTAATTAGGTCAACATAAATATGGGTAGTATTTAATCGAGTAACTGCAAATAAAAATTTTAGGTGACAAAAATAATGAATTTGGCTTACTGTTTTAATTAAGTGAGCGACTGACTGCGAGAGACGAAGAATCAATGAAACAGCGACTTAAAAACATTATTTAAGGGTGCTAAACAGATTTCTTTTAAATAGCATTATTCCTATCTAAAAATCTAAGTTGCCTTTAAAATTACTATGTCAGCCACAATCCGTGTCACAAACCACGTCGGGGTTATTTAAAAAAGCTCTGGGGTTTATGGCGCTTCACCGGCCGCGGCCGCTGCCGCACATCGCAATGTGATTGAATATATTACATAGTATGAATAATTATGGTATAATTATATTTGCTTCAAGACACATTTTTTTGTCTCGTGGCTAAGTTATGAAAATAGAAGCTTGGTAACGTGGCCAAAAAATATATTCTGTAGCTGGACTTATTATTTCTCGATTAAAAATGGCTGGAAGTATAACACCTTATACTTCATGATCACTTTTTGCGCAACATGGAATATAAATATCTAATTCTTTTAATATAACAAAGCTAGCCATTTCCTTAGCCCAAGCCCTTCATTCTCGTTCTTACCGGCAAAACCCATCAGTATAACTATATGGAACCTAACTGCTCCTCCTCGCTGCGATCGTCGTCGCATCTAACCGTTCCGACTACGTCTTCCGGAACGGGAGCCCTTCTTGTCGCATAGTATTTTTCATCGCAATATTAATGAATATATTACTTATTATAAAATAAATGCACCTTTTATGCTGGACTGGGAGCGAAAGAAAACATAGAATGTGCCCGCTGCTTCTCTTCTCGGACATACTGTAAAAGCCAGTTAAGGGACAGAGGTTTTATTGGCGTTTTTGTGAGCGATAGGCTGACTCCCTGTCACTGCAATAGTCTCTCTCCATCATTATTATAACTCCAAATTTGTCAAATGTGACATCAGATGGTTTTACAGCCTTTGGTGTTCTGCCCACCCCATAAGGGATGCAGGCGTGAAGTTATGGATGTTATGTATGAATAAAGACATTATGATTTTCAATATTTTGCACCTAATCAACCTACTTGTTTTCAACTTACTTATGATTAAATAGTCTTTGTTTTAGTCGCTCACTTAGCAATTCAGTCGCACTATTAATATAAACCGTTAGTTTAATAAACCGTTCATTTTTATATATTTTTTAAAGACAGTCCAAATTTGTTTTTTAGTCACTCGTTTTATTATTTTCCATTAATTATTTACTGAGAAAACTTAACCGAAAGTTTAACGCAACGCATAGTTACACTAACGTTGGTAAAACGGCAGGACAAGAAGTGTGATAAGGAAGGCTTCATATAAGTTGAGAGGAAGAAGAAGAAGCCTACCGTCCGCAACCATCGCGGCACCGCACCGCCCGTACTAGGCCAGCTGATGCGCGGTGAAGTACCATCTACGCAGTTGTATGTATCGAGAGTACACTGGACTACGAAGGTCGAGTAGGTCGTAGATTACATAAGAAGAAAAACCACCTTTGTACTGAGGGTTGAACGTTTGGAACCTCGCCATAAAGTGAGTTTCAACTCTTTTGTGGTGAGAGTGCCTACCCAACATCTGCCAACCTTCATGAAGGAGGAATTTTGACCGCAGGGAGTCGTCTTCCGTAGATTTCGAGGGCGACTGTCTCATGACTCGCATCACACGTTGCCGATTTTACGTGCTTAGTGATAGTACCCAAGTGTAGTTTTAAGTATATTTTAAATAATGTTAGTTTAAGGTATTTATCTATGGGCCCTTTGTTTTGTATATACCATCTTTATAAACTCTGTGTTGCCTGAAATAAATGATTATTATTATTACTAGCTGCTGCCCGCGACGTCGTCTGCGTGAACGCTATGCAGCACCAAACGCACCTACGATTATAACACTGCTAGCGTGATAATATGTAGCCTATATGTTGACCCGACTTCTTAACTATCTTCATGCCAAATTTGAAGTAAATCCATGCAGTACTTTTTGAGTTTATCCCGGAAAGACAAACAGACAAACAGACAAACAGACAAAAATTCTAAAAACTATATTTTTTGTTTCTGTTTCGATTGTAGATCATACCCCAAGTATTCTTTTAAAAAAATATTCAATGTACAGTTTTGACTTTCCTACCATTTTATTATATGTATAGATTATGTATTTATGCTTTACATTCACCTTAGTCAAAAAGACTAAGGGTTAAAGATGGAACATATTATTATAACGTATGCTTACAGCTACACGCCTTTCGGCGGAAAGACCCGACAATCTGACCATTCGGTCGGGGATCAGGGCAAGAGGGACAGAAACCGGCGTACTATTCGGGCAGTATCCAGCAAAACCGCTCTTTGCATGCGTGCTGGAAGCGAACCACCACCGAATCCCAGCCTTTCAAGGTTTCTGCCCAAAGTGGCTTGGGTCAAACCGTTTGCGGATATTACAACCGGGATGATTTCGGTGGACATAACTTCCCACATTTCGGTCACCTCGTGTGCAAGGTCAAAGTACTTGCATTGCTTTTCGGTCTCGGCCTTCACGAGGTTCTCGTCATGTGGTATAGTTATGTCCACCAAAAACACCTTGGACGACGTTCGGTCCATTAACACGATATCAGGTTTATTCGCCAGAATAGTCCTGTCCGTGATAATGGGCCGATCCCAGTAGAGCTTGGCGCTGCCGTTTTCGAGAACGGGCTCTTATTATTATTACTAGCTGTGCCCGCGGCTCCGCTCGCGATAATTTCGGGATAAAAAGTATCCTATGTTACTTCTAGTACCTCTCATGATTCGTCAAGTAGTTTTTGCGTGAAAGCTGAACAAATATCCACGCTTTCATATTTATAATATTAGTAAGGATAAGGATTGACATTTTATAATATTTGACAATTTTTAATATTTGATTAATTGTTTAGATCACTTTCACATGAGGCTTAAGTATCTATGGAACGAAAATACTTCAGCTTCCGATTAAAGTATATTGAAAGTAGACCCGTCCGGCACGTGAACATGAAGATTTCTAGAACTGCTAACCCGGTAAAGAGCGACGTATAACTGACCATGTGAGAAACAACTGACACCGAGATCTACTCCAGCAACACGAAAAGTCTGCCCTTGAGCCTTATTAATTGTCATTGCAAAACACACCGATACTGGGAATTGCGTTCTTTTAAATTGGAATGGAAAATTATTTGGTATTATGGGAATTCTGGGAATAAAGACGGTTTCTCCTGCACCACAACCTTTTAAAATTTGAGATATCCAAATAGAATTATACCCAGAAATATGTACAACTTACAACAGAAAAAGAAATGAAAATAAAGCTGAAACGCCTGTGCAATGCTATCTACCTATACCTACTTCACTAAAAAATAAATACCTATAACTACAATAATTAATAAAAGTACCTACGCTTTTACCTAAAAAATACAAAAAAAACTGAACATAAATTAGCCAAAATTTGGAATTTGACCGAATATTTAAACACTACCAAAACAACTAATACCTATTTTATAAAGTAACAACGAAAGAAATTCAAATAAACTATTTAAAGACTAAAAGTCGTGCTGATAAGCACGGTTTATAATATCAATTATTGTCTGTCAATAAAATCGAACGCTCTGAACGCATCAACAGCCAAATATTGAGTGAATTATAAAGCTTGCGCTCGCCTCCCGCCTTTATATACCCTACCGCCGCGAGCCGCGTCCAGCGCGGCAACCGTTACTCAAAAATAATCCATAAATCATACAGTATTCAGGCGCGATGGGTTATTAGCGTATTTCATACATAAATACGTTTGGTGTTTCTATACCGATTTCTATGATTCTTTTTTTATTGAATAGGTAATAACGTTAATTTTTTTTAATTAGGGATGAGTGAGAGTATTATAAACGTAAGAGTAAACAAATACAATCAGAAATCCCCGAACTACTAAGCTATCGGGATTTACACGTGTTATTGTTACTGTTGTGGGATATTTTTTATAGAATTTTATGAAGAATATTTCTGTCATACATGATTTCTATGTAGCTTTAACCATTAAGGCTGCACACGCGACGGAAGCTTAAAAAATGAAGTAATTTCTCCCGTTTTCCCAACATTTCCCTTCACTGCTGTGCTCCTATTGATTGTAGCGTGATAATAAGTATACTATAACTTGCCCAGGAGTATGAAGAATAATTTTACCAAGTTTCGTTAAAATCCGTCGAGTAGTTTTTGTTTCTATAAAGAACATACAGACAGACAGACAGACAAAAATTTTACTGATTGCATTTTTGGCATCAGTATCGATCACTAATCACCCCCTGATAGTTATTTTGAAAATATATTTCATGTACAGAATTGACCTCTCTACAGATTTATTATAATTATTATTATTATTTTTATTCAAGTCCTTTTTTTTCTCAGCTAACGCTGGTTTAGTCCGTAGTTACGGGCATACTAATTATTATTATTATTATTATTATTATTAAAACCTTGCCACGTTTCTAAAGGGTTTTTAGGTAAGAAGCATGATCCTGTACCCTTCATAAAATTATTTATTCTTTATTTTCCACATAATTAAGAGATTATTACAATAAGATAAAGTTAACCGAGCACCTGCCATTTGGGCAGCCTGCAAAAGATGATCTCTTCCAGTTAACCATAGTCATAATTAAATACTGGCTTAGAACAGGCAAAAATACGGCTACTAGGTAGGTAAATAAATTACTTACGTAAATTAAGTAATTTGATATTTTGGTAGTGTGTGATTGAGAGAAACTTAAGTTTAAAAAAATTATGTTACTTTTTTTGGGGGTAGGCATTAAAACAAGTATACTTACTGTGATTTCTCTGCTACAATTTTAATTAAATAAAATAGTTTGAATGTATAAAAATTAAATATTTTTACATATTTTCACATATTATGCAATATTAAATTGTGCCTAACCTGCCAGCATCTTTTTCCTAAAACTGTCTCTCACTTCACAATTCATTAACACCAACAGTACTTTGTGAACTTTAAACAAAATGGAAGACATGTACAAATCAATTATGACTATGAACGAGCTTTTCGGATCTCGGATGGCAAATTTTGAACAGGAACTACAGAAATCCTCTTCTTCCAATTCATTAGCACAAGATTTTGCCAATTTCAAATTCTTTGTTCTTACATTTATGCAAAGTTTGCAAAGGCAAGTTGAGTTCCTGGCCAAGGAGTGTGACAGACTGGATATGTATAGCCGTCGAAAAGTGCTCTTGCTTCATGGAGTTCCAGAATCTGAAGGTGAAAACCCCATTTGTGTAATAAAAAGTGTTTTAACCGATAAAATGAAGCTCCCCAACTTTCCACAAGATGATATCATTCGTGCTCAGCGGCTTGGAATAAAAGTTCAAGGTAAACCAAGACCATTACTTATCAAATTCAGAAACAAAGAAGCTCGTAGTAAAATGTGGTTTGCCAAAACTGCGTTGAAGGGGTCTGGTGTCACTTTATCAGAGTTTCTAACAAAACTCAGGCATCAGACGTTTTTAGCAGCACGACAGCGTTTTGGGGTGGCAAAGTGTTGGACGCGGGATGGGAACATCATTGTCCTTGACTCGGAGGGAGCCCGCCATCGGGTAGTAACAATCGCCGACTTAGACTCCATCACCCATGTAGAACCCACGACCTCCTCGAACACGACCTCGCCTGCACCCGTCCCAATTTCGAAGCCGGACAAAGCTGTTTCTAAAACTCGCCGTGTTGTTAAAAAATAGTTTACTTCCACAGTATTTTATTAGATAATGACGTCACATTTAATCTTTTTCTTAAACTGCTAGTGTTTTCTATGTATACCCTTGCTTTACTTATTTATTTTTAATTAGTATTTGTATGAATCACCTTCAACTTTGTTTGTTTATGATTTATTGTTATGTCAACTGTCAATGTAAGATCTGCGTTATATGTCATGTCAATGTCAAATTCAATCTCAAAAGAAGGTTACATAGTCATACAGCACAGAGAATGATACCATTTCATATTTTTTTTTTTTTTTTTTTATAAGTGCCTTAACCCGCGTTTGACCTCAATCGCACCTGATTTATTATCATCTTATTTTATTTATTATTATAGACATTATTCATTTATTTTATATTTTTTATACTTAATCAAACTCTGTGACATGTCTATTTAAATGAAATTAACTGGCATTGACTTTGCCATGAGTACCTGTTGTTTTTTTTTTTTTTTTGACGATTGGAGTTAAATTGTTTTATTTATAATTTCGTTGTGTCTATTAAAATTCATTTTGTGAATTCCAACAAAAAAGTTAAAATGCTGGTGGGTTGTTCCCAAAAACCTGATTAAACTTTATTATTTATAGTTATATTATTTGTATATTTATTAGTATTTTTTATTTTTATATTGTAATTATTATGCATACTTCTTCTGATAAGGATATTTTTCCAGATTTCGTTTCGTGCTCATCTACAGATTTAGACAGCTCCGGAAGCTATTACAGTTCATCAAACCCTCTTTGCTCCCAAATTGAATCTCAATTCTCAGGATTACTGAAAAATTTAAATGTCCTTCACTTAAATGCGCAAAGTATCCCAGCACACTATCCTGACTTGCTAGCATCTCTCGACTGTAAAGGTGTTCATGCCATACTTATTTCTGAGTCATGGCTGAAACCCTGTCTCCCGTCAGCATCTTACTCCCTGCCCGGTTTCCAACTGATACGCAATGATCGCCTTGGACGAACTGGAGGAGGAACTGCTATCTATCTACGTTCTCATATCCCGTACAAGGTGGTCAAGGTATCCTCACACATGTCAGTTAACTCCGACGAAGCTGAATATCTTTTTATTGAAATTTCGCTCTACCTCACAAAAGTACTACTAGGTGTTATTTACTCCCCTCCAACAACACGTAACTACTTTCCGAGTTTAGAAAACATGTTTGAACAGCTGGTTCCCCTATATGCGCACACAATAATCATGGGTGATTTTAATACCTGCTTATTCAAAAACAATAACCGGGCAGATAAATTACGTTCTGTTATAAATTCGTGTAATTTAAATATTTTGCCTTTGAATGCAACACACCATTTTCCTAACTCTGTCCCATCCCTTCTTGACCTTATAGTAGTCTCTTCCAAGGACCATGTTCAAAAATATGGACAACTTGATGCTGACGCCTTTTCTTATCATGATCTACTTTTCCTATCTTACAAGATTCGCCCTCCTAAAGTCAAACCGAGAATCCTTCTGCAACGAAATTTTGGTAGTATTGATTTAAATAATTTGTTAGAGGATGCTCACAAAATGGACTGGCACAACGTTGTAAATGCTGAGACTGTTGATTCAATGGTAGAAATTTTTAATTCCTTACTGACTCAACTCTATGACCGCCATGCCCCCATAAGGCCTGTGAAAATCAAACATCTTCCTGCTCCTTGGCTTTCCGATGAAATTAAATTGCTCATGAGGAAACGTAACCGAGCACGTTTGCGCTATAAAAAGGATCCGAATCAAATTAATTGTGACAAATATCGAGAACTGCGTAATCGCTGTAATACTATGTGTAGGAACGCACAACGACGCTATATTCACGAATCGGTCACAAATGACAACCCAGCTAAAGTCTGGAGATTCTTAAAGACTTTGGGTGTAGGAAAGACTAAAAATAACGAAGTCCCAAAAAACATTGATATTAACCTTTTAAATAGTCATTTCTCTTCTGCTGGTCTTATGAATGCCCATATTAAGTCTTCTACATTAAATCACATTTCATCTTTGCCTACACCTAATTATACTCCTTTTACTTTATCACAATTCTCTGAATGTGGTGTTAGGAAAGCAATAATTTCCATAAATTCAAATGCAGTTGGCTGTGACGGTATAAGTCGAAAAATGATTGTCCTTCTTCTTGACTTCCTGCTTCCCTTAATCACTTTAATTTTGAACAAATCTGTCACCTCCAATACTTTCCCAAAATTATGGAAAGACGCTCATGTAATCCCTCTTCCTAAAAAAGCCTCTCCCCAGACCTGTAGTGATTTCCGACCCATTTCCATATTACCTTTTCTCTCCAAAGTACTTGAGCGTCTTATTCATCAGCAGTTATTTTTGTTTGTAAATAAAAATAATATTCTTGATTCCTTTCAATCTGGTTTTCGACCGGGTCACAGCACTGTTACAGCTCTGGTAAGAATATCAGAAGATATTCGCAAGGCTAAAGAGCTCAAACAAGTTACGTTATTAACCTTGCTAGACTTTAGCAATGCATTTAATAACGTCGACTTTGATATTTTACTGGTAATCTTGCGCTCTCTTAACATATCTCCATCAGGAATTGAGTGGTTTCATACTTACCTGCGTGGACGCCGGCAACGTATCAACTTGGACGATGCATCCTCATCTTGGGTCCGACTCGAAACCGGTGTCCCGCAGGGTGGCGTGTTGTCTCCTCTACTCTTTTCAATTTTTATAAACTCAATATCACAGAATTTAACTTCTTCCTACCACATGTATGCAGACGATTTGCAGATATTTACTCACAGTTCTCTCGATGGAATTAATGTTGCAATACAGCAAATCAATGACGATCTTGCACGAATTTCTCAATGGAGTACGTCTCATGGGATTAAAGTCAACCCAGCAAAATCACAAGCCATCATAATCGGTAGCACTGGCATAGTTAACAAGATGAATTACGAAGCTATTCCTTCTATTATATTTAATGGTGTAAAAATTCCTTACAGCGACACTGTCAAAAATTTGGGAATAACATTTGACAAGACCTTGTCCTGGAAACCACAAGTTGACATAGTGAGTAGGAAGATGTTTGCTGTCAATAACTCCCTTAAACGTTTGCGCAATCTTTTGCCAATACCTACCAAAATTTCATTAGCACACACTCTCTTACTCTCCATTCTCGATTACGCTGATGCTAGCTATCTTGACCTTACAGAAGAACTTTTAAATAAACTTGAACGGCTTCAAAATCTATGTATACGTTTCATATTTGGTTTACGTAAATATGATCATATCTCCGAATTCCGTGCTAAACTCAAGTGGCTTCCTATTCGTCTTCGCCGGGATACTCATGTTCTTTCTTTACTGTATCGGTTGCTGTTTAATCCTGTAGTTCCGAGCTATCTTAGTCATCACTTCACGTTCCGACACGAGAATCACGAGAGACACCTGCGCTCTACTAACAACCTAATGCTCTCCACCCCTTTACATTTAACGCACTGTTACCACCAATCCTTTGCGGTTCGGGCTGTGTCACTATGGAATCAGCTTCCCACTGCTGTAAAATCTGCTTCATCTCTACACTCTTTTAAAATTAAATTAAAAAATCAATACTTTAGTCAAATACAGTCATAAAGAAGTATGCTATTGTAATATCTATGCAATATGTTGATTATATATATATTATTATTATATATATTATATATATATATTATGTTTATTATAATAGTATTTATGCATTCTATTTACAATATTAGTATGTATGTATTATAATTTTACGCATGTATTACATCTATTTATAACGAAATAATGAACAAAATTGTCATTTTTTTTGTTTCGTTTTTTATTTAGTTTGTTAAGTTTTCTTTTTTTTTATTTGTGTGATTTTTGGTTTAAGTTATTTTTTTTTTTTTTGTCTCTTCCACAAACATGGTTGTCTGGTAGAAATCGCTCCTCAGCGATAAGACCGCCAAGTTTTTATTTTTTAGTGTAAGTGTTCTTTTTTCTTTTACTTTACCTGTAAAAACTGAAGTGTAAATAAATAAATAAATAAAATAAATAAATATGATAAGAGTCGAGTACAGAGTGCTCTCCTTCAATATCTAAAATTTGTCAACCGTCACCCTGTATAATGGCAGGTACATATTGGTGTAAGGTAACATGCAATGCAACAAATTCTCATGATTTGAACGTCTCGCGTGTAGGAACTGCGCCTTTTTACATATAATTATTACATTACACCAACGTGTACCAGGATTTAGAAGCACACTTTAGTTAAGCTTATTTCCTTTTACATCCAGTCACACACTCAGAGTATTTATAGAACTCAGTTAACTATGCCTTTGAAGAGTAAGCCACACAAATTGAGATTGCCATCTGTAAAACCTTACCGTTAACATCCGATATCGGCTATGGGATTAGATGATGACAGTTTCCGGGCAAGATCGGATTTGAAGAAATGACAATGCCTACGCCCCGAACTATCTTTTTTGAATAATACTACAACGACGTTAAAACATCATGGTGATTACGAAAGCACATAAATATAAGGGTAGGATTGAATACTAAGAACTGTTAAAAAAATACTGAAAGTTAATAGAAGTGTAACATATAAAATAACTTTACAATCTTCCATCTTGTCTTCGGTCTTCCTCTTCTTATTGTTATAGCTATTAAATATAAATCTTAAGAGACCGCCGCCGACGCAAAACCACAAAAGAATACGTATTTGAAGTTAAATGACAAATAAAGTAGGTCCGTGGAAGATTTAAATTTATTTTGTTCATGAATAAGTACGAATTATTTGTGGCATAAGTTGGACTGATTGATGAAATTGAGGTTCAAATAAGTATTTTTTAATGATTATAATCTCATAATCTCTGCTTTAATCCTTATGCAAGACCAATCGATTTCATACATTTTTTTAGATTTTAACATCAAATTATGACGCTATGACGCTTATATGTTTTAATGGAGAAATGTAAGAAAAGAGAACTCTTAAAGCGTGTAAACTAAAAAAAAGTACTTTACATCTGACGTACGTCTGGTACTTGTAATGGTGATCTATCAAATACAAGCCAATCTTGAATTTTTTTACACGCAAACATTATTATCTTCTTCTAACCGGGCTGCGAATATACAAAGGCTATACTATTTGAGTCACGAGTCAGACTCTAAAATAGAGGAGCTTTTGTTTATGCATATTACACGACAATACCTAATCGAACTCAGTAAAAAAATTGACTGAAATGGATTAGCTTTTGCTCTTGTAATTTTCAAAGAAATGCAATGACAAAACCTAGTACTGTATAATACATATTCACTCAAATAGATAAGGTTTTGTCAAGATGAAAAGTAGGTATATCTTTGTTTGATATACATTGCGATGAAAGAGATAAGCGGAATCAGTACGGTTAGGTGCGACGACGAGCGCAGCGAGGAGGAGCATGTTAGGTTGCATATAGTTATACACGTGCGCGAGCCGAGCGAGCGAAGCGAGCGGTGCCGCGGCAGCGGCCGGCGAAGCGCCATAAACCTGGTCAGCTATTATAGTCAACCCTGGACAATCCCGACATGGTCAAAAGTCAAACGTTAAGTCATCAAAATAACGATGGTCATAATGCATGCACATTTTATTTCTATCTTTGAAAATCAGAACAATTGCCATTTAAGTATCAAATTGAAGCCAACGATCGGTAAATATCGATATCAAATGGGATAGCTTTTGTTGCTGCAATGTTCAATTGAAGTTATCTCACAAAGTCTACACGACTTCGGTCAATTTCTGTACTAGAATGGATTAGGGTTTGGGCAAGTTTTTGTCATACAAAAGCTAAGCCAGTTCAGTTTGCACTTTCACTCTAATGGTATAGCTTTTGTAAATACGCAACCGGGCTGTACAAATACTTCACATAAAGTCGGAATAAGTTATCTTTTGTGATGTAAATAGCAAACGCTTCGTGTGATTGAACCTATTTTCCATATTTTCGCCTCACGGGATTTTTCTTATAGATGCTTCTTATTATGATATAAGATTAATAAAAACATAAGCTAGTTTTAAAATAAATCTAAAAAAATTCTTTCTTAAAAAACAAGTCCAATATGAAAACTTTGTTTGCAGCGAGTCGTTTATCTAATATATTTAATACTCATTTATTTATTTAATTTATTTTTATATCTATTGATTTTATATATCGTATTTTATATTCTTTATACATACATACACACACATTTGAATTGGATTATTATGCAATCAATTTAGCTTCAGTTATAATTATTATGACATTAAGGTTTTATTGTTGTTTATTCCTGCATGCTTGTGTACATTTTTTTATTTTGTTTTGTTTTATTGTGTTATTTTAATAAGCCTTACTTTTGTTACTCTATACCCTCTATTATAAGGTTCAACTGAAAACCAGCGCCTCGAGGTGACTCTCTTGGCATATGCTGAGTTGGACCTGTTTACACCTAATCACTTGTATAAACTTACTTTCATTTTTATTATATTTGTACGTTGTGTGTGAATAAATATTTTTCATTTTCATTTTCATTTTCATTCCTATTTCGCAAATATATTTTTTAATGTTTCTTAAGTATTAACAAAATGTAGACAAAACATTGGGAAAACTATGACTATGGTCTAAACTCTTTTGGTAGATATTAAGGTTTGGCAATAGCTTCTTAGACACTCAAACGCAGGCTTATTCTTAAATAAGAAAAGGACAAAAACTGCAAAGAAAAATACTGAAAAATCTTATTAATTACTTTTTGACAATCCCCAAGACAAAGCCATAGTCCCGTTCATAATTTTTTAAATATCTACTTTTCAAAAACTTCAAAAGTCAAATAATTACATAGTAGCTTCTCGTAACCTCACATAATAATATGAGGAGTTGGATTGAAATTGATCTACTTGGTACTAATATTTGTTAATGTCCAAAGTCGTGTTTAAAGCCAATTTGCAAAATTTAAAAATATCGCTCACATTCGCTCGCTTATGGAATGTTACCTGATTTGTACAACCTAATAGTCGTGTATTTTATTGTAAGTTTGACCAAATTAGCCCGAATTACAATACTAATGTGATATTTATTTGTTAGCATAGTTCTTTGCGAACAAATAAAACAATGTGAAATTTTTCGGGTGTACTTAAGAATTTCATGCATTTTATCTTAACAAAAAATACTTTAAATCCTAGCAAATATCATATTCTTTCAAATAAGCCCACTTTTGTGTATCGGGCGACATGAAAATGAGAATAAAAATAGGTTTCAGTGAACTCGTAGAAGTACGAGATATTAAATTTGAAAATGGCTTTCATTCAGAGGGGTGAGGGGTGCGATCCCCCTTCGTGTAGTATTTTGTTGATAAAATTAAACGTAGTATACGTGGGTGAAGTATCGGGAATCCGAAGCCTAACACACTGTATAACGAGGAGGTGCGTGACACACTACAATGGGAAAGTCTAAAACTAAAATTTCCATTTTAATATATACGTTCATCACGACTTTGCGCTAATATTAATATTTATTCCATACTGTTTACAAAATTCCAGCTTAATCCGTCTACCTACCAGTTTCAGCGTGAAAGACTAGAATATTTTATCCGCATTTTATAGTGGTTTCTTACATAATTCATGTTCTTTTATCCCGGCATGTGCAAGGGTATTGTGAGTGGACCCATGCACGTACGAAGTGATCAATATTATACATAGTTATATAGATATTGGCTCCTTGAATTAAGCGTAGGAAAAGTTTTACGCGTGTTCAATTGTTAGAGTTGTAAACTGGATTTTGATTTCCATTACTCCTTTGGCATTGCTAAACCAAAAATATTTAAAACAAGAAATTATTTTATACTCTGTAAAATATGCATAAGTAAATTATTATGTTACACACAGCTCAGTGGATATAACAGTTATATTAAAAAGTTAATTTCCCAAAATTACTAAAAAAAATGAACAAACCTGGTTATCTGGATTTAATTTCTTTGCTAGCGATTAGTCTTTAAGCTCTTTTCATTACCTATCGATTAAAACATGATTCCAAGAGGTCCGATTTTAATGAAAATAAATCCTGGGTTATTTATACTCATACCCACTCGGTACTATGTTACTATGAAGTACTATTGTGTTTACCAACTCATGTTGTTTTCTATTCTCTGACCTTAGACCGGTTATTTATTACTGTTGCGTTATTATTTTGTTAAAATAAGTAATAAAATTACATCATGTATTTTTTTAAGTGCCTTCATCTGCATTTGACCTCTTTATCACCTGATAGCAAGTGAAGATGAGCCTGATGAGCCCCAGGCTAGCCTCAAAGGATCCTACCATCAAGCAGGGCTAACTAGGAAAGGGGCGGTAGGGCTATTCTGAAGCGACCCAACTGGGCTAATTTGGGCGAGATTATTATCCTCGAGGGCCACATCCATCAAACTATTCAGTTTTTTTTTGTACACAACTACAAACTCAAAGTTAATTATTTGGGCCGTTGATAAAGCTTTTGAAGAAATAAAACGAATTTAGAATCTTGTTTCGCGTCGCCGTAGAGCTCCTATAGAAAAATCTTTTGATATGAATAATGTCGACGTGCAAGAGTTGATTAGACCGAGTAAATAGTTATTTTTCTTTTAAATCTGTTGAGCCGCTTTGCCTTGATTGATGAACAAACATCCACATTATCTATCCATCCACACTTTCACATTTGTAATATAAGTAAAATTGCCTTATGATTAACTCTGGACTACCAATTCTATTCGCAGCTATGTTTAAGAAAAAGATGTCATCAATTTACTTTATTTGAGTAATTTTCTACAAAGCTAATCCACACTTATAGAATAGAATAGAATAGAATAGAAGTACATTTATTGACGGACACAACACATTACAATAGTTAGAACATACAAAAGAAAGAAAAGCACAAAAAAGACGACATAAATAAAGTTTCAAAGTAAATCACATCACAGTATACAAAAATAAAATTAAACAAGATACAATAGTGGAAACAGATAGTTGGATTAAGTGTTGAGTCAGTCAAAAGGCTACGATTCATCAAATGTTATGACTTGCGTCGTAACGATGCTATTCTGTCATCGCCCTAGGATAAACACCCATTTTATAATATATTGTATAATAAGCTCTACAAATGGGTAAAAAAATTAATAAATACCTAACTTATAAGATAAAACACATACATACATACATACATATACTATTATTACATATGAATACATAAATAGAAATAATAAAAAATTAGATAACAAACATATAAGGGTACTTAAATTATAAAGGTACAATTTTTTTTTTTTGTTTTTCCGCCACAGAAAATTTTGGCACCCCCTAAAACAAGCTTTAACCAGTAAAGCAAGCTTTAGCGGGAGGAGGATGAATCCTATTACGGACGAATGGGCATTCTATAAGCTGTTAACCCCAGTGGCTAACGGAAAATAGAATGCCCAGACAGTGTGGAGACTCACTCAGTGAAGCCGAGCATACCCACTAAACATCCCCCTTTACTGACTCACCTTGATTGAGGCCATTAGTCTTCATCGGAGCGACAGCCAATTGGAGAGAGAGGCTGCGCAGTGAGCGGCATCCAGACGGCTGCCACCAAAAGGAACTGAAAGTGAGAAAAATAAAGCTAAGATTAGCAGAAATGACAAAGCTGAAACTAAGATATTATCTAGAGTGATCAGACTCACTCTGAGATAGGAATGCTGGAAAGAAGGACTACGTTTAGAAACGTTGAGCTTGCTGGAGTTTCCTGATGAGGGGAGCGAACTTGGTGAGGACCGGAAGAGCACCGTTGAAACCCTCTGGGCTGGCGTCGAGAGCGGCGCCGAAAGCCAGGATCTCGTCGATGGGAGCGAGCTGGATCCAGAACGCCATGCGGTCTTGAGAACCTATTGCGTTCTGGCACTGGGAAGCCGATTTGGCGGCCGGTTGCGATTGAGTCGCAACCCGGCTGCGCTGACCTGGAACGATAGAAGTAAAGGCCTTAGGGGCCTTTGAACTGACTGGAGGGGCGTCCGAGCTAGGCTGCGGTCGCTCTCTCCAGTTCTCGATGGGCTTCACGGTAGCCCTGGCAGCACGCGGTGCCTTGGGGCAGCCGCGAAAGTTTGCTGTGTGGCCTGACTGGCCGCACAAGACGCAGGACGGAGCGGTGGGCGATTCGGGAGTGCGAGAGCACTCCTTAGTCCCATGCGGATCTAGGCACTTGACGCACCTAGGGGAAGCAAAACAATTTGCCGCCGCATGACCATACAGTTGGCAGCGGTGGCACTGACCTGGGAAACCACGCTTGTGTGGAACTTCGACGCGGATGTTGGACAGACCGCACACTGTGGGCTTGCCTCTGAAAATGGACTGCCCTTGCGGGTTATTCGCTAGGATCGCTAGCGCAAGTGGGAACTGCTTGCCTCGGCGGCTGTGCATTTTGTGCACAGATTCGACGGGGAAGCCTTGAGAAGACAAGTCCTCTTGGATTTGCTCGTTCGAGAGCTCGAACGGCACGTTCCTGAGGACGGCACGAATCTTACGCTCCTCAGGGAGAGCGTAAGTGTGGTACTCGAGCTTTTGATCAGCAAGAAGCCGAGTAAGATTCCTGAAATCGGAAATGGAACTGACAACGACCTTAATAGAGTCACCCACGTTGGATGCCTTACTATACTGGATCTTGGGATTGTGCCTACCGCAGAGTGCTGAGACCTCGGTCCAGCGGCTCTTGTCCCGTAAGAAAACGGGGGGCGGAGACTTGACTTTCGGCGGAGCCGAATCTGATTGTGATTGCGACGCAGGCTGTGTTGCTGGGATCGCTGAAACGGATAAGGGCGCGAGTGTAGGCACAGAGGCCGGTATCGCTGGGGACAACGGCGTTGCTACATCACTCGAGGCCTGGCTATCTGGAAGGGAAGGAAGCGAAGTAGAAGTAGCTGACTGCTTCTTCTTTTTCGACTTAGACTTAGATCTTTTCTCGACGAGAGTGAACTCCGAATCTACCGAATCTTTTACGTTAGAATCAGACCCACTATCAGGCGGTGTTGTTTTCCGCTTAGACGCAGAGGACTGGCTGACTGGCTCGCATACCGACATAGGTTCGGGAACTGGAGACGCTGGGGACATTGACAAGAACCCCGGGGGGACTAGCAACGGAGAGGCGCTGCTAGAAGCAGCGGGCTGAGAAGCTGGAAGAGAAGGAAATGACAAGAAGGCTTGGGCGGCCCTAGCGGCGGCCTGAGCGATCGGGATCGGAGCGGTTGCTGGAGGTACCTGAAAATTCAAGACAGCCGGAACGGCTGGAGCTTGAGAAAGACGAGTGCGTAATTTCTCTAGTTCTTTAAGACTAGCATCTAATTTCTGAGCCTGTTCCGCTATAACCTGACGTTTAGCGGAAATATCCTGACGTTTAGCTTCCAGTTTTTGATGTTGGACATCATTTTCGTGGTCTAACTCAACTAATTCCTTTTCTTTAGCAGCAATTGTTTGATCTTTATCAACCAATTTTTGCTCAAGAGACTTGATACGAGACCTAAAATGACGGACGGTCATTTTTTTTTCCTCCTCGATCACGGCCTTGATCTCGGCGATTTCGGCCTTGAGCTGGGCGATTTGATCTTCAGCATCCATCGTACTACCTAAAAATCCCTATCTTAAACGAAACCTACGTGCCGGTGAACGGCGGAATGGCTGCACAAACTGCGCTGTAAGAGAAACGACCTAGTGCGGACCTATTGCCGGTGAACGGCGGACGATCAGGCTTCGTTGGCACGGTTACGTATCCACCTGACCAGCGATGCTTCGGCCGGCAGCAGTCGGGTCCGCCCTGAAAAGGGCAGATGAATTAGCCCCGACACCACACAGCCTCCACAAGAGAAAACTTTCCGAAAGAGCTTAACTTGGCACCTGACCCGCACGAGTGCGGGGGAGGGATCAAGGGCAGCGCAATACGAACACTCGGAAGCGGCCGCAGACACGACCGTTCGGGAGCGAACGCAAACGGGAAGTGTGTGTAAAGGTACAATATGGTATATCAATATTTATATAAAACTGTTCCGTTACTGACTGAGTGACTGAGTGACTGACAGACAACGTACAGCTTATCATTATTATTTGGTACAATTAAAACTACTACAAAGGGTTCTGATGATGATTGTTATTATTTCACACCATTGTTTTGCAAAAGTTCCAAAAATAAGCTATTAATTTACTTATTCTCTAGAAACAGTACGATCGTATTCTTTAAGCTATTGAGTTACAGGCGTATAAAAATATTTTTGCGAAAACTTAAAATAAAAGCAAGGTTCGTGTAATACTTTTATAGTAAACAGAATACAACCAAGGACATCGGATTCTGGATAAATCAAACGCTGTGAACAGATGTTTAAGAATATTAAATGGTTCATACTTCAAAATTTTGTAATAACTTAATCTGCTTAAATGAAATTTAAAAACTTAAATTTGCTGGCCTTCAAAGTAGACTTCACAAATTTATTAACTCTTTATTTGGTATTATAATTTTGTTTCACGCTTATATCATCAAGTCGCGAAACAATTCAAGCTTAGATGATATAAGCAGCAAAACAAAAGTTGTTTAAAATATTTAGTTGTTATAAATATATCAACGTAATATACAAATACCCCTTAGCTATAAAATAAACTATTATTCAAAAATTGCTGCTTAGTTTCTGGACACTTATTCAAAGTAGGTAAACTGAATTTCTGAAGAACAGCAGATCAATTTCAACTTGAAAACAACTTACCTGCTTCAATTGTTTTTATTCCTTATTCTCTCGTAGATTCATACAGATCCCTTGGTCACGAGCAATAGGAGATGACTGGGCTGCGGCTCTAAGTGAGGCGAATGTCATCATCCTACGCAAACGTTTATAGTTATATGTATATGCTGCAGATAAAAACACTGTTTTGACGTGGAAAGAAAAAGCTGATCGTTAAAAATAAAAACTCGTCCTTTTAAATTGTCTCAAAGTTTTGCTCTTTTCCAATTGCCTTCTACAAAGAATATTCAGTATCACCACAAGAAACTGCAATATGACTCAGAGTTACTAAAAAAATATGTTTGTTATGCTTTGGCTATTAACACTAGATTATTTTTGCTGTGGGTTCCTTTATGAAATATAATTTTCGAAAATTTATTACTCTTTCAAATGATTTGAGTACATGAATGCATCTTAATAGATACATGTGTTAAACATTTGAAAATCTTTTTCTTGCTTTCATCCTAAAATATTAAGAATATTAGCTTTAACAAAAGTAAAGATACGAATTCCTAGAAAACCTTTAACGCAATTGCTATAAAGAGGAACCCTTCCCACGGTACAGCAATAAAATAAACTTCCAATATCTACGGTTATTGCTAAGTATGGAAACTGAAACCCATTAAAAAAATAAATGGAGGCTGGTTTGTAAACAATAACAGGAACAACTTTCATAGCAAATCATATCGGAGGAGAAAAATATCAGCAAATTGCTTCAGCAAAAACCCTGAACTGATAAACGAAAGGGTTCGAGAGTAGACTTTATTAGTTTCGGTATTTTTTTGGTCATCGTTCACAAACCAGATTTTAGCCATAAATCATTTTCAGACAATCAATCATGCAAAATGCTTGTGGAACTCCTAATTTAATTATTTGCAACGAGCAAAAAATGCCGTTCCTTTTAAAAAATATTTTAATTATCTAACATTTTTTTATGTGTTTATTCGTTGTTAAGTATACTGCTTTTGTTAGTTCTAATTTCTGTAAATAATTAATACGGTAAATTATGATTGTCATACTTAACCAGGGTTGCCTCGAAGAATTCTCTATACTCTTAACCGCCTTAATTGTTTCATGTACAATAAAAATACTTTATTAGTTAAAACAATACATAATTATGTTACAGATTGGATTCTTCTTTTGAGTGTGCATAATCAGTATCAGGGTGTTTTTTAGAAAGACCACTTCCATATAAGCATGGCTTCATTTTATATATTTACTTTATACAGTTTAAAAGACATGTATGAGAAAAAAAAATATTTACTCATTAAGTGTAACAGTAATGTCATTAAAAATTAAAATTGCCAAAGCTCTAAAATATGTGTATCATATATAATAATAATAAGTCGAATTTAAGTCCATTTAAAAAAACTAATGATTCCAATTGTCCTCTAGCCCGGACCTCGTAAGGAAAAGCCTACCCCGAGAGAGGATAACATTTATTTCGTCTCCTCTACTTACAAGGGTCCTTGTGCAGAAGAATAAGGATTTCATAAACTATCATATTAAGATCAATATACTCAGTACTTCAATCAGTTTAGATAACTTCATTACTATTTCATAATTTTAATAATATTGTTGTTCTTTTTGTTCATCTGTAAACACCTTGAAGATAACGTTGAACACGACTGATAATTCAAGGCGTTAGAAGAAATAATAGAAATAAATAAAAAAAAAATATCTTACACGCCGCAGTTGATAGTTTAGGTATTAAATATTCTCTTAAACTTCCAAATAGTTTCGAATTCTATTACTTGAAAGTTTATTTTCCGAAGAGGCAAGTTTTATTTATAGAACCACTCGTGCTCTTTATGGAACACTGTGGGCATAGCGCCATTAAAACAAACTAACGTTATAAGGAATTTAACTATTAAATTTGAATTTACCACATTATTACCCCACCAAGAAAAGAATTTACTCTATAATAAGAACTTATCCTATAACCAACCTCTTGGAAAATTATGCAGTTTGCAACCAAGGAAATAGTCTCTGTGGTTTTCCCGTGTTCAATTATACCTTATCCAAGGGTTAAGCCATGAGACCTGAGAAACTTTTTAGTCACTTTTTGGCCCTGGAAAGTTATTTTGTTTAATAATATTTAGAATATTTTTGACATTTGACTTAAAAATTTTTTTTTCGAAACATGTTTTTTAACTTTTTTTTTTGGATTTTCGGGCTACGACGAGACATTGACTATTGTTAAAAAATCGTAACGGTAGGTTCATAGCAATTTTTTATTTTTTTTAAAGATCGAGGTAGTTTTTGAAAATTTAACCATTTAGGAAAATTTTCATAAAAGGTATAAATATAACTCTGGAAATAAATATGTAGAGCTCAACAGAGAATTGACGGTGGGATCAGCAGTAATTAAAACCGTTATTCACGACCGCCTCTGTCTTTGTTAACAAACACTTAATATAACAAATAAATACATACATAACTTCACGCCTGTATCCTTTATGGGATAGAGGGAAGGTAATAAAATCATCTGATGTTATGTTTGACAAATTTGGAGGCATTATAATGATGGAGAGAGACTATTGCAACACTATAATATCGTACTATGATTGTCTTCTGTAATAACATTATCAAGAGACCGTAAACAAAAAGTGTCCCCCCGTTTTGCGCGTCATAACCATAGTTGTACAAAGACCGATAAGGCCGTCTTAATATCGTCTGATCTTCCTTCACTATTCAACAACCTCCGTGGCGCAGTGGTGTAAGATGCAAATCAAGGTCGAAGGCTCAAACCCCGCACAGAGCAAAAAAAATATTCGGGGTCTATAAAGCGTTTATCTAATTTATCTTCTAGGTTCCCGCCTAGTTTGTTTTGGTGTTCTATTTCAAAAGATTTGTTTAGATTAAGGCCATGTAGTCGGTGCCATTACTTGGAGATTTTATTTTAATAATTTGCCTGTCACACAATCCTTACCGCATTTAAGAAACGCCAGATATCATTTATTTCAATTCGTTGTTTAATTAAAGGGCGACAATACCATTTCAATTAAATATATTTCACACAGAGCTGATTGAAACTGCAATGGGAATCAGAGCTTACAAAGTAAATATCATTTACCTAGCTGTTGCAGAGGCGACTTGGTTGTTTACTCTTACAAATGGATTTATTGGGTCATTCATTGCTTTAGCACCACCCCTTAGAGAAAACTTTTTGATAATTTTAGCATGTTTTAAACTTTTTATTAAATTCGATTTAAAAATGTTTTGTGAGTCATATTAACTACTAGCCACCGCGCGCGGTTTTACCCGCGTAACTTTTGATTCCGTGGGAATTTCGGGTTAAAATATAGCCTATAACCTTCCTCAAGAGTTGGGCTATCATATGCAAAAATAATTTTTCAAATCCCACTTGCAGTTTCTGAGATTAGCGCGCTCAAACAAACAAACAAACAAACAAAACAAACTCTTCAGCTTTATATATTAGTATAGATAGATTATCATGCGGCTTTTACTCACATTTACTGTCGGAGGTGTCCGACTAGTTTCGAACTCTTATGGAGACCTTCATCAGGAGTGAGTGCGAGGCCAGACGCAGCCGCATGGTAAACTATAATTTAGTCTTGAATGAAGTGAGCTAGGTATTGGAAATACTTATTTAAAAAGTGGAGAAAAATACTTTTAGAAGGTTCAGACATGTAAATTAAATAGTATGTTTTTATTCAGTCTCATCACCATCATCAACAGCCAGTAGACGTACCTACACTGCTGGACATAGGCTTCCCCCAAGGTTTTCCACGTCGTTCGGTCCCGCCCGTATCAGTCCAGAAGCTTGAAGACATCTTCCAACGCCGCCGCGGTGAACACCTTAGGCGATATAATTTATTTTTCAGTCTATTTTAACCAAAATAATTATTTTAATAATTATTGTTTTTTTATTTTTTTTCAGAAAAATACAAAAAAACAAAATAAAATACGAAAAACATTTACTATTTTTAAGGTATATCTTGAACGGAACTTTTAGGCGAAGCGCGAATATACGCCATAAAGAACCATCATCGCAAACTACTAAGGATAACTTCCTTTTGCGACTTAAAAATGTGAGTGAATAGAAATGAAAAAAGTACCGTCAAAGGTGTTTTCCTTTATACTGGCCTAGTTTCAATGGTACTTTTTTGTTTTCAAAAATCTTTAAAGAGATATGTAGTCCCTTTCGTTACAAAAAAGGTTCTTTCAAACTCAAAAATACTGAAAGACTGATTTTGCTTTAAAGAAATTTCATGGAAACAGCTGTTTAGGTCAGAAGTAAGAAGAATAAGCACAATTTAGTTGAAAAAATAAGAATGCATTCTTACCACACCCTAACGTATCAGATTAAATTGTTGGAGTCTTCATATTACCAGGATGTTGATGTTGCTTAATCCCTTAATGTTGCTTAATTAATATTTCTAACAATATCCGCAAATTTATTTTTTATCCATGCTGGACTGGGAGCGAAAGAAAAGCATAGAGGTTTTGTTGGTTTGTTGTCACTGCAATTATGATGTGATCCGGCCGATTTCGACCACGGCAACTGTCTTCAACTCCGGTTTTGCCGTTGGTGTGCTTGCATGGCTTATGTGGCCAATTTTGTTTGTAAAAGCTCTCACTCATCGCGGGCATGAGAGCACACCGTTCACATAATTATAGCTGACAGCCGCAGGTGGTCGGGCTTTCAGCTCGTCGCGTCTGGCATCCAGCTCAAGGAGCCGCCGGTTTTCAAAGGCTTGGACGCTAGATTCAACAAGCGCTCTCCACTCCGGCCGTCTGGCAGCCTGCTGCTCCCACAGCGAAGGATTGATGTCGCACTGCTTCATGTGTCGCTTCAGCACATCTTTGCACCTGCAATAGTCTCTATACATAATAATACCTCCAAATTTGTCAAACGCGACATCAGATGGTTTTATCAGCCTACCCCATTAGGGATATAGGCGTGAAGTTATTTATGTATTATTTTTTATACAGGGTGTCCCGACAACCCTATATAATACCTTCACGGAGGTATTCTAATACCAGTAAGGATTACAGAAAAATATTAAATAATAAATTCATTTATGTATGAGAGCAATAAATTTCAACTTTATCTTTCATACAAAAATTGAAAGAAAAGATTTGGCGGGACACACTGTAGATAAATAATTTGCGTTAGCCTTTAATCTTAACCTCACTAAGTGAAGTTGAAGCTGGGGGTACACGGACTTGGGAAAAAACTGGTTTTAGAAAAACATTTTTTTTTTTTACCCAGACAATCACACCAACTACATGGCCCCAAAGTAAGCATTGCTTGTGTTATGGGATACCATGTAGCGAACTAGGGGGGAACCTAGAATAGAAATACATAAATAGATAAACATCCAGACATGGAACATTTTTTTTTTGTTGTTCCGTGCGGGATTCGAACCCGCAACCACTGGCGTCTGAGGCAGACTGGTTTACCCCATCGCCAAAGTGGTCGTCAAAACATTACCGGAAAACATCTCCTCCAGAGCGGTGATATTCAGTAGCATAATTTTATGGAGCGGATTCTCTAGCCAGGAGAACCTTAAAGGCCCCTTTCAAACGAGTGGTGGTCACTCGGATTAGTCGCTTTTTGCGATATACTTATCCGTCCATTTTTTTTTGTTTTTCCGCCACAGTAGACTAGCCCTCAGAACACCCATAGACCTATTGACCGTACAAGTGCTTAAGGAAGGGAGGAAGAGAATACGAGGGGGCACTCGCCAGGGGGTAGGTCCCCAGCCAGATGATCCCTAACAGCGTGAGACTTCTACTCACTAAACTCCCCCTATAAGGTCTTTTGTCTTTCTACCAACAATCGACCGGAGAAATGAGCGACAGCCGGTTGGAGAAAAAGGTTGCGCGTAAAAAAATACAGGAAGCACTACATGCTGAATCGACTACATGTTATCTTTCAGCTAGGAGCTGGCAGATGGGAGATTATACAGATCTAGAGAGAGGTGGGTGGGAAAATCAGATAAAGCATCCTTAGGTCTTATCCATACAGGGCTTTTCTTATCTGATAGACGTGTAACAACTTAGTCTTCACGATCACGATGTGGTAGACAAACGTGTCTTCTTTTTTAAACGACTTCCAGAAAAGGAGGAGGTTCTCAATTCGTGTGTATGTTTTTTTTTGTCTTTGTTACACGATATTTCAGACAATTATTAATTGAGTTTAAATATTCTTGCTTCATATGATAGAAATTTTTTTAGAGTTAGTACAATATAAATTTCATCGAAATCGGTTGAGTACTTCATGGATAATTTCAATTTTTTGAATAAATATGTATGAATTCGGAGAATGTTTACCTTGACGACATTATAATTCAACAAAAGTTTTGACGTGGAGTCGGTTTTTTTAATGCTCTGCATTCGTTGATTATTATGTTAAGAAATTAAGTTTAAAAACTAAAACCCGACTACTAAAACACGCTCTAAAAAGTATGAAACAAGAATATAGTCTCCCTGAAATATTTATGTATTTATGTCATATTGACAGAGATATGTTCAAAGGATAGCCGTGATCGTATGCCACTTTGATTTTATTTTATAATTAAAATGAATCCGTTTTACTATAAAAGGTGGCATACGACCACAGCTATCCTTTGAACATATCTCTATCAATATGACGTAAATACATCACATACAGCGGACAGTGGTTTCGGAAGAGGCTTCTAACGACACCTCATTTGTCCAATTATGATTACTAGTTTAGAAGTTCTGAGGGAACAGATGAACACCCATACCCACATACATACATATATACATACTTACGTACATACATAAATACAGCTCAAAATCATAACTCTCATTTTTGCTTCACCGTAGTCGGATAAAAAGTCAATGTAAGTTGAGATTACATTATCAGATATATGCATTATAGCTGATATCTTTGCATAAAAAAGCCCCTCATACTTAGGTTTGTATTGTACTATCAATTATCATAATTTATACGTTCTAGCACAGTTTTGAGATTATTTTGTAAAGATCCAGATTTTTTTTTCAAAATTAATCTAAGGCCTCAACATCATTTATCAAAAGAAATTAATCTCAGCAATAAAAATTAAAACATTGAAAGAATATATTACATAACCTCACGCCTGTCCCCCTTTGGAGTAGGCAGAGACAAGGGAACAACAATTGCTTCGATCCAGACATACCTCTTTATCTTCCTCCACGTTCATTAATCTTTTCATACATGATCGCCGGTTACGGGTACTTTTAACTAGGGCCTTTTTAAGAACGTCGCCAATTTGATCGGCATACGTTCGCCTAGGGCGGCCCCTTCCGACAGCACCATCCATTCTTGCTTTGTACACTTCTTTCGTAAATCTACTTTCACTCATCCTTTCCAAATGTCCAAACCACTATACCCTTTTCAATCTTAGTCACTACATCTTTTTTGTCAAATTATCTTATTAAATTATGTTCAGAAACTCATGCAATTATTCGTTTTAGGTAGGTATTCTTGAATAGATTTTCGATGGAAAGGTGCCCTCTTATAATATCTAAATCCAATATTTACCAATATTACTTACAATTAATTAAAAGAAAAACTTACATTAAGTTAATACTGCAGACTGCATGAAACGTTTATCCACAGTAATGATTATTCAAAACGCCCTGGAGCGGCGTATTTCGTTTTTACTGAAGCGTTTTAAAAACCTGAATGTGCTTGATGAGTCCGCCATTAATTTGAAACGCAAATGTAACTGTTAAGCTTTCGTGAAAATATATCCATTATATTTAAGCTGATACTTGGGAAAAAATGTTCATTTTGTGATATTTTAGGGAAACTTGAGAAAGTTTGGCGCCAGTTTGTCGATTTGAATTAAGAATACGCATAATGTTAAGCCACACTCATCGTTGAGCGTGACTTTAAATTATTCTTGTTTCCTTCGGGTTCTTGTACAGGTTGACATGTGTGAACAGACACACTATACTTTATATATGCATACATATTTAATATGCAAGACGCAGCCTTAAGAGGTTTCTTTGGTAGCTGTTTCTTTTTTATTTCCGATTAATATTTAATATAAGGTTTTAACCGCAGGTTTTATTTATTAGTACATTAGTGCTATAAATATCATAACGTTTTACTTAAATAAAGGTGTATCACTCCTTCAAATAGTGATCGACTTAATTTTCACAATTCTATAATAAATACAAAAAAAATACAAAATTCTTTATTGTGCCTTTTAATACATTATTCAATTAGTACAATTTGGTTTACATTATAACTTGACAACATTTACGTGGGTACAAACAGTGATCCTTTACTTTCCTTTCTAGTAAAATAGTGTGGTACGGCAAAGTAATGATTCTCATCGTAAGTAGGTTAGGTACCTGTTACAAACATCTTAATTCTAAAACTATAGTGCGGCCGGTGGGAGTTTGCGTTCCTGACAGCTGTCAAAATCATAGCTTTTTTAACTTTCGAATCGGAAATAAACTTTATTCAGTGGACATAAGTAGCTGTCAGGAACGCATTCCCGCAACGGGCGCGCTTTAATAACACAAATTAAATTGGGATAGGTGTCCCCGGCATTCACGGTAACTATAACTGCACAGCGTGAACAAAACTTTGACGTTGAAAATTGCATAGTATATCCGAAGATTGCAGATAGTGTTTTCATTACAAGAGTAAAACTAAAGTAGAAACATAATTAATATGAACAAATGTTAAAAATTACACTAATAACATTGCACTGCTTTGTCAGTGCATTAGAACGAAACAGCAACACTTCGGATAATCACAAATTATAAACTTGCTCAGCTTTCCAAAGAAAATCAGTTTATGGAACTCGTTATAATAAGGAAATTGCAGCAAGATGTGCAAACTTGGCAACTAAAAGGAAGTGCTAGATAGGTACCTACGGGAAACTATGGCTAGGTACTGTAGATGCATTATAGCCTACAATCAATTAGGATATTTAGGGCCATTTTAAAATAGATTTGTATAGTGCAGTGGTCTAGACGCTACGGGTTAGATTCTCGCACGGAAAAATGTTCTTGGTCCCCCCCCCTAGTTCCGTACATGGCATTACATAACTCAAGCTTTACATACTTTCCGGCCACGAAGTTGGCGTGATTGGGTTTTATTAATTAAAGAAATTAAATCAATAGATATACAGGGTGGGCAGTATGGGATAGTCTGAAACTGAAAAAACACGAAGACCTGTTGAACGATGTCATCGATTTTGATAACTAGAAAAACTGCATGCACACTGGCTTACACAGATTTAAAAAAAACTAGTGTTTTGCTAGGAAATCGTAAGAGGGACTTAAAAAAAATAAAATATATCATGTTTTTAAGTTTTTGCATTTATAATGCTCAATTATTCTTAAATAACCGAAAATGTTATTTATCACATTTTCTCGGTTATTTAAAAATAGAATACATAAATACATAACTTCACGCCTGTATCCCTTAGTAGTAGAACACCAGGCAGAACACCAGAGACTATGAAACCATCTGAGGTCTCGTTTGACAAATTTAGAGGTATTATAATGATGAAGAGCGACTATTGCAATGACAGGGGGTCAGCCTATCGCCCGCAAAACTGTCAATAAAACCTCTGTCCCTTAACTGGCTTTTACGGCATGCCTGGGAAGAGAAGCAGCTGGCACAATACAATTTTATTTTTTTTAGATATTAAGTTATTGATTATGTTGTTGGATGGTGTGTAGGCAGGACTCGTTCAGGGTTCGCCTGGCTAGCGACCACCCTTCATATTAAATCTCCATCACCGCTCCAGCGATGATGTGCTCCGGCAATGTCATATGAAGAGACAGTTTCTTGCTCTATCCGTGTGCTGTCATCTTCACCTCATCTACACTCATCACCAGGTGATATGGAGGTGTAACGGGAGTTAAATCACTAAATAATAATAATTTATTGATAGTATTTTTTAGAAAATTAATTGCGCGAGTCATGATACATGATTGCTTTCATATTATGTAGCTTATATCTAATTTGTCCATGTTAATTTGTGACCATGGACTTATATGAAGTAAAATTTATGAAGATGCTCTTTTTATTATAATTTCGATTGAAAATTAAATAGGCAGTTAGCATAGCGTCCTCCTTTAAAGACCTGCAACATGCATTTTCCTAATCATCATCACAACTCCGTGTAATGAGCCCACTGCAGAGCTATGAGTCTCTCCTCTGGATGACGAGGAGGTTAAAGCTGTAATCCACCAAGCTGGGCCGGTGCTGGTTAGTGGATGTCAAATATTTCAGGGTGCCGAAATGTCTTCTGACAAACCCTAACGACTACTGCATACAAGTATACAGCACCCGCCACGACGACTTTTCTGAATATATTGGATTAAATATCAAATAGACTCTGCAGACAAATAAAATCCAATCATTTCGCCTTTAATAATATACTTCAGTCGAAGTTTCAGATATTAACAAACGCCTTATTTACGAGGGACTACGAGGGTTTCACCTACAAAATATGTGATTTCGTAAGGAATCGGCATGGAATGAGCTTTCAAATGCATAGAGAAAAATATAAATCCAACTGGTTAATTTTGAGATAACTGTATTCAAACCGTTTTACCTGCATATATTCAAAAAAGGGACCTACATAGTCTGCCAATTCAGTTTTTCGAACGAGTGCAGCCTTTATCACTATAATTTAAAATGAAGAGTAACGTTCAATAAATTTCATAAAATTTTAAAATCCTGGCAATTTTTCAGTGACAACATCAAAAGCTCATCCGACGTTCCGGCAGTGTTGTCATTGTGCTTCGAGTTCTACGCTCTATTGACTCAGGTAATGAGTTTTCAGATTTAACTTGATCGTTTTAATACTGCAGATAAAATATCGACGTCATAATAAAGCGGTAGCAATTTTTCAATTTTATACGTAAAAAAATTTACTAACTATTGGCACACCATAAAACTTAAACTTGTCAAATGGAGCTATCACAAAACAATAATAATAATCAACGAATGCAGAGCATTAAAAAAACCGACTTCACGCCAAAACTTCGGCTGAGTTGAGAATGTCATCAACGTAAACATTCTCCGAAATCATATATATTTTTTGTGTTTTTTTTTTTTTAATTTTTAATAAAGGACCGAACTGATTTCGATAAAATTTATATGGGACCAACTCTGAAGTATCTTCTATCATATGAAACAAGAATTTTCAAAATCAATTAATAATTGTCCGAAATATCGTGTAACAAAGACACAAAAGAAAACATACATACGAATTGAGAACCTCTGCCTTTTTTGGAAGTCGGTTGAAAAGTGTTGTTTCGCAATTTCTCTGTTGACTCACCCAACTGATAAACGTCATCAAAGTAAATGAGCTATCTACTGGCTGTCCGATCAAAATACACTTTGTCAGGCGCTGCAGGAAACATGTTCTTCTTCATTTGACGTCACTTGTTTTTTTTGTTCAATGTAAATATCAATATTTAACGTTTTATGTCTATTCATTATCTTCTTTTCAAAAGCAAAAAGAAACTAAATTTCTTGGTCAAAACTATCTATAACGTACAGGAACATGCAACTACTTAATCAAATCAAATCATTTATTGCAATAAATATGGTAACATTTTTGGTGGATTATACAATGTTGAGCACATATTTGACTGTATTACAGCATGCAATATTCAATATTAAGGTATCTAACTTAAACTTTTTTTTTTATATTGTTAGGATAGGACGTTTGTCTTCCATGCCACCTGATGGAAAGTACGCATGAAGACTATGGTGTTACACGTCCATCCACGAGAAACCTATTCACTCGACACTTAAAAGTTCCAGGACTGTAGTGGTCAGGAAAAACAGTCGCAAGGCAGATTGTTCCACACCTTGGCAATCCGTACCAAAAAGGAACTATCGAAGCGTTTTGTTCGACTTCTTGGTAAATCCACTATATAGGGATGGAAGTTCTGTCTGCGTCTGGTAGTCCGGTGGTAAAAAGGCAACTGTACTCAAAATCCGCCAAAGCAAGGCGCGGCGGCGTGACCCGTTAGAAATGTTCTTAGTGGGCACTATACAGGGTGTTCTTAAAAGGACTTTGGAGAAAAATATCTCAGATAGGGCCTGTCGTCCCCATTTGACAACAAAACCCGTATATTATTTGGACTTACAGTTTTTCCATCAAAACAATGAACATTTTGAGAATCGACTGGTAACAGCATCGAATACTTGGAAGCACGAAATAAAAGCCTAAAATAATCCTCTAAATCCATTAAACTTTATCACAAGAATTGTTCAAAGCGGATTTGGATATCTGCACATTTTATTTACATGTTTAATTTCGGGGAATCGCGGTAAAATCACACACTAACTAAAAAATATGTATTTACTTTTATACATACAACAAGTTCTAAAAAGGAATACCACAATCATAGACGACATCTAGACATCCCATTCTAACTTTACTCAAGTAATTACTACCAACACATAAGTGTCATACTGTAATACAATTTATAATTTATAAATAATTATGAAAAATAAGGTTGTCCACAACAAATATATTTCAATTTTACAAGCCTTATTATACTATGCTAATTTACACATTTACATTTTAAATTGTTGGCGATGACGCGGTGACGTGCGGCTTGAGTGGGTCGAAGCGCAATGGAAAAGAAAGCTGCTCCGGCGCGTCGGTGATTATATACTAGGGGCGCGGGGAGTGCGGGCGGTGCTGTCGCGATGCTCGAATAATGATGCCGAATTTCCGGCCTTCGTGTTTATTTGGCGTAAACATCCTCCGGGGCGTTGAAATCCTGCTTTCAACTTATTCTTCAAGCAGAAGGCAAATGCGGTTCAGCGCTCGTCTGATGGTTCCTCTCTGTGTGCGTATATCGGCGACTCTAGGCACACCATCAGCTCCAGGGTACAAATTGACTATGCGGCCTAGTGCCCATGACATTGGAGGCAGGCCTACTTCTTGGACCAGCACGAGGTCTCCAAGCTTTAAATCCAATTTTCTGCTTTTCCATTTGTATCGGTGCTGAAGTTCTGTGATGTACTCCGCTTGCCATCTTTTCCAGAAGCTTTGTTTCAATTGTTCAAGAAGCTTGAAGCGATTCAGCCTTCCTGGATTATCCTGAAGTAAGTCCGGACCCGGTATGGATGTCAGCGACCTGCCAAGGAGAAAGTGTCCTGGTGTGAGCACCTGTTATCATCAGGAGATGAGGAAAGGGGGGAGAGGGGACGACTATTTAGGATGGCCTCAACCTGAGCAAATAATGAGGAAAGCTCTTCAAAGGTTAAGTGTGTATTGCCCATAATCCTTTTTATATGAAATTTGGCAGATTTAATGCCAGCCTCTGCATAGCCGTTAAAGTTGGGGGCGTAAGCGGGTGAGAAACAAAATTTAACATCTTGATCAGATGCAAACTCCAATATAGGTGTAGAATACTTAGCAAAGAAAGTGTTTATTTCCTTTGCAGCAGACACAAAGTTTTTACCATTGTCACAAAAAACATCCCTCGGCTTGCCCCTTCTAGATATAAACCTTTTAAAGGCTAGGATGAAGGCATCCTTTGATAATTCACTTACAGCCTCTAGATGAACACATTTGTATCTTAGGCAAATAAATAGACACAAGTAACATTTAGTTATTTTACAACCTCTCCCTTTACGGTCAGTGATAAAAAATGGGCCTGCAAAATCTAAGGCTACACTAAGAAATGGAAAATCTGGTGTCAATCTTTGTGATGGAAGATCACCCATTATATTAGACATGGTTTTGGCATAGTAACGACGGCAAATGACACAAGTGCGAGCCGTGCGTCACGCCAAGTTGCGCCCTCCTGTGACCCAGAACTGCTCACGCACCGACGACAATAATTGCTGTGGACCTGCATGTAAGAGGCGTTTGTGCTCGTGTATGAATATGAGTTTAGTAAAATAGTGTTTTGAGGATAGTAATGCTGGATGCATAACTTCATAATCTAAGTTACTCTTACGCAGCCTCCCCCCCACTCTCAGGGTTCCCTGAGAGTCTACAAATGGAGTCAGAGATGCTAATGATGAATTTGGGCTAATGGCTTTATTATTTAACAGTAAATTTAATTCAATAGGGAATGATTCCCTTTGAGATTGTTGAACAAGAATCAATGCTGCATTTTGAAGCTCGGCAACGCTAAAGGGCTCATTGACTGCCTGTTTTTTGCACATATTGATGAATCGCACTACATATGCTACACTACGTTGTAACGTTTTGTACCTAGAGAACCTTTCAAAATTAATGAACGAAGATGTGGGTTCAGAAAGAGAGACTAACAGTTTTAGTTCAGGCACTTCATTTGGGGTATTGTTTTGTGAGGGAGGCCATTCATCGTCCGATCCTAATAAATAACTAGGTCCATGCCACCACTTCATGTTATTTAGGACATACTGAGGATCCACACCTCGTGATGCTAGGTCTGCAGGATTCTGCTCAGTGGGCACGTGAAGCCACAGACAACCTCTAGTTAACACTTGAACAGCCGCTACCCTATTTGAGACGTAAGTTTTTAATTTGGATGGGCAAGTGCCCAACCATGCTAGTACAACAGTTGAATCGGACCAATAAGTGATTCGAGTCACTACCTTACGCAAGGCATCTCGCACAGCTGTACCAAGGCGAGCTCCAAGAAGTGCAGCGCATAATTCAAGCCTAGGAATTGTTTTATTCTTGATAGGTGCAACACGGGATTTTGCACATAGTAAATTACATACGATCTCCCCCGTACTGGAGATAGATTTAGCATATACACAAGCACCATAAGCTGCTTGGGAAGCATCACAAAATACATGAAGTTCAAAATGAGATGTATTACAGAGAACATTGCGAAGAATATTAAGTGATTTAAGACAGCTAATATTTTTAGTAAAATGTGCCCATGAGCTTAAAATGTCTGGAGGCACTGGGTCATCCCATTCTAATTTTAGATTCCATAATTTTTGTATTAATAATTTTGGTTTGATTGTGCATAAAGTAAGTAGGCCTAATGGGTCAAAGATTTTGGAGGACAGTGACAAAATTGAACACTTTGTAACTACCTTATCTAAGTTAATATCAATATCGTAATGCAGGGTGTCCTGGTTTGGATTCCAACCCAGACCTAAGGTTTGAAAAGATTGACTTAAGATTAAACTATCTGATTCCGCGTTTAATTCAGTATTAATGACCAACTGTGAGTTTGAACGATATTTTCTTAAACTAAAACAGCCTGATAATAATTGTTTTGAGACGGCACTCTTAATATCCAACAATTCTTGCTCAGAGTCAGCACCGCACAGCAAATCTTCTGACAAACCCTAACGACTACTGCATACAAGTATACAGCACCCGCCACGACGACTTTTCTGAATATATTGGATTAAATATCAAATAGACTCTGCAGACAAATAAAATCCAATCATTTCGCCTTTAATAATATACTTCAGTCGAAGTTTCAGATATTAACAAACGCCTTATTTACGAGGGACTACGAGGGTTTCACCTACAAAATATGTGATTTCGTAAGGAATCGGCATGGAATGAGCTTTCAAATGCATAGAGAAAAATATAAATCCAACTGGTTAATTTTGAGATAACTGTATTCAAACCGTTTTACCTGCATATATTCAAAAAAGGGACCTACATAGTCTGCCAATTCAGTTTTTCGAACGAGTGCAGCCTTTATCACTATAATTTAAAATGAAGAGTAACGTTCAATAAATTTCATAAAATTTTAAAATCCTGGCAATTTTTCAGTGACAACATCAAAAGCTCATCCGACGTTCCGGCAGTGTTGTCATTGTGCTTCGAGTTCTACGCTCTATTGACTCAGGTAATGAGTTTTCAGATTTAACTTGATCGTTTTAATACTGCAGATAAAATATCGACGTCATAATAAAGCGGTAGCAATTTTTCAATTTTATACGTAAAAAAATTTACTAACTATTGGCACACCATAAAACTTAAACTTGTCAAATGGAGCTATCACAAAACAATAATAATAATCAACGAATGCAGAGCATTAAAAAACCGACTTCACGCCAAAACTTCGGCTGAGTTGAGAATGTCATCAACGTAAACATTCTCCGAAATCAAGAATATTTTTTAATTTTTTTTTTTGAGATTTTCAATGAAGTACCTAACCGATTTCGATGAAATTTACATGGGACCAAACTATGAAGTATCCTCTATCATATGAAATAACAATTATTAAAATCAATTCATTCATAAAATCAGTTTGCGCGCGAACGCCGTCGAAAGCGGTCGATGTAATAAGTGTAGTCATGTGTACGAGTACGTTAAAATGTTCGAATTGTAATGTCGTAATCTCGGAAGTTCTAGCATTTATCCGAGAAAAGCACGATGTTATGACCAATGAAAGTTTGTTACGCATTTGTGAGACAGCTTTTAACGAGGAGGAGGTTGATGAAGCAAAGAAATTATTGTTTACCTGTTTAGAAAAAAATCAAAAATGTATATCACGCCGTAAAGAAAAGAAACATAAAGACTTGGAAGATATCATAACAGTGTTTAAAACAACGCACCCTGAAACTTTACCTGTTTTTGTTGCCTACAATTTGAATAAACTTCCTCCAATTAGTTTCGATCACGTTGACGTGACGAAATTGCTTAAGGATTTGTTGCTGATTCAGGCTAATATTAAAGATATTAAAAATAACTATGCCACGAAGGAGCAGCTAGAAGACATAAAACATGAATTGAAATCAGCAAAATCTCCTATTTCTTTTTACAACAAAAATGTAAACTCAAAAAGAGGAGGGTATCTGTATGACAGTGGCCCCATAGGACTACAGCCCGTAAGCGACCAACTAACGGTTGACGAAAATTGCAGCGCGGTCGCCGCCGGCGCGGGTATCGATTTTTGCCCTAGCGCCCGCTCTGATGCCAGCCTAGGTGAAGTTAGCAACGGACCGGCATATCGTCCTCTCTCTCGCACGAATTCCAACAGCGATGCAGCCTTTGGACTCAACTGTATTGGAGAATAACCGTTTCAATGTAAACAAGAAACAGCTGACAATGGCGGAGGTTGCTAAGAATGGTATTTGGAAGGAAATAAAGAATGACGAGGAACGGACCTTAGTTCAAAAACGAAAATTAAGGAATTGGTTTACGGGTATGATGGGAAAAGCTAATTCTTCGCCTACTGGTAACTTTAAAGCAGCTGAATCAAAAATACCGCTCTTATATCTAACGTAAACAAGCAAACGACGGAAAGTGACATTTGTGCATACATAAAAAATAAGACTCAAGAAATTGTATCTTTGGAAAAAATTAATATGAAGATTGAAAGGGACTACAATGCATTTAAAGTTTATGTATCAAAACATAAAATAAGTACATTTTTAGATGATAAACTGTGGCCCGAGGGAATAACATTCCGTCGATTTATAGTTTTTAAAAAATTAGACAGAGGAGCTCCTCTGATATCGACGGAAACACAATAATTATAATATGGACAGTAACATTTATCGAAACATAAAATTGGCTACGTTTAATTGTAAAGGTGTAAAACGGTCTACAGAATGTATACGGAGGCTGTGTAAGTCTACAGATATCCTCGCCCTACAAGAGACTTGGATGTGGCCGCATGACTTGAATCACCTTGGCGATTTAGATGAGGATTTCGCATACACGGGGAAATCGGCAATTGACACCTCGGCGGGAATGGTGCTAGGAAGACCTTATGGCGGAGTGGCCTTGTTGTGGAAAAAATCGGCTTTTCCGAGAGTGTCTGTGATACCGTGTAAGAATAACCGGATAGTAGGTATAAAAATTGTGTGTGAAAACCGGTATATATTAGTCTTTTCAGTTTATATGCCGTTTGATAATAATAAAAGTGACAGTTTAATAGAGTTTACACATTGTCTTAGTGAAATAAATGCGATCATAGAAAGTTCAAATGTGGAGACCGCCTTAATTCTAGGAGACTATAACGCGCATCCCGGTGAACGTTTTTTCAGGGAATTACAGTTAATGTGTGCGGGACCAGAGGAGTGGGTGTGTATTGACTATGACATTTTACCTAAGGATACGTATACATATGTGTGTCAGGCTAGTGGTTCGCGCCGGTGGTTGGACCACTGTGTGGTTACAAGCGCAGCCAAGTTATTATTTGAGAAAGCATGTGTATTGTACGACGTTTATGCATCCGACCACCTTCCTGTAGTTTTTGAATGCAATATTGAAATAGTTTGTCCTAAGATTACTAATACACCTTCATTATGTAACAAGGTAAGATGGGGTGAAAGAGATTTGCAACAAACTAATAAATATTCACAGTTCTGTAATAATAAACTTAAATTAATTGATTTTCCAAATGAATGTATTGATTGTGTAAAAAATATATGTAATAATAAAAATCATTTTTTAATTTTAGATAATATGTATAAAAATATAATAGATATTTTAAAGGGAGGAGCCATCTTATCATCCGTTAGTAATTTTAAAAGGAAAAGGCGTAATCATGTCATAGGGTGGAACGAGCACGTCAGTGCTGCGCACAGGGGGGCTCGGCAATGCTATCAAATGTGGCTTTTATATGGAAAACCTACCACTGGAACTATATATAATAATATGTGTGAAACCAAAAGGATCTTCAAAGCTAAATTAAAGTTTTGTCAAAAAAATGAAGATCAAATTAAGATGGATATATTAGCAAATAGACACTCTAAAAAACAATTTGGACCTTTTTGGAAGTCTATTAATAAACTGAACGCAAAGCCGACCTTACCTGTGAGCGTCGCTGGCGTGTCTGACCCAAAGGAGATAGCTAATAAATTTCGCCAGCACTTTACGGTGCAGTCTCCTTTGGCGGGTATGACCCAGGTGGTCGATGCTAAGGTCGAATCGACTGAGCCACCCATCAGGTTCTCTGCTAAGGAAGTAGCTTCTGTAATTAGTAAGATGGTAAGGGGGAAGTCCCCAGGACACGATGGCCTTAGCATCGAACACCTGAAGAACGCTGGACCGCACTTAGCTAGAACTTTGGCTTTGTTTTTTAACTTGTGTCTTGTTCACCGATATTTACCTCAGGAGCTTATGTATACAATTGTTGCACCTATAATTAAAAATAAAACCGGGGACGCCTCTGACTTGACTAACTATAGGCCAATCTCGTTGGCCACAGTAATCGCTAAGGTGCTTGATAGTCTGCTTGAGAAACAACTGGCAAAACATATTCATCTACATGACGCACAATTTGGCTTTCGCTCTGGACTCTCCACTGAAACTGCTATCTTGTGTCTCAAGCAGACTATACAGTACTACACGGACAGACAAACGCCACTCTTTGCATGTTTTTTGGACTTGTCAAAAGCTTTTGACCTCGTGTCTTATAATATACTGTGGCAAAAGCTTCGTGAGGAGACTACTTTACCTCCTGAAATAATTGAGATTTTACGCTATTGGTATTGCAGTCAGAACAACAGTGTAGGGTGGGCGGGAGTGCACTCAGATATGTACAGGTTGGGATGCGGGGTGAGACAGGGGGGGCTCAGCTCGCCCCGCCTCTTCAACCTGTATATTAACAAGCTGATCGGTGAACTCAGCAGCACCCGGGTAGGATGTCACATAGACGATGTATGTTTAAATAATATTAGTTATGCGGATGATATGGTGCTGCTGAGTCCATCAATTGGTGGCATAATGAAGCTCTTGGCTAAGTGCGAGACTTATGCGGAGACCCATGGGCTCAGGTACAACGGCAATAAAAGTGAAATAATGATTTTCAAATCCGGCACTAAAACATACAGTTATGTACCTGAAGTTTCGCTGTGTGGTATACCACTTCGAAGGGTGCACAAATTTAAATACTTGGGTCATTGGGTCACCGAAGATCTATGTGACAACTTAGATGTGGAGAGGGAGCGTAGGTCACTGGCTGTCCGCTGCAACATGCTGGCACGGAGATTTGCTCGGTGTACGAAGTTAGTTAAAATTTTGTTGTTCAAAGCATTCTGTCAATCTTTTTACACCTGCGGTCTCTGGGTCAGATACACTAAACGGACATACAGTGACCTACGAAGGCAATATAATAATGCCTTCAGGATCCTGTTGGGGCTGTGGCGGCGCTGCAGTGCTTCAGGTATGTTTGCTGAGGCGCACACGGATGATTTTTTCGCTATTGTAAGGAAACGTTGCGCCTCCCTGTCAGTGCGGGTCCGCGCCAGCCGCAATGGTCTCCTGAGGGTTTTCATTGATCGTTGGGACTCCCAGTTACTGCGCCATTGGGAGAACCTACATTTATCACTTGAAAATCCGTATGCCTACTAATAATAGTTTTTAAGTCACCTATTCTTCTACTAACCATTGTGCATTTTTAAAATAGGTTTAATGATTGTTTACCAAATTGTTTCATTTAATTATTCAGAGTATTTGCCTTCTTTTTAATTTTAATTTAATTTTGTGATTTTAATGATTTTAATTTATTTTAAATGTGAGTCAATTATGTTTTTATTTATTTTATTATTGTATTTATTACCTATATACAAGAATATTTCATTTAATTATGTAGATTATTTGCTTGTCTTTTAATTTTGTGATTGTTATTTATTTCAAATGTGCTTCAATATGATTTAATTTAAAGAAATTGTTTATTTTTAATATTACTATGGGTCTATGCCACCCGAAATAAATGGATTTATTATTATTATTATTTATACCTAAAGCTACACGCCTTTCGGCGGAAAGACCCGATTATTATTATTATTATTACTGTCCGAAATATTGTGTAACAAAGACACAAAAAAAAACATACAGACGAATTGAGAACCTCTTCCTTTTTTGGAAGTCGGTTGAAAAGTGTTGTTTCGCAAATTCTCTGTTGACTCACCCAACTTATAAGCGTCATCAAAGTAAATGAGCTATCTACTGGCTGTCCGATCAAAATACACTTTGTCAGGCGCAGCAGGACACATGTTCTTCTTCATTTGACGTCACTTGTTTTTTATTCAATTTAAGTATCAATATTTAACGTTTTATGTCTATTCATTATCTTCTTGTCAAAAGCAAAAAGAAACTAAATTTCTTCGTCAAAACTATCTATAACGTAACATGTAACTTCTTAATCAAATCAAATCGTTTATTGCAATAAATATGGTCACATTTTTGATGGATTATATAATTTTGAGCACATATTTGACTGTATTACAGCATGCAATATTTAATATAAAGGTATCTAACTTAAACTTTTTTTTTATATTGTTAGCACATGACGTTTGTCTTCCATGTCACCTGATGGAAAGTACGCATGAAGACTATGGTGTTACACGTCCATCCACGAGAAACCTATTTACTCGACACTTAAAAGTTCCAGGACTGTAGTGGTCAGGAAAAACAGACGCAGTCAGATTGTTCCACACCTTGGCAATCCGTACCAAAAAGCAACTATCGAAGCGTTTTGTTCGACTTCTTGGTAAATCCACTATATAGGGATGGAAGTTCTGTCTGCGTCTGGTAGTCCGGTGGTAAAAAGGCGACTGTACTCAAAATCCGCCAAAGCAAGGCGCGGCGGCGTGACCTGTTAGAAATGTGCTTAGTGGTCACTATACAGAGTGTTCCAAAAAGTACTTTGGAGAAAAATATCTCAGATAGGGCCAGTCGTCTCCATTTGACTACAAAAACCGTATATTATTTGATCTTACAGTTTTTCCATGAAAACACTCTGCATATTTTAGGAATCGACTGGTAACAGCATCGAATACTTGGAAGCACGAAATAAAAGCCTAAAAGAATCCTCTAAATCCATTAAACTTTATCACAAAAATTGTTCAAAGCGGATTTGGATATCTGCGGATTTTATTTACTTATTTAATTTCGGGGAATCGCGGTAAAATCACACAGTAACTAGAAAAAAAAATATTTACTTTTATACATACAACAAGTTCTAAAAAGGGATGCCGCAATCCATAGACGACATCTAAGACATCCCATTCTAACGTTACTCAAGTAATGGGGAGTTTTCTGACAGCTCATAAAAATTAGTTCAAAAAACCTCTATAGATGGCACTTTTAAAAAGCCGAAGGCGTTAAGTCTGTAAACTATAATGTAGGTAAGTGGTATCTACCATCTATGGTTATTTATACGTTCAATTTCTGATACAGACATCAATTAATTTATTTTACTTTTAAAAACGCAGTGTGGAATAAATTCTTCGCCTTCGCCTTTTGTAAAGCGCCATCTATCGAAGCCTTTTGTACCAATTTTGTACAGTTTTGTTTTTTTAATGAGCTGTCAGAAAACTCCCCATTACTACCAACACATAAATTTCATACTGGAATACGATTTATAACGTCGTTTTTTAGTATTGCTGTCCAATTATTACTATTTCAATTTCAAAGTGTTTCATTCCCTTAATAAGTAAACAGACACAAGATGGATAATACATACGCATGGAGCATCTAGGAGCTTTTGTTGGCACGTAAACAAGAATTATCTCCCCCTAGGGACACTCAATCTAAGAAGCGAGTGACTAGGCGACTCCTGTAAACGAGACAACGGGCTGAGATAACCAAATCAAAACTATAGGTAGGTATATTTAAACTGAAAATTTAGGAAAAGAGATTTTTGTTTTGGGCACACCTTGCTCAAATATTGCTTTTAAATTACTTTCTAAATAACTTAATGTGTAAAGCACGTCTTGAAGTTTGCCCCTAAAACTCGTCAAAATAGAAATTATACTGAAAATAATTTTTCAACACACTTGCTCGTAAAGTAAGCCTTATTCTATTGAATTTAGAACTATAAACTGGGCTATAAGTCACGCGTACATAATATATTATGCCCTAGTGCATAATATAATGAATCCTACAAAGTTAAATTGTACCTTTGTGCAAATTAAATGCGAGTAAACAGAGCATATTTTATTGATCCGGGTAATACCTACATTAATTTTTTTCAGAAACAACAAAGAGGTTTTATACCACTTCAAATCCATATACAGTTTTAAATGCTTACGCCTTATATTAGTTAAACAAAATTGTATATCAAACAAATTATTCACAATTTACAATAATTTGTTACAAATTATTAAAATATTTGGATTTACCACTCCAAATTAAATATTTTCATGTAAAATAGGCTGTATATGCTATACAGCCAATGACACATTTGGCGGAAAAAAAACCTACGCGCATGCGCGAAGTTCGGTGCCATTTTTCAATCACAATTCACAGCTTTGTTATCAAGTGTGTTTGTTATTTTATGACCACGTATGTCTGTCTTTTACTCACAAGTGTGTTGAAAAACGTCGTATATAACTCGTGAGCGTTGCTAATTACAGTCGAGGCTGTGATTTGAGCCCGAGCCGCAGGCGAGGGCTTAATAATGAGCCGAGACATAATTAGCAACTTCGCTCACTTGTTACATAATATACTATTATCATTCACTATTGAATATCTTATAAGATTTTCCTAAAATTGATTTATTTCATAATTCTTCGAACTCCATAAAGTCTCAATTGTCTTTTGACATTTCGATTTATATTCTTAAAATATTTCTATACACAAAAATACTCAATGAAATTGTTTGTTTTTATTTTAAAACTTTCAGTTCAATACATACGCTTCTAAAATAAAATGAGACACATAATGTCCAAGTAAAATGATATTTGAGTTTTGAACAGTGAGAAAAAAAAAATAAAAAAAAAATATTGAATTGAGCTAAATATATGTATAATAATTATTACTTATTCTTACATCTGTCAACCCTGAGAAGAAATTTTGAAATTTTACACGCAAATTCAATGTTAAATGTTCAGCTTTAAGTCTGGTAAAATATAAATGATTGTTATTTTATGGATTTATTTGAAGAAAAAGTTTGATTTCACTCTTTCACGCTTTTAGGTAGCATTTTGTATCGTACTAGACTTATTATTAGAATGACGTTACCAGCCATTGTAATTATACACTTTCCAATTAGAACTTAAACGCGAACGGAGTCGTGTACAGCGGCTAGTTTCACAATATTATGTTTTTTTGCCGATTTGTTAGGAGCCGCTTCCGTTGAATTTTAATACTCTAACTTCACGAATATCTCCTTATATTAGTTGCTGTTCCATAGAATCTGGGGGCACGGCATCGATCGATTTATTTATCCCGAAGAAATATCAAGCTAAAAGATTTTTAACAACTTTATTCATTTTCGTATATTTTTCCATAAATTTTCGTATATTTATAAATTTCCTAAAATAAGAAGAAAAACTGAAAATTGCCTTCTGATCTTCAGCCTTCTGCCTTCTGATTAGTTGGAACTTTTATGAAACTAATTTGTTTAGATTATCCTTGTCAGGGAAAATTCCGTCAGAAGCAATTACTGGACCTAACACTCTTATTATGGCTAAAATTACATTTTGGTGTTTTTAACCATTTAGACGGATACCGGGCCGTTTGTTCGTGGCCGATTTTTATTAGGTAAACAAGCACGCTGTGGGCATTTGGTGCCTTTTCAAAAATATTATTAAAAATTCCTTCACCAAATGGGGTGCGCCCAGTAACATCTAAATTGAAATGAAATTTCTTTCACAGGATAAATTGTGAAGAGTCAATTCAATAACGTCACTATTTCATAATATTTTCCACAGTATAACGTTTCTAACGTTTCTGTTCAAATGAAACATTTATTTTGATAGTCGCAGAATGGAATTCAGTTCCGTGACTCGAGTATTGCAGCAGCGGTTGGACCGCGCGTGACATACAGGGTGTTCTGCACTTCATGTCAGCTATTCGTGAAGCCGCAAATATTTCCATTTGCAATATGTAGCTTGTGAGACAATCATTTTTAATGTATAATATTGCATTTGTTCGAGATATGACTGTGAAAGTTTTTTCATTTAAATTGAATTCACCTGATGGTAAACAGTTACCAGGCCCTTGGGTGTCTTTAATTAAAGGTAAGGCAAGCTTCAGCTGGTAAAGTCTTTTATTCCTGTAATTGAAATTGCTGTTCCTCCTCTTTAACCCGCACGCACCTACGCTTTCACACAGTTACTTTAGCGGTTAAAATAGGAAGGACTGTAATACCGCCCTAGACGTTTACTTTAACGTGAACACTATTATCACAAAAAAAATATTTTTCCCACATAAGTTTTTTACAATGATTGAATAATACGTATTCAATAAATACCGAATACGTTTACTAAACACTTATTTACACTTATTTACTTTGATTGAGTTACCAAAAATTATTTCATTCAATCATGCACAACTTTATAAACTAATTGTTGCATAACTACAAATCTTTGTTTCATATATTTGTATTAATAAATTTAAATTTCCTAGGGCTGATTATTTCCTACATCGCGCAAAATTTTTACTTCAATAATTTTAAAGTCGGTTTTATTTTTTCAAAATATTTTCGTCGATGAAATTGTGCATAGTTACTGCCCCTAAAGCCCTATTACTTCATGCGGGGACACCCTGTTTATTCAAATCCAAAGCACATATTTAACTCTTCATTTATTCGACGTTTCTCTTGTTTGTCACGTCAGCAGTCTCTGAGTCAGATGTTATTCTGCGGAATATGTTTTGAATGCATGTTTCGAAAAACCCCTTAGGAAATGTATGACATGCAACCATATTTTAAAATTTCTACTAATGCTCCCGTGTAATACAACTGAGAGCAGTATCTTGCTGTTTCATATTCAACTCAAAAGATATCTTAGAAAATACGGGTTTGAATACAGAATACAGAGCTACAGTTGAAGTTTTATGAACAAAGTTTTACATCTTACTTGTTTTTTATCAATGTGTTCGCCTCCTATACATCTTTGTTTAGAGAAAATGTCATTAAGTAACCAATGACCAAATGATCTGTTAAAGCTCTCGCTCAGCCATCAAGCCCAGTAAAATTTTAATTAGGTATATTAAATATTGATTAATTATATATATAATATGACGGTAGGGCTATTCTTAGTCTTATATTACAATAAGTACAAAAATGTTTTACTACCATTTCCCGGTATACAGGGTGAATGATGGGGCACTTTCTAAATTCAAGGATGAGATAGTTTGAGATCATACATGAAGAGAAAAAATTAAATAAAAAATAAATATTAATTATTTACTGAGTAAACTTAACCGAAAGTTAAAGAATTAATTACGCAACTCATGGTTACATAAGAGTAATATACATATATAATACATAGGTACTTAATGGGTGGTGGTGTACGTGTGGCGGGAACACAACTTTGTGCGTGATGGATGACTGAGGCAGCGCGTCGGGAAAGGTGTAGTAATGTCTCCTTATTTATTTATAGGGAATTCTAGTGAAATATTAAGTACCTACTTTTATTAAATAATTATAACCAGAATCAAGTACAGAAGAAGCTCTCCTTCAAGTCACCAGTCACCCTGTATATGATCCTTTAATTACTTGATTCATTGAGTGAAACTATAAACTAACAAGTTCACAATTCCCTAGGGGTATAAAAGAGTATTTTAAGATACTCTACATTACCTTTCAGGATTACAAATGAAGTTTTAAAATCTCAATCATATTTTAAAATTGGTTTCTACAAAAACTCATCAGCTTGTGGAACTCATTCAAGTTCATCATATAGTAGTATAGAATTTATGGTTTCAATCCTCAGAAGAGCTCTAACCGAGCAAAAGATTCACGGTCCTATTCTTTATGGATAAAGTTTAGAGTTGCAGCAAACCCTTGTTATAATATATCTAGGAATTCCTACGAAATTAAAATTTACGCGGCTTACACAGTGTCAACGGTACATTTGACAACAAATATTTGACTAACACACGTGTTTTCTTTGTACTTACGTACTCAGTTAAAAATGTAAGCTCACAATTTAAAACAACTTGCAAGTGTTGACAGAAGTTATTGTTCTAGGGAAGTAGTTTTCCAAAGTTGGATCTCTTGACTTTTCTCATCGTGCCACGTGAGCCCTACATTTTTAAACTGTAAAGTTTTAATGAGTTGTGGGACATTCTTCTGGATGCTCTGAGAACTAGAGATTCAGACTTTGTTTATGTTTTGTTGTGACAAAGACGTGCTTAATATTTTTAAATATAATTATCGATCGCGGCTGCCACTCGAAATTAGATCTTCAACGAAGTCATGAGTATGTTCGTAAAGTATTTGATCACCGTCATCATTTTACTGCCTAGTTAGTAACATATTATTATTGTTAAAGCTATCTTATATCGAGACTTTTTAGAATTAAGACTGCACAACGTGACTGTAACTGAGTATTTTTTGTTTTTGAGGTCAACAATTTGATGTTGTCATCAAATATAGCTTGCAAACATGTGTAACATAAATTAGTTTAGTGACTTTTATTATTTAGAAATAATATATATATTTTTTAACGATATATAGACATACAAAAGTTTCTCAATTTAATAAATTCTATAAAAGTATTTTACTACTTTGCCAGTATATGAGAGTATCAATACAGACGTAATGGTTTGGTTAAATTAATTAAGAAAACTTAAAAGTATGAAACATGTTATCAGAATAGAGACGGTATTTTTTTTTAAGAAGGTTTTGGACTTTTTGCAAGTATTAAAATCCTTTTCGTCATCATAAGAATGCAATTAGTTACTTGATACATAGATTTGTATGTTAGGATATATGAATAGGTTTATACTGGTGTAGGAAGGTAATAGAATGTGCTAATTAGATGCTCGGATTTGTTAGATTTAGGATTTAGTTAATTAAAAGTTGTTGGAAGTCTTCCATAATATAGAAAATTAAAAATTTTTGGACTGATTACCCAAGAAGTTTTTTCTTATTTCTTATCATTGGAATGATTAATTTTGATAGAGTCTTAAATAATCGGTTTTTTTTTTGTGAATAATATTTGTGAATAGTAATAGGAATGATAAATAAGTATCTGGCACACTATGACAAGGGCACAAAACGATCCTTCAGTTTGATCATGGTGCAAACGAGATTTCTCTGTGAAAACTATTGGAGACAAAATGTCTTAAAACGGTGACCCTAATTAATATGAAATGATATAATAAAAGTTGAGAGTCGCGACTCAATGAAATGGATGTAAGTACCCAAAAATATGATATGAATAAATATATCAATAATAAATACAGCGGCCGCTGATAAAAATAAAAATATCCCAAAGTAGGATATATTTAAGTGTAGTAATACTGTAAGATGGAATAATGTTTGTAGAACTTATTAAGAAATGAGGAAAAGTAAATAAATGAATGTAAATAAATATGAAAATTAATTATAAGATTTTTTTTAATGAAAATGAAAAAAAAAGCAAGCAGGAAAAGTTTTTTTGATAGGAATATTTTTTTAAGTATATTTTTATTCCTTAATTTTTATATAATTAAATGAAGCAATTTACACCCAGATTTTTGAAGTTTGACTTTTATAATACTGTTTTTGTTTTATTTTTATTAAATACTACGTTCATTTAATGATAGTATGTATTTTCGATTTTTTGTCACTACCCAATACTATGTACCCATGTTTTGTCAATGTTGCTAAGTAAGTTAATAAATAAGTAAAAAATATTTCTAATATGATTTTAAAACTTGTGTATTTATGTTTATATTATAATATATGTTTATTAATATCATACTATGTCATAGAAAATAAAGTACCTATGTTTTTTTTGTGAAACTATTGTCTATATGTATTCAAAAATTAAGGAACTTGTTGTTCACCAATATAACTTCTTTTTTCGATAATTTCAATTTTAAATTCGTGAAAAAATAATTATAGGTATTTCGTATAGTAAAGTTTGAAAAACAATTATTGTTCCAAAAAATTATAATTAACTTTTGAATATTACATTTTTTTGTTAAAATTGCCGGGGAGGTGTAGTGTGTGACGCACCTCCTCGTTGTACTCATTATGTATTCGTTATTTTAATCATTATACTTTCTACTTTGATACAATTTACACGTGTCTTATTTGGCTTCCTCGTCACATTGCACCTTCCTCAAGAGTTGGGCTATCAAATGCAAAAAGAATTTTTCAAATCCAACTTGTAGTTTCTGAGATTAGCGCGTTCAAACAAACAAAAAAACAAACAAAAAAACAAACTCTTCAGCTTTATATATTAGTATAGATTCGGAATTCATTCCTGAGTGCGAAAAATACTCGTAGATGAACACTACACGAAAAGATATTGCAATTTGAATATTATATGTTTTTGTATGTCTTTGGCAATTAAAATTCAAATTTTTTGAGGAATCTTATATATTTTAAAAACGCTTCACACTTTAAGCCAATGTGTTGAAAATTCGTAGAAGAAAAAGTTATTAAGATAAGTGATAATTAGATTTCTGAACGTTCATCATTTCACGTAACTAGGGATCCGTCTTTGTTCTTTGTTACTTCTGGCATATTTGGTGAGAAACACGATTTATTCTGAATTTACTTACTACGGGTTAGCAAGATATTATGAAAGGTTTTGGAATCTATGTCGATATGAACAAGTACTTGACCACCATTTTCCATTCATATGATTCACATAATTACCATTCAAAAAAAAAAACTTATTTTAACTAACCGATAAATAAACTTCGATCATTGGTATTTATTTTCGGTCACTTCCCGTTTGCGTTCGCTCACGAACGGTCGTGTCTGCGGCCGCTCCCTAGTGTTCGTATTGCGCTGCCCTTGTTCCCTCCCCCGCACTCGTGCGGGTAAGGTCCCAAGTTAAGCTCTTTCGGATAGTTTTCTCTTGTGGAGGCTGTGTGGTGTCGGGGCTAATTCATCTGCCCTTTTCAGGGCGGACCCGACTGCTGCCGGCCGAAGCATCGCTGATCAGGTGGATACGTAACCGTGACAACTAAGCCTGATCGTCCGCCGTTCACCGGCAATAGGTCCGTACTAGGTCGTTTTCTTTTTCAGCGCAGTTTGTCTTCGTTAGACTTTCTTTCAGCCCAGCATTATGTCTCGTCACCCTGAGTGTACCGAGCATCAATGCGAAATCAATCGTAGTCGTATTCGTAATCTCAAGAGCGACAAATAAGCCCTTCAGGGATGGTCGCAAGACTACCAAAGGGAAATCGCCAAATTGAAGGAGGAATTATCAGCTCGTCTCGATTTCAGTCAGTTGTCCTCAGATTTCAGTCAGCTGTCTTCTGATTTCAGTCAGTTGTCCAGCGAAAAACAATCACTGGAAGCTCAACATGCAGCCGAGAAGGCTGCCCTTCTCGCTCAAATCGAGTCCTTGCGTAGGCAATCGTCTGCTTGTCCTCAGGTTGCTTCTTCTTCAAGCAAGATGCTTCTTCGACTTTTTCACCATCCGTTTCAGCTGCTCCAGCTGCTGTTCCTGCTCCGCAAAATGTCGCGCCGGCGTCTGCTCCTGCGCCTTTTGTTTCAGCAATCCCGGCGTCACAGCCTGCGTCGCAATCAGATTCGGCTCCGCCGAAAGTCAAGTCTCCGCCCCCCGTCTTTCTACGGGACAAGAGCCGCTGGACCGAGGTCTCAGCTCTCTGCGGAACGCACACCCCGAAGATCCAGTATAGTAAGGCATCCAATGTGGGTGACTCTATTAAGGTTGTTGTCTGCTCAATTTCTGATTTCAGGAATTTCACTCGGCTTCTTGCTGACAAGAAGCTCGAGTACCACACTTACGCCCTCCCTGAGGAGCGTAAGATTCGTGCCATCCTCAGGAACGTGCCGTTCGAGCTCTCGAACGAGCAAATCCAAGGGGACTTGTCTTCTCAAGGCTTCCCCGTCGAATCTGTGCACAAAATGCACAGCCGCCGAGGCAAGCAGTTCCCACTTGCGTTAGTAATCCTAGCGAAGAGCCCGCAAGGGCAGTCCATTTTCAGAGGCAAGCTCACCGTGTGCGGTCTCTCCAACATCCGAGTCGAAGCTCCACACAAGCGTGGTTTCCCAGGTCAGTGCCACCGCTGCCAATTGTATGGTCATGCAGCGGCAAACTGTTTTGCTTCCCCTAGGTGCGTCAAGTGCCTAGAACCGCATGGGACTAAGGAGTGCTCTCGCACTCCCGAATCGCCCACCGCTCCGTCCTGCGTCTTGTGCGGCCAGTCAGGCCACACAGCAAACTTTCGCGGCTGCCCCAAGGCACCGCGTGCTGCCAGGGCTACCGTGAAGCCCATCGAGAACTGGAGAGAGCGACCACAGCCTAGCTCGGACGCTCCTCCAGTCAGTTCAAAGGCCCCTAAGGCCTTCACCTCTTTCGTTTCAGGTCAGCGCAGCCGGGACGCGACTCAATCGCAACCGGCCGCCAAATCGGCTTCCCAGTGCCAGAACGCAAAAGGGTCTCAAGACCGCGTGGCGTCCTTATCAGGAAACTCCAGCAAGATCAACGTTTCTAAGCGTAGTCCTTCTTTCCAGCATTCCTATCTCAGAGTGAGTCTGATCACTCTAGATAATCTCTTAGTTTCAGCTTTGTCATTTCTGCTAGTCTTAGCTTTGATTTTCTCGCTTTCAGTTCCTTTTGGTGGCAGCCGTCTGGATGCCACTCACTACGCAGCCTCTCGCTCCAATTGGCTGTCGTTCCGACGATGACTAGTGGCCTTAATCAAGGTGAGTCAAAAGGGGGATGTTTAGTGGGTATGCTCAGCCTATCTGAGAGAGTCTCCACATTGTCTGGGCATTCTATTTGCCATTAGCCACTGGGGTTAACAGCTTATAGAATGCCCATTCGTCCGTAATAGGATTCATCCTCCTCCCGCTAAAGCTAGCTTTACTGGTTAAAACTGGTTTTAGTGGGTGCCAAACGATTTTCCTTGGCGGAAAAACAAAAAAAAAAAAGGTAAATACTTTTATTATATTACGAAAAACCAACAACTGCGACAAATATTTATTTTTACTTATAAAAAATATCTTTAAAATATTATGTTCACTACCAATATTCTTAAATATTGACCGGTAAAACGATATAACAAATATACCATATAGTAAAGATAATATGGTAAAGGTATGGGACTCCTAGGTTAGTATAGAAAATGAACGTACCTTAAAACTGTAATACTGTACCTCTTTTAAATAGAATTGTAGATCCATTATGTATACAATTTCATTTTTAAAGCAACATTGCAAGTTGCAACCTGTTATTAATTTCTCAATTTCAATAATTTGAATAATTCAATAATAGATCGGCTGTAGAATGTTGACATCATTTATTAGAATTCCACCGGATTTTCCGCCGATGTCCTATAATAATCATTTTATTCAGGTTATATGCACCAATTACAATTTCACAAATTTACAAAAATACAGAATCACACAATAAACATAAAAAATGTTTTTGTGTTAACAGTTATAATTTAATTTGGCTCACAGAGGCATTAATATTAATCAACAGAACAACTCATCCAACGCTTTTATTTCAATTAATCAGTTAAAAGTAACTGCAATGCTTGTTTATTTCGTATCTCGCTTTTCCGTTTGTTTTTTCTGTATTTACTACAGAACTTAATGCTCATACAGGAACAATATATTATAGTTGAATTGTTTTCGAATGATTTTCGTGACAGTTCTCATTTTCCATTACGCGCAAACTATTTACAAATAATAAAATATAAATTAGCACGTTAAGAAAATAAAAGCTATGTCAATAAAATTGTTTATTTTAAAATTATAAATTGAATTATTAATAAACTGTAATTGTTATTATTAACTGTAAATAAATTAAGTAAATGTCATAAAAATATTCATTTTAAATAGACAGATTCAAAGAAACGGAACGTTCAGTTGATAGTGATTGACACTACTGAATCGACATTGAATCGATGAATATGAGCGGCCATCTTGTAATCGGAAGTTTGTATACATTTTTTCACCAACTGATTCAATACGTCAAACCCATCGAATGGAAGATCGAACTATTTCATTACGGCAACGTCACAAAGATTGTCAATTTTGAAATGTCACAAAAACCACTTGAAAAAAATTCAACTACATATAATAACTTGTTCACTTTGACACTTTACTGATTTTTAATATCTAGGCATCAGATACATAGTTAAAGAGATGATAATATGGTTCATCAATAAAATATCTTTTTGAGTGTTTCTAGCGATATCTCGGTTTGTGCGATTGTTTTCGATTGCTGTAGTATGATAGTGATTGCATTTCATACAACTCATCTAGTTTAAAACTATTCCCGACAACGTTGCCGAATATAATTTGCAGAGATCACAGATTGATATATCCACATGACTTTGATAGGGTTCAGATTTAATATGAAACAGAAAAGATTTTATAATTTTGCAATCCCAGAAGATATTTAACGCCTATTGTATTCACATAAGTTTCAATCTTATAGAGAGATGTGATTTCAAACTATTCATGTTGAGGAATATTATGTGGGTATACAGGGTGATTGGAGGGTCATTTTCGAAATTCCAAACGTGATTGATCACAACAACATAAATGAAGAGAAAAAAAAAATATTATTTAATGATCAAACTTAACCAAAAGTTAAATAATTCATTACGCAACACATGGTTACATAAGCGTAATCCAATAAATACTTAGCGGGTGGTGGTGTGTGTGTGGCGGGAACACTGCTGTTCCGTGTTGAGTGAGGCAGCGCGTCGGGAAAAGTATAATAAGGTCTCATTATTTATTCATAAGGATATCTGATGAAAAATGAAATACCACTTTTATTACATAATTATGATCAGAATCGAGTTCAGAGTGCTCTCCTTCAGTATCTAAAATTGGTCACCAGTCATCATAATAATATTATTGTGTGAACCTTATACTGAAGCATCCTATTCTTTGACATTTATTAGCGCCTTAAATAAATAACTATTTCATTAAAAGTATTTTTTTTGCCAAGCAGCGTCCTTATCTAATACGGTGTGATATACGACAATTTCCAAAGACGGATATTGTGTTCACCGTTCACCAAAACTTTCAACGTTGAGAACCAATGTTGAACATTTTTTTTCAGGATTAAAAGTTAATATTATAAATAAAAATATTAATATTTAGTTAATATTCATCATCATCATCACAACTCTTTGTAATGAGCCCACTGCAGGGCATGAGTCTCTCCCCTAGGTGACGAGGAGGTATAGGCCATAATCCACCAAGCTGGCCCAGTGCTGGGTGGTGAATGCCAGAATTTTCAGGGCGCCGAAATGGCTTCTGACAAACCCTAACGACCACTGTATACAAGTATACAGCACCCGGGACCGACTGCTTAACGTGCCCTCCGAAGCTCTCCGAAGTGAGTTAATATTATTATATATTAAATAAATATTCTTTGACCGGTTAAAGTGAAAATACTTTAATGTGAAATATACTTTGTAAATACCGTCAAAGACGAACTAAGTAAGTAATATATTCTTGACTCCCACTCAATCCGTTTCAAAGTTTCAATATGTGAACAGCAGTCCTTATTGAAAAGTTTACCTTTCTTTGAAGCATCGCTTTTGTAGATTCACTTGAATAATGCATACATAAGTGAGATGTTTTGAGCTATCTTTCTTTATAATGGCTGATTGAATGTTGTCGAGGAATAAATTGTCGCGAAATATTATTGCTCTTGAGAAATGAAGAGAAAAGAAAATTTATTTCCGATGAAGAATGCAATGGATAAAGAAAATATGCTTGCTTTATGGTACTTAGTTATTTAATAGTTATTTTTTTTATTTAGCGTTGAGATAAGATTTTGCAATTCATTACTTTAAATTAAAGACGTTTTGAACTGGACTAAAATAACTTCTAAATACCACACTAAAATAGTTGTTAATTAATTATTTATTACGCAAAATACTATTACATATAATAACTTGTTTTAAAAAATAACTTTTTTTTCTCTGTGTTCCAGATAAAGAAAAAGGAAAAGTTATTGAACTTTTTGTTTTTAATTGTGTTTGTATTGGGAAATCTTCATAGGCGCTGACATCCTGGAATGGAGTGGGACCTACACCAGGACCTCTGTTAAACCACATTTAGCACCAGGTTTCTCCATATCTCTCTTCTCACTGCAGTTCAGGATCATAACTTACGTCCTTCATGAGCGACTACGTAACACCCGTAGCACAACGTAGTTTCCGTAACTCATTGCGTACATTTGTTTATAGACTTAATATAATCTACGAGCAAGCTTAAACACAAAAGTCAAGATATTTACTTGATCAATAAAAAGGGCCATCAAATTGTAGGTATATTCACTATCGGAAAATTACTTGAATTGGCCTTCGGTTTGTGAGGATACATGTATGTTTGTTTTCAAGCTGAAACAAAGGACTTTATCGGGCTAAATTCTGCACAAAGAGAATAATTTTATCGTGTTATTCCCATAAGGTCGGTGCAAACAAGTACATAATTAAAACAGCAATAACAGTTCAACGTTAAACATATTGCATTAGCAAAGTTACCAAAAGTTTAATGTTTTATACATAAACAAATTTGCGGAAGCTTATAATTATTAAATATTGGTTAACATTTAATTAACCGCGCTGTTAATTGTCCAAACAAGCTAAATACTATTATATTTCGCAGCTTAATTCTTTGCGATTTATTAGGTTTACTTATTGTAGTATCGGTCCCATGTGTCAGCCTTGCACGGTTATTTTAGAGTCTTTTTTTTTTTTTTGTATTGGCAACACTGCTTCACCTCCAGCTCCTAATTAACCGGCCCTTTTGGAATCATTGTTCGTTCCCGTGCTCAAGCCTTCGCACGTGTTCCCGGCAACGCTCAAGACTTCATTGTAACGGTCATCTAGTGTTACACAAAGCTCTCAAGATGGGGAAGAAGCGCAAGAACGAAGATAATGAAATAATACGAAGAAAAATAAGGAGACTCGAAAATAAGCTGAGGAAAAGAATTCGCGTTATTTCATCTGACGAAGAATCCATCGAATTTAAGTAAATTATGTAACAATGTCATTTAACATTGTTTAAAAACTTGTATTCTGCGCGTCTGTCTGCAGATATACTTACTTTATAACCCAATTTGTACTTATTTAAAGTACTCACTTGTCAAATGACACAAATTTGTACCACGCCTGAGGGTAGGTACTCACTAAAAAATATAATATAAAATAATGCTTTACTTAAGCACAACATACATTATTTGTGCCCGGTAGCATTTATGAAATAAAACGTATTCATGATAATATCAAAAGTTATACTACAGAACTAAACCTATTTTAAAAATACCCACAAAAAAAATACGAACATGGTGAAGTTCTAATCATAGCTTCACCGAACAACCGTGAATCTATCGTGGAAGTCATTCCCGAAAGTTCACCACATCACGAAGAATCGCTTGAAGAGGAGGCATGTATGAACGAGGCAGTTCCTCATACGTCGTCGTCGGCACAGAATCCAGTACCTTCGACGTCGGATCTCACAAAGGAGGTACGAGGAGACAGTGGTATTGATGTCGAAATACTGTCATTATTAGGGGAAGATCCCCAGTCGCAAGATATTTTGGGAGATGAAATTAATAAAAACATGTCCGATAGATGGCAGCTCATACTTACCAAGGGTCTCATCAAAGAAACAAAACAGTCCTTGTTACAAGAATATCGGGTAACCAAAAACTGTGAAATGCTATTAACGCCTATCCTCAACCCTGAAGTTAAAGCGGGTATTTCAGAACTGACAAGCAAAAAAGATTTTTCCTTAATGCTTAGTCAAAAACAAATCAGCATTGCTTTGGCTGCATTAGCGCAAACGACAGAAATATTCATCGCAGGATATTCTAAAACCCTTAAGTGACGCAAGCAAATTGTTGTGCGATTCCTTCTACTACCTAACGAAGGCCCGAAGAAATTTAGTCATTAATACTATCAATGCAGAACTAAAAGATACCCTTCGTCAGACCACCAGAGATAAATTTTTATTTGGGACCGATTTACCAGAAAAGTTAAGGTCCGCAAAAACTACACAAAAAACCGGACAATCCCTTAAGCCTTCACAACCATTTATTTCAAACAGAAACAACCAAAATTATAGGATTACTTCTCAAAATTGTTTAAACTGGAAGCCCCCGCAACGGAAGCCTGCTGCGCAGCCCGAAGCGGGGAGACCTCGCCCGGTGCAGCGCTCGGGACCGCCGCCGCCGCCTCCGCCGCCGCTGCGACACACCCCGAACTACACACGCTCACGCTCGCCGCCCAAGAAATACAACAGGAGATATTAACATCTGAGGTCAGTTATTCTGGCCGTCTAAAGCTATTTTACAAAAAAATGGTTAAAAATAACTAATGATCCTATAATTTTGTCCTGGATTAAGGGATATAAAATACCGTTTATTAAAAAGTCCTTCGGAAATAGTAATCCTGACTCAAGATATAAGCCAGATAAAGATTTTAACGATTTTAAAATTTGTATAGATTACTTGATTCGAATAAAAGCCATACCTAAGTGTACATACGATAGTGAACAGTTTGTATCCGATATATTTTAGTACCTAAACCAAACTGAGACAAAAGGTTCATATTGAATTTGAAAAAATTAAACAAGTTTGTTGAAACCGTCCATTTTAAAATGGAAGGCTATAAAACTGCATCTAAATTCGTTACCGAGCGATGTTTTGTGTCAACTATTGATTTAAAAGACTTATATTTTTTTCTACCAGTTCATAACTCGCACAAAAAGTACTTAAGATTCAAATTCAATAACAAACTATATGAATTTAATTGTCTACCTTTACAAAACTTTTAAAACCTGTTATGGAATTTTTGCGATCACATCAAAGAAATATGATATCAGTTATTTATCTCGACGATATTTTTTGCGTTGGTAAAACAAAGGCAGATTGCTATAATAACGTACTTTTTACAAAGACACTTTTAGAAAGTTTAGGCTTCTAGATTAATTGTGATAAGAGTTCTTTACAACCCTCAAACACATTTAAATTTCTAGGCTTTGTATTTGATTCCCAAAACATGGTTTTAAAATTACCTCAAACAAAGAGGGTAAAAATAAAACAATCTCTTTTAAATATCTTCGAAGCAAAAACAATTAAGTTACGTAATTATGCACAATTGATTGGACTTCTCATATCGGCTTGCCCTGCTATTCAATATTCGTGGCTTTATTCTAAACGTCTTGAAAGACTTAAGTATTTAAGTTTATGTGAAAATTCATCATATGAACGACAGATTAGTTTATCATTAAATATCCGGGAAGATGTTTATTGGTGGCTAGACAAAATTGATAATGGTTATGCTAGCTTAAGATCTGATGATTATAAAATTGAAATTAATTCTGATGCTTCTCATTCAAGCTGGGGTGCCTCGAGTAATAACAAGGAATGTTTTGGTTATTGGAAGGAGTCTGAAATGACACTTCATATTAATTAATTTGAATTAAAAGCGGCATATTTAGGTTTAAAAACGTTTGCCAAAGAATTATCTGATTGTCAAATTTTGTTACGCATTGATAACGTAACCGCGATATCTTGCATTAATAGAATGGGCAGCATAAAGTTCCCAAATTTAAATGATATGTCCAAAAAAAAAAAAATATGGCAGTGGTGCGAAACACGTAAAATTAAAGTATTAGCTTCTTATATTAATACGAAGGACAATTTTTTACCCACGGCATTGTCTCGCAAAAAGTTTCTAGATACTGAATGGGAATTAAGTGAACATGCTTATTGTGGTATTAAACGAGTATTTGGTGAAATAGACCAGAAATAGATTTGTTTGCCAGTAGGTGTAATACAAATTGCCCATTGTACATTACGTGGAAAAATGAACCCGAAGCATTTGCTGTTGATGCGTTCACCATCAGCTGGACTAACTATTATTTTTACGCATTTCCGCCATTTGCCCTCATTTTAAAGACACTTAGAGAAATAATAGATGATAAGGCCGAGGGTATATTCGTAGTACTAAATTGGCCCACACAGCCATGGTTCCCATTATTGAAAAATATATCTATTTCTAAATCAATTTATTTCGAACCCAATATTAACCTTCTTCAATCTCCTTTCAGATTGACACACAGCTTACACAAGACACTCGGTTTGATTGCCGTGAAGTTATCAGGCAGGTTTTATTAAATAAATCGTTATCTGTTGATTCTACAGAAATAATGTTATCTTCTTTATCTAGTAATACTTACAAGCAATATAACAGCTGTATCAAGTCTTGTTTAGTTATTGTTCCGAAATGCAGCACAATTACTTGACCTGTTCAGTTCATGTCGTAATTAATTTTTTAACCGATGTTTTTAACAAAGGTGCAAAATACGGAACTATTAATACATATTCTGCCTTATCTCTATTATTTCCGTTAGATAATATATTGATAAAGCGCTTCATGCAAGGAGTCTACAAGCTAAGGCCTACAAATCCTAAATATGAGGTCACATGGGACACAAACATAGTCCTTAATTTTTTGGCTCAAAAATGGCCTAACGAAAACCTTAGCTTGGAAACTCTTTCCAGGAAGACTGCAACCTTGTTGGCCTTGATAACTGCGCATCGGGTGCAGACATTATCTTTAATACACCTCAATAATATAAGTAAATGTAGTGTTGAAATGTTTATTAAAATTCCAGACATAATTAAAACCTCCAAACTACATTCACCCCAACCATTATTAAGGCTCACTTTTTATAATGAACGTCCAGAGATTTGTCCTGTCCGGTGTATAGAATCATATATTAACAAAACAAGAGAACTTCGTAAAAACTGTAAATATTTATTTATAAGTTATAAAAAGCCACATTCAAAACTATCTTCACAAAGATTAAGTAATTGGATAAAACAGACTCTGTATGAAAGTGGAATCGACACTTCGCTGTTCAGTGCTCACAGCACTCGGCATGCTTGGAGTTAATTTAGATACAATTAGAAAAGCCGCTGGCTGGAGTAACTCTTCCAAAGTATTCGCTAAATATAACAAAGAAATTATTGAAAATTCTAGCAATTTCGCAACAACTATTTTGAGTGATGTTATGCCTACATAATAATTAATGTAGGTACCTAATTATGTTGTTATATTTTGTATGGAAATTGATTTAATTGCTATATTATAACTAAAAATGGATAATAAAGATAATAATTGTTGATCATGTAAGCTATTTTACTTATTTTCTCTCTGAACATCCTACAATAAGTAAACCTAATAAATCGCAAAGAATTAAGCTGCGAAATATAATTGAAGATCAAACGAACTTCTAAGTAAAGTTCGATCGAAATTATATGAGCAGCTTAATTCGAAGCGATTTATAATCACCCTCCCAGTTTAAAACGAAACATATATATTACTTATTTATTTACTGAAAATTAATATCTCAACCCTTATATCTTAATATAAGTAAAATACTTACCTGTGCTTATCGTTTTTTTACCTTACCATGCAATGGTTTATCCTATAAATTGAATAATCCATTACATTTTTATATAATTCGGCTTTAAACAAAATGATTCCAAAAGGGCCGGTTAATTAGGAGCTGGAGGTGAAGCAGTGTTGCCAATACAAAAAAAAAAAAAAGACTCTAAAATAACCGTGCAAGGCTGACACATGGGACCGATACTACAATAAGTAAACCTAATAAATCGCTTCGAATTAAGCTGCTCATATAATTTCGATCGAACTTTACTTAGAAGTTCGTTTGATCTTCAATTTTATTCATCATCATCACAACTCTTTGTAATGAGCCCACTGCAGGGCTTGAGTGACGAGAAGGTTTGGGCCGTAATCTACCAAGCTGGCCTAGTGCTGGGTGGTTGATGTCAGAATTTTCAGGGTACCGATACGGCTTCTGAAAAACTCTAACGTCTACTGTATACAAGTATACAGCACCAGTGCCCTCCGAAGCACGGAAGTCGCCGTGAGAAATGAATGGTCGGCGGTCACACATCCAAGTACCGACCGCGCCGAACGTTGCTTAACCTGTGATATCGTATGATACACACAGTAACCACGGCGCCACGACGACTTCGTTAAAAAGTATTTTATTATCAATCGTAAATGCGAGACTAAACAGTCTTCTATTAGTCTTAGGGCAACAAATACCAGACAATAAACTTCATTTTAAATTCTACATAGTCCAAGAATACGAGTAAAATAAGCTTAATTGCTTAAATTATAAACCAATGATCAATGCTCTAATGTTACCTGTATGTATAACTTTTTATTGGTGGATAAAATAAGGTACTGCTACATGTAAAGACTTTAAATTGGCTGTTTCACACGTAACAAGCTGTAGTACACGGCTTTACTCGGGTGCAAATCGGCTTTATGTTGTTGCTGTATTTGACGTTGAAGTCTTTCCAAATCGATACTCTTACCGATTTTGTCGACTCGAGACTAATGCGGACACTTAAACAAGTGCAAGCCAGATCAAAGTTAGTTTAATTATTTCGAATTAATTTTTCATATATGTTTAATATTTCTGACACTCACACAACGTTATCTAGCCCAAATTAAGTTTCATAAAGAACTTGTGTTATGGATACTAGATAACTGATATACTTAAGAAATATATAAACATACACATTGAATAAATACATATTTTTAATAGAATGAACTTAAATAAACATACAATAAATTACCCCGATTACACAGTCAGAAAATAAAAAAAAACACTTAAAAAAGACACTTTTTATAAGCTTAGTGACTTAGTCATTGAAAAAAAATTGTCCAGCGAATAAAAACCAGCCCTGTTTATTTATTTTGATAAAACTTTAAAGTTAAATAAAAGACCTAAAACGTATTTTATTTAAGATTATGTATGTTGAATACGAAATGAACAGAAACTCACTTGTATAAAATATATTGATTCAAGGTGAATATCCTAAGCAATAGCTAAAACTATGCCACGAAAAATTTAATGTTATTTTCAAACAGGTATCTCATACTCATTGTAAATGTTGTTGTGAATAGTTAACGTGTATATAGCCTTTGCTTAGCACATTTGTCTGTTTCTTAGATTTCCCAAGCGACCGACACCGGCAACACTATCCCATGTTAGACTGGAGAATTGCCCGCGTTTTTGTTAATGTTACTGTTTTAGAATACAAAAACATTGCTCATTCTACTTTTAACGGGTTATATATGAGAATGAAGATCAACTGCTTCTGCGGTTTTTTCATTTCAATATAGGAAACACGAGTGATGATACCTACTTGATATTGTTCGGAAAAGCACATTTTTTAATTTTTTTTTATTTATTCTCCTAATCTCAATCTGAAACTTAAAATGTTATAATGCATGAGAATTTCCATGATCAGCAGGCCTATTATGGATCTCAAAACCATGCGATGATATGAAATAGTTTTGACGTTAAGGCCGCTCAACATTCAACATTCTCAACAGAGATTCTCGCGAGAAGGCGAGAAAGCCATCCTCGTATTCTACTCAATTTCTCTCATTTTTCTCTACTTTTTGTGGGTTTTGGGGTTTGTGGGGAGTTTTGAGTTTTGTGCAGGAGTCACACTCGCATGTTTCTCAGTAACGAGCGAGCCGCCGATTTGAACGATTATATCGCAGAGTATATCTCAGCGATGCGCGTCTGCGAATTATCATGTCAGTCGAATAAACTACTAATACTAACTTGAATATTCGACTTGAACGATAGTAATATACAAACTTCCTGAGTCGAATGATACTTCTAATATTCGTGATTACTAACGATGGTTAACTTCAATATGGCCGAATGACCTTAAAAGAAAGCATTCGAATGGTTAGTTGAATGACTGAATGCATTGACAGGCAGCTTTTGCCCGCTGTTTCACCCGCATAACTCCATTTAGAGATAGAGAGAGAGAGAGTTTTGAAGGAACTTGTAATAGATTTTAAGAGTTTTTGTTAATTTTTTTTATATTGTTAGTGTTGAAAATGGTCCAGGAAGATAAAAAATAATATCTAATATGTTTTATTTACTTACAAATAATGATAAATTGTGATGAAAACATATTGATCTGAAGGCTTTATATTCTATGTATGCAGATAATTATATTAACGACTCGCGAGATTCTCGCGAGAATGTGGAGCGGCCTTAAAACATATGATGCGATCATTATTTGGTATAATTACGCCCATATATAATAATAAAGTATTTATTAATGAAAGCAAACGAAATGGAAGAACACAATGCGATCTCACCTTTTTCAATTGACGTTTTTAAGTCATAGATGATGATTGAAACTGTCATTTCAAAAGGTAATGCAATGCCTCTTGCATGTAATTGTAAAGGGAATTCATTTATTCTTTATGTCATAATTGTTGATCATTGTATTATAGAAATCTTTTTTATCATGTCATGTCATGAAAGAACCGTAATAGGCCTGCTGATATAATTTTATAGTAATTTTGATCTAAGTAATAAATCCATGTATAATCAAATGCTATATTCGGTAAAGGTTTAGAGTTAATTTATTTTCTGATAAACTCCCAGAAAGCTCTCTTACTGTCTAGAAATATATCCAAGAGATGTCTCTAAAATACTTATTTAGTATTCCCAGGATTTGATTGTAGGATGATGATTAAAAGTCTGCTCTTAAACAGCGATGCTTGTGACTAGTCTCAAGAACCAACGCAGAACATTTATTTTCTGTCTGAACTTTTGTATTGAATTTGATATTGGCATGTTTTCCAGAAATGGGTAAATATATAATACATAACTTAAATAAGCTTATACATAACTTCGCATCCTGTATCCCTTATACAGTAGGCAGAACAACAGAAGCTATAAAACCATCTGATATCACGTTTGACAAATTTGGAGGTAGTATAATGACGGAAGGAGAATATTGCAGTGCCAGAGGGTTAGCCTATCGCCCACTAAAATGCCAATTAAACCTTTGTCCCGTAACTGACTTCTACAGTTTGGTACAGTTAAGCAGCTGGTACACTCTATGTATTTCTTTTTCTCCCAGACCAGCCCGGCAGTAAGAAATAGGTTAAGTATCCTTCTATAAATGAATTAAATTGATTATGCAGGCATTTAACTCAAATTAACTATTGGATAGTTGTTGATAATTTCCGACTACTTAGGAAACCAAATAAGTCTCTAAAATAGTCCTTTTTCTTATAGATTTTACTTATTTTTTCTTATTGAAGCAAAAATTAACAAAATGTTACAGAGTTTTTGATTTTAACTATTATCAATACTGTAATCATCTTTGACAACCAAGGATTTTTATCGTCCATTTATTTCAATAATTTAAAATAACTTTTATTTAATTATATACTTCAATTTATCAATATTTTTTGGTAGCTTATTAAAAATCGTATCAAAATTTGCAAGTGACTAATGAAGTCTTATGTTATCTCCAGGTATACATTGTGACTGGTGGGACTCTTTTGAAATTTAAGGACGTGATAGTTTAAGATCATACATGAAAAGAAAAAATATAATATAAAATAAATATTAATTATATGCTAAGTAAACTTAACCGAAAGTCAAAGAATTGATTTCGTAACGCATGGTTACACTAGCGTTGGCAGCGACCCGCGTACCAGGTCACGTGCCACGATCGACTCAGTTGCATGTAAAGTAAATAGTAACATAGTGTTATTTATTTAGGGGATTCTAGTGAAACAACTGCTGTTACTTTGCATATTCTGCAGAAAAAGCTTTCAAAGAGGTTCTTACTCTCAAAGTTGTGAATTCTGTGGTTCCGTGCATGGTCAGTTACAGTAATTAGACATTTACATTCGCGTAACATTATGAGGTTGTCCGATTTGAAACCTTAAAGCATTGCAAGATTGTTGCCTCTTAATTAATGTGATATGGGCCCTTCCGCAGTTGTGCTAGATCTTGCTTAAAAAGTTGAGAATGACCTGCTCTGTGTCGACGGTACTTACGGCTTAGGTATGTCTTTATAGCTTCATCTCTTAGGTATGGCTTACTTATTTGGGGAAACCCAACAGATCGTTAAAAATACTTCATAGCCCAAAAAACATGTTTCAGGGCAATGTTAGGCAAGGAGCCATATGAACCTTCTAAACCTCTTTTCAAATTATGAAACACATTTTATTTTGTGTCATTTTGATAAATGTAGCGTATATAGTGTTGGGTAAATTATGTAACTTGACATAACTTCAGAGTACCTACCTCAGATATTATAATAATATTGCATGCTGTTGTACAGCATAGTGTGTTGCACTATTTTCTGTAAAACATCTACATATTGTAATACTATGAAGCAATGGTGGCACTGTGGTATATGTTTTAGTGCCAGCGTTTAAAATCATAAGTTGACTTGTGGTGGAATTATACTTAAGGCCACGAACGCCACATATGACTCGCAAATAGCCAACAGCCTTCTCAATCCACTGATGGAAGGGCTCAGAAGCACCATGTCAGCAGCGTATGCACTCCGTAAATTCTATAAGGTTAGTCCTGCGGTCCGTTGGCATGTACACAGTAAATAACAGCAAAGAGCAATTATTTAAAACTATTTTATTAGTCACTAGCTTATCACTATTACACGACACTGTAGAGAACAACGCAAACACAGACTTCCTCCACAACAGAGCGACGCCTCGGTATGGGTCACACCAATCGATCAGTCTACGGTTGATCAATTGGTGCAGTACCACCTTATGGCCGCCCCCGCAGCATGCCCGCTGTGATGTCCAGCGCCAACTTGCCCTTGTAGGCAAACTCCTGATCCAGCGTACCTAGGAACGCTAGGTTATGCAACAGCAGCCAGGTCTCTAGAAGCGCTATCACATCTACCAACTAACATATCGTTATTATACAATCTATTGAAGTCTCTATGTTTTGACAATTAAATGTGATTAACTTAGCATTTCCATAACTGCGATCCATTTTTTTAATATTAATTATATTTTTAATTCTTCCAATTTATTATATGTCTTATTTATAAATATCCATCTTATGTATTTGTCTGTGTGTCAATAACTATTGATTTATCTATAAAAACAATAATCTATACAGGCTCCCTTGTCTTCGTATGAACATGCAGAGACTTTGAATGTGTGCGTGATAAATCGCATGTGTTGCAAACCAGCACAAAAATTTTATTATAACATAATGCTGAAAATAAAACCATTTTAATACAATTATCTTTAGTTTTATTTTCTTAAGTTTTGTTAAATTATTTAAATTCATTTATTTTGCTTGAATTTTCATACAAAAAAAATTTTGGTTATACTGGCTGTACCATTGATAGAAATTGATTGAATGACCGTTAGAGATTTCGTTAATATATCGGTCATTTTTTATTTGTTTCTACGCGTTACGTTTACGTTGTGCTTAGAAATTAAACAACACTTACAGGTACTCCGTATTTGAGTATTGAGATGATCCACACAATGCGTGTGTGTGTTCATGGTTAACCAACTATTACGACAGGACGTTCTACTGTACAAGTTTGGTTGCTGCATTACCATTATTTACGACAGGACGTTGTCTAGGTTAAGATACCTACTTTGATTTGTGTATTAATTTAGTCACGACAGGATGTTTTATATATTTTGTGAGGTGTACTATAGTTTCTTTTTTGTGTGCAATTGTGTAAATATCTTTACCACTTCTACATACTGTTTGTAAAAATAAATAAAAAATCTTACCTATATATAACATGTTTTATTTATTCATATCCTAAAATTCAAGTCATTATGCATAGCCCATTTTTTACTACTTGTCTTATTTGGTAAACAATTTGTTTAGATTGTTGAAACAAACGAATGTTATTTTTAAGATTACCTATTTGGTTTCACACATGAAAAGTTGTTTACCAAATTTTAAAAAGTCGCACATTATTTAGGAAAATTGGAAATAACTCTAATAGTAGGAGGGAATATAAATATACTACTTTGAATATTCCCGCCACAAATAGTTTACACCCATATAATGCAGTGGCGCTAGTGATGTATATGAGTATAAGCTATGGTCGCATTTATCTACTATTGACTTACCATTCTTCTCTCTAGAGTATAATGTTCCTTGAATCTATAAAAACGTGATAAAAACAGTGCTACGAGCTGTGTTTGCAATCGTTATGGAGTTTCGAACTTCCAGGTTTTCTTTTATTAAACTCTAATAAATCTTATCGATTTATTTTTATTTAGATATAGGTTAGAGAAGAAGATAGGTAGATTTACTCGTGTTAATTTTCACTTTTATAAGTAAGTATTTTACTACTGTTATTTTTGTTGAGTTAAGCAAGAATAATTATAAAAAAGGTTCCAAGGATCAAAAACCTGAGTTACAAGTTCTAGGAGTAGTGTATTCTGTTTACATTAAATATTAACATTTAAAATCGTACCTCAAAATACGCAGTAAAATTAAAGAAGAATCGACATTTCATACTATTGAATGTATAAACATGAAACTATTTTTAAAATCAACTATGGAACAATGCATATCTATTTCTGGTATTATATATTTTTTAGCGTCGCTTATAATTTTTTTGATTTTTGTGTAATTTTGCTAAAAATATACGTAAATCTGGTAATAAAGCAATATGGCAGCCATCCGTCCGTCACTGTCATTAAAATAAACACCTGTCTGTCTGTCTTTGACATCGATGTTGATTTATTCTGTTTGTTTTGTGAAAAATATGAACAACTAAATTACCTATATTCTTTTGGGCAAATAGAATACTGATTGTATCGGTAAGCTGATATTGTTACTGAGCTACACCTAAATTGCATAAGAATGCGAAGAGTATTATGAAAACCAAAAAGAGCGCATTCACGAACACAGAGGAAACGAGAATGATAATATCATATATCAACAACATGGCGACCGTCTATCTGTCAGTCACCTGTCAACTTTTTTAAAGAAGTTCAATCTTCTTTGTTGAAGTTGTTGGTGATACCATATTTTAATAATTTCACTGTGAAATAACTTATTATGAAACAGGAAATATAATAATGTATGCTTTGATTATCTATATAATCAAAGAATGTATGATTTTTCTGTGATTACCTATAATTAAATGTATCTAATAAACTAAAAAGAAACACTATACAAATTTTAGTATTTTTAGTATGGGGAGTGACAATTTTTTTTACAAACAATTGGTTGCTACAGGCTACATAATATTAAGCGAACTCAACAGGCAACCGACGATCACTTTGGTGATGGGGTAAACCGGTTCAAATCCCGCACGGAACAAAAAAAAAATGTTCCGTGTCTGGGTGTTTATTTAATTATGTATTTTTATTCTAGATTCCCCCCTAGTTGGCTACATGGTATCCCATAACACAAACTATGCTAAAGTTATGCTTAAACGTGGGAATTTCGGGATAAAATATAGCCTATAACCTTCCTCAAGAGTTGGGCAACAAATGCAAATTTTTCTAATCCCACTTGTAGTTTCTGAGATTAGCGCGTTCAAACAAACAAATAAACAAACTCTTCAGCTTTATATATTAGTATAGATTTTATTTAACCGTCGTTAGTTTAAGAAGCAGCCAGGTGAGGCCACCCCGCAACGTGCCTGTTGTTCATTGATTTAATTTCCTATGTTCATTACTTCGTAGGAACGGTTCGTAAATGGAATTTGAGTTTTTTTATTGGATCACAAAGGTATATCTTTTGAATTTATTTTTTTGAGTACCTTTGCTACCTATTTTGGATACAGCAATCAACGAAATTGTAATTACACAGAGTTAATTGTAATTAAACTTTTGAATAAAGAACTTTTTAGTAATGTAATCATGCATTTAATCCATGAGCAAGGAATTTTGGATACAAGATACTTTTTAACCCGGCTAAATGTCAGGGTTATCGGAAAATTTTAATTTCAATCTTAATTGAATAGTTTTCTTTCATAAGATCGTGACTCGAGCGAGAATTTTACAGTATTTTAAAGTATGAAAAAAAACAACTCAAGTTTCTATAGAAATTTTCTATTAATAATATACATAGTGACTAGTGAGTGCTTTTGAAATTAAGGGAGGTGATAGTTTGCGATCATACATAAAGAGAAAAAAAATAATAAAAAAAATAATTTAATTATTTACTGAGTGAGCTTAACCGACAGTTTATGAATTAATTACGCAACGCATACTTACGCTAGCATTGGCAGCGATCCGCGTGTCAGGTCACGTGCCGCGATTGACTCAGGCGTAGTGAAGTAAATAGTAACAAAGAGGTGTTTATTTATAGGGAATTCTAGTGAAAAGTTTTGTACCTACTTTTATTACATAAGTATGATCAGAATCGAGTACAGAGTGTTCTCCTTCAGTATCTAAAATTTGACACCAGTCACCCTGTATAATAAACAATTTTTAGTCACGATTTTTTTGTAAATTTAATTAGTGTTTTTAGTTATTTATTATTGGAGGTTTTGGTTACTTCTATGCTGGACTGGGAGCGAAAGAAAAACATAGAATGTGCCAGCTGCTTCTCTTCCCGGGCATACTGTAAAAGCCAGTTAAGGGACCGAGGTGTTATGAGAAGCTTTTTTGTGGGCGATAGGCTGATCCCATGTCACTACAATAGTCTCTCTTCAATATTATAATGCCTCCAAATTTGTCAAACGTGACATCAGATGGTTTTATTACCTCTGGTGTTCTGCCTACCCCATACGGGATACAGGCGTGAAGTTATGTATGTATGTTTCGGAGTTATGTTTTATTTTTTTCGTAATGTCTGACTTACTTTGTATCCTGACTGATTAACAGAATTTAAGCAAATGCTCAGGAATCAGCAAGTTTAAATGATATGAATAAATTGTTGACAGTTCAACATCTCAAGTTTGTTTTCATAAGCCACTTTTAGTTAAGACTTAATTAATTATCAGCCAACAATTCAAAGGACTAAAGTTTCAACTAAATTTTGATACTACTCGTAAATAAAGTTACTTACTCATTTGCCATTCTGTTAGTGAGAAGTTGACTGCAAAGATCTTCAAAATGGATATACATTAAACGAATGAAATATTGAACGAGTAACCCAATTTTCCAATATTATTTATTTGAAGACTTAGCACCTAAAAATTCATAAATCCTACAGGAAAATTTGTCTCTATGCTGGATGAAGTGGTTTTGCCAACAAGCTGTCCCAGTGCTGGTTGGTTAGTAAAATAATTTTCAAAGTGCTGAAATAACCATTATAACGTATCAACCTAACTCATCAGTGATTATACTGGGTGACTGGTGGGTCACTTTCGAAATTCAAGGACGCCATAGTTTGAGACCATACATGAAGAGAAAAAATACGTACGCACGGCGCTATCAACACAGAATAGGAGGGCTAGACGGCTTCACGAAAGGTCGTCGACCGTAGAACAATCTTTATTTATTTATAAAGATTCTGGTAAAATAATTAGTATCTCCTTTTATCACATAATTATGATCAGAATTAAGTACAGAGTGCTCCTTCATTGTTTAAAATTTGTCACCAGTCATCCTGTATAAGTAGGTGTGCAAGAATGCTCTTTAGAATAAAGTGAATCCATGCTCTTTTACTATCGGGCTTGAGGTTGATATAAATAAAGGTAAAATAGTTAAAAATATAGTAATGAAAATTCGTTGGAGAATTGACATACCCTTAAAAAACACACCTCTCTCACGCTCGATGCCCTCACAATCCAATCGTTATTACGCGTGAACCATTGATATTAGTACCTACTAATATCTCAAATGCGACGGTCCCTTTGGCGATGAGGTAAATCTATCTGCCTCAGACACCAGTGGTTGCGGGTTCGATTCCCGCCCAGAACAAGAAAAAAAATGTTCCCTCTCTGGGTGTTTATCTATTTATGTATTTAAGCTAAACCTAAAGAGATCCTAAATAACTGAAAATGTGTTAAATAAAAATCACCCGACTATGACTCGAACTACAGTAGAACTATCAATCAGTAATTCAACTTCCTACAAACGGATGCAACGCGAGTTATACCTACGCACCTATATCTCAGCATGCGTTCGGCACGCCGACAGACGCGATTGCCGCCGCTGCTGTGACGAACGTACTGTGTGTTGTTTTTAACAATAACCGCGCGATTGTTTTCTTAACATGAGTTGAAGTACACATTTACATATTTAATATGACGAGTAGAATATATTGTGCTGTTTTTAATTGCACGAATTCGTCAATAACGCATCCAGAGATAACTTTTTTAGACTACCTGGAAGTTCTGAAAGGTACGTCTAAGACTTTAAAATAATTTTACTTTCTAGTGAGTAGGTAAATACATAATTTGTGCCTTATTGATGGATAAGTAGTTATTTCATTTATCTCCAGTAAAAAAAGAAAACTAGTTTAATAAATAAAGTGAAAAGTGTAAATGAAAGTAATTGACACGAATAAAATAGGCAAGATTCATAAACCGCCTGTAACTAAAAGGCGGTTCATGAATCTTGATGCGGTAGGTAGAAAGTCGTCGTGGCGCCGTGGTTACTGTGTGTATCAAACGATATCACAGGTTAAGCAACGTTCGGCGCGGGCGGTACTTGCATGGGTGACCGCCGACCATTCATTTCTCACGGCAACTTCCGTGCTTCGGAGGGCACGTTAAGGTGCTGTATATTTGTATACAGTAGTCGTTATGGTTTGTCAGAAGCCATTTTCGGCGCCCTGAAAATTCTGACATCCACCACCCAGCACTGGGCAAGCTTGGTGGATTATGGCCTATACCTCCTCGTCACCCAGGGGTCATAGCCCTGCAGTGGGCACATTTGAAAGAGCCGTGATGATGATGATGAGGTTGTAAATCTTGTGTTAAAACTTCCGGGCATGTGTGTTCCGTTTTGTTAGGTTTTATAATTCAAAGTAAAGACGTGGTATTTTATTATGACTTAATAATAGTTACTTATTATACTTATTATACTGAATATAGAAGTCGTCGTGGCGCCGTGGTTACTGTGTGTATCATACGATACCACAGATTAAGCAACATTTGGTGCGGTCGGTGCTTGGATGGGTGACCGCCGACCATTCATTTCTCACGACGACTTCCGTGCTTCGGAGGGCACGTTAAGCAGTCGGTCCCGGGTGCTGTATACTTGTATACAGTAGTCGTTAGGGATTGTCAGAAGCCACTTTGGCACCCTGAAAATTCTGACAGCCACCACCCAGCACTGGGCCAGCTTGGTGGATTATGGCCTAAACCTCCTCGTCACCCAGAGGAGAGACTCATAGCCCTGCAGTGAGCTCATTACACGGAGTTGTGATGATGATGTGATGATGATACTGAATATATGAATAATACGAGAAACAATAAATTTGCCCATCTATCTGTCACTAGATACCTAGTTGAAATTTTCTCAGATAAGGTTTTTCTTTTTGACAACTCATGAAATATCCCCAGAATGGCAAGTTTCCAGCGGTCCATGATTTAGGTACCAGCGGGTCCACGGCAAATTTTTAAACTTCAGAGGTACTAGTGGTTTCAGCGGGTCCACGAAAACTTTGATAAGTACAGTCCGCAGTAAATTAAAAATAGACATTTAGCTTTATATGAACTTCACTTTCGTTCATAAATCTTATGGGTATCAAATTGGCATCGTAATAAATTCCAATCTACAGATTTTTTCGGTACACACTTTAAGGGCTTGAATTCCAAAACATTACTTACTAATTAAGAGCGTCTTTCCTATTATTTATACATTTAGTTGTTTTTTAACTAAAATTGCAAATTGTTTCACCTTTAGAGAGTAAGATGTTTTATTGGCGTCGAGAGCGTAAGAATAGTACCATTTAAAAACAATTGATATAAATTGTAAAGTAGCTGCAGGTATCTATAACCAAGTGAAAGATATTCCATTTACTCCACCTTGTCCATGTTTCCCAAAACAATTTTCAATTGTACTTTATATTAGAATGCGGATTTTTTATACATAAAAATTTAATAATAAAGCATTTCGTACGTCTCAGTATTTTTCGGTAGTAAATTTATAAGACCGATTTGTTTTTAAACATAAATATGGTTTCTTCATTAAACATATCAATCAAAAAACAACACGCAGTTTTACTAAACACTTCCTATTCCAATCAAAAAGTATTTTATTTGTTACATAAAAAAGTTTTTTTACAGTCACAAAACTAAATCGATATTACTAAAATGCTGGAGGCGGGCAGCCCTATCGCATGTTTATGTACCGTGTAACTGTAGGCATTTATTTAAAAGATTCGGCCGAGTTAAATTACTGATTGATAGTTCTACTGTGCTCGAACCTTATCTGCAAAGCAATGGAGCTACGTTAGCAGTATAACGTAGAAACAAAATGTTTTTGCTTGGTGGTAGGATCCCTTCTGGGTCCGCCTGGCTAGCGACCATCATTTATATAAAGTCTGCCGCCAAATGTTACCGCTCCGGCGGTAATGTGTTCCGGCAATATTGTATAAAGATCCAGTTCCTTCCTAAACCAGTGTGCTTTCATCTTCGACCTCATCGTCACTTACCATCAGGTGAGATTGAGGTCAAACGCGGGTTTAGTCACTAATAAAAAAAAAAATGTGTTAAGTAATTTCGAGGCGTACCGCCAGGCCCCGGTAGCTCAGTGGCAGAGCACTCGTCCGGCAAACGAGAGGTCCCAGGTTCGAGTCCTGGTCTGGTGAATGTTATTTAACTTATTTTTTCAGTTATTTTAAAGTATTTCAAATGCGTAACACTAACTGAAAGACTCTGGTTTGCTGACCAAGTTTTTCTTTTTAAAGTTCTACGAAACTTCATCAATAGCCCACAGTTACTGACTGAGTGAGATAGGTTTCTTGGTCCCTAGGTGGAACAAGAGACTTGACAACGTTCAGCCGCTTGCCGTCAGCGGATTTAAAACTAACGTGGGTTTTCATAGTTCCTCGAATATGTCGCGATCATAATAAATTGTTCACGGATACTAAAATCGACATTTTGATAGGCTCTCTAGATAATAATAATAATAATAATAAAACTCTTTATTGTACACCAACATGGTTACATAGTTTAAATGAAATAACAATTACAATTAACATACAAAGGGCGGCCTTATCGCCGAAGCGCGATTTCTGCCAGGCAACCCAGATAGTTACAAAAAACAATTATTCCAGTATTTACAAAGCAAAAGAGTTTAGTAGTTAAATAATTTAAAATGTAATTATAACATACCTGCCATTGTCATTATTTTTTAAGGTTTACAGTTTTTTTTAAGTAGTTTATTTTTACTGATTTATAAAGTAAATTATAGTAATATTTTGAATTAGTATTTTACTTTACATGTTTGCAGCAGAAGTTAATTTGTAATAGATAATTATGATGTTATTGCCTATAATTGGGTATACACCCGACCATGTTTTTTAATTTTAAGTTTATTTTTATATCATGTAATAGTGTATTACCTGTTGGCAATTTATAAATACATAAATAAAAGTAATTAAGCATTTTAAATGCAAAAACTTTAAAATATTACTAAACAGATCCTCCCAACGAAACGCTTATCCACGAGTGGGAAGTGTATTACTAGCCAGTACTACGTGTACCCTGTTTGTCAGTTTCAAATGTAAAATATAATTAAAATGCCGTTTTCATATTGTTTTCGTCATTTTCACTAACATAGACTACAATATTTGACGACCACTTTGGCGATGGGGTCAACCTATCTGCCTCAGACTCCAGTGGTTGCGGGGTCGATTCCCGCACGGAACAAGAAAAAAAAATATGTTCCGGGTCTGGGCGTTTATCTATATAGGGTCGCCTTATAATAGTCAATAATTTTTTTTTAAATATTTTTCTTTAATTAAAATTTCAAAATTCTTTTAAGTGATCAAAATTTAAGTTTGATCTGTAGTTTACGACTACACAGCAAGTAATAAAAACGTTTGTATATGATTGTTTGTAGTCAGAAAATGTAGATTAATCTGCAATTTTATTGACAGAGAAGTCTTTTGAAATTTTAATTTATGAAAAATTGTTAAAAAAATACTTTTTTTTTTCAAAAGTCAGACCCACTCATCATTCCTAATCTGCTTTAAAATATAATTGACTATTCTACATAAGCGGACCCTGTATTTGTATTTTAAATTCTAGGTTCTACATGGTATCTCATAACACAAGCTAGGCTTACTTTGAGGCTATGTAGTTGGTGTAATTGTCTGGGGATTTTATTTTTTAATATTAAGACTACAAGGAAGTTCTTTCTGTGCTGTTGTTTGCAGAATTTTATTACTCTGCGCATTACTTCAGTCAATAATTTCATAACTTTCATAATTTTTAGTTAGACGAGATTTCGTTGCTCAGTAAACTGCATTTTTGGCATCTCTTTAGCTGAATTTATGCATTTTTAAATTCTATTGTTGTCCAGCTTATTATTTGACGCTTGAGTAACAGTGCTAACGTATCGATAGCTCTGAATTTCCCATATCGAAGTCGTTATGGCATGGCGCCGTGGTTACTGTGTGTATCATACGATATCACAGGTTAAGCAACGTTCGGCGCGGCCGGTACTTGGATGGGTGACCGCCAACCATTCATTTCCCACGACGACTTCCGTCCTTCGGAGGGCACGTTAAGCAGTTGGTACCGGTGTTGTATAATTGTATACAGTAGTCGTTGGGGTTTGTCAGAAGCCATCTTGTCGCCCTGAAAATTCTGGCATCCACCACCCAGCACTGGGCCAGCTTGGTGGATTATGGCCTATACCTCCTCTTCACCCAGGGGAGAGACCCATGCCCTGCAGTGGGCTTATTACAAAGAGTTGTGATGATGATGATGATGAAAGTTAATTTGAACAATAAAACCTTAATACCAAATACAAATCATTAACTTCTTAACACATCACAAAATAAACTATTATAATTATTAGAGAAAAAATATTATAATGTTGTTCCCGAGATTTTTATTGTACAATGATTACAGTATACCTCGCTAACTCAAGGCGGTTGGCTGGAAAAACGCTAGCAATTACTTATTTCCAAGCCAGCGGCTTTTTTAACGTGTAATATTTTAAAGTATGAGTTTTCGTTAAAAATGCAGATATAGTGGAGCATCGACGCGTGTATGTACAAGCCTTTGAAATATAAATAGCCGTAGGATCAACAAACATTTTGTACTGGTGATAAAAATAGTTTTTAGCCGACATTGGAACTGAATTCGAATTGAAAATAAAATAGAATCACGAATGTAGCGATAGCTATACTAGGAAGTTCGCATTTTATTAAGTACTACGCGCTTGCTAGATGCCGCGTTAAAATTTTGCGCGTTTTCGAGATAATAGATTTGACGACCACTTTGGCGATGGGGTAACACTGTCTGCCTCAGACGCCAGTAGTCATGGGTTTGATTCCCGCATGGAAGAAGAAAAAGATGTTCCGGGTCTGGGCGTTTATCAATATATGTATTTATATTATAGGTACCCCCCTAGTTCACTACATGGTATCCCATATCATAAGCCCTGCTTAGTTTGGGGCCCTGTTGTTGGTGTGATTGTCTGGGTTTTTTTTATTATTATTACTTGAGTTTATTATGTTCCATCCACATGCAGTCACGCGTTTTACGTAATACTTCTTGATCTTGATATGCTCAATGTTTTACCTACAGATTTTGAAGTTTTATAAAATGAGACCGAAATAATTGATTACAATATACGACGTAGGAAGTAAAATTAATATTATCTTGTAGATCACTACCTTTCTTTAATTCAATAAACCTTTCTGTAATTAGCTTTCACTTCGGACTTCACAATTGGGAATTGGAATAACAGAATAATTTGAAAATCTTGTGTTTGTTTATGGTTGGGTGCAATTATATTTCGTCGCTTCATTCTTCAGATATTATATAACAGGTAGTCCTTTTTAGGTACTAGGTAACTTCGCATAATTTAAAGTATCATAAAAAAACACTGTGGTGGGGCGCCGCGTGGCATGATCCACCCGGTTCGCGCCAAGCCCTCATTCTTTTTTCGTGCGTGGTAACAAGCATACGTCATTTACTTTAATCATTTACTTAAGTTTTTACAAAATGCCTAAACGTACAGCAGAAGAACAGCTTCAACATTATAATATAAAGATAAAAAAGTTGGAACAAAAAATAAATAAAAAACGGAAACAGCGAATTATTTCTTCCGATGAAGAAGAAATCTTACAAGGTAAGACCTACTTATTCGGTTTAAAAATGTTATTTAAAACATCAGAGCAGAAAATGCGTGTAATCTATAATAGATATATCACGTTAACTGCTCAATATCGTAATGATGTAAACTTTAATAAATTTTATCTGATCTTATCGATCACCTTTTGTTTTCAATACGATTACAGAAAATGCGGGTAATCTCAAGGAGATTTATCTCGTTGTCTGTAATACGTTATGGGCGTTATATTAATATGAATTAGACATAAACATGTCGCCTCCAAGGTTATTTAAAAAATCAGAGCAGAAAATGCGTGTAATCTATAATAGATATATCACGTTATCCGCTCAATATCGTAATGATGTAAAATTTAATAAATTTTATTTGATCTTATCGATCACCTTTTGTTTTCAATACGATTACAGAAAATGCGGGTAATCTCAAGGAGATTTATCTCGTTGTCTGTAATACGTTATGGGCGTTATATTGATATGAATTAGACATAAACATGTCGCCTCCAAGGTTATTTAAAAAATCAGAGCAGAAAATGCGTGTAATCTATAATAGATATATCACGTTATCCGCTCAATATCGTAATGATGAAAAATTTAATAAATTTTATTTGATCTTATCGATCACCTTTTGTTTTCAATACGATTACAGCTGAAATAAATGCTGAAATCTCAGCAGCCATAACTGACATAGCACGAGCACGTGACAAAAAAAAAAAAAACAAAAATCCAAAACTTTCAGCAACAGCTGGGGTACGGTATTACCACCATAAATCGAGAGATGGACGTCCTCCCTGAGAAGGAAGAAAACAAAATGAAGGCCTTCCGTCACGTAAGTGATGGATGCTGCCTATTATCAGACCTCCACTTTATGTTCACCAAAGATAGGGTAAAACTGATTTTACCTAATTTGGATACAAACTTTAAACATGTTATACAAGACTCCGAAAGAGACGAAACTTTATTCGGAAGTTCGTTGCCGGAAAAAATAAAGGCAAGTAAAGCCATCGAAAAGTAGGGAGCCCTAATTAAAAAAGGCCCAGCCAAAACAGTCTCCTCTCAAATATCAACGGTCAACCGGTCGTCTCAGCAGGGAAACTGGACAGGACCTCCTCGTTACCCGTCGTTCAGGGGGGGGCGGGGAGGTCAGAGGAAACCGATAGCAGCTCAAACACAGCGGCGCCCTCAATCGAACTCTGCGTTCAACGCCAAGTTCCAGCCGCAGACTTAATCCAGGACGCGTGCTTCGACCCAACATTAATCAAGGTACATGCAGGTCGAAGTAATTTATTTTATGATTGTTGGACAAAAGTAACTAAAAACGAAGTTATATTGAAGTGGATAAATTATGGATTTAGAATACCATTTGATACTCAAATTTGTCAGTATTCTATTCCTAAAAATAATTTGTCATCATGTGAAAAAAGAGACATGAAAATAGCTATAAATAAATTATTAGACTTAGGGGCTATAAAACCTTGTTCTCCTTCAAATGATCAATTTATTTCAAATATATTTTTAGCTCCGAAACCTAACGGAGAAAAAAGGTTTATACTAAATTTAAAATCTTTAAACAAGTTCGTAACAATAGTACATTTTAAAATGGAATCTTATAAAACAGCCTCGAAATTAATTCCTCGTAATGGATACTTAGCCAACATAGATATGAAAGAATCATATCTACTTATACCGTTTTTTGTTAGTGACAGAAAGTACCTACGATTCGAATTCCAAGAAAATGATTCGTCTGAGCCGATCACAACGAGTTCACAGCAATGCCGTATGGATTATCGGTAGCTCCGTGGGTATTTACAAAAATTATGCGTGAAGTAATGAGTCATTTGAGAAAACAAGGTTTTAAGTCTACTACCTATTAAGACGATCTTCTTATTGGAGATACATATGAAGAATGCATGATTAATGTACGAGAAACTTTGAAGTTATTACATTGTCTAGGTTTTATTGTAAATTTCGATAAAAGTCACATTGTACCAAAAAAGTCAATCAAATTCTTAGGTTTTATGTTCAACACAGAACAGATGTCTATTACGTTACCTGGCGATAAGCGGCATAACATTGCACAGTTAATAAATAGGTACATTAATCTTAAAACTTGTTCATTACGAAATTTCGCTAAACTTATAGGTGTAGGTATTGATCGCAGCCTGTCCAGCCACAAAATATAGATTCTTATATACAAAAATATTAGAGAGACAAAAGTTTTTAGCCTTAAATAAGTTCGGAGGAAACTATGAGGTGAAAATGAATCTTAATAAGATATTACTAAAAGATTTATGGTAGTGGAAAAATAATATAAATATTATTTCTTGTCCAATCATTACTCAAAATTATAAGTCAGAAATTTACACCGACGCATCTAGGACAGGCTGGGGAGCAGTATGCAAAAATAATAAATATAGTGGTTCATGGACGAACAGTGAAAAAGAAAATCACATGAACTTTTTAGAATTACTCGCGGTTTTGTTAGGTCTCAAAAGTATAGCTAGTGAAGGAAAAGATTGTGCAATATTATTACGTATTGACAATACTACCGCCATTAGCTACATTAATAGGATGGGAGGTATTCAGTTCCCACATTTGAATATTTTAAGTAGAGAAATTTGGCAATGGTGTGAAAAACGCAATTTATGGATATTTGCTTCTTATGTTAACACCAAAGAAAATCGAGCAGATTTAGAGTCCAGAAATGGGCCCTCTCGGATAGCGCTTTCTAACTTATTGTAAATAGTTTCGGGCCCATTAAGATCGACTTGTTCTCAAGTCGAGCCAATGCCAAATGTTAATTATTTGTCACCTGGAAGCCTGAACCTGATGCAGTCGCAGTTGATGCATTTACAATAAGCTGGGCTGACTTGGATTTTTATGCATTTCCTCCCTTTTCTCTTGTATTAAAATGTATACGAAAAATCATTGATGATAAAGCCGAAGGGGTACTTGTATTCCCCTTCTGGCCTTCCCAGCCATGGAGTCAGCATCCACTGCACTCCAGCCTTACCCTGGGTGCCGCGAGGCTCTCCGGGCGTCGTTCAGCCGGCGCAGCTGCCCACCAGAGGCTCTCACGTTGATGCTCGCCTCGCTCGCAGACACTACTGTTCGCCAGTACAACGTCTCATTGAAGTTATGGTTTCAAGAAGTGTGGTTATGAATTAATAGTTTCGAAAAATCCATTCCATTATTTCTTTGATTCTTAAACGAGCAATTTAATAAGGGATGTTCTTACGGTTCATTAAATACACATCGATCTGCATTATCTCTTTTATTAGGAGAAGAGATAAGTGATAATAGTTGTGTTAAACGCCTCTTAATAGGAGCCTATAAAACTAAACATATTAAGCCTAAATATTCATTTACTTGGGATCCAAATTTAGTATTAAATCAACTGTCTTCTTGGTATCCAAATATTAACTTATCATTAGAAAATATTACAAAAAAAAAAAAAAAACTCGTTACATTATTAGCTTTATGTACCGGTCAAAGAGTACAGACATTGTCTTTAATTAAATTAGAAAATATTGTTTTTCAATCTTATAAAGTAAATATTATTATAACAGATATAATCAAGACTTCCGCTCCAAATCGTGAACAGCCCTTATTATCTCTCCCAAACTTTCAAAGCAATATCAACATATGCCCAGTATCAACTTTAAAAGAATATATTTTTATTACAAAAAATATCTGAGGTTCAAACTCCGGGAATCTCTTCGTAACATTCAAAGCTCCCCACAGAACTGCATCAAGTCAGACGCTAAGTCGATGGATTAAGCAAACGCTCGCCACGAGCGGCATTGACATGAGCGTTTTAGTGCGCACAGCACACGACACGCGTCGACCTCAGCGCGCGCTCGGTATCAGTGTCGATGTCATTCGAAAAACGGCCGGGTGGACACAAAACTCACAGGTGTTCGCAAAGTTTTACCATCGGCCTTTAGATGATCAACAAAATAACTTTGCTTTGTCGATACTTAATCGAGACATGAACAATACTTAACCTAATATTAAAAATAGTTATTGAATATTACGTATTTTGATATTAAGTAAATTACTACATTAAAAATTATGTGTCTATAAATAGACTATCACTAAGTTTCATTAATTTAAGCTGATTATAATTTCTAGCAACTCAAATAAAGTAAGATTATTTGAAGCTCATTATGCAATAATACTAATTATTAAGTACTATAATAATAAAATATGTAATTACATATTTATATCTTTACTTATTTCAATTCCAAGTATATACCTAAACAAAACTTTCTATCTCTGAAAATCTACCTGTTATATAATATCTGAAGAATGAAGCGACGAAATATAATAGATGATTAAACGAACTTCTAAGTGAAGTTCTATCGCTATTATATGAGTCGCTTCATTCGAAGATATGACGTACCCACCCACCCCAGAACCCATTTAAAAGTTTCGTTTAGGGTCTCTAAAAAATGAGGGCTTGGCGCGAACCGGGTGGATCATGCCACGCGGTGCCCCACCACAGTGTTTTTTTATGATACTTTAAATTATGCGAAGTTACCTAGTACCTAAAAAGGACTACCTGTTATATAATATCTGAAGAATGAAGCGACTCATATAATAGCGATAGAACTTCACTTAGAAGTTCGTTTAATCATCTATTTGAATTGAGTGAGGAATGATGAAGTGATGGACGCTTACTAACAAATGTCATCAGTTTGAATAACTGACTTAAACAATATTGATATAACATTTGATAGAAGACCGAAGATCGAAGGATAAAGATTTGATTGAACTAAATTTTAATTTGTTTAAATTGACTCACATTTTAATTGTTTAATTTTATTTCATTAAATTGCTTAATTTACTTTGATTTAATTATTTTTTACTTTATCTACCAAATAGTTTCATATTAGTATATTATGTAACAAGTGAGCTAAGTTGCTTATTACAGTCGAGGCTGTTATTATAATGATGCGAGCCGATGCAATAATGAGCCGAGACTGTAATTAGCAACGCTCACGAGTTACATACGCCGTTTTTCAACACACTTGTGAGTAAAAGACAGACATACGTGGTCATAAAATTTATTTGAAGCAGCTGTTAGCTGCTGCGCGTCATTAACCCTGTCCCATTACACGTAGACACGCTATTGTTGCTTGGAGGCGCTGTGCGGCGACCGCGGGCCACTGCTGCTACACGCGCGCCGCCTGGCCGCGCGCCGCCTGGACGCGCGCGCTCGTATATTTAATGTATAACCCGGATCAATAAAATATGCTCTGTTTACTCGCATGTAATTTGCACTAAGGTACAATTCAACTTTGTAGGATTCATTATATTATGCACTAGGGTATAATATATTATGCACGCGTGACTTATAGCCCAGTTTATAGTTCTAAATTCAATAGAAAAAGGCTCACTTTACGAGCAAGTGTGTTGAAAAAATTATTTTTAGTCAACCTCTTTTAAATATTTAATCTAATTTATTTTATTTTGTCAAATTTTGGAAGAGCAGTAATTCAACTTTATACAAACGGACGAAACGCTACGCGGCTCGATCTCAGCATACGCTCGGTGTGCGGCCAGCCGCGACTGTCAGCATGCTGAAACAATTTTTGACTGAGCTTTACATTAAAATGCGGATGTTTTATACTTTAAAATTTAATAATAAATCATTTCGTACGTCTCAAGGCGCAAGTATTTTTCTGTCGCTAATTATAAGACCGGTTTGTTATTCAAACGTAAACATAGTGTTTTTGAAACAATACGCATTTTTGTTCGACACTTCCTATTTAATTCATATACAGGGTCAATTTATAATAGTCTGTGATATTTTAAAATTGGGTTAACAATGATGTGTTGGTTTAAATTATGAAGTAAATTTCTTTTTTATATTTTTCATAAATTAAAATTTCAAAATTATTTTTAATGAATAAAATTTAAGTTTAATCTACACTTCATGACTAGGTACATAGCAAAAAGTAAAAATATTTCCGTCAATTTCTTTTAAGAAAATCACTTCACCAAAACAATAATCTTACGCGAATAGTAGATACCTACGCATCCGAGCGAAGGTCGTTGACGCGCGCCCGTGTGTTTGCGTGACCTAGTTACCTACTTAGCGCGGAATCAGCTGTAATTACGTCATACATCAGGATAAAAGGTGATTCTAATGTCCCATCACACTACTGTTACAGGTTTTTGACTATCAATTTCACGTTAAACTAATTGTATCTAAATACTGTTTTAGTTTTGATCTTCATTAAATTAAAAATGAACTTAAAATAAAGCATTCGTGCTTGAAGTCTTTGTTAAAACAAATAAATTGATTTTATAATTAATTTAATGTTAGAATGACGTGTTTAGTAACTGGAATAACCTTATTTATAACTATGTACAGTGTAGGTATAACGTACAAAAATAACTTACATTTTTACCTTGCGTCCTGTCGCTGATGTTAAATACCGTGCTAGGTATTAGTCACTGATAACTTATCACATTCACAATAACTGCTGTACATGGAGTCCCATTAGCCCATATACTGAACACAAAACCTGTCATGTTTAGCTTATTAATTTTGACTATCCATAAAATATCCTTATCACTTTTGATAACAGCGATAGGTGGACTCGTCAGTCGATAGAATGTGCTTCAGCAACCAACCATGGACTACACACGCGGAGCATAGGTAGTTGCTTCAGTTCTTGCACTTTCGTAAAGTGGTAAGACTTGAGCCCTCTCGTCGCAGCAAGCGCCGCACCCACGAGCTGCTGACTTCGAAAACCTGAGCCGCATCGTTTGTGCTGGTTATCGGATGCTGTTCAAAACACTCCAGCACGTCTACTTCGAGTGAACCAGAAATCGAGGTCTGCCGGCGTCTGTGACTGTGGATTAAACGTGCCATAATCGCGTAATTCGACATTTTTGTTAGTTATCGATTTAGTGTTCGCGCGCGCGAATCTCTGGACAGACTGACGAGCGGCGTGGCGTGCTTTCAATCAAACATAGTAGGCGCGGGCGCGGCGGCGGCGCGGCGGCGGCTCGAATTTGACTTTCGGCTCGTTTGCTTGTGTCGCGCAAGAACGTATAGGTATTGTTTGGTAATGTAACTCATATTTTATTGTTTAATAGAAATAGATGGAAACGTTTTCTCATCTTGCTATGTAGTCGTAAATTAGAGATTAAACTAAAATTTTATGCACTTAGAAGTATTATGAAATTTTAATTTATGAAAAATGTTGAAAAAAAATTTTTTTTTTTTGAAATTCAGACCCACTCCTCGTTCTGAATCTGCTATTAAAATATAATTGACTATTATGTGGCGACCCTATATATATTTGTTTATATAAAAAAATATATTTATAATCATAAAACTAAATGAAAGTAAACACAAACTAGGCAAACTTAAGGGCAGACTTCTCTCAATTGTGAAGTTGCAGGAAATATTGACAAATAAAATGAATAGTCTAGTTTAATGTTTGGTATTAGTAAAATGGATTTGTTTTTTTTAAGAGTCCGTAGGTACGCCAAAGGTAATATGGGACCCTATTAACAAGACTCCGCTGTCTGTCTGTCACCAGCACGTCACAAGACTGTATCTTATATACTTTGATAGTTCATTTTTGCAGATAGTGCATTTCTATAGCCGCTGTAAAAAAAAACAATACAAAAAAAAAACTAAGGAGCTCCCATTCAACAGACACACAGTCGGTATAGGGGCAGTTTCTTTCTGTAGTAACTAGATGACGTTGTTTACATATTGAAACACGCAAGTGTTTATTTGATTACTATGTCACATAAAGTAAATTATTTAGTTCCAAATGCCGAATTTTAGTTTTATCAGAAACAAGATCTCAGTAGACCCACAGTAAGGAACCTTTCGTGGGCTAATCCGCTAACACTGAGCCGGATTTTTTACCCTTACGTTGTATTTAATATACATACATAACTTCACGCCTGTATCCCTTATGGGGTAGGCAGAACATCAGAGGTTATAAGATCATCTGATGTCACGTTTAACAAATGAGGTATTATAATGATGGCGAGAGGCTTTGCAGTGACAGGGGTTCAGCCTATCGCCCACAAAATGCCAATAAAATCTCTGTCCCTTAAGCGACTTTCACAGTATGCGCGGGAAGACAAGTAGCTGGTACATTCTATGTTTTTGTTTCGCTCCCAGTCCAGCATGGAAACAGCATGTTTTTAACGCTTGTTATTTTTCTAATAAAATACTAACAAAACAAGCTAATCTTTCATGGGTTCTCTACGAATAAAGCCTAAGTTTTTATTGTTAAATATGAATGAACTTGTTTTCTATCTATTTACATATACCTAACGTCAAACAGATCCTGACTGAGCCCATACACCCATACACTCAGTACCATAAACTGTAACGGAACATAAACGGAAAGTTCACCAACAGCAGTTGCAGTATTTTTAAAGTGACAAACACAAGAATTAGGTGTCAACTACCACATAGGTACCAAGGTTTTTAGTTTGGTTTTGACACTGAGAAGAACCGTCTTTCAAACCTATTTTGACTATCGGAAAAAGCATTGTCTCTCCTGAATCGGCCAGCCTAGACTCTGTGATACCCCTATAACGATGCACCCTCTCAAATTAGATCCGAGATTCATTGTCAGCCCGCTACTACCCTTACCTCTTACGCCACTGCCTCGTTGCTGATCTTCATATAGAAGCTTACGTCAAGAGTCTTTGTTATATTTTATCTTCTGGTTACATTTTATGTTGTAATAAACAATTCTACTCGTAATATTGTCTTATTATAGCCGCAGTCAAGATTGACTGCGGCTGTGGGCTTTCCTACCAATGTGTTACCAATGAAAGAACACATTGCTGATATTAAAAATCGAAGAGTTTCAAAGTCTGCAGTTTGTGAGCATTCTATGGACAAGCCCAACCACTACTTAAGGTTTGACTCTGTGAAAATTTTATCTAGAGAGAAACATTACATTCATATAATCAATGATCAGAGAAGCGATTGAAATTAAAAAACACCCTAATTTCAATAGAGAAGATGGTTGGAAACTATCAAGCAAACAATCAGTGACATGGGACCCTATAATTAAATACCACCATGTATCTTGATTTGACCGGCTTTAGAGCGCTGAATGTAAAGATCCGATTTTATTATTCATCAATTATTTTGAACCAACTTACTTTATAAACACCGGAAGTTACTTGAACACTAGTTCAATGTTTCATTGACATCAAAATTAATACAGACTACTGATTTAGAAAAAAAGACGCAAAAAATTAAGTAGTATCAACATTCCAGGATTAACATAACATTTTTTTATTTATTTCTTTGTTGAAAACATGCAACCATCCTTTCAGGGCCTTAAACAAATACAGTAGCCAACAAACAAAATTTCAAAAACAAAACAATAATTTCACCTAGAACAAACAAATAATTTATAAGACAATAACAAGAAATATTTACTAGAACATTGTTTATTATCTCTGTATAACAATTATTTTTTCAACACACTTGCTCGTAAAGTGAGCGTTATTCTATTGAGTTTAGAACTATAAACTGGGCTATAAGTCACGCGTGCATTAATATATTATACCCTAGTGCATAATATAATGAATCCTACAAAGTTGAATTGTACCTTTGTGCAAATAACATGCGAGAAAACAGAGCATATTTTATTGGTTCGGGTTATACACTAAATATTTTCAGAAACAACAAAGAGGTTTTATACCACTTCAAATCCATATACATTTTTAAATGTTTGCGCCTTATATTAGTAAAATAAATTTGTATATTAAACAAATTATTCACAATTTACAATCATTTGTCATAAAATATTAAAATATTTGCATTTACCACTCCAAATTAAACATTTTCACTTAAAATAGGCTGTATATGCTATACAGACATTGACACATTTGACGGAAAAAAAAACCTACGCGCATGCGCGAGGTTCGGCGCCATTTTTCAATCACAATTCACAGCTTTGTTATCAAGCGTGTTTGTTATTTTATGATCACGTATGTCTGTCTTTTACTCACAAGTGTGTTGAAAAACGTCGTATGTAACTCGTGAGCGTTGCTAATTACAGTCGAGGCTGTGATTTGAGCCCGAGCCGCAGGCGAGGGCTTAATAATGAGCCGAGACTTCGCTCACTTGTTACATAATATACTATTATTAGCTACGCGGAGGAAGCTCCTACTTACTTTATTTACTACGGAGTTTGAGTTATTTTTAATTAAATGAGGGGATGGAAAATTTATATTTACATTTATTTTATTAAAGTAATCAAGGGAAAATTACTTTTAAAATAAGGCGGATTTGTGTACATTGAAAATCAATAATCTAATACATTTCAGAAAATCAAAATATAACTAAGGAAAGCTCGTGAAGTGATGTAGGGATTAAATTAAATTAAATTAAAACCAAAGCTTTTAATATTATTGGTTCCTAAGAGGTTGATTTTATTTGATTAAAATGTTTATTTTTGATTTCTTCTTAACATAAAACGCGCAGCGCCTTAAAGAAAGTTTTAAAAAAGATCTAGGTGACCTGTATATCAAGCTGATTCGGGTTAATTTATACAGAAACGTTAATACTGGTATTTTAATTTCTAAAGAAAATGACTGAAAAGGAATAAAAATTAATGAAAATGAAAAATGAAAATAAAAATGAAAACTTTTTATTCAAAGAAGTTATGCTTATACACTTAGTGAACGTCAAACGCTGGATGAGGGCGGCGCAGGTCCGGGCGACATGACGAATCCTGGGGGAGGCCTCCGTCCAGCAGTGTGCGTCTCTCGGCTCATGAAGATAATGATCGCCCATTATCCACCAATGTCTTAGTGTTGTCTACGACTACTTCTTCAGTTTTAAAAAACGATATGTAAGTAGAACCCTTGGTAGACCGAGAGGAAAAAAGCCAGAGGAAAAAAAATATCGGCACTCTTTTGTAAAAAGTGCTCATTATAGGTACAATTTAGCAGAAATACAGCTCTACTATGACATGAACAAACAAACAGAGACAGCTATTCGTGCTTACCAATATCATGTCACAGCCAAGCTTCTTACATGGTGATTCAAGTGTAATATTTGGAAATAGCCTGTGGAGACATCAATCCCACGCTCTTTTATCTAAATAAGTTTTGAGTTTATAGTAGCCTTTCTTTCACAATGTTTCTTTGATACCTAGTTCTTTCAAATTTATTAAACGTAAGGGATTGAATTGACTTTGGTATTTTATTTTAAACACATACTTACATTCCCATAATTTATTTGAGGGTTTTAGCTAGTTTAACTTATGGTCGTTCCTTGTCCTTGCAGAATATTTTTTATCATGATTATCTTTAATAGTTTTAAATTTATTACTTACAGATATACATAATGTTTTCATAAATATATTGTGGTCCAGATTCTATTCTCTTAGAGATTCTCTATTTTCAAGTTTAAAAAGAAAAATATCATATCAGTTGTTAAGCGAATGAGAGTAAGAAGACAATGACACGCACGGATCATTGAAAACTAAATTAAGGAATTGGATTATGTAAAACGTATATTGTCTTAAGATTTTAGGGTTCAAAATGTTTAATTATCTTATCGATATACCTAAATCAATTCAGTTTAAAGCTTATTTTTCTTTAAATTAACATTTTTCGTTAGTTGGAAGCACCTAATGGTGACTGATGTCTAGGACGACTCCTCAGACTCTAATAAAATGGGGGGTAAAACTTTAAATTTGAGAAGGAGGAATTCTAAATTGGGACTGATCTTAAGATGTTATGTCTTTCTCCAAAACGCTGGTTCGTGTCGTAGTCCTTTTACTCCTTCTTCTTTACCTTCCCTTTTACGCGTACCTAAATCCAGGATAATTTAAGGCTGTTTGAGGGGGCTCCGGTAGTCTTGTTAGAATGAGGCCCTGGAGGCGATGTCTATACACGATCACCCAGGGGGATATAAATTCACCCGTTTCGATGGGATAAATAAACCTGTGCGTTATACCGCGTATGTACGGTTGAAGAGAGTCAGTTAGTCTACTAACTCCTAGTCAGAAACAAACATTTTTTATGAAGAAAGAGGGATAATTATGAATTACTGCACTCAAAAAATAAAATTTATTATGTAAAAGTTTAAAATAATATATATTCTGATCAAATTACCTCTGAAAGTGAATATAACTTTACTTTGCAGACATGAACACTATATGAGTATCAAAGTATCTGTCGCCACTATTTGAGAAATAAGTAACCTGTTTCCCTAATTTACGTTGATTCGCAACAATTCGGATCGCGTTCCTTAATTACGTAAATTCAATTTCCCAAGTTATCCTTAATGTCTACCTGTAAATAATAAATATCTCAAAAGTCAGCATTATGTCTTCAGCCTGACGTTGATTGTCAGCTGTCTTCATCACTGAGGGCCAGAGGGACGTAAAGTATCCCAATTTACATTTTTAAAAAGGACAAAATACCTAATAGCTCGCCTGGCAGCGGCCATTTTGTTTGAGCACCTTAATTGGCGCGGGTGACATAACGCAGTGATGGAGGCGATAAAATATGCGTATTGAACCAATTATTTCTCAAAGGTGTTGTAAAGAATCTAGAATCTGTCTAGAAAATTGTACTGATATAAGCTAATTGATGCTGTTTATTGCAAAAAGTATTTTTTTTTTACAAAGAAATAAATACAGGGTCCGCTTATAATAGTCAATTATATTTTAATAGCAGATTAGGAATGACGAATGGGTCTGAATTTCGAAAACCAATACGTTTTTTTAAATATTTTTCATAAATTTAAATTCTTCTCTGTGAGTAAAATTTAAGATTAATCTACATTTTATGGCTATACAATTAGGTGGAAACGGTTTTATTACTTGCTGTGTAGTCATAAACTACAGATCAAACTTAAATTTTGATCACTTAAAAGAATTTTGAAATTATAATTTACGAAAATTATTTTAAAAAAATATATTTTTTTTCGTAATTATGACCCACTCATCAGTCTTAATCTGCTATCAAAATATTATTGACTATTATATGGTGACCCTATATATCCGCTAACATATTAAGCAAACCATGATCACTCTAAATTACCATTAAAATAAAGGCAACTACGCGTTACCACAAAACATCTTGTTGTATGTACTGCGTCGTAGCATTATCAATGAAATGCCGCTTCGTAGTAGCTATGTTTATCTGTTCTCATATACAATTATGTATATTTCTACTATTTATGTATGTATATTTCTACTTTTTGTACTGAGCGACGCTAAAATAAATATACAGGTATGTTTATATGGTATCAAAGAAACTAACATTTAAATTTGGCTGGTGACTACAAATCAACCCTGTATAGATGTCGTCGCCAAGTGGTTGAATTAGCCACTCAATTGGACGCCTAGGCCGAATCAAGGGCCTAGGCCGATAGTTGATTGAACTCGAAACACTCTACGTTTAACAACTTGGCGTGTTGAAACTTAGCCCTTTGAAGATGGCTGACCAAGATTCAGCCAAGTGATTCAAATTTGGTACAGTTTTGGATAAAGTAATAAATCAAGTAGGTAGGTCATGGTAAAATCAACTATCTGTCATGACGGAAAAACCAGTCAAGTAAAATTTTTTTGGTATTAGATTTTTTTTTATTATTTTCTATTACAAGGAAATAAAATCCATTGTAGCGCATCGCCGGGTGCTGCCGCACCACGCTCGCTTTGCTCGCTCGGCTCGCGCTTAAATATAAATAAAATAAAATAAGTTCCGTTTTAATGTTTTAATATTTAAAAAATATATATCGGTTTTTATATAAAAACTAGTAAGTATCTTTTTTATGGACGACTATTCAATACAATCAGAACAACCTAACCAAACATCATAAATTTAACAATATCCAATTTAACTAAATGGCTAAACAACGTTTAGCCAACTGGTTACACGTTGCGATCAACGACTTGACTAATTGTCCTTAAGCCAGATGAAACGGCCTAGGCGTCCAATTGAGTGGCTAATTTAACCAGTTGCCTACGACATAGATACGATTATAAGTTCTTTTCTCAAGTTTTAATATAAATTATGAATATAACTAGGCATATCAGGAGATAAGGATTTTATTAAAACCATATAACTTAATTTCACAAACGTACACATTCATCCCAAAACATTTGAAACCGTAAGCTTTACAAAACTTATTCCCCCTGAGCGGCCGTAACAATTTACAATGCAAGTAAAAGTACATTAATAAAAATTAATCTATAAACCGTACGGGTAAGAGGGCTTCCACTATAAGTTTAGTTTCTTAGGTCCGTATTATTTACCTGTTTGTTTATTTAAGTTTCGTTTGCATCCATAAGTTATTATAATCAACGAATGCAGAATATTAAAAAAACCTACTTCACGTCAAAACTTTGGCCGACTAATAATGTCATCCACGTAAACATTCTATACATACATATTGTTTCAATAATTTGAAATTATCAATGAAGTACTCAATCGATTTCTATGAAATTAATATGGGACCAACTATAAAGTATCGTCTATCATATAAAAGAATTTTAAAAATCGATTCATAATTGTCTGAAATATCGTGTAACAAAGACAGTAGAAAAACATACAGACGAATTGAGAACCTCCTCCTTTTTTGGAAGTCGTTTGAAAAATTTAATAAAAGCGTTAAATGCTGCTGAACATACGAAATTCGACATCTTAGGATCGCCTTCAAAGTTGAGATTAGTTCGTTAATATGCGCCATAGTTTGATTCATGGAGTAATCACAAAATATACTTCATATACAGGGTGATTGGTAACAGGGTGCAAAGCTGGAAGAAAGTGATGGTCTAGCTAGACCATTAAGAACATTTTGAACCGTACATGTCAAAGTGTGATAGTTTTTTTTTATTAAAGATTTCCATGAAAACTCCAAAATTTTACATTAAACCTCTAACAGTACTTTTGTTACTGTAGGTAGATTATTATTATTTTCTGTTTTAGATTTTCTAATGTCTATTATATACAGTCACTGTAATTTGAAACAATTGCGACTCAAAAAAAACTGAAGGAATATAATAATATAAAAGTTTTAGAAAAAATATTTAAGTGTTTCTATTGGGATGGAATTTAAAAAAAAAACTAAAATAGGTACTCTTGGTTATTCAAATCATTTTCAAAACATGCTTGGCAACTGTTCTTTCATTTAAGTTATCACTTACGACAGAACTATCGTATCTTTGGAAATAAGCATATTTCACATCTTCGAATTACTATGTCAGATTTTTAACTTAAGTAAAAATATTAAAGTAAAAAAACATACCCATTCCTACAGACAAAGAATACTCATTTGAATTCTGCATAAAATGGCAAAGCCTACTATTACGGCTGGCCAGTTTTTGTTGCGCCTTTTTGCTCTGAAATACTGTAAATAACTTGTACGTATAAATTATTATCCCAACCACAGAGTATGCTCACAGTTTAAATTGCCCACATACATTTTACGTACTTACCGTAAAATGTATGTGGGCAATTTAAACTGTGAGCCTTTAGAACGCTTCTTCCATGGGAGCGAAAGAAAAACATAGAATGTGCCAGCTGCTTCTCTTCCCGGGCATACTGTAAAAGTCAGTAGAGGGACGGAGGTTTTATTGGCGTTTCGCAGGCGATCATAATAATACCTCCAAATTTGTCAAACGTGACATCAGACGGGTTTATAGCCTCTGGGATTCTGCCTACCCCATTAGGGATACAGGCGTGAAGTTATGTATGTTCTGTGGAACGAAAGTTTCAGAAATTATTTCTCTGGTAGGTATCTGTTTATTTTTCTCCGTGACTAAATCCACGTGTGATTTTAACCTCAACTTATGATAAGTGGAGATGAGGTCGAAGATGGGTTTAAGAAGAAACTAGCTCGTCATAAAATATTGCTAGATAGAACACAGCACCACCGGAGCGTTTGGCGGCAGATTTTAGTTAAAGAGTTATAGCCAGCCAGGCGGACCCTGAAGGAATTTATTTACTAGAGTTTGTTAAATATTTTTTATTCATTTTGATAATTATTTGAACTAAGGCAATTAACTAAGTACAGACTATAAAAAGTAAAACACACCCAGCACTTGCCGGCGGCGTTTACTTGAATAAACATTCACAAAGTTCCAAACTTACCGCATGTCAACACAAATCAACAAGTTTAGTTTCATCCCAAAAGTTTCCTCCTTGTAGTTTATAGTTAAACTAATATAAAGAAACACTCTTCTTGTTAGGTAGTTTACTTAATTTAAAAAAAAAAAACAAAGTCTAAATTACTGTTTCCGTGTAATAAGAAAACCAGGGGAACTACTTATACCGTCCCAAGAAAAGGGCTAGGATAGGCGCCCAATAATATCGCCAGAATCTGTTGCTTTTATTTGCTACTTAAACTAGTACCTTATGGTGGTAGTAAGGAACGCTTCCTTTTTAGGACGTTAATCACGACATCAACACGAGGGTGAGCGTCTTCCTGCGAGAGTGGAATACAGGCAAGGGCTGCGAGTGGTAGTATAAGGGGCCAGTTAATAAGTGGAAATCTAAAAAACTGCCTGTCTAAAATTTCAGCTCAATTCATAACGTCATTTTAGAGTGAAAGAGTAACAAATATCTATATATCACAATTGTTTACTTACATTCAAAACATTAATAACACTTTTTCATTCAAAACTACTCATCCAATTCCAACTTTAGTGTAAATAAATACTTTTGAATACAGATCATGGATCAATCAACGCACCTCCACTAAACAATATTCGTACCAATTTATCTGAACAACAAACAAGCGAAATTCAATTACATTCAACACTAACGATTTAAATTCGATCATGACGAATATTTCCCCAGCGGTGACGGAATATTCGTACGAAAGCAGTTTGCGTAGAATAAAAATGTTTCATCAGATTGAAACGCGTTGAGAATCAAAACCAGAAGCGGTTTCGATTGTCGAGCAAAGAGAAAAGTACTCGATTCCCAATTTCCGTAACATCCAATTACGGATCACCCGATTTTAATTTCGATTCTGTTTATTTTTGTCTATGAACTGTAAATCTTCAATGCTGTCAGGAGATCGAACTCTACAATAATCTCATCACAAAAAACGAATTGGTCAATTTGTTAAATTTATTCTACTAAAGTTTGCAACCGTATTTATGATTTATTTATACTTCAGTTCACAGTATTGACACAGTAAATAAATAAAAATGAGTGTTCAGAAAGTACTATTTGGCGGTTTTATCTTTGAAAAGCGATTTCTTCTAGACAACAGTATTGATTGTATTTGAGAATCTTGCAGATTTGTGTTCAATAATAAAGTTTAAGGGGCGCAATTTTTTTCCAGATTTATAGTATAATCTAAGCTGATCCTTGCGTATTATCTCTAATAATGACATCCTAGAAAATAATATTTACACATTTATTGAGAGTATCATGGATCTTAAAAAACTAGTTTAGTAAGAAATACTTAAAGGATTTAGGGCTCTATTCACGCTACCTTAGGGCTACTCATTATCAGAACCATTTACTTCAATCAATCACCTGATATTTTTACGCAAATGCTCCGACAACTTTATTTCTCGTCACTCAGCAAAAGCTTTCAAAAAATACGAACAATCCATCAACAAAAAGACACTATCGCTTTCCCGATTTTCCGCTCTTCCATTAAGGCTCCTAAGCTATCACACATTTTTGACAAAATACCTGTTAAAGTGAAAAGTAGGCAATAGCGAAGGAAATAGACGTGTCTACGGAAGGACAGTGATAAACGTCAACATGTAATACGACGTTAATATTGGCACGTCAAACTCGTGCGTAACGTTTGCTCTTAGCGGTCGCAGTCACACCGTAAAATTTTTCGATTACGTTTTTATTTTATAAATCGAAGATTTTGAAACAAACAACCAATCCAACATAAAACAGACATCCATATTGTGAGGTATGTAAGATAAAAATTTGTGAATAAAATATTCCTTCCGAAATTATAATAGTGTCTCGTTATACAGGTAATTTATAGCAGTTGTAAATTATAACTTTTTAAGATATATATATTTTTTCAGAATTATCTTTGAAAACATATTGGTCGTAATCCCAAATGAACTGTGAATGTAACTTTTGAGTTCTGACTGTAACAAACTAGTGGTTGAATTTACAATTGTTTGAGAACTTTTACTAAAGGCTGACAAATAGAAAAGTACAAAATTCCAATGTGGATCCTCAATGGGAACGCAGGCTCGTGCAAGACACGAAGAGTTGATATGTTTGTTATCAAATTCTTAAGCATTATGGGTAAGCTATATTGGAATTGATTTATTTATTTAACAATTTATGTAAGTGCACACAAGTTTAGATAAAATATAAAGAAACATAATCAAAATAAGTACAAAGGTAGATTTACTTAAGGTAAAAGGTAATAGTACATTTACTGTGATTGCATCCTGTTTACGTGTAGAATTTATGTTTTACTAGCCGACCCGGCAAACGTTGTTTTGCCATATAAATTAAATAAAAAATAGATGTTGGCCGATTTCATAGATACCGGATAAGCACAAAAAATTTCATCAAAATCGGTCAAGCCGTTTCGGAGGAGTGTGGCAACGAAAACTGTGACACGAGAATTTTATACATTAGATAGAGATGTTTTAATGGTAAATGACATAATGTTTTTAGTACGTTATAGTATATTAATTTGTTTTATAGTTTTTTAAAGTGGGTGGCTACGTACTAAAATGTTTTTTTTTTTACCTTTCTTTTAATAACTAACAACCAGTTACTAGCAAATACAATGATTTTGACTTTCAATAAAAATTTAACTTCAGATTAATGGCTTGTACGATACCAATAACATTTGAAAAATCTCACTATTTTTCTATGGCTATCAAAAAGTAACTGTCATAGATGGCCAAATTAAATACAGACAAATAATAACATAAAGGCTTTTTTTGTGGCTAGTTAATAATTCGTTAGTTTTGATCAACAGCGAGATGCCGCCATGTAAAGAGCACTTCCCCATCTTTTCCCGTCGGTGTAGTAAAAAGCGACTAAGGGACTTCAACCAGAGGACGGGCAGCAGCGTCCTTCTGCGTATGTAAGAACCGTGCCAACCCGCCTGCCAAGCGTAGCTATTAGGGCATTTTCCTCCAGATTAAAAATAAAATTGAGAACTTAAATATACAATTTAAGATAATAATGTTTTTAAGTTTTTTTTGCATTTAAAATGCTCAATTATTCTTAAATAAATCAAAAATGTGATAAATAAAAATTACCCGACCAGGATTCGAACCTGGGACCTCTCGTTTGCCGGACGAGTGCTCTCCACTGAGCTACCGGGGCCTGGCGGTACGCCTCGAAATTACTTACCATATTTTTGTTTTTACGTTAATAATAAATAAAATAAAATCCCCAGACAATCACACCAACTACATGGCCCCAAAGTAAGCATAGCTTGTGTTATGGGATACCATGTAGCGAACTAGGGGGGAACCTAGAATATAAATACATAAATAGATAAACACCCAGACACGGAACATTTTTTTTTTTCTTGTTACGTGCGGGGATCGAACCCGCAACCACTGGCGTCTGAGGCAGATAGGTTTACCCCAACGCCAAAGTGGTCGTTTTATTGCTAACGTAGCTCCATCTTATGGTATAGCTTTGCAGAGAGGTCCCAGGTTCGAACCTGGTCGGGTAATTTTTATTTATCACATTTTTCATTTATTTACAATTTAAGATATTCAATTCAAGTCAATTCAACCAGCCGTAAATACTAAACGAAATTTAATTTTAAGATACTAAATACGCGTTGGTGTGAGCGTTGACTGAGTGTGAGCTGTCAGCGGCCCCATTAACCGATCACTTGAGCCCTCAAGGTGGCGTGAACAAATGTAGCACGGAATAAGAGTATCACCTCAAAATCGCTACAAATATGTTCCCTCGAATTAAATTTTATAGCATCGAATTCTCGCGAAGGAATCTTTCAAGTTCTGAGAACTTGTTACCAATTTCTACAACTAATTGGTCATGACATAAACTAAGTTAAAATCTGTTATATTTGTTAAAGTGCTTGGTGTAAAATGAATTCTATTTAAATACTTAGCAAGAAGTTGATAATATTAATAGAGAAACACGTAGGGATTAGTTTTTGAATAGTTTGTAATTGGTACTTGAATTTAGATTAAGGTTTTAGAACTTTCGAAGCAGTCTTCCTTCTATGGGACAATTTTGAAAATGTAAGTAGGACGTGACCATAAATACTATAGTATTCTGTTATGTATTCTAGTCCTTTTTTCAGTTTATATTCATATTCTTTACTTTGCAACCGACTTCAAAAAATGAGGCATTCAGTTCGTGTGTATGTTTTTTTTTACGTTTGTTACCTCATAACTTTTGGCTGGGTGAATTATGATGATTTCATATGATAGTTGGCTTGAGTTTTCGCGATTCATACTATTAAATAAAACACTTTTTAACCGGATTTATCGCGTATATTTACATTTTAAAAACCTAATGGTACACTCAGTCACACAGTTTGTAGGAAACCCACCCATACTGACCGATATTTCGATGGGAAGTCCCACCACCACCCGAGCCAGTTACTCGCCGTAGGCTCGTCTTTGTTTCAGAGAGCACATGGAATCTGCGATCCTCAGCACATTGATGATGAACTGAAACATGTTGTCAAGGTGCTTCGTGAAAACGGCCTCAAACAACCTCGTCGCCACCGCAGTGACCACGTGAAGCCGCAGACAGTCGAACGCAAACCTGCATTTTTACCTTTTGTAAAGGGTGTTACAGATAAAATCTCAAACATTCTTAGGCGCACTTCAATAAAAACAATATTTAAACCTAATTCAAAATAAGTCAACATCGTCGCTCAGTTAAATGCAGCATCCCTTTACAAGACCCAGGCGTTTACAAGATTGACTGCGGCTGTGGGCTTTCCTACATTGATCAAATCAAAAGAAACGTATCAACCCGCGTAAAAGAACACATAGCTGATATTAAAAATCGAAGAGCTTCAAAGTCTTCAGTTTGTGAGCATTCCATGGACAAGCCCAACCACTACTTAAGGTTTGACTCTGTGAAAATTTTATCTAGAGAGAAGCATTACATTCCTAGAATGATCAGAGAAGCGATTGAAATTAAAATACACCCTAATTTCAATAGAGAAGATGGTTGGAAGCTATCACCGACATGGGACCCTATCCTGAAAAACATTAAATCTAACATCCGGCAAGCTGCACGACCTGAAACTCAAGATACTGTCACCTCGTTTTGTATCAATTCAGAACGCTACGCTCGAAGACTGAGGAACAGATGAAGATGATGATGTATAACTTTTTCAATCTATCAATCCGACGCTTGACACCTCAGTTGCTCGTGACCACGGGGTCTGCAAAGACACCGAAACGTTGCGTCGAGTTAAAACTTAAAATGTAAATATACGCGATAAATCCGGTTAAAAAGTGTTTTATTTAATATGATAGTTGGTTCCTTCACAGTTCGTTCCATATAAATTTCAACGAAATCGATTGAGTACTTCATATTTTTTATTAAATATGTATGAATTCGGAGATCGTTTACCTTGACGACCTTATATTTCAGCCAAAGTTTTATGTGAATTCGGTTTTTTAATGCTCTGAATTCGTTGATTATTTCTTGATATAATCAAATCGTCTTTCCATTCAAAATGTTTTCTCGCTTTTTCTCTTTAGAATTATAAAAGAGTGTATCATTTTAGCACTGAATTTGTGCGGTAATCACTTAAAAAAGCGAATAAAACACGGGGCGGGCACAGACTGCAGTGAGAAAAATGTACCCACAAGAATGTTTAAAATACCTACTCTTATCTGTGTGGGGAGTAGTTTAACGCATGCTAAATATGAAATAATATAGTACGAGATTTACTATGATATTATACTAGTTTTATAATCATGAAAGTTTGCAATTAAGTTATCTGTTTGTCACTTCGTCAAGCCCAAAACAACGGGTTTTGAAGAAACTTGTTAATCACAAATTAAGAAAAGACGTTGCTTTATTTCTGAATAAATTTCAGTAAGCAGCGCTTATCTTACTAATATTATAAATGTGAATGTTTGGGTGTATGGATGTTTGTTCCTCAATCACAGCAAAACGGCCCTACGGATTTTAATGAAATTTGGCATAGTGATAGAGTATAATCTGGAATAGCACATAGGCTACTTTTTATCCCGAAATTCCCACGGGAATCAAAATTGCGCAGGTAAAACCGCGCGCATCACCTAGTATTTAATAACTTTGCCGAGAAAGATACAAAATAATAACATCAACTACTTGCGCTATATGTATAGAAATAAGACTGAGGAAAGCACGTTCTCAAATTGAAATGCAAAGCTTCTAAGGACATCCTCAATTTTTATTGAATCCATATGACCTCAAATTACACAAACGCCATGAATATGTGTCAAGATCCTAGTTTCTTGATAGTGTTTGTATTCGTCCTCACGATGAAAGGCCTCACTGACCCACTGCGAGCAAAACAGAGCGCTCGTTGCCACCGCATTCAGAGGGTTCACGAATAAATATTTTAGAAACCTGTAGAGACTAGAACACAACTCTTTGGAAACTGAAAACTGTTCTGTGAGTCTTTTCAAATTGTGAGTTAATTTTGTATGTAAAGGCAAAGAGTAATATTCATAGCTGACCTGTCAGAATTTTGACAACTCAAAACAATCTACAGTGCAAATAAAAGCTGATGTTTGGCTTATTCCAAATCATTTACTTTTAACACTTATATTAGCTGGAAGTTTATATGTTTTTTGAAGTTTTCTAATAAAAACAAAATGTATAGTCAAGTCGACAGCATAATAAAATAAGTTTTTTTTTATAAAGTACATATTTTAATTTTATCGCGACGCCGTATGTTTTTTAATACGTGCGATCGCAGTTCCGTTGGATTACGGTAATCTGTGGGTCACATATCTATCGATTTCAATATTTTACCTGTAAATATGGAAAAGACGAATAAGAATCAATCCATCAAAATGCCAATAAATCCGAATGAAGCTTAACTAAGGATAATGAATCTTGTGAACTCGAACAAAAATTACCATCTTTTTTAGTTACTTTTTCGTGACTCTACATAGTTTTCAAGGCCATCATAGTCACAACCGTTAAAATGAACCATACCAATTCTTGTTCTAGAAGATGAACAACTCAACAATATATCACACATGTCTATCGAAACGGGTACCAGATCTCATTCAAAGTTATGCATCGTCCTTTAGCATAGTTTAAAAGCTACCCTTCCAATATGTAATACGTACAATAGCTTCAGTATAGTATTCAATTCAATTCATTTTATTAGCACGAATATAGGTAGTTCAAAGGATGTTTTACAAAGGTTGAGTTCAAGCTATATTCTGCCGTAGTGGCATGTACATGAAAAAATAATATATAATGTCATATTTGTTTAGATTTGAGATTTTATATAAACATTCATTTGATATACAAGGTCATTAGTTACATTAGTTTAACAATATGGTCACAATTTATTGGCAGCGGTCGTAAGTTTACGTCATTATCATTAAAGTAGTCTTATATTGTGTAATAGCACTTATCAAGTAAAATACATTTCAATTTGTTCTTAAAAGTATTAAAATTATTTACGTCTTTCTGTGAGCCATCCCGAAGAAACTTTCTGATAAAAATGCGGTGCTGCGAGGCTGAGCCGAAATAGTGTTTATGTGCCTTTTGCTTCTTAATTTGTCAAATAACGCCTGACCTGTTTCTAGTATATAAAGGGATGGAAAGGTCAGAATTTCAGATTTTTTTGTAAAAAGGTTTACATGAGTATGAATTCGTGTATCGTCGACTGTACTTCCTAAATATCCTTATTGCGAATAAGCTTTTACAGTGTCAAGGGATAGGAGATTTTATTTCATCGTATCATTTATCATAATCCTTCCCTTCGGTTCAGCATCCGGGGAAAAAAAGACAAAGCTTTGTTACATAATAGATGAAAGCTGGCGTTACGCTAACTGCGTCAGTTATATTCATAACGTTTTTAGCAAGCGCGCTGTGAATGATGTATGAATTTTGCTTATTTCTTTCGCAGCATTGTTTTTGAAGGAGATATTCAAAATGAGAACGAGATGTGTTTAATTGAAATGATTTTGTTTTATTTTCTTAGCAGATCGGTAAAACTGTGTGAGAAAATATAATGTTGTAGTGGATCGGAAACTAAACACACAGATTGTCAATTTTTAGAACAAAAATACTCATATTACTAACCCAGTGAAGTGGTATACTACATTTCAATAATTAATAACATTAAGTTTAAAATATTCAACGCTTATAGAATCAAAGTTGCATGATTAGTTTCATTAAGTAGATACTAGTTTGTATAGCTATAGATTTTTATAGGGAGCGCAAATCTCTAGAGATTTACGCGGTTAAAAGGATCCGCTCACTGATAGAACCTGTATTTAAGTTATTTTCTAAGTTATGGCATCATTCGGTGGGAATTGCAACAGACACTAAAACTAACTTCACTTTACGGAAAAGCACTGTTCATGGTATTTATGAACTTGGGAATATTAGATCTTTGAGAGAAAACTTAAAGGGGTTTGTTATTTTGAAATGCAAGGAGTAGAACTTTTAGGAAAATATATTAACAATCATTTTAATATATAGAATTTGCTTCGGAGGGCATGTTAAGCAGTCGGTCCCGGGTGCTGTATACTTGTATACAGTAGTCGTTAGGGTTTGTCAGAAGCCATTTCGGCACTCTGAAATATCTGACATCCAACCAGCACCGGACCAGCTTGGTGGATTAAGGCCTAAACCTCCTCGTCACCCAGAGGAGAGACTCATAGCCCTGCAGTGGGCTCATTACACGGAGTTGTGATGATGATGATGATAAACAATAATAATAAATACTTGCAGCTCCTACTACCTATGTAATTTCCATATAACTTTTGATACCTTTAGAATTTTCTGATGAAATCATCAGCTTCTTTCATGTCCTTGTTCTGTCTGAAGTCGATTCTGAGTTGCTCCAATTTGAAAATCGAATGTCCACGCGCCCCGCGTGGAATGAACAATAATAACTGGGGCCACATAGTAGGGGAGTTAGTTTGAGTAATTTATTAGCATTGTTTATTAGTTAATCATTCAATTTAATAGTAAGTACATACATACATAACTTCACGCCTGTGTCCTGTATGGGGGAGGCAAAACACTAGAGGTTATAAGAGCATCTGATGTCACGTTTAACTTTGGAGGTATTGTAATGACGGATAGAGACTATTGCAGTGACAGTATCCCTATCGCCGACAAAAACGTCAATTTAACCTCTGTCCCTTGACAGACTTTTACAGTATGCCCGGGAAGCGAAGCAGCTAGCGCATTCTATGATTTTCCTTCGCGCCCAGTCCAGTATAGAAGGCAAATAGTTAGTATTAACTATAACTTTATTAGTGAGTATTAACTAAAAATTACATTATAATGTTATACTTACTATAAATAGTATTAAATCGTCGAAGGTGAGAAATCGCCGTGGCGCCGTGGTTACTGTGCATATCAAACGATATCGCAGGCTATGCGCGCTCGGTGCGGCCGGTATTAGGATGGGTGACCGCCGACCATTCATTTCTCACGAAGACCTCCGTGCTTCGGAGGGCACGTTAAGCAGTCGGTCCCGGTGCTGTTTACTTGTATAAAGTAGTCGTTAGGGTTTGTCAGAAGCCATTTCAGCACCCTGAAATATCTGACATCTACCAACCAGGACCGGGCCAGCTTGGTGGATTATGGCCTAAACCTCCTTTTCACCCAGAGGAGAGACTCATGCCTGCAGTGGGCTCATTATACGGAGTTGTGATGATGATGATGAGTATTAAATTATTCTTGTATTTATTAGTTTTGGTGCATTGAAATAAACTTTAAACAATAGTACAGTTGACAAGAATATAAAAAAGACGTGTGGCACTCGGAGACTGCTGCGGTAAAGCATTTTTTATTTTTTTGTGCAGTGATGTTTGATCTAATATGAAGTTCCACAAGTTCCTAGTAGATGGCGCTGATTGTTTATTAAAGCCCACATGTAAAGTTATGAAATCAAAGTATCACCGCTGTGCCGGTCGGAGTGGGGGGTGTTAGGATTTTTTCGTTACGGAATTTCTGGATTCGGTCCCCACGCTCAAGGCTCGCGATAAAAGCTATGCAATAGCTTAAAAGGCGCAAAAGAATATAAAAAGGAATAGCAATACTTATGCTGAAATTATGTAAAAATAATACTTTAAATGCGGACTATTTACATATATATTTAAAACCCGCAACACAACCAAGTCATTATAACTCATTATAATTATAAAGGTGAGTTAACATTCAAGCCCACCAGCAGACACGAATCTTGTTCTTTTAACATTTGCATAATATCAGAACCATTACCGCTAGCCATCCTTCCTCATTTCGAGTAAGTACTCTAAAAAGTTCCGATGAAAAGCGTCCCTATTAAGCATGCTTTACAAAGCAGAGTATTTTAAATTTTAATCACTCTTGTAGCAAATGATGAATACCTTTGTTTGCAATTTAAAAGTTGGCGGCTGTTGGTGGCTTTTAGTATTTTCATGTGGAACTCAGCAATTTTCATTTGGTTACAGAATGTTATATTTTTTTTGCTTTTTTATGTTTATTATTATAAAGTTATTATAAATTTACGTTTACTATCATAAAACTATTACCTATAAAGATTGGAAAGAAACACATATTTTTTAAATTGCGAAATGTGATATTTTTTTTTACTTTTCTTTTTCCAAACAAAACAAATATGTTTTTATATAATTTTTTATTAAAACATATATCTCAAACGACGTTGACTTAGTAGTTTGTGTCGGAACATAAATATTAATCCCTATAAGAGTTGATTTATAAAATACATTAACGATAAATAAAATTATAGCAAAGAGAATATATAACCTCGAAGCAATTCTAATTCAAGGAATAAGAATTGCATTTATGCTCTATGCTACATCAGGTTATTCCCTAACTGCATGCAAAATATTAGCCGTTCCAGCGTAAAAGAGTTACAAACACACACACACACCCTAAAACATTCAACTTTATAGTAAGTTATAGTCAACTTTATATTTATTTGTATTTTGATTTAATTTATCATTTAGTTCAATGTTTCGATTGAGTTAAATTCATCCACCATAGTTCTGCTTGATTTCTTACTATTCAAGTTTGATGCAAAGCCAAAGTTTAAGTAAGTATTTTTGATTAAAATAACTTGCGATACCTAAATATGGATAGTTTACTGAGTAACCAAACGTTTTATTTAGTTTAGTTTTGAATCATAGCCGGATTGTTAAACATATATGAGGAGTATCAGATCAAAGTGTATTAACTCCACCCACCAAAAAAAAAATTGTCAAAAAACGGATTTTTATCTATTACAAACCTATATTTTCATGTCAAATTGTGACTCATTAAACTTTCTTACTTTTTATAATAAAAAAGAACCAAAAGTAGATATCGTTTGAAACCGTATTAAATCCATTACATTTTTCAATTTCCGTTCTTAAAGAAATCATGAATTATGCCTTTGTCTCGAAAGTTATATTGACGGAGTACAACACTTAATACACTTTGATTTTTTACTCCTCACATATCCAACAACAATCCCTCAATATTTTAAATAACTGAAAGTTTGATCACTGGTTTTAAAACTTTAAAAACAGCTTAACATGGTCAAAGCGCGTCATACGAAATCTTTTGTTTGCGCGAACAAATAATAAATAATAATAATAAAATATTTTATTTTTGCTCTCACAACTTAAATCTAGTTAGAACTAAGAATATTATCTTAAATGTACAATATTATATTAAGATTGTGAGAGCCTGGTGTCCGTAAAAGGGTTGACCTGTGTGACGGAACGCCAGGCCCCACACTATCGGAAATTGGCTACAGTAGACATCTTACATAGGTATTAGTATTCTTATTACACTATTTTATTACAGACTAATTAAGTATATGTTGGTGTGTATTATGTGGAGTCGTGTGGTGTGTATGTGTGTGTGTGAGTGTGTGTGTGTGTTTTTGGTCAAATTATCATATTATTACAGCACTTTTTTTTTTTAATTTATAGTATAGCTACGAAGAGGTTTTCAACCTGATCATAGTCGTAATCTTCCAACCATTTTCTAATATATGTTTTAAATTTAGTATGGCTCAAGTGTTTCACATTTTTGTTTTTTTTCAAAAGTTTATTATAAAGATGAGGGGCATTATACCCGTAATGTCTTTTAGCAAATTGACTATTGCGTTTAGGAAGTGGAACTTTATCTACTCTCTTTGTATTTTCCGGTAAATAAGGAATAGTGAAACGGTGGTATTTTAACAGTGACTGGTGGATGTATAATTTTCTTATCGATAGAACTTTGCAGGTTTTATATAAGTCAGTAGTAGGGTATCTGTAAGGAAACATTTTTATTACTTTAAGTAGAGCTCGTTGTGCTCTTTCTGCTGTAATCATATACGACTTCGCTGCACCACCCCAAGAACCAATACAATATGAAAGTATGAATTCTGCTAAAGCTTTATATATTCGTAGTATTAAGCTAGTGTTTACATTAGTTCTCAAGTTTTTGAAGACGTAAATTAATTTTCTAACTTTATTGGAAACGTTAAGTATTTGTAGTTCCCACGTTAACTTGAAATCAAGAGTGACTCCCAAATATTTTATGCTGTCCACTTTTTGCAATTTAGCGCAATCACAAGGTCCAGTATTATCATTCTGCTTGTTACATGGAAAAGTATGTATTTTTAAACTAAAGGAGTTATCTGGTTTTGTTGCATTGGTTTTACAAAAAGTTAAATATTTAGTTTTGTCTGTGTTTAGTGACAACAAACTACTTTCAAGCCATGATGTGGTATGTTTCAGTACCATTTCAGCTAGTTTATATACTTTTTGCCAGCTATCATCTTGGAAGAGCAGATCCGTATCATCAGCAAACATAATAATGTCAGTTTTAGGAAACTCTTTGGTACTAAGGTCATTGATGTACACAAGGAACAGAGAAGGTCCCAGCGTACTGCCCTGGGGTACACCATAGGTGCACTTACAAGAGTTACTTAAGTGCTCATTGATTTTGACTCTCTGGTTTCTCTCAGTCAGATAGTTCTGAAACCATAGAAGTGGGGTTCCCCTGATGCCACAGTTCTCCAAACGAGTTAGTAGTATTGGGATCGATACAGTGTCAAAGGCCTTCTGGAGGTCTAGAAAAACCCCCAGACACCTTTTGCCCTGGTCAAGATAATTAACTATTTTATTTGTTAGGTCGAGAACTGCATCATCAGTGGATCTACCGCACCGAAAACCGTATTGATTACTTGAGAGCAGTCCATTTGCTTCGAGATAGCTAATAAGTCTTTTGTTCATTAATTTTTCTAAAATTTTTGACAGGGTGGTAAGCAGTGAAATCGGTCGATAATTCGATGGAATTAATTTATTTCCTGATTTATGCACAGGGACTACAATTGCTGACTTGAACGCAGTTGGGAATACACCTGTGGAGAAACTCAGATTGCAAATGTGAGCTATTGGCTCTGCTAGAATTCGATTACATTCTTTTATAACTTTAGTGGAGATGTTATCGCAACCATTGGCGTTGCTCAGTTTCAGTTGTCCTATTATATTAGTCACTTCAGATGAGCTTACAGGAAGCATAAAGAAAGAGTTACAAGAGCCCACTGAAGACTTAGAAAAATTTGCAAGTTCTAGATCCGTAGTATTGAGCTTTTTGAGGGTCTTATTGGCCAATGTTTCACCTACACCCGTGAAGTAATTATTAACAGCATCAAGAGATTCAACTTGGTTTACCTTTATATTGAGGAGTTCGTTAGCAGGTTGATTTTTTATGTTAAGATCACCTATTTCTTTTATTAAACTCCACGTCTTTTTATTGTCACCAGAACAGAGCTCAAATTGCATATCGTAGTATTGTTTTTTCAGTAATTTCACAATTCTATTACAAATACTGCGGAATATTTTATATTGTGTGCTCAATTGACGATCTTCAGGATTTTTAATATATTTTTTATACATTTTATTTCTTGTACGAATAGATCTTACAACGCCCACTGTAATCCACGGTTTAATAGGTTTTTTTCTACATGGCAGTTTTATAGTTTTTGTATGAGCATTGATGGTAGATTGTAAGACTGTAATCAGTTTTTCCGCAGCAACATTAGTATCTTGTAGGCCGCACAACTCATTCCAGTTTTCTAATGCTAGTGATTCGCGTATGGCAGTGTAATCAGTTTTTGTTTTGGTGATCATTCTAGTAGCATAATCAGGCTTATTTATATCGTTAATTAGTATTAAAATTGGCGAATGATCTGTGAATTTATTGAAGATGAAAGTTTTCCATGGTTTGCGAGTTTTTAACAAAAAGTGGTCGATACAAGTCTTTACTCTAGTGGGTTTGTTAATTGCTGGGAGAAGACCATAGAACGCCATTTGAGATAGGTAATTAAGAGCGGAGTCATTAATTTCACCAGGTAAAATATTAATGTTGAGATCCCCAGTGAGCAGTATGTTGCGTGACTGTATGGTTCCCATTATGTTATTAAGAGAATCAACAAATCTCGCAGGGTTCCTAAAAGATGGAGGGCGATATGTGCAAATTACAGTGAAATCTTCGTTAATTTTTAATAATAGGCAATTCCCTTCCTCTACAAGTTCTTCTCGTGCACAGACTTTGAGTTCATTACGAACGTATGCCACAACACCGTCGTTCTGATTAAGTTTCCTATTGGTGTAGAATACTTTGTAGTTGGTAAGAGAAGGAGGTGGCTTAAATTCATTAATCCAGCATTCCGTAAAGACTAATACATCTACTGGTATTTCAAGACTCTCCAGGAAAACTAGAAATCTGTCAAGATTACAGTGGATGCTGCAAATATTAAGAGTTAGTACAGATAAGGCTTTTTTAAATTTAGTTTCAGTTAGATGAGCAGCAAAGTTAGAGGAATCAGGTACAATAATGCAAGAGTCATCAATAATAGTGTCTATTTTTTCTAGATCATTATCGTGTTTTGGAGTGTATTTGCCAATATAGATAATACAGTTACAGTTAAAGTAATATGATAATTATTGTGAAGAAAGCATAGATACACGTAATTGGTAGTGTTGTTACTTGACATATGTTTGTATTTAACGATATAAATATAAATGTGGGTGCATATGAATATGTGTGAGAATATTTGTGGTGTGTTGGTTGTTCACACGGATTTATTTGTTATTGTTTTTTTTTTCGATATACCCAGCTTTATCTATATATCAAAAAAAATATTGTTTTTCTCATTATAAGTGAATTGTAAATTCTTTATGAGAAATATAATTCTTTAGCGTCTTTTAATCTTCGCATTCTTTAGCGTTGGTAGCGTCGGGTATCGGTCTTGTGTCTTTCTCACAATTAGCTGTCTTGTGTTTGTTGTTTTTTATGTCAATTTGTACTGTACCTATTTGTATTAATTTGATAGTTCTGACTGAAAAAGAGTGCCAAGAGTTTTTTTCCGCCGGCTTTTTTTGTCTCTTGTTCTACTGTGATATCTTAATCAACAACTATCAACAACTAGTTAAAGCCGAAGTTATGATTGACTTCATCAACTTTTATTTTTATTTTTTTAACCGACTTCAAAAAAAAGGAGGAGGTTCTCAATTCGGATGTTTATATTTTTTTTTTTTATGTATGTTCGTTCATAACTCTGTCAAATATAGACGGATTTGCATTTTTATTTTTTTGTTCGAAAGGGGATTATTCCGAAATGGTCCCATATAATTTTTATGGCATTCGGTTCACAACTTTTTGAAAAAAACGACAAAAACCAAAAAAATATATTCAATTATTAGTAAACAACATTAGTTGTTTTTTCTATACTTATATTGATGAATTTATATTTGTGGTATTATTAGATTGTATGTAGTTCTTAAAAAAAATATCAGAGACATCAGCTCACGTTGCTCAGCTGATGATGGAGGGTAACTACGTCTCCACAACGGTAAGAAGTTATGGATACTTTTTCGGCATGTTTTGACCTTTTATTGTAGTTTATAACTGATATCCACATGATCCTATGGCAGTTGACCCGTATCGGAAATATGTTAGGATATTTTTTTTGCATCTTGGCTTTGTGTAACCTTGTTAGCGTCAGCGGCAGCATCTGCTATTCAACTTCCTCATATCTAAGAGGTATCCTGATACTGATATCACATGCATCGTACACCTCATAATCTTTAAGATTTGCTATTTTATTCAAAACCAAATCACTAAAAAGTCAAAAATAATCCTAATTCCAACAAGAATATTATAATGCGTAGTTACGTACAACCTGTTAACTTTTTAACTGACATCAAAAAAGGAGGAGGTTCTCAATTCGGATGTTTATATATATTTTTATTATGTATGTTCTATCAGAACTCTGTCAAATATAGACGGATATACAAAATTTTTTTTTTGTTCTCTCTTTTGAAATGCTTAGAGATTTTCTTTCCCTATTAGCTTTTAACCGTTTTCCTTTTGCGGTTCCGGTTTCAGTTTGACGCAGTTTTCTCATACGAGCAGCATCTTTACTAGGTCTACCCATATTTTGTAATACCTACGTATAAAAATTAAAGCACTAAAAATTTAAAAATAAAAAGCTTTTTAACAAAAAAAAAACCGACTTCAAAACTCTTTTAGCACTAAAAAGATTAAAATAATACTAAATCTAATCAATCAAAACTGTAGCCTATATAACCTAACCTATAACAATTTTTTTCAATTTTTGGAGTCGGTGCCAACTGCCAAGCCCTACGCAATAGATCACAATATTACTAATACGAACTACTATACATACACAAAATATAACATGAAACTTAATGCAATCAAAATGAAATATAATGATTATAAGGTACTAGGTAAAAAATTAAGTAAGAGAAAAATAATAATAATAAAGAACCAAATGGAGTTATCAGCTAACTTTGCCCAATAACAATCGAATTTGAACGACTTAACTACTATAAATTAACACACCACACACAAACAATATATTACATAAATCTAACTAACTGCGTCAAGCTAACGATTATTTATTATAAGGTATTAATTTCGATTATAATGTAAAGAGAATAAAAAAAATTCAGAACAACAACGACCAATTACGAACTTCGACCATTTACCAATTACGAAACCTTACGAACCAAAGACACCATTGAACGAACGACCAAATTCTTCATTAATCACTTATACAACTAATTAAAAACAGTGCTTGCGCGATTTAATATACAACTAACACCATCTAGTGTCGGAAGGTGAAACTAAAGTAAGAGAATTTTAGATATCACACGACGTAAGGACGATTATGATCCATGGAGCCCAAGGCTTACTTAGAAAGTTGAATACTTGGCACCGACACCAAAAGTTGAAAATAATTGTTATAGGTTAGGTTATATAGGCTACAGTTTTGATTGATTAGATTTAGTATTATTTTAATCTTTTTAGTGCTAAAAGAGTTTTGAAGTCGGTTTTTTTTTTGTTAAAAAGCTTTTTATTGTATCTTCACTGCGATCCGTGAGAAATCCCGGTCTAAGTTTAATTAGTTGCTTCACGACAGTAAAACTTTAAATTGGTACAAGACACACACAAACCAAAACTGTGATGAGGTCAGGACTACTATTTGGAATTAGTTCTCAATTAGGAGACGCAAAGCCTTTACCGAATTTATTTCGCTGTTTCTTGCTTCATCTGTATGCCGTATTCTTTCAGTAATTAAGTTGAAACTCGCTTGATAACAATTTACTCGTATCTAATTTGTGTTATGCAAAACTTCGACCGAATTTGTTACTTGATAAAACAGTTTGTTGAATTAGTACCTAGTTCAGTTTTACAAGATAAATAGCTATAAGACGTTCTTGACGATATTTTATCGCATATACTTAATAATAAAATTATATTTTACATTTTAACTCAGTGATGATGACGGTGGCTGTGGTTACAGCACGGTAATAGGACACGATAACGTTCTACTATAACATGGTTCATTAAAGAAAGGAATTGAAAATGGCGGCGCTTATCATGTTCTCTCGATCGCACACTAGTGCCGTCTGTACTCAATCTCACGCGTACGGTCAGTAAAAAAATCATTCTTGTTAAACAAATTGTTATATTATATTTTTTAACATACGTATATTTTTATTTAAATGATATCTATTTTATAGGATATGGTGGTTGTTGGTATTTTTCGGTATCGATGTACATTATTTTTCACCAACGATATCGATACCACAGATGTTAATGTTAAATAAGCGTTTGAAACGGTAGGCGTTTGTAAAACCGTTTTGTTGGATCGTTGCATGGAATGAAGTTGTTGCCTATCAAATTAATGGCATACACGCAACTGGAAGAGATTTGATATCAATCTTTCATTTTATACAAACTGCTATTTTATTGCTCTATGGTTGGTGATGGTTGGTACATGGGTGATTATTATAAAAGATCTACTTTTTATTTATATATTTTTAGTTATGTTTGATAAACTGTAAATAAATTAATGACTGTTAATTATTTTAAACAAAACTGAAAAATAACTCAATAGAATATTAAATTTATTATTATATTTCAGGTAGATATTCATATTCACACATTTCAATAGTGTGCTTTAAATTTTACGCAAAATACTGGAATACTGAAAAATGTAATCAGAGAACATGAAATAGAGAATTTCAATATTAATTTAGGCCTTCGTGTAAGGAAACAACCAAAAATAGATAGAAATGGAAAAAATTGAGGAAGGCCTTTGCCCAGCAGTGGGACAGCGCAGGCTAATATAATAATAAATTATTATTTTTAAATAGAAAAAAAAAAGATTATTTTTTTGCTAACTGTACTGTCTGCCAACGTAAGTACAGGCCGCCATTTAAGATTCGTTTCTTTATTGAACCAAGTAATACAAAATAAACTGAGTCTTGAGAACTAAAAACAAAATTCATATTGTTGACACAAGTATTTAAGGGGATTATAAGAGCTAGCTGACCTTGAATTACGCATGCACACATTGACACAATCGACGTGAACGCCGTCTAACGACGACTCTATAGGACTAACGGTTGATGGAGATCACGCCGATAATTATTACCAAAAGCATTTCTCGTATTTGTCGAGCAAGGATGCGCCCGGCCGCCAAAGAATAAGTAATCAGATAGTAAATGTAATTATTAATTTTTAACTATTGAAATCATATTAGAAAACCTTTTGAGTTTTTATTTTACTTTACAAGCCTTCGTATTTTTTGACTTTTTAATGTAAATAGTTTTAAAAAATACTCACATATTTTTAATCATAACGGTTTTAAGTAATAATTTTATTATTCTTAATTGTTGTAGACTGTTAAAAAATATTAATGAAACTAGTAACATTCGCGGGGAAGATATTTCTAGCACTATATCAATATTAAGACGATGTAAGCTGCAAAATTATATCGAACATTTAAGATACAAATAATACACAGAAATATAATGTTATTGATTTTTTTTTTAATAAAGTGTGCATTCGAATAGGGTTTAAAAATTATCAACAGTGTGTCACTTCCGCGGTAAAAATTTTGATCTATATTGTACAAATTGTTATAATGAGTGTATAATTCTTAGAACAAAACGCGTAAACCGCTTTGAAAGCTGCGGCGCTTACGACATTTTGGTCGCGAGAAAATTGCAATCCTTAATAATCTAGCGCTGAATGTTTTAATAGTTTGGTTGGATAATGACAAATCGCCTTGTGTTTGTTTTATGTATTTTTAGTTTAATTTAAGCGCTGCAGCGCAATTTCTGTTCATGAATGTTACACTCCCTCTCCGTACCTCACTCCCCTCATTATCAAACTATGACACATTTTTTGCTTGGTATGGCATCTCTATACTTTTAACTCAATGTATGTACATACGAGCTGCCTTAACTTCTATACAGACAGTGATCGAAAAATCGTTAACATTTTACGTGTACAAAATTCATAGATTTTGAAAATGTATTTAGCACCTTTTAACATCGTTCATATGTTCAGCGTTTGATTTATAAGAACGTTTTTTTTGTTCTCTTAGCGAGTTTAATTTTATTTCCCATATTTACATACCTAATTAAAAATGATATCAGTTTTACTATTTTAAACTAAGTAAGTAAGTTAACTTTAAAATCTTTTATATTTACAAGAAAGATGGAGAGTAGATACAAACAATGAATTTTTGAATAAAAAACAATGAACTTTTGAATAAAACTACAAAAACAATAAAAAATTTTCGCGGAAATAAATGGCAAAACGAGCGACACGTCCGTATAGCAACAGGCCTCGGCCGTTACTGTCGGTGAACAGCGTTTACGCACACATGCGTTCGTATTTTGTTCGGGAACAAGAAATATGCAATTTGTAAAAAAAAATATTGATTGTACTAAAAAAATAAAACACTATTATGTTAGTATGTTCCTTGTAGAATTATTTGCCAATAAATCAGAATGATCGCATGTAGTTTAATATGGTTTTTAATCATTATAAAAAAAAATTAGAGGTATCTTCGTGATTTTTTTCTATCGAGTCAAATTAAGTATATTACGTTTTCAACACACTATCTAACTAGTATATATCCTGAAGAATATCATATATTTTTTTGGTTTTCTTTAGTGCAGTGAATATTATACTTTAAAGCATTATAAAACTCGCGTTTAGCTCCTCTAGTCCCCTTAAGTAGCTTATTAATAAATACCAAAAAGTCAAACAAAGTGCTTCGGCTTCGGCAGTTCATTTAGCTAAGGTGTTTAGCTGGGTGCGTTTGTCTTTCCTAACCAATACCATAGTATTCTCATGGACGTAAACAAACTTAGTCCTCATGTTCACTTTCTAAAAATTTAAAAACCAACTTGTGTTTAACAAACCTCTTACTAAAGTGAAACGTCATTTATTTTTCTAGACGTTTCTTCATAAGTACAAATTTTACAAAAGCGCTTTTTAGATTTTGATGCATTTTATAACGGACTACCTCTAAAGTATCTTGTTCAGAATAAAACCAGAATCATCAAAATTGATTCACAATTAACGAAAAAATTGCGAAACAAACTTTATTTATTTATCCAAAAAAACATGCAGACGGATTGAGAACCCCCCTTTTTGTAAATCGGTTGAAAGTGTCAATTTATTATTGTAGCTCATAATTGAACTGATTATAAATAAAACAAGCAACCGTGATTATCTTCTCTCAATCCATTTCGAATGCAGTCAACGCAGCACATTTCTCACCTTATTTCCTCACATTCATTCCGCCTCCATATTTTGTAGTATTGGAGGTTTTTCCTGTTCGCAATTTATCGTATTTATTCTTTACAGAAATCACCAACATAAAACCTGTACAAATACGTGAAAGTCGTAAACGGAAATATGTTTCTATCTGTTTAAAACTAAATTAAACATGTGGACGTGATAATAAGAAAACAAAATGTAAATGCGTTGTTTGATACATACATACATACATAACGTCACGCATGTATCCCTTATGGGGTAGGCAGAACACCAGAGGTTACACGACCATCTGATGTCACGTTTGACAAATTTGGAGGTATTATAAAGATGGAGAGACTATTGTAGTGACAGGGAGTCAGCCTATCGACCACAAAAACGCCTTTAAAACCTCTGTTCCCTAACTGACTTTTACAGTATGCCCGGGAAGAGAAGCAGCTGGCACATTCTATGTTTTTCATTCGCTCCCAGTCCAGCATGGACTAATCTCAGAAACTACAAGTGGAATTTGAAAAAATCTTTTTGCATTTGATAGCCCAACTCTTCAAGGAAGGTCAAAGGCATTTTTTCCCAAAATTCCCACGGGATCAAAAGTAACGCGGGTAAAACCGCGCGCGGTGGCTAGTTCGTTTATAAAAGAAAAGTATTTTGCCTCATGGCATTTGACTGTCAAATACCCTTAGTCTGTGTTCTTAGATTAATCATTTAAACTTATAGGTTAATAGGTACCAAATAGGTTAACCATAAGTGAACGGGCGGCCGTAATCTCGGAAAGTCGGGCATTTTAGTTTAGTGTTCAACTTGTGTCCGTGGCTGTTATTACTCCGATCCATGAGCTATCTATCATGTATCTAATAATTAAATTCTATCATTTTAACCATTTTATTAATATTATTTTAAGTTTTATTATGTCCCTCCTTAATTGTTAATTATAAATTAAATACTTATCTATGCTGTTATTGACTATCATTGTAACCTATCGTCAAATATATTACGGGTTCCTTTCGTCTCAGCGAATACAGTGAGATTTTTAAAATGATAATCAATAAATTTTAAATCTAATTTTATGCAATGACTTCACCTTCAAATAAGAGTACCTACAGATAGAAACGCAAAAATCAGTATACGATTTCTATATAAAAAATTATACAACAGCACCTTTTCTGCCTTTTTTGTTTTGTTTTTTAAATATAATTTTTGGTGTATAATAAAGTTAAAAGAAATAAAGAAATGTGTCAAGTCCTTTGCTACATCAAAACATTGGTTCTATTTTCAAATGAAATGCAAACAAGCCCCAAATTTGAGGCAAGCCAAATAATACAAGATTGTCTCAATTTCTCTTTTTACTTCTGATTGGTTAAAGGTTGCAAAACCAAAACCAAATAAATAGCCCCGAACGAAATCTAATCACACCTGAACATACTCCAAATTAACTAGAAATAGAACGAGGGACTTGGCTTCAATAAGGCCACGTTCAGACTACACGCGCCCGCTCAGCGCACGCCACGTGCCTCATTCGCATCTCACACTTTGTTGTATTATAAGGACTCTTTTTTAACACACTAATACATCTAAAATTGCAAATATCGAAGTCCACCCGCACCAGCCCATGCGCTGGCCCCGAGTCCGCCCTGAATACGCGCTGCACCTGCCTCACACACCCCTCGCACCCGCGCTATTACCAATATCTTAAAATAAAACCGGTTGCACATTGAGGTAATGCAATATATTCTATGCGTCTTTTTTGTTGAGAATTGGTTGCATTGTATGTCACATTAAACCCAAAAATTAAACCCAAAAAACCCAATGTGTACCCGTCTTTATGAAAAACATCATGGTGAGGCGCGGGTCCTGTTCGTGCCATCTGAACACGCCCTCAGACCAGAGAAAGCTGTTTAGTGATGTCGTTATTCGCTGAACTGTTAAGGCGGGTACACATTGGTGTAATGGAACCAATAATGTAATATCCAGCGATCGATGCCTGCGCTCGCTGTATTTGGACGTGTATTGCGCATGAACTGAGCATTCAATACTTGAGTAAGATTTTTTCCGTATATCGTCGCGAGCACGGTCCGTCGCCGCACACATTCTTTTCAACCGACTTCCAAAAGGAAGAGGTTATCAAATCATGTGTTTGTTTGTCACTTGATTAATTGGTCAATTTATCGATTTTGATGATCACAATAAGTCAGAGGTGGCCCATAGAAATTTAATGGAAATCGATTCAGTATCTACTTAAAAAATATGTATGACAGCGGAATATATATACCTACGTAGATGACATTTCATTTCAGCCAAAGTTTTGACAAGGATTTAAAAACGTTAGTGAAGTTGGTTTTCTAATGCTCGGCATTTGATAATACTTCTCTCCGCGACACAAAATTAATAGATCAGACGAGAGTTTGAAGACCTCATTCGTTCTCTAATTTTTATCAGAGCTTCATCAGTATCATACGTAGCTATATTAAAACTTGCCTGAATGACTGATAGACAACGTACAGCAATAACTACTTGGCGTAGAGAGCTGAAGCTTAAACATACATTCCTAGGGAGATGTAGGGGTAGGAGTGCATCAAGGAAAGTAACCTGAAATAAATGGGTGTCTGGTTAGGTAAATTAAAAATAAATGAATATTTCCAACGTTCACACCACATTATCTAAGCCAAATAAAATTTTCTTAAGAACTTGTGCTATGAATACTGGACCGACAATATTTTTTCGCCAACGGAGTCATAAGCAAACGCTAATCGTCGTACCCTTAAAAAAACTCCGAAGGCCCCGATGCAGCGACATTGTTGGCGCATAGAATTGTATAAAAGGACTACAGATGAAAAAGTTCTGGTTGCTTACAACTTCACGATACAAATTAATTCTTAAATTATCTCCTAAACGAGTAAACTGATTTACATGATTCAAATGGATAAATTGGTTTTATACCCAGAGCTTTCATTTGACATCAAAATCGTTAAGATAACTTAACAAAAAAAGAATCACATTTTCAAGTTGCTCTCGTAATTATCCAACTTGCAATCCGAGTCTCTTTGATGTTGTCTAAAAAAACCGACAATTCACGGATTGCGTCGAGCAGGCAAGACTCACTCACACAGGCGCAATTCGTGCTCGCGAGCGGTGCTCGCGCAAATTGTGCATCGAGCATTTTTTGATGTTATTCATAAAACAGAAAATGTATGGATAGCTTAGAGCAGGCCACGAGCGCACTCTACTGCGGCTCATTTCGCGCTCGAGAGGCGTCCAAATCATGGGAACTTTTTGTTGCAGTTACATTACTAGTTGCATTACTAGCAATATGTACGCACTATTTCATCGAAAATACTTATGCTTCGTAGATACAAGTTCAGCGGTATTATTTCTCAGGATAATGTTTACTTTATTTACATTATTACACATTACACTATCTAGACGTAAGTGTTAAATATTATTATTACCTACTTAATGTTTTAATTTATACTAATATAAAAAGGCTAATCTTAGAAACCAGCAGGATTTGGAAAAATATTTTTGCAATTTGTATCTCAGGGCTAGGGTTTTGTAGGGTTAAAAGGTAAGTAAGACAGTTAAAGATACAGAAGAAAGCTTGTTCGGAATTTAAGTCATTACTACCCAATATTTGCTACAACTACGAGATAAAATTAATGTGAAAAGATTCACTAGACAATGAGGATAAATGGAGGAAAAGAAAGCATATGATCTGTGGTCAACAGTGTCGTTGATCGGCGTTTCCTGTCTTCTATGAATATAGTCAAATAGTACATTCTTTGCTTTTTGTCTTCGGTAGCTAATCATATGTTTAACAACTGCAAAGCAGTGACGTGATGCGTACGCGATCGGTTCTTGGTAAAATCCATATGTTAAGATATATGCATAAATAAATCATTTATTCAGCAAGCTCAAACACAATTTTTGCACAATTACGTACATACATACATAACTTCACGCCTATATCACTTATGGGGTAGGCAGAACACCAGAGGTTATAAGACCATCTGATATCACGTTTGACTTTGGAGATAATATAATTATGAAAAAAGACTATTGCACTGATAGAGACTTATTACATTAAAAATAAAATCTTCCATGCTGGACTGGGAAGAAAAACATAGAATGTGCCAGCTGCTTCTCTTCCCGGGCATACTGTAAAAGTCAGTTAAGGGACAGAGATTTGATTGGCGTTTTTTGTGGGCGATAGGCTGACCCCCTGTCACTGCAATAGTCTCTCTCCATCATATTAATATCTCCAAAATCAAATGTGATATCGGATGGTTTTATAACCTCTGGTGTTCTGCCTACCCCATACGGGATACAGGTATGAAGTTATGTATGTATGTAAGTTAAACCGTATTCCCCCCGAAGGGTAAAGGGTTCCTTGAAAGCAGATGCAATAGTGTTGCTGTATGATACCCGGCACAAGTTACTGCTGTCGATATTGTAAACTGTAAGAAAATCTATGAGTTGGTCAACTTCCCAAGTTATATAATACAATTAATGTTGAAAATTGCTTTTAAGGTTCGTTTCACCAATAAATGGTTGCTTAAGAATTCTGTTTTCTCTGGATGGCAAAAGTCGTTACTACTGAGGCTGCAAACTGGACGGCAGCGACAGCGAGATCTGGGCTGTTCTCGATGCCAGCGGGCGTGAGAGCGATTTGCCGCGGTTTCATACAAACTCAATACTAAATATCGTGTCGCGGAAATCGCTGCCCGCGCCGCTGTCGCTGTTCCTGCCGTCCAGTTTGCAGTTTGATTTGTGTAATGCTATAGTTCTAGCTGCTAGATTCATTTCGCTTAGAAGATGAATAAAATACTTTGATAGATGTTCAAGATGTGAATTATCGATTTTAATACTATTTTATTTCGACCAATCTTTCCATTTTGACCACGCTAGATCGTTTTAAGAGTTGATTGCCACCAGGAGGATTCCAGAATCGACTGACTCTCTCGCGGCCATATGTTTACTGACTCCAGCCTGAACCTACCAGACCTGCAAACACATGTCTTTCGTTTTTTTTTTTATCAATTATACATAAACTTCACGCCTTTATCCTTTATGGGGTAGGCAGAACACTAGAGGCTATAAAACCATCTGATGTCACGTTAGATAAAATTTGGTGGTATTCTATGACTGAGAGAGACTATTGCAGTAACAAGGGTCAGCCTGTCGCCCACAAAAACATTAATAAAACCTCTGTCTCTTAACTGACTATTACAGTTTGCTTGGGAAGAGAAGCAGCTGGTACATTCTGTTTTTCTTTCGAGAGTTATAATCTAACTAAATTAAAATGTCATCTGATAGAAGGTAATCTCACAATGAATTAACCAACAATCCCTGAAGCCTTATGATTGTTTTCACGTAATTATTGAAAGGGGGTTCACTCTTAATAGTCGCTTATTTAACACGCTTACATGAGAAGCTTCATATAACATAAAAATACTGGAAAAAAGAAACTATATGAACAAAGGCTAAGTTCCCTTAATTTATAGTATACACTTCACAAGCAGTGTTTTTCCTAGTTTAAAACATTGTAATACTAGCGAATATACATACAGCTTGAAACTTAGTAAAAGCGATTTTCTCATAACCAGTTTGAATTTTTTATGAGAACACCACTCTGAATATTGCATGACTTTACGTTCACATACTCTAGTCCCGAATAACATGAGACGTTGTGCAAGTCAGGATTTGGAAAGTCCGTGCAATAAGTATAAAAATACACTGTAAAAGCGACGCACTTTTAGTAATTAGTTTCTGAGGTAAATTTGCTTGAGTTTTAACTATGATTTCTGTTATACCTATATACCTAGGTAGCTCCTGCGATTTATGTTCCGTTATTATTTCAGTTCAGATTAATTCTGAATCTGTTTCAAATTAGATCCTATGGTTAAGGTTAAGTCAAGATAGAAGAATCCAGGCATTTACAAAATTGAACATGGCTGTGATTTCGGTTTTATTCAAGGCATACTTAGTTTTAAGTAACGTTTTTTAATGGCATAAGAAACAAATAAGCTTTTCGGGTTTAATAAAGATAACGTGTTTGCATGCTTAAGTTTCTGAATGCGCTCATTTTGGAAATCATCCATATTGGTATTTGAAACCTTCTTTTTGTCATCGAGGCTTAGCCCAAGGGCGAAGTTGTTTGCTATTGAAGAAGATCATTAGTAATAAAATGCATTGATGTTGTTCGCGCCAGTAAGGCGCTTTTAGTTTGTAGTTTAGGCTACCCGCATTTTTCTATTACTTTGACCATTAGATGTCATTCGCCGCATACATTTTATACTTCAGTACATCGTCATACAGCGTCACGAACGGTTCGCGTCTCACGTGCCCAACACGCGCCTGAAGGCTGTGTACTCATCATATAGATAGGGTGCTCCTTGATGCCCCTTGACCGCGCCGCCAGTGCATGATTCTCTCGCATGAGAACCCACAAACAAACCGCAAGTATTGGACTAAACTGCTTACGTTGTGAAGTGACGTCATATTACCCGGGCCCGGAAGAAAGAAGCAATAGAAGAAGCAGACGTACCGCTCCAGGGTTCGTGTATGGGTAAGCGTTGCCGCTCTTTCCGCTGTAAGTCTAGGATAGTCCAATTCTCTCTTTTTATTAATAGATATTAGATGCTCCCTAACCGCATTATACTCTCAACCGCATTCAAAGAGGGTGTGTATCCCTAGCGATCCGAGGGTGGTTATTTGCCTCCATACGAAGCAGTGGCCGCCACAGATGTAATAAAACAATAGTAAGACGGAGAAACAAATCTATAATTTTCAATGACTATCTTCAAATACTACTTTCGTTCCAACTCTACTTTTATTTATCTCACATCCAACATACTCAAACTATCAAAGATTCCATTGTTATTATGATAAACCTTACGGCCCTCAACTAAAAGTATAAAAGTTTTAGTTGAGATCATAAATATTGCTCACAGCGGCGTCTGTAGGGAAATGTGTTAACCGCGTATTACCCCGTTTTCAAAGGAATGTAGTCCAAAAAAGTCTTTGAGGATGTAAAAACGGCTCACTTGTGGACCGTCTTTTATCTCGGCAAAGATCTTTAGGGTGTGTTCAAAGTTTTACGAAATTTGATATTAGATATTAAAGTTTTAAAGCTTTTATTTTATTTTGGTAACTATCACTGGTTAAATAAGTACAAAAAAAAATAAAACTAAAATATATTTAGTAATATTATTATTTTAGGTAGGTATGCTTTTGTGTGTCTTAATATGTTTTCCTTAAATGTAAAGGTTACATTGCAAGAAGGAAAATTAAATTACCAGTTTTGAAAAGGGTGTACACTTTGGGTGTATATTTATTTATTTATTTTCCAACAAAATCCACAGCTCTTAATACTACTTAAATAATACATAAAGGAAGATTCTTAAAGCCTTTTATGGATTTATAGTTTCGTCGCGGTACTCACAAACAAATCACAATGTAAAATAAAATTCATTAAAAAATAAGTGGTTTGAAGAAAAGTAAATTTAAATCAAGAAGTAAAAAAAATATGAATCATTTCAAAAGTAAAATAGTAATCAAATGAATCGTAAAATAAAAGTCAAACTCAGTAAAAAATAAACATACAATTCATTTGTATGTTTATTTTTTACTTATTTCTTAAATTCTTTCACAGTAATAATTAGTGTTAAAATCACAAAATAAATACCTAATACAAATAAGTTCATAAAGTCCATCAAATTAAAAATTAAATAAAAAAAATAAATAAAAAAAATCGAATTAGTAAGCAAATAGAGATCAAATTAATTACAAAATAAAAGTAAAATTTATTACAAAACAAGAACAAATTCAATAAAAGAATTCAGAATAACTTCAAACTTATTCATTCACAGAAATAATTAATGTTTTAACATTATAGAAATAATTAATGTTTTAACATTAATTAATTAATCACAAAAGTATTTACTTATTTAAAAAAAAAGAAGTTAACTTTTGAATAAATAAAAAAAAAAGCAATGCAAGGCAATGTGTAAAGCTTTACTGATTTTATATTTTATTTAAGAAAGGAAGAAAGAAAGAAATCATTTATTTGCTGAGTAATATGGTCGTTATTTACATGGTAATTTAACATTATAGTGCAGCATACTCAACCGTACAACGGTTTGCAAATTTTTTCTATGACCTAAATCAATTACATAATACCCATCAACATTAATATTGAAAAAATAAAAACATAAATATCATTCATTTTTTTAATTATAAGGTCATAACAAACATAACAAATATAAAAATTATTGGTTGATATATTTTTCATCTGATGTCACGTTTGACAAATGAGGTATTATAATGATGGAGAGAGGCTATTGCAGTGACAGGGGGTCAGCCTATCGCCCACAAAAATGCCAATAAAACCTCTTTCCCTTAACTGACTTTTACAGTATGCCCGGGAAGAGAAGCAGCTGGTATATTCTATGTTTTTCTTTCGGTCCCACTCAAGCATGGAAGCTTTGTTGAACTCTATTGATATTCAACTTTTGGGCATATTTCGTTTTTGTATGTTTAACATGAAATAGATCAGTGTGTCTCGTTCTTTTGTAAGTTGCTCGAAGATTCGGGGTTGCGTTGATGAGTTCAGTGCTATGAATGGAGTCATTACATATATCATAAAGAAATAATATGTCAAGTAAGTGGCGACGATTGTAAAGTGGTACTAAGTTATGTTGCCTACAGGCGTCAGGGTGTGATATGTGTTCGTCTTTGTGTGTACGTAGTTAAGGTGTTTAATTACATCCCGAAGACATCCTGAGAATACTGTAAAAACACGAGCTATTGTTTTTGGTTTAAGTTATGAGAGAAGTGAGAGCTTCACCTTTAAGATGAAGAGCTTTTTTATTAAAGGAACTTTATCTATTAATTGTTTGAAAAGGAAACATAAACATGATATGAAAAAAATTAAGAACAGTTTACATATTATGGTACTATAATCGTCCTTTTAGGACGTCATATATTACATATGTCATATACTCGGGGCCATGTTGTAATGCATTTGAACCGAAATTCTGAGAATTGTACATTTTTTGTGTTCGAAACTTAATTTCTCAGAATAAATCCGAGGTTTTTGTAAGCCTTTGTGACCCTGGTTGTAAAATGAAACATTCCCTTATTTCTTACCATTCTGCTAAATGGGATCCTTTCCTCCAGAATTAAGCATCAAAGAATAGTTCTCTTCTCTCAAGAGCCGAGAGACGCACACTGCTAGATTCTTCACGTGTCGCCCGGACCCGCGCCGCCCTCATGTACAGTTATACTTTTTTTAGTGTATACTTTTTACCTCCAGTGAATCAAAACTTTTTGATGATTTTAGTAATTATCAGTTTATACGGCACTTAAACAAACAAATTTTTCAACTTTATTTTCTTAGTAAAGTTAATGAACTATGAAACCTGGATACATATACATTATCATGTGATACTGTTATATATTTATTTATATGAAAAGTCAGACCAACAACATTTACACATGCAAAGAATTTTAAGTTGATATAGTAAAATAACGAAAAGTGCTAATACATACAAACTGAGTCCAAATACCGCTGTTAGTGGGACTCAACCTCATATAATATTAGGCTTTCTTCGGTAATCGTAAAATGGCTCCCTGGTGTCCTCTACCGCTTGTTTGAATGTATTATTACACGTAATATAATAAAAATGCTTTATTTTATATATTTGGATTAGGTCCTAAGGTTTTGTAAGTTTTCTGGTTTATTATAGCGCGTTTTTTTATGTTTTTATGTTATGTATTATCCCCGGTCCGTCTAGTAAGTGACATCATAAAAATAGATCGTAATATTTATGATGCGATGCCGGTCTTTGAATTTAGCTAGAAATATTGTGATTATTAAAACTGGAAGGACAGTAATACCCGTCAGTAGTGAGGTGCTTTCACATGAAACAAATTAGCTAAAGGTTTTAATATATCACATAATACTAATTAAAAACACAGCAATTTATGACTTTTTCCACTAAAAATATCTGGCTACATGACAAATATAGCGACACGAATCATACCTTTTCATTGCTATCAAACTCTATACAGGGTTCATTTGTGGTCACCGGTTGTAGAACATTTGTAGAAAAGATTTTTGCAAAAAAAAATTTTTATGTTTTTTACAAGGAAATTTATATATCTGCTAACATGTTAAGCAAAATATGGTCACTCTAAATAACCATTACAATAAAGTCAACTACGCGCTACTACAAAACATCTCGTAGTACTACGTCGTAGTATTAACAATGAAATGCCGCGTCGTAGTAGCTATGTTCATCAACAGTGACTAGTGTAAACTTTTGTGGTTCCATATTTCTACTTTTTTGTACTGAGCGACACTAAAATAAATATGCAGGTATGTTTTGATTGTATCAAAGAAACTAACATTTTTATTTGGCGTATATTATAGTATCAAGTATTTCATATATTTTCTTAGGACTGAGATCCAAAAGAACATCCTTCGTTAAAGAAATCATACAACTAACGCAGAAGCACTCCTTGACGCACTGGGTCAATCACTCCGAATCACAATAGTTCAATCCCGACTCACTGGGACCCTGGCATTTATTTACAGTTGCAATCATTGTTTTACTTTTTTTAGTGTATAACTGATGAAGCCGCAGGGTTTCGAGGAAGAAAACTTCTGGCGATCTTCAACTTTTGTATATTTAAAGTTTACAAATAAGATAATATATTGTACTACATTCAATGCTACTAAGTGATGACGTGCACTCTGTGTCGAAGCGCATTGGAAGAGAGAGCTGCTCCGGCGCGTCGGTGATTATATACCAGGGGCGCGGGGAGTGCGGGCGGTGCTGTCGCGATGCTCGAATAATGATCCCGAATTTCCGGCCGTCGTGTTTATTTGGCGTAAACATCCTCCGGGGCGTTGAAAGCCTGCTTTCAACTTATTCTTCAAGCAGAAGGCAAATGCGGTTCAGCGCTCGTCTGATCGTATATCGGCGACTCTGTGTGCGTATATCGGCGACTCTAGGCACACCATCAGCTCCAGGGTACAAATTGACTATGCGGCCTAGTGCCCATGACATTGGAGGCAGGCCTACTTCTTGGACCAGCACGAGGTCTCCAAGCTTTAAATCCAACTTTCTGCTTTTCCATTTGTATCGGTGCTGAAGTTCTGTGATGTACTCCGCTTGCCATCATTTTCAGAAGCTTTGTTTCAATTGTTCAAGAAGCTTGAAGCGATTCAGCCTTCCTGGATTATCCTGAAGTAAGTCCGGACCAGGTATGGATGTCAGCGACCTGCCAAGGAGAAAGTGTGTGAGCGCTGTGGTATCATTAGGAGAGGAAAAAAAGGGGGGGAGAGGGGTCGACTATTTAGGATGGCCTCAACCTGAACAAATAGTGAGAAAAGCTCCTCAAAAGTTAAGTGTGCATTGCCCATAATCCTTTTTATATGGATGGCAGATTAAATGCCAGCCTCTGCATAGCCATAGTAGTTAGGAGCGTAAGCAAGTCAAAACAAAAAAGGTTACATCCTGATCAGATGCAAACTCCAATACAGGTGCAGAATGTTTAATAAAAAATACTATGTTTCAAATCAAAAACATACTTAGGCTTACTTCTACATAAAAAATCTAAGAGGCAATCTAGCAGAAGGCATAATATATAATATGTTCTAAGTGAACAAACTCAAGAGGCAAGTTACACAAAATTAAGACATAAATTGCACCTAAATTGCAAAATAAAATAAAAATGGTTGAGCCGTGCATTGTGCCAAGTTGCAACCCCTGTGACAGTGAGCTCAGACATATTGTATAATTGCTATAATAAGACCTGCATGTAAGAGGCGATTGTGTGTATATGTGAATATGAGCTATGTAAAATAGTGTTGTGAGTAAGTGATCACACATAACCTCCCCCCTGCTCTCAAGAGTCACTTGAGAGGCTATCAATGAAGATAAGATACTAGGCTTCAGTCATCATAATGTAAGTTTAAACTGATAGTTTGATTTGTGAATTAAAGTATATGATTTACTATGTGACAATGTAGGTATTTATTTAATATTGTTATCTCATTTTGAGTGAACTGTATGTGTTCCTATGAGAATAAAAGAATAGAATAAATTAATAATATAATAAATAAATTCTGTTTTGGTTAATTATTTTGATTTAATTTTTGTTTGAATTTGTGTCTATATTTATATGTGTCTGTAGGAATTTTATGTTCAGAATTGTGTCGAGATTTGTTTAATCTATAGTTATTGTGAAATTTGTTTAATTTTAATTGGAAATTATCCTTAGATTTAGTTAAGTTCTGAACTTGGTTGCATGGAATTGAACCAGTAATCAAACAACCCAGCTTAATATTTTCAAGTCCCGCTGCACCATCCCTATGGTCTGTCTGACCCAAAGAAGAGGAAGGTGGGGGTGTGTTTTGTGTTGCTTGTGAATTATGTTTGTGTTGTTTATGTTTGTGACTTGTTTGTTTATGTAATAAGGTGTTGTGTCGCCTCTTACATACCTTGCAACTGCCATATAAGTGACATTTAGAAATGATGTGGCCTGAGCGCAGGCAGTTCTGACACAGTTTATTGTTTTTAACATGTGCCCATCTTTCTTCTATGTCTAGGGCCATGAACACCCTGCATTTATGAAGTGGGTGCTGGCCTTGGCAAACAACGCACGACTTGCAATTGTTTACTGAAATATAAAATGATTTTATTTGATTAGAGGGTCCAGTATTGTACTTAAATTTATTATTATAAGATTTTTCAATCGTAGTCCTAGGCGGCAAAGGCTTATCGAATTTAGATCTGAACATGACCTCTAAAACATCAGCACGAGAGCTTAAAAAATCTTTAAAGTTAGCGAGTGAGGGAAGCTCTGATAGGCTGCATTGATGCTCCTCCCACTTAACACGGGTTAATTGATCAAGCCTCTGGGTAGCTAAATGTATGATAAGGCTGTCCCAATATTCAGTGGGTTGACCTAAGGTCTTAAGTGCTCTTAAATTTTTAGTTATGTGGTCACCCAGGTTTCTAAGTGCCTTATCAGACTCACGCTGTATGGGAGTGATATTTAAAAGTGAATTAATATGGTAAAAAGTTAATTACCGCTTATTATTATAGCGTTCGCAGAGCAGCTGCCAAGCACTTGAATAATTTAAATCGGAAACTTCAATATTCTGAATGATGCGGGCAGGTTCACCTTCTAAATAGGAATTTAAATAATAAAACTTATGCACTGGCTTAATACTAGGATTTTCATGAATAAGAGATGTGAATGAGTCATGAAACTCCAGCCATTTAAAGTAGGAGCCATCAAATTTGTTAATCCTAATTTGAGGGAGTTTAAAACTAATGCCATTATGGTTACCGCTGCTACAACTGGAAGCCTTGTCAACATCAAGGACATCAGGCTTTGAGAGCTCTAATATTTGCTGGGCAGTAGCAATGCTTGTCTGTAAAGCATCCTCGATAAGTTCCCTCTCTTGAAGTTCATCAGCAAGTGACTCTTCATTGAGCACCTCTATTTGAGTCTGCAGCTGCTCAAATGTGGATGTTAGTTCCAAGAACTTACTAAGTTTTAAATTAAGTTTATTAACTTCAACTTGATCGGTTAAAGGAGAATTTAAGGTGGTTAAATAATTTTTAAAGTTGGTCAGTTGACCCTTAATTGAACTGCGTTTAACCTTTAATGCAAGAAATTCTTTAGTGTCTAACACCATTTTAATTTATTTAAAAAACAACACTCAGAAAGTCTTGGAATTAACACTTATTAATAAACAACAAAAATAAAGTTTTATTAATTGGAAAAAACGCTTACGCCCCTTGTATAAGATGCTGAAGCTGGCAGCTGGCTGTGCAGAGGCGAAGATGCAAGCAGAGTTAAGCGGGCAATGCTGGAATGCAATGAAAATTTGTGTGAGCAATTAGGCAGACCAAAAGGCAATGGCAGTGCAGAGAAGGATTTAATTTGCAAATAACACAATGGCTGAACTTATTGACTTTAAACAACAATGAACAAGAAACTTGTTATAAATATCCGTGCAATATTTATTCAAAATGAGATTCTAATTATGAAGTGTTTGAAATTAAGAAGTAACTTGTCATGAATATGTGAAATATTAATAAACAAACTTTGAAATTGAGAAACTAAGGTTTAAAACAACAAACCCTTTATGAATATTTGTGCAATATTCTGAACTTAATCTTAAGTATAATATATTATGTTAATATTTGAAATTGAAAAGACAACCACTGTCTGAGGTGGTCAGTCCAGGAAATATGCTTTGAAAACTAAGCAATAAAAAATGTGTTGAAAAGACAACCACTGTCTGAGGTGGTCAGTCCAAGAAAAATATGCTTCAAAGCTAGGCAATAAATTGCAATAGACATCCACTGTCTGAGGTGGATTCTAAAATAAATATGCTTGAGAAGCTAGGCAATTAAAATTGCAATAGAGACATCCACTGTCTGAGGTGGAGTCTAAAATAAATATGCTTGAGAAGCTAGGCAATTAAAATTGCAGTAGAGATGTCCACTGTCTGAGGTGGATTCTATAAAAACATGCTTGAAGAGCTAGGCAATAAAATTGCATTGAAAAGACAACCACTGACAGAGGTGGCGTCTAGGTTATAGACTAGGCAGCCGTTAAAAGGAAGAGGCAGCCTAGCAAATTGAGGTGGGCCCCATACGCATTGGCGGGAAGTGTTACAAGGGATTAGGGAAAATAATAGCTTGGCTCACAACACTCCCCTGGTATGTGGACGCGCAGAACACGTGGATGGCGATGGTGGCATGATTATGCCACGCGGCGGGCGCAGCTGCAGCTCATGGCGGCGGCGCTCAGAAAGGCCACGTGGGCCACGTTGTGGTGGCAGCGGCGGCGGCGCTCGACGAGGCGTCGCGGTTCGGCGTGGCGCCAAGGGACGCTGTCAGCGTCAAGCGGCCGGCCACAAAGGAGACTGCGGCGGCGGTGGTAGTGGCGACGGCGCCGCCCCAGCAGCGGCGACAAGCGATGACGAAAACAACATCAGCGCACATGGATGCGCGTGGCGTGTCGTGGACGTCACACAGCCGGCCACAGGAGATTACGGCGGCGCGGCGGTGAAGGAGGCGATGGCGTCACTCTACAGCTGCGGCGGCGGCGGCGGCGAGCGCAGCCTCAAAGAGCGCACATGTGCGCAACGTGGCGGCGCTGAGCTCGGCGTGATGATGGCCCACCCGGGGGCGCCATATGATGAAGCCGCAGGGTTTCGAGGAAGAAAACTTCTGGCGATCTTCAACTTTTGTATATTTAAAGTTTACAAATAAGATAATATATTGTACTACATTCAATGCTACTAAGTGATGACGTGCACTCTGTGTCGAAGCGCATTGGAAGAGAGAGCTGCTCCGGCGCGTCGGTGATTATATACCAGGGGCGCGGGGAGTGCGGGCGGTGCTGTCGCGATGCTCGAATAATGATCCCGAATTTCCGGCCGTCGTGTTTATTTGGCGTAAACAATAACTGATTAAATTTTAATTTTAATTGCTTAATCGATTTAATTTTTTTTTTTATTTTTCACTTTGTTTTGATTATAGGATTACTTATTTCATCTTTAAATAAGGGCCTAGTAATAGAATATAAAATAAATAAAATAAAATCCTCAGACAATAACACCAACTAAATGGCTCCAAACTAAGCAGAACTTGTGTTATGAGATACCATGTAGCGAACAAGGGGGGTACCTAGAATATAAATACATGTTCAGATAAACGCCCAGACCCGGAACATTTTTTTTTGCGGAAATCAAACCCACGAACACTGGCGTCTGAGGCAGACAGTGTTACCCTATCGCAAAAGTGGTCGTCAAGAATAATCCTCGCATCATGAATTTGCTCGCCATTATTGATGTTATGTTATGTTATTATAAAATATTTTGTGTAGCGTATAGTTGGCTTGTTTGGCTTAATTTACATCTAATGGCAAATGTTCTTATTCCAGTAAACATAGTGTGTTTAAGGTTTAACAAATTCGTCTCACATTTGCATCATGAAATTGATGTTCAATTTGCTATAGTTTCACCGTAAAAGCCTCCAAACAAGCAGTAGATCAACCAGATTAAAAGCTTCATACGAGCCTAGTGGCTTCATACATTATGTTATGTTCTGTCGTCAAAGGTTACAGCAGGAAATGTGAATTGTTCCTGTAATAACAATAGCTACTGTATATCTTTGTCTGAAACATTCTAGGTTTGCAATTCGCTATCATAATAATGGATAATATTGGATCAAAGGGAGTAACTAATCCGACATCCCTACAAAGAAGTGACTTCTTGCTACAGGTATAGTTGTATCTACTATGCTCTATGGTTGGCATTTTTATAACTAAAATACATAATCATAATATAAATACATACATACATAACTTCACGCCTGTATCCCGTATGGGGTAGGCAGAACACCAGAGGTAATGAAACCATCTGATGTCACGTTTGACAAATTTGGAGGCATTATAATAGTGGAGAGAGACTATTGCAGTGACAGGGGGTCAGCCTATCGCCCACAAAAAAGCCTCCCATAACACCTCGGTCCCTTAACTGACTTTTACAGTATGCCCGGGAAGAGAAGCAGCTGGCACATTCTATGTTTTTCTTTCGCTCCCAGTCCAGCATAGAAGCTATAATATAAATAATAATAAATATTTCTGACACTCACACAACATTATCTAACCCAAATTAAGTTTCTTAAAGAACTTGTGCTATGGATACTAGATAACTGATATACTTAAGAAATATATAAACATACATATTGAATAAATACATATTTTTTATTAGAATAAACTTAAATAAACATATAAACGTCCATGACTTGACGACTAATATCTGTGTTCATCACACAAATTTCCGCCGCCGCCGGGTTTCGAACCCAGGACCTCTGGCATAGATGGCAATGTAAGTTACCGCTACACCAGCCGGTCGTTAATGTTCATAATAAGTTGTAATATAGGTAAACAGATGAAATATTTCGTGTAGTTTTTAAAACTGTCACACGTATACCATGTAGAGTCCAGATTAACATGCTAAAAGTCCTCGAGGATCGGGGATGTGGTGATAGTATGTGTGGGGGGGAGGGGATAAAGGTGCCTTTTTCAGATTTTTGCCTATATCTCAAAAATTTGTACAACATACATACATACATACATAACTTCACGCCTGTATCCCGTATGGGGTAGACAGAACACCAGAGGTAATAAAACCATCTGATGTCACGTTTGACAAATTTGGAGGCATTATAATTTGTACAAATAGCATAAAATTTGGTTTTGAAGTTTCTACGTAGGTACTATTTTCTAATTATTTGGTCAATAAGTTATACAAAGTATAACTGAGCCAATTTTGAAAGTACAGGGATTATTTCCATTGAATTTTCATTTTTTCCCGGGACTACCAATTAAAAACAAATGTAAAACATTCGTAATCAAATGATAATGTTTAAAACACACACAAATGTTTAATTAATAATATAGCCGACTTGAAAATCAATATAGCAGTTGAATCATATTTTCCAATAAAATCTCCTCTATTTTGATAAATTCGCTTTGAGCAAAAAGTTTATTTCGATCTTCCGTTTTTCCATCCTCTTTGAATTTTTCAGAAAACTTCCTTTCACTAGGGTTGCCAAAATAATAAATTTTAGATATTTAAGGAGAGCACTCTGTACTTGATTCTGATCATAATTATGTGATAGAATAGGTACTTACTTAATTTTTCACCCGAATTCCCTATAAATAAATAAGGATTCAAAAATCGAAATTGAAACTATCGAATTTCACTATTTGTTCGAAAGTACTAAATCTCGATTGCAAACTTGATCAATAACATAAAATTCTGACGTTCAATTTCAATATTACCTATATGCTACATACCTTTAAACAACGAAGATAAAATTATATCAAAAATCAAAGACGTTCTGAGCTGGCTTTTATAACGTTACTTTATACTAAAAATTTTGAAATTGATATTCAAAATTCACGTAAACATTGTTAATACTTTTTAGTAAATACCAAAATCAACCTTCCGCATAAATTTTAAAATATGTAAATCTTATCAAGTCAAATAGTTCGTTTAATAGATTATCTAGACAGAATTCAATCATTTTTCATAACAGGCATTAAAGTATATTATAAAAATAAACAATTGTCAACGGTATTATTAATTTTCAAACTAGAAAACTTACTAGATTAACTAAAAAATAAAATTTAAAACTAAAACCCGACTACACGCTTTAAAAGTAGGAAACAAATAATAAATAGCCTGAGCTGAAATATTTATGTATTTTATACGTCATACTGATAGAGATATGTTCACAGGATAGCCGTGCTCGTATGCCTCTTTGATTTAATTTTAGTACGAATTAAAATAAATCTGATTTGCTATAACAGGTGGCATACGACCTATACAGTAAAATCTTAAATAGTGAAATAACTCAAAAACGGAAAATTTTAGGAGGGGTGGTTGTTTAGTAAAATGTTTCATTTTGAGATAATCCATAACCCTTGAACAGATGCAGTAACTCTGTATATTTTACTATCATTTGCACGATCTGGACTATCGAATGCAAAAAGAAAATATAACTCCATATCACCTGCTTAGATTATTACATTTTAAAACAAACATACAAACCCTTAATCCTTACTTCATCAGTATAGGTTATTATGATTTAAAAAAAACATAGTATAAGAAAGAAAGAAATAAGCAAGAAATAAAGTTTATATTCTTAAAATACAAAAGTTTACAAACACAGAAAAATAATTAAACACAATTTGAGACAATAGGCCATGCCTCAGCATAATGCTACTGGAAACAATTATTTCCAGTCGCGCTGGTTTTCAGGCACAGCCGTGGTGGACTACTTTAATATCGTTAACATAAATTATCATTAAGTCCATTCGAAGACATCGATTATTTAAATCTGTATTGGTTAGGTATATGTACATCTAGAATCACTCGGTGTAGGCATTTATTCCATCTAAATTCGGCCAGAACCAACATCGGACTGCGTGCTCCACTCTATAGAATATGTAATTTATATAACAAAGAACTGACTGATTTGGACATTTTTACGTGCTCCCTTGCCAAATTTAAAAATAGTTCAAAACACTATATCTGTAATACGTAACTCCTGCTAACATTACATTCTATATTAATTTAACTTTGAATTTGCAATTTCTCTTCTTTTTAATGGTTTTAATTTTTTTCTTAATGTGTATTTAATGTGTTTTTTTTAAATATTGTAAGTTCATTGTGTAAAATCATTATGATGTTCTCAGTGAGACTGTTCAAGGAAGCAAATGTAATTGTAAATTTATGCAATTGTTAATACCTATTATATCGTTTGTTTCTGTTTTGTCTCCATGTAATAAATAAATAAATAAATAAAAAAAATAAAAAAAAATGCAATAATAACAATAAAAGCATTAATCTATTAAATATTATTATAACTGTGAACCCTAGCATCGGTCAAGCTGAGCGTCACTTGCTTTGCATCTCACAGAAGCTGCCTCCATAAGGAGATAAATCCAAGCAGACTCGCGCTTGTTACACAATCCTTTTTGGAAGTCTACAATATCTTAAGTCGGTTTCCTAAAGCTGATTTTCGTCTGTTGTCTGAAAACGGGGATTTAAAATTAAATGACAAGTCGATTTAGTCTGGTTGCGAGAAGAATGCTATTTTCGTATTGTCGGAGATTTAAAGTCTAAAGTTACAGATTTGATGAAAGATATGTGACAAATTATAAATGTTAGGTTCGGAAAAAATTGACGCACTTGTCATGAAAGATGAAGTTATTGCAATAAGCTCTCCATGTAGTGTTTTGAAATAAGAAATAATCATAGTTTTACAACTGACTTCCAAAAGGAGTCTCTCAGGAGGTTCTCAATTCGTGTGTATGTTTTTTTTTATCATTTTAGTCAGCTGAAACTGTTTAAGTTTTCACGGACAGAATTTACGAAACATAAAATATCATGAAATTATATATATTTTTAAATTTAACAACAAAAACAGTTTTAAAATTTGGCACATGTATTTAGTTATCGTGCTATCTTAATAATGGTGGAACCTCAAATGTAAATTCTATGCACGACAAAAAGAGGATATTGTGCCAGTTTTGCGATGTCGCAAAAGGGTGCATAAGTAATTAACAGACTCTGTGGTGCAGTGGTCGAGTGTTTGGCTGCAGAGGGAGTGGTTCTTAGTTCGAGTCTCAGCCAGGCACTCAACCCTGAAGAAGGACTCCATTTGGGCCCAAAACTAGTAGGACACTTCCAACAATAACGTATGACTCAGCTAACATTTGTAAATTTATCTATGTAGGTATTACAATATTATAACTAGTCCCATTATGTTACAATGTATCACTTAACTGGGCACTGCTTTTGAGATCCATTTTTCTACAACATGTAAAATCTTACTGTAAGTGAATGCTATTTATCTTCACCAACAAGTTTGTCTTAGTTACTACCTATAAACTTACCTACTTAAAATTGCACAAAATAAAAGTACCATGTATTCGACGAAAAATAGACAAACAAATAAAATTAACAACATTTAGGAAAACAAACTAAAATAAAACAAGAAATTAGAAAAAGACAAAAGGAAAACCATAACACTAATTTGACGCCGAAAAGCTTGACCTCAGTGTTATGCTGAAATTCATAAGCCACGAATTTCAGCGCTGATTTTCAGTTAAAGCAAGAGTAGTGGAGTTGACGGACGCTTCTGAGCAAATAATTAACTTTAACTTTACATTCCGCAGGCAAAAATCTCTTTAGAGTCTTCTTTCATTAAATATTTAATCTAATCTCTCCATAATAACATAAAAAACGCACGTTGATCTATCTTCCAAGTCCGTGTACTTACCTTATACGAGCGTAAACAAACCAAACAGTGAGAATCTCTTACAGCGAAACTTCAGCAAATAAGAAAAGTTTCAATTGGTGTCATTAGCCATTGTGTTCATGGGAACACGCGACGATGTTTGAATATCTAATGCTGGGGGAACATGATACCGAGGTGCAATATAAATAAAATTTAAACTTATTTTGATTTGTTTTTAAAAACTATTGTATGGGAGACTGGGTCAAAGCCATATAGCTAAAGATCTGGGCATGTAGTTTATCCGTTTAAAAATGCAAAGATATTAAATCAGCATATATATTCAGTCAGAATTACCAGGTACCCATTAAAATTAACATATTTTTGATAAAAATGAAATTAGACAATTTCAATTAAAAAGCAAATAACTACTTTTTCCGGTTTTGCCCCGACCGCTGGGTACACCGTATACTATATACGATATTGCACCGGAATTTACCGTGTGACATTGCATCTTGTGCAAAAGAGGTCATCCACCTCCCGTGTAACACAGCTGGTTCAGCCTTCATGGGCCCTACCTTGACAGCGTATACATTTCACGAAGTCGAGTTGTGTAGTGGATGTTGATGAGATCATGTCTTGACCAACTCTATGCGCAGTGGAAGTTGTCTTGAATGACACATTGAAAGTTGATAGAGTTTTGTCAAAGAGCAGCGCTGATGAAAAAATGATAATAATTAGACTTTTCCATCTGAATCAAAATCGTATATAACCGGTTTTACCCCATTCCGTATTGTCCCAATACAATTGTAGCACAAAAACATCATTCACTCACACATAGTCAATACAAACTTGCCGGAGCAAACATTGCATTTATGAAAAAATAAATCACCTACAACATAGTTGATTAGTGACTTAACTGTAGTGTGTGTACAATTCACAATCACTACTTGTATTTTCACGAAAATACAATCAAGACTACCTTATAATACTAAGTTAAATAGCTCCAAATTGCGTAAGCCTACAACGATAAATATTTGTTTACTGTTTGATATGCACCTTTGTTTGGCTTATGCGCACGATATCCAGGTATACGGTTTGGTCCAGGTTTCCCCTATTCATGTTTTTGAACCGCTGAAATAATTATATTTGGATGAAATTGTGGATCAGTCAAATTAAAATAACTAGTACCTAATATGAATTTGTCATCACATAGTTGTACGATTTTGTAGATAAGAAAAATAATAAAGAAAATCGCCCTCTACCGGGACTCGAATTCTGGTTTCGGTAGCGAAAAATTAGCGCGGTCGCCCGGCAACCGCACGGCAAGCGGGCACTTATAAAAAAACATGAAAACTTGTCGGGACCGATTACCTGAACCGAGCCAAACAGGTTCTACCAAGAACAGATTAACCTCTTTCCTTAAATAAGTTTATCTTTTTTTGGCTGATTCATCGACTTCATCTTCATTCACCGTAAAATAAATTTGAGGTCAAATGCGAGCACACAAAAATACTCTTCACTAAAAGCAGGGATAGTGATTTCCTCTACCATTGTATTCAGATAGCTGTAATCCTAAGCTGGGCGTCCGTGGTGCCCAGTCAAGAATTTAAAAAAATACCGGCCACTTTGTTTTGGCTGCAAACCTCTTGATTTCTAACCCTTTTTTATCACGATTTGACTATATAACTGAAACCAAAAACTAATATCAAGAATTCATTTTCATTTTCCCTCTAGGTATTTCAAAATGCGAGATCCAGTTGAATTCAAAGCGATCACTTTCCAAATGCTGACCTGACTAATTGGACTGATTACTTCATTTCTCAATTTAGGCTTTGAATTCCGGTCCCGCTCCGGACCAAAGGACTGCGTTTATAAACACACCTTTCATCGTTTCCAAGAAGAGAAACTATCTCAAATTGACTGACACGGAGGATCATGCAAATTTGGTAGAACTTTATTTGGGAAATCAATCAAAAATTGAAGATAGTTCTTAATCAAATCAACTCTTATATATTATCTAATCAAGATAATTTATCGCATTGCCAAATCACATGCTGGTAAGTGACGTTGAAGTCGAGGATTTAAAGTACTAAAATTGAGGTAGTAACATTACTTTTTTTATCAAGTTAGAAATACACTACAAAAGACACGTAACCATCGACGGGTTTTGTTAAGTTTTTGCATTCAAAATGCTCAATTATTCTTGAATAACTGAAAAATGTCATAAAAATCAAATTATATCTGCATTTATCACAATATCCACCCCACTGGGATTTAAATTCAGGATCAGGCATAAAAAGGATAAAAAATAACCTCTTACTAAGAAAGAGGATACTCATGAAATTTTAATGAACAACATTAAGTTATTCAGTGAAATACTCCTCGTTTTTTCTTTTTTACTTCTTATTTTACTAACCAATAAAAAATATTGATTCAAGTTCTTTTTAAGAATAAGTTATATAAAATCTTAAACGTTATGTTTTTAAAGAAACTTTTCAAAGAAAATATCGATCGATTGCTTAATTTAAATTGAATTTTATAACGAACTTAATTGAAAAATACCATCATGAATCTTCTTTCCCCAAAAGTAATTTATTCCCAAAACCGTACGGGGCTAAAAATAATAACGAAAAAATATACAAAGCAATCATCCTCAATGAACCGAAAACCTATAAGCGTAAACCAATATGTTTTACACGTTGTATTCAAAGTATCAACACAAGAAGTATCTATTTAACCCGATTTTATACATTTGATTGCATCGCCTGATTGTCAGATTATTTGAAGCCCGTGTGCTTACATCGTCGACTTTATCGTCGTCCTCAATTATATGTGCAATAATTATAAGTGCAAAAGCGGGTTGAAGCATAAAAAAAATAAAGCACGTATCGGACGGGTGAGGTTTCCGTTCGTTAATTACTTACAAATTTTCTGTAATTTTTCTTTAATCGTTGTATTATCCTTTACTTTTGACCATATTCCATGAAACTAGGTTCACCGGAATACCGCCAATATGGACTGGGAGCGAAAGAAAAACATATAATGTACCAGCTGCTTCTCTTCCCGGGCATACTGTAAAAGTCAGTTAAGGGACTGAGGTTTTATTGGCGTTTTTGTAGGCGAGAGGCTGACCCCCTGTAACGTTGTTACATGATGCCTAACATGATTTTGTTTCCGCCGTCCTTACAATATTATTCACCGCTAAACAAAGCGGGTCCTAACGGTCTTTGCACTTCGGACTCGTGCGCACTCGGGTCTCGGCTGCATGCCCCACTGTCCCTCCGCCGACCGCCATATCCAATATAGTACTCTGTGGCCATATCGCTGACCGTTCTCGAGCTAACGAAGCTCGAACGCCGCGCCGCTCTGTGCTCCGAGTCCCTACCTTGGGAGACTTAGTGACGACCGGCTGGTGTAGTGGTAACATACATTGCCTTCTATGCCACAGGTCCTGGGTTCGAATCCCGGCGGCGGCGGATATTTGTGTGATGAACACAGATATTAGTCGTCAATTCATGGATGTTTATATGTTTATTTAAATTTATTCTAATAAAAATATGAATTTATTCAATATGTATGTTTATATATTTCTTAAGTATATCAGTTATCTAGTATCCATAACACAAGTCCTTTAAGAAACTTAATTTGGGCTAGATAATGTTGTGCGAGTGTCAGAAATATTTATTTATAAATTTAAAGTTCTACATCTCGTCTACAGAATATCTATCTACATCTCGTCTACTTTATTTGTATAAAGACCCCGTTTTGGGTACGTAAAGAATAAATTCGTTATTTATATAATAACATGTAGGGTACCTAAAATTTTATTAAATGTATTCAGTATTTGCAGTTTTTTTAAGCAATTTACATAATAAGCACTTAGGTGATTATGCTTGGCTTCGTTATCACGCTTGCAATCATATAGTTTTAGATACGTAGTATATAAATTGGAATATGTGTTTTCTATGTTTGCCTGTAAACTCCGATCCTGATTTCTTCTTCTGACGGCCACCACACCAACATTGCACCTTCCCTTTTAAATAAAGAGTGGTTGCCGTACAGATCGCTAAGCATAACAGGCAATTATTAACCTACCGGACGTTGATTCCAGGGTTACACCGCATTGTGCGTTGTGATATCCGACGCCGGTCTTCGCTGGCTTTAGATTACTAGCGCCGCGACACTACTTGACCGCCGCCGCGTAGCGACGCTTTTGCTATGGGGCTACCGCTGCGCCGCCGCTGCTGGAGAACCACTATAGTTACGAGGGAAGTGCTAGCGTACGAAGCGAAAGTTAGACGGGCTATATAGGACATGAAAAAAAATTCTAATTTACTGCTGACTTGGGTGTTTAATTCTACTAAACTCCAACACTTCGCACCTCTGTCACTGCAATAGTCTCTCTTCATCATAATACCTCCATATTTGTCAAACGTGACATTAGATGGTTTTATAGCCTCTTGTATTCTGCCTACCGCATAAGTATTTTAGCTTTCGAGTCCTAAAATTGCAGCTTAAGATATTAATTACAATAATAAAGTTACAAGAAAATTTAAAAAAACAACAAACAATATTCGAGATTTAGTTAAAATTAAAATACAAAATAAATGAAATCTCACAATATAATTTGAAAGTCAAAATTTAAATCGAAATCTAAAATTAAAGTCAAAGCCAACGTAATATTCAACAATCCAAATCCAAATTAATGTCACAACTTAAAATAAACAAAATAAATATTGCAATTGATGTTAAAATTTAATTAAAATATTGGAATAACATTCATACATACAAGATTTACATACATAGGTATAATATAATTATGTGGGAATATCAGGACCAATATCCAGTGTTTATCTACTTATATGCAAAATTTCAGTTCAATCCGTACTTTTTTGACGCCACTTGTGCCATGGACTCAAATTTGTTGACTGTCATTTCTTTGACATACGCTCGAAAGCCCAACATGGTTAGTGATCGGACTTTCTGAAAAGTGAAAGTGTATTCAGCGGAAAATAGACACACTCGTTGAACTCGTCCCAAGCGGACACTTCCCATAAGGTCAAATTTCAGGGTCATACAATAAGAAACATACATCCCTCAAACAAATTGAATCCTCAGCTCAATGAAAAGATCCCAAATTAATCTTTTCAATGTCAATGTAAAAAATTTCAAAAAATAAAAACATAATACAATGTTATTATGTTTTTATTTTTTGTTATGATTCTAACTTCATTTTACACGAGCATAAAATTTTTGAAAGTTGTACAGTCAAAAAAGTTTTTTAACAGATGCTTTATGCCAGATTTTCAGCAAGAAAATAAATGTATAGTTATACACCTTGAATCTGATGTATACGTTTGGCCAGTTGTTCATAAGCCAGTCTAGTTGTATTGAAAACAAAATTTCACACAAATGTACGGGACATATCTGGCTGCATTAGAATACCCCTTTACTGTATCGTTAATATTACTTTGAAGTTACATAGTAGCTGACTAGGTAATATTTTTTTAGAGAACACATGAAAAAGAGTTTGTGTATGAAATTGTATGATTCTCCTGTATATTTAAAGTTAACTTTAGGGCTTTTTTTGTCAAAACACTTCCCGTTTGCGTTCGCTCCCGAACGGTCGTGTCTGCGGCCGCTCCCGAGTGTTCGTATTGCGTTGCCCTTGTTCCCTCCCCCGCACTCGTGCGGGTAAGGTCCCAAGTTAAGCTCTTTCGGAAAGTTTTCTCTTGTGGAGGCTGTGTGGTGTCGTGGCTTTTCAGGGCGGACCCGACTGCTGCCGGCCGAAGCATCGCTGGTCAGGTGGATACGTAACCGTGACAACTAAGCCTGATCGTCCGCCGTTCACCGACAATAGGTCCGTACTAGGTCATTTTCTTTTTCAGCGCAGTTTGTGCAGCCATTTGCCGTTCACCGGCACACAGGTTCTTGTTAGGAATAGGCTTTCTTTCAGAATAGTTCAGGTTCCCCGAGTTCGATGGAGTCCTCCGTTAAATCCAGGGATGAGTCCGATATGTTGAAAGAGATTCGGGCCGATGTAACTCAGATGCTCAATCTCCGATTCCAAGAAATCCAGCTCCAAATTCAACAAATGCTCACGTTAGTCGCATCAGCTCGTCAGGTCCAACCCACGATCCTCCCGGCCACTCAGGCCTCCACCGCGTCTCTCCCGGCCACTCCGTCTTCACTTAGTATCCCAACAGATTCTCCGGCGTCTCCAGATCCCTCTGAGCACGTCGTTCCTATTTCAGATTGCATGTCGGTAGACTCCACCGCATGCAAACGGAAAACTACCCCGCCGGGCAGCGATTTCGACTCCGCTCCATTAGTTCCAGAATCTCCTGCTCCGTTCACCGAGGTTCGAAAACAATCAAAATCAAAAAAGAAGAAGAATGAAGCTTCTTCGACTTTATCTCTATCCGTTTCAGCTGCTCCAGCCGCTGTTCCTGCTCCGCAAAATGTCGCACTGGCGTCTGCCCCTGCGCCTTTTGTTACAGCGATCCCAGCGTCCCAGCCTGCGTCGCAATCAGATTCGGCTCCGCCGAAAGTCAAGTCTCCGCCCCCCGTCTTTCTACGGGACAAAAGCCGCTGGACCGAGGTCTCAGATCTCTGCAGTAGACACAATCCCAAGATCCAGTATAGTAAGGCATCCAACGTGGGTGACTCTATTAAGGTCGTTGTCAATTCCATTTCCGATTTCAGGAATCTTACTCGGCTTCTTGCTGATCACAAGCTCGAGTACCACACTTACGCCCTCCCTGAGGAGCGTAAGATTCGTGCCGTCCTCAGGAACGTGCCGTTCGAGCTCTGGAACGAGCAAATCCATCCAAGAGGGCTTGTCTTCTCAAGGCTTCCCCGTCGAATCTGTGCACAAAATGCACAGCCGCCGAGGCAAGCAGTTCCCACTTGCGCTAGTAATCCTAGCGAAGAGCCCGCAAGGGCAGTCCATTTTCAGAGACAAGCCCACCGTGTGCGGTCTCTCCAACATCCGCGTCGAAGTTCCACACAAGCGTGGTTTCCCAGGTCAGTGACACCGCTGCCAACTGTATGGTCATGCGGCGGCAAATTGTTTTGCTTCCCCTAGGTGCGTCAAGTGTCTAGATCCGCATGGTACTAAGGAGTGCTCTCGCACTCCCGAATCGCCCACCGCTCCGTTCTGCGTCTTGTGCGGCCAGTCAGGTCAGCCAGCTCCGATAAATGATCAAGAACCTGAATCAAGGTACCAACGCCGAGTACCAACGCCGCTGTGCCATTGTTTACATCGAGTCCACATTATTTAATTGTTTTAAAATAGAAAAGTGAAGAAACGTTTTTATATAAGTGCTGAATACCTTGGTTTTTCTCTCGAATTTTATAATTACCATGGAGTTATATCATTAAATTGAATAGTTATCACAATTAATAAATAACAGTTATGTTGTTCAAAGTGAAGTGATTAAGTTGGAAAAAAACAGTTATACAGGAATTTCGTCATTTCAATACGTACCAGTGCTTTCAAGATAACAGTTTTATTTAATTAAGTGAGCTAATTAGTGCCGAAATCAAGAACTTATCAAATTCCAACCTATAAAATTGCTAAATCATTGCCGATAATTTGCACTTCTTCACCGTTTTTACAATAAGCGCCATCTATTATTTTGGACATTAAGCTTTTGATTGAGAATCTTTATTCATAACATCATTGAACTGTGAAGCAAATAGAACAAAGTTACACTGATAGATGGAGTGGTAATAAATTTTGCAAAATTAATTGTTTTCGTTCCACGGATACAATTTGATCACGGCGAGTATATAATATATAAATATATATTTTTAAATACTACACTATGTCTTCAAATGCAAATAAAAATACTTGCGAGGGATGTTGCCAATCAGTATTTAATAAAGACTTCTTGATCTGCACTATATGTAAATCTGTCTATTGTGACATTTGTTCGAGTATACCTACAAAGAGGCTAGTGATAGAAAAAAAAAGGAATCAATGGATGTGTGCTAAATGTAAGTGCGCTCTACCAAGAAGCGATAGAACCAACACGCCGATAAGGTCAGTCAGTACTGTTGATATGGTTAATCAGACTGAAAGCGATCAAGTTACTCAGCGTGGGCGTAAGAAGAACCTTAGACAGCATTCACCAATCCATCCACAGTCGTCGGAAAATGTTTCACAACCTATTAGTGTATCGGAGGATGGTCTACGTTTATTAATAAAGGAAGAAATGACTAAAGTTATTAAACAGCAAATATCCGAGGTCTTGACAGGAGTCAAGACGTGGGTATGCTCGGCTTCACTGAGTGAGTCACCACACTGTCTGGGCATTCTATTTTCCGTTAGCCACTGGGGTTAACAGCTTATAGAATGCCCATTCGTCCGTAACAGGATTCATCCTCCTCCCGCTAAAGCTTGCTTTACTGGTTAAAGCTTGTTTTAGGGGGTGCCAAAACTTTCTGTGGCGGGAAAAAAAAAAAAGCTTTTTTTGTTCACAAGGGAATCAAAAATTTACTATCAATATTTTGCAATTACTAGCATTAAAATATTCTGGTTATAACGTTTTAGCTTATAAAAAGCGGTAATTGTGGTCAAAGTATTTAGTGTAATTAATTAAAACCACAGAATGCGGTAATATGTCAATTCTGCCCTTAAGTTGATTGTTCGTAGAGTGAGAAGCTAAAATTCTGCTATATATATATTTTTGTGAACATTGTTTTAGATAGAATTTGAAACGAATCGTTCTTACTTTTATTTTACTATCATTGACATGACATGTTTTGTTTTACTATCATTCAAAACATGTGATTCAACATCAAACAAGCTGCAACCGAGTGGAGCAGGCGGCGCTTTTCTTATATGATTTAATTCATTATAATGTAACGTTACGTTACTACAAAATGTTACAGGTCGGTCGCCACCTTACAGTAGAGTTAGAAAAGATGGCGTTGATGATTGACAACTTTTATATCTGTCAACCTGACGCTTGACACCTACTCTACCAAAACATCAAGCTAAATTGGAGTACATGGAGTACTGGAGTCACCTTTGGGATGGTTCTGCCTAATACCAGCTCGAAGCTCTAGACTCTGTTGACCGAAGAGCCCGTAAAGTCATAAATAACAACAATCTTACAAATAAAAAATTGCAGACGCTGGAGCATCGTCGTAAGGTTGCTTGTTTGGCAGTATTTTATCGGCTACATTTTGGTGAGTGTGCGAGTGCTCTTTTTGACTAAATCGAAACCACTCCTTTTTACCACCGGACTACCAGACGCAGACAGAACTTCCATCCCTATATAGTGGATTTACCAAGAAGTCGAACAAAACGCTTCGATAGCTCCTTTTTGGTACGGATTGCCAAGGTGTGGAACAATCTGCCTGCGTCTGTTTTTCCTGACCACTACAGTCCTGGAACTTTTAAGTGTCGAGTGAATAGGTTTCTCGTGGATGGACGTGTAACATCATAGTCTTTATGCGCACTTTCCATCAGGTGGCATGGAAGACAAACGTCCTATCCTAACAAAAAAAATATATAATTAGAGTTTAAGGTTCGGCTAAAAAAGTATTTACAGATATACATAACTTCATGCCTGTATCCCTTAGGGCGTAGATCCATCTATACGGCGCTCCGCCGCACCGTGCCTTGGCGTCTTCAGAGGGCAGGTTAAGCAGTCGATCTCGGGTGCTGTATACTTGTATACAGTAGTCGTTAGGGTTTATCAGAAGCCATTTCGTCGCCCTGAAAATTCTGACATCCACCACCCAACACTGAGCCAGCTTGGTGGATTATGGCCTATACCTCCTCACCGAGCGCCGTCATCCAGGGGAGAAACTCATAGGATTGAGTGGGCCCATTACAAAATAGTTGTGATAATACAGTAAAAACACATTTATTTATTTAAAACTTTATTGCACAAATAATTGGAGTACAATGGGCGGACTTAATGCCGTTTGGCATTCTCTACCAGTCAACCACCACAAAATCAGAGAAGTTAAATAAGTGGTGCAGATTATATTAAAAACTATAATATATACATAATTAATAATACACAACTACATAAATACACATACATATATACTCTATACTATAATATGTATGAAATATATACATAAAAGCTATCAAACATATATGAAAATAAACAAAGTGAAAATTAGGATGATACATTTGCTATCTTGAAAAAGTGAGCTCTGAAGCATTGTTTAAATGCCAGTTTGCTAGGGGCTTTTCGTAGGAATACAGGTAACTTTTCCCACAGTCTTATTGCCTGAATAACAAAAGAGTTTGAAAGAAATCCAGAATGGTGTAAAGGAATATGCAGGCTTAGGTTATCAGAAAATCGGAGATATCTATCATGTGATGAACCAAGATACTACAAAATGTTACAGGTTTATTTTTAAATATTTATTTTTAAATATTCCGGGGCGCATGGATCATTTAGAATATAATAAAGCATGCAGAGTATTCTGAGATGCCAACGTTGTCGAAGAGGAAGCCACCTTAGTTGTTCTCAAAATATGGATACATGATCGTACTTACGTATATATACAGATATTCGGTATGTACACATAGGTGGTCTTATTGCTGACGAGTGATTTCTATATAGAGTAACATAAACCTTTGTCATCGTAAAGTATGGAAAATAAATAAATAACGCTACGTTAGGTATAAGCTGTATAGCCTCAACTAGCGTTTGACTAAGAAGAGCTGTGATAACTTATTTAGAATATATGTATTTCTCTATATTAAATCTTTTTTAATACTTTTAATCCATAAAAGGCATCAGACCCAACATTTCGCTTTTCAAGCCATTGCACTACAGAGACACAGCCGAAGGTATTTCTGTGTTGTCAGTAGGTTGCTAAATAGTATTTAAAATAACATAAAATATATTATATACGGAACACAACATCTGTGAAATGCCGATTCTATTCTGCCGATTTCTATTCAATGAATAAGATAACAAGAAAGAAATTACATAAATATTTGATGAAAGTCTAATAATCGTAAAATTCTAAGTATGGAAGTATAATGTATTTTGTTGACACATATTTTGTACACATGATGGACGTTTATTTCAAGAGTTGCGTACAAAAGGGGTGCTAACAGAAGTCTACATTGTCGGATTATTACCTAGTTCTTGTCGCACTATTACCTACGAGTAGTTCGGCTGGCATATTTTTGATGGAGTTATTTTTTTGAATACTTATGGGTAGCCAGATAATATTAATACACACGTTACTCTCCCGATAAACTATTTTAGTTATGGGCGCTACTTCTTTACTACTTTTACTTTCATTCATTTTGTAATGAAGTGAAAGAATCGGTATTACTTAAGTTTTCTTAACTTAATTTGTTTTTAATAACAAGGGATAAAAATAATTGATTTGGTTGAATAGTTGTTGTGTGGTCCCAAAGTAAGCTATTAATAAGCTTGTAGTAAGCTAGTTGCTTGTGTTATGGAGATTTCACAGCGGAACTAGGGTGTATCACAGTATTGTGATACACATGAACCCAAAAAAAAAGACGATTCTATGTGTTATGTTTACTAATGTTTAAATTAGCTGAAGAAATATAAAATCATGCATATTAAATATATAGAGTCAAGTAGGCGCAATTGACCGCCTAAGAAATTCGTAATCTTCTTGAAACTTTTCGAGAAAAAACGGGGCGTTTCCATTATTTTTCTGTAATTTCTTGGTACTCAGAGCTACTTTCCATAGGTAATTATTTGCATATTTTCTTCAGATTTCATTGGAGTTATAATATCATCAGCAATGTGTTATAAATTTGTAGTATTCAAGATAATAACAATCAAAAGTAACAAGAATTCATAATTTATCGAAAAATATGTTATGGAATGAGGAGTTATGCAGGTGAAATATCACGAAACGTAAGTATATTATATAGAACCACGTTCTGATGCCCTTGTGCACCTACTTAAACCTTATATTAATTAGGCTCAGAAGGATTTAGGACACACAAATTTGTCGCCAACCTTAAAAAAACTTTTCCTAGATTAGTTACTTTTGAGCTAAGATGCCAGACTATTATTATCAAATTTAAAGAAATGAACTTAAAATTAAAAATAGACCCTACCAGTAAAGCGATAAAAGTTGTCTAATTTAAACCTTTGGGATCATTAGGCTCTTTTAAAAGTGAAACTAGTTGGCATTAACCACCTGATAACACATTTTTTTATTTGATAATAAGTTTTATTATTGAGTTTATGGTTTTTGCTAAATATTTGATCCGTTTTATTTGTTACACCAACAAGAGGACAGTCTAAACTACTCAGACTTTCAACCTCAACTCATTTAGTCAAAAAAAACAGAGAAAACTCCTTAAACTAATCGAATATCGCTATAATCTTCCTTTAGAATAATTGCTCCAAAAGTGTTGGTCAACTTTCTGGCTTGAAGTATTTAATTTTGAATAAAGTTAATTTTGAGTAAGCATGCATTAAGGAAGCAAGGAAGAGAAATTTCACTTTTCCGGCTTAACGTCCCTTAAATAAATAATGGTGAAGATACCTCGGTCTTTTGTTATTTAAGTTCGGCTTTTCTTACTAAGTTTAAATTGTTTACTGAAAGTGGTGCAGACATTTATTGTGCTCTGTTTTACGCAATCTTAATTTGAAATTGCGAGCTTTTCAGGCTTCAAGAATGCTTTTAGTTAATTAATTTATGATGTTTCTTTTATAACTAAACACATGTAACTAAAATTTATAGTGTTTATTTATTAGAAAGTGTTGAAAATGAATAATATTAACACCTTTGCTTTTTTTATATAGTAAGGATAGGGCGTTTGTCTTCCATGCTACTTGATGGAAAGAACGCATGAACGCATGAACAACTCAGAACTGTAGTGATCAGGAAAAACTGACGGAAGGAGTTCGTTCCACATAATGGCAACCCGTACAAAAAAGGAACTGTTTATTTTCGACTTTTTGGTAAATTCACTATTTAGGAATGTACTCGTAAGTTCAGTCTGCGTCTGGCAGTGCAGTGGTAAAAAGGAGTGGGTTAAAGAGTTCATATAGCGGTCCTGTCAGATTTTGTTTTTCTTCTGCAACGTACATGGATCCCGTAATCCTGCTCTGTCTCCTCGCCACCCTTTTATAAGCGATATTTGTATTAGCAAAGTGCAAAGAGATCCATTGAATTGAATATAATAACAGAATTGTTCCGACATGACCGTTAATTTAATAGTTAAGCTGCTTCGCAGATTTGCCGCTTAACGGTCCCGGGTTTACGGTACCTAGTGGCTAAGCATAAACTCACATAGACCCGAAATATTGTAGGACGAGAGTTGGACCCAACTCAGGCCCACTATCACTAATACGGGAGGAACCAAATTTGTAAAGCTTACGTAAACAAGTAATAGATAGATGCCGTGCAGCCCGCCAGTAAGTACATTGTTCTTGCTAAAACCTTGCCACGTTACTAAAGTAACCTCTAAAGAAGCATGATCCTTATCCCTTCATATTAAGCTATTGCATAGCTTCTATCGCGGGCCTTGAGCGTGGGGACCGAATTCAGAAATTCCGTAACGAAAAAAACCTAACACCCCCCACTCCGACCGGCACAGCGGTGATACTTTGATTTCATAACTTTACATGCGGGCTTTATTAAACAATCAGCGCCATCTACTAGGAACTTGTGGAACTTCATATAAGATCAAACATTACTGCATAATAAAATAAATAAATAATTATAATTGCATAAGTTGATAAAAAATGCTATGCAATAGCTTTACCGCGGCAGTCCCCGAGTGCCACACGTCTTTTTTTTATTATTTATTGAACACATAATTAAGAGATTATTACTATAAGATACAGTTAACAGAGCACAAATGGCGACCTTGTCGTAAAAAGATGATCTCTCCCAGGTAACCATATTCATACTTAAATACTGGCTTAGAACAAGCAATAACTTAATAACCTAGGTAGGTTATAAAATTACTTAATGAGTAATGGAAAGTGAAAAATGGAAGTAAATTCTTGAATTAGGTTGTTATTTTTGGCTTATTTAAAAAAGAAAACCATACATGAGAATGGCTTCATCTTCATGGAGTGTGACAGGGTAGGTATGACGTTCCTCCTTGTCCTTTAGCATGCAATGGTGCACTGAACTGTACTTGGTATTGAGTCGACATACTCGTAGGTACTTAATTCACACACGACAACGGATTAAACTGGGAGAAGGCGCACGACGCAGCGGTAATTCAGGACACCCGGACCTGTCGGCGCTTGCGCTCGCAGTAATTAGGCAATAGGCAGGCACGCGCGGGCGGCGGCGAGGTCAAAGACCCGAAGCGGCGCGGCGTAACCCAGCGACGCGACGTTATTTCGGTACTACCTACTGTTGATGCGGTGGCTTACGTACAACTTTGTGTTGTGGGCGCTGCGAGAAAATACTTTATTTATGTACTAGCTGTGACCCGCGACTTCGTCCGCGTGGATACCGTTTATTAGAGTTGGATAAATACTATAATTATATCCTCCTTGAAGTTAAAACTTACGTAATTCTAAATTTCGTCAAAATCGACTCAGTAGTTTAGCTGTGAAAGCGTTACTGATAGATAAAAAGACAGAATTACTTCAAAAACTGTTACAACAAAGCAGTGATCCGCAGTTTCACCTAGGTTTTGTGAAAAAGTATAGGTAGGTAGGTATATTACATAGATAATGCCCGCGACTTCGTCTGTATTGAATTAGTATTTCGAGTAGGTTATTTTGTTCTCCAAGGTCCTAACTATCTTTAATAACAAAAATAAAAATGAAGAATCTTCGCCCATATAATATGTATAAGTCCTAACCACAAACATAGGTAGGTAACTATCTATTAGGTACATTACAAAGGCACATAGCGTTATAAACAAATCGGGTGCCAAAATGCCTTAAATTTTAATATTGTCTTAAGTTTTCGCGATAACTATTATGTATGAATATTAAGTAAAACACTTTTTAACTGATTTTATCGCGTATATTTACATTTTAAATTTTAACAGTCGCTCGTGACCACGGGGTCTGCAAAGACACCGAAACGTCGAAATGTAAAATATAAATTATACGCCATTAATCCGGTTAAAAAGTGTTTTATTTAATGCCTTCAATTTTACTTAATTCATGCAATATCTTCATTAATTATACTTAGTTTACTGTTATTCTAGGTAAAGCTAAGTAGTTTTTGCGGTAAAGAATAGCAAAAATCCATCCATCCGGCCATTATCAGTGTACATACAATTCTACCTATAGTTATGTATGGCTGCTTTTCACTGCCAAACGGCTAAGCCAATATTAATGTAATTTGGTATAGTAGTTAACACATACTTTTTATTCCGAAGAAATCTACGGTTTCTGACTTCCAAGAGGCAGAAACGATCATGAAATAAACAAAACCTTGATTTCCATTTTATCTCTGTATGTACAGAAGGCAGTACATCAAGCGTTACAAATCTGTCAAAATTTTTTACTTGAATTTGAACTCTATGCCCTCTATAATAAGTTAAAATTGGTTGGGAAAATTTGACAAGTAATCTAACGCTTGTTCCTTCTGTACCTACCTATATTAAATCGCGCAAAAGCTTGCGCTCGCCTCCCGCCTTTTTATACCCTACCGCCGCGAGCCGCGTCGAGCGCGGCAACCGTTACGCAAAAATAATCCCTATATCATTCAGTATTCACGCGCGATGGGTTATTAGCGAATTTATGTATAAGTTTGGTGTTTCTATACCGATTTCTATGATTATTTTTTTATTGTATATTAATAATAATGTTATTTTTTTTTAATTAGGGATGAGTGACACAAATATAACACAAATAAACAAATATAATCAGAAAGCTCCGAACTGCTAAGCTATCGGGATTTACACGTGTTATTGTGAGTCAACCATAAAATATAGACATATACTGTTGTGGGATATTTTTTATATAATTTATGAAGAATATTCCTGTCATACATGATTTCTATGTAGCTTTAACCATTAAGGCTGCACACGCGACGGAAGCTTAAAACATGAAGTAACTTCTCCCGTTTTTTCAACATTTCCCTTCACTGCTCTGCTCTTATTGATTGTAGCGTGATAATAAGTATACTATAACCTGCCCAGGAGTATGAAGAATAATTTTACCAAGTTTCGTTAAAATCCGTCGAGTAGTTTTTGTTTCTATAAGGAACATACAGACAGACAGACAGACAAAAATTTTACTGATTGCATTTTTGTCATCAGTATCGATCACTAATCACCCCCTGATAGTTATTTTGAAAAAATATTTCATGTACAGAATTGACCTCTCTACAGATTTATTATAAGTATAGATAGATATAGATATAGAAGAAGATAGATAGATAGAAGATAGATAGAAGATAGATAGATGGGGAATTTTAGTGAAAAATCAATTATCTAAGTACTTTTATTATATATTTATGATTATGATCAGAATCAAGTACAGAGTGTCCTCCTTTAATATTTAAAATTTGTCACCAGTCACCCTGTATATCTTTACGCAACAAAAATCAAAACAAAACAAAATGAGTACTAATTATATCTTAACAAATTTTCATTTAATACTCTTCTGGTAAAAATGCCTACCTACTTCGTACGTTAGGACGCGGACCCATGTCTGCGGTGCGGCGCCGCTCGCCGCGCGGCGGTGCGGCGGCGCACCGCAACGCGTCGCGGTAGCGGCGCGGTTCCGCGGTGCCGCAGACGGCGCCGCGGACATTGCGCGGTGAGGTGAGAAATGAAACTAGCCTGAATGGATTAGGATATGTTTGTTTACAATATTTTTTAATTCCATGACAGATGCCTGACGAAATTTTAATTAAACATAGTAGTGAATAAATGTGCGTTTGACCACTTTCTGGTAAGCACTCTTTTGTTTTATATATTTTATTGTGACAGTGACTTTGTGACAGTAATAAAAAACAAAATAACTATTATTTATAGGTATGTGTACATACGCTTAAATCGCGTCAGAATGTTTCCAAATTAAAGTGAATCTACCACCACTTCGGAAAGTCGATCTGTTGAGAAGAAGTGGTAAGAAACTCAACAGCAATCGTCTTTTTCAACTTAATTTCTAATTTTTACATTAATAAGTGCATAAAAGAAACAAACACAAGACAGCTAATATCATCACATAAAAAAAATATAGACTCAATTTTAAAGAAACAGCCTGTGGAGAACAACTATAGGCAACTATATGTATATATGTGCAATGCAAACATGGCAAACTAGGTACACTAGGTACAGTGAAACTTTTATAAGACTCTAATTTACAAAAGGGAGCCACCAAACCAGATGTGTGTGTGCCACAAAAAAGGGCAATCCCAATGCTCCTCGGCACTGAAAAATGTTTGTGTCGGAATTTATTCACTACTATGTTCAATTAAAATTTCGTCAGGCATCTGTCACAGAATTAAAAAAATATTCTACAAATAATAAACAAACATATCCTAATCCATTCAGGCTAGTTTCATTTCTCACCTCACCGCGCACTGTCCGCGGCGCCGTCTGCGGCACCGCGGAACCGCGCCGCCGCCGCGTCGCGTTGTCGTGCGGCGCCGCACCGCCGCGCGGCGAGCGGCGCCGCACCGCAGACATGGGTCCGCGCCCTTAAAGTAACTATAATAAAAAATCTTATATTTTCTCTATTATGCAATGTCTTTACATTCAGAATCATTTATAGAGAATAATATATCTAATAATCTAGACTACTTCTCGCACTTGGCATCAACCCAAGTGTGTACCAGGCTTACTTGCATACTAAAACCTCTGGCGTTGGATTTTGCAACGAAATAATCTTGTTTTTGTATCCTAGTGTCTGCTGCCCGGACATCTTTTGTATTCCTTTATGTCTCACAATAATATTTTATTTTCTTGTATAATATCAAAAGTTACATTTTGAGAACATTGAGAAAATCAAAAGTTTAGAATTATATTTACTAGAATGAACAACCTAAAGCGCAACCGTGAAAGGATTTTGAAGCAATAATTTACACAGAAAGTTATTTTTCAGCTTGGAAAGATTTGACTTTGGCTATAACTGTAGGGTTGTTAACTTTAAACGACCCTAAATAAAGGGGAAAAAGAGTGATGACCCAAAAAGCAATATTAGGTTAAGTATCATTTAAATTAACGTTTATTGTGCTTAGTAACCAAAACTATGTAAAAATATTTGGAGTTGGAACAACTTGTAAAGAAACAGGAAGAGGAACGCTTGATATACAGATAAATCGCCTAAAAAGGCCACAAGTAGACTAATCAATAAAAAAAATTAAGTATATTTCATTCGATCCGTTTTGTGTTTGTTGGTGTAACTTTTTAGATATTCAACAAAACAAAGAGATAAAAGTATACATATTACACTTTAAAATATATTCTACGATTGCGCAAAAAATAATAGTATAGGTAGTTATCTCTCTATTTCATATTTTATGTCGTACGCATTGTGTAAACAGTTAATACTGAAAATTCTTAATTCATCTTATTATGCTTATAGAAAAGTTTGTGCAATTAATTTATTAATATTAGTATACATTTGAAACATATTGCTAGGCTAGCATAGAAATACTATATGAATAACAACTTGATGAATTTTAGCAGACCTGATAATATTTTTTAATAGAGTCTGGTCCTGTATGACTGTACAAAATATATGCTTTGAATTGCCCTCATAAATTGGAACGAACGAACTTAGTAGTTTTAATTACGATCTAAAGTGTGTTTATCAAGGCGGGAGGACGTAAATCAAATACGTTTCTCATAAATTCACAACTTTGTTAGCCTCACTCACATTTTCATTTTGTTAAAACATGTTTTTACCTTTTTCCATAATAAGGATGGGTCACTTGTCCTCCATACCATCTGGGGGAAAGTGAAAATGGGGACTAAGATGATACTCATCGTTCCATGAGATACCTATTCAAGTGACACTTCCCAGGTGAAAGTACCAGGACTATAGTGGTCAGGAAAAACAGACGCAGGCAGTTGATTCCACACCTTGGCAATCCGTACCAAAAAGGAACTGTTGAAGCTCTTTATTCGACTTTTTCGTAAATACACTATGTATATTAATGAAAGTTCTACCCGCATGTGGTAGTCTGGCGGTAAGAAGGAGTGGGTTCAACTTTTTAAAAAGAGCACTCGCGGATTCATCAAAATCTACATTTTAGGCTATTCGTTTAATATTCCATGAGTATGTGTAGGTATAGGAAGCTGCCATTATTCTCTGAATAATTAAAAAATATCTTTTGATTTTTCCTTTTTGTGAGTTGTTTCAATATCTGCATAACAAAGGCAGAAAGAAACTGTATATCTGCCAAAGATATTATAATCCTTCGCAATATGCGAGAGAAGGTTTTTAACAAGGACTACAAGTTGCAAAAAAGCAGCCCTCAATTAAGAATTTTTTTAAAACTAGTTAATCACATATGTACCTACATGTTTATTGTATACAATAGATAAATACATTTATTCCCTCTATGATAAGCTTTATTTTATTCAATACATAACTATGGTATGGTTGGTCATGGGATGTTCTCTTCCTGGTCTGTCCGACTATGAAGAAAAAAAAAAAAATAAAAAAAAAAAAAAAATTTGTTTATTTCCCAAAATACATATACAGAGTTTTATAACATCAACAATTGTACAACAGTATGGGGGACAGGAGCCCAAACTAGGTTAACCTGTAATATGGGTCTCCTGCTCTCCACTCGTCTCATTAAACATTATATAGGTATATAATCTAAGTGCAATCCAGAGAAACATTTAACAATATTTATCTTTAAAAAGTTATTGTAATTGTATGTGTGTGTGTGTGAGGGTGTATGTGTAGATGTGTGGTTGTGTTAGTGATAGGGGTTTAAGAGCTACTTTTGAATGGTAAAAAGATCTTCTGTTTTTTCATAATCGAGGTTTGAAAGCCATGTGGTAACGATCTTTTTACATTCATATTTAGTTTTGGGGTAAATGTTGCTATCCTTATTTATTAAATTATATAACCTAGGACCAACACGACATATAAATCTATCACAGAAAGTTGTATTTGCCCTGAACTCATCACAAACCATGTGCGATCTTCGTTTGTCAGCATTTTTATGGTTTTTATCATATTTTGTGAGTTTGTGCAATCTCAATATGACACTCAGAACAAAAAGTTGCCTAACAGTTAGAACCTCCGCATCTTTATATAATTGTGAGGTGGGGTATGACATGGGTTTGAAGAGACTAATTTTAAGTATAAGGCGTTGTGCTCTTTCGAGTTTTATTAAATGACTTTTTGGACTGCCTCCCCAGACCGATACACCATAACACAGGATGGACTGTGCTAGAGCAAAATAAACACAACGCAAAACCTCTCTATCAGCAGCATGTCTTAAATTTTTAAAAACATAAATAAGCTTTCGCATCCTTTTAGAGAGAGTTTCAATATGCTTTCCAAAAGATAGATTATTATCAATTATGATCCCTAAATATTTAATGTCATTAGCTCTTTCAAGTGCTGGGCAGTTACAGGCATCCTGAGCATTACAATTATGTGCTCTAAGCTTGAAGTCCAAAGCACTATCTGAGGCAAAATTTCTAATGGAGAACATTATGTATTTCGTTTTGTCGGCATTAAGTGTTAAAGTATTAGATGCCAGCCAAGAGCAGGCAGTATCAAAACCTAATTGGGCTACGTTGAAAACATCTTTCCACGTGTCGCCATAGAAAGTCAGTGCCGTATCGTCTGCATATGAGGTAATTTTGCAGTTTTGTAGTTGCATGTCACAAAGCTCGTTTAAATAACAAAGAAACAACGTTGGACCAAGGATGCTTCCTTGGGGAACGCCGAAAGTTACTGCAATTTCGTCACTTACTACACCGTTATCCATTTTTACCCGCTGTGTCCTGTTTGTCAGGTAGTTCTCAAAAAGTTGCAACGGATTTCCACGAACGCCAAGGCTATCCAGCTTCTTAATTAGCTTAGGGAGAGAGACTGTGTCAAATGCTTTGGCCAGATCGAGGAAAATCGTGAGGCACTTCTTACTGTCATCAAGTTGCCTAACGATCAAGTCTACCAGAGAAAGTATAGCATCATCCGTTGATTTTTCTTTCCTAAAACCGAATTGGTTGTCCGAGAGAATGTTTTTACTTTCTAAAAATTTAACAAGTCGACCATTTAGGACTTTTTCAAAGATCTTGGATAATGATGGCAATATAGAAATGGGGCGGTAATTTGTAACACAGTCTCTCTTCCCGGCTTTATAGATGGGGGTAACAACTGACTTTTTTAGAGCATCAGGGAAAACTCCCTCATTTATACAACGATTTAAAATGTGCGTAACAGGGGGAACAATGCAATCCTTTAACAACTTCAATACTTCACCTGTTATCCCATCCCACCCCGCTGAACAATTTGGTTTAAGACCCATAATAATTTTCTCTACTTCCTCCGCGCTGGATTCCAATAAGACAAACGAATCTGAAATAGATCTCTCCGGGAGATTCTGAACTGGTGCATTGCATGTTGGAATTTTGCTAGCTAAATATGCTCCTACATTTGCAAAATAGTTATTAACCAAGTTAGCGGATTTATTGGCCGAGATGTCTAGGGTCAACAACTCCTGAGTATTGTCTTTTGGTTTTTTAGTATTTATGATGTTATTTATTGTTGTCCAAAGTTTTTTACTATTTCTTTTATTCTCTGAAAGTTGTCCTTTTTCATGTAAGCGTTTACATTTCTTTAATATATTATTACAATAATTTCTATATCTTTTGTAAGTAGTTCTTAAAATCTGATTTTCACTGTCCTCTTTAAGTTTTGCATGTAGCCGATCTCTATTTCTCATACACTTGAGTAACCCGATTGTAATCCACGGTTTAAATGTTAATTTATTTCTAGGTAATTTAATAGTAATTGTATTGTTTATTATTGATTTCTGTATTATATTTATCAAAGTATTCATTGCAGTATTAATGTTTTCAATTTTATAGATCTCATCAAAGGTTACATTCTTAATTTCATCTAATAGTTTGTCATAATTTATTTTATTTATTGTCCTTTCTCTTGAAATAGACTCAATTGATTTTAGTTCTAGACTAAAGAAAGTTGCACTATGATCTGTAACCGTTGTTTGTAGGACAAATGCTGATAATGGTAGTTTTGTCTTAACAATAACGTGATCTAGGCAATTTTTGTTTCTAGTTGGTATATCAAATGCCGGAAGCAGCCCAAAGAAAGCTAGAGTTTCAAGGTAAGTTGTTGTCATTGCGCTTGAATCCCGGATGTTAATGTTCATGTCACCGATCATAATGACATTTTTAAAAGTTTTTAAACTGGCCATTAAGTTTGTAAGTGAGGACATAAAGTTATCTATATTTGTGTAACACGGTGGCCTATATATAGCTACGACTGCTGTTTCATTTCCTATTTTAATAACTAAGCAATTTGCATCTTGAAAATTTGGCTCTTCAATTTTAAATTTTAGGTGATTTTTTATTAAAACAACAACTCCATCATTTTGGTTATGTTGTTTAGTTGTTCGGTAGCTTACATAGCCATCCAGCTGCGGTAAGTTAGTTACATAAGAAAGCCAGCATTCAGACATTACCACAATATCACATTTTATATTTAGTCTATTTAGCAGTAAACATACTCCATCAAAGTTTTTATTTAAACTGCAGATATTTTGGTGCAAAACATTAAGGTTTGAATTTGAATTTGGGGACTTCAGAAAAGAACTACAGCTTTCCGGTTCACAACAAAATGCATCAGCAATAGTAAAATTATCTAAATTGTTTAAGATATTATTTATGCCTTCCATTTATAGACAGTAAAGATATGCAATTACTGAGAGTGTCTTCATGTAAGATTTTATTAACAAGAAGACCCCATAACAATATAAAACATTATTTATTATACGTTCTTTATGATAAAAGATAGTCCGTTTTTTATAAGTGTAAATGTAACCCCAAGTTAAAGTTATATTTTGTTTGTAATGTATATTGTATTTGTGTAGTGTGCAGTATGTGTGTATTGAATTTAAAATGTGTGCATGTAATGTGTAGCACGTGAATGTGAGAAATACAGAAGTGCAGTCATACATATATTTAGACTGTTCTCCAACGAAAAAATTATAAAAATAATAATAAAGTTTATACATAGTTAACTTAGTTTTATATTTATCTAGTCATTTATATGTGTTTTTTATTTTTAACTGGTTGATGTGCGACTCGTCGCGTACTGCAATCGGCAATGAGCCATCCTCTTTTCGAATAAGTACTCGGCCGTGGGCTGTCCAGCAGTACTTAAAATTGTAGTTTTTTTGGAGATCTCTTGCGAGGTAACACAGTCTGCTCATATGCGGGGACAAATGTTCAGCAATGTAAATCTCCGTTTTTTTGCCTGATAGGCCAATTTCGCAAGTGCTAAGCTTGTTAGGCTGATTTTTATTGTTATATTGACGGAAAGCCTTAAGGATTTTATCCCGAACAATGTTTGTAGACATTTTTACTATAATAGTTTGATTTTCAGTCTTACTATGACGTATGCGATATATATCCTGGATGTCAGAGTCTGAAATCTGTGCCCCAATGGTAGTGGAGATGTTTTTCACCATATTTACTAAATCTCCCTGAGCCTCATTTTTTTGTAACGGTATATTCCGTACTTCAAGGTACTGTAGATAAAATTTTCTACTTAGATCGTCAGTTCGATTTTTCAGAGTCAGGATATCGGAGTCATAAGTGTTTACTACCTGTTCCAAAGAGGTGAGTTTCGATTTGGAATCCTTTTGCTCAGCACTAATGAACTCGACACTTTTTTCCAACTCTTTACTCAAGTTTTTTAGTTCCTGAACTTCTTCCTTAAGGCCCGTCATTAAGGAGTGGATGGAGTTTAATTTATCTTGTTGTGAAGCAGAAAAAGTTATAAACATTTCCTTCATTTCCGATTTCAATTCATCTTTGAAAACCTGTAACTGTGCTGCTAGGTCAAGGTCACACTGACAGGATGTTTTGCGAGACCCCCGCTTTAGGTTAACATTGTCATCCAGCAAGTTGGGTGTAGCAGGAGGTGAGCGCTGCATTTTTCGCATCTCAGTGTAGGCCCTAATAATTGCGTTTGCCGACGGCCGCCCGCAGTGAAGTTAGTAGGTGAGTATGTGATTATAGCTGTATCTATACCTGTAGCGATGACTATGTTGACTCCGCCTCTTAGAATGCGCCAGCGCCGGAGGTGGGCGGACACGCAACGGGCCAATCGATGAACGAGTTGTAGCCGACGCGACGGGCAGCTAGTTGTCTTCGTCGCACAGTGATATGTCCCTTTCTACTCAGTTTGGATCGACGCCACCAAACTTCTGCACTCCTGATACTCGCACAATAATAATCCGAGATAAATTTAGAAAATATGAATTAAAACTTTGGAAAAATATGAATTAAAAATTAAAAAGGTTTGCTTAAGAAACGTCCGAACAGTTTAGTGTAAGCGACCCCGGCCTCCCTAGCTACTGCGTACACAACAAACGTCCCCTCCGTGCATGCAGTATCCTCATAATACCTTTTTCCTTCCCGTCATTCATAATTCCCTTCCAAAGAGAATCGGATATGATGAGGAGGGGAATAAAAAAAGACTACCCCAGGAGGGTACTAGAGGGTTTGTGGAGGAATAGCTGATAAGATTGACGAAATATGCGAGGTGATGAATGCCAGGAAAATTGATGTGATAGGTGTGAGTGAGTCGAAAAAGAAAGGTTATGTAATGTCCACGCATGGCCAACTCTCCGCTTACTGGGCGGGAGTAGAAGAGTTTGAGAGAGGAAGCCAAGGTGTGGGCGTTCTTTTATCAGAAAGAATGAGTGATTGTGTGAAAGGTTATGAGTATGTGAGTCCCAGGCTCCTGTGGCTGAGACTGAAAGTAGGCTTGACCAGGATTTGAACATTACAATAATCCGGCACCCACTGGTTTTAAATAGTGCCGGATTAGTGAGACTTACACTGTTATTAAATATAATTATTTAAATTATGTCATGTATTATTTTTCTCACAAAATAATATTGAATGTCGCATAATTATTTCAACTTGGCAGGCTCTTAGCGCTAGTAACAACGAAACTAAACAAAATATGCTCGTTCATGACGTCCATTTTTCATATATGAAATAAATATCGCGAAGACTCAGGCACATTTATATTGGGTACCTACCAAATGTAGCAGATTATACCTTCAAACGTATCTTTTACGCAAAAAAGATAATCCGTCTAAATCTTTTTGTTTATTGCTAGCAGTCAAGGGAGGCTTGTAAAACAAAACAGGCCATGAATAAGTGATAAATTGTTCTGCTGTTGGCGAACAAATACAAATGTATTCTTTACACTTATTGCTGAAATGGCGTTAGGAGGTTTTGAGCGATGTGTTTTTTGTTTTAATTTTGAAGGCTGTTTTTGTGAAGCGTTTCTCTGTTTCGCGCAGATGCTATTTTACGGTATTATTTTATTCAGGCTGCTTTACTTATTTTGTTGAAGTGTACTGTACTCGTTCTTTTGATACGTACCTGATACGATATGTTGTTTACATCATGAAAAAAAACGATCATCTTGTGATTAAACGTTTTTTCTCGGCTCTGTGATATGCTGCTTGAAGTCTTTCGATCATAGTCTCATACGCCTCATTAGTTTATTGGATTGTATTATTTTCACACAACGCACCTAGTACTTATTTAAGCAGAACTGATATATGAAACCAGATAACGAATAGAATACTAATAATCAACGAATGCAGAGCATTAAAAATCCGACTTCACGTCAAAACTTAGAACTTCAAACATTATCTATGAAGTACTCAATCGATTTCGATGAAACTTATATGGAACCAACTCTGATGTATCTTCTATTATATGAAACAAGAATTTTCAAAATCGATTTATAATTGTCCGAAATTTGAGAACCTCCTCCTTTTTTGGAAGTCGGTTTAAAAGTTAAAATGCTTGCAAATTACCAACAATCATGACAATTATTATCTCTAGATAATAGAAATTTTTACCCACCAGGTGGAATGGAGGACAAACATCTATATTTTACAGAAGACTTGCACGGTTTTACCCGATAACCTTTGATTCTGTATGAGATCTTAATTGCAAATAAGAAGGGAAAACATGTAAGTTTCTAAGATTAGCTCGTTCAAACAAACAAAAACCCTCAGCTTTATTGTTACTACAGATGCAGAGGGTACTCGTAACTAGGGTTGTCATCCATACTGTTTTTCACTACATTATACTTTTTACTGTTGAACGAAAATAAAGTATACAAAATACTGTTTTCAGCATAAAATAAAATGCATTTCATGCACTAAATTGATAATTATAATTAATTTACGTACATACATACATACATAACTTCACGCCTGTATCCCTTATGGGGTAGGCAGAACACCAGAGGACGTGACATCAGATGGTCTTGTCATCTGATGTCACGTTTGACAAATTTGGAGGTATTATAAAGATGGAGAGAGAATATGTAGTGACAGGGGATCAGCCTATCGCACACGAAAACGCCTTTAAAACCTCTGTCCATTAACTGACTTTTACAGTAAGCCCGGGAAGAGAAGCAGCAGGCACATTCTACGTTTTTCTTTCGCTCCCAGTCCAGCATGGATGACTTTATGTAATGTTTTGAAAATGTATGTTCAAAACATTTAATTAAATAAATTAAATTATTAATAATGTTTATTTTTCCAAAATTCTGTTTGATATTCTTTTCAGACTCAAATACACTTTATTTCTACAAAAAAAATTTGGCAACCCTGCTCGAAACCTTTACGTATCACTTAGCTCTTCATCCACTGCGCCATAAAGCCTTCCATACATACATAACTTCACGCCTGTACCCTGTTGTGGGATAGGCAGAACACCGGGGGCTATGAAACCATCTGATGCCACGTTTGTCAAGTTCGGAGGTATTATAATGGAGAGAGACTATTTCAGTGACAAATAATCAGCCTATCGCCCACAAAAATGCCAATAAAACCTCTTTACCTTAACTGACGTTTACAGTATGCCCGGGAAGCAAAGCAGCTGGCACATTCTATGTTTTTCTTTCGCTCCCAGTCCAGCATAAAAGTCTTCCATCACCGTTCTAATATTAGATTCAAAGAAAATCAGAAACACCGACTGCAAAGATGTTTACTCGCTTAAAAATTCTTCAGTTTATTTATCTTACAAGAGCCATTTGTATTGAATTCTGCACCCCTTATAAATAACAAATTAACTTTACAAGCGATCGCTATTACTCGGAGAATCTGGTAATTTGATATCAAATTGAGAGAAAATAATTGAAAATGTTCGTATTTTTTCTACAATTTAGGTAATACCTTTCTGAATATCTCGTTTAATAGCTCTCAGTATAGAAGTTCTAGACTTGTTGACACTCTGAAAGACGATACCTACTGTTCTATTTCACTTTTATACTTCTTTCTAAAGGGACGATCCCTGTAGAAATACAGCACTTATCTGGTTTGAAACAATCTAAGAGCGGTTGCGCACTACATTCAATTCTTATCCGATCCGCTGCCTTATCACGTAACTTGCAAGAGCAAAGCGATGGCATGAATTGCGCAAGCTTTGCTAAAAAAGAACTTATTCGTATTACGTTACAGCAAAAACAAAGCCATAGCAATCCGACGACTGTGCTGTCTCTATCGTACAATCGATGTACTAAAAGTTCATATAATCCCTTTGACTTTCATACTTTTCGTGTGTTCTTTTCTGCGAAATTTTAAAAGCAAACATCTGTTTCACATTTTATTAGCTTCTTTTTTAGCTACCAAATTGTTTTTGGCGCTAGTATCGTAGCAATATCGCTTACATAATACGATGTAAAGCAATGGATCGCGCGTTCATGGCATGATGACTGCGCCATTATAGCTGATCGCTAATATTTACGTAATAACGCAGCCGAATCCGAAAAGGGACGGTCCAGCGTATCTGTAGTACTATTTCTATGGGATCTTAAGCGCTACATCTGGCATCTCTGTCATTTCATAAAATATTTCTAGATTCTTATTGTCTTGCTTATTCGCTTTTTGTGTTATTCTTCTTAATCCCTCTAAGGGTGTTACCAGAACACTCGGTCGACCGTCGATCCAAGGCGTCGATCGATGGTAGAATGAATTAATCAACGTCGATCGATGGTAAGTCTGTGGTAGTAAATCGTCGTGGCGCCGTGGTTACTGTGTGCATCATACGATATCACAGATTAAGCAACGTTTGGTTCGATCGGTGCTTGGATGGGTGACCGCCGACCATTAATTTCATACGACGACTTCCGTGCTTCGGAGGGCATGTTAAGCAGTTGGTCCCGGGTGCTGTATACTTACTTGTATACAGTAGTCGTTAGGGTTTGTCAGAAGCCACTTTGGCGCCCTGAAAATTCTGACATCCGCTACCCAGCACTGGGCCAGCTTGGTGGATTATGGCCTATATCTCCTCTTCACCCAGGGGACAGACTCATGCCCTGCAGTGAGCTCATTACAAAGAGTTGTGATGATGATGATCGATAGTTTCTACCTGCCTGATCCATCGATTGCCGATCGAAGGTAGATGGATTTGTCGACGTCGTTCGAGCTGATGTAATATAGTCGAGGTTATTCGATCAGCGTCAACCGGCCGTCAGTCGAACGGTATCCGTGGAATAATTAAAGCTACTAGACCAGCCGCCCGATTTTGATCGATGACCTCGAGTAGTTCTCGAGAATCACTATACATTTCCTTCCGTTACATACCAAAGTCCATTTCCCAGCGAGATATAACAGTTTATGTCAACAAAGTCGGTGAAAATATCGATTTCAAAAGACGTTTAGACTGCAACCAGTAAAAGCCACGCTGCACCGTGCGGCGGCATCGGGTAGTCTACTAGTGGAGTCTGGGACGGTTGTCGGACGTTCGTTTCTCCGCAGAACAATTTGCCGACACAACTTTTCTTCTATCTAATAATTTTTTTAAGTTTTTGCACTTAAAATGCTCAATTATTTTTATTTATCACATTTTTCATTTATTTTCTTCTATTTGTTCAAATTATATTTTTTAACTATCTTTTTTTAATCGCCCGAAGCAAACAATATAATAAATATCAAAAACGACCATGTTATCTGATCAAATGGCTTTTTTATACTTTTTTTTTATAGGGTTAGACAGAAGCCATTTCGGCGCCCTTAAAATTCTGACATCCACCACCCTGCACTGGGCCAGCTTGGTGGATTATGGCCTATACCTCCTCGTCACTCAGGGGAGATACTCAAAGCCCTGCAGTGTGCTCATGTGTTGTGATGACTAGTTAAGTTATTTCTTTTGATTAAGTCTAAATAAAAAATAAACAAATCCGTTACATTTCAAAAAAATATTGACTATTCGAATACGATTGGTAGTTTCAGAAATTGGTGCATTCGAACAATAGTATTCTGTTTTATTATATTGGAATATGAATAACGAAATAATCACATATAATTAAAAATTGCAAAACATTGTAAAACATCACCAAAGGGCTGCGACAGAAATATTTAAATGAAAATGTTAAATATCAAAAATTGTGTAGGTGCCAGCTAGATTAACCCTGGATTGTAATGCTATTTATAATTAGAAAGCTAAATATTTTTTTCATTTTGTGTATTAAAACCGTATTAGGAGTAGCCTGGTCAGGGTTGCAGGTAATCGCTGGTTGAGGGCGGCGTGGGTCCGTGTGACACGTGGATCACCTTGGGGAAGCCTATGTTCATCAGTGGGCGTGGGACCGCGTGACACGTGGATCACCTCGGGGAAGCCTATGTTCGTCAGTGGGCGTGGGACCGTGTGACACGTGGATCACCTCGGGGAAGCCTATGTTCGTCAGTGGGCGTGGGACCGTGTGACACGTGGATCACCTAGGGGGAATCCTATGTTCGTCAGTGGGCGTGGGACCGTGTGACACGTGGATCAGTAGGGTAAAATTGGGGGTTCTGCATCACTTCACCTCGCTGCGCTCGGTTCGTGCTACAGAAACCCGCCAATTTTACTCGTTCCTTTTTTTACCCCATGATTTTTAATAAAATATTCAGTTACCAGAGCAGTTTACTGGTGAATTTGGTAGCAAATTTTAGTGCTGACCGATACCTCTTACGTATCACGTTGTGTTAAGTCAACGGTGCAACGCGGAACATTGAAACACATAGTTGCTAGAATGTTGATATCTAATTCAGAAATTTTGTGACATAATCTCTTCCTTTTACAGCATTCAAATAAAAACAAAGAGGAAATTTTATGGCATGTTGCATCCATGGATCATCGTAAATCTCCCAGCCTTTAATAACACCTCCACATGAGAAACATGCAGTTCTATCATCTATTCCATCACCACAATAAAATAATCCCGCGTCGGCCATTTCCTTCACCAACCTTCTCTGAGAGTCAGTTGTTGCCCAATAGTAATTAAATGAGTGTATGCGCATCTCATGCGTATGATACATATTATATCGAGGATTGTAGTTAACGTCTTTTAACATTTTCGTTATAATATCAAACGTTTTTCAGCCGATATTAATGAAAATATAATGCAGATGCTTTATGTTGCGATCAATTTATATACAAATTATGTTTAGGGAGAGGGGGAAGTTAGGAATGGCAAAAACTTTTTTTTTGTTTGAAATAAAAAACTAAATATTTTAACAAATAAATTTATTCTCAAAACACCATTTTTTCAAACATAAAACATTTTTTAAAGCACATATTTTTTCATGATTAACACAAGTATACAAATCTCGAGATTGTAGATATTGATCATAAAGACTTAACAAACTAGGACAACCTTTGTCTTCTAAATTATATACATTATTATTTTCTAAAATATATTTTAACCAAAACACTTTTTCTAAACCCTTAGTGTAGATATATTTATCTTTTCCAATATCCTGAATTAGTTTCTGATAATCTGAATAGGATATAACTCCTTCATTCCAGTATATTTTTCTGTTACGTTGAATCCAATTCACTTGTTTCTTTTCTTTTTCAGTCAATTTGCGATACGGAAAAGGTGGTTTAATCAAAAGCACCTGTATTTTATCGTTACAAAATATTGCGATTTCCTTTACTATGAATTCATTTGCTTCCGTTTTAAAACCTTGAACATCTATTATAGCAATCATGACAGTTTCCTCACAATGTTACTTAAAGGTTTATATTCCAGTAGCCGATCGTTTATAATTAAACAATATCCAGTTGTATTATCTGGTATTGGTGCAGAACATTCAATTTCCAGCCGTACATCTACTGGACCAGTTTTTAAACTATCGTTTTGCCGTGTACAGTCTATGATAAAGAGAGGAGCCTTTTCTTTGAAATCGCTTATATCAAGCAACGGGTCTGCTGGACAGTTATAATACGACTGACGAAATTTCACATACATTTCATATAATATATTATATTTGTTCTCAGCAAACTTTAAGCTCAAAGGTTCGTACGGATAATACTGTGAATTCAAAAATAGTGTTACATTTGTCACTCCACAATGATCGAATAACGAAATGTCTTTGGATTTATTGTTCTTTCTATTAGTTTGTAAGCAAAAAATTACATATCGTGGTTTCTCTAATTGAGAAGCAGTCTTAACTGACCAAGAATGCTTAATTGTTTTAGGAAGTAATGGATACTCGTATAAATCCCAATTTCTAAACGCAATCTGAATAGATTTATCTCTTTCTAAATGTTTTAGAAGTGTGAGTCGTTCACGGTCAGACACTTTTATGTGCGGTACACGCCATTGTATTCTTTGCACATCTATTTGAAAATGAACAACATCATCAGTTAATATGACGCTGTTTAAGTTAGAGTTACTTCTATTTAGTATAAGCTCATGTTTACAATTTATCACAATTTTATTGTAATCCTCTGCGAACCCTAAAATCTTATTAAGTGGTATGATAGCACTAAAGCGACCATCACTTTGAAATCCACCCATATTCCAACCCCATAAAGCAGCAACTTTGTTTTCTCCTTCATTCATTGATACATATGACTTTATTGTTGAAGTAATTCCAGAATTTTTAATACGATCTATTTCAATACCGTTCATTTCGTATCTGATATCTTGAAACAGGAACATGACAGGGTTATTAGTGAACGAAATAGTTTTCTTAATAGGATTTCCATCTTTACCGAAGAGTTTAGCTTGACCTTCGAGGTAGATTGAACTGGCTGATGGTAGCACGTATATGTCTTGCTGGTGAATTGGAATCCTGATTTCATCATTTTCTTTGAAGCTGTTGCCGTAGGGATTGTAAGAATGGACTTCATAACTTTCAATCGAAGTATCGAAGCGCGGTGTTTCAGTAATCTGTAGCATATTCATACTTTAAAACCCAGTGCTTTAAGGAAATCTTTATTTATCGTTGTCAATTTTTTTACTTTTTTCTTACGTCTTAGCACTTTAGTGGCTCTAATAGGAATAAAGTACTTTGGTGCTGGGTTTTTATAATATACTATCATATCGTTTTTTTAAATGAAGCTGTAATTGAATTTGTGCTTCTTTGAAGTTAATGCAATAACCAAATTGATCAACAATCTTAATAGATATAGACGATATAATTTTTTTGTTCACTGGAAAATAAACAATGTTTTGGGGTTTTTCTATATACTGGTGAGCTGTTGTAGCAGAATCAGCTATAAATTCATAAATAACGTGGGTTGGTAATCCGTTAGAGTATGAACCATGGACTATGTCACATTCGATTTTGATGACAGGCAAAATATTTTTATGTCCTACTGGTATTAGGTTTAACACTGAAAAATAAAGCAAACCACAATCATATTGACCAGATAAACATAGAGGTGGTTGAAAATACGAATCCAATTCTGATTTATTTCTAGAGATGGTTACCGTTAAGGACATGCTTCCATACTGAACACTTCTAACCGATACAGTTTATTTTATTCTTTTACCAGCCCAAAAACTATTTAAAAACATTAAACAAAGATGCCCGCAATTGAAAGGATGATCGCGTTGTATATTATTATAATTATAGCTAACTTCACTACCTATATATTTTATAAATTCTTTTGGAGGCTTAAGATTTCCATAACTATCAAAATATTCTACATAATCATTGTATTTTACATAGGCTACCCAATGAGAACCAGGATTACTAGAATCATCTAAATTTATTACTCCACACTCTATTTTGTAAGGTTTTGTGGGGAGCTCATCTCTCATAAAGACACCTCGAAAATATGGAATATTATTACCATACTTTAGAATGTCAATGTTAGTTAAGGCTCTTTTGGGTAGCCAGTATTTTAGTTTTTTTCTTTCGATACAAAAATTCCAAGACCATTTTTATGAGGTTTAAGATGTAATCCTTTTCCGATGCGAATTGCCTCCATCTTTTCATTGTGTCTCTTCAATTCATCAAAATTCTGTTTTGCCATTTTATATTCATTTATGGTTTTAGCTATTCCAGCTGCACCGCCTGCTAAAGCTCCTGCTGCCGATAGTCCCGCAAAAATAGGGATCAAAGGTAGAAAGCCACCAGTTTTTGGTATAGGAATAACTCGTGGTAGTTTAATAGGTGAATCATTTACTAATTCTCTTGCTGCAGCCATAGCTAATTCTATAGCCATTTTTTTACCTTTTGGTTTCAATTTCCGTATATGTCTTTTGGTCTTAGTGATAATGTTTTTCAATTTATTTTTAAATCCATTGCCAGAAGTTATTTTATCAGAACATTTTTTATCGCGGCTATGCTTTTGTAAGCCCGCTCCAGTTTTAACTTTAGTTAACATTGATTTGCTTACTAGATGTGCCGCGAACTTTTCTCCCACGCTTGCATCAGAAGCATTTGCCCGCTGTTTAGCCATTTGTAATAATACTAAATCTGCCTTATGCCGATCCCTTAAGTTTTTTGACTTATGATAGGCAATATCGTGCTCTTTGCAATATTCGTCTAATTTATTCAAACCGTTATCACCGCTCAAAATTCTTTCAATAAGATTTGTGCCAGGACCGCAATAATTATATCCAGGTAAATGTAATTCAAAAGGTAAATGATTAATAAGCCAATTGAGAAGACTTCTCTCTCCAATACACATCGTCAGACTGATCAAACGTACATTGAACGCTACATAAATATAAAGACTTTATCAATGGTTTTGAAACATCCATGATATTTAATCTTTAACCGACTTCATTTTTATAATATACTCGACTTATCGATCCAACAATTTTCAGTAGGAGAGAATCCTAACCATTTTACAAAGACCTTATTTCCTTTTTTTCTAAGAATTTTTTCAATAAGGTATACATTAGGATGTTTAGTCTTTTGAAGCTCTTGTACATAAAATGCTCCTAAAATAGGCTGACTTCTGATTGTGTCTTCAATTAAGTAGGTTACAGGAGTTGTATTCTGTATTTTTCGAATTTTAAATATTTCGGTTGACCAGTTGGGAGTATATCCCTTTTCAAAAGTTCCTTTGTATTTACTGATACGCACATAATCACCCACCTTAAATTTTTTTGTCAAACCAGCATTTTTTTCTGACTTCATATATTTTTCCAATATTAGTTTTTTGTTAGTATTATTCACATTTGCTGGGATTTCATCAATTGTTCGATGAAGACTATGGTTGTATTCATAAATGACATTATCAAGAGTGCCATTTACCCAACTGTAGTTACCTTTTAGACTAAATACTTTATACAATTTGGACTTTAGTGTTCTGATAAATCGTTCAAATATTGAGGCTTTTTTTGTTGAGAAAGTTGAATAGTGGTTAATGAAGAAGTATTTCATGAGTTTGTTAAATGCAACATTATAAAATTCTGTTCCATTATCAGTTTGCAGGTTCTGAGGCACGCGACCTTTATCCAACAACATCTTAAAAGTTTTACAAACATCATCCTTGGATTTGGTTTTAAGAGGATATGCCCAACCGTATTTTGAAAATGTATCGATTATGGCAAGAATATACTTAAAATTCTTATTTTCTAGGGCATGAGATTGCATATCAATTAAATCTGCTTGCCATAGATCATCTATGTCTTTCATAATAACATGTCGTCGAGGGAAGTTTACTCTTGCATTTTTATGAATTTCATTTACAACATCTGCTTTGCTCATGTTTATATTTTGTAATAATTAACAATATTTGCTAGTAAGATTAGCGAGCTGTGCCAATGCCCATGGTAAACAAGTCTGTAATACTAAATCAAAATGTTGTCACTGCTCCTATTTATTGTTTAATTAAGTCAGCTTCTTTTAGTTCTTCAACTATAGATAAAATTTCATTATCATGGTTTGTATTGCCAGCATCTTTTGAAGCTATTAAAATTTTTAATCTCTCAACCAATTCATTGGGATCGTCCCAATATATTAAATCTGTGTTACTTTTATATTTTTTCAGTTTTGGTAGATTACCTCCAAGTTTAATCTCAGTTTGCGGATTATCATATAGATTTAAAGAAAATAAAGGTTTGATTATCTCGCGATATTTTATCCCTTTATCACCTCTTATTTGACCTTTGGGGTTGAAATCTCTTTTATGCGCATTAGTGTAATGTAACATATCCTTATATACTAGTTTATCTTGGTTCGATATTAACTTTAAATCTGGTTTTCTTCGCAATAAAAGTTCTTTAAGGCCCGGAGTTAAATTATATGCTTTACTATTATTTTTATCACCGAGTTTAATCAAAATTGTATTACCATTATTTAAACTGTCAATTGTAGAAAATGACACAACCGAATTACCCATCATCAATTTTTTATTTTCACTTCTTATTCCAAACGGAATATTAACACCATCATATATATCATGGATGTCATCACCTTCTAATGAAGTTTCTAAATAATCAACTAGTTCTCTTTTAGAATTTTGTTCAGTCAACTGCGCAGAGTTTAATTTCGGTTCGTCACAATCACTGTACTTTGTAGGTGAGCTAGCATTGTTTTCATCCGATTCAATTTCTTCAAAAGTATTCAGAGTTGAATTTACTTTGTTTTTTATGTTTTCTATAGAATTATTTGAATTAACTAGTGTTTTAAGATGATCTGTCACCGGCTTAAGCATTTTATCAAGTGACAAATTCATTGTATGTTCCTGAGTTTTCATTTGTTTAATTTTATTTTTTATTGAGTCAACAGACTTCATTAATTCCATTTTGATATTTTTCTCCATTTATGTAACCACAACTGTGCTCAACTAAGGGAGGAACAACACTAGCAATTTTCTTATAAAATGTCATTTATAAATGCTTAAATGTATCTCTTATCATTCAAATTCAAAAAATGTATCAAAATTCTGTCTGTATCTTCCATTATTCAACGATGACTCTTTATTAATTAGAAGAAAATAGAAAGGGTTACTCCAAACAGTTTTACAAATATCTTTGAATTGATTCCACGATAGATCAGAGTTGACATGTTCTTCATAAATATGCTTTAAGTTCACATCATCTTGTTTAAATATTATTATAAAGTTAGCATTATCGCGTAACAACTGTTTCGGGATTTTTGAGTAAGTTTGCGACAAGTAAAAGCAATCAATTTGCTTATGTCTACCCATACAGAAATAATTACGGATGTTTTGTAGCGATCTAATCGCTCATGACTTGAAAGCGGTGTTAAAACGCTTCCGCTTATAACACGGGCAACCGCAAATCACGCCACCAGACCACCCAGGGCGCAGGAATTCTATTGTCCGGGCGAGCGAGGGGAACGACGCGCGGAGAGGACCGAGCCAACAACTTCGGTCGCCGGTGCAAGCTCCATATACCGGCTCGGGAAGCAGACCAACCAATACGCGATCTATTACGTTTCTCCAAGTCATTCCTAGTATTCTTATTTATTCTCATAGTATTGTATATAACCTATAGTCTATTTACTTTAACTTCTTTAGCTTGCTTATATATTTTATTTCGTGCCGTAATTTAACTTCGTTTTGTGCTTCTTTCTTTCTCGCTGCTTAACTCCGTTTGCTGTGCGGATAATAACTTATATAATAACTTCAGTGCTTTAGTGTTTTAGTGTATTTATCTAGAATTTGCGAATATTGTACTTAATATACATCGTGTAATAAATAGTTAATTGTGTTTTGCGTAATCGTGTTTAATTTATTTAATCTATAGTGTTCCGTGTACCTACTTAGTATTTAATTTTAGCAATAGAGTAAAAGCTTAGGTTATTCTTTTAGTTACTAGTTAGTCGTACCTTAGGTTAGCATAGGTTAGGTATATTAGGGAACCTAGGTTTATAGTGTACATAGGGATTAGTATAGGATTAGCTCGTTCATATATATATATTCGCGGTTAGGTATTTAGATTAGTTTAGTTTAGTTAGTAATTGATTTAGGCATATTTGAAGGTTGGTATCCCGGGTTCGATTCCCGGAGCTCGACCGGTATCCCACACTGGTGACTCCCGACTCTGAACAACATGGCATATCACGGAGTAAGAGGTAACGAGGACGAATACAGAGACGCGACAAACGATAGGGTAGGCGGTGGTCCAAGTACAAGCGGAGGCGAATTATTTCGAGTCGGCGTACGAATACCACCATTTTGGCCAGAGGAACCGGAGGTATGGTTCGCACAAATCGAGAATCAATTCGAACTTTCGAATATTACTAGCGATGTCACTAAATTTAATTTCGTCGCAGCACAGCTTGACCAGGAGTACGCGCGCACAATGAGGGACATGCTGATCAACCCGCCCAGAACAGATAAGTACATTCAATTTAAAAAGGAACTGATTAAGCGGATCTCGGCTTCACGGGAAAAGAAGACCCTCCTCCTTATGCAGCACGAGGAATTAGGTGACCGGAAGCCGACAGAATTCCTTCGGCATTTACGCAGTTTGGCAGGTCCGGACATACCCGACGAATTTATTCGTACAGTCTGGGCGAGTCGACTGCCGCATCATGTACAAGCGGTAGTCGCTTCACAGCACAAACAGGACCTCAACGATGTTGCAGAATTAGCAGACCGGGTGAACGACATCGCACAGCCTCCCTTGTACGTTGCAGCGACCACCACCACTACCTCTCGTATGCCAGAAACTGCCTTAGAAGCGCAAGTAGCAGCATTAACTCGGCAAGTAGAAACATTACTTAGCCTGCAAACAAATCGCCATCGACCTCGTTCGCACAGGAAGACCTACAATCATAACCGTCGGCATTCCAGATCCCGTTCACGTCACAGGTCTAAGGAGAGACCCGAGGGACATCCACACTGCTGGTACCATTTCCAGTTTGGTACCAAAGCCAACAACTGTAAGCCACCTTGCAGCTTCAAGTCGTCGGAAAACTACCCAAGCAACATTTAATGGCCGCAAATGTTTGCTCCGTATCGCCAGGCCGCCTATTTGTCACCGACAGGAAAACCAAGGTACAGTTTTTAGTAGACACAGGTTCGGACCTATGTGTGTATCCGAGATCAGCCGTTCGGGCGTCAAGAAACGCCAAGGCAAAGTACCAGCTGTATGCAGCAAATGGCAGTTCCATAGCTACCTACGGTCATCTTAACCTCATGTTGGATCTGGGCCTACGGAGAGCATTCAGTTGGCGTTTCACGATAGCAGACGTATCCAAGCCGATCATAGGCGTCGATTTCCTGAGTCACTATAACTTAATCATCGATTGCCACAATAATCGTCTGGTCGACGGTATCACCTCCCTCACCATCGCCGCAACTCGGAACGGAGCCTTGGAAACAATATCGTCAGTACGGACTACCATCGAAGATACAGTCTACCACAAGCTGCTCAGAGAGTATCCAGACCTCACCCGCCCAGCAGGTAAGCACACCATGCCGAAGCACAGGACGGTCCATCACATAAGGACTACTCCTGGCCCACCAGTTTTCAGCCGTCCACGTCGCCTTGACCCACAGAGACTGCAAATTGCGAAACGAGAGATCGAAGATATGCTGCAAAGTGGAACGGCACGCAGATCAGAAAGTGCTTGGTCTTCCCCGTTGCACCTGGCACGTAAAAAGGATGACGGCTGGAGACCCTGTGGGGATTACAGAGCACTGAACGCAAGAACCATACCGGATAGATATCCAGTTCGGCACATACAAGATTTCGCTTACCAGCTGGCAGGTAAGAGGGTATTCAGCACCGTAGACCTGGTTAAAGCATACAATCAATTACCAGTCCATGCTGACGACATACCGAAGACTGCAATCACCACACCCTTCGGACTCTTCGAGTTTCCGTACATGACGTTCGGTTTGCGCAATGCTGCGCAAACTTTTCAGCGTTTCATCGACGAAGTTCTGCGTGACTTCGATTTCTGCTACGGGTTCATCGACGATATTTTAATTTATTCAGCATCTGAGGCCGAACATTCACAGCACCTAAGGCTTCTCTTCCAGCGCCTTCAAGACTACGGCGTCCTTGTCAATACAGCTAAGTGCGTGTTTGGCCAGCATACAGTTTCATTTTTAGGATGCACAGTCTCCGAGACAGGAATCAGTCCGCTGGAGACGAAGGTAGACAGCATTAAAAACTACCCCATTCCCAGGACTGTCAAGGAACTACGGCGTTTCCTAGGGATGATTAACTTCTACCGTCGATTCATCCCAGGTGCAGCGCTACTGCAGGCGCCGCTTAACGCACTTTTAGCTGGACCCAAAACAAAAGGATCGCAACCTGTTGACGCGACCCCAGAATTTTTGAACAGCTTCGAAAAATGTAAGGCAAGTCTATCCCAAGCCGCACTTCTAGCACACCCAGATATGAATGCTGAATTATCTGTCCAGACGGATGCCTCTGATACAGCCATTGGCGCAGTGTTGCAGCAGAGAAACGGAGATGCATGGGAACCCTTGGCATTTTTCTCAAGGAAACTCAGCCCGTCACAAAAGAAGTACAGCCCTTACGACAGGGAGCTACTGGCGATATACGAAGCTATCCGGTACTTCAGACACATGCTAGAAGCTCGTACGTTCATTGTACTAACTGACCACAAACCTTTAACGTTTGCTTTCAGCACAAGGCGTGATAAATGCTCACCTCGGCAGTTCAGATATTTAGACTTCATTAGTCAATTCACTACAGATATCAGGTACATTGCAGGAAAGGAGAATACAGTAGCGGACGCTTTATCGCGAATCGAGGCCATCAGCAGCACATTGTCACCCCTCGATTACCAGTCACTAGCAGGTGCACAAGATAATGATGACGAACTGTCAAACTTACTTCAGAACGGCTCAGCATTGAAACTGAAGAAGGTCCAGACGCAGCACTCAAAGGTACCAATTTACTGCGACGTTTCCACTCCCGAACCAAGGCCATACGTCACTCCAGCATTCCGGCGTATAGTTTTTAATAGCTTACACAATTTAAGCCATCCAGGTGTCAAATCAACAGTCAGGTTGATCACAGAACGATTCGTCTGGCCTGGAATCAGAAAGGACTGTCGACTTTGGGCCAAATCATGTGTACCATGCCAGCAAAGCAAGGTGCACAGGCACACCACAGCTCCTTTAGCAGAATTCAAACTGCCATCAGCACGCTTTCGCCATGTCCACTTGGACATTGTAGGACCCTTACCTATTTCCAATGGTTACAGGTACTGTCTCACCGCCATCGATAGATTTACGCGCTGGCCTGAGGCGTATCCCCTGCAGGACATCACTGCTGCCACCTGCGCAGCTGCCTTCGTGTCGGGCTGGATAGCCCGCTTTGGCTGTCCCGAGCACATCACCACGGACCGCGGACGGCAGTTCGAGTCCCAGCTTTTCAAATCCATGGCCGCCCTGGTGGGCGCCGCTCATCATACTACGACAGCCTACCACCCTGCAGCAAATGGTCTCGTTGAGAGGCTACACCGGCAGCTCAAGGCTGCTATCACCTGCCACACCAGCACTAACTGGACCGAAGCGTTACCCCTCGTTCTCCTAGGCATGCGAGGGGCATGGAAGGACGACCTCCAGGCTTCTACAGCAGAGCTGGTCTATGGCGAGCCACTACGCTTGCCAGGCCAGTTTTTCGCTTCGTCGGACATCTCAGTTGACGTCACCGACTTTGCAAGCCGTCTACGATGCCACATAGCCAAGCTGTCGCCCCAACCAGCAGCATGGCATTCAAACCGTACATTCTACATACCCAAAGACCTTCGCACCAGCAGTCACGTATTTTTGCGTCAAGGACCAGCTCGAAGGCCACTACAAGCAGCTTACACCGGCCCCCACAAAGTAATCAGGCGGAAAGAAAAAACTTATGACATTGAAGTAGCGGGCAAAGAGCTGACGGTCACTATCGACCGCCTGAAGCCCGCCTACATCATGAGAGACGAACCAGCAGCCCAGCAGCCAACGACCAACACAACCACTGAGCGAAAGACAAAAAGCGGACGAACAGTAAGATTCCCAGACTACTATCGACCGTAGTATCGGTCTCGGCAGGGGAGTACTGTAGCGATCTAATCGCTCATGACTTGAAAGCGGTGTTAAAACGCTTCCGCTTATAACACGGGCAACCGCAAATCACGCCACCAGACCACCCAGGGCGCAGGAATTCTATTGTCCGGGCGAGCGAGGGGAACGACGCGCGGAGAGGACCGAGCCAACAACTTCGGTCGCCGGTGCAAGCTCCATATACCGGCTCGGGAAGCAGACCAACCAATACGCGATCTATTACGTTTCTCCAAGTCATTCCTAGTATTCTTATTTATTCTCATAGTATTGTATATAACCTATAGTCTATTTACTTTAACTTCTTTAGCTTGCTTATATATTTTATTTCGTGCCGTAATTTAACTTCGTTTTGTGCTTCTTTCTTTCTCGCTGCTTAACTCCGTTTGCTGTGCGGATAATAACTTATATAATAACTTCAGTGCTTTAGTGTTTTAGTGTATTTATCTAGAATTTGCGAATATTGTACTTAATATACATCGTGTAATAAATAGTTAATTGTGTTTTGCGTAATCGTGTTTAATTTATTTAATCTATAGTGTTCCGTGTACCTACTTAGTATTTAATTTTAGCAATAGAGTAAAAGCTTAGGTTATTCTTTTAGTTACTAGTTAGTCGTACCTTAGGTTAGCATAGGTTAGGTATATTAGGGAACCTAGGTTTATAGTGTACATAGGGATTAGTATAGGATTAGCTCGTTCATATATATATATTCGCGGTTAGGTATTTAGATTAGTTTAGTTTAGTTAGTAATTGATTTAGGCATATTTGAAGGTTGGTATCCCGGGTTCGATTCCCGGAGCTCGACCGGTATCCCACAGTTTATTTGATTTTCACATACGACATCATCAAATATAAATACAGAATTAGTTAAAGCTTCATTCGGAGATATGACATCTTTACCGTCGTTAAACTCATAAAACTTTATCTGAGGCACTCTTCGTAATACTTCCCGCAAAAAACAATATTTTGGCTGAAAGTTGGTCTTCGAGTAAAGGTAAAGATTTTGAAATTTAAGCCCATTTTCATGCATTAGCAAACTTAGCACAACGTTTGTTTTACCACAATTTGAGGGGCCACAAATTATGCATTGAATTGTATTTGGCAACAAAGCGCTGTGTCTAATTTCTTGAGGAGATTCATCAGTATTTATATTTTTAACGTTAAGTGATATGTGTTGTTTGATCAACTTCATCTTGCCAAATAATTCAATGTTCTTTTAACACTCACATATATGTAGGTATACCTATGTGTACTTTATTTTGGATTAAAAATAATAAAGTTCGATTTAGACAACTTTAGACTTGTTTCTACAGGAACAATCCTAGTCTCATCTTACAAGATCTAAGAAATGCAGAAAAGCATTCAGATCAAAACAAACGTCAGCATAATTTTCTCTCCATATGACACGATCCATATGACACGTGTACGACTCAAATATCGCTCATATTTTGAAGAATGTGTATAAAAAGTAAATGATTCACTATATTTTATAACACAGTTTATCACACGTCTTTGAGTGAGAACGTTTGGTAAGTGCAATAAACAGTTTTATTTCATTTAAATAATGTCTGATGTCTCTAATAACGATTAGAAGAGTTATTCATTCTTACCGAATTTGTTTCAGATCATGTCTACCGATGACTCAAACCCTATTACGAATCCTTTTTACTATGCTCAAGATGTGGATGGTTATTTAAAAGAATTGGAAGATCAGCATCGACTCCGAGATATGACATTAATGAGCAATGATGAGCAGCTGTCCAAACCAAAGAAAACCTCGAGGAAAAGAAAATGTTCACAAACAGCGTCTTCATCTTTCATTATACGTCAAGATTCTGCTAAGCGAGGTCGACGTGTTATTCAAATAAATGTATTTGACGTCAATAACCAAGAAGAACTTAATGTTCGTAATCTCAACGCTACCATAAGTGCGCAGTATATTGCGGAAGATACATATGATGAAGTAATGGATGCTACTAATAATATTATTAAAAAAATATGTCAAAAATTGTATGAAAACTAGTTGTAACATTTATTACTAGATTATATTGTAAATATTTAGTTAGGTACTTATATTTTCAAATATAAAATTTCAAATTATATGTGCATGAACTGTGGATTTCAGTAAATAAATTAAATTATTGTCTAAATATCTATGTTAATGTAATTATATGAGAACATTCAATAAAGGAAAAATATACTGATAAATGCCTTGTTTTATTAAATACCTAGAAAATAAAGAACTATAATAAAACAAAAGAATATACTTTTAAAATTTGCTTTTTATTATCATATGCTATACAATCTTATGTTACCATTATACTTTTATATAAACTTAAAATAACTGTGCATCATTTTTATCACTTAAAAAATATATTGACACGTTTACATTACATGAATTTTAAATATTATAAAACAATGTAAAGACAATCATCTTAAAACATAGTGCTGTAATGACCCCATGGTAAGCTTTCAATTTTATTTAGCGCCACTTGTCTCTTATCATCATTACTACTGAGAACTAATTTATTGACTTTCTGAGTGAATAATTTATGATTTTTTGATTTAATTATACACATGGAGTCCCTCAAATTTTCACTGCAAAACAAAGCTTTTTTATATTTTTCTATATCAAGTTTCTTAGTAATTGACTTTTTAATACCCTTAGCTTTTTTTATTGAAGCTGTTTGGGATTTAATACAATACAATTTTGGTCTTAAACCCACAAACTCTTCAATTATGTCACCACCCATTTCATCTTTAAAAAAGCCAGGTATTTTAGCATTCGCTTTCGGTATGTCATACACATTATCACTGCTGAAGTTACTTGTGTCGAAATATTGTATGTGTTTTTTTATATCTACATAAAAATCTTCTGTATATAATAAATATAGAAGGCTATCTGTATCTGTGTAACAAAGACGAATATTATTACCATATATACGTTTCATCACTGCGTAGTGAAATCGATACAAATGACTTTTAGCGATTTCTAGGATTGTAAACCCTACATAGATTGGTCGATCGAGTACAATTTTTGTTTGCTGCATTTGAATAGCAACCAAAGATTCCGAAATTATTGATAAGTTTTTAAAGTTTGGTGCACTTATGTACTTTTCAGCTCCACATATTTTGTTTGTAGCGTTGTGATTATCTCTCCAGACATTTACAAGTTTAACATCAACTTTTTTCTTTTGTTTTCAATGGTTTTACCAAAAATTGAATTGTTTTGTTTTTTGAAAAAGTCTCTTTCAAAATCAGACGTAGCTTTTTGCCTGAGAGCTGTATTTAATGAAATATAAGGCTCTAAAAACTTGCTTTGATGAAACGATAAAATTCTATGTATTTTTAGTATCTTTAGTCCATTTTTTAGACATTCTTTTAAATGTATGTAATGTGCAACATACTTATATTTATCATAAAGATTGGCAGTTAGTTTAGTACTCTTAGAACAGAAAGGAATACATTTTTCAGGAGCAAATGGTAAATCAGAATGATCATCATGAATTTCAGGGGGATAATGAAGATCAACTTCAAGAATATAGCCGGTATCAGAATTATCAGATAAGCTGGTAATGTCAAAATTTATTATTTCATCATTTCCTAAAAATTTGAAATTTCCTGTAGGTTGCTTTTGCATCATGGCATAGCCATATAAGTTAACACAGTCTAAGTAAGCTAGAAAACTATGAGGCTTTTTAGGATTGTAATCGTTAAGATATTTATTGTTAGCCTTTGCATATCTTAATGCACACTGAACAAGGCCTCCTCTGATACCTTTCTCTATCATTTGATAAATTTCAATATCAGATATAAGATCAAGTTTTACTTTAGTAAATAATAACATTGCATCCCAGCTCAATGACGGTGAGGAAACATAATAACAAGGATCAAGACCATAGTAGTGTAAACTCATTGTTCTAAATTTCTCAAAAACATCGCAAAGCAACAGAACATCACATTTTAAGTATAAATCCGTATATTCTCCTATGTTTTTTAAATTGAAAGTATTCCAAACAGTTAAAGCATGTCTAAATTCTTCATCACTTATAGCTTCTGCTGAAAGTCTATTATAAAAATATGAGGGCTCCGGTAATTTAGTTTCATTGTACCGCGCCCACGAGTCAATATAATCATAGCAGTATACACCTTTTGTGCAAACAAGATTAAATAAGGTCTGATCTGTGTAAAATGATCGCAAATTTTTAAAGTCATCTGGTTTCATAGTTTTCACTAAATTATCAAGACTTGAGCTTAAAAAATTAAAGGAGTCAATAAATTTCATTTGCGTTACGTTCTTTTGATCAATTGGAATAAATTTTGTAAAAGATATAAATTTTTCCTTATTTTTTGGGATAAGATTTATTCGACCGCACACTGCTGAAAGCTCTCTTATGAATAAATGGCAGTCATAGCCCGAAAGATTATGAAAAATAATCGGTACAAAAGGGCAGGCCTTAGTATTCAAATTACATTTATTGTGAGTCGGACCCCTATACTTGCCAGTAAAATGATCATGATCTGCTATAATTTGATCGCTGCTAGTAAACTTATGCCTACAAATATAACACTCAGTCGCATTTTTAAAAGAATTTTGCTCGATTTCTGTTAAAGGCGCCATGGGTCTAGAAACTGATAATATGTTATATAGTCTTTGTAGATCACTAACTAGAGAAGCGACAAATTTTTTTGAACAATTTGGGCCTCTATACGTAATTATTTCATTCAATTCTGGGTTACTTTCACAACAAATATAATAAGCAAAACAAGTAGCCTCATGAATTTGTATGTTTTCTACATGTTTTGATTTATTTTTATCGGAATATTCTCTTAATAAACTTTCGAAGTCACCATAAATAACTATTGGTATCCTTTGAGTTCTTTCGAAGTTACAAAAAGAAAGTTTAGTATTACTTTCAGGAAGAACTGTTTGAACTCTTGCGCAGTTATGATTATTTAATTTTTCCTTTTTGTCAAAGTACGTAAAACATTCATCACACAAATGTATTTTAGATTTATGTTTTGTAAGTTGGTTGTGAACCAGCTTTTCAAATTTTTTAATTAAACAAAAATGTCCTTTTCCATTTTTACAAATGTACAATAAATTGACATGATTCAATTGACGACCGCAAGTTCTGTATAATGGTCCAGTGACCCTATTATTTTTGTCTAATCCATAAACATTTACGCTGATATGGGTATTATTAAGTTCAAATTGCTTTATGTCGTCGAAGCTAGGTGGAAACGATATACCCTTCAAGTTGAAAATATTGGAATAATGTGGGTATGATGAAACTCTGTTTGGGTTATTTTTTGCTGGATACATGTATGCTACAATAGACCATAAAAAGCAGTGATTATCAGTATTATTAATATTCAGACATGATTTAGAATTAGAAATATAACTTGGTAAGGGTATGTATGTTCCAGCTCTTAATGGATTGTATTTAACAATATTCATTTCAATATGACTTATGGAATCGATAGTCCAACCTGACTCACATAGCTCAAACTCTGAACATTTGTTTGTTAATGTTTCAACAAACGAATCATACGTTTGCGATAAGTCGGTACTTTGGAATATTGCAATATATTTAGTGTTAAAAGATTTAAGAGATGTTTCCTCATTCTTAGCCAAATAATATGAAACATATAATTCAAAATTAATTTTAACGGACATATGTTTCGACAAATTGTCTTTTATAAGCTTAAAAACTGTTTTAGAAATTTGAGACAAAAATAATTCTGGTGAAATACAACCATCTTGAGGACTTATTTTATAACTTATTATTTTATTACGGAAAGCATTCCCTATTATTTGGACGTTATCACATTCAGTACGTATTAAACAGTTCGATTTGTGAATAAAACTCCTTAAATGAGAAGAATACCTCGATACGTTCGTGTTACAAATTTGACAGTAATACATAATTAAGGAAGTACTAAAGTTTAATTGCTGAAATATTAAGTAGATATTTATATGTTTCAGAGTTTAAGCTTATGAGTTTTAGGAATACAAGTTTCAATTTTATGAAATAAAGATGCCCAGTTAAGGTTAAATATATTATAATTAGAAAAAAAAAACTTTAAGGAAAAATAAAAGTTAATAAAAAAAAAAGATAAAAGAGGTTAAGATATAATTTATAAAATATCAAAATTTGAGGGGTATAAGACGGGCTGGATACGTCCGTAATCTTCTTTAGCCGTCGCAACCAATTGTGTGACGGCTTTCCAAGTTTTCGAGCCCTCATTCGTTGCAGAGCGCAACGTAACCAAGGCTCGTTTCCATCGGTCTTTTTGCAGGGACTCGATTTCTTTGGCGTTATACACCCTCAGCTCGATGAAGTAGTCACCGTGTCTGGTAGGGTCCGACTGCAAAGTGTAGCCGGAGCCAGTGCGCCTCGACAAGTAGCTGCGGAGCGGAGCTGCGCGTACCGGCGCACGATGCAAGTCTTCCTCGTCCTAAAAAAAATATTAATATTATAAAGATTGTTTTTTTTTTTTAAATGCATATGTAAAACTATTTGTCTGATACGTTCAATAAATAACAATATAATAATAATAAACTCCCCAGACGACCACACCGACTACATGTCCCCATACTAAGCTTATAAAGCCTGTATTATGGTTACCATGTTGCGAAAAACTAGGAGGGTCTCTAGAATATACATAGACAAATACACAACCAGACCCGATTTTTTTTTGTTGTTCCGTGCGGGATTCGAAACCACCAATAAACAATGAAATTACAAAAAAAAAATACTCAACTTAAATAAGAAATACTCGCAAGTATATAATAATGCTAAACCGTAATTATGCTAAAACTTTGCCTTTAACGATTTAAAAATTTAAAACAAACTTATGCAGTATGTAATAAATACCTCTGAGTCGATCAGTGCCCAGGATTTGCGTTTCTTGGATGGCGGCGGTGGCGGCGGCGGCGGCGGCGGCGGCAGCGGGGGTAGGTCGCCGGGATCCGAGTCGCTTTCACTCCCAAATAATTCCCTCAGACTAGGCTTAGCGACGTCCGCCTTCTTCTTTGGTTTTAGCTGGCGAGGCTTTGGGTCTTTTTTCCCACGACTTGTTTCGCTTTTCTTGCTTGTTGAGCAAGAAGCGGATGTTTGCGAGGTACCAGCACCAGCGTCTTCGTCCGTATAAAAGGGATTAGTCGACCTGTAAATATAAATTAAGATTAGTTTTATCACTATAATACATAAAACCACTATTTCCACTCTTCGCTAAAAACTTATAGTCCCTGTTCAGTAATACATCAAAATCGAACAAAGTCACGCAAAATAAATAGTACCTAATATTTGTCAAAAATAATTTACTACATAACTTTCTTACAAAAAAAAAATATATATGAAACAAAAACCAATCCGCAAAATAATCATAGGAGTTGATTGAGAAACAAATTGAGAAAAAGATAAAATAATCACATAAAAGCTGAGCAATATACATACATACTTGTTTTTCCGGCTTTCACTGCACTATCACTAAAACTTCACTTATAATTTGTTCACACTTGTCACTGCGAGGTTGAATGAATTACTATGAAAACCTTAAGGATCGATAGGCTTTATATACCCAAAAAAAAAAAATATTAAGATGCTGATTTAAATTCTAATTCAATAATTGTTTCTCTAGGCTATGTAGACCTTACGGTTATAGTAGATAAAGCCTATTATTACAGTTATATATTTAATTTCTCGAACCCATGGTTTGTGCTGCCTAAGGTTCCCAATAAGGATGTAATCGCAACGCAGCGATGCCACGTCGCGCCATCCGAGACGAAATTCTAAAAAGGAAGTCGAATGTAGGTATCTCGCGTATGATTTCAATTTTATGTTAATTTTAATAAAATTATTTACGTTTATTTATATGAAATGTATATTTATATTATCAAATACTATCGTTCAAAATAATTATTTGTTGCCTCTTATTAGACACTAAGCGCATTTTCAATTTTCATTTTAAAATAATAGTTTTTTATTTAAAAATTACTTTTATGTCTTTAGTAGAGTTTATTTAATTCGCATATAAATAAAGTTTAAATTAGTTTACAACTTAAAGCTATCATAATGTAGGAAAACCCTGAACTACTTAAATATAGATAAGTACTAATAATATTTCATGAAACGAGATTAATATACTTGAAAAGTAAACTTGTGTTAGGTATAATTATTACGATGAAAAAAAAAGTTCTTTGAATAAATGTTTTTTTTTTTTATTCTTTTTTATTCATAATTTTTATAGAGGGTTTCATAAATGACACCCCCATTGTGGCTCTCTAAGAATAAATGTTGAAGTATGACCTACGAAACCAAACAGAATCATCAAAGACATTTCATAATTTATAATTATTTTGAGACAATCATACAAACACAAACAGTCGAATTGAGAACCTCCTTTTTAAAATAAGCTATGATGTATCAGTTTAGATTGGTTTATACCGATGTTTGTTGTATTGACCAAATTATGGAGATACGTTGCATACGATTAAAACTTTCATTTCAAATAAATGATCTTATGATCGTTGTAGTTGATTTCCGATAACTTCCGTTGGCGTGTAAAATAAATAAGTACATAATATTTAACGAATCAGTATGAATTGTTCACTACTTGGTTTTAGCATTCAGTAATAGCGCGTAGGTATGTATGTTTTTTCAATGTGCTTAGGTATAGCGCCACCTACACATAGTCTCATAAACTTTTTGTATTAAGCTCATCGACTGTCGAATCAAAGTATATTTAATCTAATGTCTACTTAATACCTACATATACTTTATTTCTAGATGAAGTGAGGTATAATGATTTGTTTAAAGAAAGCTATTCTTAACTGAAAAATACTTATACCTAGCCAAATATACCTATAAAACAAATAAATATAGCTAATGAAACAAACTAATGATACCTAGGTTTTAAATACGTCGCGAAAAGTTATTTCAATTCCGATAATAAATAGATAGGTAGTTAGGTATTTACTTAACTAAGTAGGTACTCTAACTGCGCTTTATTTTAAGGAAATTGAAAATACTTTTAATAGCGCCATCTAAACATATGTTTAAATACTTTTGCATCGAATTATGCAATATGATCGCAGCATTCACTGACGAATCAATTAGGTTTCTATATTAGTTAATGCATGGTCTCGACAGATGGTGTTATAATAATAATCAACTAAACTATTTAATTAAAAGCGATTAATCAGCGATAGTAAGGCAATAAATTATTTATATTTTTCAAAACAGACATTGATTTAACTAACGTATTTAGTTTTATATAAAAAATATTTACCAGGTCTAAATTTAATGAGATATTTACTAGAATACCAAATCGCGCTATCACCTTTTTTTATTATAATCAGTATATAAGGAACTTTTCGACGTTGATTAAATGACTGGTTAGATGCAAGATATGCTATACAAACCCGCTCAATACTATACTGTTGATTGTATTTTAACTTGGTCAATTACTGTCAGCGATTGTTAGTAAGACTTGAGCAATCTGAAAGCAATCAATGACAGTAAACAATCACTAAAGTATCCTACCTACCAATAAAAATATAAACTAAACAGGCAAACCATACCCACTAACCCGTGGTGTGCAACTGTGAAATATACAAAGTACCTACCTATTTATCAACCAAAGCACACCACGGGGACCAGGGTTTTGCTTTTTTTTTTTTTTAACAATTCCTCCTACGATACCGCTAGGGTAAGCTGCAACATTCTCGCTCGGTCTACCAAACTCATTTACTGCATGATGTTGCACTAACAAAATGACTTACTTTCAATCCAAGTAAATAGTTAACACCAAATTTTACAACTTAATTCGCTTATCTTCTGCTCTGGTATCTGAATATTTTATTAAAACCCATCAGGTGGAAAGAAATATTCTTGCGCACGAGTAAAATTGGAGGGCTTCTGTAGCGCGAACCGAGCGCAGCGAGGTGAAGTGATGCAGAACCCCCAATTTTACCCTACTTGGATCGCCTAGAGGGAATCCTATGTTCGTCAGCGGGCGTGGGACCGTGTGACACGTGGATCACCTAGGGGGAATCCTATGTTCGTCAGTGAGCGTGGGACCGTGTGACACGTGGATCACCTAGGGGGAATCCTATGTTCGTCAGCGGGCGTGGGACCGTGTGACACGTGGATCACCTAGGGGGAATCTTATGTTCGTCAGTGGGCGTGGGACCGTGTGACACGTGGATCACCTAGGGTGAATCCTATGTTCGTCAGCGGGCGTGGGACCGTGTGATACGTGGATCACCTAGGGGGAATCCTATGTTCGTCAGTGGGCGTGGGACCGTGTGACACGTGGATCACCTCGGGGAAGCCTATGTTCGTCAGTGGGCGTGGCACCGTGTGACACGTGGATCACCTAGGGGGAATCCTATGTTCGTCAGTGGGCGTGGGACCATGTGACACGTGGATCGCCTAGGGGGAATCCTATGTTTGTCAGCGGGCGTGGGACCGTGTGACAAGTGGATTACCTAGGGGGAATCCTATGTTAGTCAGTGGGCGCGGAACCGTGTGACACGTGGATCATTTTGGGGAAGCCTATGTCCATCAGTGGACGTTTCCCGGATTATGACGAAGAAGATAAGTAAGGACAAACAATCTCGGTACTGTTTTATCCAAAGTTCTCATTGTACAAATTAGTTAATAAGTATTGAACATGCCGACGATATGAAATATACAATCGTAAGACCGCTATTCGTGCATGATATTTGAGCACCATATTTAAGTAAGTTACATTGTAATTAAATTATTTATATTGACTTTGATTTAATAGTAGATAAGGCCTTACGCTTTTAAATTATTATGTTAGTATCATCATCATTATCACAACTCGACGACAACCGTCTCGTTGTGTGTTTGGCGATGGGGTAACACTGTCTGCCTCAGACGCCAGTGGTCGCGGGCTCGATTCCCGCACGGAACAAGTAAAAATGTTCCGGGTCTGGGCGTTTATCTACAATGTATATTTTTTTATATTCTAGGTTCCCCCTAGTTCGCTACATGTACATCCCATATCACGAGCTAGTTGGTGTCATTGGCTGGGGATTATTTAAAAAACTCTTTATAACGTACTGCAGAGCTGTGCGTCTCTCCCTGGGTATATTATAATCATGAAGGTGGTTTATTATAATTATACTTCGCATCTCTCTCGAAGATGATTGCGTTTACCTGCAGCAGCACACGATGTTGCACTGTCCCTGTCACACTTTAGATTACAAATAGAAAACAAAAATCTTCTATCTCACTCACGTCAACCCCAGCGCTCGGGCGCCGCTTCCCTGTAACTGGTCGTCATTACACTTTTTTGTGCCGTCCAAGTCACACGTATGCGACTATCCGTCATGGGTAAACGAAAAAGGTCGTCGAAGGAACTTGATCATATTAAAAATAAAATCAAGAAATTAGAGAAACGTCTAAAACGGAGAAGGATATCCACGTCGTCGTCGGAAAGTGAAGGAAACACTCGGTTAAGCACATACGAACTTTCGGGCGTTAGTGATCTAGAAATTGAAGGTAAGATTATTTAAATACTTATATCTGCTATGCTATGCTTGAGCTACAAATTTTAATATACCAAGTAATTTGTTTAGTTTGCGTTTAAGTTTAATTAATTTAGATAAATTTGGGGTTATTTTTATCACGATTATTTGCCCTAGTTTTTCGTATATGATAGCCAAATAACCAAGATACTCCACCCTTTGGTGTAGAGGAAAGGTACTTGCAATAACTCCACGAAAACCGTGTTGAGGATGCATATATGAATTTAGTTAAATTAAGTATTTACTACTCCACGTAAACCGTGTCGAGGAATTTTATAAACACTTTAAATAAAAACTTAGCAACTCCACGTAAATCGTGTTGAGGTTATTAATGCATAGTATTTTAACAAAAGTATTACCTACTCCATGTGAACCATGTTGAGGATAGGTACTAATATAAAAACATATTGCCTACTCCACGTAAACCGTGTTGAGGATAGGCATGAACAAAAGTACTATAATATGTAAATATTTCATATTTGCTCCACGTAAACCGTGTTGAGGTTGCTTTGACATTACAATTTATATAATAAAGACTACCTACTCCACGGAAAAAGTGTTGAGGATAGGAATTTGCTATAGTTTTATACTCCTTGTAAATCGAGTGGGTATTTTCATATTTCGAAGATTATTCTACTAAAATCGTTGACTGTGTTACGTGGGTACATTATCTTAATTTTATATTAAGGCTACAAAATGCCAGATACTTCAATGTTGCTCGTTTTTGTCTTTAGAGATCCACGAGGAACCATCAACCGGAAGCGCGTTGCCTACCGATAATGGACAAACTGACAACAATTCAGATAACCCACAAGAGGCAATTATAAACCCAGATATACTTTTACTTCTCGGTGATGACCCATCTGAAGAAAAAATGTTGGGGAAAAGCCTTCACAAAGATCTTGTATCTCGCTGGCAAAATGTTTTATTGAAAGGCTTATCAAAGGAAGACAGGTTAAACTTAACCAAAACTTACTTACCACCGGAAAATTGTCCAGCTTTATTACCACCCAAACTTAATCCGGAAGTCAAGGCTGCACTTTGTGATCTAGACATTAAAAAAGACCAATACGGTCAAAATAAGCAAACCCAATTGGCAAGTTGCCTATCAGCTCTGGGTGGAGTTATCAGCAAAGTCATAACATATAATGACAGCCAAGAAATGATCAAATCACTAAGTGACACCAGTCGTATGCTTTGTGATGCCTTTCATAAGGAAACACTGAGTAGGCGGTATGCTATCATAAATGTTCTGAATAAGCAAATGAGAGACACAATAAAAAACACGATAGTGGATGAGTTTCTCTTTGGCTCTGACTTATCTGAACACATAAAGTCATCCAAGGCCATTACTAGATCAGGTACGGAATTAAAATCCGTCATATACAACTATAAGCAAAATATAAATACGAAGCAGCCCCAGACGCAACGCCAACGGGCTTTAAACGCGAGGGGGATGTCGCGACCAGCTCCGGAGCCGCGCATGAACCCCATGAGCAACCGGAGGCCGCCCCTGCCGCCGCCACTGCCGCCGCCGCTGCCGCCGCCGCCGCAGGCAGTGCGAGGTCGCCAGTTCCAGCCCAACTCGAAACATCGCTATCGCGACAGGAGACGCTGATGCCTGAGGTACACTTTCCTATAGCTGGTAGACTAGCCCGTTTTTATAATAACTGGTTACAAGTTACCAATTATCCCTGTGTTCTGTCGTGGGTTCAGGGTTATAAAATACCCTTTATACGAGAACCCTCACAAAGGAAAAGTCAGATTCCTCATAAAAATCAGAATCCTACTATTATAGATAATTGTATAAAAGAGTTTTTAGACTTACATTACATATCTATATGCAAACCATGTCAAGGTCAATATGTATCACCTGTTTTTACCGTGCCTAAACCAAATGGAAAACATCGTTTCATCTTAAATCTCAAACAGTTAAACAAGTTTATAGATGTACAACACTTCAAAATGGAGGATTATCGAACAGCGATAAAACTTTTGAGTAAAGATTTTTATATGACAAATATTGACTTAAAAGATTCTTTTTTTTTTGGTACCCATACATAAAAATTATAAAAAGATGTTAAGATTTACTTGGGATTCACCAAGCTTCCCAAATCATACCTTTCAATTTAATGTTCTTCCATTTGGATTATGCACTACGTATTTACAAAGATAGTGAAACCGGTATTAAAAATTTTAAGGTCAAAAGGACATTTATCAGTAAATTATTTGGATGATTTTTTTTTGTATAGGTCGTACATACGAGGAATGTGTTAAAAACGTTAACGCCACTCTCGAATTACTATCAAAATTAGGCTTTGTTATTAATTTCGAAAAAAGCTGTCTTACACCAAGTAAGAAGTGTAAATTCCTTGGTTTTTTCTTCGATACAGAAAATATGACACTGTCATTGCCTGATGATAAAAAACAACGTATAAAAAAGAAAACTGAACAACTTTTACATCGCAATTCATGTACAATTAGACAATTTGCAATTTATCTAGGTTTATTAACTTCAGCTTGTCCTGCTGTACGATACGGTTGGATGCATACAAAATTATTTGAAAGACAAAAATTTTTAGCCTTACAAAATAACAACGACAATTATGATAAAAAAATGGCCTTATCGAAAGAAATTGAACCGGACTTAATTTGGTGGAGAGATCATATAAATATATCCTTCTCTCCCTTTCATATTGACAAATATGAGATAGAAATATTTAGTGACGCTTCACTTACCGGTTGGGGTGTTTGTTGTAATTCGAAAATTGCTAACGGTTATTGGAAAACAACTGAAACTGTGCAACACATAAACATGTTAGAATTAAAGGCTGCTTTCTATGGATTAAAGATTTTTGGATCAAAACTTAGTAATTGTAATATATTATTGAGAATTGACAACACAACTGCTATAGCATACGTAAATAAAATGGGTGGAATTCAATATCCACATTTAAACATGATATCCAGACAAATTTGGGAGTGGTGTGAAAAACGCAACCTATTTATTTTTGCGTCTTATATAAAATCTGTAGACAATAAAGTTGCAGATCGTGCATCTAGGGAGATTAATATAGACGCTGAATGGGAATTATCGGATTCGGCTTTTAGTGCTATAGTTTATAAATTTGGAATGCCCCAATTCGACTTATTTGCAAGCAGTTATAATAATACATGTGACCGTTATTCTTCTTGGAAACTCGATCCCAATTGCGAAATTATTGATGCATTTACCTTTGATTGGAGTGAGTTGGACTTCTATGCATTTCCACCATTCTGCTTAATATCCAAAGTTATACAAAAAATAGTTAATGAAAAAGCAGAGGGTTTACTTGTAATACCATACTGGCCCACACAGGCATGGTTTCCCTTATGGAACAGGCTTTGTAAATCTGATGTAATATTTTTTGGTCCTGATAAATATCTGCTACAATCTCCTTTCAGAGATGCACACCCACTCCACGGAGAACTTACCCTGGCTGTGGCGAGAGTATCCGGCAAGCTCTAACCCATCGAGGGATACCCGAAGTTGCGTTAGACATTGTTATGGCGTCTTTATCCAATAATACCTTGAGCCAATATAATTCCTCTTTACATTCTTGGTGGCAGTTTTGTTATGAAAATAATGTTGATTTTTTCATGGGAAATGCTTCTCAAGTACTATTATTTTTAGCTAAGAAATATGAAAGTGGAGCAAGTTACAGTACGATTAATACTTGCCGTTCTGCATTATCTATTTTGTTAGGTAATGAAATCACTAATAATGAATTAATTTCACGTTTTACAAAGGGTGTTTATCGATTAAATCCGCCGAGACCCAAGTATGATAGTACTTGGGACCCCCAAATAGTGCTTAATTACTAATCTACTTTAAGTCCACACGATAGTATATCTTTATATGAATTGTCATTAAAAACTGTAACATTATTAGCTATCGCATCCGCACAGAGGATGCAAACACTTAGCCTTATTAAGATCGAAAATATTACTATAGATGTAAACTTAATTATTATAAAAGTTGATGAACATATTAAAACGTCCAAACCTGGGTCTTGCCAACCACTTATAAAACTTCCTTTCATTAGAGAAAACCAAAATATTTGTCCTGCTCTTACTCTTCAATTTTATCTCGATAAAACTCAAAAATTTCGAAACAATAAACAAAATGAGCATTTATTTATTAGTTTTAAAAAGCCTCATAAAAAAGTCACGGCTCAAACTTTGAGTCATTGGGTAAAAAAGATCTTAGAATCTAGTGGTGTCAATGTATCTATATTTGGGGCGCACAGCACGCGCCATGCTTCTACTTCTGCTGCGCACAGGCATGGAGTTAATCTAGAGGTGGTTCGCAAGGCTGCAGGGTGGACTGAAAAGTCTAATGTATTTCTAAAATATTATAATAGAGAACTTGTATCCGATGAGTCTCAATGTTTTGCAAACGCAATCTTTTTGCAAAACAATGAGTCGCATCCTTGATTTATTTTAAATTGATTGTTTTCTGGAAGAAAATTAATAAACGAAATTCAATTATATTTGCCTGTTTTACTATATTTTTTCACCTGACTTTAAACATCTGCAGGTAAACGCAATCATCTTCGAGAGAGATGCGAAGTATAATTTGAAATCAAACGACTTACCTGGGAAGTTTGATTGTAATTATACGAGTATCTCGAACGAAGATGATTGCCTCCCGCCCCACCCTATTCTTCAGCTCCCTTTTTTCTTGAAGAAAAAATATAGTAAATTCATAAGTTCCAGGGCTCTAAAATAATGACGACCAGTTACAGGGAAGCGGCGCCCGAGCGCTGGGGTTGACGTGAGTGAGATAGAAGATTTTTGTTTTCTATTTGTAATCTAAAGTGTGACAGGGACAGTGCAACATCGTGTGCTGCTGCAGGTAAACGCAATCATCTTCGTTCGAGATACTCGTATAATTACAATCAAACTTCCCAGGTAAGTCGTTTGATTTCAAATTATGTATTCCCATTTAGTATAACAATGAGTATCTAAAAGCACTAATTATAACTTTTAAACAAATTCATCCGTCTCAAATTTCTTTTTTATAGGTTACTGAACCCGCGTTTTATAACAATCTCACCTGATGGATGGTAAGTAAGAGGAATTCAAGCTGAAGCATCTGGCTAAGGAAGGAACATAAAAAAAAAACTTACGCCGAACGTCAGATTCGTTATTATAAAACTCTTTGTGCGTATAAGCAAATTCCCTTTTTTAGTAAAACATTTTATTCGAGTCATTTACGACATCGAATTTGAAATCAGAAATAATCAGCGAATGCAGAGCATTAAAAAAAACCGACTTCAACAGCGACTTTCCCAGCTAATTATGTCATCCACGTAAAAATTCTCCAAAATCAATATATATAAAACTGTTCCGTTACTGACTGAGTGACTGAGGTACTGAGTGACTGAGTGACTGACAGACAACGTACAGCCGTAACTACTGGGCGTAGAGAGTTGAAATTTGGAACATACATTCTTTGGGGGATGTAGGGGTGCACTAAGGAAGGAATTCCCGAAATTCCCACGGGAACGGGAAATATAGGGCTTTTTAGTTTGTATGAAAAATCTTATTCCTTGAGTGCACCGATGTGAAACTTGGTGTAAAAGTTTTTCAATGCGTGTCTGGTTGTGTTATGAAAGGAATTCCCGAAATTTCCACGGGAACGGGAAATATATGATGTTTTAGTTTGTATGAAAAAATCCCATCCCTTGAGTGCACGGATGTGATACTTGATATAGAGGTTCCTCAATAAGTGTCTGTTTGTATTATGGAAGGAATCCCCGAAATTCCCACGGGAAGAGGTTGGACGTTTTAGATTGTATGAAAAATCTTATTCCTTGAGTGTACGGATGTGATACTTGGCATGAAGGTTCTTCAAAGAGTGACTGGTTTTGCTACGAAAAGAAATCCTAAAATTCCCACGGGCACGGGAAATATTTGATTATTAGTTTGTATGAAAAAAACTTATTCCTTGAGTGCATGGGTGTGATACTTGGTATCAAGGTTCTTTCAGTGGGTGTCTGGTTGTATAGTTTCTGAAATTTCCACGAGAAGGGTAGTTAAGCGCATACGAAGTTGCGGGATAACGCTAGTCATACATATAATTTAAAAAATTTGAAATTTTCAATGAAGTACTCAACCGACAACCAACTATGAAGTATCTTCTATCATGTGAATTAAGAATTTTTAAAATTGATTCATAATTGTCGGAAATATCGTGTAACAAAGACACAAAAAAACATACAGATGAATTGAGAATCTCTTCTTTTTTTGGAAGTCGGTTGATGAGTAATAACTTCTGATAAATGAATTGCTGCTTTTTGCTATACAACATTTTAGAAACGCTTACTTAATTCATACTTAAATCAATAAGATTAAATAACCTATAAGTTTTAAGAGTAAACGAAGAAAAATACGATTAATACTTACGAAGAATTATGGTTTAAGTAATAGGTAAATACCTGAATTCTTTCGCGAAGGATTAAAAGATTTTGGCTGTAAGCTCTTTTGAAAAGAGGATTAGCGTAAAGAGTCTTTGACAGGCTTTGAAACAGTGCAGTGGTATAAAAATCATTTCAATGTCTTAAGTTTAGTTAGTTAATGTAATTTATATTAAATAAGTTTTAATGTTCTACATTTTATTCTAAATTGACTCAACTCGAAAGATTCATATTAATTTTGCGATAGTAATAAGCTATAAAATCTAGTTAAATAACATTAGGTATAACCATATCAATGTTTGAATAATAATATTTACCTATTCCAAATATAATGATCGGTTCAGACCAATTCTCTTAAAAGGTATATTAGTTTCTTCAAACTCCGTAGAATTTCAAATCCTACTTTTTTATTTCAACCTTCGCAATAGTATCACGTCGAACGAAGTCTTCGTGGCGCCGTGGTTACTGTGTGTATCATACGATATTACAGATCAAGCAACGTTTGGTGCGGTTGGTGCTTGGATGGGTGACCGCCGACCATTCATTTCTCACGAAGACTTCCGTGCTTCGGAGGGCACGTTAAGCAGTCAGTCACGGGTGCTGTATACTTGTAGGGATTTGTCGGGATTTGCCAGAAATGCAGCACTCAATATAGAACTATGCATTGAATTTTGATCACGAAATACAGTGGTTGCGGTGGATGTAGATTCGTTTCATTCAGTGAAGCATAGGGCTTGCTTTAGGTGTTGAATTTATTTGTATCTTAATTTTAGTTTTACGAACTCGTCGTGGCACCGTGGTTACTGTGTGTATCAAACGATATCACAGGTTAAGAAACGTACTTGGATTTCTTACGGCGATTTCCGTGCTTCAGAGGGCAAGTTAAGCAGTCCCGGTTATACTTGTCTACAGTAGTCGTTAGGGTTAGACAGAAGCCACTTTGGCACCCTGAAAATTCTAATATCCACCACCCAGCACTGGGCCAGCTTTGTGAATAATGGCCTATACCTCCTCGTCACCCAGGGGAGAGACTCATAGCCCTGCAGTGGGCTCATTACAAAGAGTTGTGATGATGATGATGATCACTGTTCATCCATAGTAACCAGTCGGCGATGAAAAGTAAGCCTTAGAGAATACTAACTCACCTTTATTTATTTTTTCAAATAAAGAACGGTTAACTGCACGGGTAAACGCAGTGTGAGACCGAGTGACGATGATGTGGAAAATCTTGAGGGAATCGAATTGCCTAGTAGTTTATGTCTCCTAGATGATAATATTAATTTGGAATTAAAAACAACAGTTTAGTTAATCCTCCTTGTGACTTGGCCCTGAAGTGAGCTAATTACCAAAGAGTTAATCTACGAGTTAAGCTACGGCGTAGCCCAATTCGTAGAACAGATCGTTATTTTAACAGAGTTTATATTCATAACTATTTCAATTACATTTTTATTTAGACGCTTAGATGAAACCTATCTTATCAAAGTTTTAGAAGCCCTATACAATATGCAGTTTGAAACGTTAAAAGATGACTATTATAGCCGATTCTAATAGTTCTATGACAAAAAAATCTAAGTACCTAGCAGTTTTAGAGATAAATCCTTTCAAATAAACTACCGAAAATTCATACCTTTTTCGTGAAAATTCAAGTTAATTTCCATGCAAAACTTCGTATATTTTTCCGAGAATATTTCTGACCGGCTTTTTGCCTATCGGTCTATTTTCAACTCGTGTTTTACAGCCGAGGTTGCATTATAGGATTTATGTAGGGTACTTCATTAAGTACATATCATATCTGTATGTAGAAAGACTAACAAAAATAGTTATCTTTTTTTAATTTTGATCTCCAAGCTGTTTAAATGTGTGTTAAATAAAGCCGTAACACATTTCAAACGCTTACCTACCTCATCTTAAAAGCGTCGTTAATTTCTGAAAAATTCTTCAAGTTAATTACAATACTGGCTAACTCATGGTACAGCAAAATCTCTTCCATTGCAGCGACTAATATAAACAACGACAAAACTTCACTTCAAGAAGGTTTTTTAACCTTCAACTATGTCGGAACACTCTCGAGATTTTCATTATCGCCATCTAGTAATGAAGTTTAGAGAAATCATAACACAGGAGCACCAAACAGAATATATCTATAATAAAAGGTGCTTATTTCAAAGGTTATGTATACGTCGGGGCCGCGGCCGTATACAGAAAGAAAGCTGGAAACTAATAAGCGCTTACCAGCGCTTGACAGTGCTGGTGACCCGCGCAGGAAAATATATGAACGCGCGCCGATAAGCACTGAACGTTGCCGACAAGCTTCAACACGCGCTGGTCAGCGCTGGGAAATCATCGACCGATGAGTCCGACATTTTGCTTGGTCTGCCTCAACCTGCTTCCTTCGTGTAGAACGGACCAGCGCTGTCAAGCGCCGGTAAGCGCTTATAAGCTTCCAGCTTTCTTTCTGTATACGGCCTAACGATAAGCTAGCTATGTAACTGATGCTTCATAGTAGCTCGGTGCTGATTGATTGAGCATTGTAATTTTAACTGTAAAGTAATTGACGGAACGCGCTCGCGAATTAAGATTTTGAGGAAATTTTTGCCAGGGTTAATTTAACCAAATCCACAGAGTCGGTACTAAGAACTGTCCAGTGAATAATTCTATCGTGTTTTCTGAATTACGCTTCTTTAGTTCATTTTCCACATATAAATACTTTATACGAAAACTACCCGTCGGATTTGAAATAAATCTTTTTCCTGTAGCTATGGTTAGCCAAAGATTAAAGGGTTTTTTTATGAACTTCCGACGAGTTGAAAATCCTTTTGTGATATTATTTTTAGGTACGCGTTTTTTAATCGAATTTGCTGTTACAAATTTAAATATTTGTATCTTTCCCGTTTGGCAAATTCAGTCAAATTTTACTTCCAAATAAACTTATCGCACTAGTTTCATTTCCAAAAAAGAATCTTTCGTGAATTTATATTTCGCATTATAATCACTTGGTCAAATATTAATTTGGCAACTTTTTAATTGCTCAAGTTTTATTAAGTCGAATATAAATAAAGAAAATGCTTTATTTTATAAAAAATGTATTCCAAAAATAAAAAAAAGTTTATGGGATAAGAAGGACTCCTGCACCGAAAGGCGAAGTCGGAACGGTTAGGTCCGACGAAGATCGTATCGAGGAGGAGCAGTTAGGTTTAATATAGGCCACACGAGCCATAAACCCTAGAGTGTGAGGTCAGTCACCACAACCCTCACATGGTTTGCCAAGTTTTTATTACAGTGAATTTAGACTCTTGTGTAAATCATATGATATGCAATGATAGGGAAATGCATGTTATGTCCTCCAGTAGACGTCTACTGGTTCTGAATGATGTTCTTATGCCACACCATATTTGACTTAATACTTGGTAAAATGAAACAAAAGCGTAAAATGTAAAATTATAAAAAACCGACAATAGTTTTGCTCACTATAGAATTGCGAAAAGATGTTTAATTTCAAATAAAAATTTAGGAAGCATACTTTAGCATTTGATATTTTGGGAAACGCTTTTTCCCAAAATTAGTAATCCGTAAATGTTATAATGTAAGTTGACCCTCAAAACGTAAAGTTTGCAACTTGTTATTTGCAGTCATACTTTTTATACAGTCGACTAAATTCTGATAGATTTGGACGCTAATGGTTTTACGGGTAACGTAACGAAACCAAAATCCGGGAGTCGTTCTGCCGTGAAATATTAGGGATCACAGGTTTTAAACCGGGGATCAAACTATGCGTTGTTTTTAGGTTAGAATGGATTGCAGTTTTTATTGAAAAAGGATTACAAATAAGTAATTTGTTGTAGCAAAAGTCGAAAAAGGCATACAACTAAAATGGGAAACGTATTAAAAAAAATCATTGCATAATTTGATTTAATGTTAAAGCTTTTAAAAAAGACAAAATTGTAAGCAATATACCGAAAGATGAGTGGAAGGGGCTCATGTTTATTCACCTTACACGATTTCATATAAATAAACTATCATGTAAATAACAGTTTTTGAAAAACCATGATCAATATAAAGTTTGAATTTAAAACCTCTGAATCACTTCCCGTTTGCGTTCGCTCCCGAACGGTCGTGTCTGCGGCCGCTCCCGAGTGTTCGTATTGCGCTGCCCTTGTTCCCTCCCCCGCACTCGTGCGGGTCAGGTGCCAAGTTAAGCTCTTTCGGAAAGTTTTCTCTTGTGGAGGCTTTGTGGTGTCGGGGCTAATTCATCTTCCCTTTTCAGGGCGGACCCGACTGCTGCCGGCCGAAGCATCGCTGGTCAGGTGGATACGTAACCGTGACAACTAAGCCTGATCGTCCGCCGTTCACCGGCAATAGGTCCGTACTAGGTCGTTTTCTTTTTCAGCGTAGTTTGTCTTCGAGAGACTTCTTCTTTCAGCCCAGCATTATGCCTCGTCACACTGAGTGTACCGGGCAGCAATGCGAAATCAATCGCCGTCGTATTCTTGAGCTCCAAGAGGAAAAAAAAAGCCTTAACAAAGAAGCTCATTTCTATTATCGTGATAACATGAAAAACATAAAAGAATATCAGGCCCAGATCGACACCCTGAATTTGAAATTATCCCGCTCGTCCTCTGAACTCAGTCAGTTGTCTTCAGATTTCAGCCAGTTGTCCAGCGATAAACAATCACTGGAAGCTCAATATGCAGCCGAGAAGGAAGCCCTTCTCGCTCAAATCGAGTCCTTGCGAGAGCAATCGTCCGCACGTCCTCAGGTCGCCTCTTTTTCACAGGGGTTCCAAACTGATTCTCCGGCGTCTCCAGATCCCTCTGAGTACGTCGATCCTCTTTCAGATTTTATGTCGGTAGACTCCACCGCATGCAAACGGAAAACTACCCCGCCGGGTAGTGATTCCGACTCCGCTCCTTTAGTTCCAGAATCTCCTGCTCCGTTCACCGAGGTTCGCAAAAAGTCCAAGTCTAAGAAGAAGAAGTAAGACGCCTCTTCAGTCTTATTCCCATCCGTTTGAGCTGCTCCAGCCGCTGTTCCTGCTCCGCAAAACGTCGCACCGGCGTCTGCTCCTGCGCTTTTTGTTTCAGCGATCCCGGCGTCACAGCCTGCGTCGCAATCAGATTCGGCTCCGCCGAAAGTCAAGTCTCCGCCCCCCGTCTTTCTACGGGACAAGAGCCGCTGGACTGAGGTCTCAGCTCTCTGTGGTAGTCACAATCCCAAGATCCAATATAGTAAGGCATCCAACGTGGGTGACTCTATTAAGATCTTAGTCTGTTCCATTTCCGATTTCAGGAATCTTACTCGGCTTCTTGCTGATCAAAAGCTCGAGTATCACACTTACGCTCTCCCTGAGGAGCGTAAGATTCGTGCCGTCCTCAGGAACGTGCCGTTCAAGCTCTCGAACGAGCAAATCCAAGAGGACTTGTCTTCTCAAGGCTTCCCCGTCGAATCTGTGCACAAAATGCACAGCCGCCGAGGCAAGCAGTTCCCACTTGTGCTAGTAATCCTAGCGAAGAGCCCGCAAGGGCAGTCCATTTTCAGAGGCAAGCCCACCGTGTGCGGTCTCTCCAACATCCGCGTCGAAGTACCACACAAGCGTGGTTTCCCAGGTCAGTGCCACCGCTACCAACTGTATGGTCATGCGGCGGCAAATTGTTTTGCTTCCCCTAGGTGCGTCAAGTGCCTAGATCCGCATGGGACTAAGGAGTGCTCTCGCACTCCCGAATCGCCCACCGCTCCGTCCTGCATCTTGTGCGGCCAGTCAGGCCACACAGCAAACTTTCGCGGCTGCCCCAAGGCACCGCGTGCTGCCAGGGCTACCGTGAAGCCCATCGAGTACTGGAGAGAGCGACCGCAGCCTAGCTCGGACGCTCCTGCAGTCAGTTCAAAGGGCCCTAAGGCCTTTACTTCTATCGTTCCAGGTCAGCGCAGCCGGGTCGCGACTCAATCGCAACCGGCTGCCAAACCGACTTCCCAGTGCCAGAACGCAAAAGGTTCTCTAGACCGCATGGCGTTCTTGATCCAGCTCGCTCCCATCGACGAGATCCTGGCTTTCGGCGCCGCTCTCGACGCCAGCCCAGAGGGTTTCAACGGTGCTCTTCCGGTCCTAACCAAGTTCGCTCCCCTTATTAGGAAACTCCAGCAAGCTCAACGTTTCTAAACGTAGTCCTTCTTTCCAGCATTCCTATCTCAGAGTGAGTCTGATCACTCTAGATAATCTCTTAGTTTCAGCTTTGTCATTTCTGCTAGTCTTAGCTTCTGAATTTCTCGCTTTCAGTTCCTTTTGGTGGCAGCCGTCCGGATGCCGCTCACTGCGCAGCCTCTCAAATTGGCTGTTGCTCCGATAAATGATCAAGAACCTGAATCAAGGTAGGTCGTAAAGGGGGATGTTTAGTGGGTATGCTCGGCTTCACTGAGTGAGTCTCCACACTGTCTGGGCATTCTATTTTCCGTTAGCCACTGGGGTTAACAGCTTAAAGAATGCCCATTCGTCCGTAATAGGATTCATCCTCCTCCCGCTAAAGCTTGCTTTACTGGTTAAAGCTTGTTTTAGGGGGTGCCAAAACTTTCTGTGGCGGAAAAACAAAAAAAAAAAACCTCTGAATGTCAAAATGTTTAGTATTACAGGTATTATTATTAGATATTAGAAAATTCTGTGTCATTCAGCCCTCCTGAACAAGAAAATGTTTGCATAGCGCAATGTAGTGAGTGACGCACGTCCTCATTATGTATTTGATTGTCAACTTTGAACCTGAGAACTCGTCTTTTATTTGGCTCCCGGTCGTCCAACCTCACATGGCGACCCTTTATTAAAAATTTTTTTTTTTTTTTTTTATCAAAATTGACGAGGAGGTGTAGTGATTGTAGTACCTCCTCATTATGTATTTCATTATTACACAGTCAACTTTGAACCGGTACGTATTTTATTTGGCTCCCGGTCGTCCGACCTCACAGCAAATAAATAAAAAGAACGCGGCATTTATATTGTTTTGTTTTTACCAAAGCCATTATTTAAATTCGCCTTTAATGGCAAATGTAGCTACAATTTGTCACACAAAGCTTGAACACACATTTTATATTCAATATTTTACACACAATCAGCTCAAATCATGGCTCTCAGGAATTGCTGTGGAAGCGACGAATAAAGCCTGTTATCGCTCGCAACAGAATATTCAAACGGGTTATTCTCATTAAATAAAACACTTTTTAACCGGATTTATCGCGTATATTTACATTTTAAATTTTGACTCGACGTTTCGGTGTCTTTGCAGACCCCGTGGTCACGAGCGACTGAGGTGTCAAGCGTTGGATCGATACGCACATTTGCAAAAACTTTAAAATATTATTAAGCATTTCAATGTTATTAAGCAAGCAACTGAGATTCACAATTTATGAAAAGAAATTGATCTCGGGTGGTCTTAGCTGCAATGCTATACCTACCAGTAAATGGAGCTACGTTAGCAATATAACGTAAAAACTATAATGTGTTAAGTAATTTCGAGGCGTACCGCCAGGCCCCGGTAGCTCACTCGTCCGGCAAACGAGAGGTCCCAGGTTCAGGTCCTGGTCAGGTAATTTTTATTTAATACATTTTTTCAGTTATTTCAGAGTAATTAAGCATTTTAAATGCAAAAACTTTAAAATACTATGAAATAATTTTATTTAGTCCGTACATAGCCTTCCTGTTCGTACTTTAGTTGCAAAGCTGAAGTGGCAATGGGAAGGGCAGATAACTCTCAAAAGCGCAGTAAGGTTCTGTAGTGGTGGCCACGTACTGGGAGACGCAAGGTAGGCAGGCCCCCGCAAAATGGACCGACGATGTAGTCAAATTTCTCGGTAAAGTAAAAGTTGTATGTAAACAGCACAGGACCGAGCTGTGTGGAGAACCTTGGGTCTTTGTCTAGCAGTAGGCGTCTCTAGGCTGATAGATAGATAGTTAATAATAAATAAAAAATAATAAAATCTCCAGACAATAACACCTAGGGGGAACCTAAAATATAAATACATAAATAGATAAACACCCAGACACGGTTTTTTTTTTCTTCTTCGGTGCGGGAATCGAACCCACAACCACTGGCGTCTGAGGCAGACAGGTTTACCCCATCGCCAAAGTGGTCGTCGTTCGTAGGTAGTAATAGATAGTACACAATCCTTCAAACGATTACTAGATGAAGATGAACTACCGTCTGGCGGTAAATGACATCGGAGCTCTAGAGCGTCAACTAATACAGTTTTTTTTTGTATTTAAGTAACAGACAACTGTTGACACCAAAATGAATATTTCAGACCTCATTACAACTACATCAATATTAATACAGCTCATTTTTAGAAACAGAACTTTATGAAAATATGTTATTTAATAAGAAAATAAATTTATTTTTAAAAGAGTTATCACATGCCTCAAGGGTATTCTTCTGTTTGAACTTCTTCTTCAAGAAGTTAAAAGAAAGAGTTTTAAGTAACAAGATTCCCTTATGTCATTCCAGTTTCATCTGCTTATTCTAAGAAAGAACGCTCTATTTGAAGACACGCAAAAGTGGTACAAAAGTCCTACAAAGTAAGTACGACCTTAGTTTGGCTTGTTTAGGTCCGTATTCACGTAATCAAGACTCCGGTTCACCACACTGATAGGTCCTGCGCTACACACAATCAGCGTTTATCGGTAACTTCGGCCAGACTGTCGGTCCACCTTACTTAATTATTATCTGTTAAATTGTATTCTGTTCACTTAATGAAATTTAATAGGAATTACAGAATTCAGTACTAACTGGGATTCACCCGTTTCAGCGAAATAGCTGTAAAATTTTACTGTCACAAATCGCCTCATGGATATTACTACAAATGGTAGTCCATTACAGCAGCGTACAGCGCTCTATTTATTACAATAGTAAATTTTATAATTCAATTATTGTCGGTCTGAGCTTTACTGACATTTTTATACTCCCGGTTGGGTTAGGAAACTATTCTGAAACTTACATTAAATTTAAATATTTAAACTATCATGGTCATTAATCTGTAGATATCCACCGTAACACCTCTAAAAACTACAAGCGCATGACTTTATACCCTAGGTACAATTTCAGTTTTTTTTAATTTTCTATATTTAAATATTGTTTAAATTATCGATTATTTTTATAAGTAGGTACAACTATTCAGAATAGCCTAGAGCAGTAATAAGCAAAAGTCACGTAGTCCATCCCCAATATAATAGAATAGCACTTACATTTGTATTACTGGCAGATATTTGTGAGTTATTTGATTTTAATTATGTTCGATAACCAATTAAGAAACCGATATTTATTACGTTCCCTAGTTTTACATCAATATATTTCCATTTTCAATTTCTACTAAGTATCTATCTGACAAAATTTAAAGTATAAAAACTTGTGCGCTACGAAACCCAACTTTTTCTGAAAACCTCCTTGTAATTTTGTTTAATATTATGGCTTGTACAGTCGCGACAAAAACCCGGTGGCTTTGACGACGGTTTAACCCATGTCAGTATCATATGACACATGAAAAAGTAACGGATAAAGTCAGATGTTGATAGAAGTACATTAGGTGAAATGGCGCTTGTAAGAGTTATGCTACTTATATGTTTAGACTCGTACCCACTCGCTTTGGAAGTCCCATCTGGGCAGTTAGTTATACCTAAGAGTGAAAGATAAATGAATGGTCGGCGGTCGGCCCTTCGTTATGCCGACCGCGCCGAACGTAGCTTTATCGGGAATTTAAATATTCAGTCATAATTTTTAATCCAATATTTTTGTTTGTAAAGTTACATTCATATAATATTGTTGGTGTTTTAAATGTTATATTGAGATTAAACTCCAAAGTTTACTATAAGTGGATCGATATATGTGTGTAGTGGACCCTATAATCTTGGAAATTCAATATCGGAGCTTTTTTTGTGTATGAGTCTTAGACGAAAGAAACGGAGTTTATTTCTTGGTTGTGTAAAAAAAGTATTGTCTTTTAGGCTGTCAAATGCCTTGGAGTAATCTAATGAAGGCAAGATATAAAGGGGAATTAAAATAAACTTAATTGTTTTCTATAAGTTGATTTAAATATTGCAAGTGATCTGGCCAGCGGGGCTAGCATGCGACCGTCGACAATGATAAAACAGGCCTTTTATCGATATTTTCTTAGAATATGGTACATAGTGTATGTAATTTATAAAGAATGTGACATCTTTGGTTCTGTGGTCTTAATCATGGTATCAAATCGAGTAATTCTATCTATTATGGTGCACATATTAGCTTACATAATAGGATAAAATAACAAAATAATATTTATCTTGTCGATTCGAGTATTTATCTATGGTTGCATGCTAGCCCTGCTGGTCGGAAGCCTGCCGTTCGGATGGTTATTTAGTAGCATGCGCAAATGCGAAAAGTTTCCTAATATAGAACCCGGATTACCTTAATGTAGATTCATAAAATGTGAATTTACCATAAAATACATTTTCATCGGAATTGAACCAACATACAATTATTCTATTTTTCAGGAAAAAACTTAAGAAAACAAACTCTCTAAGTAAGTAACTAAGTTAAATAAAAGTTTGTAAAATCGATGCATCATTTTCATTTACAGTTTGATGTAGACGTATCCTTTTTAAAACGGCTTTATAGATGTCATCATTATAATAATAAACTATATTAAAGGAATTTAAGTATTCAACATTTTAGTAATCAGGAATTTTAAAATTAAAAAACTCCAACACTGCGACTGCTTCAACGGGTCTCGGAAAGTAAAACAGTGTTTTCATTGAGAAATTCTCATAGGACTGCATTTCTGCTTGTAAAAATAAAATGTTAAATATTGTGACACGCTTAACCGAAGGTGATAGGGCTGGAGGTATCCTAAGTCAATGCAACGAGGCATACAGGTGGGTCATTTTCGAAATTCCTTGACGTGTTAGTTAGAGATCATACATGAAGAGAAAAAAATATATTAATTATTTACTGAGTAAACTTAACTGAAAGTTAGTGAATTCATCACGCAGCGCATGGTTACATATGCGTAATGCAATAGATACTTAGCGGGTGGTGGTGTGCGTGTGGCGGAAACACTGCTGTGTGCGTGTTGACTGAGGCAGCGCTTCGGGAAAACTGTAGTAAGGTCTCTTTATTTATTCATAAGGACGTCTAGTGAAAAATTGAATAGGTACCTTCTTTTATTACATAATTATGATCAGAGTGTTGTCCTTCAGTATCTAAAATTTGTCACCAGTCACCCTGTATAGGTATTAATATCCATTATATAATGCTAATTTTGACTTAGACTTCACAGCTGAATAGATTATGATAAATCCTCCACTGAACCCAAAATACTTCATAAATTATACTGTTGGGTCTCTTATTATGTAAGTCTTTAAGTATTCCTATTACATAATGAAACTCTGGCTCTCACTGCAAATAAACCAAACAAAATCCTTCGTATATAAATTACGTGACATAAAATGGTCCCAGTCACATAAATTCAAAAGTCTTACCTTTTGTGACTTTCAACCTAGCCTGTTTTATATTTAAAACAGCAAATTACCTCGCATTTTCCGAAAATAAATTTAAACCAATACGTTTTTGAATTACATGGATCTACGAATAGAAAGAGAGGCCGTGTATCTTACAAAAGGTGGCAGTAAAGCCTTCTCGTAAATTTTATTTTACCCTAAACAGTAATTCACAATCGTTCACGCACGTTATACGCATTAATATTGGGCTGAAACTGAAATGAAATAAAGTTTAAAGAAAGGAAACGTGGTATCCATTTTATTTATTGTTTTTTGGTGTTCTATAATTTTATGTTCTTTTTTATCAGATCATTTTTGTAAAATCATAGGTAAATTAAGAATTCATAATATTTGTATCTGTATAGGAACAGCTAGTGGAAGGCAACTAATTCGATTAACCTTTATAAGTATTATGATCTCATAGCTCTCCATCTGGCTAGGAACCACTCATCATCATCACAAACCTTTGATTGTAAGGCTGTGAGTTTCTCTTTTGGGTGAAGAGCAGATTTGGGCTAGTGCCCATCACCAATGCTGTTTGATGGATGTTAGCATTGTCATGGTGCAGAAATGAATAACGAATATGGTAAACAAGGAACCAGTACAAAGACCGTATTCTTTAGGTACTCTTTGAAACACTTCGGAGTAATAAATGAATGCTTGGCGATCACCCATTTTTGTAGCTTGCCGAACGTTTCTTATTATCTGCAATGCCGAATGAGATAGAAAGTGAACTTAAAGTTGCTGCTGACTGGCATTACTGGTGATTACTATGTGTATCAGTGTATCATACGATATCACAGATTAAGCAACGTTTGGTGCGGTCGGTGCTTGGATGGGTGACCGCCGACCATTAATTTCTCTCGACGACTTCTGTGCTTCGGACGGCACGTTAAGCAGTCGGTCCCGGGTGCTGTATAATTGTATACAGTACTCGTTAGGGTTTATCAGAATCCACTTTGGCACCCTGAAAATTCTAACATCCACCACCCAGCACTGGGCCAGCTTGGTGAATTATGGCCTATACCTCCTCGTCACCCAGGGCAGAGACTCATGCCCCGAAGTGGGCTCATTACAAAGAGTTGGGATGATGATGATGGGGTATTTTGTCTTTGTGTTCTATTTAATTATATGAACTTATTTTTTGATAGATAATTTTATATTTTTTTTTTTTTTTTTTTTCCGCCACAGAAAATTTCGGCACCCCCTAAAACAAGCTTTAACCAGTAAAGCAAGCTTTAGCGGGAGGAGGATGAATCCTATTACGGACGAATGGGCATTCTATAAGCTGTTAACCCCAGTGGCTAACGGAGAATAGAATGCCCAGACAGTGTGGAGACTCACTCAGTGAAGCCGAGCATACCCACTAAACATCCCCCTTTACGACCTACCTTAATCCAGGTTCTTGATCATTTATCGGAGCGACAGCCAATTGGAGAGAGAGGCTGCGCAGTGAGCGGCATCCAGACGGCTGCCACCAAAAGGAACTGAAAAGAGAAAAACACAAAGCTAAGATTAGCAGAAATGGCAAAGCTGAAACTAAGATATTATCTAGAGTGATCAGACTCACTCTGAGATAGGAATGCTGGAAAGAAGGACTACGTTTAGAAACGTTGAGCTTGCTGGAGTTTCCTGATAAGGGGACCGAACTTGGTTAGGACCGGAAGAGCACCGTTGAAACCCTCTGGGCTGGCGTCGAGAGCGGCGCCGAAAGCCAGGATCTCGTCGATGGGAGCGAGCTGGATCCAGAACGTCATGCGGTCTTGAGAACCATTTGCATTCTGGCACTGGGAAGCCGATTTGGCGGCCAGTTGCGATTGAGTCGCTACCCGGCTGCGCTGACCTGGAACGATAGAAGTAAAGGCCTTAGGGGCCTTTGAACTGACTGGAGGGGCGTCCGAGCTAGGCTGCGGTCGCTCTCTCCAGTTCTCGATGGGCTTCACGGTAGCCCTGGCAGCACGCGGTGCCTTGGGGCAGCCGCGAAAGTTTGCTGTGTGGCCTGACTGGCCGCACAAGACGCAGGACGGAGCGGTGGGCGATTCGGGAGTGCGAGAGCACTCCTTAGTCCCATGCGGATCTAGGCACTTGACGCACCTAGGGGAAGCATGACAATTTGCCGCCGCATGACCATACAGTTGGCAGCGGTGGCACTGACCTGGGAAGCCACGCTTGTGTGGAACTTCGCGGATGTTGGACAGACCGCACACGGTGGGCTTGCCTCTGAAAATGGACTGCCCTTGCGGGTTCTTCGCTAGGATCACTAGCGCAAGTGGGAACTGCTTGCCTCGGCGGCTGTGCATTTTGTGCACAGATTCGACGGGGAAGCCTTGAGAAGACAAGTCCTCTTGGATTTGCTCGTTCGAGAGCTCGAACGGCACGTTCCTGAGGACGGCACGAATCTTACGCTCCTCAGGGAGGGCGTAAGTGTGGTACTCGAGCTTTTGATCAGCAAGAAGCCGAGTAAGATTCCTGAAATCGGGAATGGAATTGACAACGACCTTAATAGAGTCACCCACGTTGGATGCCTTACTATACTGGATCTTGGGATTGTGTCTACCGCAGAGAGCTGAGACCTCGGTCCAGCGGCTCTTGTCCCGTAGGAAGACGGGGGGCGGAGACTTGACTTTCGGCGGAGCCGAATCTGATTGCGACGCAGGCTGTGACGCCGGGATCGCTGAAACAAAAGGCGCAGGAGTAGACGCCGGTGCGACATTTTGTGCAGCAGGAACAGCGGCTGGAGCAGCTGAAACGGATGGAGATAGAGTCGAAGAAGAATCTTGCTTCTTCTTTTTCTTCTTAGATTTGGACTTTTTGCGAACCTCGGTGAATGGAGCAGGAGATTCTGGAACTAAAAGAGCGCAGTCGGAATCGCTACCCGGCGGGGTAGTTTTCCGTTTGCACGCGGAAGAATCAATCGACATAGAGTCTGGCGCAGTGTCAACACACTCGACATCTGGGGACGCCGGAGAATCTGTTGGGAAAGAAAGAGAAGGCGGAGTGGCCGGGAGGGACGCGGGAGGGACCTCGGTGGTCTGGGCCGGGGAGAGCGATTTCTGAGGGGCTGACGCGGTGGAGGCATGAGTGGCCAAGAAGCTCGTGATTTGAGCCTGAAGGTTTGATGCGAAAAACGTGAACATATGTTGTATACTATCCCGAGTTTCGGTTTGGAATTGATTAAATTGGGATTGCAATATAATTGGGAGTTCTTGTTTTCCTCCGGGCCTAACCGGGGATTCGATGGGGGCTTCCATCGAACCCTGGGAACCTGAACTGTTCTGAAAGGAACCCTATTCCTATCAAGGAACCTACTTGCCGGTGAACGGCGAAAGGACTACACAATCTGCGCTGAAAGAAAGATCAACCTAACACGGACCTATTGCCGGTGAACGGCGGACGATCAGGCTTCGTTGGCACGGTTACGTATCCACCTGAACAGCGATGTTTCGGCCGGCAGCAGTCGGGTCCGCCCTGAAAAGGGCAGATGAATTAGCCCCGACACCACACAGCCTCCACAAGAGAAAACTTTCCGAAAGAGCTTAACTTGGCACCTGACCCGCACGAGTGCGGGGGAGGGAACAAGGGCAGCGCAATACGAACACTCGGGAGCGGCCGCAGACACGACCGTTCGGGAGCGAACGCAAACGGGAAGTGTCCGATAATTTTATATCCAATAACTCGTACTTTATATGTACCTTTACGCTAGTAAATTTGTTTGCGTGCAATTTGAAAATGGAAAGTGATACTAAACGAAATATGTTGCTGGATCTTATCGCTTCTCATTAAAGATTTAACCCGAACTTTTGATGCCTTCACAGACGACCGTAATCATACAAATACCTAAACGTATGAAAATTTGCCGTTTCGTTCTTTTCGCTATTTTCGTATAAAATTATTTATAAACTTACTAGATTGATTTGAATTACCCTTCAAAAGCTACATTATTCAGAAGTTAAATAGGACTGGGAGCGAAAAAAAACATCGAATGAGCCAGCTGCTTCTCTTCCCGCGCAAACTGTCAAAGTCAGTTAAGGGACGGAGGTTTTATTGGCATTTTTGCGGGCGATAGGCTGACCCCCTGTCACTCCAATAGTCTTTCTCCATCATAATAATACCTCCAAATATGGCAAACGTGACTTCGGATGGATTTATAGCCTCTGGTGTTCTGCCTACCCCATTAGGGATACAGGCGTCAAGTTATCTATGTATTGTAACGTAGTGGTTTTTGTGGGTTATTAAATTAAAACTTGCGACCTTAGGAGTTTGAGGTGGGCAACATTCTTTTTTTTCTTCGAGACGGAACGCACCGGTACTGTCAAGATGTGAATTTTTTTCCTTTTGCCGCTTTGCTGGCTGGTTATTTTGTGTTCATCTTTTATATTTATATTAAATAAGGCGTTATACTTATATTTTAGTATTCGCCGCCTTTTCAAGAACATTTGTTTTGCCCATATTGGAAACCATATGGTAGGTGAATTCACATTGTCAAATCTTCACGTCTGATGTTAATCCTATTAGTTTGAATGAATATTCAATAGATATCTTGTAAGGCTCCATCACAAAATGTTTGTAATTGTCACCTTCTTAATTTATTCCAAATTGAAGCCTATCTAAAAATATAACCAAGATCTGACCATCTCGGGTAATCAAGTTTTTAATTCTTTCCAGGGTACTTTGCAGGAGTAACTCTGGTAGAGTTTTAATTGATTTAAATGTTGCTGAAGCTGTTTTTTACATGATTAAAACAAGATCATGAAATCCTCATAGTAGCCTGCAGGTTTGATTGAGTGAAATGTTGACCGAGGAATTTTAAGGTAACCTTATCTATAGAAAACGGGCAAAGAAAGTACCTGTGACGATATTGAAATTAGTTATAGTAGTGACATTAAGAGATATGATATTCATTGGTGTTGTCTGAGATTAGACAGTCAATTATTGTATAGAAGATAATCCTTGCGGTTAGTTTTTAAGTAGGCTTAAGTACTTACCTTAGTTTATTAATTAGTTTGTTAATTTAGCTTCATGTCAATGTAAAGTATATAATTTTTTTTATATATAACGGAGACGGTGAGGTGATTTAGTATAGGTGAACTCCCTCTCCTGAGCTAGTTAAACTTCTTTCTCACCGCTCTCTGTGTAACGATACTCAGGACTCGCCTTGAGCAATCTATACATATAATAAAATGGTAGGAAAGTCAAAACTGTACATTGAATATTTTTTTAAAAGAATACTTGGGGTATGATCTACAATCGAAACAGAAACAAAAAATATAGTTTTTAGAATTTTTGTCTGTTTGTCTGTTTGTCTTTCCGGGATAAACTCAAAAAGTACTGCATGGATTTACTTCAAATTTGGCATGAAGATAGTTAAGAAGTCGGGTCAACATATAGGCTACATAAAAATAAAGATAAGATAATATTATTATCACGCTAGCAGTGTTATAATCGTAGGTGCGTTTGGTGCTGCATAGCGTTCACGCAGACGACGTCGCGGGCAGCAGCTAGTTATAAATAAAATCTGTGATATTTATCAGTATAAACATCTTTTATTTTATATCATAAAACCTGCTAAGTAGGGCCTACCCCGCTACATCTTGGATAAGTAGGATCTATGGTGAGTCTAGGGTGTTTACGCTCAGAGTATCTTTATTTTGTGACCTGTGTTTTGGTAGGAGTGTCTTGTAAGGACGAAGGTATTTGGGAGAGAAATGATACCACAGGCTGCTCGAATAATACTGTCTGTATTCTATAATAACACACGATTATATAGAGTTTACATTATACGCATACATATACACTACACCTCCCAAGGTGGTGTAAAAATAAAATAAAATTACAATTTTTTTTTATTTTACTTAACTACATAATTAACACACTTAAATACTAAACTATTACAGTACGACACTGTAATGAAAAATTGGTACATAGATACAAAAAATATTTGCAAACAATTAGAATCAAAATTTTTATAAAAATAATTATTTATTGATTGTACAATTTAGTCCTATTCTTGTGAATTACATCAACTTTTCCATTCTTTAATATTTTAACATTTGGTGACTCATCAGACATAACTTTGTATGGTCCAGTATAAACATCATCTAATTTATTACTCATATTATTTTTAACTAAAATTAAATCATTAGTATGGTAAGTTGTTGGATTTACATTTTTATCATAACGTTCCTTTTGCTCTAATTTACTATTGAGTAGGTTGTCTCGTGCCTCTTTTAATGACTTCTGTAGTCTAAATTTTAACTCAAAAGGATAATAATCATAATTATATAGGGGATCAATATTCACATTTGTTAAATTACTAGGTAAACAGCACCTTTTACCAAAAACTAACTCGTAAGGAGTATATTTAATGGAAGAGTGAACCGAGGTATTATAGCTAAAAGACCAAAATGGGAGCCATGTACTCCATGTCTCAGGATGATTGTCTGTCTGAATACGGAGATAAGAATTTAAATTTTTATGAGTGTTTTCTAACGCACCTATACTCTGATGATGATAAGCAGTGGAGCTTAGTTGTTTTATATTTAAAAGATTACATACCTCCTTGAATGTCGATGAGAGAAACTCTGTCCCCCGATCCGTCGCTATCACCTTCGGTACTCCATACCTTAATATAAAATTATTAACTAATGCCTTCGCTACTTCTTCAGTTTTCTTAGTAACTAAAGGATATGCCTCAATGTATTTAGTAAGTTCACATTGTAACGTGAGAATATAGCTATAATTATAATTATCTCTGTCTAGGGGTCCTACCAAATCAATATAAATCTTCTCAAACGCACTATGTGCTGTAGAAGTTATTTCCATTGGTTGTTTAATATTATGTGTAGGATATTTTTGTTTTTGACACTTATCGCATCGCTTGACAAATTCTTTAATATCATTTTCTAACCCTGTCCAGTAATAGTATTTTTTAATATTGTTGAACATTCGTCTCACACCCGCGTGGCCACTCGTAGGTAAGAGATGAAAATCGTTCAAAATTACTCGTTTATCGTCTTTATTTTCTATTCGATGTACATCTTTTACTATATTTAATCGGGGACCGGTCCATTTATCTATCTTATCTATCTCTTTTAATAGCTTATCTGTAAAAATATTATTTTTATTACTTTTTATTAAATATATTTCAGTAATATTTATACTTTTGCAAAAGTCTTGTAACTCTCTCACAAATTCGACTCGCGACCTTTGCGATGAAGAAGATACATATTTAACACAAATAGTCCTTTCATTAGGAACGTATACAAAAGTCTTACTTTCTTTACTTATTACTCCATTTTTCCTATATTCTTCTAGTTTGCACGTGTCTATAAAACGTAATTCTACCGATTCGTTCGTAGTTATACGAGAGACGTTTGGTTGATCAGACCAAACTGTAGAAGTACTACTCGTATCATTATTGGAAGTATTATTATTAGAATTATTTTCAGTCAAGTTTCTTGCCTGAGCTCTAGTCATAACCGAGACACACAATTCATGCATGTGTTTTAAATCATCAGATGTTATGGAAATTCGAGACAATGCGTCTGCAGCCGCATTTTCCGAACCCTTCACATGTTCTATAGTGAAATCATATTCCTCCAATAAAAGTCTAAATTTAAATAATCTACTTGATGGGTCTTTCATGTTAAATAAAGACACTAAGGGTCTATGATCTGTTAAAATTTTGAAATGTTTTCCATATAAATATGGCCGAAAATGTTTAATTGCCCATACTATAGCTAGCAATTCCTTATCGATCGTTGGATAATTTATTTCTGCTTTATTAAGAGTCCTACTAGTAAAACATACTGGCCTACCATTTTTATTCCCTAAAATTGCACCGATTGCATAATTGGAAGCATCCGTCTGAACAATGAACTCATTTTGTTCAGAAAAATCTGGATATTCTAAAATAGGTGGAGATAATATTTTTTCTTTTAGTTTTCTAAATGAAGATTGACATGCTTCATCCCATTTAAAAGAAACATTTTTACGACATAATTTATTAAGTGGGTAAGCTAACTCCGCAAAGTTTGGTATAAATTTTCTATAAAAGTTAACAAAGGCTACAAATCTCCTAGTTTCATCTACATTTGTCGGACACGGATAATTTTCTACTACTTTTATTTTATCCGGGTCAGGTAAAACTCCGTCACCAGATACTACATGCCCTAAATAAAGCAATTGCTTCTTTAAGAAATTACATTTTTGAGGATTGAGTTTTAAATTGACTTTTCGTAACCGCTCAAACACGTCTTGCAGATTTTTATTATGCAAGGTTAAATTTCTTCCAAAAACCACGAGGTCATCCAAATAAATTAGACATTTCTCATAAGTTAAACCAGTCATAGCCATAGTTATCATTCTAGAAAAAGATCCTGGACTCGTTTTTAAACCCATTGGCATTCGAGTCATCTGATATTGTCCTGAACAAAAAGCAGTGTACTTCCGGCTATTTTGTTCAAGCTCAATATTGTAGTAACCTTGATACATATCTAAATGCGAAAAATAAATTGAACCTGCGAGCGAATCTAGTACTTCAGAAATATTAGGAAGTGGAAACTTATCGTCTTCGATACAATTATTTAATTTACGGTAATCAATAACTAGCCGCCACTTTTTCTGTCCTGTTCCATCAGTCTTTTTCGGAACTAGTAACACGGGGCTAGACCATTCACTACGACAAGTTTCTATGACTCCTTCAGTCAACATTTTATCAATTTGCTGCTTAATCTCTCCCTTTTGAGAATGTGGCAAACGATAGGGCTTAGTAAAGACAGAAGAAACATTTGGTTTCAAAGTTATTGAATGTTTATAAATACTAGTGGTAGACAGTCTGTCTCCTGGCAAATAAAAAATGTCCGAGTACTTAGCGCACAAGTTCTCAATAGATATTTGTTCTTCCTTATTGAGATGTTTTAAATTCAAAACTGAAAATAATTGTTTCACTCGACTTGCATCACTTCCTGACTTATCAAAATTACAAATATTATAGTTACTCAATTTTTCTATATATGGATTAATGTTAGCTAATGTACAAGACTTATCCGTAGTATTTAGTATTTTAATCGGGATTGAACCGTTTATTGGCTTTGCTATACAACTAGCCAAAAATACACCCTCACTAATTTCCTTGGAATGTACTACACATTCGTCAGTAAAATCTGTCTTGAAATAATGTATAGATTCACATCTCGGTGAAAGTTCAATTGAATTATCATATTTAAGTAAAGGTAAAACTAATTTAAAATTATTTTGAATCACTAACGTAAAAGTATCGTTACTGAAATCTAATATGGATCTATGTTTTTTAATAAGATCTTGACCGATGATGCCATTTGCCCTACATGGCAGAGAATTAAAAACATAAAACTTGTTACATTTAAGGTGATGATCACCCGAAGTCAACGTTAAATAAACATGTCCTATTGCGTGGACTTTGCCACCAATTCCATTTATAATTATGTCCTCCTTTTGTACTGGAATGTTTTGTTCTAAAATATATTCATATTTCAACGCCGAAATGGTAGCGCCGGTGTCAACTAACCAAGTACATGGTTTGTTATTTGACGTCAACTTAATATAATAATTCGTATCAGTAGCTAAAATAATCTTATTATTCACGAAAAAACTGATTTATAGTCTCATTATTTTCCGATCCCGTTACAACATGAACCGAATGATTTTGGCTTATCCCTTGGCTACCGCGATTTCTGTAATAAGGTTTACCTTTACCACGTGATGATCCTCGACCACGATACTGCGTGGCTCCGTAGCTCTGCTGCTGCGCCTGCGCACCCCCACGATGGTTGTGATATCCGCGACGAGCACTGGAATCATTTTTACGATCTCTATTAAAATATGACCTATTATAATAGTTATTCCGAGAACCACGATAATTTTTTTGTCTCCCTCTCGGAGAATACATACCTAGGATCTCACCAGCACCGGAAGATGTACCAGCCGTGGATGTCTCCTCATCCTTCGCTCCTTGTATCGCGTCCTTCATCGTCTCGTAATTCCTAGCTGCAATGATAGTCGAAAGACGCCGGTTTCGCAAGCCATCGGAAAATCTTTTAATAACCAACTTTTCATTTAAAGGTTTAATTATTTTATATGTCTCTAAATTTCCTTTGGCTTGAGACACCGTAAGATCCACAAAAAGTTCCGAAAGCCGATTACCGTAATCCTCAATAGACAACTCATTTTGTTTTATTTGCTGTATTTTATTTTGAATCGCAGTAGGTGACTTCTGAGGCAATAGAACACTTCGCATATCTGTAATTAAGTCCTCAACCTTCGCATATTCTGATTTTAATTGCAATTTGGCATGCTGAGACAACCTGCTCTTTAATACAAACTGAATTAAATTCTTTTTACATTTATCACTATCTAATAACGAGCTATAATATTCTATGTTGTCAATTAACTGTTTACAGGCACATTCATTGTCAGATGTTAGCATAGGTAATAAACTAAGAGCTACTTTCAAATCAAAGAACTCCATCTTTTTATCCTGATTGCTACTACTACTATTACAATCCATCGAACACAACTCTACAATTCGATTATACAATGACACAAAATCCACACAAAATTTGTCAATTAATATCTTTTCATTCTGACCAACTTTACCTTTCTTTATATCATCTGATATTACTTGTATTAAATTAGTATATATTTCAAACACTTCTTTCGCTTCAGACAACTTTTTCTCTAATATAGAACCTTGTCTACGGCCAGGACCAATTTTTATTAAATACGTTCTAATAGCTTTAAGTTCCTCGTATAAAGGGTTTAAGGAATATGCCATAACTTACCATCATTATCACTAAACATATCATTATTTAGTACATATAGGAATAGAGTAGAAAAATACAATTACATAATACACTTAAAGTTATAAAGTTCAAAGTCCATTGTACGCGCAAGTATTTTACCGAATATTTAACCTATTAGCCGACTTATTTTTTAACCGAACGGAATTCCACTCATCACTTTTATTAATTATATTCACTTTTTTTTTTTTTTTTTTTTTTTCACTCTCACCAGGGGTCGTAGATTGTAGTCGTCGTGGATATGCAGGGAACCGCTATCTTTGTTTTCCTTGTCATACCATCTCAACCTTGCCCGGTTTCGGTAGCACGTGTACTCCCCTTACAGGAGCATCGTCAATCCGCCTCGTCATCGACCTCCGAAATACTGCACTCCTATAAATCTCCTGGTTTATCCAGCGTACATGGCAACGTCGATACATCCGCATAACAAAATACAGAACGCCGATCCCCAGCACCAGCACCACTATAGCCAGCAGAATAGTGATTGTAGATACATGGAATTTCACCTCGTCTAGACGTGCGTTATTAGAACCGCCAGCTGCATTTTGTACCACCACGGTCTCCTCTTTAGTTTGTGAACCACCCATTGTAGAAAATAATGCTGACGAACTTTTGCACAGAGAAACGAACAAGACCTATTTCAATGGTTAGCGCGACTCGAGCTACTAAAATATTCATTTTTAAAACTTGCTCACCAAAAGTCCAATCGAATGACGGGCCATATACGGCATAGAGGTGTCGGTAACGCGAGTAACGCGATCACTTAGGTACGCCCGCCATCGCCCGTAGGCAGGGTCGCCATGTAAGGACGAAGGTATTTGGGAGAGAAATGATACCACAGGCTGCTCGAATAATACTGTCTGTATTCTATAATAACACACGATTATATAGAGTTTACATTATACGCATACATATACACTACAGTCTGGTTATCTACAAACTTAAGCAATCTTCACTCCGGGCACAAACTGAACACTCCCTCCAGAACACAACGTTACAGTATTAAATAGGAGTGAAATATTCTTACTGCCTGTTTATAATAATTACCTACCTATCTTTAGCTCTATAGAAAAACCTTCCACATATTGTTCCCTCATATTACAAGCTTTACACAGTTTAAGGTTATATAGCGATATAGCGCATATAACATAAAATAGTTTATCCAATCCCAATATCCTACTGTAAATAGAAAATTGGCCAGTCTCCAAGTCCTTGTGCGTCCTAGTCTCCAAGATGAAAGATATTTCTGTTTGACTTGGACTTAGTCAGCCTTAGTTTGATTAACAAGTTCTATGTTAAAGGGGCTGTGATAAATATTTATAATGTGAGAATAAAAGGAGCTATTTATGCTTTTCCTTAAAGAATCAAATAAAGTTGTCTTGATGTTGGACAATTTGATTTGCACAAGGAAAATAATCTGAATAACATCTTCTTTATTACATAATTCGAGTAATGGCACAGCTTTTGTAGCGGTAAATTCTGCCATTAATGAAAGAAGTCCTGGTTTCAGATATAGGTTGGATAGGATATTTTTGTGATCAATCTTTAAACTAAATAGTTTTGTAATATTTATACTTTAACGCATATTTTTTATACAAAGAAGAAACTTATTTTGGGATAGATAGTGTAGTGTAAATATTCGTTTTCTGTACATATATATAAAGCTGAAGAGTTTGTTTTTTTGTTTGTTTGTTTGTTTGGATGCGCTTATCTCAGAAACTACAAGTGGGATTTGAAAAATTCTTTTTGGATTTGATAGCCCAACTCTTGAGGAAGGTTATAGGTTGTAGGCTTTTATCCCGAAATTCCCACGGGATTAAAAGTTACGCGGGTAAAACCGCGCGCGGTGGCTAGTATTGAATATTATTTAATTATCAGCTAAATGTCTCTTAAAATTTGCTGCCCTTAGAAAAGCGTAACGTAAGAGGCAAACTAGTCCCCTTCTCTGTCATAGTACCTGTTAGGATCAAACTGATTAGTGATTTACCTTCAAATAAAGTATGCTGTCATATATCGTTCCAGCGATAATGATGAAGAGTGGGCACAAGCCGGGTGAATCCGAAAGGAGTCTTACCACCATGCAGAGGTTGTTTGAGATATACAGGTTTAATTTTAATAAGCACATCACCTCTTGCAGGCATCCTCTCTACATCAAACCCAACAATATTTAAAAAAATTAAGTTACTCTATTTAACTGATGTCACGCAATTGCGTCACGCCACGTGTAGCGGGGCGCGGGGCTGCGGGATGACGCGGCAAAATACAGAGTAATTAAGAACAGAGGTAGTAAAAATTTGTTTGTTTTTCTTTTTTGTGTTATTTATCAAGATTCATGAAAAATCGTTAAAATTAACCCTGTATATCTCTTCCTATTAACCTTTACGTGAACATAAATCTGGGGGCGTGATCTAGTGTGCCAATAAATAAATTATTTGTAGGTACAATCTTTCAGTGTGTTCGGGGCCAACCCTAAAGATTAATTTCGTATGTAACTGTACTAAACAATATTAAACATGTATCTAAACGTCGTTCGTGAAGAGAAAAATTATCCTTGGTTTACCCGTACAATATCTTTTATGAAACCTGTATTTACATCTAGTTAAAAACAATTTTTCGTTATTTTCAGTTATGATCAAACCAGTGCAGCATGCAGAACAATCCCGAAGGATTTAGATGTCTAAGCGAAATAAATTGTTGGCTACGTCACGCGCCGACACATGCCCTGCGAAATATCTCGTCACCGCATTGCGCTATTTTAGCGATACAATAAACAAACATGCTCTTGTATTTAACTGTATGTATGAAGTGACACTGATTAGATAAATTTATCTTAATTTTTGATTTTTTTCCTGTTAAGAATTGAACAGAAATCTATCCCATAAAACCAATATGTTTTGGAATAAAAAGTAGTATGTACTATTTCTGTGCGAAATTTCATTAAGATCCGTTCTGCCGTGATTGAGGAACATACATCCATCCTAACTTTTGACATTTAAAATGTTAGTTATAGTGTAGAACTAGCATTTTTAAGATAAATCTATTTTAATTTTTAAATGATTAATAATCAACGAATGCAGAGCATTAAATTACTTATATTGTTAAAAATTTATTTATCAACCGACTTCCAAAAAAGGAGGAGTTTCTCAATTCGTCTGTATGTTTTTTTTGTGCTTTTGTCACACTATGACTTTGTGACAATTATGAATCGATTTAAAAAAATCTTGTTTCATATGATAGAGGATACTTCATAGTTGGTCCCATATAAATTTCATTGAAATCGGTTGAGTACTACATTTTTGAAACAATAGTATGATTTCGGAGAATGTTTACGTGGATGACCTTCTACGTCGGCCAAAGTTTTGACGTGAAGTCAGTTTTTTAATGGTCTGCACTCGTTGATTATTGATATCCCATAACTTTGAGGTTTTGTTCCTTATCATCAATCTTAATAATAATGAGTTCATAAATTATCACCGTTGTAAAATCTTATTAACCTTCATTCAATAGACGCGTGTCAATGAAGCCATACAATAAACAACCAAAAACATTTTGCAGGTTGAAGGAACATTGCATGCAATATACAATGCAAAACGTTGCGAGCTGAACCTGCGTATAGCGATAAAAAGGGATAGAAAATGCCACGTTGTGATACCACAAAGATTTTTAGTTTTAATTAAATTATTTTGTAAGAAAAAAACAAAAAGAAATTTAAAAATTATGCACATGTTATTTGATTCTATTAAAAGTAAAAAAAAAGTAAAAATCGGTTTATTGTGACAGCAGACACATAAAAGTAACAATAATAAAAAAAGAACATATAGTAAAATAATAAAAAGTATAAAAAAAATTAATATATCAAAAAACTTAAAATAAACAAGAGCTTGTCAAATAAAAAAAAAAAAATAAAAAATTTAAGAATACTGCTGAAACAAAGGCACACAACTCAGCATGTGCTTTATTGCGTATGGCAAAAAAGCGCTGATTTTCAGTTGTGTCCTGTGACTGTGATTTGGTGACTGTCCTCAGAAAAATTCAATAATAAATGTAAAAAATTAATAAAGTAATTAATATAATATAGTGATGAATCATAACATATAAAGACAAATTTATACATATATAATTGACAAAAATAATACATATATTACAAATCAAACACAAAATCAAACCTCCCAAACACACAACCGCTACAATAAAAAAAATAATAACTTCAAGCCACTTTCGTTACTGTGGAACACACTGTTTATTTATTAAAAACAATTTATATTTTTTATTGAAGGTATTTTTTGTCATAGGGCGTCGTAAAGGTGGGGGTAGGTTGTTCCAACAGTAAGTAGCCCGATATCGGAAACTGCCCCTAAATGCAGCGGTATGGTGTTTGTAAGTCTGCAATAAGTACTGAGAGGCCCTAGTATTATAACGATTGTCGGAGCAAGACCGTCGCAGCTTGTCATAGAGATAACCGGGCGACCTACTTGATATGATGTGATGCACGAGACCAGCAAAATGAAGTTCTCGTCGTGAATTGATATTGAGGATGTTATAATTATTCAAGTAAGGTGAGATGTGTGTACGCGGAGGGATGTTAAAAGAAAAGCGACAACAAGCATTTTGAACCCTTTGTAACAATCTTTTGGATGAATGTGTAGCCACAGAGTTGTAAACAGAATCAGCGTAATTCAATCTAGATAGTACCAGAGCTTCGCACAGAAGAACTCGTATATCCGTACTTAGTAGATCTCTGATGTTATATAGCACTTTCAAACGGTAAAAACAAGATTTGACAAGATCCTCTATGTGCTTTTCAAATTTTAATGTGCTATCAAATAAGACGCCAGAGTCGTGCTTCTGTTACTCTCGGTAAAGCGTGATCTTTAACAGAAATATTGGGATGTCTTCGGTTAATTTCTTCGACCTGCAATTTGGAACCCAAGACCAGCAACTTGGACTTATTGGGATTGAGCACCAAAGAATTACGTTCCGCCCACTCTGCTAGTCTCGCAAGATCTTTGTTTAGACATTCAACAGCGGTGTCAGTATCTTGTGGATAACAAGAGGTATAAATCTGTGTGTCATCTGCATAGATGTGGAAGTTGCAGCTTTGTATTTGGGAGATTATGTCTGATGTGTATATTATAAAAAGTAACGGTCCCAAAATCGATCCTTGTGGAACGCCCCTCTGAACAGGAAGTCGATCAGAAAAGGAGGGTGGTCCAAATTGATTTTGAACCTTCACACATTGAAACCTTGCAGAAAGATAACTATTGAACCAAGCCACTGTTTGATAACTCAGACCATAAAAAGACAATTTGGAAAGAAGTAGAGGTATATTTATTGAATCGAAGGCGCGAGAAAAGTCCAAAAGAGTAAGTAAAGTACCACGGCCCAGGTCCTGCTCAGCCAATATGCTGTCAACTATATCCAACATAGCAGTTGTTGTACTTCGGCCACTTCTGAAACCAGACTGCCTATCAGGTAAAATATTGTTCAACTCGAGATATTTCCTCAACTGTATATAAACTACTCTCTCTAATATTTTAGACATGTAAGTCAATAAACTAATGGGTCTTATGTCCTTAAAAAGCTGTGGATTACTAGTTTTAGGAACAGGAACTATGATGGATGTTTTCCATTGTGCGGGAAAAGTTGAGGAAGTAATCGAGGAATTAATAATGTGAGTAATAACTTTAAGATTGTGGGGCAGAGTCAGAAGGATCATGTCCCTGTTTATGTTATCACAACCCAAGCAGTTGGACTTCATCGACAAAATAATATTAGCAATTTCCAGTTCCGTCACTGTCCGCAGCTCAAACACAGAATCATTATAACGGTGAAATTCATAGTATGTTATTTGAGATAATGGTACATGCAAGGGGCCAGGAATATCCAAAAAGTGGTTATTCATCATGTCAGGATTATTTAAGGTTTCCGGTAAAGTAGTACTATTTGTTTCAAAACTAATATTTTTCTTTAAATTTTTCCATAGCACACTTGAGTTTTGTTTATAGGAATTTACCTTTTGGTTAAAGAAAGTCTTTTTTTCCACCCTAATAGCTACTGATACCATTTTCTTTAATTCTTTATAATGGTCAAAATGCTTTAATTCTTTAGTTTTCCTGTATCTATTTAATGCCTTATTACGAAACTTGAGCATTTGTTTAATAGTCTGCGTAATCCAAGGCACCGACTTGTGTTTGAGAATAAATGTTTTGATAGGTGCATGTTTGTTAAAGATTTCAAGTGTGTAAGAAATATATCTTTCAACCATATCTTCAACATTGCTTAGATGTAAAATGGATTCAAAAGGTAAAGCATTTAGGTCTTTTTCAAACATTACCAAGTTTATATCCTTAATAGGCCTATATATATATTGCATGGTTGATGTTTTTCTTTTTTTAAAGTTAATTTAAAACAAATAAAAGCATGTCCCAGAAGCGATAACTTTTCAACTTAAATATCTCGAACTGAAACATTTGTACAAACAATATCAATCAAAGATTCACTGTCGCTGGTGAAATGAGTAGGCTCAGTAATAATTTGATTAAGTTGGACAGAACTAAGAAATTGCTGCAATTTTCTTGCTGAAGTGTTATTCAATTCAATCAAATTTATGTTGAAATCTCCCAGTATGACAATTTGTTTATAATCTGCAAAGGCCAAAATTGAATCGGTTAAGGCATCTAAGAAGATATCAACATCAACCCAGTGAGGTCTATAGGCTGTACCAATTAGAAGTTTAACTCCATTTAAAGATAGGGACAACCACATCTGCTCAACAGGGCCAGGGGGATGAGACAATACTCTAACCTTCAATTCATTATGTATGAAATAGCCCACACCGCCACCCCTGCCATTGCACATAGTACTGGGCCGAGGAATATGACGCAGTTTATATCCAGGTACTGAAGGTGCAAGTGCATCTTCACCCTGTCTGATCCAAGTCTCATTTATGGCTAGTATGTCAGGCCTATGGGTTTCAATAGCTGCAATAAAGTCATCTTGTTGTGTACGCAAGGAGCCAGCATTGAAAAGGGCTAACTTGAAAATTTTTTGCCTACTTACCATGGCTGTGATAAAACAATATATACATATACCATTTGTACAAAACCATATAATGATAGGATTAAACGAACTTACCTGAAGTGAAGTTCAATCCTTATTATATGAAGTACTTAGTCCGAGATAACTGTGTAGTATCGTTATTTCTTGCTCCTCATACGCGAAATTAAAAGTCACCAAAAAAGAAAAAATACACTTGGCAATACTAATTAGTACAACTGTCATTACGTTTAGAGTCAAATAGAAAAAATAAAAATATTTATATACCTATATATGGGCATGTAAACATCTTTACCTGTGGCGGGTGGGATATTCCGTATCTCGGACTAAGTACTTCATATAATAAGGATTGAACTTCACTTCAGGTAAGTTCGTTTAATCCTATCATTATATTCGTACTTAGTCCGAGATAACTGTGTAGATGTTTAGAGAATAATACATCTTCATCAACATCAAAACAACATTCCTTTTATTACTCATTAAAAACAAATTACCTTTAATATTCACATGTTTAAAATTAAATTAATCAACCTTAATCCTACTAGTAATAAAGTTATAATGTGTCTTTGCTTACTTTATAATTAATAATAATAAGAAAAATTTAAGAGCACACCGCTCTTGCAAAACTACTTTGATCCTTATTGAGCAGAGGTCTGTTATAATGTTTAGCAAAAGTAAATGATTTGGAAGACCATCCTACAGCCTTTAAAATGCTGTCTACAGCAAGACCTGAGTAATGTGCCCGCGATGTAGAAGCGTGACGAGTAGAGTGCGCAGAGAATATGGAAACATTTATACCACTATCCTTCATAACAAGTTTTAACCACCTTCCTAAAGTTTGAGTAGTAGCCGTTTTGTACGGTCTCTTAAAGGTAAGAAATAAGTTAGAGTGATTGTTTGTTCTAAGATCTTGGGAAACATCTAAATATTGTCTAAGGGTTTTGACTGGACAAATTTCTGGACTATCTTTCAGCCAAGGTAGTGATAACTTGTTCATAAATCTACCTGGTGCTGATGTTTTCTGGATGTCTGTTAAAACTATATCAACACCTTCTTCATTGAATATAATATTATTATGTTTTATTAAATATAATGTTTGAACCCTCTGACCTGTGGTAAGAGCCAAAAGCATAACAGTCTTTAAAGTTAGTTTCTTTAGTTCTAAATCTTCTAAGGGGTACCAATGTTTGATATATGAGAGAACTGTGGCCGGGTCCCAAGTACTTGTATATTTGGGTATACATGGTCGTAATTTGTAAACTCCCTTAAACCAACGTTTTACACGATCATCCTCACCAACATTGCTACCTGTGATGAGAGATAAGGCTGAACGGTGGCAATTTAAGGTTTGATATGATGCACCTTTTTTAAAAATTAACATTAAGTAGGACAATATCTTTGGAATTGAAGCAGTTACTAAATCCTCATTATTAGAACAACAAAATTCAAACCATTGCCTTAGGCATGAATCATATTGTTTAAGTGTATTCTTAGCTAAAGATGCTATCATGACTTCAATTGCATCTTTAGGTAACATTCTTCGAATCAAAGCCTTCCTGATAATACACAAGCCCCCAGGGTAAGATGATGATGCAATGGGTGTGGTGTCCTGGAAGGAGACATTAATAAATCTTTAGATGGGCCAAATGTATGAATTTCGGAAATTATCATAGATTTTAATAATGGGTACCAAACTTGAGTAGGCCAAACTGGAAATACTAATATTCCTGTTGCTTTATCTGTTATTATCTTTCTTAATACCTTCAGTATTAACGAAAAGGGGGGAAAAGCGTAGAAAAATTCAGACCAAGTTATGGTGAATGCATCAATATTCCATGCATAAGGGTCCCTATGCCATGCAATGTATTTAACACACTTTTTATTAAATCGTGAAGCAAATAAGTCTATCTTGGGTATACCTAATGAATTTTTTATATTTTGGAATGCTATGGGATTTAATCTCCATTCAGTGTCTTCATTGGAGGTACGGGATTGATAGTCTGCCTCTGAATTATCTTTGGATTTAATATATGAGGCAAAAATCCACAGCTCCCTAGCCTCACACCATTGCCATATACGTCTAGAAAGATCATTTAACTTAGTGAACTGCACTGAACCCATTCGATTTATATAAGAAATTGCTGTGGTGTTATCAATCCTTAATAGGATTTCACATTTTCTATGATGTTCAGCAAAACATCTTAATGCAAAATAAGCAGCTAATAATTCAAGAAAATTTATATGGTTCTCTTTCTCTTCAGCTGTCCAGCTGCCCTTGGCACTCTCTCCATTACATACTGATCCCCATCCAGACAATGAAGCATCACTACTTATCTCTAAGGAAAATTTATATTGTTTGATATGACAATGTCTATTTACTATGTTCTTTCTCCACCAATTTAAATCATATTTAGACTCCTTACTAATTATCATTGTACCCTCGTAATTACCCCCCATTCGTTCCAAAGCCATAAATTTATCTTTCTCCAGAACTTTAGTGTAAACAAAACCATATGCAATAGCCATACAGACTGATACTAAGTTTCCTAACATTTTAGCAAAATCTCTTATTGTGCAGTCATGCATTTTAAGAAATTTATTACACATAACTAATAACCTATCACGTTTTGTATCTGTGGGGCTTAAGGTCATGTTTAAAGAATTAATTTTAAAACCTAAGAATTCTTTGATTACAGATGGAGTTAAGTTACTTTTATTTCTATTAATGACAAAACCTAGACATTGTAAAATTGATTGTAAACATTCCGCATTATTCTTACATTCAATGTATGATGATCCTATGCAAATGATATCGTCTAAATAAATTATCATTTTGATGCCCTTTTCCCTCAAGTATGCTATCACAGGCTTCAACAATTTTGTGAATACAAATGGTGCTGTACTTAAACCAAAAGGTAAGCAGTTATATTCATAAAGACTTTCATTGAATTTGAACCTTAAATATTTCTTATATTGAGGATGAATTGGACATAAATAGTATGCATTTTTGAGATCTAACGTACACATGAAATCCCCTTTGGTCAATAACTTACAAAGAGTTCTTATATCTTCTAATTTAAAGTGACAATCTATAATAAATTTGTTAAGATTTTTTAAATTTAAAATGAATCTGTAGGAACCATCTTTCTTGGGGATTGTAAAAATACTAGATAAAAACTGACCTGGTTCATTTTGACATGAAGATATAACTCCTAAGGTCAGTAATTTATTTATTTCTTTCTTTAGAATAACTTTATCAGATTGATTAAAATTGTTATTTTGGGGATAAGTACTCTGAAAAGGGGTGGTCCTGAATGGAATTGAATAACCCTTTATCCATTCTAAAATAGTTGGATCGCCTGTTATAGCCTCCCAGCATACTAGATAATATTTAAGCCTGGCAGCAAATGGTACCTTTATGGATATTTGGCACGTCCCCTCATTGATGGTCCGGCATGTTGATGGCCCTGGGGTCGGAAGGGTGGGCGGGGGTTGAAGCGCTGCTGAATTCCCCCCCGAAACGAACCCTTCCCTGGAACAACCTGGCTTTGGTTTGGGCGTCTCGGGGGTTGATGATAGTTTTTTGGGTTCGATCTTGTAGGGCCCGCAGTCAAACTTTGCTTGATTGTATTTGTAGCCCGTTTCATCGCAGAATATGCTTTTATGGATTCCTCTAGGTGTGAATAAAGATATTCATCACGGTTATTGTCTTTGAGGCTTTCTATCAGTTTTTTATCTAGGAATGGATTTATAAGTTTCTTTCTAATTTCAGTGTACTGATGATGACTGTTCGACAAGATTCTGGATATATCACTTAATTTTTTAATAATTTCCATTTTGTCAAATTCTTTTTTAGCTAAAGAATTGGTTATGGTACAAATACTAGCAATAGCATGACCCATTTCTTGTTGTCTTTCTTCTAAAAGCTTATCTCTTGTCTTTGAGGAGTTATTCAGCACTGACAGTAACTCAGAATTTAATTTAGGTGCATCCAGCAACTTGCAGTTACCTGGGATCAGTAAAGACTCTAGCAGTTGCTCTTTATTAGCTTTTGTCAAGCCTTCCAGCAAAATGTTTTTTATTGTATTAAAAATCTCAATATGTATATTTCCTCCATATTGTTTTTCATTACTAGAGGATTCTCCCAAAGCTGACAAAAAATTTTCGTCTAACTCTTCTGGAGGTTGATTTTCTACATTCTCCTGGACAGTGCCTGTTTCATATTCAAAATCAAGGCTTTGATCAGCAGTATCTTGCTGATCTGTAATGCTTTGTTCATCTAATGTCAATATTTCAGGGTCTAGCTCTTGTGTTTGAGCTGAAATAATACACAAAGGTTTAATATGCAACTTACTTACATAAAAGTAAAGTTTCAAATGCGATAATTATTATGTTTCATAAAACATAGACCCACCTCCGTCCCACGGACAGAGTGCGATATCGTCACACGATAAAGCATGAAAAGAGAGTTTATGTCATAACTCTATAAAAGTTTGGTTAGTTTCCCACGGAAACTATCTTTATATGTATAGTATGCATTACACTTGTAAAAATCCTGGATTTAACAAAAACCTAAATAGCTTACCTTCTTCAACCATCGAATGACTATTTCTTTTCCGGTACTTAGCCAACTTCTTCTCAAGCTTTTCGATCTTTCTTTTTGTTTTATCATCACAACTACTCTCAAACTTCCTTTTTGGCATAATTACTGGTTATAGAAGGTAAAAAATCACAAAAACCTGATAATATTACAATCCAAAATAACTGAAAAAGTAATTCCGTGTCAAATGCGTTTGAGCGCGAAACAACGAATGACAGTTGTACTAATTAGTATTGCCAAGTGTATTTTTTCTTTTTTGGTGACTTTTAATTTCGCGTATGAGGAGCAAGAAAGAACGATACTACACAGTTATCTCGGACTAAGTACGAATATAATAATAAACTATGCAAAATTGTTCAAAGGTAATAAATGAGGGATCCAAATCAATGCCATATTTAAATATATGTAAATTAAATGTATATATAATAAAATAATTAGAAATATGTAAAAAAGTATTAAATAGAATACTATAATATAATAATAAAACATTATAATTTGATAAAGTACTAGTCCCAGTCCTTGCAATATAATCACACAAACATAGTCTGAAAGAGTAGATATAATGGAAGCATTTTGGAGTCAGATACATATGGTTTTTAAGTTTAAGATGACGAGATATTTTGTACACTTTGCAAAAGGAATTTGAAATAAATAAATAATAAAAGTATGATTTAAAACTTACAGCATACTTAATCAAGTGGGTCTGTGATACCATAAAATACCATTTCAGTAATAACAGTATAACATATTCAATACCAAATACGCTTATCACGCTCATTGTTAATAAACTTAATTCCTTAAAATAATAAAATGATTTCAGATACATCATAAACATAACCTCTTTCAGTATACCTCTTCAGTATTTTCTTTGGTGGTAGGATCCCTTCTGGGTCCGCCTGGCTAGCGACCACCCTTTATATAAAGTCTGCCGCCAAATGTTACCGCTCCGGCGGTAATGTGTTCCGGCAATATTGTATAAAGAGCCAGTTCCTTCCTAAACCCGTTTGCTTTCATCTTCGACCTCATCGTCACTTACCATCAGGTGAGATTGAGGTCAAACGCGGGTTTAGTCTCTTATAAAAAAAAAAAAATACAATAATAGTTTGAAAATAAATCAATCAGCACAGAGTATATGTCGTACATAATTGACATTGAACAGTAACTATAATAGTACAAATCAACCACAATATAGAAAAGATACACACAAATGACATAAAAATAATAGCAAAACCTTCTGAGCACAAAAATTATTAAAGACACTTAAAAGAAAAAATAAAAAAATAAGAGCTTGAAACATCAAACAGGATTGGTAGGAAAAACCCGGAGCAAATCCGCTTCACATCTAATTCTATGAACATTGCTACCCTCGGCTTGGCGTACATGTACTCTTCCATCTTTCGTCCACACAAACCTCCAACCTCGTTCACGAGCGAGCTCACGTGCTTTTCCAAATAGCTGCCGATTTACGCGTGTGAGTCGCTCATTTATATAAAAACGAGCCGGTTCTCCTGAAATAGTCATGCCAGCTGTTGTTACACCTCGACGAACTCGGGCAGCTTTCAAGAACTCGTCCCTCGTAGATTTACGTGAAACCCGTACAACGATAGGTCGAGGCTTATGATCTTCTCGTCTTGCACCCATTCGCACTGCATTGACTATGTCTCGATCATCAACCTTCACACCCAGTTTAATTCCAATCTCTGCAGCAAGTTGTACTGGGATTTCACCCAAAGACTCTGGCACGTTTGATATTTGAAAATCATTTGCGAAGAGATCCTGCTCCCGTTCATTTAGTTGATTTTGAAGTTCTGCAACGGAGTTTTCCAAAGCTTTTATCTCGACGGAATTTCCATTTACTGTATGATGTTTTTCAACCATATCGACGCGCTGCTCCAAAACATCAATACACTTATCCATATTGGCAAGTGATGTCCTCATCTCCTGGAAATCAGCACGAAATCCCGACAACTGTACTCGCACTGCCTCCAGTTCAGTAGAAAATAGTTTTAATTCAGAACTAATTCGAGTGAAGTCATTTTCAAATAAATTTGTTGTTGCTGTAGGTGTAGTTATACCTCTAACTGGAGTCTCGGCTTTATTGTCACGTGGGACACTTTTCTTGCATTCCGGGCAGGTCCAGTCTTTAGGTAGTATACCTCCAGATGTAAGTCCTATACACGCCCGGTGGTACTGAGCCTCACACTTGCCACAGCCAGCTATGTCTGCCCTTGAAGAGCAAAACTTTCCACATGCTGTACATTTAGCTGGCATTTTTTTTTATTTGCTTATACTGTCCTCAAACTTCACTCAATCAATCTTTGAGTTATGGTCCTAGAACTTAGGAACGCAAGTCTTTATGTCAAATGTGAAATGACAGATCGACAGCTTGACGTTGACACCTCGTACGTAAGAAAAGGTCAGTTTCGCACAACAACACAGTTTGTTTATTGATAATAAATTCAAAAGTACCTTATAATTTTCCACAGGACAAAATATTAATTCTGTGCGACAGTTTTAATAGTTGAATTGCTGCACTTTACTAGTACCAATCGTGCACCCTCTTGCAACAAAATATCACCGGTACTATGATTTATCACTCAACACAAAAATATATCAAGATAATAAGCTTTAAAAGCAGTTCTACTATAAAAAACGGACAGCAACTTTGCGTGTAAACAACCCGTATAGAAGTCCAAAACATTACCTACCAGGTCCCATTAATACCCTAGAGTTATAGGAAATGAAAAGGAACACCTTGTATACAGGGTGTTTTGGTCACCATCAAAACCTTTTTACGCAATAAGTGTAATTTATGGAAACTATTTTTGCAAAAAAGGTCTATAGTTTTATTAATAGGAAATTAAAATATTCGCTAACATATTAAGCAAAGCACTCTAAATTATGAATGAATACCTAGCATTAAAATAAAGACGACTACGTGCTGCTACAAAACATCTTGTAGTAGGTACTACGTCGTAGTATTATAAATGAAATCCCGAGTCGTAGTAGCTGTGTTTATCATCTTCGATAATTTGTAAATTAATTTATGGTGCCATATGTTTTTTTATTTTCTTCTGAGCGATACTAAAATAAATGTGCAGCTTTGTTTATATCGTATCCAGCGAACGAAAAATGCATGGAAGAGTAACTTCAAACAAAATCTGCGGCACATGACTTTTGTTTTCTTTTAACACCTAGTTGTTTTCTTTGAAAACGATGAAAAGTGATTTGTTTTATTTGTCAACGCACGTAGCTGATTGGCTAGACAACGCACATTAACTATGAAATGAAATGTACATTTGCGAACATTTACGAACCTGAAAGAGTCATCATAGTGGACCATTCATGTAGAAGGTGGCAATGAAAGATATGAATAATTAACTTTCCATTTTTCTATATTTTTTTTTATGATGTAGACAAAAGGGATACTTTCATAATTTGATGACCGGCTATTGTAGTGGTAACATAAATGTGCCTTCAATACCAAAGGGAGTGGGTTCGAATCTCGGTGACGTTAGATATGTTTGTGTTGAACACAGATATAAGCCGTCAAGTTAAGTAAATTTATTTTGTATTAAAAAATGTGTACGGTATAGTCATATTGTTGTCAAGTTTAATATTTGTTTAGACTCCATAACACGAATTCTTCAAGGAACTGGGCTGCATAGTAGTTGTTACGTAACCCTGTATTTTTATATCTACGTGTACAGACATAATTAAATAAATAATAAATATAAATATACAAGATTTAGTTATCACGTGTAAATAGACGCATAAACTAGGTACTAAATTTATGTTTTTATAAGGAAAACGGTCTATCGTCGGCGTCGATTGCCGTCGATCGATTGGTGTGGCAATACTCTAATGCTGTGTGAATGTCTGACATATTTATAAGTTGAAATATTATTATAGCCATTTTCTCAACGTTTTGAAGTTTTGATATTTGAATAGTTGATCATATTTAATTCAAATTCTAAACATTTTAAAATTCACTTATTTCATCGCGCATAACACCATCCCCGTAGAAATAGTTGCCCCATGTTTTACTCATAAAAACCTGAATTTGGTACCTAGCTATTATTACACTTACACCTATTTACACATGATAACTAAATCTTGTATATTTTTTATTTATTCAATTATGTATATACACGTAGATTTAAAAATACAGGGTCACTTAACAACTACTAACATATGTACAAAGGTACTGCTTATTTCTAAAAGAAATTTCTACCAGCAGATCTGTGAATGGAAAGTTTTAACAGAAGCAAAATTAGTGCGTACGCTAACAGAAATAATATTCCCATGAAATATACTAATACTATACTAAATACTACAAATAACTAAACACATACATATAATATATTTAAGTTAAAGTTGAACATTTATTTCTAAAAACGTAAAAGTAACCAAAAACTTCAGTAAGTTATTGCGCGATTTCATAGACAAGAAAAACTATTACAAACAAAGTCAATAAACCCAAATATGTTTTCTAACAAAACCAAAGTTGAAAATTCAATGAATACAAAGTAACCAAACCCTTTGTCAATATCAAACATATTTTCAATACACTTCCAAAAACCTTTCTTGAATTATGATAAGACATGTTATCTGAGACTGAAAAAGTTTCTCGTAACTAAGGTACCCGGTGAACCCGACATTCGTCACTGGCTCGAAAATATCGCTGAAGTGAACCCATTCGTCAACGTAATGCCAAAAGGTGTTTTTTATCGCCTCTTCACAATATTTACAGCGTCTGAAAGCATAAGTTATTGTGCGTCGATAACAAAAACAAATGTTGAATGAACCGCCGAAAACTGTTTGCTGGGTTATAAATTACACAAACTAACAATGTGAATTGTTATGTATATTATCTACTGGCAGTTGATTTTTTACGTAATGTAAAGTGTGAAGCTACTAGTCTTATATATTTTAGTCGAAATAGTAACTACGTGGCTGCGTAGAGTCGTAAAAAGCGAATAATCGGTGTAATGCTTGTTGGAAGGACCCGTTTAGTATCCTTTCGGCTATCCACTACATCATATAATTTTTATTGACAAAGGTTCCGTTGCATTCCTGGCCGCAACCTGTGCCAAATTTAAGAATCGTGGAAATTATTCACAAATCAAACAAAAATACAACATTTAAAGTTGAATCAGCAATTTAGGTGTACAAACGAAAAAAAACAAAAACAAAACGACGGTATTGCCATAAATCTCCACAGTTATCCAAAATGGCCGGAAGTATTTAGTGTATGTACGTACTCAATCTATCAATAAAATGTGTTGCAAACTTATAGAGATTTGTCTTTTGTTCTTAGAATGTATAAAAAATAACAAAACTTAAAATATCTATTATTACTTCGAAGCATACGAGTTTTAAAATTAAAAATTAGAAAACGGTTAGTGAGAGATGATCTTGAAAGGTCAACATACTTAATGTACGAAAGTGACATTTCGCCAATACTAATATCTATCAAAAATACGAAATATTTTGTGAATTCAGTTTGCTTTTCTAGTTTTTTTTTATTTAAATCATATTTTACGACCAGACAGAAATCAAAAATATAGGAATATCAGTAAAAATATGACTTCAATATGGCGTCGTTAATCACTTGTGGTCAAGTTTTTCTTCATGTACACGAAAAGTAACTAACAATTTAATTAACAGTTATTTTAAGTGTTTTCATAATGGTATTCCACAACTATTTTCTTTGGCTCAGGTGCTGGCCAGACGTCCATACTAAAATGAAACGTGTTATTTTACCACTCCGGTAAAATTTGACATATTACTAGATCTTTCCTAAAGCATGCTTGATCTTGGATCTTAGTGCCAACGCTGCGTCACGCGTTCGAACGCGCGTTTCATACAGAACTGCAACGTCCGCACCATACGCGCGTTCGATACAAACGTTCAGAGTGCGCCAAACGCCGCGTATGATACGCGATTACGGTACGGAAAATGTTATAAAAGTTTGTATGTTTGAATCGTTTATTAGGTGTTATATAAACCTATGGGTAGGTGTGCCAATTTGAAGATACGGACGTACGGTACGCGCGTTCGAAAGCGTAACGCAGCTTTGGCACTTAGCATGGCTCACTATCAGGTTTGATTCGAATAGGCACAACGCAAATTAAATTTAGTAGTACAAAAAGTTATGAGCGGTCAGACATCTAGTGTAGTTTCAAGAACATTTATTTCATATATTATAACAAAGCCTGAGTTCGTACGTGGTAAAGATACGCGCACACTATGTTGAGCCGCATCGTAGCGCAAGAATCCGCTTGTGTCCAAATGTGAAAGTTTCGATAGATAATGGATGATTTCTCAATCAACGGATTTGGATGAAATTTGGCATAGTGATAGTTTATAATCTGGAATATCACATATAAACTAATTTTGATCCTGATAATTCCGCAGGATAAAAAATTGCGCGGACAAAACCGTTTTTTTTTTGTTTTTCCGCCAATGAAAGTCTTTGGCACCCACTAAAGCAAGCTCTAGCAGGAGGAGGATGAATCCTGTTACGCACGAAAAGAAATTCTAAAGAGCTGCTAACTCCAGTGGCTAACATATAAAGTACCCAGTGTGAAGACCGCAAGAGTGCACTTCCCGTTTGCGTTTGCTCCCGAACGGTCGTGTCTGCGGCCGCTCCCGAGTGTTCGTATTGCGCTGCCCTTGTTCCCTCCCCCGCACTCGTGCGGGTCAGGTGCCAAGTTAAGCTCTTTCGGAAAGTTTTCTCTTGTGGAGGCTGTGTGGTGTCGGGGCTAATTCATCTGCCCTTTTCAGGGCGGACCCGACTGCTGCCGGCCGAAGCATCGCTGGTCAGGTGGATACGTAACCGTGACAACTAAGCCTGATCGTCCGCCGTTCACCGGCAATAGGTCCGAACTAGGTCGTTCTCTTTTTCAGCGCAGTGTGTGTAGTCCTTTTGCCGTTTACCGGCACGTAGATTCCTTGTAAGGAATAGGCTTCCTTTCAGAATAGTTCAGGTTCCCAGGGTTCGATGGAGTCCCCCACCGAATCCGGGGTTAGCCAACGCGAACACCAGGAATTCCAGAAACAGGTAGGTGAGGCTCTCCTCCAACAAAGCCAAGAACTGCGGTCAATCAATGCTATGATTTTGAATCTAATAGCATTACTCCCTCAGGCTCAAGCTGCGGCCCTCCCGGCCACTCCGCCTTCTCTTAGTTTTCCAACAGATTCTCCGGCGTCTCCAGATGTCGAGTGTGTTGATACTACGTCAGACTTCATGTCGGTTGATTCTTCCGCGTGCAAACGGAAAACTACCCCGCCGGGTAGCGATTCCGACTCCGCTCTTTTAGTTCCAGAATCTCCTGCTCCGTTCACCGAGGTTCGCAAAAAAAATCCAAATCAAAGAAGAAGAAGAAAGAGGCTTCTTCGACTTTATCTCCATCCGTTTCAGCTGCTCCAGCCGCTGTCCCTGTTCCGCAAAAAGTCGCACCGGCGTCTGCTCCTGCGCCTTTTGTTTCAGCGATCCCGGCGTCCCAGCCTGCGTCGCAACCAGATTCGGCTCCGCCGAAAGTCAAGTCTCCGCCCCCCGTCTTCCTACGGGACAAGAGCCGCTGGACCGAGGTCTCAGCTCTCTGCGGAACGCACTCCCCGAAGATCCAGCATAGTAAGGCATCCAATGTGGGTGACTCTATTAAGGTCGTTGTCTGCTCAATTTCTGATTTCAGGAATTTCACTCGGCTTCTTGCTGACAAGAAGCTCGAGTACCACACTTACGCCCTCCCTGAGGAGCGTAAGATTCGTGCCGTCCTCAGGAACGTGCCGTTCGAGCTCTCGAACGAGCAAATCCAAGAGGACTTGTCTTCTCAAGGCTTCCCCGTCGAATCTGTGCACAAAATGCACAGCCGCCGAGGCAAGCAGTTCCCACTTGCGCTAGTAATCCTAGCGAAGAGCCCGCAAGGGCAGTCCATTTTCAGAGGCAAGCTCACCGTGTGCGGTCTCTCCAACATCCGAGTCGAAGCTCCACACAAACGAGGTTTCCCAGGTCAGTGCCACCGCTGCCAATTGTATGGTCATGCGGCGGCAAATTGTCATGCTTCCCCTAGGTGCGTCAAGTGCCTAGATCCGCATGGGACTAAGGAGTGCTCTCGCACTCCCGAATCGCCCACCGCTCCGTCCTGCGTCTTGTGCGGCCAGTCCGGCCACACAGCAAACTTTCGCGGCTGCCCCAAGGCACCGCGTGCTGCCAGGGCTACCGTGAAGCCCATCGAGAACTAGAGAGAGCGACCGCAGCCTAGCTCGGACGCTCCTCCAGTCAGTTCAAAGGCCCCCAAGGCCTTCACCTCTTTCGTTTCAGGTCAGCGCAGCCGGGATGCGACTCAATCGCAACCGGCCGCCAAATCGGCTTCCCAGTGCCAGAACGCAAAAGGTTCTCAAGACCGCATGGCGTTCTGGATCCAGCTCGCTCCCATCGACGAGATCCTGGCTTTCGGCGCCGCTCTCGACGCCAGCCCAGAGGGTTTCAACGGTGCTCTTCCGGTCCTAACCAAGTTCGCTCCCCTTATCAGGAAACTCCAGCAAGCTCAACGTTTCTAAACGTAGTCCTTCTTTCCAGCATTCCTATCTCAGAGTGAGTCTGATCAGTCTAGATAATATCTTAGTTTCAACTTTGTCATTTCTGCTAATCTTAGCTTTGTTTTTTTTCACTTTCAGTTCCTTTTGGTGGCAGCCGTCAGGATGCCGCTCACTACGCAGCCTCTCGCTCCAATTGGCTGTCGTTCCGACGATGACTAAGGACCTTAATCAAGGTGAGTCAAAAGGGGGATGTTTAGTGGGTATGCTCAGCCTATCTGAGAGAGTCTCCACACTGTCTGGGCATTCTATTTGCCATTAGCCACTTATGGTTAACAGCTTATAGAATGCCCATTCGTCCGTAATAGGATTCATCCTCCTCCCGCTAAAGCTAGCTTTACTGGTTTTAGTTTAGTGGGTGCCAAACGACTTTCCTTGGCGGAAAAAAAAAAAAAAAAAAAAAAAACCGCAAGAGTGGCCACGAGACTCCTCAGAACGCCTGAGTATACCCACTAAACATCCCCCTTTAATGATCCGCCTCAACAAATGCCCTTGATTATAATCGGAGATACAGCCAATCAGTAGCTAGAGGCTGCGCAGCGAGCGTCATCCTGATGGCTGCCACCATAGATGAACTGAAAGCAAGAGTAAAACCGCGAGAAACAGCTAGTTTTATATGAACTATCATACACTATGCCGGAGGGCAGCATGCTGCACTATCACAACCAATTAATCATAACCGGATTTCCAGTTCCCAATTTACCGTCACATCCGAGGTGGATGTGGCGGTAGCTTATAAACGTAGCTTATAAAAGATTGCGTTCTGGCAGGCCTGGCTCACTCCGCGCGGTACATCCGTTATTTACCTACAGCGAAGCGCTCCGCCGGCGCAACTCGAATGGGTCGTGTATCACGCGCGCGCCCGTCGGGATGTTGTAAGATACCTCCCTACCTAATAGCGCTCACAGTAATTCTATGATCGAGGTCGCAAATAGTATTTAAAAATGGACATAAAAAGAAACAAATATTCAATTAGATTATGTTTAGATTTGATTATGTTCAATTTAGCAAACAAAACATAGGTAGTATTACTAATTATTCGTCGTAACTTTTATTTCATTTTGTACCTTAGGTAAGTTTAAACAATATTTTTTACAAAGGTAGAATAACAGTAATACCTACATCGGTAGATACTTAATTACAAATAAGGAGATTAATTATTCTTCACTAGGCAGCAACCCTAACAGCGTAAGAAAAGATAAGAGGCATGCGATAGAAAGAGACAAAACTTCTAGGTATATAAATTTGCAGGTACGTAATGCTATGCGAGCATCACTTCCCGTTTGCGTTCGCTCCCGAACGGTCGTGTTTGCGGCCGCTCCCGAGTGTTCGTACTGCGCTTTCCTTGTTCCTCTCCCGCATTCGTGCGAGTAAGGTCTCAAGTCAAGCTCTTTTCGGAAAGTTCCCTGCGGAAGTTGAGTGGACTCTCTACCCTTTCAAGGTAGTCATCTACTGCCAACCGAAGCATCGCTGATCAGGTGGATACGTAACCGTGACAACTAAGCCTGATCGTCCGCCGTTCATCGGTAATAGGTCCGTGTTAGGTTGATCTTTTTTTCAGCGCAGTTTGTGCAGCCACTTCGCCGTTCACCGGCACGTAGGCCCCCCCCAGCTAGGATTAGGGCTCTTTTTCAGAGTAGGTTAGGTTCCCCGGATTCGATGGAGGCCCCCATCGAATCCAGGGCTAGGCCCGGAGAAGTTCAAGAACTCCGGGATGCGGTAAGTCAGATTCAATTCCATCAATTCCAAACCGAATTACAAAAAACGCTCGCGTTAATAAGTCAGCAAATCGCATCACTCGCGGCCACCCAGGCCTCCACCGCGTCGGCCCCTCAGGCACCGCTCTCCCTGGCCCCTCAGGCCTCACCACCCCAGACCACCGAGGTCCCCCCCGCGTCCCTCCCGGCCACTCAGGCCTCGAATCGCTCGGTGTCGCGCTCCCAGTCTCGCCACGACCCCCGGTCCAACGCCGCACCGTATCCCAATCCATCACCTTCAGTGGTGTCAAACACCTCATCAAAAGCTCGCAAACGCAACTCCCGCATAAAAGCACGTTGTCCACCTCGCGATCACAAACAGTCCCTTCTGGACCTCACCCAAGCCTCGCAGTCCTTACCACTGTCGCAACTCCCCGTGGTATTTGGCGACTCCCCCGCGTCCCCCGACACCCATGCTCCCGCGGCTCCTACTACTCAGGATGCCTCGGACTCGGAAATCGACCGGATGTCGATCGCGTCCCCTCATGTTTCGGATAGTGAAGAAGAAACGTATCCCAGCCCTAGCCTCGCCCCAGACACCGGCAACGACTGGCATTCCGCCTCGCGCAAAAAACAAAAAACAACGTCACAATGACGAATCCTCCCCCCGATCTCCAGAGGCCTCTCCAACCCCAAACTCTCCAAAGAGAAAAACAGCAGTCCCTAATAACACGGCCCCCGCACCCGAACCTTCATCCGCGAAAATAAAACCCCCACCTGTCTTCATAAAAGACAAAAATAAGTGGTCCGATATCTCCAAAAAATGCGATACAAGCAACCCAAAAATTAGCTACAACAAAGCAACCAACGTCGGCGAATACCTTAAAGTTGAAGTCTCGTCGGTCAACGACTTCCGTGCCCTAACAAAACTCCTCTCCGTCGGTAAATACCAATACCACACGTACGCTCTCCCGGAAGAGCGCAAAGTTCGCGCGATACTTAGGGGCGTCCCTTATGAAATCGAAAACCAAGACATCAAAGATAGTCTCACAACCCAAGGCTTCCCGGTAACAGCCGTTCACAAAATTCAATCCAGCACCGGTAAAAAATTCCCTCTAGCCCTAGTTATTTTGGAAAACTCCCCAAAGGGGAAGAGCATCTTTCGTGATCTCCAAGACGTATGTCACATCAAAATCCGCGTGGAAGGCCCGCGCAAAACCGGTTTCCCAGCCCAATGCCACCGCTGCCAAGTCTATGGCCACGCCTCGGCAAACTGTAGAGCAGACCCCAGGTGTGTCAAGTGCCTGGTACCACACGCGACTCGCGATTGCACCCGCACTCGCGACACCCCCACCGACCCGGCTTGCGTATTGTGTGGCAACTCGGGCCACACAGCCAACTACCGCGGCTGTCCCAGGGCTCCGAAGCCCAAACTACCGTCGGCGGCCGTGCCTAAAAAGCCCGCCCCTCCGCAACCCTCCGTCAGCGTCCCTCCGACATCCCAAAAGGCCCCTCAGGCCACACCCGCCCCAATGCTGGCTTCACCCGCTTGGGGCAAGCCTGTCTTACCTCCGAATCTACCTCCTTACCGTCCTCCTCAGGCAAAGGCCCAAATAAGCCTAGCGGCCCTCCTCGATTTCGCAGATCTCGGCGCATACTTAGCCATAGACGCTGACCTCGCGACAGCTAAGAATGATATCCATGTCATCCAGATCATCGCCAAACACGCGCCCGTCATTCAACACATTAGGAACCTTCTCAATGGCGGTAAATAATAGTGTCCCCCGTGCTTCCACAACCACGTCTGGTCGCTCCAAGACCAAACCAAAGGGCTTAACCCTCGGCTCCTTTAACGCGCGTTCCCTCCATTCCAGCCATCTCGAAGTCAAACTCTTTCTTCAAAAGCACGACTTTGACCTCTTTCTAGTCCAGGAAACTTGGCTCAAACCCAAGCACCGCAGAGGACTCTCAATTCCCAAATACTCGCTGGTACGGAATGACAGAGTCGACGCTGATCGCGGCGGCACTGCCATTTACTACAAGCGTGGTCTCCATTGTATCCAAATCCCTACTCCTCCTCTCATTAACCTCGAAGCAACGGTATGCAAGGTAGCCATCACAGGCCACCCCTCCATCATCATTGCTTCAATCTACCTTCCCAGCGATAGGGAGAAGCCTCCCCTTCGCAGCGACTTCGAGGCCATACTGGGGTTAGGCCAATCGGTCATTATGTTTGGAGATTTTAACTGCAAACATACTGACTGGGGGTGCTACTCAATCAACAGTAATGGCACCAAACTCGACGAGATCCTAGAGTCACTGAACATAGATATTGATATCTTATGTCCAAACTCTCCCACCCACTATCCTGCCAATCCTAATCATCCTCCAGATATCCTAGACTTCGCCATGGTCAAAAACGTCTCTCTAGACCTACGCTCTATTGATTCGCTCGACGACCTCGGCTCTGATCATCGCCCCGTACGCCTAACTTTAGGCAGTCTTTCCGATCCAACCCCTTCTTCGAAAACCTTTACCAACTGGAAAGGGTTTACGAAATCTCTTGCCACTCTCTCTGGCGCTCCCGACTCACCACTGGCCTTCCCTCCGGACTATTTCAATAGCCCCGACAGGATTGACAGTGCGGTTGACGTTATCACCGATGCCATCACCAATGCCATCAGTGAAAACGAAAAAACCGTTCCGGTTCCCAAACCCAAACTCCCTCCTCTCATCCTCGCTTTAATCAAACAAAAAAACGTTGCACTTCGCTGGGCCAGGCGCTATCCAACACCCGAGAATAGGTTAACGGCAAATCAACTTCAGCGGAAAGTCAAAAAATCCCTCGCGGAATACAGAGAACTTCAAGCTAACGAGCTTATGGAAAACATAACTCCATCTCATACGGCCTATTATAGAATGGCACGCTGCCTTCGCATAGACACAGTCTCCCACGTCCCTCCCCTGGTCCGCCCAGACGGCACCTTAGCCTTTGAAGATGATGAAAAGGCTGAAACGTTCGCCGACAGCATTGCCGCTCAATGCTCCCCCAGCTCCCAACCCGTCGACCCCGCCCATCTAAAGGCGGTAGAAGACGACGTCCTCTTCAAGGACTCCCTACCCCCGACCAGCGAACCCGTCAAGGTCTCCGAAGACGAGATTCGCCTTCATATCAAACGCCTCCATGCTAAAAAAGCACCGGGGGCGGATGGTATCTCTAACCAGGCGCTCAAGCACCTCCCCCATCAGATTCTTGCCATTCTGGCAATACTCTATAACGCCTGCCTTGATCTTAGTCACTTTCCTAAAGCTTGGAAAGAGGCAATCGTTATAGGCATCCCCAAACCTGGGAAACCCCATCATATCCCATCCAACCATCGACCCATCAGCCTCCTCAAGGCTCTGGGTAAAAACTTCGAACGTATCATACTCACGCGTATCAAAAATCACCTATTTCCTATAGACGGTGATCCCCTAATCATAGCCGAACAATTCGGCTTCCGCGCTCAACACTCCTGCCCTCAGCAGGTTCAACGTATCACCGAACACGCTCTCTCCGGCTTCTACCCTGGACGCCTCAAAACTGGCACTGTCTTCTTCGACGTAGCCAAGGCCTTCGACAAGGTCTGGCACGCAGGCTTAGTACACAAATTATACGGTATAGGTCTCCCAGATAGGTTAGTCCGTATAATTTCGTCATATCTCAGAAATCGCACCTTCCGCTTTAGATTCGAAGGCACGCTTTCGTCCCCCCATCCGCTAAAAGCCGGAGTCCCTCAAGGCTCCGTCCTCGCGCCGTTACTATACTCGGTATACACTAACGACATCCCCAAACCATCCGAAGGTGTCCAACTCGCCCTCTTTGCCGACGACACTGCTCTCTACTATCGCGGTCGCGAAATGTCAACAATAGTTAGAAAGCTACAAAAGGCTGTCAACAACCTCAGCGCCTGGTTCTCGAAGTGGCGTATTGAAGTAAACCCCGACAAAAGCTCGGCGATTTGCTTCACTCACAAAGAACGTCGAAGGGCGGCCGCGTCCGACCCTTGCGTCCGCATGCGTGGAGTCCCCATACCGTGGCAAGCTACGGTCAAATATCTCGGCGTCACACTCGATAGGACGCTATCGTTCGAACCCCATATCACCAGGGTAACCAAACTGGCTAAATTCTACCTCAGCCGACTCAATAGCATGATAGGTCGCCTCAGTAAAATGTCACTGCGCAATAAATGTACCCTATACAAGGTCTGTGTCAGACCAGTCATGACGTACGCCGGTCCCGTATTTGCCCACGCCAAGCCTCGTTTGCTCTACAAACTCCAAGTAGTTCAAAATAACTTCTGTCGAAGGGCCACAAACGCCCCGTACTATGTTAGGAACGCGGACTTACACAGGGACCTCAAACTCCCCACCATCCAGCAATACCTTAAGTCCCTATCCGTATCCCACTTTCAACGGTGCGAAAATCATCCAAATAGGCTAGTTCGTGCGACTGTCGGGTACCAACCCAATCCAAAATGTTTCAAACGCTCTTGTCGTAGGCCCAAGGACGTTCTCTCGGATCCTCCAAACCAGCTCTCTTCTGATCTGGACAATCTCCTGTCTGCCAGCTCATAGCTGATGTAAGTAGTCGATTCAGCACGTTGTGCTTCTTATAAAAATTCTACGCGCAGCCTGCACCACCAACTAGCTGTCGCTCATTTCTTCGGTCGATTGTCTGTAGAAAGACAAAAGATCATTAAGGGGGAGTTTAGTGAGTAGAAGTCTCACACTGTTGGGTGTCATCTGGCCGGGGACTAATACCCCCTGGCAAGTGCCCCTTCGTACTTCTGACGTATTCTCCTCCTCCTCTCAGTGAGCTCTCGTACGGTCAATAGGCCTGCGGGTGCTCTGAGGGGTTGTCTTCTGTGGCGGAAAAACAAAAAAAAAAAAAAAATGCTATGCGAGCTGAATTCCACCGTATCGCGTCGTAGCAAGACTCGAATTTATTTAGATCTTCTTGCGGAGTAATTCTTCTGTACCAACTATTACTTATTCTGTGGTTCTGGATAGAACTTATTAGATCTTGCGTATATTCTTATATACGTCTAGATATAAACAACTTTAAAAATACCCTAACACCTTATCACTGACAATAGGCTGGTGTAGTGATAACATACAATACCTTCTATATCAGAGATCCTGGGTACGCATTCCAGTGGCGGTATATATTTGTGTGATGTATACACAAATATATACCGCCACTGTAAACCATATAAACTTTCAAGTCACGGACGTATATGTATATGTTTATTTTATTACAAAAATTTGTATTTATTTAATTTGTATGTTTACATATTTCTTACGTTTTTTATCCGTTTTATTCAATCCACAACACAAGTTCTATAGAAACTTAATTAAGGCTAATAAGTAAATTGTCCAAAACTTTCCCTTGTTACAAAAACAAAAACTTTATACTTAATATGTTTTTAGCTTTCTCATTCGTATTTATCTTTTAGCCAGCTCTTCGCAGTATCTCAAAGGTTTTAACCAAAAAATACCGCCTTCACCTTTTGAAAATCTCTTTTAAACTCCTAATCTCATAAAAATGCTTTTTTTCAAAACATTTTTTGGCTGCTAAGATATTTGATACCAAAAGAATTATGAAAAAAGTTTTATTCGGTCAGTGCTTTCAGTTGGAAAAATTGGATTTTGACCCAATTTCGTAGACATTCACTAACACGCCGAAACGTTTTTGTTTGCAACAATCACTTTTTTTTTGGTATCTTTTTTAGTATCTTTTTTTTGTACTTAAATATATGACTAATGTTTTGAGACTTCAAAAAGAAATTCGTATATTCACGCAACGCCCTATAAAAAATATACACATACGTAACGATACAATTAAAAGGCGGTGGTAAAAAAGTACTCAACAAACACGAATAATATTTTTCAACACACTTGCTCGTAAAGTGAGCCTTATTCTATTGAGTTTAGAACTATAAACTGGGCTATAAGTCACGCGTGCATAATATATTATACCCTAGTGCATAATATAATGAATCCTACAAAGTTGAATTGTACCTTTGTGCAAATAACATGCGAGAAAACAGAGCATATTTTATTGGTCCGGGTTATACACTAAATATTTTCAGAAACAACAAAGAGGTTTTATACCACTTGAAATCCATATACATTTTTAAATGTTTGCGCCTTATATTAGTAAAATAAATTTGTATATTAAACAAATTATTCACAATTTACAATCATTTGTCATAAAATATTAAAATATTTGCATTTACCACTCCAAATTAAACATTTTCACTTAAAATAGGCTGTATATGCTATACAGACATTGACACATTTGACGGAAAAAAAAACCTACGCGCATGCGCGAGGTTCGGCGCCATTTTTCAATCACAATTCACAGCTTTGTTATCAAGTGTGTTTGTTATTTTATGATCACGTATGTCTGTCTTTTACTCACAAGTGTGTTGAAAAACGTCGTATGTAACTCGTGAGCGTTGCTAATTACAGTCTCGGCTCATTATTAAGCCCTCGCCTGGTTTTAACCACAGCCTCGACTGTAATTAGCAACTTCGCTCACTTGTTACATAATATACTATTATTTTAACTTCATAATTGTATGGACCAAGTAAAATAATGTGTACGAAGAACTATTACTTTGATTATCACAACAATCCAATGTCACTGTCGCATCGTTGCGGTACCTTTTCTAATGTATAACATATGGCAATTGAGGACACAATTTTTTTATTTTTCAACCGACTTCAAAGAAAGGAGGCGGTTCTCATATAATTGCATATGTTTTTTTTTAATGTTTGGTACCTCATAACTTTTGACTGGGTGAACCGATTTCGATGATTCTTATTTCATATGATAGAGAATACTTCTCATTTGCACCCATATCAAAATCAATTAAGTACTTCATGTACTTTTTCTAATATGTATGAATTTGGAGGTCGTTTACCTTGACGACCTTCTACTTCAGCCAAAGTCCTGATATGAAGTCGGTTTTTTAATGCTCTTCATTCGTTGATTATTAAGTTCCATAGAAGCATTTAACTTACAAACTATTATAAATATCTAAATACAATACCATAAAAATGCTATTAATGAAATGATATAAAAATTAAAAGATAAAAATAACTGTTTAGTTACTAGCCACATCTCTAGAAAATTCTTAAGGTATTTTATTTTTAGTTTATTCATGGACAGACCTAACAATACTGCCCATAAAACTACCTTTATTAAAAATGCATAAATACCTACACAAAGAAAATATTCCTTTGCCGAGTTGTACAGAATTCAAAACCCAGCTATTATTCTAAAACCGAACAAAAAGTCAACTGGAGCATGGAATAAAAGTGCAAAAAACCTCCATCTTTATTTTGCTGCATTTAAATGAGTAGTAAATAAATACGGTGGTAGTCACATTCAGAGTAATTACGCGTCAACGTCTGTATATTCCATATAATATACCATATAATAACTATTAGGATCTAGATATGACATTCTATAAGGAAACACCGAATAAGTTGAAAAAGTAAACAATTTTAAACCTTATTTCAACTGGTTACGTCAGAGCCTGAAGGCGATATACCAGAGGGAGTAATTTCGAACACAAAATATGAAGCGCGCGAGGCGTTCTTTTGTCTTTTTCGCATTCACGCTGTAATGATGCCTCGAGTTGAGCTACATTGTCTCTTATACTTTGAATTATAACAAATATTGTAAAAAGGCGGTAATGAATCGTATGTTTTTATGATATTAATTAATTTTTTTTTTCAGTTTTCACCTTTCATTAAAAGTCTTTTTAATACAATCAAATATAAGACATTTTTAAGCAAAGGCTTAAGTCCAAAGTGTTTGAGCCGTCGGCCGATCAGCTTTATTCTTGGTCATGCCCGCAACCTTCCGCACTAGATTTAAACTCGAAAATCCGAGTTCGTCCAAGAATCCAGGTCCATGATGCTAAAAAAGTCGAATATAAAAAGTAAAACCGAAAAAGCACATCCACTTGTTGCAAAATAACAGAGCAAATATTTTATTGATGTATTTTACTTTTGAAGTCTGGTGATAGGGATCCCGAACTAAAATAAAACAAAATTCACTAAAAGTTGTTGCAATCGAAATAATGCATTGCAATATTATACAATTAACATAATTATGTTTGTGATATGCTTTGGATGTTATTCATTTTATTTTAAATGTATACTTTAGATTATTTTTATTGTACTGTTTATGAAAAGCTTTATGTATTTATCTTTAAAATAACCCACCAGTAAAACTTATTTTGCATTGAATCAGTAACCCCAAGTTGAGCAGCTATTGTATGTAAACTCCTCACGTTTAGATTCTTATTATTTGAGATTATTTTTATAGGGAAATATTTTAGTTCTGATATTTTTTTTATAATAATTTACATAAATCATACAAATCATCGTGTATTACATTCGTCCATTCAGTGCTGAAACATAAAGCTTACTGATGGCCTGAAATGGACTTAAGCATTTAATCCAACATGTTTCAAGACCTAAAACTAAGATAAGAGCAAAATACAGTGGATAGCTTTTGTAACCGTCAACTTGATTCCTGTCTAAGTCACTTGTAACCACGTCAACTTTTTACGTGATATACTCTATGTAGTTTATAACGGATTTTATTTCAGGGCATTGAAATATACGTTTTTACTCAACAACCGGCTGGTGTAGTGGTAACATACATTGCCTTCAATGCCAGAGGTCCTGGGTTTGAATCCCGGCGGCAGCCGATATTTGTGTGATGAACACAGATATTAGTTGTCAAGTCATGGATGTTTATATGTTTATTTAAGTTTATTTTAATAAAAAATATGTATTTATTCAATATGTATGTTTATGTATTTCTTAAGAATATCAGTTATCTAGTATCCATAACACAAGTTCTTTAAGAAACTTAATTTGGGTTAGATAATTTTGTGTGAGTGTCAGAAATATTTATTTATTATTATTATGTATAATTACAAGGTTAGGGGCTTGCTTAAATTTTATGAAATATGCTTCTCTCGTAGTAAAACCAATTGACATTACTAATATATTTCTGCATTACTCTCCTCTTGGAGATTCGGCAGTAGAAGTGTTAAAGATATCTAAAAAAACTTAATTATGTCTCTTATTGTCATCAAAAAACAGAAAAGCCTCATAAAAAATGTGTTGTGCTCTGACCCTTTTAATTATCCGAGTTTATTATCGTTATCATAATTAGCCTTGCTAAGTACCTTAAATAATAGCCTAGAAGAAGTCTCTGAAGTTTTCGTTTATTTTTTACTCGACTACGACGAAGCGAAAAGGAGGGTTATGATTAATAATAAATAAAAAATAAAATCCCCAGACAATCACACCAACTACATGGCCTCAAAGTAAGCGAAGCTTGTGTTATGAGATACCATGAAGCGAACTAGGGGGGAACCTAGAATATAAATACATAAATAGATAAACACCCGGATACATAGATACGACCTTAGATACAGACCCGGAACATTTTTATTTTCTTGTTCCGGGCGGGAATCGAACCCGCAACCACTGGCGTCTGAGGCAGATAGGTCTACCCCTTCGCCAAAGTGGTCGTCATTTTGACCTGTATGTATTAATGTATGCATGTGGGATTGTACGTTTGTCTGTTTCCTCATTACTTCTAAGCTAGTTATCACAATTGGACATTTGAGTTTGTTGGAAGCGTCTTGACTGTCCGCTGGTTAAAGGCTACATGACATCACGTTAAAGTAATTATAACATCCTCAAGGGGACTTAAAGTAAAGAACTAAATAATCAACGAATGCATTAAAAAACCGACTTCACGTCAAAACTTTGGCTGAGTTGAGAATGTCATCAACGTAAACATTCTCCGAAATCATGCATATTTTTTCAAAAGTTTGAAATTTTCAATGAACTACTCAACCGATTTCGATGAAACTCCTTTTTTGGAAGTCAGTTGAAAACAAAGTCTTGACGGTTTCTTGAGGGGTAGGTATCAAATGAAAACGCAATTAATTTTTTTTTTATTGCATGAATCACATTTGCATATTCATTTATTATCAAAGTTAATCAAGGAAATGTAGCGCTTTAATAGTGATAATATAAAATAAAATTAAACAGTACAATACAACTAAACCAAAAACATGAAACTGATTTATTTCTGTTCAACAACTACTTAAGGCTCACAAACATTTGCAAACATTTTAGCATACGAATACGCGAATAAAGCGTTCACATTCACACTATAAGTGCAAATTCTTGTCAAGAATATTTAAAACAATTTATCAACCACACCACGTATTTCTCCTTTAAGTAAATTTTAAATCCGCGGCTAAGAACTTTTGCATTTTATTGAGCTTATAAGCTCGGTTTATGGAGGTGCGGAGGCAAAAGCTCTCAAGTACGAACTTTACGACTTTTGGAGTGTATCCAGTTGATCTCGAGGCATCTGCCAACGACGAAATATGCTTTGTCTATCATAAAACTTTAGAATAAACAACCTAGTGATGATTTATGTGCTATAAGTTATTGGGACAATATACGAAGATTTGAACCGATTTTCCCGCGTTTTTAACGATTGTTTGTTGTCTTTTGCAAGCACGAGTGACTTATATACAGGGGGTCTAAGAAAGTACTTTGGAGAAAAGTATCCTAGATAGGGCTAGTAGACTCCCCATTCGACTACAAAAAACCGTTTTTATTTGGACTTACAGTTCTTCCATAAAAAAAATCTAAACATTTCAAGGAAAGCGCCCGCGCGCGACCTTTTACCTATCCAGGTAACGCGCGTGCCTTACGCTCAGCTGGGAGGTACGTACATAATAGATAAAAATAAATAATAGATAAAAGAAACAAAAGTTAAAAATTGGAATGAAACTTTTAACAGTAATAATTAATTAAATCAACTCAATAGTTCCTCTAATGTTAATCTAACTAAAGTTATGAACAAGATACTCAAAATCACAACAATGTAAATAACTGCCAGCTGATCTTACGCGCGTTATCTAGTTAAGTGAAAGGCCGCGCGCGCGCGCTTTCTATGAAATGTTTAGAATTTTTTATGGAAAAGCTGAAAGTACAAATAAAAAACGGGTTTTTATGGTCTAATGGGGAAGACTAGCCGTATCGAGGATATTTTTCTCCAAAATACTTTTTGGTCTTTTTCATGAAGAACAAAATATATTAGGAGAAGGTTAAGAATTATGCGTGGATTCAATTTATGAAAACAATTTTTTCTATCAGGAAAATACGTTAAGCCCCGATTTTTCAATAGTCATAAACATTTGGTCACTTAAAAGATTTGTAAAATTTCAATTATTTTTGTCATAAATTCAATCCACATATAATTCTTAACCTTAACTTAAAATGTTTTCATCTTCAAAAAAATGACCCTGTATAGTTGAAAATCTATTTGAAACCTTTTTTTACTATGATGAATCGTATGCACTTAAGACAAAAATATTAGAACAATTAGTTCAAATAAAGGGTGTTTTGCAAATGGATCAACTGATTTTAAACAATATTAGGATAGTCATTGACTTTTTACATGACCTTTGTTTTATACCACATCTATATATTTAATTGTTTTATTTAGAAGTAAACGTTACTTATTACTCAAAAATAATATTTTCATTCATCATTATGTAGGCTTCATTATAAATTTATTAATTATATTTAGTATTTACCTAAATTCCCCTTATTTATTATAATCAGCATATGTTATGTGACAAACGTTATCATTTCAAGTGCTCATTCCAAGAATTTAAAATACTCATTAATTCTTAGCTTAGCTGAATAAGGGTTACAAACCTTCACAGAAATAACACGGTAAAATTATTTTCAACACACTTGCTCGTAAAGTGAGCGTTATTCTATTGAATTTAGAACTATAAACTGGGCCATAAGTCACGCGTGCATACTATATTATACCCTAGTGCATAATATAATGAATCCTACAAAGTTGAATTGTACCTTTGTGCAAATTAAATGCGAGTAAACAGAGCATATTTTATTGATCCGGGTTATACATTAATTTTTTTCAGAAACAACAAAGAGGTTTTATACCACTTCAAATCCATATACATTTTTAAATGTTTAAGCCTTATATTAGTTAAACAAAATTGTATATCAAACAAATTATTCACAATTTACAATAATTTGTTACAAAATATTAAAATATTTGGATTTACCACTCCAAATTAAATATTTTCATGTAAAATAGGCTGTATATGCTATACAGCCATTGACACATTTGGCGGAAAAAGAAACCTACGCGCATGCGCGAAGTTCGGTGCCATTTTTCAATCACAATTCACAGCTTTGTTATCAAGTGTGTTTGTTATTTTATGACCACGTATGTCTGTCTTTTACTCACAAGTGTGTTGAAAAACGTCGTATATAACTCGTGAGCGTTGCTAATTACAGTCTCGGCTCATTATTAAGAATTCGACTGTAATTAGCAACTTCGCTCTCTTGTTACATAATATACTATTAATCTCAGTCTCTAGGTAGATTAAGTATGAAGGAATTTTTAGTGTGGGACCGGAGTATTATAAAAATATTATTATATTCTTCACTTAATTAACGTTGTGAGCATACATAGAAGTTTATTTTCATAGCTACTGTAAAAACCATCAATGGGCATTATTTGGTTAAGTACATACATACATACATAGCTTCATGCGTGTATCCCTTATGGGGTAGGTAGAACACCAGAGGCCATAAAACCATCTGATGTCACGTTTGAAAAATTTGTAGGTATTATAATGATGGAGAGAGACTATTGCAGCTACAGGTGGTCAACCTATCGCCCGCAAAAACACTTATAAAATCTATATCCCTTAACTGACTTTTACATAATGCCTGGAAAAAGAAGCAGTAGGTTAATTTAATTAAAAAAAAACCATGAAAGCTTCATTTTTAGATTTGTGTCGGTTCGATTTCTGGGTGAAGCAAGCAAATTTTCCAAAAATCTTTGAATGCATTTTTATTTCTCTTCCAAAATAAAGGTATATTTCTTTGGAGCAAAATTTACTACCTCTTTTCTTTAGAGTACTTTCCCTATACCCCTATAGCGTTCAAAAATTCCACCCTGTATATTTATGCTGCAATGTGTCGCTAGTAACTATATTTCGCTAATTTTAATACTAGTTTCGTATTTGAGACACCAGTCAGCAGCACCTTCGTTGTGCACGAATATAAAGAATTCAAAGCAATACTAATCGGCAGCCTTTCATAGTTTTAAGAAAATAGACTACTTTATCAAATAAAATCAAATAAAACTTACTTTTCTGCAATTTACAGCAACATCCACAACGTGAAAGTGGAGTTGAAATCTCATAAAGAATTCATATTACAAGCTACTCGCATGACATGCAGTGTAATATTACGATAAAAAATGTATTTTAACAAACAGATGGGGCTCCAGCTATGAGATCTGGGATTCTATTTGCTTAAAGCACAATAGTAAGAGTACTCGGGAGAATAAACTGCATTTTATATTATTTCAAGACATGTTTTAAAATGCATTGAAGACTGATTCTTAATGTTATGAATGTATGTTGGATTGCTTTGTATTTCGAATGAAAAAAGTTAGTATAAGTATTCTCCAAACTTAGTAATTCCAAAAGAGACTTTCGATTATAATTTAACATAGAATGAGATAGATTGTATTCCAACATTTTTGTTTTAGTGAAAGCACATTTTTTGTAAGATTTACTTTTATTTCAATATTATTGAATTCTTAATAGAAAAACCATGAAATTTAATGATTCGGAAAATGGTTCAACTATGTAACCCCAAAATACTAAGTTTTATAGTGGCATCAAAGGGAGGTTTCTCCTAGTAATTTCCGGATCAGTCCTACAAATCCGGATCAGTATCATAGTATCAATATAAACATGGAATTCAAAAATTAAATTTACACCAGGTACTCTCATGTTACATAACTGATAGCCACGTTCTGTGGCTATATTTTGAAAATTATTGTCTTATATCTTTTAAACATTAGCATACCTATTTAAAAATTCTCTAGGAATAGGAAGATTTTGGTAAAAAAATTAGCTCAAAAATCCAATTTCCACGAGAAGAAGAAGAAGAAGCATTGGGTTTTTGGTTCTTCAATTTATTTACATCAGAAATAATAATTAATAAAAAACAGTTTATACGCAGGTAGGCATAAATCACAAAATTATAATTCAATAGTCCTTTGAATAAAAAAACTAGGTAATCACTTAATATTGTAAGTATTTAATATTTTCTATAACACACAAATATTTGAACAACATAAGAAAATAAAAAGACAAGTATTAATTACTCAAATCATCGAGAAACATTTTAATAAAACCCCCAGTTGGTGATAGGTGTTAAGGGATCGCTTGGTTGGGACCACCCATCGTATTTAGTTGCAGCCAGTATCATCGGTAATTTGTAAACTGGCAAAAGCAAGACTTTGTGCCGCTGTCTCTTCCAAAGAGAATCTAACAAAAGGACTTATGATCGCATTTAAAAAATGCATTTTTACCCCTACTGTATTTAACAAAGTCAGGATAAAATGGTAAAACCTTGTTATAATAAGTAATAAAAAGTAAGAAAATCTCCAGACAATCACATCAACTACATAGTCTCAAAGTAAGCAGAGCTTGTGTTATGAGATACCATGTAGTGAACTTCTTGTTCCGTGCGGGAATCGAACGCGCAATTACAATTACTGGGACGCGCAATTATAATAAAAAAATAAAAACTCTCTTTCATAGCTACGCTGTTGATTTTCTCCAGAAAATACAATCTGTATCGATACATTATTCATTCACAATACAGCTTGATAAAAACACAATGAATTTATCAAGCGCTGCGAGCGTAAAGCCAGCTTTCATTTATTATTTGGCTTTATTATTTGTTCTTTGTCTTTTTTACAGAAACGCGAACCAAAGAATAGGATTTTTATGAATTAGCCATTCCAATGGGAATGCTTTTTTGTAAAAATATGGAAGTTGAATCATAATTAAGTGCTAAGGTTTATGTATGCATTTCGGAAAAATTCTGGGAGATTCTGATTCGCATACTCGACTTATGTTGAGTTTGAATGTTCGGTAATTTAAATTTATACCTGAATTATTTTGTTTGATAAGATTAGTTGATTGTTGATTAATTATTATATATTTTTGTGTATACATACATACATAACTTCACGACTTCACGCCTGTATCCCTTATAGGGTAGGCAGAACACCAGAAGTTATAAGACGATCTGATGTCACGTTTGACAAATTGGGGGGTAGTATTATGATGGAGAGAGACTATTGCAGTGACAGGAGGTCAGCCTATCGCCCACAAAAACGCCAATAAAACCTCCAACTCTTAACTGACTTTTACAGTATGCCTGGGAAGAGAAGCAGCTGGTACATTCCATCTTTCTTTCGCTTTAGCTTTTCTTAGCCTTTTTTAATGGGCTTAACGCAGGGCCATGGGTCTTTTTTGGGTGAAGAGGACATTTACACCGTAAATTACTAAGTTGGCTCATTTTTGGATGTTAGAATATTGCTGAAATCGCATCCGTCTCACCATAACGACTACCGTATACAAATACAATACAAAAACGCTTTATTTCCATTAACATTTCACAACATACGTACGTATACAGCACACAAGTCCGACTGTTAGCACGCCCTAAGCACAGAAGTCGTCGTGATTGATGATTTTTTGAGCGGTTACTACCTTAACCTATGTATTGAATGTGTGTTGCCAAGAAACCGCTACGGGTCACCTTATGTTGAGTAATCCCATCGTTCATGAACAAGGTGATATTCTACAATTTTATCCAAAATGTACCAAATATAACGCTGATATTTCGTCTGACAAATCTTTAATATTTCACACACTGAAATGGCTGTTGTATCCATGTTACTGTTCCCCTGGTGATGTGCTCCGAAAATATTATGAAAAGAGACAATTATTTATTTTCTTATATTGTAAGAATCGTTTGACTTCCATGCCTGATGGAAAGTGCGCATGAAGACTATGGTGTTACACGTCCATTCAAGAGAAACCTATTCACTCGACACCTAAAAGTTCCAGGACTGTAGTGGTCAGGAAAAACAGACGCAGGCAGATTGTTCCACACCTTGGCAATCCGTACCAAAAAGGAACTATCGAAGCGTTTTGTTCGACTTCTTGGTAAATCCACTATAAAGGGATGGAAGTTCTGTCTGCGTCTTGTAGTCCGGTGGTAAATAGGAGTGGGTTCAAATTGGTCAAAAAGAGCACTCGCACACTCACCAAAATGTAGCCGATAAAATACTGTTAAACAAGCAACCTTACGACGATGCTCCAGCGTCTGCAATTTTTTATTTGTAAGGTTGTTGTTATTTATGAGTTTACGGGCTCTTTGGTCAACAGAGTCTAGCGCTTCGAGCTGGTATTTAGTAGAACCATCCCAAAGGTGACTACAGTACTCTATGCACGACCTCACTTGGGCTGTGTATTCTCTTCTTTGACCGTTTTCATAAACTATACAGTCCCATACCATCAGCTGAGATTGAAGTCAAACGCGGGTACGTAAACCTATCATCACCGTTCAGAGTAGATAATCAATATTTCTTATTATCTTCATGAGTTTAATGACAAGGATCACCTGCTATCTAGATAAGTTATCACAAGACAGGATATATTTCTATGACCCCTTATTCTAAATGCCTGTTTGCCTGTGTATTGTTATGTAAAATTCTACTCAGCGTTTGGGTTCGCCTCCATTAGATTATAACAAAGGGCACTGGCTAGAAGTCTTTGTTTTATAAACAAAGGTCACCTATCAATGATATCAGTACTATGACATGAGTTGTCCCTTATTGGTTTTCTCAAGTTACAAAGTAAGATTGACTTCACACTGAGGTAAATTAAATAGGTATGCGTTATAAAAATTCAATATTGCCTGCTACTGATAGTTTTATTGTCACTTTCCAACAAGAAAAAAATTGCACTTTGCATAACGATATTTAATTTACTTTGCCCCATTTATGGAAAAGTTTAAGGTAGGGATGGTGTCATCTGACAAGATAGTGTTGAAATGCTGGCAAGCATCAACCTAAAACAAAACACATAGTTAAATTCTCTTCAATAATCAAAATGTATTGTCCTGAACGCGCGTAGACTTTGTTTGCCGATCTTATTTAAAAAATTAGAGCCACGTTGATGCAGCAGCCACCAGCTTACACCACAATGATAACTTGTATAGCTTTTTGGGTAATCATTCAACTACAAGAGATGCACCTATTTCACCATGTAACTGCGTATTTTCGGTTTCCTCATTCGCTTTGGCAGTAAAACTTTCGAGGCCACAGGCGTAAAACAAAATACGACAGAGGCGCTGAAAGCCATTTAGGTTTCAGCTTATGAAAACTGTTCTCAGCACTGCGCAAAGCTCTGGCTTAAACATGTTTCTCCTAATGGAATTAACTTTGAGGGATATAAAATAAAATTGAATAATTATGTTTTTTTTAAATGGATAATTTTAGAATATAGTAGTAAAAATATATTTAAATCTAATAGAAAAAAGAATCTTCAAGAAGTCACGTAAAAAATATTCTTTATTACAAATTTTTATATGCCGAAAAATACCTGTTTTATTGCATTTTGACCAAAAACATATTCTACCATGTAATTCTATTCAATCCAATCGATATGGTTGATTTCCGTGGACCACAAATTGTACACGTGTTGAAAAACACAACTTGAGGCAGGTTCCTTCCGGGACAAAATATTTTTTTTATTCACCTTAGAGATACGAAATCATCTGCACAGAAGTTAGCATATACACAACTTCAGCTTTTGTAAACGAGTTTAAAGAGGAAAAAAGTGAATATTGTAATTGACTTTGAATGTAACTTGAAATCGCGTATTGGTTCGGTACTGAAGTTAGTTACTTATTTAATTTTCATATTTTTTACTTTATTTGCGCTGTAAGTTCTCATTACCTGAAAAATTATATGATTCCAGGTCAACGGAAGGAACTTTTTTGGAAGCTTTAAAATAAGCAACATAATTAGAGCATAACAGCTCGTATCTAATGATGGAGTCTACTTAAAAAACTGATTTTCTATACACCAATGGATTGCAGATTTGTGTATTTAATTTGGTTTCAGCATGACTTCTGATGTTTTTTTTGTTTGATAAAACCGAGTGATCTAGGAACACATTTAAAGGATTCCGTTTTTCATTGTTTTAAAACATGCCACGGTAATCCTGTATTCTTTCCCAATAACAACTGTTTAATATATTCCAATGAGTATCAAATATTCAGGCGCTTCAGATGTGTTATTAAATACAGCACAAAGTGCTTTCAATGTGGCTTAAGCCTTATTAATCAGAGCTGTAATCTCAACCGAGCATCGTACGACTTTTAGATCGTTCAACGCTGTTCCATTATTCAAGTTGCCTATATCTATATCTAACCTCGAATACCTAATCGATTTGGATTCACAGAGCAATATTGGTAATATGTGTAGGAACAGATGTTTGTTCCTACTCCCAAGAAAAGGGATGGCAGGCCGCGGCCCACGACCCGACGGTTGTTTTTTTTTTTTTTTGTTTTTCCGCCACAGAAAATTTTGGCACCCCCTAAAACAAGCTTTAACCAGTAAAGCAAGCTTTAGCGGGAGGAGGATGAATCCTATTACGGACGAATGGGCATTCTATGAGCTGTTAACCCCAGTGGCTAACGGAAAATAGAATGCCCAGACAGTGTGGAGACTCACTCAGTGAAGCCGAGCATACCCACTAAACATGCCCCTTTACTGACTCACCTTGATTGAGGCCATTAGTCTTCATCGGAGCGACAGCCAATTGGAGAGAGAGGCTGCGCAGTGAGCGGCATCCAGACGGCTGCCACCAAAAGGAACTGAAAGTGAGAAAAATAAAGCTAAGATTAGCAGAAATGACAAAGCTGAAACTAAGATATTATCTAGAGTGATCAGACTCACTCTGAGATAGGAATGCTGGAAAGAAGGACTACGTTTAGAAACGTTGAGCTTGCTGGAGTTTCCTGATAAGGGGAGCGAACTTGGTTAGGACCGGAAGAGCACCGTTGAAACCCTCTGGGCTGGCGTCGAGAGCGGCGCCGAAAGCCAGGATCTCGTCGATGGGAGCGAGCTGGATCCAGAACGCCATGCGGTCTTGAGAACCTTTTGCGTTCTGGCACTGGGAAGCCGATTTGGCGGCCGGTTGCGATTGAGTCGCGACCCGGCTGCGCTGACCTGGAACGATAGAAGTAAAGGCCTTAGGGGCCTTTGAACTGACTGGAGGGGCGTCCGAGCTAGGCTGCGGTCGCTCTCTCCAGTTCTCGATGGGCTTCACGGTAGCCCTGGCAGCACGCGGTGCCTTGGGGCAGCCGCAAAAGTTTGCTGTGTGGCCTGACTGGCCGCACAAGACGCAGGACGGAGCGGTGGGCGATTCGGGAGTGCGAGAGCACTCCTTAGACCCATGCGGATCTAGGCACTTGACGCACCTAGGGGAAGCAAAACAGTTTGCCGCCGCATGACCATACAATTGGCAGCGGTGGCACTGACCTGGGAAACCACGCTTGTGTGGTGCTTCGACGCGGATGTTGGAGAGACCGCACACGGAGAGCTTGCCTCTGAAAATGGACTGCCCTTGCGGGCTCTTCGCTAGGATTACTAACGCAAGTGGGAACTGCTTGCCTCGGCGGCTTTGCATTTTGTGCACAGATTCGACGGGGAAGCCAAGTCCTCTTGGATTTGCTCATTCGAGAGCTCGAACGGCACGTTCCTGAGGACGGCACGAATCTTACGCTCCTCAGGGAGAGCGTAAGTGTGGTACTCGAGCTTTTGATCAGCAAGAAGCCGAGTAAGATTCCTGAAATCGGAAATGGAACTGACAACGACCTTAATAGAGTCACCCACGTTGGATGCTTTACTATACTGGATCTTGGGATTGTGCCTACCGCAGAGTGCTGAGACCTCGGTCCAGCGGCTCTTGTCCCGTAGAAAGACGGGGGGCGGAGACTTGACTTTCGGCGGAGCCGAATCTGATTGTGATTGCGACGCAGGCTGTGTTGCTGGGATCGCTGAAACGGATAAGGGCGCGAGTGTAGGCACAGAGGCCGGTATCGCTGGGGACAACGGCGTTGCTACATCACTCGAGGCCTGGCTATCTGGAAGGGAAGGAAGCGAAGTAGAAGTTGCTGACTGCTTCTTCTTTTTCGACTTAGACTTGGATTTTTTCTCCACGAGAGTGAACTCCGAATCTACCGAATCTTTCACGTTAGAATCAGACCCACTATCAGGCGGTGTTGTTTTCCGCTTAGACGCAGAGGACTGGCTAGCTGGCTCGCATACCGACATAGGTTCGGGAACTGGAGACGCTGGGGACATGGACAAGAAACCCGGGGGGACTAGCAACGAAGAGGCGCTACTAGACGCAGCGGGTTGAGAAGCTGGAAGAGAGGGAAATGACAGGAGGGCTTGGGCGGCCCTCGCGGCGGCCTGAGCAATCGGGATCGGGGCGATTGCCGGAGGTACCTGAAAATTCAAGATAGCCGGAACGGCTGGAGCTTGAGAAAGACGAGTGCGTAATACCTCTAGTTCTTTAAGACTAGCATCTAATTTCTGAGACTGTTCCGCTATAACCTGACGTTTAGCAGAAATATCCTGACGTTTAGCTTCCAGTTTTTGATGTTGGACATCATTTTCCTGGTCTAACTCAACTAATTCCTTTTCTTTAGCAGCAATTGTTTGATCTTTATCAACCAATATTTGCTCAAGAGACTTGATACGAGACTTATAATGACGGACGATCCTAGATTTTTCGGCTTCGAACTCAGCCTTGAGGTGGGCGATATGATCTTCGGGATCCATCGTTCTACCTGAAAATCCCTATCTTGAACGAACCTACGTGCCGGTGAACGGCGAAATGGCTGCAAACTGCGCTGTAAGAAAAAACGACCTAGTACGGACCTATTGCCGGTGAACGGCGGACGATCAGGCTTAGTTGTCACGGTTACATATCCACCTGACCAGCGATGCTTCGGCCGGCAGCAGTCGGGTCCGCCCTGAAAAGGGCAGATGAATTAGCCCCGACACCACACAGCCTCCACAAGAGAAAACTTTCCGAAAGAGCTTAACTTGGCACCTGACCCGCACGAGTGCGGGGGAGGGAACAAGGGCAGCGCAATACGAACACTCGGGAGCGGCCGCAGACACGACCGTTCGGGATCGAACGCAAACGGGAAGTGTTCAACCGACGGTTGTTGTCGGGAAGTTGTATATATACAGATCGCTATAAAAACTGTGATAGCGCGATGTAGGAATTACGTCTTTTTTTTTTTTTGTTTTTCCGCCACAGAAAATTTTGGCACCCCCTAAAACAAGCTTTAGCGGGAGGAGGATGAATCCTATTACGGACGAATGGGCATTTTATAAGCTGTTAACCCCAGTGGCTAACGGAAAATAGAATGCCCAGACAGTGTGGAGACTCACTCAGTGAAGCCGAGCATACCCACTAAACATCCCCCTTTACTGACTCACCTTGATTGAGGCCATTAGTCTTCATCGGAGCGACAGCCAATTGGAGAAAGAGGCTGCGCAGTGAGCGGCATCCGGACGGCTGCCACCAAAAGGAACTGAAAGCGAGAAATTCAGAAGCTAAGACTAGCAGAAATGACAAAGCTGAAACTAAGAGATTATCTAGAGTGATCAGACTCACTCTGAGATAGGAATGCTGGAAAGAAGGACTACGTTTAGAAACGTTGAGCTTGCTGGAGTTTCCTGATAAGGGGAGCGAACTTGGTTAGGACCGGAAGAGCACCGTTGAAACCCTCTGGGCTGGCGTCGAGAGCGGCGCCGAAAGCCAGGATCTCGTCGATGGGAGCGAGCTGGATCCAGAACGCCATGCGGTCTTGAGAACCTTTTGCGTTCTGGCACTGGGAAGCCGATTTGGCGGCCGGTTGCGATTGAGTCGCGACCCGGCTGCGCTGACCTGGAACGATAGAAGTAAAGGCCTTAGGGGCCTTTGAACTGACTGGAGGGGCGTCCGAGCTAGGCTGCGGTCGCTCTCTCCAGTTCTCGATGGGCTTCACGGTAGCCCTGGCAGCACGCGGTGCCTTGGGGCAGCCGCGAAAGTTTGCTGTGTGGCCTGACTGGCCGCACAAGACACAAGATGGAGCGGTGGGCGATTCGGGAGTGCGAGAGCACTCCTTAGTCCCATGCGGATCTAGGCACTTGACGCACCTAGGGGAAGCAAAACAATTTGCCGCCGCATGACCATACAGTTGGCAGCGGTGGCACTGACCTGGGAAACCACGCTTGTGTGGAACTTCGACGCGGATGTTAGACAGACCGCACACGGTGGGCTTGCCTCTGAAAATGGACTGCCCTTGCGGGCTCTTCGCTAGGATCACTAGCGCAAGTGGAAACTGCTTGCCTCGGCGGCTGTGCATTTTGTGCACAGATTCGACGGGGAAGCCTTGAGAAGACAAGTCCTCTTGGATTTGCTCGTTCGAGAGCTCGAACGGCACGTTCCTGAGGACGGCACGAATCTTACGCTCCTCAGGGAGGGCGTAAGTGTGGTACTCGAGCTTTTTGTCAGCAAGAAGCCGAGTCAAATTCCTGAAATCAGAAATTGAGCAGACAATGACCTTAATAGAGTCACCCACATTGGATGCCTTACTATACTGGATCTTCGGGGTGTGCGTTCCGCAGAGAGCTGAGACCTCGATCCAGCGGCTCTTGTCCCGTAAAAAGACGGGGGGCGGAGACTTGACTTTCGGCGGAGCCGAATCTGATTGCGACGCAGGCTGTGACGCCGGGATCGCTGAAACAAAAGGCGCAGAAGCAGACGCCGGTGCGATATTTTGCGGAGCAGGAACGGTGGCAGGAGCAACTGAAACGGATGGAGATAAAGTCGAAGAAGCATCTTTCTTCTTCTTCTTTGATTTTGATTTTTTGCGAGCCTCGGTGAACGGAGCAGGAGATTCTGGAACTAAAGGAGCGGTGTCGGAGTCACTACCCGGAGGGGTAGTTTTCCGTTTGCATGCAGTGGAGTCTACCAACATGCTACTGCCGGCTTGCTCAGAGGGATCTGGCGACGCCAGAGAGTCCGTTGGGAAGGACTGAGGGGGGAATTCTGGAATGTCAATTTTGACGCCCTGCTGGTTTGCAAGGAAGAGGGCATTGACTGTGGCAGTCAATTTATGAATTATCGCATCCTGTTTAGGGAAGTTTATGCGATAGAATGAAAGCAATTCTGCATCAGAAAGGCCCGAGGGAGCCTCTGTGAACCACTCAAAAAGTTGCTGTGAAGACATTATCTGAGAGTCTACGTGCCGGTGTACGGCGAGACGACTGCACAAACTGCGCTGAAAAAGAGAACGACCTAGTTCGGACCTATTGCCGATGAACGGCGGACGATCAGGCTTCGTTGGCACGGTTACGTATCCACCTGACCAGCGATTCTTCGGCCGGCAGCAGTCGGGTCCGCCCTGAAAAGGGCAGATGAATTAGCCCCGACACCACACAGCCTCCACAAGAGAAAACTTTCCGAAAGAGCTTAACTTGGCACCTGACCCGCACGAGTGCGGGGGAGGGAACAAGGGCAGCGCAATACGAACACTCGGGAGCGGCCGCAGACACGACCGTTCGGGAGCGAACGCAAACGGGAAGTGTAGGAATTACGTCGTGTTGTCATCGTTCTATGGAGCGTTGCTAGATGTCGCTCCATCTTTGTGGTCCATTGTAAGGTCGCTATTGCTTCAATTATAAGGTCGGGGGTTCGATCCCGCACGGAACAAGAAAAAAAAAATCTTCCGTATCTGAGTGTCGATCTACATATACTGGACAATCACACAAATAACATGGCCCAATACTCTGGAGAAAATCTTTGCATACATACAAACACATAACTACACGCCTGTATCCCTTATGTGGAAGGCAGAACACCAAAAGCTATTAAACCATCTGATATCACGTTTGACAAATTTGGAGGTATTATAAGGATGGACATATACTATTGCAGTGACAAGGGGTCAGCCTGTTGCCCGCAAAAACGCCAATAAAACCTATGCCTCTTACTTAACTGACTTTTACAGTATGCCTAGGAAGCGAAGCAACTGTCACATTCTTTGTTTTTCTTTCGCTACCAGTCCAGCACGAAAAATCTTTATATAAATAATTTAATTGAATAATTGAACGACCGGCTGGTGTAGGGATAACGTACATTGCCTTCTATGCCAGAGGTCCTGGGTTTGAATCCCGGCGGCGACGGATATTTGTGTGATGAACACAGATATTAGTCAAGTCATGGATGTTTATATGTTTATTTAAGTTTATTCTAATAAAAAAATATGTATTTATTCAATATTTATGTTTATATATTTCTTAAGTATATCAGTTATCTAGTATCCATAACACAAGTTCTTTAAAAAACTTAATTTGGGCTAGATAATGTTGTGTGGGTGTAAAAAAAAACAAAACAAACAACAAAAACAATTATTTATTTAACTTTTCGAATTTTTCGGAACTTTCTTCTTTTTGTAACCACAAGTCGAATTCGAAAAAATCTTTCCATATCTTCCAATCTACCTTTTTTGAGCTTATATATTGTTCAAATTTCTTCCATGGAATACAATAGCAAATACAATAAAAGGACAATAGTACAGAAGGCAGCAGTTCAAGCGTTACATTATCTGTACATTACCATTACGCCAACCAATTTTAACTTAACGTTGAGGGCATAGAGTTCAGATTCAAGTAATTTTTTTGACAGATTTGTAACTTTTGATGTGCTGCCTTCTGAACCTACCACCTAAATGCTTTATTTTCGCCCATAAGGGGGGTCGGCTTGTGGAAGTGGAAGAACTCCTTTGGTGTCCGCCTGCCTGGCGATCACCGTTCTTATAAAATCTGACGTTAAACATCACCGCTACTGCGGTGCTGTGTTCTCGCGATATTTTATGGAGAGCCAGGTCCATTCGAAACTCATGTGCTGACATTTTAGACCTCATATTCACTTACCCACAGGTGAGATTGTGGTGAAACGCAGGTTTGGTTTGGTAAAATGGGCGTCTACCCTAGGGGCTACGACAGAATAGCATCGTTGCGACACAAGTCGTGACATATGATGAGTCGTTACCCTTTTGGCTGGCTCAACACTTATCCAATTTACTTTTATTTTGTTTTATTGTCTACCTATGTACATACTTTGTGATTGTGCTAATATTGTTTTTTATGTGTATTTTCATTTTTATGTTCCCACTATTGTTACGTGTCGTGTCTGTCAATAAATGTTCTATTCTATTATATTCAATACAAAAAATAACGCTACTTTGCTACCTTTTATTCTACTTCCTTTCATGTGAACCATTTCCTCTTACGAAAACAACAAACGATTAATCCTCACAACTCAAACAGCCTGGAAAACATTTTATAAATACCACAAAGTTACTTACTCGAATCAGATTAACATCGGAATGGCAGCGAAAAAAGAAAGTCAATAAATCAGTCGAATACGATTCCATACAGAATTACATGGCAAAATCGAGTACCGGATTCGATTTATCGCCAACTCATTCGATTGGTACATCTGATTCGAGGGCTCTTAAATATATTGCGAGAAGTCTACTAAAGTAAACTTTTAGGCTTTTGCCAAAAGCCTTCTATAAAGTATAGGTAGTATGTAAGCTGTAAATTGAATCCTTTATGTTGCAGACAAAATTAAAAACCCTTTTCAACCGACTTCCAAAAAGAGTTCTCAATTTGTATGTGTTTGTTTCCCGAATATTTCGTCAATTATGAATCGATTCTGAGGTTAATTTCATTTGGTAGATGGACTGCTGAAGAGGCTATATGTAGCGACAGATTTTATATGAAGAGCTGCATTAGAGATTCCTAGGCCTGCAGAGCCTTTTTTCCTGCTCAGCCTTTTTCCCGAATGCTTTCTTTCCTACGACAATTAACTATCCCTTTCAAGACAACGTTCGGAAAAAGGAGCGTTAAGTAGGTATGGATAATTTCCGAGTGAGTTCCAGATTAGACATTCCTTTCGTGATAGAGATTACTCTTGAAGGTGTAAACTTTCTTTGGCGGAAAAAAGGTCCTTGACGGGGTCATACTCACCAACACTAATAAAAAAAATTAGAAAATTACAGCTTAATTCATCAAGTCATCGTATAATTGTACATCCTCATGAAGGAAACTGAAACTGGGCCCTGAATTCAGATAAATAAATTTAATGAAAGTTTTGCATTAAAATATAAGATAACACTGACTCATGAGTGTTGCAACATTCGGCACTCTAAAAATTTTTTTACAAGAATATACGATACAGCAACGATAACATGATCAAACAATTATTTGAAAAGCTGATAGCTCAAGATATTGATAACTAATAAGTTGGCTAATTGTATATTGTAATGTGTTAATGATGGTATATTCACTTATTCAAATTTCCGATTCAGAAATCCACTTTAGATACTTGATCCGTTTCGGAAGGAGTGACAAGAAATTCAACAGCAATCGCTTATCTTTAAAAAACAACTCTTATCATCCGTGTATGTTTTTTTCTTGTTCCGTGCGGGAATCGAACCCGCGACCACTGGCATGGCGTCTGAGGCAGATAGGATTACCTCATCGCCAAAATGGTCCTTGAATTTTATTACATTATCTTGAGATAATGTTGCAAATGTCAAAGATTTTAATTATTAAAAGTAATCGACCTCATTTTACTTCTTATCATGCAAAGTATATCTCAATAAACCTTATAAAAACGCGTGTATACGTAAAGTGTGAAACATAATGAATAAAAAAGATACACCCTTAAATACCTTTTCACAGCGCCTTAAACAGATCACATCCCATCTCAGGCCAATGGAAGCGATCAAATTTTAATACAAAGCTGCTGATACCGTTAAATTGCCGCCGGAGCGCTCTCGCCGGACGGATGGTGTCTCAGACCCTTCAATATTTATGTATATGACCATTTTTAGGGCCCTTAAAGGAAGTTTATTCTAGTTTCAGCTTAAAGGTATTACTTTTAGGTCGTTGAAAACGCTTTGATGAAATCTTTTTAAGGCTGTGAGGACCGTTTAATTTTCTGCTTCAAGGGAATATTACTCTTTTATAAATACGAAGAAATATTTTAACTTCAATTTAAAAAATATATCAAAAATTATTGTTTTTTTTATTAAATCTTTAACTATGGATCTGTTACTATTGTTATTTACGTTTTTGTTATCAATAGATATATACTGTCGAATTCATAGAGAATTTGTCCACGTTAAAACAGCGTTACAGAGGGTTTACAAAGCACAACCAAAAAAAGGTGATTCATAGACGATAAATGACATTGTAAACATACTATAACGGCTTTCTAAACATGTCAAATTTACAATCAGCATGAGGCTTCTTTAAGCCCATTTTACCGGCCGAGTCTACCCGAAGGTTAACGAATATTAACGAGTTATTGAAATTGATAATTTGAGTTTCACAGTTTCACTCTTCGTCTTCCTTCCTAGTTCCCTGTGATCATTTTTTTCGTCGCGTCAATTTGTGGTCAGTGATGGATGGAAGTCGTCGTGGCGCCGTGGTTACTGTGTGTATCATACGATATCACAGGTTAAGCAACATTCGGCGCGGTCGGTACTTTGATGGGTGACAGCCGACCATTCATATTACTCACGACGACTTCCGTGCTTCGGAGGGCACGTTAAACAGTCGGTACCGGGTGCTGTATACTTGTATACAGTAGTCGTTAGGGTTTGTCAGAAGCCATCTAGGCGCCCTAAAAAATTCTGGCATCCACCACCCAGCACTGGGCCAGCTTGGTGGATTATGGCCTATACCTTCTCTGCACCCAGGGGAGAGACTCATGCCCTGCAGTGGGCTCATTACAAAGAGTTGTGATGATGATGATGATGATGGATGTGATGAACAATTTGATTAACATACAGCTGATAGCTCGTATTGATGCAAATAGAGTGCGACGTAGGAAAAAGGAGTACCGACGAAGAAAAGACCCTTTTACTCTAGACGATATTGAATTTAAAAAGAGATATCGCTTTAATAAAGATACTGTACGGCGTATTACCGATTTAGTTCGTAATGAAATTACGCGATGTCCAAGAGGTTTTGCAGTATCCCCTGAGCTACAGGTGCTGACAGCGTTGCGGTGCTGGGCGAGAAATGAGGTTAGTACAGGGAGTGTGTTTCCATCTGAGTGCGGTGAGAGGATGTGAAGATGAGTCTGTTGTAATTATATTGACCATTTCTGGCTCTTTATTTTCCTTGCCTCACAAAAGAAAATCTCACTTTAAGGCGATAGGTATTACAAAGAGGATATCTCTTGTGAAGCAAAGCCATGTACACCCTGTACAGAGTTCATATTTTATTGTAATACTTGTACGTATTTCACCCACAATAACAATATTTTATTGCAATAATTTCAGGTTCAGGATGACAGTGGTGAGCTTCATGGCATAAGCCAAGCTACTGTGTGCCGCATTTGCGCTAGAGTAGCAAGAGCTCTTGCCCGATTAAGTAAAGAGTTCATTTTCATGCCCAACACTGTGCAGGAGCAAGAACAGGTGATGAGGGAGTTCCGAGCAATCAGGAACTTCCCAAATGTAATCGGGGCAATAGATTGCACACACATCCGCATTAAAAAAACTGGTGGTATTTTTCCAAGAATAGTCGGGAGTCGGGGCACAGAAAATTTAAATAAACGAAGGCACTGAACAAGGCGATAAATCTATAATAATTTGTGACGAAACTGACGAAAACAAAAATAAGTAATGAAATGAAATGTCTGTATCGACCTGTCAAATGCCAATTATAACTGCAAGTAAATGAAATATCCATAGCCCTAGGGCAAAAAAAAACACAATTTTATCTCTGGTGCAATGAAATGCGACGTTTCCGCTCATGCGTAATGTAATCCGTATAATAACGGTGTATTAGTTAAAATAGGATTTTCAGATGTCTATGAATCACCTTCACTTACAACACACTATAAACCTTAAAGAGTGTTGTAGCTAAAATGCACTTTAAATGCTTTTTAACTATTTTTTATGAATTTGACTGTTAGTTTATTACGGTTTTTTGCGTGTGGACTATAACATTTGCGGACTAAAAGGACATCGCGAAGTATACATATAATCCCATTCAAATGTAAAACTCTAAAAACCACTGACTGATTAATGTAAGTAAAGCCAATAGAAGGAGGTATTTAGTTCCTCTTATTATCTCATAAATCTATTCAAAATGACAAGGGATGACTCAATTGCAATATGCTCAATGTTAATGCTCAATTTTAAATTATTAGGAGCTAGGAGGAACTAGGAGCAGTAATGTTATTTAAAATCTGCCGAGCGCAAATCCATTGTAGAACGTTAATAAATAAAATTTGCTATGTTGTGCCCCGCAATCGTCGCAGGGTGCGCGCGTGGCAGCTGTTCGCCGCAGCTCCGAGTCGCACCAACGCTGGCGCGCGCGCGCCTTTGCATCGTCTTATCAAAACCTATTATAAGCTTTTTGAAAATGTTGACTTATTTAATCTTTCACCATCTTCTTTTAGAAGTCAAATAATATCCTGTTTGTTAGAAGAGTAACAAATGTATTTACTTATTGTACTACGAACATAATTTTAATTTTGCACTAATTATCACTCACTACTCCACATTGATTTATAAAATAATAACCTGTATTTATCCGTGGAGAATGTCGTTGATCTACATTAAGTCTAAATGATTTAGTAAGTGTTTATAAATTGTAATGTTTTAATGTACGATTGTTTATTGTCCCAAATAAATAAATGACGTTTAAATACGATATAGTTTAATGTAGTTGCTGGTCTTGCCAACCAGCCAGATTTTTCCTCACAAATACGATATTTTGGGCACTCTCAGATTTCGCATTAATAAGGAAAATCATCCGATTACAAAATCTTTATTCAGCATATGATAAAGTCGAAGATTACTTTTGCTTACTTTCAGTTTCATTGTGGTTTTTGTGGACTAAACTAGCGTTTGACCACAACCTCACTGATGATGAGTGAAGGTGAATCCGACAATGAAAGCACACAAACTCAGGAAGTAACAGGTACTGTATAGAACATTGCTGGCACATATCACCGTTATAGCGGCAATACGTCCAGCAGACTTCTTATAAAGGCTGCGGTCTCTAGGCCGGTGGCCAACCAGATAAGCTACCTTTTACAATAAAAAATAAATAAAATAAAATCCCCAGACAATCACACCAACTACATGGCCCTAAAATAAGCAAAGCTTGTGTTATGGGATACCATGTAGTGAACTAGGGGGGAACCTAGAATACAATTAATACATAACTATTTAAACAACCAGACACGGAACATTTTTTTTTCTTATTCCATGTGGGAATCGAACCCGCAACTCCATCGCCAAAGTGGTCGTCAAACGATAATTCAGGAGTAATATGGTTGTTCTTAACCGACCCTACGATGCCTTGATTTGTATACAAGACAATTTGTAGTGTACTTATCCAAACTTCGTATAATAGGCACCATAAAAACCATGTAAATTTGATATTGTGAATAAATCGAAACATAAATGGGTTAGTGTCCCAGACAAGCTCCAGTTTAGGGTCCTGGTGGTCTTGATGAAATGAAATACTTAAGCGGACTGTAATCTGATGTATAAGATGTTAAAAAGATGGCCGTAGTTTTGTGCGGGTGTCCTCGTAGCTCGCGTAGTCGAGATGTGATGGCCGCCGGTGTAGTTGCGGGGAAGGAGGTGCGGGGCGACAGCCGCTAGGACTGGTGCGCAGTCCTAGCCAAAATATTTTTGATATGTTCTTACCTCATATGCGATTGAAGAGTCTCTTTATTTTGTTTAGAGCATTTTGTTTACAATAAAACTCTTTATTACTAAATTTTAGAACAGCTAACATTTGAACCTAGTTTACATAGTCTACACAAGCAACAGTTTTATTATTTAATCGTTTCTTAGTGGTCACGACTGAAATGCCGGCATACATACCTCCCTGAGGAACCCCAAGCTCCTTATGTATTCTGAATTGTATTGACAGAAGCAAAGCCAACACACAATACAAACTCACAGAAGTATTATTCGATATATTTTTTTAAATTCTACGTCAACAGTCCTGGTAAGTTTTGGTAACTATTCATTTCATAAAAGGAATCGGTAAAGTACTCGCACACCAAAGTATTCGGTAGTAATGTATTTTTTATCTATATAATCCATTTTCAATGTTTTGCTTTATTTGCTTCACTTCTTGCCAAAAATGTTCATAAACGGGAAGTGTAGGTTTTGATAACTTTATGAGCGTCAAACAGAGAATAAACGGCCATATCTTTTGATTACGTAGATTTAGAAGTTTAATATAAATTTAAGGTTGAAATTCCCACGCTTTCTTAGAAAAAGAATTCCTCAATGGAAAGGCGGATAAAAAAAAATAAAAATAATTTATTGAATTTCCTTTACATAGACAATTGACATTGACAAACTTTTAAACTTAAAATAATTACTTACAATTTTTTGTGAAAGACTGGTATCTGTACTAGATAGGAGACCTGTATGACCGATTACCAGCCTCTCCGGGCTCTGAACAGTGAGGTTTTTGTTATCACTATTGTACATTTATTATATGAAGGAGTTTTATGATCAGTATTTGTGTTGATGTGAGTGTGTGTTTGTGAATTTGTGTGTGTATGTGTGTGCATACGACATTGAATTTGTGTAACTACCTTGAGTGGTAGCTAAGTTCATTTATGTGTTTTTATAAAAATAATGTAGTCAGAGGTATTTAGTTAGGAATAGTTTTCCTTCATATGATTTATTTTCCTAAGAGATTGCGAAAATCAATCAATGGAATTTTTTTTTTATAATTATAAGATAGAAAAGTGCCTTTATGGCTTTATAATAATGCCTCATATAAAAGAAACTATAAAAACACTGTCGGTTACTTACCTCATTTCCAGTAAATTTGTCATGTTTTTGTGAAATCCCTTGGAAAAACCTTATTTCTGAGATTGAAATTCTCTTTGTAATGGTTACCTTTCATTGAAAAGAAAACTTATAATCAAACCGGTAAAAGCTCAAAGTTCGACAACATCGGTCTATATCAGTAATAAAAAGGGTTTTCTCAGGAGTTGGAGGTCAAACCATTTTCTCCACAGAATAATCCATTTCAAACCACATTCATCAGAAAACGAGAATGTTTATCATGCCTATCGTTATGTCCGCCCCTAGCGGTTGATTTCAATATTAAATGCCAAAATTGATTTTGTTCAAATTCAACTTTAGAAAATATAGGTACTTAGAAGACATCAAAATGAAAAACACCCCAATAGAAACGGATGAAACAGTTAAAAACTTTGCCCAAAATAGGATCTAATTGCTAATACTTAAATTATAATAATACAATATGAAACAAAATCTTAAATGATATTTTAATAAGTTTTCACGATTCAGAATTTAAATAAGTACAACACTTTTTAACCAGATTTATCGCGTATAATTTATATTTTACATTTTAACACGCTCGTGACCACGGGGTCTGCAAAGACACCAAAACATGGAGTTAAAATGTAAAATATAAATTATACGGGATAAATCCGGTTAAAAAGTGTTTAATTTAAAATCAAAAATATTTAGTGTCACTTGGATTTAATAAACTTTAGAATCTACTTTTATTCATATAAAAAGTCGAATCTTAAATACACAGAGAGGAAAGAAGGCGCTGGAAAATATACTCTTGCCATTATTTTTGTTTATTTTACTGAACAAGCTCTGTAAATGATTTCTGCGATAGGCTCAGCCTTTAGGAAGTATAAACGCGCCGAACAAACGTTCTCATATTCCTTATGAGATTGAAGCTAATGGGTTACCTCTAAGGAAATTTCAGCCTTATTGCATTTTGAGTAGGTACCTAATCAAAGAACACGGCAGTAATGTGTCCCAAATTAAGGTCCTCTTGTATCACGGTGTGACACACAAACATTCAAACTCACCACACTCCAAGCTCAGATACCGCTAGCAAAATTTGCCGACGTGAACAAGGGCAAATTCGTTTAATTAATTTTTCAATTTCGGGCATTTGGAAAGGATGAGTGAAACTAGATTTACGGAAGAGGTGTACAGAACAACAATGGATGGTGTTGTTGGAAGGGGCCGGCCTAGGCGAACGTATGCCGATCAAATTGGCGACATTTTGAAAAAGGGCCTAGTTAAAAGTACCCGTAACCGGCGATCATGTATGAATAGATTGATGAACGTGGGAGAAGCGAAAGAGGTATGTCTGGATCGCAGCAATTGGTGTTCCCTTGTCTCTGCCTACCCCGGGGAGACATGTGTGAGGTTTTACTTTAGCCATCGGTTACAAGAAGTATACTTTATGCTTTTATTTTATTATGTAACTATAACATGAATCCATTATGCCGTTTCGTAGAAATATCAGTTTGAAACTGTAAGCTACTGTTATGTTTACGATTTTTTTATCGAACCAATTTTCATAAATCCTGTTTCTGTTTTTACACATCGGTTGGTTATATGTTTAATTTTTGTGAATATTGAACATTGAACATGTACATTCACGAGATACCTATTCACTCGACGCTTAAAAGTACTAGGACTATACTGGTCAGGGAAAATAGACGCATGCAGTTTTATTGTATTAGTGTCTGAAGTCTTTGACGATTCATAATATAAAATAAAATCAAATACTTTTACATGGATTCATCGCGTTTATTTTATGTTTTCCGTTGTGATTTGTTCTTACTTTAGTCTTCGTGACCACGAGGTCAATGAAGACAGTGAAACGCCGTGAAAATACGTGAAAACGAAAATCAGTTTAAAATATTTTATTTAACGTAATCCAAAAAAAAAACAGATTCAAAATCTCTTCGTGTTTTCCATTATAGTCGGTTTTCCTAAGCCCTGGTGCATCAAGCTAATCTTTTTTTTACATTTTCATCTGTTCTGTGCTATTCGAATAGAACATGCATTATGCACTCTCCGAATTTGCTTAAAACTCTTCGAACAACTTTTGTATAATGTCTTATTAAAGTTTAACACTCAGAAAGCTTTAACTGCGCTTTGTGGATTGTTCGTATTAAAGCTTTCTAGAATTGTAATTTCGAATAAAGGAAATTCAGTTAGTTTAACTTAAAAATAAAAACTGTTTTGTATTTGCTTGCCACAGTTAAAGTAACTAATAAAATTTCTTAGTAACTCTTTTGTCCGATAAACAATTTTAAACATAAAAAGGTCTACTGGTGTAGTGGTTAATACTTTACATTTGCTGTCCTAGCATAGGTCCTGGGTTTGAATCACACTTTAGAGAGACATTTGAGTAATGAACACAGATATAGGCTATCAAGTCATGGATGTTCATAAATTTATTTAAGTTAAATTTATAATTTCGACATGTAGTTATGTTCATATATTTCATGATATATGTATTATCCATTACACATAAATTTGTTGGAAAAGTTGAGGACTGAGAAATTATTTACATAATTCTTAATAATGACTACTGTCTTTGATATTTTAACCGTCTATAGTTCTTTAGTAATCAAAAATAAACCCTCTGCTTAAAGATCTACCCATTAATCAATACACTCTTAATGGAATTATAATACCAGCAGCTATTTGCAGTCTTTTTCACTGCATATATTCAAAAGAATTTCCTCCTTTAATAAGCCTTTTTAATCTTATGTAATAAAGTTTCATTAGTTCTTTAGTCTAGCTAGATAAGGTTGCTAATCCAAGGTATAAAAAAGGTAATTCTCTTTGTAAATGCCGGCTGCAAGCTCGTATGCAATCCGAATTTCTTTTGACGTAATCCTGTATTGAGCAAGAGATTACCATGCGCACTGGGATATTATTCTTCAGTCGTGATTTTCTAATACTCCTGTGGCCGATTTGGGAACCGCTGGGTAAATGAACGCTTTCACCAAAATCAATTGTTTTCATAGACATGTTAAAAATAAAGGACTACTTGGAGTTTCTAAATTTTATTTGATGAGTTGTCTTTTACGACACACCTATCAGTCTATTTATTGCGCTATGGCGATTCCAAGCTGACTCTAGAGTCTGATAATAATGAAATATTATTTATTTACAAAATTTTACCTTAAATTGTCCACATATTTTTATAAATATTTTGTTTCGAACTTAAAAATCACCGAAAGTTTAAATACAGTGGAAGTTTCATTTTACGTCCTTTGATAAAAATGTCCTTAAAGGGGCTTTATTTAAAATAAAAAAGTATAAAAAATAGCACAACATAGTTTTAATTTCTGAAAATCCAAAAAATATGAAAATCCCGAACGCCAAAGTTTGAAGATAAAGAACGGGCTACAGTCTTAAAAATAAAAATAAAATGATATTTCAGTCTTCAAACTTTCACCAGTATTTTCGATTTCTTGTCAAATTTAATCAAAAATACCTGAACCCAAGTTATATTGGAAAATCCGAGAGCTGATTTCCATAAGTATGCTCATCTTCATTCCGGTTCCGGAGACGACAATCACGTTCAGACTGATGAGGGTAGAATGGGAATTAGTTAACTGTGACGTCACACACACTGAATTGCATAATTCCCAGAAGATTGCAAATAGCTGTAGTAGTATTACGTAGATAGTAGGTGCCATGTATACTTGGATTTGGTATTGTAAGAAGCAATTGTATTCAAGAATCTACCTACTATTTCCCTTTTGTTACAAGCCGTCCAATGTTTAATACTTTTATTTAATAAAACGTTATAAAACTTTTCAAAATATATTTAATCGTGGAAACTGTAATGCGATTAAACTTGTAGAAATGAATAATATTTTAATATAATAAATGGCAACTGAAGAGAATATTTGTTGAATTTACTATTTATTGCATTCATTATACACTTAAAAACTACTAACTTGACCAAGACTTCCCATTCGTCAATTTTCGTACCACCTAATCCTTGAGTAAAGTTTGTTAATTCTTTAAGCAGACACTGGTGAGTTATACTCTGCGGTAATTATTACTATAAATTCAAGTTTTGTCTTTTAAAAAGTCTTTTAAAAATAAATTTAAATTTCAAACACAGCTTATAAGAACATCTTATCTAAGAAAGTACACCAACCTCCGACCGGGCAATTATTTAAATGAAACGCAATCCTCCCCGAATGACCTTGCTATCAAGCTGAGCTCTCCCTTATTTGGAAAATAAATCGTATGTCACCTACTAAAGGGTTTGTTTTCTTTGCTGCAATATGTCACACCATCTTTAAGACCACCACCTTATAATTTCATGCCTTACGTTGTTAGAACATGGAAGAACCCTTTTTAAACTACCAATGAAGTTCGTCAAAATAGAAAAGATATATTTTTTTCCTGGAAATAAAGAGGATTTAGTACTAAGAAATACTAAATTAAATTAAATTTAAATTTAGTACTAAAGAGTAAATAAGAAAGCTCTCTATAGCCTACAAATTGTATCAAACCTGAGGATTACAAAATATAAAATTCCTTTCAACTAAAAATGTATTGAGAGAAATCCTGCGGGGTCAAAAGGTAGTACGCGGCTATGAAAATACTTCTATTGGGCAAAATATACAGGGTGGTCCTTTTGAATGCCCCCTGGGGGAAAGTACTCTAAATAATAGAGATAGCAAGTTTTACTCCATTACTTTATTTCGGAAAAGAAATAAAGCAGCATTCAAAGATTTTTCAAAAATTTGCTTGCTTCACCCAGGAATAGAACCGACTAAAATCTAAAAATGAAGATTTCATGCGTTTCCTTTCATTAAATTAACCAAGTACGTTAGAGACATTTCATTCTTGTGATTGATGCTAACCATCGATGCAATAAAATTACAGGGTTAAATTTTACAGATTTTAGTCGGCCATTTAATTTCTATAATTTCTGTACCGAAATGTATAGGTCAGCATATGTCCCTACGATTACAACTACGGCTTGCAACTAAACTATCGAACATTCTACAGTTATTTAAAAATAAAATTTTAATATCAATATTAATATTGATACAGGAAAATTTCAGTTAACTGAAAAAAATCAGTTATGCTATAATAATAAAAAAGGTACACGAATTATTTCAGTATGAATTCCTGTACTGTTATTTTTAAATACACCTAATTTAACGGTATGACGTCATACAGAAAAAAATTTACAGAAATTCATGCCGGTATGCAGTCATTGCCGTCATGAGATTGCAGTCAAACAGCTTATTCAAAAAAATATAAAAGAAGATGGGCTTTGTCATCTTTCTAGTTATACTGCTATCACACATCCACTCCCATGTGTTGGCTATAATGAAGGTGACAGTCTTGTGACAAAATTGATTAATGTAATTTAACATTTATTAATCAACTCATAAGATTATTTAGCTTCAAACACCGTTTTAATTCGATTCAAAATCACGTTGGGATCTATTTGTTCAGATTTTGGGAGAAGCAAAGCAAAGATATAACATATTTTTAGAAATTACGATCAATTTGAAACTAGATGTCGCTGTGTGCTATTTCCACTTTATTTCTTGCAAGTTAATATTAATACCGGTAATCGAGTTCTGGAGGCGGATAAGGAAAGTCGCAGCCCAGACGCGGTGCAAATTGGTGTTTATTAAATTACTAGACTACGTGCTAGCTCCTATCCACCACCGCCGCTTCATTAGCTATCAATTTTGAATAAAATAAAATATGTTCCATCTATGTTTCTATTTTCTTGCAGTAACTAAGGTACTTTTTAACCTAAATCTCAATTCGAAATGAAAATGAAATGAAAATTTTTTATTCATCATAAGACCATCGAATGGCCGCTTAGTGACGTCACAATTTTTCTACTTCGGCTTCTTGTTGATAGTTGTTGAATAAGATATTACAGTAGACCAAGAGACAAAAAAAGCCGGCGGAAAAAAAGTCTTGGCACTCTTTTCAGTTCTTTTTCAATTCAAGGTAAGTTAAGATGATTGCTAGTGTTGTTAGACCATGATGCAAGTCCGTGCATGAGAAACTTATTCGCCGAGACCTTTAAAAGTAGCAGGATTATAGTGGTCATCAACAGACGTTGGCAGTTCAGTGTAAGTAACTTTAGTTACCGACTTCAAAGAAAAGGTGGATCAGTATTTGTATATGTTAGTGTATATCAGCGTCCGAACAAATGTGCCAAATTTCAAAAGTGTGTGTATGTTTTTATGTTTGTGTTCGCAAATTGCTTTTTGAACCAGGTGTTAACCAACTTAGGGAATACTGGTAATTTCATCAAAAATTTCAACCGAGTTTTTTTAATGAGTTTTTTAATACCTGCCCAAATTACAGAATGCAAGAGTAATGAAATTAAAGCATACAAATACATCGTTAAAAGGCACCGTCTTCAAAAATACTTATTTGGTATTTCAAAGTGAGTTTATTTTAGCCAGAAGTTATCGTTTTTCTTTTTAGTTCTGTTATATTCTTTCTAAACATACATAGGTAACTTAGTTACGTACAAATTTGAAGTCAGTTTTATTTTTTAATATATTTTTTGTTATCAATATCAGTATTCTATTAGAACTACCTAACACACATCCAAATTCTTTTGAAACACATGGCGCACCCGATTTCATATGTTTTTTTTTTCAAATCCGACCATTTCTTTATGATAACAGATTAATATGTTCAAGTAAGCAAACTTACTAAATTAAATTAGTACAAATAATGGAGCTTTAAAACAATAAACAGTATTACGTGGCTGCCGTCAGGAGTTTCATCGTTGTTAAACGTAGTTTGTTATTAGAATGTAAATAACATTCCTTTATGTAAATCTGAGACGCTCGCAGAATCTTGAAACTGCATCTGCAAACGTGCATAGCTCTGTGAAATATAACCGATTGCATAGTTTATACATTAAACATAATACATTTGTTTGTAACATAAATGGTAGTACTTCCTTGAATTAAATTATGAAACAAAAAAATAGGTGTTATTTAGTTTTTTTGACAACCTATCATCTAATTTTCGATATATTAAAGTTCAGAGGTTGAACAGGCTGGGGGTGGTACCACAGAGAAGGCTTCGCGTCTCAGTTGTTCGAGCTCAGTGGGAGTGAAGATATTGGAACGCACAATCCACTGAGCTCTATCCGCTAGGTTTTGTTCGGCGACGGTTAAATGAGGCTCCAGCAGCATGAAAGCGCGGTGCATGCGTGCTCGATACCCCGTCCTGCCCGTTTCTGTCTTTCTTGCCCCGTAATACACACGCATGAGGTTTGCATTCTGTGCTTGCGTCCATCTCATGCGCTCTCTCTTCGAGAAGGTCCTTGTTTTTAATACATGTGGAGGTGGAAAAAGTAGGTATAGCATTATTAAAAACTCATCCACTCCAGACAAAACATTATCAAAGATCTCTTTTCAATACGATAAGTGTAATGTAAATTAACCCTTGAGAAATATGAAAATACTTTCTTCTGAAACATTTGACGAAAGATTCCCAAGACAAAATTTTCAGTTTGAGCGTTGCTCAGCTACTTAATCAAACTTTCCTATTGTTTTATTGTACTATTCTTATACTTAGAGTTAAAATAAAATAGCACTTCATCATCTTTAAAATGTGATCAGAATGAACAAAGGAGGTTTGTTTCAGAAGTTTGAAGTCACGGTCATCAATCTTCGATTGTAGATCGAAGTAGTAGGTTGCAGGGTCAAATAGTTCAATAGAGAAACTAACGTAGACTTTTTTGTTTAAAAGATCAGTCTTGTTTCAGTACCATGCAGTCAAAAATAATTAGAAAAAAACCTCTTACTGAGAAAAAATTACATTAAGGGCCCCATTCGCGAAATCTATGCGTTTTCAAACTAATTACAACCGGCCAATATTGTTTGTCTGGATCGGATAAAAATATATGTTGAAGTTTGTTTAATATATTTTATAAATATCTGGATCAAAACACGATACTAAAAACTTTACTCGATCATAAAAAATGACGAAAAAGATGAAAATTTTAAGTGATTTTCCGATATTCTAAGAGAATATCAAACTAATACTTACAAAAACTTGTCATAATATTGGTAATGTAGCATAAAATTAATTTATGTGGATAATTTTTTTCTTAAACCATTCTATTTTTTCTAATATAATATAATAAAGACGGCGGTGTGATACAATTCAGTACCACGCGAGGCGTCATGGAGGTAGGACCTGTGTCGCTTTTGCCAATTTTCCCGCGTAATTGATCGTCTTATTGACCATAGCGTACACATAACAGCACGACAATTTAATTATTTAATTTTTGTTAGGTCACATTTTATATTTTGATTGATAATTTAAAGGAGTATTATAAACAACTAGCTGAGCCGGCAAACGTTGTTTTGCCATATAAATAAAAAAAAACAGATGTTGGCCAATTCTCATAGATACCGGATAAGCACAAAAAAATTCATCAAAATCGGTCAAGCCGTTTCGGAGGAGTATGGCAACGAAAACTGTGACACGAGAATTTTATATATTAAAAACTTGTTTCTGATATTAATTTCTTTTTTTTTAAGTTTATTAGACAACAAGTGCAAAAAAAGCATATAATTTTTTTTGCGATAAATCTTTTCTTACGTAATTACCCGACGAAACCAAAAGGAGGATTATTATTCTATACGTACGTATACAGGGTAATATTAACGCATCACCTCTTGTGACCTGCCTCTCCACATCAATTCCAACGTAGATACTGATAGGTGCTTATCGATAAATATACAGGGTGTAATTTTTAATGCCATCTGGAGGGAAAGTACTCTAAATAATAGAGATAGCAAAATTTACTCCAAAGAAACTGTCCCTTATTATTGAACAGAAATAAAACCGCATTCAAAGATTTTCAAGAATTCACTCGTTTCATCTGGGAGTCAAACCGACTAAAATCTGTAAAAATGACACCCTGTAATTTTATTGTGTGGTTCGTTAGAGCCAATCACAAGAATTAAATCTCTCTCACATACTAGGTTAATTTATTGAAAGGAAAACCATGAAATCTTCATTTTTAGATTTAAGTCGGTTCGATTCCTGGGTGAAGAAGCGAGTTTTTGAAAACTCTTTGAATACAGTTTTAATTTTTCCTAAATTAAAGGAATGTTTGATGGAGTAGAATTTGCTATCTCTATTATTAAGAGAACTTTACCTCCAAGTGACATTAAAAAAAATTGCCATGTATATATGTACAATATGTACATATATACATGGCAAATTTTGTACAGTTTGCGACGTTTTGCGGTGTACATTGTATGCAACATTCCTCAACGTTTAAAATGTTTTTGTTGTTTATTTTATGACTTCAGTGACACGCGTCTATTGAGTGGATGAGATTTTACACGGGTGATAATTTATGAACTCATTATATTAAGACCGAGGATATCTTGGAAAGTATGTACTTTTCAATGTGGATACGAGATGTGGTGAACCTATCTGCCTCAGACGCCAGTGGTTGCGGGTTCGATTTCCGCACGGAACAAGAAAAAAAAAATGTTCCGTGTCTGGGTGTGTATCTATTTATGTATTTATATTCTAGGTTCCCCCCTAGTTCGCTACATGGTATCCCATAACACAAGCTATGCTTACTTTGGGGCCATGTAGTTGGTGTGATTGTCTGGGGATATATTATTATTATTATTACATATTCTTTGGCAAAAAGTATTATTTTTTAATTAAGGAACAAAACCTCAAAGTTATGGGATATATATTATATAAGTATTAAAGAACACCTATGCAAAGTTGTATATTATAGAGGTATTCTTTTTGATGTGTGCTGATAGTGCTGTAACTGATGGATGCTACCAGGTGCTGATGGGTAATGATGGTTGCTGATAGATGCTGTTGGGTACTGATAGGTTGGGTGCTCAGATGTGCTGATAGGAGCTGATGGGTAATGAAGGATGCTGAGAGATGCTATTGGGTTCCGATGGGTACTGATAGGTGCTGATGGCTTTTCATAGGTGTTTATGGGTGCAGATGGGTAACTACTGATAAGTACTAATGGGTATTGATAGGTACTGATGGGTGCTGATAAGACATTAGCACTGATGGTGAGGTGCTGATGGGTATTAGTTATTAATATCGAAACGAATATCATTACGTTCAAATAATATTGCTTTGCCTGTACTTGAACGTCCAATAAAATAATGGATTGAAAATGTCTGTCCGTTAAAATACCTTCTTGTATTTATTTTTGTCACGAGTAAAATAGACTCTATTTCAAAAGTTCCAGATATCAAATTAGTTTCGTAACTTTATAATTTCAAGAAATATGTTTTTGAGTAATGCTGCCACCTACAATTCTTTTGACGTACCTAGTTATTAATAAATAAAAAGTACTTACTTCGTTCTTGAAAGGGAATATAGATGGCATCTACCACCAATTTTCCTGTGTGTTAAAATTATGCTTCGAGATAGTTATAATTTCACAGTGTTAAAAGTTAGTTTAAATTGGTCACCTTTTATGTATTTTGTGGTTAAACTTTCATATGCTATGTTTTTCAAAAATATAGTGTTTTGGACCTTTATACATCAACTTTAATAACATTAAATTATATCTGATCGGTTATTTCACGAATAATCTAGTTCAAAGTTCAAACAGACAAACCCTTCGGCTTTATAGATTAGACGGCTAATAGATTATGACGACACATAGACATTTAAGAATATAATCATAATAACTATTTTTTAGATATTTTTTTAGATATTAATCTATACTTATAATAAATCTGTAGAGAGGTCAATTCTGTACATGAAATATATTTTCAAAATAACTATCAGGGGGTGATTAGTGATCGATACTGATGCCAAAAATGCAATCAGTAAAATTTTTGTCTGTCTGTCTGTCTGTATGTTCCTTATAGAAACAAAAACTACTAGACGGATTTTAACGAAACTTGGTAAAATTATTCTTCATACTCCTGGGCAGGTTAAAGTATACTTATTATCACGCTACAATCAATAAGAGAAGAGAAGTCGCGTGTGCAGCCTTAATGGTTAAAGCTACATAGAAATCATGTATGACAGAAATATTCTTCATATAATTATATAAAAAATATCCCACAGCAGTATATGTTGACTATGGTTGTATTTTATGGTTGACTCACAATAACACGTGTAAATCCCGATAGCTTAGCAGTGCGGAGCTTTCTGATTATATTTCTTTACTCTTACGTTTATAATACTCTCACTCATTCCTTATTTAAAAAAATAACATTATTACCTATTCAATAAAAAAAGAATCATAGAAATCGGTATAGAAACACCAAACTTATACATGAAATACGCTAATAGCCCATCGCGCGTGAATACTGAATGATATAAGGATTATTTTTGCGTATAGGTTGCCGCGCTCGACGCGGCTCGCGGCGGTAGGGTATAAAAAGGCGGGAGGCGAGCGCAAGCTTTTGCGCGATTTAATATAGGTAGGTACAGAAGGAACAAGCGTTACATTACCTGTCAAATTTCCCCAACCAGTTTTAACTTATTATCGAGGGCATAGAGTTCAAATTCAAGTAAAAAATTTTGACAGATTTGTAACGCTTGACATACAGAGATAAAATGGAAATCAAGGTTTTGTTTATTTCATTATCGTTTCTGCCTCTTGGAAGTCAGAAGCCGTAGATTTCTTCGGAATAAAAAGTAACGTATGTGTTAACTACTATACCAAATTACATTAATATTGGCTTAGCCGTTTGACAGTGAAAAGCAGCCATACATAACTATAGGTAGTATTGTATGTATACTGATAATGGCTGGATGGATGGATTTTTGCTATTCTTTCACACAAAACTACTTAGCTTTACCTAGAATAACAATAAGCTAAGTATAATTAATGAAGATATTGCATGAATTAAGTAAAATTGAAGGCATTAAATAAAACACTTTTTAACCGGATTAATGGCGTATAATTTATATTTTACATTTTAACTCGACATTTCGGTGTCTTTGCAGACCCCGTGGTCACGAGCGACTGTTAAAATTTAAAATGTAAATATACGCGATAAATCCGGTTTAAAAGTGTTTTATTTCATAGTCATACATAATAGTCATCGCGAAAACTTAAGACAATATTAAAATTTAAGGCACTTTGGCACCCGATTTGTTTATAACGCTATGTGCCTTTGTAATGTACCTAATAGATAGTTACCTACCTATGTTTGTGGTTAGGAGTTATACATATTATATGGGCGAAGATTCTTTATTTTTATTTTTGTTATTAAAGATAGTTAGGACCTTGGAGAAGAAAATAACCTACTCGAAATACTAATTCAATACAGACAAAGTCGCGGTCATCATCTATGTAATATACCTACCTACCTATACTTTTTCACAAAACCTAGGTGAAACTGGGGATCACTGCTTTGTTGTAACAGTTTTTGAAGTAATTCTGTCTGTTTATCTATCAGTAACGCTTTCACAGCTAAACTACTGAGTCGATTTTGACGAAATTTAGAATAAGGTAAGTTTTAAATTCAAGGAGGATGTAATAATAGTATTTATCCAACTCTAATAAACGGTATCCACGCGGACAAAGTTGCGGGTCACAGCTAGTAACTACTAAAAATTTACTACTTCGTGTAAACAGGTGCACATTCCGAAGGGGTGGATTGAATTTCATTTCATAAAAAAATGACTTATTTGTAACATTCACACTACATTATTTAGCTCAAATTAACTCGTGTGGTAGTGACTAAATAACGGATTCGTACTAAATAATAAATGCGAAAGTCTATCTTTCTGTTCCTTTATTTCAGCCAAACCATCCGACCGATTTGTAGAAAATTAGTAATGAAAATAGCTTCCAAACTCTACTTTTTTTCAAACACCAGCCCCTATAGGATTGAAATGAGAGATAAAAGTTTATGTACAAGATCTCAACTACCTACTTATCTGATTTTAATGAATTTTGGAACAAATAATTTATGAAAGTTATGAATTAACGTCACGATATACTTTCAAGTCAAAATGGCACGATTTTCACAACAGAATTCAATAATATTCATATAAATTTAAAAAGATTTCATCTATAAAATGGCCATTACAATATTTATAAAAAATAAAATAGTAAGTATAGGTATCGCAATACTAAATCCAGATAAATAAAAAATATAGATTATATTAATTCATCGTTGACATAAGTTTTAGTCATCGTAGAAATTAATTTCGTATAACAAGCCACAGTATAGGTATAGTACTACTATATTACTACTATTAATTATACTGTGACAATTCTGTGCGCTGACGTGGTCATTTACGTGACTGCCCGCCACGCAGTCCCATATAGCGTTAATGCCTACTGCGCTCGAAAATACTCGCCTTAAATTACGAGTTTCAGCCGGATTTATCGAGTTTTATTATACGTAATTATTTTATTATTTGTACTCGACGTTTCCGTGTCGTTAGTCATTACAGACACCGTGGTCACTCTAAGGTGACAATCTAAAGCTATAGTAATATTATAGCAGTAAAGTATTATTTTTTATGTTATTCACAGTTAAAACGTGAAATTTAATTAATACATAGGTACATACATAGCTTCACGCCTGTATCCCTTATGAGGAAGGCAGAAAGTTGGAGGTGTTATAATGATGGAGAGAGACAATTGCAGTGACAGGGAGTCAGCCTATTTCCCGCAAAAACGCCAATAAAACCTCTGTCCCTTAACTGACTTTTACAGTATGCTTGGGAAAGAAACAGATGGCACATTCTAAGTTTTTCTTTCACTCCCAGTCTAGCATGGAAGAAATATAATTAAATGCGATAAAATCTAGATTAAAAGTATTTCATGTATTATAATGATTCTTGAACCAAATCTTTGAACTTAAAACAAAATAACTTACTTATTTAGTCGGAGTATTTTCTAAAAGAGAAACTATTAGTACAAAAATAGCTAACCAATATTGTTCGCAGCAACCCATAAATTAGAGAAACAAAATAGATAGACTAACAAAGAGGTTCACCGCTCTTGTTTTTGAGCAATAAATTTAAGTGTTTTAGATTTGCTGACCTCATGAATTTCAAATATTGACCTCAGCTCTCACAATCAGCTGTTTTGTGTTTGTTTTTTTTCATGCGATGGTCAATTTGTACTGTACCTATTTGTATTAATTCGTATAATTCTGACTGAAAAAGTGTGCCACGAGTATTTTTCCGCCGGCTTTTTCTATAAGAATAAGAATTTATTTATTTGCCAGAATGTACAAGTTCTAAAATACAGTATTATAATACTCTCTGTCACTTGGTCTACTGTAATATCTTATTCAACAACTATCAACAACTAGTTGAAGCCGAAGTATGTGATGACTTCATCAAGTGTTTTGTGAAATTCCTAAGATGAATAAATCTTTTTGAATTTTGAATTTTTAGTAGTTTTTAATTATTCAATAAAATAAATAAAATTGGTTTACACACTGCATTATTAGTTCTTGGATACTTCAAAGTTCTAGATAGACTTGGCAACGATTTTTGAATAGTATAAAATCTTCTGCCAAAGTAAGTATTTCTATGAAACTATAGCACCTACTTATTTAAATGACAATAAGAACCGTTTTGTGCTTTTCATATTTAAAATGTAACTTGAATAGTCATTAATTGTCCAATTTCATAATAAAAACTCATTTACATTCATGTAGAAAATGCGTTACCCCTTTGTGAGTACATTTCAGTTTTCATTTGTATAACTTCAAAACCTTTAAGTAGTAAGTAAGTATAATAAGGATAAGCAATAATAATCTAATTTTATCGCATAGTGATGACCGGCTGGTGTAGTGGTAACATACATTGCCTTCTATGCCAGAGTTCGAATCCCGGCGGCGGCGTTTATTTGTGTGATGAGCACAGATATTAGTCGTCAAGTCATGTGTCAAATGTATTTTTATCTGTCGGTGGGTACAATACCTAATCGCTTTTAATTGCGACCCCTAAAAACTAATACACAATTGTCTAACTAAACTTTCGGAATTCGGAACACCGAAATAGAACTAAAATATATCAAAAAGCGCTCTCGGAAAAAAGTGTTAAGCATTTTTCATCTGATTTTGGACATTTGTGCGGATGGACATTGGCCTCAAGCCAAACTGCTGCTTCGTGCAATGAGAGATTTCAAGAAAACTTTAACCATCACAGTAAATTGTGGAGAACGAAATATTAAAAGAACTGACTTAAATTTTAATGTCTCCGAGGACGTGCTTTGATTTTTATTTATTACTGCCCGAAATTGTTTAATGCCTTTTTCGTTTAGGAATCTGGCTGTCACTGTCGGCTATGAGCTCGTGTTTGCCGAGTCATGTTACAAAGTTATCCTTTTTTAAAGTAGTGGCCACTTTCAAATTTAACATCACATATTTTCACATTTTAAGACGAAAACATTTGTTCCTTTAAAATCTTTGTTAAGAAATTCGGTTTTAAAGCAAATGGAGTAACTTTTAACAATGTGTCTTTATTTTTGTATAATTTTGTGCGACTTAATCTCAGTGCTTGAATCTGCCAATATGTAGGCGATTATGTTTTTAGAATAAAATTGTTCTTCAAACCAAAAGTAGTTCAATAAAATACCGACTATAATCAACTAAAATAAGAAATAATGCGACTCGTGAAGCATGTCTTAAAAATAAGTACCTTTTCAGATTACTCACCCATACTTGGAGACAGAACCCCATCTGGCTCCGATGTTTGTTTATTTCAACAAGTTTATCTCTGAAATTACTCATTAGATTTTAGCATCTTAAAACTCTACAACATGTACAGCATTTATTTATAAAGAAGCAGTTTCATTGTGACAGATTTTCTATATCTTTGACTACAACTTGCTTATCACATATTGATGTAAATTTTCTTTACAATAATCGATACCATACTATGTAGTGTCTGTTTACCTAGGCACATCAATGGTGTAGCGGTAACAAACATTGCCTTCTATGCCGGAGGTCCTGGGTTCGAATCCCGGCGGCGGCGGATATTTGTGTGATGAACACAGATATTAGTCGGCAAGTCATGGATGTTTATATGTGTATTTAAGTTTATTCTTATAAAAAAAATATGTATTTATTCAATATGTATGTTTATATATTTCTTAAGTAAGTATATCAGTTATCTTGTATCCATAACATAAGTTCTTTAAGAAACTTAATTTGGGCTAGATAATTTTGTGTAAGTGTCAGAAAAAAAAAGTATGATGTATGATGTTTATATGTGTATTTAAGTTTATTCTTATAAAAAAAATATGTATTTATTCAATATGTATGTTTATATATTTCTTAAGTATATCAGTTATCTAGAATCCATAACATAAGTTCTTTAAGAAACTTAATTTGGGCTAGATAATGTTGTGTAAGTGTCAGAAACATTTATTTATTATAAATATCCAATTGATTAATGAATCAAGAATTTCTATCCATAGCATCTTCTTTATTAGTCAAAAGATATGGACGCTTAAGCCACTGTTAAACATTTACGCTACATGGTATCCCATAACACAAGCTATGCTTACTTTGGGGCCATGTAGTTGGTGTGATTATCTGGGGATTTTATTTAAAAACATGCTCATTTCAAGCACGAAAGCATGCTTCAATTAAGCATTTGCTACGTAATAGCATGTGAGTCGGAATGTTGCTCAAAATTAGCAATCTCATTTCAAGCACGCTCGTGAATCGACTGGCCTGCGATTTTGAACATGCTTCTAGCCGGTAAGGGGCGTGCTTTAAGCGCGTCTAAACAGCAGTGCGATCACAGATCTTTATCGAATCGTATATTAACGAATGTTTACGAATGCTCGTATAGTATGGAGTCGGTTGCAAGTTTTGAGTAACATTGTAATTTTTTATTTTACAGATATTTATGAGTACAACATGTTTACAAACATTCAAAATTAACAAGGCACACATTTATTTAAGCTGGCCGTGCGGCAATGGATAGATTTCATTTTTTTCTTAAAAACCGTCTCCATACTATACATACTATACGTTTGTTAACGAATACAAACGATTCGATAAAGTTCTGTGATCGCACTGCAGGTTTGCTTATTGAGCAAGCTAGTATAGATCAGTGGCTTTATACTTTAAACTAGCATGCCTATTGCTATTGCAAGTTTCAAGCTTTTAAGCATGCTATTTGAGTTTATTCTTAATTATGTACCGCGTGGGCTGTATATTTGAACGTTCGAAAGGCAATTAAAGTTCCTTAATAGTTCCTATATAGGTATTATTATTTCTGAATAAACATTTTTCATTTCTATCAACACCTTATACTTCGCGTTGAAGTATAGTGATGAAAGGACGAGACTTTTTGATCCGTTAATTTTTGGTCAATAGAAAAATAAAAAAACAATTATTCAAGTTCAAGTTCAAATTCAAGTTCATTTATTCATAAAACAATTTACATTGTATGCGAATGTCTTAAAATTAAAGGTAACAATTATTATTAATACTAGGTGGGTACATACACAAACATTATTTATACATTATTCATAATTATAAACTAGAGATCGTCAATCGTATAACAACATTTTTGCAACAAGATACTTTTGAGATTCTTTTTAAATAATGTTAAACTATTTGTTATTTTTAAGTCCATCGGCAACCGCTTAAATAATAATACTGCTTGGTTTATTGAACAATGCGCAACTACATTCAATTTCGGTTCAATAATAAGTTTAAAATTTTTGCTTCTTGTACTTAATCGTAGTTCTCTATCCTCTTCACATTCATTTAAAATTTTGGTTTTAAAAAAATCTGTCATTAATTTATGAATATAAAGGCTGGGTACTGTCAGAATTCCAAGTTTTTTAGAAGATGTATTGCATTGGGTAGGGCACATAGTTCGCAGAACGGAGGGATATTGGGACAGTAAGGTTCTCGAGAGACGACTACGTACACTAGGAGACGATGGAGCATGAAGGATATGAGAATGATGCAGGCGCGGTCCAGGGGTCATGACCCCCCCCCAAAATCATGAAAAGATGAACATTTTATAAGAAAAGAAGCTAAAAAAGAAAATGGTTGTGACCCCTCCAAAATTCAGATGTGACCCCCCCCCCCCAAAATTTCAGTCTGCGACCGCGCCTGGAATGATGGCAGGCCCCCGCAAGGGGTGTAGGTGATCTGGTAAAAGTCGCCTGTAAACGCTGGATGTGGGTAGCTCAGGACCGATCGTTGTGGAAAATTTTGGAGAGGCCTTTGTCCAGCAGTAAGCGTCTCCTGGCTGAATGACGATACTGATGAAGACCAATTTATAAGTTCATATCAACTTCCAAACCAACCATGTTGCTTTAAGACAGGGCCCACGAAAAATCTCGTCCTTTGGCAAAAATTGAGTACCACATACATACATACATAACGTCACGCCTGTATCCCTTATGGGGTAGGCAGAACACCAGAGGTTACAAAACCATCTGATGTCACGTTTGAAAAATTTGGAGGTATTATAAAGATGGAGAGAGACTATTGTAGTGAAAGGGGGTCAGCCTATCGCCCACAAAAACGCCTTTAAAACCTCTGTCCCTTAACTGACTTTTACAGTATGCCCAGGAAGAGAAGCCAGCTGCTACATTCTACGTTTTTCTTTCGCTAGCTGGCACATTCTACGTTTTTCTTTCGCTCCCAGTCCAGTTGTGCTTAATTGTGTTCGTAGCTGTGAAATAAATGTCTTTTTTCTATGTATTTACAATACGACCCTTGGCGAGTCGGAATTACTTTTGTTTCAGTAATTTTAACGACTGCTCTTTTCCTGCATCCGGGACAAAGTTGGAGGGCAACTTGTACGTATCTTTTTCTTTTTCTAATTATCTTTAATTTTTACGACTATAATATTGAGTCAGTCTCTTGTGACCGAAGTTTTTACTTGGCGCCGTCTACACTTAAGCCCAATAAAAATACAACCTTATAAATAAATAAAAAAAAATCATTTATTTACCAAAATGTTAGTATAACATGTTGATATACTTACAATTAAATAATTTCCAATTCACAAACTGCCTGATACAGGCGTGCAAAAACGAGTATTATGAGTACTACTATCAATATAAATTAATTTTACTTTAAAAGCCATTTTCATGAAAAACAATAAAGAGGTGAAGAGAGAAGTTACATCAGGAATTCTAGTGTGTCAACATTAGGTTCATACACTTAATTACAAAATAAGTTCTTTGTCACTCCAATATTGATCTAGTCTATACTAAATAACACTTAATCTATCAGTAACCTAAATACCTTATTATTAAACTTACTTGAAGTAATTTTTTTATAAGAATCGGGTAATGGTTATAAATGTTAATTACCACGTTTCTACTGTAACATTGTACCTACGCAATGTTTTTGCATAAATGATGTGTTACCTATCTAATTTTATTTTATTTCTAGCTCTACAGTTATAAAATTGTTGCTGTAGTTTAAAAAGACTTAAATTTTTATATTTTCAAACAGTAAGATTTCAAATATGTAGAGGCTGGGCTGTGGTAAAAATTTATTGGCTTTAAATAGCCTTTGGTTAATGTTGGCGTCCAAGGCGGCGAGTTATATCTGTATATTAAAACAGAGGCCTCTCGCATGTCTGGTCAAACGTGATAAGCTCAGACACTACTAAATAGGTTGGAAATTATGGATTACATTGCGTGGCGACGCGGTTGAAACGCGAGTCCTGTGCGAGATCGACGTGTGTCATTTCAACACGCCTTTACAATAATTAAAAACAATTTTGAGAGACTCTTCTCAAGTTACGAGCTGTTAAAATACGAGTGTTTAGAATAGGAATAGCTACCAGTAGTACAGTACCAGTTCATTCCAACGACAGGAAGGCACGTACCTATCGCTTTGCCCCTGTGTTTGATTTCATAATTTCGAGTTACGAAACAAAATCTATATTATTAATATCTAATGGAAACTAAAAAGGAATGACTGTGAGCTAATTCATGGAATGAAAAGTTTATTTTAGTTATCAAGCTTTGATTTATCAACATTTGGTCCGTTCCGCCTAGTTTGCTATATGTTTACCATATATTAGGTGTGATTTTCTTTGCATTTATTTATTTATTATTAGTGGAGGCAAAAAACTTAAAACAGCGAAATTAAAATCTTAAAAAAAATATATACCTACACACATAAAATAAATCTGTATCACCCAGGCGCGATCTATCACAAAGTTTTTGAACTTCGGACATGAAAAGTACTATACATATTCAAGAATTTACTCCAAAATGTTCACAGTGTTAAACTAAGCCCCTGCTCAGAGCTGTAAGGCTGTGTTTACCCATGAATTACCTTAATAACTCTCTGGGGCTGCGTCATCCGTCTGGAAGTTGTAGAATATCGCATTAACAATATATTTCATCTTTAGCTTTAAATCTCCTACGAAGTTTAGGCTTCAGACAAGCTGTTATGTAGCGGTGTTGTATGACTATAGGTAATGAATTGAAGAGAAATAGATATGTTTTTTTTACAGAACTTATCGAAATTACTATTATTTAGGTAAAGACAGGAAATATTGAAGTGGGATTTAGAAAACAGTGGTCGAATTGCCCCTCAGCTGTTATTTTATTAGCAGCTGACTTTATTTAAACTATGGCTAAGAATTCAATGCAGTAAACTGACGGTTCAAAATGTCAAATACAAAAATAATGATACCAGTTAAAAACTTTGTAGTGTAAGTACTGATTGAAAACGAACGATTTTTTTTCATTCGTTTTGCATAAAATTTTAATTCAATTTATAAATAATTGATTTAAGATGTGTTCTTTATCTTTAATGTAACTTGAATGAAAATAATTCATTACCAAACATAGCTAGTGCTTTGAAACGGCTAAAGTAGAAGTAAAATTAACTTGATAACTTTTTTATTTTTAAACTCGTTTTGTCGTGAAAAAATAAATTTCAAGAATAGTTTCCCTTTGCTTACAGCACCATAAAAAAACAATATCTATACATACAAAATATAAATGTCAGTTAAAATTATCATTTTACTATTTTTTTTTCACTATTTTTTTTCTTCCCTAAAGTGAGCTTCATTGAAAATTTCAATTTTTTTAAACAATATTATGATTTCGGAGGATGTTTACGTGGATGACATTATTAGTCAGCCAAAGAGTTTTTTTAATGCTCTGCATTCGTTGATTATGTTTGGTATTTTTATCTATTAACAGGTTATTTTAAGTAACTAGCTGTAGTTTCTGGCTCCTCTCGGATGCAGTTTGGCTTTAAGTCGATGCTACATTAGCAGTTAAGTCTTTTGGACGGAGATTTTTTTCGTGATGAAACCATTCACTATTACCTTAAAACCTCTAGTCTGATCGAATTGAAAGTAATAAGTGACATCGTCTGGAGAAACACTTAATTATAATTTTTGCCATTTTTTGTTTTTCAGAGAAAATTGGCCTCCGCGGGTGAAGCCGCACAAAGTAAACACTAATTACGTGATATTACACAAAAATGGCCGTTGAAATGAAATCGAACTTCTTTGAAGTAGGTCGTATAAGATGTTTTCAATATCACAGGCCAAAAAAATGCGAAATTACTTTAGCAATAAGATAAATTATTTCATTACTAAAGTAATTTACTATTAGAGTTTACTATGGTTTTATTTATTTTGATTTACCGATACTAGGACTGACCTATATGAATACAGAGCAGTGTCGTGATGGTGGTACTTGCAACAGTACTTACTGAGACATATAGAACGATCCATTATAATTATAAATAACAGAAAAGATCCATTAACACAACTTTTTACCGAATTTAAAAACATTAAATAAGGGACAGAGGTTTTATTGGCGTTTTTGTGAGCGACAGGCTGACCCCCTTTCACTGCAATAGTTTCTCTCTGTCATTATAATACCTCTAAAGTCAAATATGACATCAGATGTTCCCATAACCTCTGATGTTCTGCCTACCCCATAAGGGATACAGGCGTGCAGTATGTATATATATATATGTATGTTTGTTAATAAAACACCTTTTTACCGAATTTAAAATTACTTAATTTTTAATTCTTTGCTTCAATGTCTTTATGTACCTGTATACTTTAAGAATACGAATACAAGTATCACGCTTAAATGCGGTTAAAGCAGTGTTTGATTTAACAGAAAATGTGTTAACTATCTCGTTTCTACAGTTAATTGGAATTCTTCGACAAAGTTCACCATGAACTCAATTTGTTGAAGAAAATTTAATTAAGACGCAATGGCGGCGTCTGAAAGCCCTAAATGGACGGTTACATTTACCGACACTTTTAGGAAAGTTAGGTCAAAGTGAACTTATTCGTGGGAAATGGTCTTGCCGGAGATTTAAGAGTTAAAGTTGACTTCGTCATATCCTTGATTTTATTCGTGTTTTTGAAGGATCAAATTTATCCCGGTTGGTTTCGTTTTACGTAATTTGTAACTTGATAGATTTGTAAGATGTGTAACTTACAAACAGACATTTGATAGCATTACCTTTTAAAGCTTTTTGTATTAAATAATGCTCAATTAATATGAGAGATCATAAAAATATATATTATAATAATAATATATAAATATATTCTTCCGTGCTGGACTGAGAGCAAAGAAAAAACATAGAATATGCCAGCTGCTTCTCTTCCCGGGTATACTGTAAAAGTCAGTTCAGGGACAGAGGTTTTATTGGAGGTTTTTTTGTGGGCGATAAGCTGACTCCCTGTTACTGCAATAGTCTCTCTCTACCATTATAATGCCTCCAAATTTGTCAAACGTGACATCAGATGGTTAAATGAACTCTGGTGTTCTGCCTACCCCGTAGATGCAGGCGTGACGTTGTGTATGTATGTATAAAAATATACTAAACAAAACTGAAATATCCGGTTCCGAAATATGCAGCTTTTACTTAAATATTAAATTTTAGCTTTATACCTCGCTTTTAAGCACCGTTCTTGAGAGAAAGAGCAATCTCATAGAGGGGCAACAAAGTAATTACTTCCTACGAGGTAATGAGCTTGTAAGAAAATAAATAGAAATTATCATGAAATTTAAATTATTATGCAGGTTCTGAAGGTAGAAATTTCTTAAAACAAAAAAATAGTTATACAGGGTGTCCCGCTTACCCTATATAATACCTTCTCGGAGGTATTCTATTACCCATAAGGATTACAGAACCGAAAATGTCGAAATTTATTGCTGACATACAAAAATTGAAAAATAAATTTTGAACTTTTATTTTTTTGTATTTTTTCTGTTATCCTTATGGGTACTAGAATACCTCCGAGAAAGAATTATATATGGTAAGTGGGACTCCCTTTATTAAACATATATAACAAAGCAAATTAATTAAAAATAAGGCGTGAAAGAAAATAATAACATTTCTTTATAAACCTACATTAAATACATCTTGTTAATGATACCCAATAATATCATATATTATACACATCAATAATTTAATTAAAGTAAATAATATAATACAGGATTAGAACTTAACTTATTTTCACACGTCGTGTTGCTCGATCCAAAACAAAGACTGCCCCTAGCGGTGGGCCATTATCATTCCGTTATACCTACTTATTGCATCACGTCATCACCGTCCAATCAGCAGAAGACAATTACCCATTACAAAACAGTTTTACTTGACAGTTGACATTATAATCGATTCAAATCGATTTAATCAGTTTTCTTATCAATTCAATACGTAATGTCTAAACGGTACGTAAAAAGGACTATTATTATAACAAGCTCAAAAAATAAAAATGTCTTAACTCTTTACAAACATAACGTTACCGATATCCATCTTACATAAGGAAGTGTCACATGTAATTTATAAAATTGTATATATTGTGGCGATTATCATCCATTACGTTGGATTTTCTTATTAATGTAATGCTCGTGAAACTGCGAGGTTGTCTCGTTACTGTTGATAGATGTACCTAACCACGTTTGCTTATTTTCGTGACTTTATTGTCATGGCGCGATTGTTTCGTTTTTCGTGGACGTCAGTGTTACACTCCTGCAAGAAAACTAGGTTATACATAGGCAGAGTGTTGTTTTTTGGTCACGATTCACGAACCTTTAAATTTTATTTTCTTTGATACGATAAAAACGTACCTGCATATTTATTTTAGTATTGAAAAAATATGGCACCACAATCTTTAGTACAAAATACTCGCTGTTAACAAACACAGCTACTACGACGCGGCATTTAATTGTTAATGCTACGACGTAGTACTGCAAGATATTTTGTAGTAGCGCGTAGTCGTCTTTATTTCAATAGTATTCATTCATAACTTAGAGTCACCATGCTTTGCTTGATAATTTAACGAATATATTTATTTTCTTTTAATAAGTACAAACCTTTTTTGCAAAAAACATTTGACCAGTGACTAAAAAAACAACCCTGTATATGAAATCTGATTGGGGTTACTGGGGGTAGCAAGCTCATACGGACAACGTACTAATAGAAAGTCTAGTGCTACATTTTTTTGTGTGTAATGCAAATATTTTTTCTTATATTATTTATTTATTTACAATTAAAATAATAAATAAAATAAAATCCCCAGACAATCAGACCAACTACATGGCCCCAAAGTAGGCATACTTGTGTTATGGGATACCATATAGCAAACTAGGGGGGAACCTAGAATATAAATACACAAATAGATAAACACCCAGACACGGAACATTTTTTTTTCTTGTTCCGTGCGGGAATCGAACCCGCATTCACTGGCGTCTGAGGCAGACAGGTTTTCTCCATCGTTCGGAAAACTTAAAGCTAGAAATATAATATTTAGAAAATATAGGAAAAAGAAAGCCAATTACAAGTTTTCACATATAGGTGACAATATATAAATAAAAATAACTACCTCAAAACAAAGAAGGGGCATTCATTTAACAATATAAAAAAACAATAAGAGGAGAAAATAAGAAAAAAATAAAATTAAAATAACAACAACATACTGGACTGGGAGCGAAAGAAAAACATAGAATGTAACAGCTGCATCTCTTCCCGGGCATACTGTAAATGTCAGTTAAGGGACAGAGGTCTTAAAGGCGTTTTTGTTAGCGATAGGCTGACCTTCTTTCATTACAATAGTCTGTCTCCATCTTTATAATACCTCCAAATTTGTCAAATGAGACATCAGATGGTCTTATAACCTCTGGTGTTCTGCCTACCCCATAAGGGATACAGGCGTGACGTTATGTATGTATGTAACAAACGTTATACATTAGTAAAGAATGATTTAGAGGTGGCCGCTTTAATACTTGGTATACTGCTATAGAACAAGTCAAAGTCGTTCAGTTCATGGTTTAGTTCGTTGACGAGCCTACAGGACCGAGTAATAAAGGAGTTTTGTCTGCAATTGGTACTTGCGCTTGGTACATGAAGAAGAGTTGGATTTCTTTACCGTTTATTTCTTCCATGATGGACTGGGAGCGAAAGAAAAACATTGAGTGTGCCAGCTGCTTCTCTTCCCGGGCGTACTGTAAAAGTCAGTTAAGGGACGGAGGTTTTATTGGCGTTTTTGCTTGCGATAGACTGACCGCCTGTCGCTGCAATAGTCTCTCTCCATCATAATAGTACCACCAAATGTGGCAAACGTGACTTCGGATGGATTTATAGCCTCTGGTGTTCTGTCTACCCCATTAGTGATACAGGCGTGGCGCTATGTATGTATGTAGTGTGTGCGCAAATAACAACACATTCAAAAGCTCTGATACGTCCAGTCTGTTATTTATTAATGACTAAGCCCGCGTTTGACTTCAATCTCACCTGAGAGGTAAAAGTACTATAAATAATAGAACAATAGATAGGAATGTTTTCTCCAAAGAAACATTCCTTTATTTTGGAAAAGAAATAAAACTGCATTCAAAGATTTTCGTAAATTCGCTCGCTTTACCCGGGAATCAAACCGACTAAAATCTGTAAAAACGACAGCCTGTAATTTTATTGCATCAATCGTTAGGGTCAATCACAAGAATGAAATCTCTCTAACACACAGTAGGTTAATTTAATGAAGGAGAAACCATGAAATCTGCATTTTTAGATTTGGGGTGGTTCGATTTCTGGGTGAAGCAAGCAACTTTTCGCAAAATCTTTGAATGCAGTTTTCTTTTCCAAAATAAAGGAATGTTTCTTTGGAGTAAAATTTGCTATTTATAGTACTTTCCCTCCAGGGGGAATTCAAAAATTCTACCCTCTATAGATCCCAGTATAGATCTGCCCAGACCCGGAAAATTTTTTTTTGTTCCATACGGCAGTCAAACCCGCAACCACTGGCGTCCGAGGCAAAGATAGGTTTAACCAATAGCCAAAAAGGCCATCTAGCTAATAAATAATTTCAAATTAAGAAATCGTCCAATCTCATTAATACCAGCAAATTCATGTGAAACATACATATATAACGTCACGACTGGTAGTATGGGGTCACTTCCCGTTTGCGTTCGCTCCCGAACGGTCGTGTCTGCGGCCGCTCCCGAGTGTTCGTATTGCGCTGCCCTTGTTCCCTCCCCCGCACTCGTGCGGGTCAGGTGCCAAGTTAAGCTCTTTCGGAAAGTTTTCTCTTGTGGAGGCTGTGTGGTGTCGGGGCTAATTCATCTGCCCTTTTCAGGGCGGACCCGACTGCTGCCGGCCGAAGCATCGCTGGTCAGGTGGATACGTAACCGTGACAACTAAGCCTGATCGTCCGCCGTTCACCGGCAATAGGTCCGTACTAGGTCGTTTTCTTTTTCAGCGCAGATTGTGCAGCCGTGTCGCCGTCTAACGGCACTCAGGTCCTAGTCTAGGACAGTTCTTCTTACAGCTCACTCCATTTGCTGGTTTCGATGGATCCCTCCGAGCCTTCGGCGTCCCGATCCCTTCAAGAACAATTCTCACAGTTGTTTAATATCCAAAACACTATGGGGATTCGTTTCGAACAGTTAATAACTGTGGTCCACACCTTGGCAGAAAAAGTCAATAGTATGTCCTCCGTTTCAGCTCCAATTCCTCCGAGCTTCCCGACCGACTCTCCGGCATCGCCAGACCCTTCTGAGCAAGCCGGTAGTATGCTGGTAGACTCCTCCGCATGCAAACGGAAAACTACCCCGCCGGGTAGTGATTCCGACTCCGCTCCTCTAGTTCCAGAATCTCCTGCTCCGTTCACCGAGGTTCGCAAAAAATCCAAGTCAAAGAAGAAGAAGCAAGATGCTTCTTCGACTTTATTTCTATCCGTTTCAGCTGCTCCAGCCGCAGTTCCTACTCCGCAAAATGTCGCACCGGCGTCTGCTCCTGCGCCTTTTGTTTCAGCGATCCCGGCGTCACAGCCTGCGTCGCAATCAGATTCGGCTCCGCCGAAAGTCAAGTCTCCGCCTCCCGTGTTTCTACGGGACAAGAGCCGCTGGACCGAGGTCTCAGCTCTCTGCGGAACGCACTCCCCGAAGATCCAGTATAGTAAGGCATCCAATGTGGGTGACTCTATTAAGGTCGTTGTCTGCTCAATTTCTGATTTCAGGAATTTCACTCGGCTTCTTGCTGACAAGAAGCTCGAGTACCACACTTACGCCCTCCCTGAGGAGCGTAAGATTCGTGCCGTCCTCAGGAACGTGCCGTTCGAGCTCTCGAACGAGCAAATCCAAGAGGACTTGTCTTCTCAAGGCTTCCCCGTCGAATCTGTGCACAAAATGCACAGCCGCCGAGGCAAGCAGTTCCCACTTGCGCTAGTAATCCTAGCGAAGAGCCCGCAAGGGCAGTCCATTTTCAGAGGCAAGCTCACCGTGTGCGGTCTCTCCAACATCCGAGTCGAAGCTCCACACAAGCGTGGTTTCCCAGGTCAGTGCCACCGCTGCCAATTGTATGGTCATGCGGCGGCAAATTGTCATGCTTCCCCTAGGTGCGTCAAGTGCCTAGAACCGCATGGGACTAAGGAGTGCTCTCGCACTCCCAAATCGCCCACCGCTCCGTCCTGCGTCTTGTGCGGCCAGTCCGGCCACACAGCAAACTTTCGCGGCTGCCCCAAGGCACCGCGTGCTGCCAGGGCTACCGTGAAACCCATCGAGAACTGGAGAGAGCGACCGCAGCTTAGCTCGGACGCTCCTCCAGTCAGTTCAAAGGCCCCCAAGGCCTTCACCTCTTTCGTTTCAGGTCAGCGCAGTCGGGATGCGACTCAATCGCAACCGGCCGCCAAATCGGCTTCCCAGTGCCAGAACGCAAAAGGTTCTCAAGACCGCATGGCGTTCTGGATCCAGCTCGCTCCCATCGACGAGATCCTGGCTTTCGGCGCCGCTCTCGACGCCAGCCCAGAGGGTTTCAACGGTGCTCTTCCGGTCCTAACCAAGTTCGCTCCCCTTATCAGGAAACTCCAGCAAGCTCAACGTTTCTAAACGTAGTCCTTCTTTCCAGCATTCCTATCTCAGAGTGAGTCTGATCACTCTAGATAATATCTTAGTTTCAGCTTTGTCATTACTGCTAATCTTAGCTTTGTTTTTTCTACTTTCAGTTCCTTTTGGTGGCAGCCGTCTGGATGCCGCTCACTGCGCAGCCTCTCGCTCCAATTGGCTGTCGTTCCGACGATGACTAAGGACCTTAATCAAGGTGAGTCAAAAGGGGGATGTTTAGTGGGTATGCTCAGCCTATCTGAGAGAGTCTCCACACTGTCTGGGCATTCTATTTGCCATTAGCCACTTATGGTTAACAGCTCATAGAATGCCCATTCGTCCGTAATAGGATTCATCCTCCTCCCGCTAAAGCTAGCTGTGGCGGAAAAAAAAAAAAAAAAAAATAGTATGGGGTAGGTAAAACACCAGAGGTTGTAAGACCATCTCATGTCGCGTTTGACAAATTTGGAGTTATTACAAAGATGGAGAGAGGCTATTGTAGTGACAGGGAGTCAACCTATCGCCCACAAAAACGCCAAGTAAACCTCTGTCCCTTAACTGACTTGTACAGTATGCCCGGGTAGAGAAGCAGCTGGCACATTCTAAGTTTTTCTTTCGCTCCCAGTCCAGCATGGAAGCAACTAATTTGTATAGCTTTACTAATCAACACAAACAATGAATACAACAACAACAGTTATTGTGTTCGTAGGTTGCCGCTTTTGTCCCTTTATGTAAGACGAATGTTTAGCATCTAGGTAATTGGAGATTGCTATATCCGATAGTAATACAATATTATTCGGATTATTCAGGTGTGCTGAGTCAATATTATCTGATTAGTCTTGAACAATACGGTGCTGATTTGCCAATTAATATTGAGTTATTTGCCGACTACAAAAAAAGTAGGAGGTACTCAATTCGTCTGTGTGTTTTTTTGTTTGTTACCTCATTACTTTCGTCTGGTTGAAGCGATTTGAATGATTCTTGTTTCATATGATAGAAGGTACTTTCCATTTGGTCTCATATTATCTTCGAAATCGATTGAGAACTTCATGACAAACTACATTTTTTTTTTTCAAATATGTTTGAATTCGGACATCGTTCACCTTAACGACCTTATACTTCAGCCAAAATTTTGACATGAAGTTGTTTTTTTAATGTTCTGAATTCATTGATTATTAAAAGCTTTTATTTAGCATCACCTGTCCGTTGTCTGTAACTTATCAAATCTTACAAGTTAAATTATATCTATTTCCCAGTTTCCAAACAAACACAAATTTTGCATGCATGTATAAATCGCATGACAAAGCAATATTATCTATACTTACCTATTATACAAAAGCTGAAAAGTTTGTTTGGTTTAACGCGCCAATCTCACGAATTACTAGTTCGAATTGAAAAATTCTTTTTGTGTTCGATAGTCCATTTATCGAGGAAAGCTAAAGGCTATATAACATCACGCTGTAACTAATAGAAGCGAAGTTACAAAGGAAAATGTTGCGAAAACGGGGAAAATCATTAAATTTTTAGAGCTTCCATTGCATACGCTGCGTAAACGGTTACGAAAAAATAGACGGAATTGTTCCTCTTTAAAAGTTCTAAGAAAGTTCGCGACAGCATATACGTATCTTTTAAGATTAACTTACAATAACCATATTTATGGTTATAAATCGCGTTCGAAATTAATATTTTAATTTGCGATGGAGTTTTCATAAATGTAGTATTAATCCTTATCCAATTTAATACGTTAAATACAATTAAATTCTTATGTTATAAGTATTTAATTGTGAACAAAATTGTCATTGACATCTTTCCATTTTAATCAACATCTTCGGAGATATCGTAATTTTAAAATAACTCCGCAATATATATTAATTGGTAGGTAATGTTCGGAAAGACGCAGGCGGGCGAGCGAGTGATTCGCTGGCATGGCCGGCCCCTCGCGCTGTTAATTCTCCGAGATACCTACCTACCGAACTCTGGATGCCTATGGGTGCCTGGTTTAATTTCTGCGCAATAACTTTCTATTTGCAAATATTAAAAATACTAAGTACCTACTACTTTTTTGTTTCAAATCGGTGGCTAAGCTCGAGTTTGACCTCATTCTCACCTGATGATAAGTGTAAGTGAGGTTGAAGATGATAGCAACTGTGTTAATGATAAAACTGGCACTTCATAAAAGATTTCCGGAATGACCGCTGCAGTGGTGTTATTTCGCGTTGAGTTATTTGCAATGTGCCTTTGTTATGTAATAGATGTTTGAGATTAAGAATTATAGGTACATTTAATATAGGCAAAGATTCTTCATTTTTGTTTTTGTTATTAAAGATAGTAGGACCTTGATGAAGAAAATAACCTACTCGAAATACTAATTCAATGCAGACGAAGTCGTGAGCACCATCTATGTAATATACCTACCTACCAGAGTGCCTTTTGTAGGTATTTTCCACAAAATCTAGGTGAAACTGCGGATCACAGTTTTGTCGAAACAGTTTTTGAAGTACATTTTTTCTGTTTATCTATCAGTAACGCTTTCACAGCTAAACTACTAAATCGATTTTGACGAAATTTAGAATAGTGTAAGTTTGACTTCCACTCTGGACTGGGAGCGAAAGAAAAACATAGAATGTACCAGCTGCTTCTCTTCCCGGGCATACTGTAAAAGTCAGTTAAGGGAAAGAGGTTTTATTGGCGTGTTTTGTGGGCGATAAACTGACCGCCCCTCACTGCAATAGTCTCTATCCATAATTATAATACCTCCTAAGTCAAACGTGACATCAGATGGTCTTATGACCTCTGGTGTTCTGCCTACCCCATAAGAGATACAGGCGTGAAGTTATGTAGGTATGTAAGTTTGAACTTCATGGATATCATAATATTATTTATCCAACTTCAATAACCGATATTTACGCGGATGAAGTCGCGGGCAACAACTAGTTATGACATAGATTTGATCTGAAGTTGGAGCTGGAAGATTTCCATAGAAACTCCGTAATTTAACGACGCAACCCCGTCGGGTTTGAGCTAATTTGTTTTGTCTTGACGACTTGAGACTGAGGTCAAAGGCGGGAAAAAAAAAATCGTCGGCGAGTTCAACTTGAGAGAGGTACTCGTCATTGATGTTGATGCCATGTCCATTACATTCAAAATATACTCATACATTTTTTCAATTTTATCAAGAAAACAAATAAACAAACTTTGAGTCGTCAATTCATGGAAAAAAATTGTATTGCATCATGGATGGATTCGAATAGCAAAATTTATTTGACTTTCAGTAAGCCCTGTGATGATATTACAGAACTTTCCTGAAGAGGTTACCAAGTAAAAAATCAATTAATCTGTATGTGATTGGTGTTGAGCTATATCTACATGTAACTTAAACATTATATTCCTTAATTATTTTAAAAATAAGTGCCTTCTACACACTTTGCATGCTACAATTATTTAGTTCATTTGTTTTTTCAAATACCTTCTTAACCCTTTACCCGCCACGGTCGGATAAATCCGACAAATATTTTCGATTCCATTAAGCCAAGGTCGTATATTTACGACTAAAAACCACCATTCGTTTCATATGCTTTTTTTACTTAATAACGCTGTATTATATTTAAAAAATGTTCAATGGTTAATCAAGAAATCATTTACAATTGAATTCTCTTAATTAGAAAACCTAATAATTATGTCAAAAGAAATGGCGAGCTTTGAAACTGTAATTTGATGAATGAATGAATGAGATTTCGATGTTTTGCGTGATTGGATTAGGTTGAAGAAGAATGTACACGGGCCTAGGAAAGAACTGGTTCTTCACAAAACTCGCCGGAGTGGTAATATTTGGCGGCAGATGTTGTATGAAGGATGGTCGCTAGCAAGTCGGATCCCGACGAAATCCTACCACTAAGCGTGGGTCACTCGGATTAGTCGCCTGCTACTACACACTTATCCAATGGTGATAGGGCTATTCTAAGCTGGTATCGTAGTCATGGCTGTAATCCTGCATCAATTGAGTAAAACGGTCGATGACCTCACTGGAGCACTTAAAAGATGAAGATCCTGTCAAACCTCCATGTTGCACCTGCTCTTGCGGAAGTTGAAAGCACTATGCTCGATGATACAGACTAAAGGCCAAAAATCCAGTTAGTTATGTATATTTAAGAGAAAGAAGTTGGCAAAGAGACTTATAAAGACGCTTTCTTCAAAGGGAAATAGGTAGGGCTAGGTACGGAGTTTCCCTACAGGATCGATTAAGAAATAAAAAGGTTTGCAGGTAAACTACAAATACTGACATAATCTTAAGGATTACAAACGAAAGAGGCAATGGGCAGGACCCATAGCATGCAGATCTAATGGATCCACGTACTGTAAGACGTAGGCAGCTATCGCGTTTAAACTGAACGAAATTTCTGGTCGAGGGCGAATCTCTGAATGTTGATATATTCGATCAATGTGAGCTAGAAATGATGAGTTATAAAAACGAGACCTGTTGGCTGATTCTCTGGCCAACTAAAATAGGCTATGCCGAAAAAAGTCGCTGACCATATGACATTAATTGAAAAATCCTGCCGAGTCACACTGCCTATCCTGCCATGCCATTCGCAACACAGCGCTGGCGAAAATAATCAGGCCCACGCAAGTAAAATTCCATTCGGTGTAAGCATAAACTAATTTTAAAGTTATTCAGATATTCCCAAGTTCCATTGTCACATTAAGCAGAACTTAAACAGCTTGATAGTCGATATTTCAATCTCGTAACTTTAGATTTTGAAACACAATCGTACTGTCAACCATCACACCACGTATGTTGTGCGTACCGTGTAACCGATCGATTCGCTGCATGCATAATACATCAGGGCGACCTCTGGTGGCCGACGTCGAATTACCGCAAGCTTTCAAACCGTTTCGGAAACAATTGTAGTACAATGCTGCGCGTTATACCGAATGCAATAAACTATTCTCTGTGTTTTCTAATTCTACCTTTAGATAGTGTTATTAGAAAATGGTTTTGGACTAGCGATCTTGGACCTAATTTGTGTTTTTTTGTTAAAATTGTGTAGTCGTGGCGAAATGTAGGCTAACTCCGCAAGGTTTTGAGTAGGAAAAAGACTGAGTCAACGCAGTTTATCAGCGGAGAATCAAGGCGTTTGTAATAATCCATTGGATCACTTGTGATTTTTTTCTTCTATCGCACCGGTAACCGAAACATATCCATACATAACATGAACTGAAATTCCTTATTCTGGCGTTAGAGTAATGTAAAATGTTACATTTTTCCAAAGCGGGACATTAAAAAAAAAGTATTGCAGTCTCGAGCCTCGAAGTAAGGTTGCATGTTTTGCTGTACATTACAGAATACATTTTTGCGAGTGCTCAAATTCTCTTTTTGAAAAAGTTTAATCCACACGCTTTTAGCGTCATTGTGTATATGTTACCGGGTAATCCTAGGAGAAGCAGTACGTATGTACTAAAAAGTACGTATGTAATAAAAGAGTGCGTATGTGCATATGTAGAGCGCGTATGTGTGGGTATCTATGTGTGTAACGGGACGGGTTATCTTTGAATTATGAAACAACTCTCAACCTCTTCGTATGCCAATGACTTAAGCGGTGTAGGGTGTTTTTACATTTAAACCAACTTGAGTTTGTGGAAGTTAAGGCGTTTATTCAGCGTATTATACAAATGCGCAGATTGGACCAAGATCCGTCGAAATATAATATAATGTAACATTTGTTAACTAATCAACACGTTGGGATAAACAACCGAAAGTCAGAAGTGTTTGTTTATAATCTGCTAGTAGTTAAGTTCTCTTGCTATGACAAAGGTATTTTTTTGTTCCAATTTTCAGTTTTAATCAAAACTTGGCGTATAGAGCCAAGAATAGCCCGACCGCCCCTTGAAAAGCGTGTCGCTAAAAACAACTAGTCTTTTTGTTTAATGTTTTACTTTAAATTTACCTTTAATGAAAAACATTACACCAATTTATATCAATTTAGGATAATCGAGTCCCCCAAAGATGTTTTATATAATTTACATAAACACGATCAAGTGTGTTTAAATATTTATTCAACATATTTATTGTACTGAAAATATTATATTTATTCTTGTCATCCTCTGAATCGAATATCTAAGATCCAATTTTGCATTATTTGAAATATTTCGTTTTACTTTACAGTCTCTGACCTGTCAAACTACTCTTTGATAGGTATGAGAATATATAAACATGATATTGCCATTGAAATACTGCCTGTTTATATCTAAACCCTTGGCGCAGACTTGATTTAATTTCTTAGAAACAATATCGGGATTATTATTTCAAGTGGATGATACTAGTAGTCTAATAAGTAACTTGAGAGGGTTAAATATTAAAACCCTTCCTGCGGTTTCTAATATATGTAAATGATTTGGAATTAAACGAAAATTTTGCTTGGTGGTAGGATCCCTTCTGGGTCCGCCTGGCTAGCGACCACCCTTTACATAAAGTCTGCCGCCAAATGCTACCGCTCCGGCGGTAATGTGTTCCGGCAATATTGTATAAAGAGCCAGTTCCTTCCTAAACCCGTGTGCTTTCATCTTTGACCTCATCGTCACTTACCATCAGGTGAGATTGAGGTCAAACGCGGGTTTAGTCACTTAAAAAAAAACATGAGCTATTATTTGCACTATAAGTTGTTTTAATACAATTCATGAGTTGTCACAAATATGACAGGTCAGTTATGAACATTTCTCTTTGTGACATACATGTAAATACCTTTCTAATTGGCTGTCCAAGTGAGACAAGAGAATGTGATAGTATCAGTGATTGCTAATTTAGAGAGAAAACTAATTAACCGTTAAAGAAAGAAGGTTAAAAAATATCAATTACGACGGCTAGGTGTTTAAGAATACGGTTTTTTTTTAACAAAAATCAAAATTCAAAAAGTTTTATTTATCATAAGGCCATCGAATGGCCGTTTAATGACGTTACAATTTTGTACTTCGGCTTTAACAAGGTGTTGATATTTATTGAACAAGATATTACAGTAGCCCAAGAGACAATAAAAGCCGGCGGAAAAAACTCTAGGCACTCTTTTTCAGTCAGAATTATACGAATTAATACAAATAGGTACAGTACAAATTGAACATGACATGACAACAGTCTTGTACTGCTATTATGAAAGCCAATGTCATGCCAAAACCAAATTGCTTAAATATTAGGTTCATTGAGCTTCGGATGCACAGCACGAACATGACAAACTGGGACCAGAGTATTTAAACAAGAATGGAATAAAATCATCATAGTATCAGCAGCAAAACGACCTGGCACCACGAGCAGAACCCCTCCTCGAGTATTACGCAAGCATCAGCCATCACCCTCCTCAACCATATTTTAGGGACGAGGGTGACCCGACATCCGACGCTACTGCTAGCCATGCCGCCTGAGGGAGCATGACCTTCTTGCTGTTGGAACAGTCACCAGTATACCACATGGCATATTGCATAGCCAAGCTGTAAACAAAATTGATAAGTAATTAGAAACTTTTAGAAATATCCTGTTGTGTGCTTAATCCCATGTCTTCTTATCGTCTTAATAATCTTTACTTTTATGATGATAAGCTTTTGGAGACAGAGTGTCTTTAATGTCTACAGTGCTAAACAGTGTCTTATACAGTGAATGAACTGGCGTCTATGCTCGATATAACCTGATGGTAATAGAAGATGAGGTGGAAGATGAAAACACAAGGCCTTAGTAAGGAACTGGCCGCTCGAAAAATGTCACCGGCAAAACATCACCGCTGAATTGCTGATACTAGGCGACAGATTTTATAAGAAGGTTGAAATTCCCAAATCCCACGTTCCAACTAAACGCGTTATAACCAATTTGAGTTATATTTAACCCATCAATAGATCTCAAATCGCGCTGGCAGGGTGGGAACGTGTCGGGCGCGAATGGACTTCGATAATTGCAATTTGGGTGTGTAAAATAAGAATCAAATTTTGTACAACTAAAAATTGCAAAACGCTGGGCAGGCGCTGAGAAGGCTCAGGGCGGGTGCGTGTGGTTTAGTATGTTTTTGTAAAGTGTATATTTTCTTTTTTTTATTTTTTTTTATTTTGCATTTTCACTCAATATATAAAACTTCTGAAGTGCTGCCATATAAATTTGATTAAAATCGATTCTGTGTTTCTTTAGAATAAATATTAAACACGTTTTGGTTTGCGGTTCGAATGTTTTGATATGGAATTTAAAACGTAAGTCAGCCTTTTAACGTTTTGCATTCGTTAATATTATTATTCAATTGATATAGGTATGTAGCTATAGTTCATTTTTATTTTATTCTAGTTCAATTGTTATTTAAATACAAAACTCTACATACAAAGCTCGACTCACAGTGTTTTCCTCACTTCCCTTCATTAACATTACTTTAAAACTTTCCATGTCAACGGTTCGTGGACAGTTGAAAACAAATTCGAATGTATACGGGCAAGTTGGAAGCAAACAACATTTACTGCCGTTCTTTTGAACGTCTGCAAAGTTAAATAATTGAAAACTGCTACCAATGAGCCGCTCTGTGGAACTCAGCAGCGAGGTTTAAAAAAGGAACGTTTATTTTGAACTTTGGGTTATTTTCTTTGACACAGTTTCTTTCTTTTTATTTGTCCTTTTGAACTCATATTTACAGCTCAAGAGTTGATTGCGTTCAAAAAATAGTATGTATGTCGTAACAGAACTCAAGGAGCAGTAACTATGCATAATTTTATCGACGAAATGGTTGCATATTAGGGGTCAATTCCAAATTCCTGCTATATTCTGCAGCAACTTTAATTTTAACTTTCCCAAAACTCACTTTAATTTGTAAAACAAAAACTGTTTAAGTTCTTCGTAATGTGGGGTATTTCCATCGATGAACTTCTTGAGTTACTGCTCCTAAAGTTTATTACTATATGCCGGAACCCACTGTACAAGTTCCGCACAAGTTGCAACGTTCACGAGAAGATTCAATAATGCTCTTTGTGATCACATTGAACCCACACTATTTTACAATTAAACATAACTTACGTCCCTATAACTAAAGTGGATATTCCAACGAGCCAAACGAAGCTCTCCGAAAGTTTTTTTTAGAGTTTTACCATACTAATCGATCGACCGTGTATCGAAGGACGAATCGAACAGTCGACGTCAGTCAATAGTTTTTACTACGCCAAAAAATCCGTCGGTCGATCTTAGGTTTATACCTAAGACGTGAAACGGACTGCCAGCTTCTGTTTTTCCTGACCACTACTGTACCGGTATTTTCAAGCGTTGAGTAGATGTTTTTCATGGATGAACGTTTACCACATTAGTCTTCTTGATAACTTTTCTTCAGGTGCCATGGAAGGCAAACGTCCTATCCTTTGGATAAAAATAAAAACTGATGTTTTGGGCCATGTTACATTCCGACTTCTTATTTTATTAATTGATTACAGACTAAGTCCTCGTTTAACTTCAATATCATCTGAAAGTCAGTGAAGATGAGGCGCCGAGCCGCCCGCCTACGCCTTGCCGTCGCTGATGCCCACGCCCTGCCATCGCCGCTGGGCATCCGAGTTCCGCCGAGCAACGACCATGCAGTCTCGCTCATAAAGTAACTTTTATAGGTTGAGATAGAGATATCAGCTTAAACGGAGCTCTAGCGTCATCTGGAACTTAGTGACTGAAACTTTTACTAGAACCAGTCGGGAACATTCCCTGTATTTTTCTTAAAGAATATTTAAGACTCCTCAAATATGTATATTATCATGATTATATGAAATATGTATATATCAAAAAATCGTTATCACGATCAAGTTTCCAATAAACATGCAAAGGTCGAATTGCAGCGTTGTTTCCGAAATCCAGTAGAGTTGCCGGGTCAGAATTAAAAAAGGGAGCGTCAGAGTCCAAACGGGGGCTGGGGCGTGGGTAAAAGGAATCCAAGAAAAAAGCGATAAAAACAACATTCGAAAACGGGTGCGCAGTAACGAACACTGGTAACGAATGAAAAATAGATTTAATGAGTCGATTAGTTGATTGATTGAATGAACCGAAGAATGAAAACTAGGATGAAAGAGACATTGTTTATGGCATTTTTCTAATTTTATAAATTATAAACAGCGCGATCTATAACTTAGTGAGACTAACGGAATTTAGTGAAAACACCGTGGTCTTGCTACTCTAAAGCTACGTAAACGACGTACTACGCTCGCGCACAATATTTTCTACGAATATATACTGTACGCGATATGTTGTAACAATAAATTCCTGTACCTACTCAAGATATTCTTCACTCATTGAAGAGCACCCATTTCTACAGATAGTCTGTAATAGCACATAGGCTACTTTTCATCCCGATATTCCCATGGGATTCGAAATTGCGCGGGTAAAACTGCGCCATACAGCTAGTACCTATTATAAATGTAAAGTTAGGATGGGTGGCTGTATAGATGTTTGTTCCTTAATCACGGCAAAACGGCCCAAAAGATTAAGATTAAATTTGGCATAGTGATAGTGTACCTTCTGGAATAGCTTTTAGGCTAATTTTTATCTCGACTTACCCGCGGGATTCTAAATTTTGCGGGAAAAACCGCGCGAAACAGCTAGTACACGATAAAATTAACAAAATCATTATTTCTATATTAGAAATCGTGAAAACTTTAGAACATTCCAAAATTAAATTATTATTATTATTACGACTAAAAGTTGCCCACGGTTTTATCCGAGCAACTTATGATCCCTCAGGAATGTTTGATAAAATGTTCTTGAAACTTCCCTGAAAACTAGAAAATGATAGATTGGGGTTGAAAATAAATAATAAAATCCCCAGACAATCACACCAACTCGGTACATAAACTACATAGCCTCAAAGTAAGCGAAGCTTGTGTTATGAGATACCATGTATAGGACTAGGAGGGAACCTAGAATATAAATGCATATAGATAAGCGCCCAGACCTGGAACTTTGCGGGAATCGAACCCGCGGCCTCATGAGTAGACCTTGGTGGCGTGGTAGCTTCTATACCACGAAAACCTACTCGTTCTATTTTTTCAGATCTCTAAGAAATGTTACTCGTATTCTATTCTAGTACAACTCCAATAATTCAGAGATAATAAGATAATAATTCACAGAATATTCATATATTATACCTGAATCCTTTAATATAACTAGAAAGCCGGTATTTCCGAGCCCTCAAAGAGAGTTAATCTCGTTTAGTTGCCGAGAAACTGCTCACGCCTGAAGTTTCATACATCTTTAATATGAAAGTAAGCCGAACATGTGTTAAATTTGAAATTCATGTTCATTTATATGAAATAACATGAATCGGTTTGATCTGAAGGAGGAATATTGCATTATTTGATAAAGAGATATACGTTTCTAACATTCATACAACTTTATCTATCCAACCCAAATTGAGTTTCCCAAAGAACTTGTGTTATAGGTATTTGGGAGACGAGTTAACGGATTAATAAACTTACGAAAGACATAATTATATTGAATATTCGAAGATACTTTGTAAATATGTGTAGTCTGTGTTTCTCACACAACGACCGGCTGGTGCAGCGGTAACATACATTTGCCTTCTATGCGAGAGGTCCTGGGTTCGAATCCCGGCGGCGGCGGATATTTGTGTGATGAGCACAGATATTAGTCGTCAAGTCATGGATGTTACAGTGCCTACAGTGTTTCTTAAAACTTTGGAAAAACTCCACGGAGCGTTTACCAAACTCATACGATAGAAACCTTCCTATCCTTTCGAGAAAAAACGTACCTTCACCAACGTAGTTACCTTTAGCCGCAGTGACAATTTTTATTACATCAACCTGGTGTAGGTCTTGCCCCTCATAAAATATTCAAAAAATACTGTACAACTGTTCAGCTGTTTCATAAAGTACTAAATATATAATAATTTATCACTTCCCGGCTTAAATAACACAACCCTAACACACTTTGGACATGGCAAACAAGCCTCTTAATCCCTCGGGAACACCGTTACCTAATCCCGTATTCAGAATATGTAGTCGACTTCAAATGATCTTCCATTAATGTTTGAGCAAATACCATCGTAAGACGAAATTTGCGGTGTAAAATGCATTATGATCGTTAAATACTAGGTTTATAAAGCTTTGTCTTGCGTGATAAACTTTTAGTTAAAAAAAAATATGAAAACTGACAAACGAGCCTAATTTATTGTGTATACGGGGTGTCTAAAAAAGTACTTTGGAGAAAAATATCCTAGATATTTTATCCGGGCTATTCTTCCCTATTCGATTACAAAAAACCGTTTTTTATTTGGACTTACAGTTTTTCCATTAAAAAAATAAACATTTCAAGGAAAGCATGCGACCTTTCGATAATGCGATGACGCGGGCGCGTAATCTAGGATATTTTTTTCCAAAGTACTTTTTTAGACAACCTGTGTAGAGGAAATAAGTATGTCAACAACAACGTCAAAATGAATTCGATACAATGTATTTCTCTCTCTCTCCATGGCAACAATTAAAGCCCAAATACACTGTTGGAAACAAAACATCAAACCAAGGTGACCTTGCTAGTTTACAACGTGTTTCCAACAGTGAAGACGGCTGTTGACAACCAAATTACATAACCTTGGCGGGTTGGAAACGGCGGTGTTTAGAATCACAGACATACATCTACATAGACAACGCAAGTGCCACGATTTTTATTCGAACCAAGCGTGCCGACTTTTTAAGACCTATTGTGACGTCACAGCTGATATTTATTACTGGAAAATACAAAAAGATTCAGATACACCGATACCGCCGATGAAATCGATTATTAAGAACGATATTGATATTGTGGACTCGATTTTCTAACAGACATACATACACGCATATTACAATACATATTAAATCTAGAGGCGACCAACCTTGATGCTTGGTCGGGGTTCGGACACGCAAAGGATATGCATTTGCGTTATCTATGTAGATGTATGTCTGTTTTTAGGACAGTGTGTACGCTTGTTATTGTATATTTTACTATGTATTTATAACTAGAAATGACTCGAGTTTTGAAGCTTTTTATTCTGCGTTTCAACCTTTCCTTCTTTGTATCCTCAATTGCATACAAAACTGCCATCGCGAAGATGTTGCCAACGCGAGAGATCAGAGCACACTGACGATTAAGGGGCGTGGCCTGGCGTGACCTTGGCTTGTGTTCTTGTTTGTCTCCTTGTTGGAAACCACCGTTTGTAACAGTGTGGATGACTCGGAATTGGTTGACAACAACTTAACCTTCCTTAACCTTGGTTGGAAGCATTGGTTTTCAACGTGTTTTCAACAGTCTGGCGGCCCTCTTATGATAGGATCTGACATTATAATTTTATGCTTTCACTTCACCCTGTTTAATAAATCATCTTCTATTGGTTATATTGTTTGTATACTCAAAAGCCGGTTTGTTATTCCAATAGAAGAAGTGTATTTTTTTGCAAATGTATAATGGATATCTATTAAGTATCTGAGGCGTCCTTGGAAAAACCCACAAAACAACCCTGCAATTAGCAAAGCAATAATCACATATCACGAATTATAAATTAAGATTACAAAGTTACACTAAGTGTTAAGATAACGTAGTAATACCATAGTAACAATATCTACAGTCATTCAACTTCATACAAACGGATGAAACGCGAGCTATACCTACGCGGCTGGATCTCGGCATGCGGCCAGTCGCGATTGTTCACATACCGAAATTATTTTATAGCTTTCGTTAATATGCGGATTGTTTAAAGTTTAAAATTTAATAATTCATCTTTTAGTGTGTCCCAGTCGAGGAGCATCTATTTTTGGGTCGCAAATTTATAAGATCGATTTGTTATTCAAACGTAAACATGGTTTTTTGACACAAAACGTATTTTTGTTGAAGACTTCCTATTCAATTTAGAAAGTATTTTATTTGTTTATATAAAAAAGTATAATCACAAAACTAAATAGAAGTAAACACAGATTAGGCGAATTATTTTGTTGTTAAATTAAACTGTTGGCATTTATTTCAAAGATGCGGCCGAGTTGAAGTACTGTAGATATGTGTATTGTGGCAATACTAAGTGTACAAGCCTCACTAAAGTAAAAGTACCGTCCCTCAACATTAATAATATCTTTTTCTTGTCACCTTTTCTTTGGTCTTAACAGACATCATAAATCACGAGTATACGGGTAGAATACTTATCCTTTTGTCAGCTTTGGGCTAAAGAATTGTTCTTTTAATTAACTGGATGGACCTTTCCTTAATCCGACAACAACTAGGTTTACTTATGAATCCAGGGACCCTTGAAAAGAAGACCCGTTAAATCTATTTATTTTATATGTTGGCACCAGTTTTAATTATTATTAATTAAATAATAATAATTAAATCGTGTTTTCTCTGGACGTTTCGGTGACTTTACACCGTTAATGTCTTTAGAGTATTGGTCTTTTTTTAAGTGCGTAAAAATAGCCTGTCTTAAATTGTCGTCTATTCAATAGGAATGTTTGTTGAACACACAAACATTGATATTACATACATACATAACTTCACGTCTGTATCCCTTATTGGGTAGGCAGAACACCGGTGGTTATAAGACCATCTGATGTCACGTTTGACAAATGAGGTATTATAATGATGGAGAGAGGCTATTGCAGTGACAGGGGGTCAGCCTATCGCCCACAAAAATTCCAATAAAATCTCTGTCCCTTAACTGACTTTTACAGTATGCCCAGGAAGAGAAGCAGCTGGTACATTCTATGTTTTTCGTCGAGCATGGAAGCATTGACATTAATTGACTGCGATATCGCCGTACATATGTATATGCTGCTATTTCTAGTAATAAATATGGTATTGCCAATAAACATGTGATGAAGAGAAATTGGAATTTCAGTTAATATGGTTGCATATTGAGTATTCAAAGAACATTTCATGGAAATATGGATACGTGTATGCGTATGAATATGAGACACTATATAATTGATGTTCGTCACTGTACTTATTTATTCCGGAAATGCAGACTAGTTTATAAAACTTCGCTCTTTGGAAACTCATTTAAAAATAAATCGACGACCGGCTGGTGTAGCGGTAACATACATTACCTTCTATGCCAGAGGTCCTGGGTTCGAATCCCGGCGGCGGCAGATATTTGTGTGATGAACACAGATATTAGTCGTCAAGTCATGGATGTTTAAATGTTTAATTAAGTTTATTCTAATAAAAAATATGTATTTATTCAATATGTATGTTTATATACTTCTTAAGTACATCAGTTATCTAGTATCCATAATACAAGTTCTTTAAAAAAACTTAATTTGGGCTAGATAATGTTGTTTGAGTGTCAGAAATATTTATATATTTATAATGTATCGAAGATAGAGTTAAAAAGAACATTTTTTTCTTAAAGTATTACGATCAAAACAGAGCATTTAATTATTTCCTAAGTCTTAGCTTCAGACACCGCCATCACATCGTAGTCACAAGTGATAGATACTTAAACAATTTAGAGTATACTAACAAACTAGTTACAATTTCCAATTCTAAGATTAATCATATATTTGCCTGAGCTTAACACGTCAAGTTAACGATGTTCAGAAGTTCGTGTATGACTTCGTGGTATCGGAAGTTACAACATTGTACCGTGCGCTGAGTGCAATGAATGACTGAGTTGACATTCGATTGCAGCGCCGTTTATTTGAATTTGCTTTGATTTGAGGTAGAATCTGTAGAAACAGATTAGGTAAGGATAACTTGTAGAAAATTTTATTCCAAGATGAAGCACTAGATAAGGGAATACTTAAGAATTTATTGACAAGACTAGACTATATACTTCAGAACTAAGCGACTCTCCAATATAGCTTCTATGAAAGATATTTCTTTTTCCAGTCACGATGAGATTAAAGATTATCTGTAACACTTTTCTATGTATTTTTTAATTTCTAGCAACGATTACTTAACTTTAAAAACCTTAGTTAGTTAACTAGCTTTTGTTTTATTTTCTTACAAAGTTTCGGATTCGAAAAAAAATATATCCAGTCTCTGGCTGTAAATGCGTATAAAAAATTTAAAAAAAATGACCGGGTCTACCAATTTTTCAAAAACTTCTCTAATCTTTTCTCTTTCAAATGATATTCTACATGCTATAAAAACTACAAAGAACATCTGCTAAATTAGTGAAAGGTGTTACGTTTACCGAAATACAAAATTGTGGTAAAAAAAACACATGGGAAACACCAAACACCCTATATTATATAAAACACGTTCATATCTGTAACTTAACATAAGTTCCTATATTTATTCGCTATGCAATCCCGTTACTAAAGTATTTAATTCATAGTTAGTCCAGTTCAATATACTTTAAAAACTAAAATAATTAAAAATAAAAATCAACTTAATGAAACACGAATAAAATCCAGAGCAGGCGGCTATTTATATAAGTTACCTCGCCTTCAGATTTTCGTTACGTACAGAAGGCAGCAAGTCAAGCTTTACAAATCTGTCCAAAAATTTTACTTGAATCGGAACTCTATGCCCTCGACATTAAGTTAAAATTAGTTCGGGAAATTTGCCGGGCAATATAACGATTGATCTGCTGCCTTCTGTACCTCCATGTGATGGATGACACGGTCACAATGATAGTTTACCACATTAGCGATGTATCCAAGTAGTCCTGACTTCTAAACTATGTGTACAAATTACTTAAAGTTTCTAACAAAGTTAATCCATTTCAAATATCAGACGTTATTAATGAAATGTATTTTGTGACAAAATATGACAACTAAACAATACAATTGTTTAGCTGTCATATTTTGATATTTCGGTGTCTTTGAACATTTAAAAGGCCACGAATATAAAATGATAATAAATAATAATAATAAAATCCCCAGACAATCACACCAACTACATGGCCTCAAAGTAAGCATAGCTTGTGTTATGGGATACCATGTAGCGAACTAGGGGGGAACCTAGAACATGAATACATAAATAGATAAACACCCAGACACGGAACATTTTTTTTTCTTGTTCAACCACTGGCGTCTGAGGCAGACAGGTTTACCCCATCGTCAAAGTGGTCGTCAAAAATCGTCGGTGTCTTCGGACATTTAAAATGATACTCAATGAAATACTTAAGTTTGTTTCAAAAATCTGTTCAGAAGAAGTGATACACCATGAAAGTAAATAACTAAACTCGTCCGACTTATAACTAACTTCATCAGAAGAAATTTTCTATCAGTGATGTTTCAGTCCTTTACATCATTCTGAACCAACTTATAAATCATTGCGTCTAATGAAAAAAAATTACACTTCAAGTCACCAAAACTGCTACAGTTAACTTTGTCATTACTTGCTAATGTCCGCAGTAAAAAGTACATTTCCTCCAAAATTAAAGTTTTACCAACGACGTTTTGTGAGAAAGTTCTAGAACGAGGCAATTTAGTATCTGGCCGGCTATCAAAGAAGTTTCGGCGTTTTAGCGGCAGACCGATTAAAAAGTTTCCATTCAGGTTTTGTAACTTGTAAATGGTTTTTATGACGTTTTCATGACGTTTGAAAATGTGATGAAAATATTTTTAAAAGATGGTGACATACCACTGTGACATACGAAGACATACCGAACCTTTTTTGAAACAGATTGAAGATTTTTATGTCATATTGATTGACAGAATGTTACATATTGAATTGAAGAAGTCTTCATCCTCATCGCCACTAATTATTTGATTGAGATTAAACGAGGACTTCATCCTCATCGCCACTAATTATTTGATTGAGATTAAACGAGGACTTAGTGACTAATCAAAAAAGCCTTAATCTTAACTGATGGAGAGAGAATATGAAATTGAAAAGGAAATCACACGGGGTTAGGACGTAACTGGCGCTTTTAAAAATTGCTTCAACACATCACTTTAGATAATCATCGTGATCATTTATCTTAGTATTTTATTTAAGGAGTGTCACTAATCAAACGGGCCCTGAAGGACCAGCCATAAGCGATTTAGAACCCTTTTAAGATTTTTAAGACACTCTGTCCCATTGTTGCTACGGCGATTCCATATATTATGTATTTCCGTTTTTTTGTTTCCTTTCACTGATATACGACCGTTCTGACGACCGGCTGGTGTAGCGGTAACATACATTGCCTTCTATGCCAAAGGTCCTGGGTTGAAATCCCGGCGGTGGCGGATATTTGTGTGATGAACACAGATATTAGTCGTCAAGTCATGGATGTTGATATGTTTATTTAAGTTTATTCTAATAAAAAAATATGTATTTATTCAATATGTATGTTTATATATTTCTTAAGTATATCAGTTACACAAGTTCTTTAAGAAACTTAATTTGGGCTAGATAATGTTGTGTGAGTATCAAAGATATTTATTTATTTATATAAGTTATACTTGAAAAACAGGCATTCAAGGTAAAAAGTATTCCTATTTATTTAAGCACTTAAGTCGCTCACCCGATAGCCCTAGAGAGGTCCGTCAAGTGGGGAACGCGTACATTAGTCGCCTATACAACCCTCTTAATGGTCCGTTCTGAGCCAACTTTACACGGGTTATAAAGCGCTACAATCATTCTGCATTTGTTTATTTAGGACCCATTCTATATTGTTCTTTAAACATGTGTACGGAAAGCTTACGGTAAAAGGTTTCTACTTAGAAATTTTTTAAATCACTCGTAAATAAACATACAAAAGTCCATGATTTGAGAGCGAATATGTCTACATCTTTCTTTCTCTTCAATTTTGATCACATACTTACATCCCATAGCAGAATTCGTACCCAGAATCTCTGTAAAAATGCGACGTTCTTATCTCTACTTTCCGATATAGATATCAAAAAGTCCGCTAAATGCGAATAAAATTTAGTTGAAAGTCAAAATCAAAAGTTTTTATTCACTTAATGAGGATCAAGCAGTGAGACCGCTGCGGGACCGGGTGTCGTGGAGAACCTTGGGGCAGGCCTCTGTCCAACAGAGGGCGTCTCTCGCTCTTTCTCATTATCAACACATAATACAATAAATAAATATTTCTGACACTCACACAACATATCAAGCCCAAATTAACTTTCTTAAAGAACTTGTGTTATGGATACTAGATAACTGATATACTTAAGAAATATATAAACATACATATTGAATAAATACATATTTTTTATTAGAATAAACTTAAATAAACATATAAACATCCATGACTTGACGGCTAATATCTGTGTTCATCACAAAAATATACGCCGCCGCGCCGGCGGGATTCGAACCCAGGACCTCTGGCATAGAAGGCAATGTATGTTACCACTACAACAGCCGGTCGTCGATACACAATACTTTTTAATGAGCACACTGCATTGCTCTTTGTCTCTCCTCTGGGTGACGAGGAGGTTTGGGTCGTAAACAAGCTACTGGCTACTGGTGTGACACTGCCTTCTCTAATACGGTAATAATATAAAATAAAATAACTAAAATACTAAAATAACTAACCATAAACCCGGGCATTTTAGACACCTGCTAGACTGCAACATACAGTTTTGCAGTCTAGCTGCAGCATTCCAATGCTTTTGTTCGGACGATCGCCACCTCAGTCGTGCATTGACCATAGCATTGACTGCGTTGCGGACGCTCTGACCTCGCTAATTGCATTTACTTACTTAGTAAAGAAAAATAAAGAATATCTGCTCTCTTAAAAATACTATAATTCTATTCTAATAGAACAAATTTAATAACAAGCTATAAGTAGTGTATTGTGTGTGTTAACCCCAAACTACTGGGTAAGTGTTGTAATTGATTAAGTATTTAGTTTTAATGCTACTGAGATTGTGCCTAGATACTTTTTATATTATGTGCTTAAACGCTGATCATCTTAAATTCCATTCATCATTATTCCTATATCTAAATAGAAATTCTTTTATATAATTTATGTGAATACCCTCATAAAATGATTTTATCTTTTAAAATGAAAACTTCCTTGTTTTTGAGTAATCCACATATTAATAGGCTTGATGTGTAAGTTTATAACTATGCCTGTACTGCCTCATCTCGACCGCTGCTTTTAATCACTACTATACCTGTGCTTAGCTGTAGATAGCTTCGGTTGATATGACGCAGTCAGGTGCTCACCCGGGCAGAATGTAAAATGTCTGGTTTGACATTTCCAGGGTTCTAGCAGCATACTGCAACTCCACTATTCCTGTGCTGCCATACTATACCTCATCATCATCATCATCAGTGTCTACGGCTTCGAGATACTGCAGCAGCAGGACTTCAACCGGCGCCGCTTGCATCGCCAGCTGCCAGGATAGTGGTGTTTCTAATATATGCCAAGTTAATTCAGTGTGCGAACCCGACTGAGGACTACTATTAAATAACTTTCATTTAATAACGGCCTTTTCCTTCAATTCTCTTATAGAATAAGAAAAAAACGTTACAGTGGCGCCCAATAAATAGCAACACACTGAGTTATCTTGGCTAAAGTGGCGTTCTTGGTGTGGCTTAGTTTATTTTGTATGCTGTTTTATAAATTAAATTAACTGTGTTAATTCAATAGGTGTACAATATTGTTATAGAACATAAACTTTCATTGCCTTCCAAAATATTAGTACATATTTTCAATTCAAATATTGCAGATTATAATTAATCTTTAATTGTTCACCTATTGATGCATTTTATTAGCAAACCATTAATTGATTTTGCTTGTATATTGGTTGAACTTAAATCAAGTAGTTAACTATAGAATTTTTGTAAAATTTACAACTCTTACCCAGATTAGTTAATTATAAAAATGTCTTACCCTATAAAATTTTTATCGTTACAAAAATATGAGTTAGAATATGAGGTGGCTGTTCGTGGTATAAAACCAGGCGAATCGGTTCAAGAGCTGCGTAGGCAAATCATGGAGATATCTAAGGAGTTACCTTCCGAAGATATTCTAGAATCCTATCTTGACCCTATTGATGATATTAAGGGCGTTAAAGATTCTTTAAATAAAGCCCAAACTAATATGCAGGTTCTTAAAACTAGATTTGACAAAAGTTTGTTCCTTAGGACCGAGAATCTCTTAAATCACATATACCATAGAATAAATAGAATAAGTGCTACTCCAGAAACTACGGATATATTTAAATCTAGCTGTGCAAACTTTAATTTACTTTATAAAGAGGTTCAATCTATTAAACCTCAAATATCTAATACCTCTTCGGACAAAACGGATTCCACGACGTTGTCGGTAACTTGTGAACGAAATATATCATCGGAATTAAGCAAACTGAAATATTCAGGAAAAACTTGCGTTCGGGCATTCATTCAGAAAGTCGAAGAGTTCGTGGTTTCTAGAGGATTAACATATGATAAAATACTATCGTTCGCGTTTGAAATTTTCACTGATGATGCTTTACATTGGTATCGCTGTATTAAAGATAATGTTAATTCTTGGCCTGATTTGGTGCAACTTCTGAAAGAGGACTTTAGTTCTAAAGATTATGACTATCGACTTGTAGCGGAAATTCGTTCACGGACCCAGGGTGAAGATGAGAACATTACGATCTACTTAGCTATTATGCACGGAATGTTTTCAAGACTAGGAAAGGTCATGAGTGAAGATGATAAACTCGAAATCTTGCTTCACAACATTCGACCTTGCTACGCTAGTACTTTAGCTTCCGCTAGTGATATAAAAACTATAGATAAATTAAAATTACTTTGTCGAAATTATGAAAATATACAATCTCGTTTAACACAATTTCGTGAACCACCTAAGGTTACTTCTGACACTATTGCTCCTGATTTCGCCTATAAATTCTATACTAAGCCGAGTACTTCTAATAATTTTAGACCTGGTACCTTTAATAAAAATTACAATAATAACTCTAACAAATTCTTACCTGTTTCTGCCGTTTCAACCGAGAATTCAAAAGTCACTGAGCGTACGTTTTGTCCAAGATGTCGATCTGAAACCCACTCTCTAGGCCAATGCACAAAACCGCGTTTCCTCATTTGTTTCAAGTGCGGGAAAAAGGATGTGCGATTTCCTGAGTGTCCTGATTGTAACAAAGAGTCAAAAAACTAGTTTTAACGGATCGTCGAGATGGTGTCACAAGTAATTATACTCGCAATCAAGAATGGCAAGACTGGCTAAACTTTATATCTAATTTCTTTACTTGTTACTCACTCTCTTCAATCCGTTACAAAGGAACTAAATTCTCTAGACCATACGCCACAGTTGCAATCAACGACAAAGATATATTGGGTTTACTTGATACAGGGTCTTCTGTATCCTTACTAGGCAACGGATATCACGAATTCCTAAAGAAAACTTCTTACATAAACTCCTGTGATGACAAAATTAAATTCGTTGCTGCTGGAGGACAAAAACTTCAGGCTATCGGTTCACTAAACTTACCTGTCACCTTCCAAAACCAGTCTCATGTTATTCACTTCTTTATTGTGCCAGAGTTGCAAAATGCTCTTATACTTGGTATGGATTTTTGGAATGCGTTCAATATTTTTCCTAAAAATCTAGGTTCTATACAATTTCTAAAATCTTCTCAGGCTTCTTCTGCCGATCTAGTGGTGGATGGTGAACATGTTTGCCCCTATGATCACTTAAATAATGATCAGAAACAGACAGCAGATGAGATCATTTCCCTATTTAAAACAATATCATATGAAGAAAAAGGGTTAGGTAGAACCTCTCTGATAACTCATTCAATTGACACTGGGAATGCTGCTCCCATTCGTCAAAGGTATTACCGGATGTCCCCAGTTAAACAAAGTATTCTCATAAAACAAGTAGATGAAATGTTGAGAGAGGACGTTATTGAACCGTGTGAAAGTCCTTGGTCGTCTCCAGTCTTACTTACTCCCAAAAAGAACGGTGAACTTAGATTCTGTTTAGATAGCAGAAAACTAAATTCTGTGACCAAAAAAGATGCCTACAGTCTACCTTACATTTCGGATATTTTGGATAATCTGCGAGACGCAAAATACCTATCCAGCCTTGACTTATCTAAGAGTTTTTGGCAGATTTTTATTAGGGAAGAGGACAGAAATAAGACTGCATTCTACGTTCCAACTAAAGGAACATTTCAATTTAAGTCCATGCCGTTTGGATTGACAAATGCACCAGCCACGCAGCAAAGGTTAGTTGATGCTCTTTTTTATGGTCCGGAATTTGAACATAAGGTTTTCGTTTTTGTCGATGATATCATCATCATCTCTTCTACTTTCTCTGAACACATTTCTCTATTAAATCGTGTCCTTGAAAAGCTTAATTTTGCCAATCTTACGATAAATTTTGAAAAAAGCCAGTTTTTTAGAAAACAACTTAACTATCTCGGTTATGTAGTTGATTCTCATGGACTGCATGCCGATCCTGCAAAAATTGAAGCCGTTATGAACTACAAAAGGCCGGAAAATAGGAAAGATGTACGCCGATTTTTAGGTATTGCTTCTTGGTATCGTAGGTTCATACCAAACTTCAGTACCCTAGCCTCCCCTCTAAATAAACTTACCTCACAGGGGAAACGAGCTCCGCCCTTTTGTTGGACACCAGAAGCTGAAAATGCGTTCGAACAACTAAAAAAATGTCTCGTAACTGCCCCCGTACTCGCATGTCCAGATTACTCTAAGCCATTTGAAGTCCATACAGACGCAAGCGATTTTGGAATTGGTGCTGTACTTACACAAACGTTAGACAGCAAAGAGAAGGTTGTAGCGTATATGAGTAAATCATTAAGTAACCAAGAAAAAAATTACAGTGCAACTGAGAGAGAGGCCCTAGCTGTCCTTACTGCCATCGAACATTGGCGGTGTTATTTAGAAAATGGACTCAAATTTATTGTTTACACAGACCATGCGTCGCTGAAATGGTTCCTTAACTTGAACAACCCCACAGGACGTTTAGCTCGCTGGAGTGTTCGTCTATCTGCATATAATTTTGAAATCCGACACCGACGCGGTGCCGATAATGTCGTTCCCGACAGTCTTTCGCGTTCTGTTCCAATCTCAGCTACTGACGTAAACATTAGTTCACAAATTCCTAACACTAACGATTCTTGGTTTCTTGAAATTTACAAAGGCTGCCTAAATTCTCCTACTTCTTATTTAAATTACAGAATAGATAGTAGTGTACTGTACCGTCATGTGAAAACTCTAAATCCTCTTACACGTGAATTTGAGTGGAAGGAAGTAGTGCCCTTAGAATTTCGTAAAGAAATAATAGCCAAGAATCATTCTGAGCCCATTTCTGGTCATTTCGGTATATTTAAGACGCATAAAAGAATAAGTTTGAATTATTACTGGCCAGGGATGCACAGTGATGTCAGCAAATTTGTTTTAAATTGTGACATTTGCAATGCCTATAAATATCCTACGCACCCACCACTAGGCACTATGGGTAAACCTAAAGAATGCTCTAGACCCTTTCAAATGATTAGCATGGACCTCGTAGGCCCACTTCCGGTCTCTCGTAAACAAAATACTTTTATATTTGTAGTTACGTGCTGTTTTTCTAAATACACTCTCCTTTTTCCAATTAGGCGTGCTACTGCGGAAATTATTGCGCGCATTTTGGAAGATAATGTTTTTCTCGTCCATGGGATTCCACGCACGGTTCTAATGGATAATGGTAAACAGTTTATTAGTAACATATTGAAAAATATTCTAAACCATTATAAAATCCCAGATATTCGCTTCACGCCTAAATATACTCCACAAGTAAACTTGGTTGAACGCTATAACAAAACAATAATGATAGCTGTTGCGTCCTTTGTGGAAAGTGATCACCGAACTTGGGATACTAACTTGCCAAAAATTCAGTTCGCGTTAAATAGCTCAGTTAATGAAGTAACAGGTTTCACACCAGCTCTTTTGGTATTTGGTAGAGAATTAGTCAGCTGCGGTTCACACTATTCAAATGCAGAGTTTTCGGAAGACATAGTGTTTGCACCACGCGACGAGTATGCTGAGAATCTCGGTGTATTGCGAAAAATTTTCGAAAAAGTTCAGTGTGAGTTACTAAAGGCTCATTCTAGAAGTTGTACCAATTACAACTTACGACGTAGAAACGCTGAATTTAAAGTAGGTGACATAGTGTGGAAACGGACGTACTATCAGAGTGATAAAGATAATCGTTTCGCCAAAAAGCTGGCTCCAAAGTTCGTCAAATGTCGAATAATTTCTAAAAGGTCCCCCTTAGTCTACGACCTCGAAGACGATTCTGGTAATAATTTAGGGACGTGGCATATAAAAGATCTTAAACTTAAATAACCATGTAATTGTTTTTAGCGGATTTTATAAGGAAAAATCCTATCCTAAAAAGGGGGGTATGTGACACTGCCTTCTCTAATACGGTAATAATATAAAATAAAATAACTAAAATACTAAAATAACTAACCATAAACCCGGGCATTTTAGACACCTGCTAGACTGCAACATACAGTTTTGCAGTCTAGCTGCAGCATTCCAATGCTTTTGTTCGGACGATCGCCACCTCAGTCGTGCATTGACCATAGCATTGACTGCGTTGCGGACGCTCTGACCTCGCTAATTGCATTTACTTACTTAGTAAAGAAAAATAAAGAATATCTGCTCTCTTAAAAATACTATAATTCTATTCTAATAGAACAAATTTAATAACAAGCTATAAGTAGTGTATTGTGTGTGTTAACCCCAAACTACTGGGTAAGTGTTGTAATTGATTAAGTATTTAGTTTTAATGCTACTGAGATTGTGCCTAGATACTTTTTATATTATGTGCTTAAACGCTGATCATCTTAAATTCCATTCATCATTATTCCTATATCTAAATAGAAATTCTTTTATATAATTTATGTGAATACCCTCATAAAATGATTTTATCTTTTAAAATGAAAACTTCCTTGTTTTTGAGTAATCCACATATTAATAGGCTTGATGTGTAAGTTTATAACTATGCCTGTACTGCCTCATCTCGACCGCTGCTTTTAATCACTACTATACCTGTGCTTAGCTGTAGATAGCTTCGGTTGATATGACGCAGTCAGGTGCTCACCCGGGCAGAATGTAAAATGTCTGGTTTGACATTTCCAGGGTTCTAGCAGCATACTGCAACTCCACTATTCCTGTGCTGCCATACTATACCTCATCATCATCATCATCAGTGTCTACGGCTTCGAGATACTGCAGCAGCAGGACTTCAACCGGCGCCGCTTGCATCGCCAGCTGCCAGGATAGTGGTGTTTCTAATATATGCCAAGTTAATTCAGTGTGCGAACCCGACTGAGGACTACTATTAAATAACTTTCATTTAATAACGGCCTTTTCCTTCAATTCTCTTATAGAATAAGAAAAAAACGTTACACTGGTATGATTCCAATTTATCTTTACAATATTAATGTTTGTAGCTATTTGAGATGACGGTTATTACGACCAGGAAAAGGGTTTTAAAGCAAGACACGATTACATCTTGAGTGACAATTTATTGACAAATAGAAATCTATACTAATATTATAAAGAGGAAACCTTTGTATTTTTGTATGTTTGTATTGAATAGGCTCAAAAACTACTGGACCGATTTCAAAATTTCTTTTACCATTACTTAGAAGGATTCTTCCGAATCCGTATTTTTTTTATTTTTTTTTATAAGTGCCTAAACCCGCGTTTGACCTCAATCTCACCTGATGGTAAGTGACGATGAGGTCGAAGATGAAAGCACACGGGTTTAGGAAGGAACTGGCTCTTTATACAATATTGCCGGAACACATTACCGCCGGAGCGGTAACATTTGGCGGCAGACTTAATATAAAGGGTGGTCGCTAGCCAGGCGGACCCAGAAGGGATCCTACACATGTTTATCCCGAAAATCCCGCGGGAATCGAAATTGCGCGGGTAAAACCGCGCGCAACAGCTAGTAGTTTATATACTTAAATCTACGTGTATACCTATAATTAACTTTATTAGCAATATTTTATCTTATCTAAAATGTAGTAAGTATCTATTAAATGTGCACTGGTCAACATGTTTTTATCAAGCACGTTTAATAGATATTAATATATTCAATCTGTGTGGGTCACGTCTGAGGACGCCACAACGGTATTCGTAGTAAGCTCTTAATTACATTAGTTTCTAATCGACCTCTAAAATTAAACATGCTCCATTAGTTTCGAGTCTCCGTAAACTATTACAAAAAATAGACATTTATGTCTTTCGAAGTAATTAACATCGTATTAGCAGTAGTTTACTCTACACTAGATAGACACGTAGATAAAACATGGTCTGAAAAATCATAAAATGTTTAAAGTAACTAAATGAAAATAATGTGTTAAATAAAATTAACCGACCAGGACACGAACCTGGGACTTGTCGTTTGCCGGACGAGTGCTCTCCCACTGAGCTACCGGGGCCTGGCGGTACGCCTCGAAATTACTTAACACATTTTTTTTTGTTTTTACGTTATATTGCTAACGTAGCTCCATCTAAAACCACCCGAGACCAATTTCTTTACAGAAATTGTGAATCCCAGTTAAAGTGAAGCATTGCAATGTTTAATAATATTTTAAAGTTTTTGCATTTAAAATGCTTCATTACTCTTAAATAAATGAAAAAATGTGTTAAAAAATTACCCGACCAGAACACACATTTTATTTGACATATTTTTTCATTTATTTAAAAGTAATTAAGCATTTTTAAATGCAAAAACTTTAAAATATTATTAATATGTTTAAAGTGAATATGAATAATATGTAATAAATATGAATATTAAGATTATACAGGAAAACTTAAGTGTTTCTTTAGATACTGTTTCTGTGTCTACAAGCGTAGCTTTCAAGTTTGACACAAAGTGTCTTGAGTTTAAGGTACCATCGAACCAACTGAATAATGACCCATTTTGGTGAAAATTCGTTTGAAAATTTCAAACTTGTTTTGTATTTGTTTTTGTTGTTTTTTTTGTATTTACCAAAATGAGGTTGTTGTAAGTCATGATTCTGTTGGTTCGATAGCACCTACTGTAATCATTACATATACTCTGATATTTTTATGTACAGCATCCCATGTCGGTGATAGTTTTCAACCATCTTTCTTATGAAATTAGAATGTATGTAATGAGTACAGTCTGCAACAGAAATATGTATACCACCCAGTCTCCGGCACACATACAATTTGCATGCATAATACATGTGTCTGTGGTTCTGTGTTTGAGTCCCAGCTGGGCCAAAAACACAAGACACTCAGAACATCCCCATATAATCTTAATTTAAGTAACTCTAACTCATTTTAAAACATTAATCTGTAAAAGAATAATCTGTATTGATGAATCCTTTTATTGAATCAAACCAACTTAGATGTCCACATTTCTTATATTTCAATTTTACAAGCAAGAATATTATAAGTAAGTACTAATTTACACATTTACATTTTAAATTGTTGGCGATGACGCGGTGAAGTGCGGCTTGATTGGGTCGAAGCGCAATGGAAAAGAGCTGCTCCGGCGCGTCGGTGATTATATAACAGGGGCGCGGGGAGTGCGGGCGGTGCTGTCGCGATGCTCGAATAATGATCCCGAATTTCCGGCCGTCGTGTTTATTTGGCGTAAACATCCTCCGGGGCGTTGAAAGCCTGCTTTCAAGTTCTTCTTCAAGCAGAAGGCAAATGCGGTTCAGCGCTCGTCTGATGGTTCCTCTCTGTGTGCGTATATCGGCGACTCTAGGCACACCATCAGCTCCAGGGTACAAATTGACTATGCGGCCTAGTGCCCATGACATTGGAGGCAGGCCTACTTCTTGGACCAGCACGAGGTTTCCAAGCTTTAAATCCAATTTTCTGCTTTTCCATTTGTATCGGTGCTGAAGTTCTGTGATGTACTCCGCTTGGCATCTTTTTCAGAAGCTTTGTTTCAATTGTTCAAGGAGCTTGAAGCGATTCAGCCTTCCTGGATTATCCTGAAGTAAGTCCGGACCAGGTATGGATGTCAGCGACCTGCCAAGGAGAAAGTGTGTGAGCGCTGTGGTATCATTAGGAGAGGAAAAAGAAGGGGGGAGAGGGGTCGACTATTTAGGATGGCCGCAACCTGAACAAATAGTGAGGAAAGCTCCTCAAAAGTTAAGTGTGCATTGCCCATAATCCTTTTTATATGGATGGCAGATTAAATGCCAGCCTCTGTATAGCCATAGTAGTTAGGAGCGTAAGCAAGTCAAAACAAAAAAGGTAACATCCTGATCAGATGCAAACTCCAATACAGGTGCAGAATGTTTAATAAAAAATACTATGTTTCAAAACCAAAAACATACTTAGGCTTACTCCTACATAAAAAATCTAAGAGGCAATCTAGCAGAAGGCATAATATATAATATGTTCTAAGTGAACAAACTCAAGAGGCAAGTTACAAAATAAAATAAAAATGGTTGAGCCGTGCATTGTGCCAAGTTGCAACCCCCGTGACAGTGAGCTCAGACATATTGTATAATTGCTATAATAAGACCTGCATGTAAGAGGCGATTGTGTGTATGTGTGAATATGAGCTATGTAAAATAGTGTTGTGAGTAAGTGATCACACATAACCTCCCCCCTGCTCTCAAGAGTCACTTGAGAGGCTATAAATGAAGATAGATACTAGGCTTCAGTCATCATAATATAAGTTTAAACTGATAGTTGATTTGTGAATTAAAGTATATGATTTACTATGTGACAATGCATTTATTTAATATTGTTATCTCATTTTGAGTGAACTGTATGTGTTCCTATGAGAATAAAAGAGAATTTATGTTACAGAATAATTCTGTTCTGCTAAATTATTTTCATTAAATTTTTGTTTGAATTTGTGTCTATATTTATTTGTGTCTGTAAGAATTTTATGTTCAGAATTGTGTCGAGATTTATTTAATCTATAGTTATTGTGAAATTTGTTTAATTTTAATTGGAAATTATCCTTAGATTTATTTAAGTTCTGAACTTGGTTGCATGGAATTGAACCAGTAATCAAACAACCCAGCTTTGTGTTTTGAAGTCCCTCTGCACCATCCCTATGGTCTGCCTGACCCAAAGAAGAGGAAGGTGGGGGTGTGTTTTGTGTTGTTTGTGAATTATGTTTGTGTTGTTTATGTTTGTGACTTGTTTGTTTATGTAATAAGGTGTTGTGTCGCCTCTTACATACCTTGCAACTGCCATATAAGTGACATTTGGAAATGATGTGGCCTGAGCGCAGGCAGTTCTGACACAGTTTATTGTTTTTAACATGTGCCCATCTTTCTTCTATGCCTAGGGCCATGAACACCCTGCATTTATGAAGTGGGTGCTGGCCTTGGCAAACAACGCACGACTTGCAATTGTTTACTGAAATATAAAATGATTTTATTTGATTAGAGGGTCCAGTATTGTACTTAAATTTATTTTTATGAGATTTTTCAATCGTAGTCCTAGGCGGCAAAGGCTTATCAAATTTAGATCTGAGCATGACCTCTAAAACATCAGCACGAGAGCTTAAAAAATCTTTAAAGTTAGCGAGTGAGGGAAGCTCTGATAAGCTGCCTTGATGTTCCTCCCACTTAACACGGGTTAATTGATCAAGCTTCTGGGTAGCTAAATGTATGATAAGGCTGTCCCAATATTCAGTGGGTTGACCTAAGGTCTTAAGTGCTCTTAAATTTTTAGTTATGTGGTCACCCAGGTTTCTAAGTGCCTTATCAGACTCACGCTGTATGGGAGTGATATTTAAAAGTGAATTAATATGGTAAAAAGTTAATTGCCGCTTATTATTATAGCGTTCGCAGAGCAGCTGCCAAGCACTTGAATAATTTAAATCGGAAACTTCAATATTCTGAATAATGCGGGCAGGTTCACCTTCTAAATAGGAATTTAGATAATAAAACTTATGCACTGGCTTAATACTAGGATTTTCATGAATAAGAGATGTAAATGTGTCATGAAACTCCAGCCATTTAAAGTAGGAGCCATCAAATTTGTTAATCCTAATTTGAGGGAGTTTAAAACTAATGCCATTATGGTTACCGCTGCTACAACTGGAAGCCTTGTCAACATCAAGGACATCAGGCTTTGAGAGCTCTAATATTTGCTGGGCAGTAGCAATGCTTGTCTGTAAAGCATCCTCGATAAGTTCCCTCTCTTGAAGTTCATCAGCAAGTGACTCTTCATTGAGCACCTCTATTTGAGTCTGCAGCTGCTCAAATGTGGATGTTAGTTCCAAGAACTTACTAAGTTTTAAATTAAGTTTATTAACTTCAACTTGATCGGTTAAAGGAGAATTTAAGGTGGTTAAATAATTTTTAAAGTTGGTCAGTTGACCCTTAATTGAACTGCGTTTAACCTTTAATGCAAGAAATTCTTTAGTGTCTAACACCATTTTAATTTATTTAAAAAACAACACTCAGAAAGTCTTGGAATTAACACTTATTAAATAAACAACAAAAATAAAGTTTTATTAATTGGAAAAAACGCTTACGCCCCTTGTATAAGATGCTGAAGCTGGCAGCTGGCTGTGCAGAGGCGAAGATGCAAGCAGAGTTAAGCGGGCAATGCTGGAATGCAATGAAAATTTGTGTGAGCAATTAGGCAGACCAAAAGGCAATGGCAGTGCAGAGAAGGATTTAATTTGCAAATAACACAATGGCTGAACTTATTGACTTTAAACAACAATGAACAAGAAACTTGTTATAAATATCTGTGCAATGTTTATCCAAAATGAGATTCTAATTATGAAGTGTTTGAAATTAAGAAGTAACTTGTCATGAATATGTGAAATATTAATAAACAAACTTTGAAATTGAGAAACTAAGGTTTAAAACAACAAACCCTTTATGAATATTTGTGCAATATTCTGAACTTAATCTTAAGTATAATATATTATGTTAATATTTGAAATTGAAAAGACAACCACTGTCTGAGGTGGTCAGTCCAGGAAATATGCTTTGAAAACTAAGCAATAAAAAATGTGTTGAAAAGACAACCACTGTCTGAGGTGGTCAGTCTAGGAAATATGCTTTGAAAACTAAGCAATAAAAAATGTGTAAGGACAACCACTGTCTGAGGTGGTCAGTCCATGAAAATATGCTTCAAAAGCTAGGCAAAAAATGTGTTGAAGAGACAACCACTGTCTAAGGTGGGTCTATAAAAACATTTAGGTTAAGTTAAATTGCGTGGGCAATGCAAGAGGCGGGAAGTGACGCATTTAGGAATAATGAAAAATGGAAAAAAAAGGAAAAAGGCTCACGACACTCCCCTGACAGACGCGCAATCACGTGGACGCAGTGGTGGCGTGGTTACGCCATGCGGCGGACGCTGTGGCGCTCAATAGGGCCACATGGGCCACGTGGTGGCGGCGGCGCTGACGAGAGAGGCTGCCTTGTGCAGGCAGCCAGTCAAGGGCGCCGGCAGCGACGGCGCTCGACGTGGATCGTCGACGCGGCGCCAACGGACGCTACCGGCGTCACGCTGCCGGTGGAGACTTCTGCTTCGTGGTGGCGCGGACGTGGCGCGTGGTGTGCACTTGCGCGCACGTGGTGGCGCGGACGTGGCGCGTGGTGTGCACTTGCGCGCACGTGGTGGCGCGGACCCCAAAGCACGCTTCTGCAGCGGGCGCGCCCTCCAATAGCGCACATGTGCGCACGTGGCAGCGCGGCAGTCGGCGTGGTGATCGCCCACCCGAGGGGCGCCAGTATGATGAATCCTTTTATTGAATCAAACCAACTTAGATGTCCACATTTCTTATATTTCAATTTTACAAGCAAGAATATTATAAGTAAGTACTAATTTACACATTTACATTTTAAATTGTTGGCGATGACGCGGTGAAGTGCGGCTTGATTGGGTCGAAGCGCAATGGAAAAGAGCTGCTCCGGCGCGTCGGTGATTATATAACAGGGGCGCGGGGAGTGCGGGCGGTGCTGTCGCGATGCTCGAATAATGATCCCGAATTTCCGGCCGTCGTGTTTATTTGGCGTAAACAGTATTATTAATACAGATTATTCTTTTATAATATATTATTCTAATTACTAAATTATATTCTTTCCCTTTTCAGTCCGAGCAGTCTCCTACACAGGTTGCAAACCAGATAAAATTTGTGCGGTACTTCCCAAGATTAGCGCCAACGTACAGACATACACTAATCTCTTAAAATAAACTACAAATAAATCTATCTCTTTAAATTCAAATACGACGAACTAGGTACATAAAATCTACAATGAAAGACATTAACAATATTCGACATTTGTTTGCGATCTGCAGAAACAATAAAACAGCGACTACGGACGAATTACAATGACACAAAGGCTCTGATAGACACGCAGCGGCTGTTCCGAACAAAAACAAATTGTAATGCTGGTCACGCGCCGCGCTCCGAAATGACCGATAACCGAACGGTCGTAGCTGGTTGAGCTACGAACAGACTACGGAGGGTAAGCTACGAACTGACTACGATGGCATGGTTATGTCTACGAACGCAATACCGATGAGATTTTTTTTTTATAAAATGAACTTATATTGTAGTAAAGTTATTAACGAATGCCCTAATTTGCTGCTTAAGATCGGCTTAAATAGCCCTGCTGTATAAGCTTGTCCTAAAAAGAGTTCACTTTCCAACGTGCAGCCAAATATCACCAAATCGGGAGTAACATGTACGATAAGTTAGTTCCTTTTAAACAAAACCTATGTGTTTTTATCCTCAATCATGTCTTGACTTCCAGTTGACATTGTCAGTTGGTATTGACGTGTCACGCGGTACAACCTCAATTGCAGCATTTGTGGAAAAGTACATTTTTATTTTATACACAATGTTAGCATGCATTTTTATTTTGAATGCAAATTATTTTTTTCTTTTTGTTTAAATTTGTGTCAAATTAAATCAGTACACTCACACTATTTATACTACAAATTATAACCGTGTCACAGTACAGATATCTACAATAATTCAACTTTATACAAACGGACGAAACGCGAACTCGATCTCGGCATGCGGCAAAGCGCGAGTGTTTGCATGCCGAAACAATTGTTGATTGAGTTTTACGTTAATATGCGGCACAGACTAATAAGGAGAATATGCGGATAGTTTATACTATAAAATATAATAATACATCTTTTCGTGCGTCTCAGTCGAGGCGCAAGTATTTTTCGATCGCCAATTTATAAGACCGATTTGTTATTCAAACGTAAACATGGTTTTTTGACACAAAACGTATTTTTGTTCAACACTTTCTATTAAATTTACAAAGTATTTTTTTTTAACTACAAATAAGTCAGACTCTAATTTGGTATCCTTGTATCACTAGAGTTCATGTTTAAATAACTCTTGAGTATCTTTTACTAAATAATAAAGGTTTGTACTACTTACAATACTCAACTAATTTATTAGGTTGCAAGCTAGTCTTTTATAAATAACACTGCCACAACAAAATTCTCTCCCTGAACTTTGTACTCCATGTTTGTTCTTCTTACTTAACTTATCTTGAGATCAAAGGGATGTTCAGTCATTGGTGAAATATCCGTATAATCGTATAACCTACTCTGCATGAACAATCGTGTTGCCACAGCACGACTTATGGTCGGCATGATGGGCTAACTTTGAAGAACTTCCACACGAACTTAGGTCTCAGTGTTTAAGATCGATGGATATTTACCGTTCAACATCGAACAAACAACTACAACTATCAAGGAAACTGAGATAAAATATCGATTGAGGTCGTTAAGAGAAAATAGTTCCAAGGACTTGCTGAATAAAGGCTACTTTCATTTGCAGTTGTACAAGGTATATTTCTGTTGGGATCTTTGTTGGGTTTATCAACAAAGAGATTGCAGGGTTTGTGTTAGTCTATATTTTTAAAACATACGAACGTTTTTACGGTTGAACGATGTTTACTGTTTATACCTATTATGTAATAAAAAACCTTAGAAAAGGGCTCATTTCAGTTACAGTTCTGGTACTTTTAAGTGTCAAGTGTATAGGTATATACTCATGTTCACTTTTCACCAGCTATCATGGAGAACGGCACTGAGACGTGGTCGCTAACTATGGGCCTTATAAACAAGCTTAGAGTCGCTCAGCGGGCAATGGAAAGGGCTATGCTCGGAGTTTCCCTGCGGGATCGAATCAGGAATGAGGAGATTCGCAGGCAAACCAAAGTCACCGACATAGCCAGATGGATTGCAGAGCTGATGTGGCAATGGGCAGGGCACATAGCTCGCAGAACAGATGGCCGGTAGGGCAGAAAAGTTCTCGAGTGGCGGCCTCGTACCGAGAAACGCAGCGTAGGCAGGCCCCCGCACGATGGACCGACGACCTGGTCAAAGTCGCCGGTAAACGCTGGATGAGGGCGGCGCGGGACCGAGCGACGTGGAAGACCTTGGGGGAGGCCTATGTCCAGCTATGTCCTACAGGCTTTGGATGATGATGATTATGATCATGGATAACAAACGTGCCATCCTTCTTATGTGGACAGAATGCAAACAATTTTCATAAAAAAAACATTGTATAAATCATAAATCAAAACTTTTTTAAGTATCAATTGTATCTAGCAAGTAAAGTAAAAACATAGAATGTGCCAGCTGCTTCTCTTCCCGGGAATACTGTTAAAGTCAGTTAAGGGACAGAGGTTTTATTGGCGTTCTTGTGGGCGATAGGCTGACCCCCTGTCACTGCAATAGCCTCTCTCCATCATTATAATACCTCCTTTGTCAAACGTGACATCAGATGGTCTTATAACCTCTGGTGTTCTGCCTACCCCATAAGAGATACAGGCGTGAAGTTATGTATGTATGTAAAATGCGATTATAAAAGTCGTTAATTGAAGTTAATTATCCTTTTCTAACAAAAGAGTACCCAAGCATGTATCCCACATATTACACGCTACCAGCAAACCAGGTACAACTTGTCTTAGGTGTTAACCCACTCGTTAAAAGCTCGTTAACACGTATTGCGACGCGGCAGTGTGCCAACCGGTTAATAGACCCGGTGAAGAAAATACCCCGACACGAAGCAACGCTCGTTCTGAAACTAAATTAACTGACCGGGTTATTTAAAAAAACATTTCAGTCTCAAAATAAATATTAATTAGGCAAATATTCACAGCACCATCAAACCCTAACATAGGCACTACCTACTTATATATTTAGACAGCAGATAAACATACTTATACGGTTTGCAATTTTTTCAACCGACTTCCAAAAAAGGACGGAGGTCCTCAAGGTTTTTTTTTGTGTCTTTGTTACACGATATTTCAGTCACGACTTTAAATTGTGCGAAGTTACCTAGTACCTAAAAAGGACTACCTGTTATATAATATCTGAAGAATGAAGCGACGAAATATAATTCATAGTTGGTCCCATATAAGTATCATTTAAATCGGTTGAGTGCTTCATACAAAATTTCAAATTTTCGAAACAATATGTAGAATTTCGGAGAATGTTTACCTGTATGACATTCTAAGTCGGCCAAAGTTTCATGTAAACATTTGCCGAAATCATACACATTTTTTTTTTAAATTGAAATTTTCAATGAAGTAGGTACTCAACCGATTTCGATAAAATGTTTATGGGACCAACTATGATATATCCTTTATCATGAATAAGAATTTTCAAAATCGATTCATAATTGCCCGAAATATCAACATACAGACGAATTGAGAACCTCCTCCTTTTTTGGAAGCTTTTATTTTTCTCCATAATTGTAAGGTATTTACAAACTATCCAAATTAGTTCTAAGAAATCAAGCGGGTTATCTTCATTTTCATCTTCCATTCGATCCATTACTGGGCACCCTGTATATTATCTTAAAGTCTTTATCATTTTATCTGTTTTGTACTAAAAATATTGAAACATTTTGTGCTTGGCTTAAAAGACCCCGTGAAAATAGTCCAACACGAACGTTGCCCATTCAGAAACTAAATATACTGACCGAGTTTCTAGGAACCGAAATAAAGTTCATCACTGGAACGGCTGAGTTATTAATGAGGGTTTTAGCTGTTTCAGTTACTAGGAATTTGCTTATGTTGATTTAATTTAACTTGTTTACTATTAATGGTATTAAATTGACTTTACTTGCGTAATTTAGGATTCCGGTAAAAAATCTTATATATTTAATCATTGAGTTGTTATTGTTTGTTAGTACATAGTCACTCAATGTACCTATATAATAGTACAGTCAGCATGAAAAGTTGACGAACACATTGAAATTTTCAAAGTCACGTTTCACCATATTTTGCCGAAATAACGAATTATATTGAATTATATAATAACATCCATTTAATAGTGGAAAAGTACTATTATTTTTGAGGTTTCTAATGTGATGTCGTAAATAATTAAATTTTTTCCGCTTACATTGTAAACGCAGGCTGAACCCTACGAGTTTTATCAAAATATTATACTAAGTATTGTACACATTGAAAAGGTCTACAGAAAAGTCCGTGATGGTATATGTCTATCTCTTATGGATAACCCACAATAACGTTTTTTTGTCATTTACTTTTACGACAAATAATGGCTAATTATCGAAGCGATTTTAACCAATACAGCATTAATCCTTAACCAATTAAATACCTTGAATACATTGTTCATTTAATATAGATCTATATGGCCCTTTACACCGTATGATTTAAGTGAATATTTTCGAAGATATTACAGATTTAAAAATTGCGGGACGTAGCGTTTGCGGCGGTATCGGCCGGCCGCCCGGTGCGGCAAGAGCGTGCCTATAAATCTGAGACTTATAGGAAATCTGCCTATAAGTCTGAGGCCGCGGTTTTCCCTATAGCAGTTTGAATTTAGCAGCGATCGGACGCGTTTATTATAAAAATAGGCTATATATTTTATACCCGTGCGAAGCCGGAGCGGGCCGCTATGTTTTTATATACAACGTTCACAGTTTTTCTGTAGTGTATTTAGTATCAGCATTGCACCCGTGCGAAGCCGGGGCGGGTCGCTAGTTATTATAACAATACATAGAAGTTAGTCTATATTAGTCGTTATTTGGGACAATATGGTGAAAAGTGACTTTGAAAATATCAAAGTGTTCATCAACATTTGATGCTGACTGTACCATCAAGAGTTGGGCCGTCATAGGCAAAAATATATTTTTTAACACAGTTTGCAGTTTTAAAGAGTTTAACGTTTTAAACACGCAAACAAACAAACTCTTCAGCTTTGATTGGTGTACATAATATACCTATTGGTTAAATAATTATTTAAATCGAATGAGTAGACTTGAAGATTACCTCCTACGATTACCAAAAAAACACAAATATTATGATTAATATTCTGTTAATTCAAAAAACCTTATTGAGTTCCTTAAACACTTCTTCACTACACAATAGATTTAAAACAAATACCTCATTGTAAACAAAATACCGATATTAATAATAAAAAAATGTTACAAAAGATAAATTTAGGTACTATTTATTCATGGTGAAAAAGTGTTAAAATCGCAAAATGGCTGATCCCAAAACCTTATTTAAATCAAGTTGATGTTGCACTGCATTTCCGAGCTTTTAATTGAAAGAGCTGTACTCGGTCTTTTTCAAGGAACGTTGTGCTTCTCTAATTAAAATACTTGAAGAATAGTACTCCATTGAAAAGTAGCGGCGCGAGAAACCAACCGCGTTTAATTAACTTCCATACGTAACAAATAAAACCGACTCTGCTTGAAAAAATAGGTTTCAACTGTATAATCCTGAAAAATGATTTAACTCAAAAACGATAAATTTTTGGAGGGGTGGTTTTAGAGACAAAATGGTTTGTTCTGACCTACTCTCTAATCTCAACGGATGCGGGTCTAATTAAAAGTAACCCAGTATATGCTTAAGTTCCATTTTAAGCCCTACCAATAAATTATTAATGTACAACTTACTTTGTCTGTATATTACGCTTATATTCTGAAACTTTTGTTGAAATGTTATGACTAGAGCTTGCAAAAGGACACAGGCTACCACATCTTAAAATAAAAAACAAAATAAAAATTTTGAAAAACCCACGACGCGACGGTTAAAAAGTAATTGAAAAAGAATAAAATTATTTAAAATTCCCCGACTGAAATGATTTATGTGACGAGAGATAATTAACGTGAAAAGCTTTTTTAAAAGTTCACTCAATCTCACACAAAGTCGGTCATATTATGAACAACATACTATTCGTTTTCATAGCACTTCCCTACGCTTACCTATTCGGTTCTCGAAGATGTAGATGTCGCAATAACATAGGTATTCAACTCCCTATGAACTTTATAAGAAGAGCAAGAAAATCCGTCGAGGGCTGCCATCAATATTTTAAATTTCAATATAAAACTACAAAACGAATTCATTCAATGGCAGCCCCAGACGGATTTTCTTGCTCTTCTTATAAAGTTCATAGGGAGTTGAATACCTATGTTATTGCGACATCTACATCTTCGAGAACCGAATAGGTAAGCGTAGGGAAGTGCTATGAAAACGAATAGTATGTTGTTCATAATATGACCGACTTTGTGTGAGATTAAGTGAACTTTTAAAAAAGCTTTTCACGTTAATTATCTCTCGTCACATAAATCATTTCAGTCGGGGAATTTTAAATTATTTTATTCTTTTTCAATTACTTTTTAACCGTCGCGTCGTGGGTTTTTCAAAATTTTTATTTTGTTTTTTATTTAAAATTTTTTAAAGAGCATAATATAGGTACCATACATTACATTACACAATACCTCGTTCCTCATCAGCCCTCTAATGTCCCCACCACCGCTGGAAAACCCATGTTGTTTATTTAAATACATAGTGAAGTATTATAATAAGTATTTACAACTCAACTTTGCTGGTGGCTCAACTTTGCTGGGGCTTTGTTGTAATGTAACTCGATATCATATTACGTAGAATCGTTTGTGCAAACCAATGTTACCATTCTTCAAAACCACTGGTCCGATTTTAATGCGGTTTTCAGTGATGGCTTTATGTTTACTGCAGTGCCCCCTGATGAGTTGTTACCCGCATTAAAATCGGACCAGCGGTTTTAAAGATTAATGGTAACATGCAGCGCCCCCTGGCGAGTTGTTACAGTAACACCTATCTAAGAACATGCACCAATCAAACCCAAAGCGATCACTGAAAGCCACATTTAAATCGGACCAATGGTTTTGCAGAATTAATGGTTTTTATTACAAACAAATGTTTACTGCAGCGCCCCCTGATGAGTTGTTACCGTTAAACCTATTTAAGAACATTATACCAATCAAATCCAAAGCGATAATTGAAAACGGCATTCAAATCGGACCAATGGTTTGTGATGAAGCCGCAGGGTTTCGAGGAAGAAAAACTTCTGGAGATCTTCAACTTTTGTTTATTTTAACTTTACAAACAAGAATATTATAAATACTATTTTTACATTTTGGATTGTTACTTATACAAATGACGTGCGCTCTGTGTCGAAGCGCATTGGAAGAGAGCTGCTCCGGCGCGTCGGTGATTATATACCAGGGGCGCGGGGAGTGCGGGCGGTGCTGTCGCGATGCTCGAATAATGATGCCGAATTTCCGGCCGTCGTGTTTATTTGGCGTAAACAGTTTGCAAACAAATATTTACTGCAGCGCCCCCTGGTGAGTTGTTACCGTAACACCTATCTCAGAACATGCGCTAATCAAATCCAAAGCGATCACTGAAAACAGCATTTAAATCGGACCAATGGTTTTGCAGATAAACGGTAACATTGGCTTTTACAAACAAATGTTTACTGCAGCGCCCCCTGGTGAGTTGTTACCGCGACACCTATCTAAGAACATGCATCAATCAAATCCAAAGCGATTACTGAAAACTGCATTAAAATCGGACCAGTGGTTCTGGAGATAAATGGTAACATTGGCTTTTACAAACAAATGTTTACTGCAGCGCCCCCTGGTAAGTTGTTACCGCAACAACTATCTAAGAACATGCACCAAGCAAATCCAAAGCGATTACTGAAAACCGCATTAAAATCGGACCAGTGGTTCTGGAGATAAATGGTAACATTGGTTTGCACAAATACCCTCTCACCCCAAACGCATATACCGTCTCCGTTCCGTCGTGGGTAAAAAGGTTTGACGATGTTTTATCAACTGAAAAACTGAAATACATTTTAACCCAATATCCGTCAGATTTCAATCAGGATTTAAGCTGGTGAAACCAAAGAAAACAGCTAGAATAAAATATGTTTTTCAGCATCAGATTATTAAGGTGTATTTGTTACGACTTGATAAATAGGACTGAAATTTTGCAAGTCGATAGAATAACGTTGAATTCTAACTATTCTATCTTGATTTTCTACGGAACCACAATTAACTCATATTACAGCAAAGGCGCGTAGTAAATTGATGTTATTATATACAGTAAGTAATAATGTAATGCTACCAGTTAATAGAAGCTCTGTATTAATGCGTTTAGCATCGTGACTGTGACGCCTGGCCTAATTGCAATGGGGCGCCCATATCTCACAGCTAGCGAGTAGACTTAGTTCTGCAGCGTTCGCGGTAAAGAAAATTCGCTCATTGACTGATGTTAATACGACGAAGCTGGTTAGTTTTAATTATTTTCATAGTTTAATGTCCTACGGCATCCTACTTTCGGGCAATGCCGCAGATATTGACACGATATTTACACTGCAGAAAAGGGTTATTCATGGAATGTATAAACTTGGAAATAGAGAATCTCTTCGAGAAAAGTTTTAAAAGATGGGCTTCTTGATCCTTGCATCACAATATATTCATGAAAACATTATGTATATTTATAAGAATAGTAATAAATTTCAAACTGGAAAGATAATCATGATAAAAATTACTCTGTAAAGACTAGGAACGACCATAAGTTAGCGTTTCCCAAATTAAGGCTGACTAAAAGAAGCAAATCATTTATTGGAAAGTCAATACGTATATATAACAAAGTTCCGAAGTCAATTCAATCCCTGCTATTCAATAAATTTAAATCAATCATTAAAAACACTCTATCTCGAAAAGCTTATTATAAAACTAAAGATTACTTAGATTATTAATTTTGTTTACGGCTTGGCTGTGCAGTGTGACATATGGCATAGCGGTGACTATTCCACTCACTTACTTTCTTGTCAAGATAACAGCAAGAACGTCATGCTCCCTCAGGCGGCATGGCTAGTGGTAGCGTCGGGTATCGAGTCACCCTCTTTCCTAAAATATGGTTGAGGAGAGTGATGGCTGGTGCTTGCGTTATACTTGTGGACGGGTGCTGCTAGCGGTGCCAGGTCGTTTTGCTGATGATACAATGACAGTTTTATTCCATTCTTGTTTAAGTGCTCTGGTCCCAGTTTGTCATGTTCGTGTTGTGCATCCATAGCTCAATGCACATACTATGTAAGCAATTTGATTGCGGCATGACATTGTCTCTCACAATAAGCTGTCTTGTGTTTTTTTTTTCATATCATGATCAATTTGTACTGTATGTACCTATTTGTATTAATTCGTATAATCCTGACTGAAAAAGAGTGCCAAGAGTTTTTTCCCGCCGGCTTTTTTGTCTCTTGGTCTACTGTAATATCTTATTCAATAATTATCAACACCTTGTTAAAGCTTTAGTACAAAATTGTAACGTCATTAAACGGCCTTTAGATGGTCTTATGATGAATAAAAAAAATCATTTCATTTTTCATTTTCATTAATGAAACGTCCACGGTATAGATTTTGTTCTAAGAAAAGCTCGGGATATTCGTTATCCCACAGAGTCAGTATCAAGTTACTACGAAATGAAATCCGTAATGTAATGAATCTTTTTCAATAAGCTCACAAATTCAAAATTCACAATTTCTATTGAAATTGGAATGGAGTTTTTAGTTAGTTCTGTTAGTAAACCAATTTTTTCCTAAAAACTTTATGCTAACGACAAAAGGGTCCTTTTGAATAAACTTACAGTTTATTCTGCAAGATTCTAAAACTCACTATCTTTTCTTATCTCTGACATACAGGGTGCCCCAAAAACCGACGTCGTCCTTTCGTATGCTCTTAATCCTGCTTACGATCGTTCAAAATATCGTAATACTACGTAAAAAAGCCAATTAAGGTAATATACTTATATTTTTCCCAATTCGAAAGGTGAAAATAGGCTAAATCAATATCAAAACCATGAATTTAAAAGAATAAACAATATTTTTAACTTACACTTTTAATTTCTTTTTTTTACTAGCACTATTATTCCATATTACGTAAAAAACTAACCCTTCGTGCGTGCATTTTGTATCAGAACGCAAACAGTGAAGCTACGTCCTACGTATGTATGAGATTATTATTGCTCAACCTTATAGACCGCTCGATTCCAATTTTCTAGGTTTGATTTAGAACTTTTATACAGCGTCGACTCACTCTTGGGAGATAGGTTGTTGAACCTGCATGACATGACTTCCTGGAACAACATTTTCAAAAGCTTTAAAATCTTTTTAGTTTGACCATCATGTTTAATGTTTGGTACTCTATTCAATTAAAATAGACTGTCAAAGCTATATGTCTCAGCAGAAAAAGCAATAGAATGAAAAAGGTTAGTATTATCATCTACTTATTATACTAATATGCAAATTATATTAAATCTGTAGGATTCAGTATCTACCATGACCCCATGAGCTGTTTTAACTTACTAGGTATGAAATTATGAATAAGTCTCAGTTACTTTCCTATAGAACACAAAGTCAAAGTCAAAAAATTATTTATTTGGTAGGTACCATCGAACCAACTGAATCATGGCCCATTTTGCTGAAAATTCGTTTGATACCGTCAAACTTGTAAGGCGTATCGCGTATAATGCACTTATGACTTTTTAGATACTGTATGAATTCTGTACTCATTAAATGTCAGTGTGCAATGATAACAAGTTCGTCACCAAGGAAACCTAACTTCAAGCAAATTTCGACCTAATAGCATTTAGACGATTTTCTAAAATGAGCTTGCTGTCATGGGTATCGAATTTAGTTGGTTCGATAGTGCATACATGCACTTGTTTACAATTTGAACTGAATCTAACACCCCTTCGGAAAATCGATCTGTTGAAAAAAGTGGCAATCATCTAACTACAGATTTTATCGTAATCGATTACAGGTCAGGAGCAGACGTACATAAAACATATTCTTTGACAGATTTTTACTTATTTTTCAGTAGAAAGTTCTCTTATAAAGAAAACCGTACAAGTGCAAGACGAACTCGAGGGTTGTCTACGGAAATAACTTATTTCTCATCAATCAATGTTCTCAATTCACAAGCAACATGAGTCCAAGTCAACAGGAAGTACCGAATAAGTAAAGTCAAAATATGCGATATAAACGAAGCAAAAACAACCGTATTCTGATTGCGGTGACGCAGACGTTTGATTAACTCTAAGAGATGACATAAATAATCATCAGATTATGGAAAGATCCAATACTTTCTAAGTACCCAAGTTAAAAATGGCAACGTATAATTAGCTTGATGTTAAACATAAAAAAAAGTGCCTACAAAAACTGAACACTTCAAATCGCCTAATTTGTTAGAAAATAAAATCTACGCCCCGATGAAATGGCCAATAATTTTCTGCTGTATACTTACTGTCTTCTAAAATCCCGTTATGTTGAAATCGAAAGAGCTCAAAGAGCTTTTCTTAACATATCCTTTCCTTTATATAGGGTCGCCACATAATAGTCAATAATATTTTAAAAGTAGATTAAGAATGATGAGTGGGTGGATTCAGGGGAGTGGGGGAATTCCGAAAAAAAAAAAAAATTTAACATTTTTCAATTAAAATTTTAAAATTCTTCTAATTGACCAAAATTCAAGTTTAATCTCTAGCTTTAACTACACAGCAAGTAATAAAAACGTTTCCATCTTATTGTATAATTTTTTTGTCATAAATTTTTTTGACTTTGACTTTGACTTTCGTATTTACTTAGTTTGAGAATCGGAACAGATAAAACCTTCACATCACTTTAATTATTAATTTATATGTTCATAGACACAAGTATATCTCGTGACAAGCTTTATGTCATATAAATTGTGTAAACTGTGAAATGACGTTACAAGTTTACAGTAAAAGTTTTGGTGTAAAAGTTTATTTTTTTCTTTTAAGAGCATTAAAATAAAAGCTTGTTTTTAAAAGGTTTTTTTAATTAAATTTATATACATAATGCACCCAGTATGCCATTTATTTCCAGAACCTTTTGTAAATTAAGAGAACGGTCAACTTGTTCCATTATGTTCAAAATGTAAAACTAAGATAGCGCAAGTAACTTAAACTCGACCCTTGAATATTGTGATAACAATGAATATCTAAACAATACCAGGCCCTGAGGGCTTTCGAAATTCAAAATAAACACAAGGACTAAGACAGTTTATTCCACAGATCACTTTACGCCAATTTGGCCTTTCAGCAACAGCTCTTTGCCAATTAGTAAGATAAATTATTCATTAAGAGCGTTATTATGAAAGTCGACACTGCTTAGTTTGAGAAATGTAAGCGAAAGTAAAGCCGTAAAAAGGTTACTGATGGAGTTCGTTCAAAAATTAAGAAAGTAAGTTAAATAGAAGAGAACAATTAAAAAGATTGAAAGCATAGAAAAACTTTGGGATCTTTTAATATAAATGTAAATGAAGATGCTTGCGCGTAAACGGTTTTATTTTGGACGTAATAATTTCAAAAATATGAAGAAAACTTAGGTTTAATTCATATCGGTTTACATGTTTAGCTTATTCCAAGTTACAAGGGGCCAAGTTGATTTATGTTTCAATGTTTTTAGCACCAATTAAGTACTGATTATCTGAAATGGCAGAACAAAATCTGAAATATTTATCTTATTTCGTGTTTGCAAAATACCTCAATTTAACAGCCATTTCAGCTTGAAAGTCTAACAAACATCCATACAATCTTAACCAAATTTTCAGAACTAAATAATAAGTAGGATCACTTTATTTACTACTTTATTAAAATAGTGCGTGTACTCACAAATATATTTCGAATAAACGACTTAATTTCTACTTTATGATAAGGACGCAAGATAAAGGTACCATTTAATTTTAAGTATACGAGTTAATCAAGATTTTATTATTTTCAGCCTAAATTAACTTATTTACTTAATTTTAAACAACAATTGTAAACTTTTACTTCAGGGCCGACGAAAAAAGATTCCGAATTGGAAAATGTTATTACTTACATTATTACATTTATCGAGTTCACGAGTTAAACTAGTTTAAATAAGTATTTCACTAAATAATTGTTTAAGAAGGAGCTTTTACTTACACGATAAGTTTCGGATATATCCCACTAGATTAGAGCTCACATGGAGTCCTTCAGGAATGAGCGCAGTCGCGGTTGCTCCTCGGAAAATAAAAGCCTCTTCATAAGCAATTGTTTATGACCCACCTTACATTTTCATTTCATTCATTGAATAAGTACAGTCATAAATAAATGAAAAATGTGATATATAAAAATTACCCGACCAGTATTCGAACCTGGGACCTCTCGTTTGCCGGACGAGTGCTCTTCCATTGAGCTACCGGGGCCTGGCGGTACGCCTCGAAATTACTTACCACATTTTTGTTTTTACGTTATATTGCTAACGTAGCTCCCATCTTATGGTATAGCTTTGCAGCTAAGACCACCCGAGACCAATTTATAATAAATCATTCGAATCCTGGTCGGGTAATTTTTATTTATCACATTTTTCATTTATTTAAGAATAATTGAGCATTTTAAATGCAGAAACTTAAAAACATTATTAAGTACAGTCATGTCTAATGGAATGCAGACATTTTCATTAGACTTTAAGCCACATTACAACCGAGTAAGTTGCGCAGAATTCATTTCATTATGAATTGTGAAAATACACATAGACTGGGAGCAAAAGAAAAACATAGAATGTACCAGCTGTTTCTCTTTCCGGACATAATGTAAAAGTTAGTTAAAAGACAGAGGTTTTATTGGCGTTTTTATAGGCGATAGGCTAACCCCTGTACCTGCAATAGTCTCTATCCATCATTATAATACCTCCAAAGTCAAACGTGACATCAGATGGTCAGATAACTTCTGGTGTTCTGCCTGCGCCATAAGAGATACAGGCGTGATGTTATGTATGTATGACTATTTTCTCATCATCACTTTCCACCAGGTGACATGGAAGACAAAGGCCATCTTCTTTATGTAAATAAAATATAATTGTATTTCACTGTCGTCGTAATGAGCACTCAACAAAACCTTTGTAATAAAACCCAAACGTGTCATATTACCCAATTTTGTCATATTACTTTAATAAAAGACATATTGAACCAGGAAATAGCTTTTTCCCTTAATAATAGAGAGAAGAATAACTGGAAAAAACAAATATTCAGAGGCTCTATGATTAAAATGGTTTATTTGTAATTTTGACATTCGCCAATATCTTTTCCGCAAATTAAACACTAACATATACTCGAAGATATGTGAAATATAATACAATAGTAGAATTAAGTAGTTAATAATACTGTCATAGTTAATTTTGTTTATAAATATACTATGACAGTAGTATACTTACACGTTTATTTAAATTAACGTAAAGATCGAATAATGCAAGTTCAAATCCAGGTCAGAGCCACAGTAGAAAAGTTAGTTCGCCAAAGTGACCTCAAACCCAGGACATCTCTCATAGTAAGTCTCATAGTAAACTTCAATCTATTCTTCAACTATTTCTTAAATTAATGAAAAGTTATATGTTTAACATATCATGTAGGTACATACGAGTTAGAATAAACATGATAAATATATTGAACATATAAAGCTTTTTCTAAATAAACTTCCACCAATCCCGAGCATTTTAATCAAACTGGACACCTTGGTAAAATAAAATTAAAAAGTGTAGATTTAAATTTAATACAAAACTGAAATACTTTAATGCTATAAAATACAATAAATTACTCTTAAATAAATAAAAATTAATTAATTGTTTGAACATTTAAAGCTAAACAGTTTTTGAAAGAGTTTGCGCTTTTCGCCACTTTTTACTTAGTCGGTAATTTAATTTAATTCATGAATAATTACTTAAGTTCAAAAAAGAAACAAACCGTTAAACGTTTACTTTGACATTATGGCAATTAAGAATATCAATTTGTTTAATTAATATTAATGATTTGATGTAAAGTGGCATCAAAATCACATTTAAATTAATAACAATATTATATGCAGTGGCACAATTTGGACATGAATATTATGCAATCACTCATAATTCAGATACACTGCGGTTTATAGTATTCTGCTTTATGTAAGTAAACATGTCATGCAGGTGTTGTTTACATGAAAAGATTCTTTTTAAACAGAATTTGAATATTATCCCTATAGAGGGTTATTTTTTAGTCAGCAGCCAAATTTTTATTTTATTCTCTTTTATACGATAAAAACTTAGCTGCATATTTATTTTAGTATCGGAGTACAAAAATAAAAATATAGCACCTCAAACTCTTTACAAATAGTCGCTTTTGATGAACACCGCTACTACGGCATTTCATTGATAATACTACGACGTAGTACTACAAGATGTTTTGTAGTAGCGCGTAGTCGTGTCTATTTTAATTCTATGAATTCATAATTTAGAGTGACCTTGCTTTGCGTACATTAGCGAACATATTAATTTCCTTCTAAAAAATACATGACATACCTTTTTTGAAAAAAATCGTTTCTATAAATGATACTTATTGTGTAAAAAAAATTGGCTGGTGACTAAACAACAACCCTGTATATACCTACATATTATGTAACAGACCTATGCGGAGAGTGTCATTTAGTTGATAATATTATTTAAGTATCTCAATAAAACTTATTATTTTTAGATATTTTATTTTTATGTTTAATTATTATAAAGTGTCCATCCAAGTGTAACATCTTTATGAGCCCTCTGCATGGCTGGGTGATGAAAAAAATTAGACCACTTTTCAGGGCGCCGAAATGGCTTCTGACAAACCCTAACGACCACTGTATCCAAGTACACAGCACCTGAGACCGACTGCTTAACGTCAATGAATGGTTGGCGGTCACCCATCATTGTACCGACCCGGCCGAGCGTTGTTTGACCTGCAAAATCGATTCATACAAACAGGAGCCCATGCGCCGCGACAACCAGGGCTTCCAATCCAATGTTTAAGCTTTTTTTATTTTATAACTAGTCAGTCCCCGCAGTTCCACCTGCATTACTCCCGTCCCCATGGGAACTCCGAGATAAAATATAGCCTATAAGCCTTCCTCGATAAATGAACTATTCAACGCAAAAATATTTTTTCAAATCGGACCAGTAATTTCTGATATTAGCTCGTTCAACCAAACAAACAAACAAACTTTTGAGTTTTATATATTAGTATAGATAATTATTGGATTCACACTTTGCTGTTATGATAATTATTGTGTTAGTCCCCTGAGGATATTTTATTCCTACTGGTATACAAATATTGGTAAAACCTTAAAATTAAATAAGCTGTTATTTTTTTATAGCCATTTCAATTTCACCACGCCATACTTGCAAACCTTAAAAAACTGTGCAAACCTTGTCTTGGCCAAAAAAAGTGGTGTATCACCCAAAGGTTGATTGCTCCTTGCATATTCATAGGTGATGAAGATTAGTTTTGCTCGCAGGTCAATCCAACCACTTCTATTGCCATCTTTATCCGTTTAGTGATAGCGCTGATTATTGTGTGTAACGTGGCAGATGTTCTTAGTTTGATGGAATCCAAAGAAGCAAAAAACGTCAACGGAAACCAAATCAAAACTGGCTCACCTCTTTTACTTGGCCCACTATACTATCACAAAAGCAGGCTACCAAAAACAAACAGCAAAAAAGTCAGTAACCACGTAGTATAATCTATGTCTTAGTTAAAAAATCCTTGTTAACTTAACCATCACTAGGTATGAGTCGTGTCCTGGGGCCTTCCGAGAGCGATTGCTAAATCCGATCAATCTGTATTGTCATTTGCTACGTAATGGGCTGTCTATATTGAACTACAGACAGATTGGTTGTATATGCTGATTTAGCAACTAATAGGGGTACTATGGAGCGTCAAATAGAGTGTCAACTCTATGCTCATACGTCAGCACCCGACAACTAAAGCTCACTGAAGATGGCACATCGAAATGTTTTTTTTTTTATGTTAGAACTTTAATACGCTGACATAAGGTCGCGTATTAAAGTTCTAACATGCTGTTTTAAAAATCGATAAAAAAGTGATGGTAAATGCTATGTAAATTTTGAGCAACCAAAGTTCGGACAATAATGTGGAGCTTAAGTTATTTCTAGGCCTATGGATTTCATAACTACTACGTGGTAATTTAAGAAAACGTATTTTTTTTAGATGTGTTCTCGAAAAAAAACTATCGTGTGAAAATCATTAAATCATATTTTTAAGCAAGCAAAGTATAGATAAAGATATGAATTTACACATATCAAAATTTCAAGTCCACTCGTCTTGTCATATTGTCATAGCATGCGACGAAAGTAAATGCATTTTTTCAATATGTCGCCTTATTGTGTCTTTGTAAATCAATGTTTTATCGAGTTTTTTTGAATAACTTTGTTTGCCTACTTTACTTAATCGTAAATTAAATTTGGAGGTATTTGAACATGGTGCAAAGGCAACATTTGGAACTAATCTGCCTTCTAAATTAATGTTATTGACCAAAACAGGTTCTTACCGGCAAACCCTGTGCTAGGTTTTAAAGCCTAAAACCATTTTTATAGTTTACTCTATTGGCCTGAGGGGGTTATACCATCATTCCTGTACCACGATAACGACTTATTGTCGCGGATGGAGAGAAGAATCAGCCGGTAGAATTAGGTACTACAACAATAGGTTTTTCAGGCTGAAGGCTTGAAGAAAGATTTGCAGGATTTTTTCTTTGTTCTCTGCCAAACTAGCGCTTGGAGATCCTTAAAAACGGCATGAAAAAATATTCTGAAAAAATAAAACAGACTTCAAAATTGAACTAAAAAGTAAGAAATAAAAACGATAACTTCTGTCTTAAATAAACTCATTTTAATATACAAACTAAGTATTTTTTGATGTCGGTGCCTTTTAACGATTAGTTTGTATGCTGTAATTACATTACTTTTACTTTGATTCGGGCAGGCACCGACTTCAAAAAATACTTAGTTGGTATATTAAAGTGAGTTTACATACACTTTTGAAACTTGGCAAATTTGTTCAGACGCTGATATAGATTAACATATGCGAAGACTGGGCCGTTGTGGAAATATTACATACATAGGGGTCGAACTGATAACCTGCTTTTTTTGAAGTCGGTTACAAACCGATCGAATTTGGATGATCTAAGATCTCACGCTTCACCTTACCTTAACTTCTTACGTTAACTACAAACATGCGACTTTATTACGAACAAAATAAACGAAGTCTCAAGCAAAAAAAGTCTTTAAAACAACTTTTGTAAGGTTATCTAAGATTAGACTTAGCTGTTCAAGTATTGGAAAAATCTGCGTGAAAATTGATTATTTTTATGTTCATTGTTTATCTAACACAGATATTTTTAGAGGTAAAGCTCCGACACGTGGGTCACATCAGATCCGAGCCGCTCTGGACACCACATTGTGTCAAGATATTCACGCCGCCGAAGACAGGACACAATGGCACAATGGCGCAAGATAATCCGAGATAAGACTGTACTAAGAGGTCACGACTCTCAGCATTGATTGATGCAAGGAGAACGAGATATGGGTGAAACCGTAGGTAAAACCAATATAGAATTATGCTCCCTCAAAACATCCACATTAACGAATTTGTTCCGGAGTAATAGCAGCCGAGAACCACCGGTAGCTGTTGTAGTCACATGCAATGATATACAAACAATTATCGTCTGAAATTGCAGCGGAATTGTAAATTAGTCTGCTCAGCCTCGGGGAGTTGGCGGGATTCTGCAAGTGGAAATGGAGATATATATGTAGATATAAAGTAATGGATTCTGAAATTTTAAGACATTTATTTATTTACACTTTAGTGTATACCATAATACTAGAAGAAAAAGAAAAATGAAAAAATAAGTTGCACAATTGGCAGTCATATCGCTGGGAAGAAATCTCTGCCAGACAACGTTAATACTTTTCCAGTGTTTGTATTTATTTTATAAAGCTATGTGAATGAGAGGATAAAGTTGAAAAACATGTTCTTCTGCGCAGATTGTGAGTTTTGTTAATTTCAGAAGCTTATAAACGCAATCAATTAACTCCGATTGTATCATATTTTGTGAATAAAAAGTTCAAAACTTACAGACATCTTGCTGATAATCAAGAAATAATTATTATATTGCATTGTTATAAACGTAGCCAAGCTGTAGAAAAAACAAACTATATCATAAAAAAATTGGCAATGTTTCTAAAATATCAAATTAATTTTAAATCAATGTTTCATTTCAACCTACAGCTATAACGATTTCAATAAAACGACGATTTAATAACCTAATATTGCGCAGTAAAAGCTATTACTATCAAATTCTCCAATCATCGGCTTCCGTCTGCAAAACGTTTTCAATAAAGTCGGCACGTTGCAGCGTTGGAAGATATGACAATTCTCTGAATCATTTGACCAATTTGGACTCTCAACCCAATTCTAACATTGGTTCTCAATTATCGAAGTAATATAGTTTATGGCGTTTTATTATTAAGTTAAATGAAAATAATTTAATTAGGTATACAGGCTGTGTCGTAATGAATAGATAACCCGTTATTTGGAGTTGGACCGGATGTAAGACTGTAAGAAAATCGTATCTATTTATCGGAATACTAAGCCATATAAAATGGCGGAGACTTTTATACTTTATCATAAATTTCCAGAATTCTTTCATTCATTTCGCTGCCATTTAATCAAATTTAGGTATTTTTATTTAATTTCTACTGAATTATATTCCTCAGGAATTCCTCAGGTGTTCTTAACGTAAAACATTTTCAAAATTTTCGCTTTAAGGCAAATTGTTTTCAACATTTTTCATAGTGTCAACTTTGATCATCTATTGTGACAAAAAAAAGTATGGAGCTATAGCTGCCCATAATTTTAAAAACTTGTCTAGTAAGTGTAAATTCTATAAAAGTATAACAATGTGTAGTTTACAAGCAACATTAAATTACAGGAGCGAGACCACTGATCAAGTTCAGAATGTTAATTTTTCAAGTAATGTTACAATTGTTGCAAAACTTGGTCGTGATGTTCACTATCTGTAATAATTTCATGCGTAAGTATTAAGGCTGTAATAATTTCATGCGTAAATCATGTTGCGAAATGTTTTTTTACAAAATTGAAAAGCGACTTCCCGATTAACAAAACCACTGCGCCACGGGCGCCATCTCAAGAGTATTGTGAAGATGTGATTAAAAAATAGAAGTGTTGTACTCGGAGACTGCCACGGTAAAGCTGTTGCATAGCATTTTTTATCAACTTATGCAATTATAATCTGTGCCGGTCGGAGTGTTAGGTTTTTTTCGTTACGGAATTTCTGGATTCGGTCCCCACGCTCAAGGCCCGCGATAGAAGCTATGCAATAGCTTAAAAGTTCTATCTCCCTCTTGCATAAGTAAAATATTATGTATGCAAGTTGTTTCATAGATTAGATAGAGAATCAATATTCTAAGTCAACGCAATCAAAAGATACGGCTGAAACATAGTGATTTCTTGCTCAGTGAATACGGTCATCTATGCCTCATTTTTTGTCACTCGTAAGATAATCAAAACTATGGGGTAATCAAATACACACATCAAAAAAGTCTAAGCAACATGTACTTATGTGAATTTTTTAATAATATTTCATGTTACAAAGTTTCTATTTTTTATTTGAATATTCTTTTAGGATCTTTTTGAAGTCAACATCTGTTATTTTTATATTGTTTTTGTAATCACAAAAAATAGCAATATAATGTCTTCTGTATCATACAAAAAACGAGCTAAGGTCAAACCAAATAAAATTTTTGGAAAAAAAATACAAAATTCATAATCAAAATTAATTTATTGAAAAATAATTGAACTTTTTGAAATATATAATTAAATTATAATTTTTTTGTTTTTCCGCTAAGGAAAATTCTTTGGCCCCCACAAAAGCAAGCTTTAGCAGGAGGAGGATGAATCCTGTTACGGACGAAAGGGAATTCTAAAGAGCTGCTAACCCCAGTGGCTAACAGATATAGAGTACCTAGACAGTGTGGGGGCCGCAAGAGCGGCCACGAGACTCCTCAGAACACCTGAGTATACCCACTAAACATCCCCCTTTAATGATATTTTCTTTCTTTCTTTATATAGCACTTATCGGTTCCGTGGTTCCGACGATCACCGCGAACGTACTAACAGACTTACCCTTTAAAGATGTGTAGAGATTAGGCTTTTATTATGTTATAGTTTCAAGATATGCATCATCTTTTGGGCAGCTTTAAAAAGACTAAAACTCATGTTCAGAATATCATCAACATCAGTCATATAACAACCAACTGTTATAACCCAAAACTTCCATGAAGGCTAAACATATAACTTATTTGTCCATTAGTGAAAATGGAATGAAAATCCATTCAGTACTTTTGAGTTTATCACGTCGAGACGGAGATTTTATTGAATAATATAATCAAATTCGGAAAAATCTCAATGTATATCTGTTTTTTATTTTATAATAATATTGAATGAATGAATGAATGAATGATTTAGAAGTAACAAAGACTCAGTTTCTTGGTATATTATTCGGTTGTTTGGAAAAAATTAAAGCGTGACTTGGACTTGCTCACCGAAAGTTCTGTACAAACTTGTAGTTAAGGTAAGGTAAACAAAGTAACTAGGTAACAGGTAAACTAACTTTGCCGTTCATTCCCAAGCCACGGTAAGTAGTTGCACCAACCGCAACTAATCCACACATATGTTTGCTTATTTACGTAATAATATATATTATTTTTTGCCACAGAACTTAAAAATAAACATATTAACAATATAAGATGACAACTTTGGCGGCCTTTTCGTTAAAATCAATTTCTACGTTAATCTTGGAAACTACCATTCACGATTGAAATACTATTTCTAATGTTTAAATTACCACCTACTTGTTACTCGATATTTTATCAACGGATCAAAAGTAAGGCGGATAAAACCGTGCGCTGCTGCTAGTTTGTAGAAGTAAATTCCTTTTGACGGTTTCAGTTATTCCCTTTCCGTAAACTCTTTACAAAAATTATATATAACACAAAGTTTAAGATTCCAAGTCAATAGAAAATACACAATACGTCTAAAATCCATTGTGAGATTCGCAAAATATACGAGAATACAGAACTTATCTTTTGATAGTTTATTTAACAATTTTCTTTTTTCACAGCAGAGTATTTGATATAAAGTTTCAACGAAATATCTATTCGCATTCCAGGAAAAAGGATTTTTACAGACAAACGGACTACAAAGTGATCCTACAAACGTAAAACCCTTTACCATTTGATGCGTGGAACCCTAAATAACATTTCATAAAAAAATCTCTTAGATATAAGTAGGTTAAGAAGGGTAAAGTTGTATCTAAGGCGAAGTTTCTGGAAAAAGTATTTATGATACGAGACAAAGTTGAATAGAAGATAGTAAACATAGCAAACAAAAAGCTTTATATCCAAGTTCTGCGGCAAGTTTCAAGGACCAAACCAAACTTGAGAAGAATCCACGCAAAACACGCCAGCTACATCTGATGTTTTCACTTCTTACTTAATTTCAGCGGTTGCAGTTAATGCAATTAGTATTAGATTTCTATGATAAATGTTTATATAAGACTAATATTCTTTGAAACTGTGATTTTGTTTATGTTTCAAGTTACAAAAATATGATTTTTTCACACCTACTCCCAAAACATTATCTAGCTCAAATGTACTTTTATCAAAAACATATTTTTAATGTTCGCACTATATTTTTAGCGCAAACTGAGAATTTGCGTCATGGCTTGAATTATATCACGGAAAAATATACTTGAAAATATTAAAATTATACACAATGATTATTGTTATTAGAAAAAAAAATTAATCCAATAAATATAAACACATCCTGTTCTTGGCCTTTATGTTTGTGTTTATCGCACAAATATCCATCCCAATCGGGATTCGAGTCTCTGTATCAAACATGTTATTCCAGGCTATGCAATGCCCGTTTACGAAATTTTTGCTCAATTCGCCTCCACCCATCCTCACAAAATGTCACGTCTATTTGCGAATAATTTAATAAATTAGACTTCTACAATGCCTTAAAAACGAAATCTACATTATTATTTTAGATGTAAAAGGTTACTTACAGCTTCTCAAGAGGAACAAGAGTAATTAAGGCACGAACAGACGAACTTCTCCAGAACGACTGTAGCTGGCGCTGGCGTCGGCTACCATGTTATTTAATTAATATAATTACTGCACTTCAGTGAAGACACTATGTTCATAAAGCAGCTATAATTATTGTTATGAAATAGATGAACACAATATTATCTATTTCAATAATACTAGAGCCTATAATTCCGCGTAATTTTTGATCTCATAACATTTGCAATTTAGTAGCGAAATTTAATGTAATTACATAGTGTCTCAATCTTCCACGAATTATTTATCTTTATTTATATAATTATACCTGAATATTTTGTTTGTTTGAATGCGCTTTCTAAATCTAACATTTCTTTTTAGTTTTATGTTTTCTAGTAAATTAAATAGAAATTTCGTAGCCTATATCTTGAGATTGTGTATAGGCTATACACTTATTAGTTAGCGGGACTATCGTACTGGTGTGTATAAGGAAATAAGGTAAGTATTTTAAATAGTTTTTATCACGATTAATTGTATTTTATAAAATATTGTGTGTTTTCTAACATTTTATTACCAAATTGCTAGCAAAACTTATTATTATTATTAAAACTTATTTATTGTTTATTTACTCATATTTTTAAATTTAACTAGCTGTTTTGGTGTCATTACCATCGCTCGTAACCACGGAATCTTTGAGCAATAAATCCGTTTAATAAAAAGGCGTAACATTTGTATTTTATATTTTAACTATTTTATATTTCAGAAATATAATAAGCATTCTTATTCAACAACGTTATTACTCCTTTACTTTAAATTACATTCTAAATAACAGCAATTTCGATAAAAGTCGAAATAACCGCATCTGAAAAATGTTATTTCGATCATAGCCCGCTACGTAAAATAGTTCCAAACAAAATGTTCCAGACTCCGCAATAAATCAGAAGTAAGTGGAAACCTTACAAAATAATATACCTTTACGTGAGGATAAAATATACGCTTTCAGGCTTTTACAATATTCTTCTAAAAACATGTCCGTAATATAGGAAAAAGAAAAAGTGCATTTGAGAGTTTTATGTACTCATATCATCATTGCAACTCTTTACCCTTTCGGCTTGCCCCTTTTTTTTGTCTAGAGGAAAACGTGCTGTCACGTCCCCGACCGCCCAAGGGGGAACGTCCGATCATCCGATCGCTGGATTGCGACGGGCTACTGAGCCCCCCGCCACGACAAGGCACACTCTACTTGGTGGGGTTTCGGCTTTCCCCCAGGTGATAAGGAGAGAGACTCTTTTGCACTCTAATTGATATCATTTAAACAATATTTCCTGTTTATACGGAGTGAAACATTAAGATCAGCCAGTTTGGCAAAGTCTGGAACTATAAGGGTGTTATCACATAAATTGATCGATCGTCGATTGACGGACTAATGGAACAGTCGACGTCGATCATCTCCACATTATCTGTATAATTTTTTCTCTCACCTCTATCGCTTGGTCTCTATCTATACCTCTAATCTATATCTATGTTTCTTTCTATTACCTGATTGCCTAATGTATAAATATAATAGTAGACTCCAGAAGATCACCAACTCGTTCATGGGTCAATATGTACGCTTTTATAATCAAATTCCAAAATATTTAAGATTAACCCTTTGATAGATTTAAGGATAAGTGTTATATAAAAAGTTTTACTATAAGATATCCGGATGCAAGAAGATGGGATGCCCTAGCTGGTTGTAAATTGTTAATGTGTATTTTTAAAAGATGAATGCTGTTGAGTTTCTTGCCACTTATTCTCAACAGATCGGCTTTCCGAAGTGGTTGTAGATTCAGTTCAATTTGTAAATTATTTGACTTATTTCAAATGTATTTAAATACTTACGAAATAAAGATTCTTTTGACTTTGAGTTTTGACCGATTTACAATGCCAAAAAATCTTGTCGACAGTCGATCGATTGGTCTGGTAACAGCCTAAGACATACTTACGATCTGTTCTTAGAAACCTTTCCTCGATTTAGTGACTAAAACCTGCATTTAGATTAAATAAAAGACATTTAAACTTCGCGAATAGACCTATAAGAATGTTAAAAACTGTATAGATTTGTCTGTGCTTAAATTGGTTTAACATAATTGTTTCTTTTATCAGCAAAAATGAGAAAACTCTGAATGAAGAAAGAAAAACACAAAACTTCTTAATTAATCTCTGGATCAACATCGTCGTTGGCGGAGACAGATAGACAGTAGTTTATTTACACAAAAGATTCAAATCTGCTTATTTTTGCGACTTAAGATTTAAATTGTGGAAGTAGAAAATTATACGACAATCTTGACTTCAAGATTAACTCGTTAAAATAATTACTGAAGAACATTCTTACATACATACATAACCTCACGCCTGTCTTCCTTTGGGGTAGGCAGAGACAAGGGAACACCAATTGCTTCGATCCAGACATACCTCTTTCGCTTCCTCCACGTTCATTAATCTCCTCATACATGATCGCCAGTTACGAGTAATTTTTACTAGGCCCTTTGTAAGAACGTCGCCAATTTGATTGGCATATTATGTTCGCCTAGGGCGGCCCCTTTCGACAGCACTATCCATTCTTGCTCTACACCTTTTTCATAAATCTACTTTCACTCATCCTTTCCAAATGTGCAAACCACCATAGCATACCTTTTTCAATCTTAGTCACTCCAGCTTCTTTCAATCCGCATCTCTTTATTATTTCACTGTTGCGCTCTCAATCTCTCAAAGCTCTCATCTCCACAGCATTCCTAATCATGTCTCTTCTGGCACACCCAAGATTCATTACCATACATAATCGTTGGCGCCAAAACTCCCTCAAGTACGGCAAGACAAAAAAATAAAAATATAATTTTGCTTGTGTATATTCTTGTTTTTTTTATTTGTGATTAAACCTGCGTTTGACCTCCTTTTCACCTGACGGTAAGAAAGATGAGTTCGAAGGGCGCTTAGGAAGGCCATAGCTCTTCGTAAAGTATTGCCGGACAGCGTATTTACAAAGGCACGAGTCAGTCTCTAATAGAGGAGCTTTTGTTTATGCATATTACTCGAAAATACCTAATCTATCTCAGTAAAAAAAATTACTGAAATGGATTAACTTTTGCTCTTGTAATTTTCAAAGAAATGCAAAGACAAATCCTAGTACTGTATAATACATATTCACTCAAATAAATAAGCTTTTGTCAAGATGAAAAGTAGGTATATCTTTGTTTGATACACATTGCGATAAAAAAGATATAAGCTACGAGAAGGGCTCCCGCACCGGAAGGCAGAGTGGAGCGAGGAGGAGCATGTTAGGTTGCATATAGTTATAAACCTAGTCAGCTATTATAGTCAACCCTGGACAATCCCGACATGGTCAAAAGTCAAACGTTAAGTCATCAAAATAACGATGGTCATAATGCATGCACATTTTATTCCTATCTTTGAAAATCAGAACAATTGCCATTTAAGTATCAAATTGAAGCTAACGATCGGTTAATATCGATATCAAATGGGATAGCTTTTGTTGCTGCAATGTTAAATAGAAATTATCTCACAAAGTGAGATAATTTCTATTTCGATTTCGGTCAATTTCTGTACAGATTAGGGTTTCGGCAAGTTTTTTGTCATACACTTTTTTTGCACTTTCACTCTAATGGTTTTACTTTACTACACTTTCGTTTACTACACTTTCACTCTAAATGGCCTTTGTAAATACGCTGCCGGACAGCAACATCACGGGGGCGGCGATACTGGCGGCAAATTTTATATGAAGGGTAGTCATTAGCCAGGTGAATCGTAATGGCGTCCTAACACTAAGCGAAATGTGCATTACATGTTTTATACCCAAAAAAATGTAGACTAGAACAATCTGGTTGGGTTTTATTTCATTTACTAAAGTTATATATTTATAGATATTATTATTAGGAACCAGAAGTGGAGATAATTAAAAAAAAGGATCTCAACGATAACAATTTATTTGGCTTTTACAAAAACCCTTTAACTTTAAAATCAAATAACGGAATACAATAATCTAAAACTATTTAAAAAAAAAGATACTAAGAACAAACAAGGCAATTCGACTACACAAACGGGCAGAGCTTCCGCTTAGCTTCGAGGTCAGCACGTAGGAAAAAAAAAGAATGAGCGTGTCTTTGTTTTTACAGGGCGCTCCCTTTTCTTCGTATTGTTCGATTGAAACACGTTCTCTCCTGATTGAGACCTAACTTCACGTAGTTCGGCTGACTTCCGCTAACATTATATTATAAATATATTTTGTTATAGTACAGCTGACAGGCTAGGTCATAATTTGTAAATCGCATCAATTTTCCGAAATGAAACAATACGTTACTGATACAGTAGGTTACACAACGCTTGGCCTCATCGGTTTTTCGGATTTACCGCAACGACTTTCGTGCTTTGGAGAGCACGTTAAGAAATCCCTCATGCAATTTTGATGCAGTAGGTACCTAATTTATAAGGGTATGTCAGAAATCATTTTAGGATGATGAACAAAAATAAATTAAAAATCACCCAGATAAACACCCAGACGCGGATCATTTTTTTTTCTTGTTCCGTGCGGGAATCGCACCCGCAACCACTGGCGTCTGAGACAGACTGGTTCACCCCATCGTCAAAGTGATCGTCAGATGAAATATGTACTTACCTTTACTCTGATTCGGGTGACAGAGTTATTTGAATGATTATTCTGATTATTATTCAAATCAAATACTTACTGGCCTTTCTGAGGTTAGTCATCACCTCTTAACATAACTTTTAACTTTTTCAACCGACTTCCAAAAAAGGAGGAAGTTCTGCATGTTTTTTTTGTGTCTTAGACACGATATTTCGGACAATTATGAATTGATTTTGAAAATTGTTGATTGATATGATACCTAGATACCTCACAGTTGGTCTCGTTTAAATTTTATCGAAATCGGTTGAGTTCTTCATTGAAAATTTCAAACTTTTGAAAAAATATGTATGATTTCGGAGAATGTTTACGTTGATGATATTCTCAACTCAGCCAAAGTGAAGTCGGTTTTTTTAATGCTCTGCATTCGTTGATTATTCAGTAGTATATCGTATTTATTTCCACACAGTTAAATAATATCCAAAAGTAAGTTTAAGTATATTTTAGGTGTATCTTGTGGTTACCTAGGTTGGAGGTATCCGACTAGTTTCGAACTCTAAGGATACACCAATCGATAGACGACGATCGAATGGATTAGTCGACGTTTATCGATAGTTTTCAGCAGGCCAAAAAAACCTATAGACGTCTATCGATTTTTGTGGTAACACACTTATGAAGTCCTTCTCACGGCATTGACAATCAAAGCATTGTATTCTATTTCAAGAGTTTGGCCATAGCTTCCTTTTAATGTTTGGTGGCACCACATAGGTATTACTGGCGATAACAACTTGATATGAGTGAATTGAGTGAGTGATAGACAATCATTCGCATTTTGATCATAAAACGCTGCCGGTTTGTGAAAGTCCTATGCATATCTGTTGTAAACTGCACATATCTGCTGTGTTTATATAATTTCCTGCAAACTCAGAAGTAGCGTCAAGTGAACTTTAGTTCATCATTTATGTAACTGAATGGTTGTGATGCTTGATAGACTTCATGATTCACATATTTTGACGAATAACTTTATAACTATCAAACATGCTAGCAAGTGTTGGTTTTTGATTATATTAGTCAGCTGTTCGTTAGTTCGTTACCATTGTAATGTAAATTAGCACCCTTTCTTTTCATATGACAAACAATATTTATCAACAATAATAATAAAAAACCACTATAGTGCATAGTCCACCCAACAAAACCCTCAAGCACATAAGCGCCGCCAAGCGGCAAAAAAGCTTGCATTCCGAACTCCCTATAATATTGATGTGTCTTATCTGTAATTGTTCATAATAGGGACTATCTGATCTGTGGTCCTTCTTCAAGGGTGAGTGAAGTCGCGCCTGCGCATGTCGCAGAGATCCAAAAGTGTTTATTGCTGTTATCATATCATACCGTTACCACTATAAAGTGCTACAGTTAATTGTGAATTATGTTTTCCCAGCCACTGCCTAGGAAGAATAACTGATTCCATTGCAGCACAGCGACTATCACATATTACAAAACGCGCTCTTTTTTCTACAATAGTTAATTGGAAGACAATAAAACAAATCAAGAAACTAAGTTAGGTATATATCTCACGTTCTGCAGAATCGTAGCTGTAAAGTTTTATGAGGGCACAAATTGTCCATTTCCCTGTTTAACGATCGTCGGTTAAATGGAGCGGTGGAATAAAATACCAATGGATTTATTTCCTAAAAGCCCAAGTGAAATGGGTTACCGCTTTTAGACGACAATATAAATGGACGGCATTTCGAATTTTTGGACAATTTGTCATTTTGTGTTGTCGTCTTTTTTGTTTAATTGATTTTGGTGGCCGAGCAATTTGTGTGCATTGTGGTGTGAGTAGGGGTTGGCAGTGCACGGATTAGCTTTTAAATGGGAGTTTTTTTGTTGAGACTACACGACTATCGATTCAACCAAAAAGTATCCGACTTTTATTATGAGCTCCAAAAACTCTGTTTTCTATGACAGAACTCAAATTTTAATCTACTTATTCTCTCTCTGGACTATACATAGGTAGTGGATCACTTTTGAAATTGATCCTTTTGAAAAAATATAATAGAAAAATTAAAATTAATTATTTAGTGAGTAAACTTAACCGAAAGTTATAGAATTCATTACGCAACGCATAGTTACACTAGCATTGGCAGCGATCCGCGTGCCAGGTCACGTTCTGCGATTGACTCAGGGGTAAGTAAAGTTAATAGTTACAAACTTTACTTATAGAAAATTCTACTGAAAAATGCCTACTTTTATTAAATAATTATGACCAGCATCGAGTACAGTGTGCTCTATTTCAGTATCTAAAATTTGTCATGAGTTACCCTTCACATTTCTAAAGTTTATTTACCGGTAGGTTCTTAAAGAAACTTAATTCATACAAGCTATGTTGTGAATTTATGTTGGTATGCGAATACAATGAAGGTTTTGGGTGTTTATTTCAACGCGCTCATCCCCGAAATGAACAGTCGGGTGTGAGACATTATTTTGCAAATGAAAGTGCAAGAAAGCTGACAATAAAGCATAGATGAAAATAAGTACTAAAGTATAGATGGCCGTCTCGCCGTTTTTGCACTTGGGCGCCAACTAGGCCCCGGGACCGGAACTAAAAAGCGGGGAAAGGGTGCGGGCGGGGGATGCTTCATCTAAAATATTAAAGAAAGTTTTAGAACTACTTGCAGAACTTCAGCCTAAATGGAAATAATCCTCGAATTATCCTCGAACAGAAAAAAGTCTAAATTGGTAAAAAGTTGAAAACGCAAACGTATTTCACTGAAAACCAACGGATTCTCAGTGATACAACGTCTTTGAATCGCATAGTGCGTAATACAACACAAAATTTGTGTTGCCAGCATTTAAAAAAATATTCCTCCCAGCTATTGATACTGATTCAGTTTAGTAGTTTTTTTTTATTTGCTCACATAAAGTTGTTACAGGAAACATATGAAAAAACACCAAAGTTGATAAAAAAAAAATGAAAAAACACTAAGGGACAACTCAGACCATGTTGATCTGTAAAATTGTAGCCATAGATATGCTTATTCAAGATTTTAGTAAACCAAATATTACCTACTCAATAATTAGGTGAGTATTAATACGTGTTTTTCATTAAGCAAGCTACAATAGGTTTATTTGAATTAAAGTGAATAGCTTAATAGTGTGTTATTAAATCTACTATTAATTGTTACTTTTTTTGAGTGGCAGCTCTATTATGAACGCTATTTGAACGCATTTTTTCTACTCGTAATAGTTCCGAGCCCAAGGGTATGGTGGCGTTAGTTTATATCAGAATTTCCCAATTGTATGGAAGACGAACTAGCATGCAATAAAGTGGCTTTGTTGCTAAAAAGTGATGTTTCTTAGGTCACTTTTACAAACTACGATAAAACACAAAAAAAATCATTCTACATACTTACGAATATAATAAAAGTTGAGAAGGTAAAACCGTAAAAAAGCACATTAGCTAATTTTTAGTGTTAAAACACGTTCTCTTTATTAAACTTTTTTTGCTAAAGCGTTCTTGCTTCTGTCACAAAAAATGGGGAAAAAAACAAAAAAGATTGGTAGCATTCTACAAACCTTTTTTATAAATAAATAACTTTTTTATAAATGCAACGATCATGTTCCTTTCAGATTTTATGATTTTTGGTTCTTTTCATTTTTTACTTTTTGTTTTGTCAAGAAATTAGTGCATTCACTTGCTAATTAAAGTTTGTTATTTTTTATGATAAGATGGAATAGTATTGCTCAGTACGCTATAGTCTGACTGGCAAGTGGTTTTTAATGAATGTCGTATATGAAGACGCTATTATAATTCTGTAAGGTTTCAAATACAATTCTCTCGTAATTGTTTCGAGTCCATTGGTTTATTACGTTCATATCTTTGGTTTGTAAAGATAGAAAATTTTAAAGGTTTATTGCTGGGATTCGTAAATATTAAATTAAATCCACTTTAAAGTTTCTACTAGCACTTGAATATGTTGAAGATAAAATTCAGGACATAGAGCAAGTCAGAGGCGAGTTGATTCATTTTCCAAATATAACCAAAAACTTCATGATATTATAGGAACGCATCAGACACAGAAATAACTGTGTTGGATAATATTCACTTTTGTATTTTCACCAATCACATCACAACACAATTCACAATATCAGCTTAAATTACACTCGGCTGTCACTTTCTGTGGTCTCGAATCGAATGCCCTCCTGAATACAAAAATAGTAATGTCCTCATTCCATTATACAATAATCAATTATCTAGAACCCTATCTCGATTTTATTACAATTTTAAGAAATAATAACAATCATAATGAGCTATTAGTAGCTTACCACATAATTACATGATGTATTGAACAAGTTACGCAGTTCTTGGCATACTCATAGGCATACTATAAAAGTATGCTTACAATATATTACTTTTAATTACATACTGATCAAACATATATGTAATGATAACTAAATCTCAATTAAAGATTACAAATGGTTAAGTGACAGTAAGCGTACATAAGTTACTGGTATGTGACCCTACCATACTAAACCTATGCCAAGCATGAAATATTATGAAATGTATTCGGTGAACGATGAGAAACGTATTGATAACCGGAAGTTAATAATCGCCTCTTCACGGTTGTTTTATCAAAGCTTTATGGCCACTATTTTATGTCATTAAAAATATTATGGGTCAATCACCAGTCTTTTGGACAACTGATTAAATAGACTCGCGCCGCTTTAAGCCGCGACTAGACTGTTAAAAACAAGCCTTCAATCAAAGTGACCCCCGGAATTTTACAAAATAGGTAGCATTGGAACAAAGTTACTTTCTAATTAGGTGCTCATCATGCAAGTGATAAAGGTTCATACTATTAAACCTTATTTAGATTAGAACTATATTAAAGTACTAGCTGCTGCCCGCGACGTCGTCTGCGTGAACGCTATGCAGCACCAAACGCACCTACGGTTATAACACTGCTAGCGTGATAATATGTAGCCTATATGTTGACCCGACTTCTTAACTATCTTCATGCCAAATTTGAAGTAAATCCATGCAGTACTTTTTGAGTTTATCCCGGAAAGACAAACAGACAAACAGACAAAAATTCTAAAAACTATATTTTTTGTTTCTGTTTCGATTGTAGATCATACCCCAAGTATTCTTTTAAAAAAATATTCAATGTACAGTTTTGACTTTCCTACCATTTTATTATATGTATAGATAAATAGGTTTTTGACATTCTTTTACAAGAAATAATGGCGAATTTATGCTTAAGACAGCTCATAATACGGGGTACTAATTTTAATTTCAATTCTCCACAACGGAAAAAAACATTCTGTATTACTTATATTATATACTAGCTGCTGCCCGCGACGTCGTCTGCGTGAACGCTATGCAGCACCAAACGCACCTACGATTATAACACTGCTAGCGTGATAATATGTAGCCTATATGTTGACCCGACTTCTTAACTATCTTCATGCCAAATTTGAAGTAAATCCATGCAGTACTTTTTGAGTTTATCCCGGAAAGACAAACAGACAAACAGACAAACAGACAAAAATTCTAAAAACTATATTTTTTGTTTCTGTTTCGATTGTAGATCATACCCCAAGTATTCTTTTAAAAAAATATTCAATGTACAGTTTTGACTTTCCTACCATTTTATTATATGTATAGATTCTAAATAAGTCACACCATATATGTGGATACTATAAGATAAGCAGTATCATGACAGACGTTCACAATTAACCTTAGTTAATTAACAATCAAAATTGATGGTAATTACTATTCTGTTCTAACATAGATACCTACTACGTTGTTGGCTGTTCTTACACTATTCTACATCGGCCTTTGAAGTAAATTCAACGTGGCAACATGTCGAAACCATGAACAGTTTGAAACCTTTGATCTCGCCGCCCTTTTTAAACTTTCATCGGACTATTCGGAAATCAAAAATATATTCACAAATGGAGGCTTTCTGTGCACTCACGCGCGTGTCTTTTGAAGAACTTCCAACCGTGTTGGGATTTCAGTTTCAAACGGAAATAAATGGCCCACGAATGAAGCATCGACAGTTCGGCTTTTCAAAACGATTTGTTTGAAGTCAACTTGACTTTTATTTCTAGGTTATGTGACTGTAGGTCTAAGGGTGTGCTGTAAAATAGTGTGGATATGTGTAACCGATAGAATATTTTTGTGTGATGAAGCTTTCAAATTCTTAGCGTTATCACTTACACTTTTTAATAATTGCTTAATTATAAATAAATAGATACTACTGATGCAAACCCTAACCAAATACACCTTATCTTACCTTTCTATCTAGAACACAGTAGATATTTAGCGGTGGAAATAAGTAGGCATATGAGCATGATTCTCAAAGCGGTTATCATCTTATTAAAATGTTTTTTTTTAATGTTTTGCATTTGTTTTCACGTTTACCCTGCCCAACTCAATGAGGCGTTCGGCACTTAGTTTGCAATAATATTAATCCAATAAATCATCTGATCTTATCTCCTTGCTTCTTTAAAAATTACAAAAAAATCGTCTCGGATAATTCAAATACCACAATGGTTTGCTCACTAGCAAATAGCTTTTTCATAAAAGTTGTGACGTCAGAACCTTGAAACTGTGCAAAATTCACTGACACAACTTTTAGTGTGGGCATACTTCGTGACCTATTTGCCGCCTACTGACACTTTTTCAATTTAGAATTTGAAATGCCTCAAGCCCTGAGCATGATGTTTTGTAGTGATTTAATGTGAGCAATCCACAGACCTTTCTACAAACCAATATCGCAGTTAAGTCGTAATAAACGATATTTTTGTTAACCGGAGTTGACTTTTGCTTGTGTGCAATGAATGAGGGCGTTGTAGCTATGATAAATCGTCATTAGCCGCCTTGAGGCACCCAGATGCTATCAGAGAGTGAAATAGGCAATAATACTACCAACTATAATAAATGATGTCCAGCTTCTTTACCCCTCACCTTTAGGAAAACACGTTACAATTAAGCGTAAAGCTTAGCATCAGGTGTCATGGAAGACAAACGTCCCATCCATATTTTATAAAAAAAAGCACTTCAAGTGCAGGATGATTTAAAATAATGTAAATTAATTTAACAATCTCGAATTAAAAACAAATCCAAAAGAAACCGAGCGCGCTTAATTTTATTATCAACTTAATACTGTCGATCACAGAATGGTCTGCAAATAACATTCAAAATATACGTAGCTAATAGAATAACACGCTTAGATGTCAAAGCAGGAACAGGAATACAGAAATTAATTAGCCAAGTTATGAGAGCTTTAATAGAGGAATTATTGGACACGTAAAAGGAATATCTGCTCACTGGGATTTTCCCTTTCACGAAGACTCACGTCAATTGCGCTCAACGTCGATCGCAGACAGATTGTCGTCAACTTTTCGGAATCGGAGCCGACGCGACGCTGACAAGGGTCTACCGCACGGACAGCAGTCCCTTTTTTGTTTTTATCAATTTACTGAGATGTCAGCCGTTGATGCAACGTTTTTCTTGTCAACAGCAACTAATGGGTAGGTATGCTTGAAAGGTTCCGACGTTGAAATTAAACCGCTTTTATGTTAGTGAACGATTCACTTGGCATATTTCGGGGATATAAACAGGGTGTCCCGTAAATAGTGGACCAATGGAAAACTGGAGATACAAGGGGTTTTCTGAAATCCGAAACAACAATATTTTTTTTCCTTTAGCCGATTTTAAATATTTTGTAAATTTTCACCTACTGCGCAAACAAAATGTGAAATATTTTTTTATTTCGTAAGATAATTAAGGAAAGATCATTCTTTTTATCCAATGTATTAATAACGAATATTTATCTGTAACAAAAAAATTACAGTAAAAACGTGTAGATTTTTTTTATTCAAGAATTTCAAACTTGATTTTGAAACAAAGCTGAAAAAAATATGAAAACCTAATGGAACCTTATTTTAAAAACATCTACAATTCATACAGATTTCAAAAAAGTATAACAATCTACAAAAAATATTTAAAATGTATTTTTATCATTACTCAGATATGGATCAGAGACCTAATTATCGAGGTAAAATAAAATGACAAAAGAGTGTGCGTAAGAGATGCTTCACAGATAAATAAATTTAAAAATGTGTTAAATAAAAAAATAAAAATTACCCGACCAGGACTCGAACCTGGGACCTCTCGTTTGCCGGACGAGTGCTCTCCCACTGCCCCGGTAGCTCAGTGCTATCTGAGGTCCCAGGTTCGAATCCTGGTCGGGTAATTTTTATTTAACACATTTTTTAATTTATTTAAAAGTAATTAAGCATTTTAAATGCAAAAACTTTAAAATTTTATAAGTTGCTTCACATATTTTGTTATAGCAAATAATATAAACTGCAGAATAAGTGTTAACAAAAATCTGTTCTATTTTTAAATTTTCTTTTTTTTATTTCTATCTAACACATTTCGATTGAATACCTGCTAACAATCAAAGCGGTCTGCTCGCTTGATTAAAATTGCATCTTCGACCGCAACCTGCCGGGGAAAGTTGAAAAAAATGTCTATAAAGTCAAAGCGTTTAAGCTTTATGAAGCGATCGTTCGGTGAAACCGTTGAAATTGACATTTGAATTTGAATGAAGTTTCTTGAATTTAGAACGTATACATGTTTCAATGCACGTTCGAATAAAGTTTATTCAAAGCAATGTCTGTCCCTAAAGTTTCCAAACCAGATTTAACTTTTAACTTGAAATTAATACTAAAAGTTTTCCTGTATCTTATATACTTATTCAGGTAAAATATAAGTACACAATAACGACGCTGGGTCTATTGAATAATAAATTCCTTTTTTACGGTTTTTTTCTTTGACCTTATAATTTTAAACCATTAAATGATATTCACACATCTCTTTGATTTATCTCCGGATTTCCCACACTATAGTATATATTGGGTTTTTTTTAATTTATTTTGTTTTTTTCTATCTCTGTCAAATAACTCCCAAAGCCATGCGGTAAGCTAATGCGCATCCCGTGATTCTTAAAGTAGCTTAAAGTAGCTACATTAAGGAACTCATCAATACTTAGGTAATAACTGTATATGACTACAATACTATTAAGTCCAAGTCAATACTTAAGCTACATAAGGCAAATAATTAATAATAATCCGATGTTCAAAGGCACATTTAAGTTGTTTTAAAATATCATTTAACTTTTGGCACATTCCAAAGAATTGTACTGGCGTTTATGTAACATATCTTAGTATTTAATTAAGATTGAGTATGTCCTCATGTTTTGATTGTAGTCGTAATCACGATGATTTCGCGTTGCACGTTTATGATTTCCCAAGCAAAATACGGGTGATGTGCAGTGAGCTTATCGCTCGGACCAGTAGCGGTAATGGCATGCCTTTGGCAGCGAACTGGCGCCGAATAACTAAGCATTTCAACGCCGGCATTAATAAAGCACCCTTCTGTTTGTCTACCCCGTGATCGGATGGACTTCACTGAATAAGATCAAACGCATATCTTTTATACTATTATAATAAAGTTAGAGACTTTGTTTGTTTGTTTGCTTGACCACGCCTTGAAAACTAATCCTATTTATTTAGCTTTATGTTTGATAGCTTATCTCATAGGAAATATCATATCATACTTACTTTTACGTATAAGACAAAATATAATGAAGTAATAGGACATGGATTTGAATAGATACCTGAATGAACTGTATGCGCAGCCTCAGCTAATATCAAATCTTTACAAAATTCACGTTCTTTCAAATAATACAATGATATTGATAGAATTATGCAACGTTAATTTCTGTTTATGTGAAACCTAGCACACGGCTGCCGTGTCCGGGCAAAACATTGTATCTAAAAATTTTCGGAAATTGCGTTTTTCCGATTTTTCAGTAATTTCTCCCTAAAATCTTTAAGATGACAATGAATTTTGGCTATGTCTCTTATGAAGTTACATTCTTATCAGCCATTTAAAACAAATATGTATATTTTAGATTATTCCTTATGTTAAGACCTATAAATGTGTTCTGTCGAAAAGTATATCTTCAGGAAGAGAGTGAAAAAATTATAATAAAACACTGTATTTAAAGTAAAAAAACATATGACGTGTTGTAGTCAAAAATCAGCTTCAATGAATGTAACCTTAGCTTTGTACCTATTTATGATTGGTCACTTTCATTGACTCTTCCATGCTGGACTGGGAGCAAAAGAAAAACATAGAATGAACTAGCTGCTTCTCTTCCCGGACATATTGTAAAAGTCAGTTAAGGGACGAAGGTTTATTTGGCGTATTTGTGGGCGATAAGCTAGCCTGTCACTACAATAGCCTCTCTCCATCATTATAATACTTCAAAATTTGTGAAACGTTTATCAAACAGTTTTATAACCTCCTGGTGTTCTGCCCACCTCATAAAGGAAACAGACGTGAAGTTATACACACATCAACATGGTCTAGGAATATTTCAATGAAACCTAAATAATTAAAATTCTACAATTTTTTTGTTAAGACACACTTAAACCTTGTTTAATAGCCTATCTAATGTAATAATAAACTTTTAGATAAAGATAAATTTAAAATAAAAATTAGAAGAAGAACTTAGTATCAAAATCTAAACAAAACAACAATTATTTATTAGGAAACTTAAAATTGATAATCCGTGGATCCACCTAAGGCTCTCCTGACACATGTGCAGCTGTTCTGCATACTCAAAACAAGGGTGTCAATATAGTTACCAAAATGCGGTTTCTGAAGCGATGAGGACCGGTCAGAGCGTTATATCTAGGCTTTGGTCAAGTTATCGTGTCAGGGGTGAATTGGTAGAATGGCACCGAGGGCCTCAATGCATTACAACACATGTACAGGACCCATTCATACACGTAAATGCGGCACGAAGTCAACCAAATGTAACGGCGATGCAAATGGTTCAAAGGCTACAGAGAGAGTCTGGTTCGCTGGAAAGTGGTCAAACTCTGAGAAGACGACTGCATAAAGTCAACCTACGTGCTAATAGGCCACTTCGGGTACCAGCGCTAAGGAGAGGCAATCGAGGAAGAAGATTACAATGGGCTTTTGCACACGAAAACAGGAACCCTTCTCAATGGTCACTTGTGCTTTTCACTGATGAAACCGGGTTTGGATTTTATCCTGATTCGCGAAAAGTACGCATTTGGAGAGAATCTGGACGTTGGAATCGATTGCAGCACCCACAACACGTTCGGACATATCAAGGTTTCACGATTATGGTTTGGATAGGAATTCGTCTTGGCGGTAGAATGGACCTTAATTGGATACAAGGCAATATAACTGCTCCTTAATACCGAGATCAGGTGTTAGAGCCTGCAATATTACCCCACATACAGCAAATGGGACCAAATTGCCAGCTATTGCACGACAATGCCCGTCCACATCCGGCGCGTATCGTTACAAGTTGGTTACAACAGCATGATATCCAAGCTTTGGACTGGCCTGCACAATCCCCTGACTTAAATCCTATTGAGCATGCCTGGGATATGCTTCAGAGAAGAGCTCTTAGGAATTTCCCTGAAGATATTGTGCATGAAAACCAGCTTTTCTTGCATCGTAGCAGAACTTGGATATGATAGGACATGACACCCTTGTTTTGAGTATGCAGAACTGCTGCGGATGTGTCAGGAGAGTCTTAGGTGTATCTACGGAATATTAACTTCAAGCTTTCAACAATTTTTATTCAAATGGACTTACAGACTGTAATGGAACCGTATCAATAAAATTAGCCTCGTTTCTCATAAACGGAGGGTAGGAATCATTTTCTCTATTTATAACCCTGAGGCAGTAGCTATTGTCGGTTCATAAGGATTTTATGGTGATGTTGAAGATGACAAAATGATTGTATTTAGTTGCGCGTTAGACAGCATCGCAATGACACTGTCCTGGACTTGAGATGAAAACACTTGACTTGCGGCTTTATAATTCAAAATAAAATCACCGTATTCCACGACATTACCGGAAAGAATCAAATCTTAACGATAATTTTCTTCACAAATAATGAACTGCTTAAATTCATAAAAACCACTTTAACCGAATGTATGCAGGATTGTCACGACAAAGCAATGTATCTACAGATAGCAAGCGAGTGCACCGCACGGTATGTTATGGCAAAAAACTGTAATGTAAGATGCAGTGATATGTCGAAACTGATCCTTATAATTAAATAAATACAGTGTTTATTCCTTGTAATTTTTTCAGTTTTTATAAGACTTTTTCAATAAAATTAATGCTATTATATGTACAGGCGTCTGTAGAACCGATTTATTCTTGTTAGCACAAAACACTGTATCTACTGATACAGCATTTTGTTGTGACACGGCAGACGGTCAAATATTTTCGTTTAACAAAATAAGTATACAAAAAAAATTATAATATCTTAAAAACTCAGCAAGTCCTGAATCTTGTGGTGTCTTAATTGTGTCGCGAGAGTGGGGCCGGCGCTCAGTCGCTGCCTCTTCATGCGACGTACGTACATACCTAAATGCATTCTAGAATCGAGTACCTACGATACGCGTGCGAGTGAGTGTACATAATTTAAGGATCTGGAAGGATTTTTGAGTTAAAATATGACATGGCATAAAATCGATTGCAAACGATTTTTTTACCGATTCTGAACAAACTGTTCGGCGGTTTCGTATAAACAAAAAATAACGTTGTGTATCAGCATCTTAACTTAACCTTGTGTGTCAGATGTATTTTAGACTGTCGTTTTCCCCTAAATATAAAGCAAACTTCTAGATGGCCTCCTCCAAGCAGTCCATACAGAAAGATAAATATACCTAATGGAACAGTCACAACAGTTGGCAAAATATGCACCTGCCACTATGCTTCATAGAAACCGGTACATTTACTATAAGGGACACAAGAATTTCGCAATAACGCACCAACTTGTCAGGTGAGTCCAACTTCGCCTAAAATGATTTACAATGGCACGCAGTATTTCGCTGTATAACGCTGCAGTATTTCAAACTGGTCAGTTAGAGAAATTCATCCTTGCTACCGATTTTGATGTTTAATTTTTTTGAATTTAATGGTTGAATCGAGGGTTTCGTTAATATTTTCGTTAGGGATAATAGTGTTTTTGGGTAATCCGACTATAAAAGTAAACATTAACTACTGCCTGTTTCACTTTACAGTCGCAACTACGTCGAGTTAATTATTTTTTTTATTATAGGCTAAGCCGGTGTTTATTATTTCCAGATATCACTGCCTCGACAGGAATGTCTTTCACCAACCAGTAATAGACAAAAAACATCAAAATTAAAAAATATGATAAAAGTAATGTTCTGTTATTCGCAAACAATTAAAATAAAAATTTGATTCTCAAGCTGCCATTTAAATTTTCATCATATTCGGCTATTTTGTTTAAAGATAGCGTAAGATAGTGTTATGTCGCTCCAGCTTTATGTTGAAAAATTCGTTTTTAGTAAGAAAATCCTTAAGGAAGGGAGTTCACTTATTTGTTTTTCAATTCTTTTGTATTAATGTTAGCAACATTTTATGTCATTTTATATTAGAGGGTGACTGGTGACAAATTTAAGATACTGAAGGAGAGCAAGCACTCTGACTCGATTCTGATCATAATTATGTAATAAAAATAGTTAGGTACTTAATTTTTCAACAGAATTCCCTATAAATAAATAAAGAGAACTTACTATACTTTTCCCGACGCGCTGCCTCAGTCAACACGCACACAGCAGTGTTCCCGCCACACGCATATCACCACCCGCTATGTATCTATTGTGTTACGCTTATGTAACCATGCGTTGCGTAATTAATTCTTTAACTTTTGGTTAAGTTTACTCAGTAAATAATTAATATTTATTTTTTATTTTATTTTTTCTCCTCATGTATGATCTCATACTAGCACATCCTCGAATTTCGAAAGTAACCCACCAGTCATTAGTTAAATGTGCGATATAATTTACGATTTTATGGCATGATAGTTGTTTTAATAAACTTCAGAAGTGTCCATAACTGGATTTTATTTTAAGGAGGTACCATTTATGGACAATTGTCGAAATTAAACCTTTTAATGCATATTATACGCTTTTTTGTATTTACTTTTCAAAATGAATATCCCTTAATTGCATTAAATATGTACAGGTTCTGTTATGAGGTTTTTGTTGTGATGACATATTTTACTGCCAAAGAGTATTTTAGTGCTCAAATATTGAAAGTAATTATACAAAAATAATAATAAATTATTCAAAAACATCACACTTTATTTATGTTCAAACATAATGTTCAGGATTCTATTGATAACCAACAAGTCTTCTCAATTACATAATTGGAGGTCTAACATTGAGAACTTTCCATTACTGGATTTCTTCTGTCCATTACTGGTTAAGAAAAGTCGTTTTCTAATTTATAGCTTATTTCACGATTTATGCATTATGACCTTTATCCTAATAGCAGGTTCATTAAACTAACACTGAACTAAACTTATAACTAAACAATATCTTTAAAAACCTACGAGAAATTTACCAAAAAACATTTAAAAAATTCTTTAACTGTTCAAGACTGATTCTTTTACGTTATTTACTTTTCGATCCTGTGGCAGTTGTACTTTGTATCTTATTTTAAACCAACATCAAAAACGGAAATTGTTGATTCGATTTCTCCGTCAATTTGTCAACCGATATTAATGATCTTTTTTCATGAACTTTCCTCATTTTTATGAAATAATAGGTACCTTACAGATAGGAAAATGGGGATGAAATTTCATATTCCTCAGAAATTTTATTCCATTGTCTTTCTAAAACATATTCGCAGGCAATATGGTAAATTGTAAATCAAAGTGAATAAACCGTAGTTAAAGTGGAAAACTAATAAAGTTTTTGTAATGCTTTGCATAGTCTTCTTTATTTTATATTTTAATATCAGCCTGGTTAGGTAGCTCGTTATGTTATGGAGACCACGGTGCTTTAAAGCATAGGAATCTACTAGTATACCCATGTTTAATAAAATTGGTATACTTTCTACTTTGGACAAAGTTCAATACTTTAACGATCAAGGTATTGTACGTCTCAGTACTTACCTTACATGTATAAATTATTTATTTAAAACTTTACTGCACAAATGATTAAAGTACAATGGGCGGACTTCATGCCATTTGGCATTCTCAACCACCACAAAAGCAGAGAAGTTAAATAAGTGGTGCAGATTATAATAAAAACTATAATATATACATAATTAATAATACACAACTACATAAATACATATACACTCTATACTCTAATATATATGAAGTATATACATAAAAGCTATTGAACATATATTTATTTATTTACACTTTATTGTATGCCTTACAAAAAATACAAAAAATTTAAACACATAAAAAAAAAGATATAAAATTGGCGGCCTTATCGCTGTGAAGCGATCTCTACCAGACAACCATAAAAATAAACAAAAATAAAAATTAGGATGATACATTTGCTATCTTGAAAAAGTGAGCTCTGATGCATTGTTTAAAAGCCAGTTTGCTAGGGGCTTTTCATAGGAATATAAGTAACTTGTCCCACAGCCTTATTGCCTGAATAACATAAGAGTTTGAAAGAAATCCAGTAAGAAATTATGTTTATCATGTATAAATATTACAGCCAAGAACAAAAATAAGTAGGGTTTTGTAACATTTAATTAGAAGTAACATAGAATATAGTTACGTATAAGGTAAATCAAACTTGAAATAAACTAAAATATTTAAAAACTAAGAAACGCCTGTGGACTATGTACAAAATGAACATCACAGAGTGGTTCTGTTTAAAAAAGAGCACTCAAAGAAAAATATGCCACCAAATTGTTATAACCAAGAAAAAATTAAGACGTCAGAATTAAATTAAAAATATAAAACAGCCTGCTTTCATCTTCCAAGCGAGTTCGATTATTGATAAATTTAAGTGCTACAAGTTCCTTTGAATTTTTTATTTCTGAAGTAATTTGTAATTATGAACCTTTGTACAAAACAACCTTATTTGACAAACTTATTATTCAAATTCAAATAAATTGATTTGCGAAAAAATGTGTACAAATAGTTCTTAATAATGCTTAGGTATAGTTTTACATTTTTACTGTTAATCAGCATGCACATATTTATTAGAAACTAGTTTACAAGAATTTAGTGTCTGAAAAATCTGTTCTTATGAATATAAATAATTTATCACAATATGAAACGTTGAAATAAAATTTTATGTTATATTTTGATTCGATAATTAGGTAAACATGGGTATAGAGAATATAATAATAGCTGATTATAATTCAGTATCTTTAAAATATTCATCAATTGAGTAGTAGCATTTATATATCAATAAGTCATATATTTTACGTTTATAGTCATTAAAATTTAAGTTTTTATAATTTAAAGGAAGCTTATTATAAATATCGATAGCCATGCAATAATAGTATATTATGTAACAAGTGAGCGAAGTTGCTAATTACAGTCGAGGCTGTGATTTGAGCCCGAGCCGCAGGCGAGGGCTTAATAATGAGCCGAGACTGTAATTAGCAACGCTCACGAGTTATATACGACGTTTTTCAACACACTTGTGAGTAAAAGACAGACATACGTGGTCATAAAATAACAAACACACTTGATAACAAAGCTGTGAATTGTGATTGAAAAATGGCGCCGAACTTCGCGCATGCGCGTAGGTTTTTTTTTCCGCCAAATGTGTCAATGGCTGTATAGCATATACAGCCTATTTTACATGAAAATATTTAATTTGGAGTGGTAAATCCAAATATTTTAATATTTTGTAACAAATTATTGTAAATTGTGAATAATTTGTTTGATATACAATTTTGTTTAACTAATATAAGGCGTAAACATTTAAAAATGTATATGGATTTGAAGTGGTATAAAACCTCTTTGTTGTTTCTGAAAAAAATTAATGTATAACCCGGATCAATAAAATATGCTCTGTTTACTCGCATTTAATTTGCACAAAGGTACAATTCAACTTTGTAGGATTCATTATATTATGCACTAGGGCATAATATATTATGCACGCGTGACTTATAGCCCAGTTTATAGTTCTAAATTCAATAGAATAAGGCTTACTTTACGAGCAAGTGTGTTGAAAACATTTCTACTAAATAGTGCTAATTTTCTAGGCGGCCTACATAATTTTTTACTCAAAGTATCTTTGTTTCTAGTTCTTAAATTCATGACAGTACCTGGTTCCTTAAAATATTCCCTATGTTTTTTCAAACAATAACATTTCAAATATGTACAAACTCGGCAATGTGAGTAACTTTGAAACAGCAAAGAGGCCTGATCCGTGTGATTTCTAATACATTTTATTCACTCATGAAACTATAAATACATAATGAAACAACTTGAGAGACTCACTGCAATATGAAAACCGCTCCGACAGAAACACAGAAATATGAAAATTTTAAGTCAAAGCGCGTTGAAAAGTAGCAGTTATGTATTTTGAGAACTTTAGACAATTTGTACGAAGTGAGAATTTGTGAATGCGAGCAAAGATATTCCATTAGACGACGCGTCGCGTTCTTAATTTGAATATATTTCTTTGTCTTTTGTTCACATTTTAGTTTCAACGCTACTTAATTACAACCTCGCTTCGTTTTCACTGTTTTATTTTCAGCATTATTACCACAGTTTCTTGCGAACACATTGAATGGAAAAATCCATACACTAGCAAATTTTTAAACTAAAAAAGAAGTTTTTCGACGAAACTAAAGGATTTCATGAAAAAATATTTTAAATGCTAGCAAATATCTTAATATCTCATAATCTTTCAAATAAGACCACTTTTGTGTATATGGGCGTTATTGAAATATGAAAGAAATTAGTGTCAGTGAACACATAAAAATACGAGATATTAAATTAAAAAATGGCTGTCATTTGGAGGGATGTGGAGTGAGACCCTCTTTTGTATTGTATCGTGTCGATAACATTTTACGTACTATACTTACATACTTACTTAACTTCACGCCTGTATCCCTTATGGAGAGGGCACAACACCAGAGCTATAAAACCATCTGATGTCACGTTTGACAAATTTGGAGATATTATAATGATGGAATGAGTCTATTGCAGTGGCAGGGGATCACTCTATCGCCTGCAAAAATTCCAATAAAACCTCTGTCCCTTAACTGACTTTTACAGTATCTACGGTAGGTACTACGATATTACTACGGCATACTACGGTTTAATTTTTTTTTTTTATAAAATCCCCAGACAATCCACACCCACTACATGGCCCCAAAGTAAGCATAGCTTGTGTTTTGGGATGTAGCGAACTAGGGGGGAACCTAGAATATAAATACATAAATAGATAAACACCCAGACACGGAACATTTTTTTTTTCTGGTTCCGTGCGGGAATCGAACCCGCAACCACCGGCGTCAGAGGCAGACAGGATTGCCCCTTCGCCAAAGTGGTCGTAGTATGCCCGAGAAGAGAAGCAGCTGGCACGTTTTATGTTTTTCTTTCGCTCCCAGACCAGCATGGACATTATACGTGGGTTAATTATCGGGAATCCGATCCCTAAAACACTGTATCAATTCAAATTATCAAAAAAGTTAAAAAACATACTTTTTATTTCACATTGCATTCATTTATTACGTGCCTTTACTTTACTTCAAGCAAGGATTAATTAATTCACCCTCAAATTGTACAAGCATTTTAATGTTAGACGCATTTAAGGATTAATTACTTAACCTATTTGAGATTATAAATAAACCCTCAACCTTCACGCCCTTTTTGTCAAAAGAAAGATGATTCACAAGATCCGCCCTACATCGCAGTCTGTCCAAAAAAGCCTTCCATAAAAGAAAATATAAGGAAAAGCTGTAAAAAATCTCATTCGGCACAGATGCATTCATCTAAAAGTTTCTCGTTCGGGGTCTCAAGTTTCTTGTGATGTGACGTCGTGAGGTTAAGAAATGAGTTCGTTTATGATTTGGGTTAGGCAAAGACAGGGTTTTTAGAAGGGTTAACTAGAAATATGGCTGCGAGCGTGTAATTGGGGCGTCAGTCATGCCAGAAAATATTTACCAAACATTTTGTTTTTGTGTTTTGTAAATTTATCCTTTCTATTTAATTTTTTAAGGGATCAAGCAAATGATATTAATGCTAAAAATACTTAGTAATATAACGCAATTATATTTAATGAAATATTACTTAGGTATATTTTGTTATCTATGCTTATATCATAAACTGAAAGGAAGTGAACATTATCTTTTAGCTTTTAATGTTTCAACTCTTCGGCTATATTCTAACAAAAACCTCCGAAACCTGTCAAGAGTTTTGTGGATAAAACTAGTTGCCAGTTTTTACTGAATTTGCCGTTGGTTTACTGAAAATTATTAGTAAAGATGGAACAGATGTGTATATAACAGGCCATAATTAATTCTTACATGACAGCATTCACTCGACCCTGCAGTGCGAGCACGGAACTTTAGCGAATCGTATGTTTACGACTGTTCATTGTATGGAGACGATTGGTAAGCAATGATTGAAATCTATCCATTGCGGCACGGCCAGCTTAAATAAATAAATAATAAAGCCTTGTTAATTTTGAATGTTACATGTTGTACTCTTAAATAACTGTAAAATTTACAATGTCAAGCAAGAAAGCACCTAAATAAATATTTCAATTTCTGCCAAATATTTCTCCTTATCGGCGTTTTTGCTAGCGATAGGCTGACCTGTGTCACTGCAATAGTCTCTCTTCATCATAATAATACCTCCAAATTCGTCAAACGTGACATCAGATGGTCTTATAACCTCTGGTGTTCTGCCTTCCCCATAAGGGACACAGGCGTATGAATGTTTTTCTTCTTTTATGTCACATTGCAGAAGTATGGAAAGCCAGTTCTTTGTCATCACCGAATTCATAAAAGGAATCGTGAAAATCTAACTTTTCACCTCCAGTTTCGACAAATTCGTGTAAAAATTCTCAGTCCAGTGTAACCGTAAGACGTTTAAATCGCTCGCCATTTTAAAGTGTTTAAAACTTTAAACGCATTAAAATGGTTAAGCTCCTATATATCTTAACCTGCCCCACACCTTCGGAGTTAAGTTTAAAATACGTTTACAGACTTGAAATCCAACTACAGTCGTGAAGAGTACCATAAAATTGTACCAGCTACAGGTGTTTAATTCGAAACCAAGTTGTAGGTATTTAAAGAGTAGGTACCCATTAAACATTTACTAAAATAAACCTGTATTTAACCCTAGTTTAATTAATTAATTGACAAAAAATTAATTTTAAATTGACAAAATTGTGATGTGTGCCTGCTGCTTCTTTTCCCGGCCATACAGTTAATGTCAGTTAATCAATCAATATACAAACTGTTCCGTTACTGAGTGACTGACAGACAACGTACAGCCGTAACTACTGGGCGTAGAGAGCTGAAATTTGGAACATACATTCTTTAGGGGATGTAGGGGTGCACTAAGGAAGGAATTCCCGAAATTCCTACGGGAACGGGAATTATTGTACTTTTTAGTTTATATGAAAAATCTTATTCCTTGAGTGCACGGATATGATACTTGGCATAAAAGTTTTTCAAAAAGAGCCTGGTTGTGTTATGAAAGGAATTCCCGAAATTCCCACGGGAACGGGAAATATTTGATGTTTTAGTTTGTATGATAAAATCTTATTCTTTTAGTGCACGGATGTAATACTTGGTATAAAGGTTCCTCAATAAGTGTCTGTTTGTATAATGGAAGGAATTCCCGGAATTCCCACGGGAACGGAAAATAGGTCTTTTGAGTTTATGCGTGTACGAAGTCGCGGGCAAACGCTCGTTTAATGGATAGAGGTTTTATTGGCATGGTGACTTTGTAGACGACTGGCTAACACCCTATTACTGCAATAGTCTCTCTCCATCATTTAATACCTCCATAATCAAACGTGGCATTAGATTGTCTTATAGCCTCTGGTGTTCTGTCTAATACATAAGGTATACAGGCGTGAACTTATGTATGTAATTGACCTATTTTAAATAGTATCTGCTAGTGCCTATCTTTTAAATACTAATATTTCAAATGTGTTAGTTATTACGAAAATTCCTCAGGGCTTTAGCTTCCCTATTCGACATTGTATGCATCTACTATTTGGAGTCGGTGCGTAGTCCCGGAGCAGACATCTCCTCAAGCGGCCTGCACTAAACTTGCGACTTAACTCAGAATCGATCGATTCAACACACCACTGACTGACTGACATGACATTGACAGCTTGCCAGAACTGCAATTAGTGACTAAATACCAGTTTATTAGCGTGTAATTTCCAACATTTATACTTCATAACGCTTAAGAGCCCATACTGCTCCAGCTAGAATCTGAATTTCGCCCCCACCTCACCGCCCGGCCGTGAAGCACCCCGCAACGCGCGTCGGAGCTATCTTACTCACTCGCGTTTTGTTTTCTCCAACTCTGCCTTTTCCGTATCTTATTTCTTTCATTTCCTATTTTGAAATAAAACACACCACAAATTTATTTATGGAAAACACGATATTTACGTGATGTTTTAGCGGCGGCGGCAAGCGTGAAAGCGACACAGGTTCCTCGTACGAATACCGGAGCGCAACTGAATCCTTGAGCGGGCGCAGGTCACCCGTCGTGCCAAACACATTATTTTAGATTTAAGATTTATAATAAAAAAAATTATAAAATTATTTTAAAATCAGATCATATAGTACACGTATTGTCATACCTTGAAACTAAATACCAAGTTACATTAGTGTAGGTTAAGTACTAATTAAGTAATAAGGTTTCTTTGTTAATTTTAGAGGTAAGCTTGTGATTTTTTTCTATCGAGATTTTTTTCATTAATCGTGTTTTCAAAACATATGGTTCTTAGTTCATACTCTTAACTTTGCTATATGTTTTTTCTAAAATTATTAATTCAGTACTCTGATAGATATTTGAGATCAAAATTTGGATTCGGAGCGTGTTTGAGGTAGTGTAGGCCCTTAACAGAATTAAACTATCATATTTAGATATTTTTAAACCAGTTCGTTAAAACTATTTTCCTGGTAGATATCATTTTAATTTGTGTAGGCACAAAGCGACTGGGTAATCGTATTTTAATTCGACTATGCTATATTATTGCCAATAAACAAGGAGAGCTATAGTTAGGTAATTTTAAATTAGAGCATTTTAGGATATTTAATCAAGTCCAGGAAAGATAGTTTTGACCACGGTTTTGACGACCGGCTGGTGTAAGGGTAACGTACATTGCCTTCTACGCCAGAGGTCCTGGGTTCGAATCCCGGCGGCGACGGATATTTGTGTGATGAACACAGATATTTGTCGTCAAGTCATGAGCGTTTATATATTTATTTAAGTTTATTTTCTTATAAAAATATGTATTTATTCAATATGTATATTTACATATTTCTTAAGTATATCAGTTAATTAGTATCCATAGCACAAGTTCTTTAAGAAACTTAATTTGGGCTAGATAATGTTGTGTAAGTGTCAGAAATATTTATTTACCTATAGTAAAATATTAGGCCAACTAGATTAATATTTTTTTTAATCCCTAAAAACACGCTCGTCAATATTTGGCATCTTTAAGACAAAAAAGCTAATTTCTACAAAATCTCAAATTGTTACGTCTTATAACCTCTGATGTTCTTCCTTCTCCATAAGGGATACAGGCGTGAAGTTATGTATGTATGTATGTAATATTAAAATTCTTTGGCCACATATCGAGGAAAGAGCACTATATCGAAAGACTGATGGTGCAGGGTCATGTAGAGGGAAAAAGATTTAGAGGCCGGTCACTCGATGGACAGACCTTATCAAATCGTCCACTCAGACTACCATGATGGAATGCTCTCGTAATGCAGCAAATCGAAAAAAATGGAGAGACATTGCTAGAAAAACTGTTCAAGCCGAAATAATTGACTAAACATGTACGCGCGCCGTCAACCTTATACGCCATCAGAGCAACCACGACCACTCTGTCAAGAGTGTACGACTGAGAAGAAGAAGAAATTTCGTTGCAATATTGATAGGAACAATTTTAAGATAAAACACAAATTTTAAAATAAGAAAACTACTCTAAGACGCTTTTACCTCGTTTTTTTACTTTAAACTTAGGTGCCTACCCAGTGATAAAGAACATCTCACCAATATTTTAAAAATCAAAAATTGTGGAAATTGATATAAGTATGGATTTTGTTACCTTTTCATGATACAACGGCTTGACAGATTCAGTTAAATTTTTGCGTAAAATATAAAGGATAGCCGGGAAAACATAAAGGATAGGTACTTTTTATCTTCATAAGTTTAGGGGAGTTTAGCTAGCGAAGCCACCTGGAACAACGCTTAAATAAATATTTCATTTTCTGCAAAATATCATCTTTTTTTTTGATGAGACATATCTCCGGTATCATGTCCAATACAGTTTATAAAAAGGAAGAAAATCCAAATACGAAACCTGCTGGCTTTGTGATTATTCTTTCTTATGATCTGTCCATCTTCTTGCTTTGAGAAATTGCGAGGCAAACTTGCCCGAAGAACCTACACAAAAACGTTACTTGCGAGACGTTTTGTCGGGTGCCCTTATCAAGACAGGAATAGGGAAAAAATGTTTTGATATGATAAAAAAACGATAAAAAATTCTTTTAATCAACTACAAATAGTAGTTGGCTAACTCAAACATCAAATTTTTTAGTTACTAAATAAGCTGTGGCAGGTCTTGAACACCTAATACTAATATATATATTATCATTATTTATACAAAAAACTGAGAATTATTGCAATTTATTGGATGAAATTTGCTTGGGACAGAGATTTTCCATTTAGCAGAGAAATGCCCATCTAGACAACCTTTAGGTTTAAGTATATTTATTTATTTACCACCCAGCACTTGGAAGGAAGATAGTTGAAGACTCAAGGTCAAACATAGGCAAAAATAGGTATTTTTTTCAAATTAACTCCTAAATAAGTAGATTAAATAGGAGATGTTTGTATATACGCTTTAAGAGCCCATACTACTCCAGCTAGAATCTCAATTTCGCCCCCACCTCACCGCCCGGCCGTGAAGCACCCCGCAACGCGCGTCGGAGCTACCTTACTCACTCGCGTTTTGTTTTCTCCAACTCTGCCTTTTCCGTATCTTATTTCTTTCATTTCCCATTTTGAAATAAAACACACCACAAATTTATTTATGGAAAACACGATATTTACGTGATGTTGTAGCGGCGGCGGCAAGCGTGAAAGCGACACAGGTTCCTCGTACGAATGCCGGAGCGCAACTGAATCCTTGAGCGGGCGCAGGTCACCCGTCGTGCCAAACACATTATTTTAGATTTAAGATTTATAATAAAAAAAATAATAAAATTATTTTAAAATCAGATCATATAGTACACGTATTGTCATACCTTGAAACTAAATACCAAGTTACATTAGTGTAGGTTAAGTACTAATTAAGTAATAAGGTTTCTTTGTTAATTTTAGAGGTAAGTTTGTGATTATTTTCTATCGAGATTTTTTTCATTAATCGTGTTTTCAAAACATATGGTTCTTAGTTCATACTCTTAACTTTGCTATATGTTTTTTCTAAAATTATTAGTTCAGTACTCTGATAGATATTTGAGATCAAAATTTGGATTCGGAGCGTGTTTGAGGTAGTGTAGGCCCTTAAGGCAAAAAATCTACAAAATCTGTATTGTTAAGTCAAGAAAACTAGTCATAAGGGAACAAGTACACAAGAACGAGAAATGAAAAATTTAAAGGTATATATTGAACAATTCCTTGAGCGGCTGCTAGTTATATCGATATCTGTACTTCAGATGCGAAGACCTTTTTAAAAAAAAAATGCATTGGACCATTTTCCATATAAATTTAATCACGAATTCAATCTTGTTCAAAATGAAAAGATACAAGAAAATGAGAAAAAGTTTCTTCAAATCGCGTGATCGAGACAAATTTTCCCTAAACCTGCGTTAAATTTCAGATCTCTCATAAATAACCGTGAGTTTTCGGTCTACCCACAAATGCACACTCACGCTAAATTCATAAAAAATGGCGGTAGACATTATCGAAAAGAGATTCACGTCACGCACGCACGCCTAATAACTGAACTCGGGCTGCGGGTAGGTACCTAACTTTTACGTCGTCTGCTTGGTAAAAGATCTATTCGACTTTGTAAAACACTCGATGTGAAGCTAAGATTTTTTCATAAAAGGACAGCTTACTTTTGCTGCTTCCATGTCACGTTCGGATGTTGTGCTGATATCTAGGTCAAAATCTCTAAGCGCCATCCTAATATGCAGTCAGCTACAGAAAAACCGAATCCATCCGTGATATAAGGATGAAAGTTTTCCAATAAGCTCTTTTAGCTCAGTGAAATTGCACCGAAAAATAGGCAAACAGCATGCAAACTTACAAACTTAGGTGCCTACAGCATGTGCAGTACGACATACTATTACTGTTTATGACATGATCAAACAAATAAAAATTTCGTACTTCTTTTTGAAGTTATATTTTTAAACGACTTGCAACCTTCGTAGTAATAAAAAATGGCGGGAAATCATTTGTCAGTTGTTTTCGATACAGGCTATGGTCTAGTGAAGCAACCACTAGATATTAAAGTGTTTTTTGTGAGTTAGTGGTTGATACTACCCAGCAGTGGACTGTATGGAGATGTGGAGGTTGGGCAGTACCAATGGGATCTTGAAATAAAACGTCGTGGTGACTTGATAATAACTTGGCTTCGTTGCGGTATTTTTCAGGCAGGCAGTATGAAGAGCACGATAGAAAGTAAATCTTGAGTTTGTTAATTGAAGTCAATATCAATCTCTCAGACTGCCGTTAAGACTCCAAAACTGAGCAATACCGTAAAGAGAGCCGCAGTTTAAATTTTATTTTAATTCGTTTTTCTCTTACATTCTTAGTTATTTCTACGATTGTCGTTATGTTTATAACTTATATTAAGGGTTATGTATATTAAAAGATGGACAATTTTAATTGCTACAAAATGCAAGAAAGCCTAAATTAAGAATATTAACTATTTAAATTTAAAGATCTTAAATATAGTCAAGTTTACAATTTTCCCCTAATCAAGTTTACATATTTTGTTATTTATTTTATATTTAGCTTTATATACATAGGATTTTATTACTAGAGTTTAAAGGCAATCTTATGTGCTACATAATTATATAAAAATTCTTATCAATACAAAAAGGTAACATGGTGTAAAAGCCATAAACATGTGAAAGAGAAGTTAAAATAAGACAAAACTACGGGTAATAATAAGTTAGTACCTATGGTACATTAATTATTTTTAGAAAGATATAAAAATAGAAATAGTTATTAAGTGACAAACAATCAATTTACAATTAATCTTACATACCTATTAAATAACTTTGGATAGCTTGCCTAAAGTTAAGGATTAATTATAAAATTTACAAATAATTAAATATTGATTGCTGATATCTTTCTAGATTATAGTACCTAGCTTACTTCAGTCTCCCCCTCGTGCGCAAGCACCGTTTTAGTTTGTAAGCTAGGTCGGTCGAGAAGAATAACAGGGCGGCGAATCGATGCCGCGGACGATCTGACTTTAGACGTCTTCTTTCTTTATGGGAGGATTCATTTTGACATCTATGAAGCAATGTTCTTTCGGCGATAAGTAAGTGTTTCGTTGAAACATCTCTTGTTCTTGACTGTGATTCTCGTAGCCTTCGGGTTTTAAATACCTCAGCTGCGAGTAGCAGTCTCGCCGTAGCACGCAACATTCTATTATACGATGGAAATCGCGAGGGATCGGGTAAGTGATCGTACGTTTTGTTAATTATGACCGTATTAACAGGTTTAAGTTTCTTCTCGGTTGACTCGATTTTTGTTGACATTCGTATAACAGACCAGTCTTCAATGTCGGCCACAACTGCTACTTGGCCTTCGCGGAACCGAATTAATACGCCGCAATAATACTGCAATAAGTCGGGACCCGCTACGAGTGCGTCATTTAGGCATTTACCGGCTGTTCTACACGCGGCGTCGAAAACTAGCCTTACTTTACCCTTTTGTGGGTGCGTCACAGCAAAGTGTGGTAAATACCATAAACGCGGTGATGACGACGGTGCCTCGACTATTTCGGCGTAACCTTTTTCGATAAGGTTTTTTATCTGTTTACTATACTCCGCTTTTAAAGACGTATCTTTATCTCATTTCTTTTCGAGGTTATACAGACGGCTGAGGGCTTGTTGGCGGTTATCGGGTATAACCTCATCGTCCGATCGCCATCGTATCTATTCTCGTTAGGTAACTTCGCGCATGTAGAATCTAACAAGTTTAGAGCCCGTACCGCGGGATCTTTTTCCGGTTTGCGCGGTTCGATTCCTAATGATTCTATACTAAAATGCTCTTTGACTTGCGGCGCGAGGCTCAAAGCGCCTATCGTGTGGGCGGTCATAGTTTCTAGCTCGCGGCTACATATGCCTCGGATGTTCAGCTTAACCCTTGTTGACTCCGAGTCATTTGTTTTACTACCGCAGACAGCTTCGATGGTGAGCTGTTCCGACCTACTTGGCGATACTAATCTATGAGCCACATCCCGCTCTATCAACGTCATTGTTGACCCTTCGTCTAACAATGCGTGTGTACCTAATGGACCGCTCAGCTCAACCGGTAAAATGGTTGACGCGCTAACGTGGTTAACTGAGTTTATCGTCGCATCCGCAGTTCCCGGGTTCGATTCCTGCCCGTGATGTAGAAGGCGATGATGCGACGCTTCACAACTATTTATGCCGCACGGTTTATATTTGCATCTCATCATGCGTTTGTGTGCTTCATTTAAACATCTAAAGCACAGCCTGTTGCTCTTCGCTGTTTCCCACCGTTTTGCGACGTTTAATTTGGCAAAATCCGCACACTCTTTTATCAAGTGAGTACCCCCGCACTCATTTTCGCACTCATTTTCCGCGCTCATTTTCCGACGGGCATGATGAGTCGCTACTGTATGAACGCGAGCGATGTTTGTATGTTTTCACGGCGTTAACCGGCCTCGGTTGCCGACTAAAGGCGCGTTCTTCCCTATTTGAATTGTATGAAAACATAGCACCGCACTGATCTGCCATTTTGTTTAAAAATTGTGACAATAAAACTAATTCTGGTATGTCGGCATACATTGATTTAAATTCGAACCATTTATATTTTAAAATTACGCTTAATTTATCTATAACTCTACTTACTAACTCTGGTGAGTATAAATATTGAGGTTGATTTAATGTTTTAATCGAGGCGACGGTGTTAGCTACCTTGCTAGCATACATCGTAATATTTTTCCCGTCTTCTGACATGCGGGGTAGCTTTTTTAAAGACTCTAACTCCGATAATATCAACATTTCCGGCCTACCGTAACGTCTTTCTAATGTTTCCATTATAGCACTTGGTTCGATGCTAGTGTACATTAAAGACCGCACGGTTTCTCTAGCATGGCCGCGGAGCGCCTTACGAAGCCTAGCTACGTTTTGAACTCCCGTGTACGAGTTCTGAGTGTCTATAAACACGGATTTAAATGGAATCCACTCGGATATGTTGCCCTCGAAATAGGGCAACTCTTCCATAAATTTAGGTATTGATTGACTGTTTGACTTACTTAGATTGACTGCCTTTACTATCGCGTCGGCTAGCGCCGACATGCCGCTTTCATTACTAACATTTTCGCGACTCTTAACTGGGTGAGACATCTGAACGTTTACACACGGAGGTACGCTAGCCGGTTGTGCCCTACATTCCCGTTCGCAAATTACTCGCGCGTTATTTTGATCATTAATCCAACTATGAACCCTACCGTCAATAGGTTCGGGGGTGACATCCGCCTCGTTGGAGTTTTCAACAGTTGCCAGTTCGAATCTGGCTAACTCCAAACGAGTCTCAGCATATGCGGTTGCCGCCCGCGCCCGTTCTAATTCGGAGGCCCTAAGTTCTAACTGCGCCTTAATCTGAGATAATTTACTAGACTGCGAAGTAGATAATTTACTAGACCCGATTCCGGGCCTATCACTCGCGACAGGCATACCTACAACCGTCCCGGGTGCACTGTTTGCTAACGTTTGCACTAACACTTCCGTTACTTCTATATTTCCGCTCGATTCTGTCACCTGTTCGCTACTTTGTTGCGTGCTATTGCGTGACTGCTCTTCTGTGCCGGTCCCATGGCTCCACGTATTGGTCTCTGTGGTTCCTGATGCTTCACTGTCCAATGGTGTACCGGTTTTCTTGCCTGACCTTAGCTTCTTTCCGTCCGACATGGTGCTATGAGGGGGTTCCCTAATCTAAATATTTACTAAACACAATAAAAACCCTAACTTATAATACCTATTTCCTAACACTAGCAGTTCGACTGACTTCCTAGCGTGATGACGTCAGCCGAGGGTGGAAATAGGATAGGGCGGGTAGGGGAACCACCTGGCAGAGAGCGCTACCACCTTGGGCTGCTCGGAGAAGGGTAGGAACAACCCAACTCGTCAGCTTCCTCGAGGCCGTAAAACAGCGCTGAGAAACCCTCAGTAATAGAACCTTACCAGCGAGGTCAGACTATTGAGCCCTGTGGACTCGTGGGCGCGTCTGGTAACCCACACTACCATAAATGGCATTAACGCACGCTGTTTGATGGCCGTTTAACACCGCTAGGTGGCCGCGTGATGGCTTCTTCCAGCGCCGTCCGTCTTGCCTCTCGATCTTCACGGCTTCACGACGACACCACGACGGCACCACGGAGACTGCACACGACGGCTCCACGGAGACTCTTCGACGCCACCACGAAGACTGCACACGACGGCACCACGGAGACTCTTCGACGCCACCACGAAGACTGCACACGACGGCTTCACTAGGTTTGACGCAATCTTCAGAGATCCGGCTCTCGAAGGACCATTGGTTGATACTACCCAGCAGTGGACTGTATGGAGATGTGGAGGTTGGGCAGTACCAATGGGATCTTGAAATAAAACGTCGTGGTGACTTGATAATAACTTGGCTTCGTTGCGGTATTTTTCAGGCAGGCAGTATGAAGAGCACGATAGAAAGTAAATCTTGAATTTGTTAATTGAAGTCAATATCAATCTCTCAGACTGCCGTTAAGACTCCAAAACTGAGCAATACCGTAAAGAGAGCCGCAGTTTAAATTTTATTTTAATTCGTTTTTCTCTTACATTCTTAGTTATTTCTACGATTGTCGTTATGTTTATAACTTATATTAAGGGTTATGTATATTAAAAGATGGACAATTTTAATTGCTACAAAATGCAAGAAAGCCTAAATTAAGAATATTAACTATTTAAATTTAAAGATCTTAAATATAGTCAAGTTTACAATTTTCCCCTAATCAAGTTTACATATTTTGTTATTTATTTTATATTTAGCTTTATATACATAGGATTTTATTACTAGAGTTTAAAGGCAATCCTATGTGCTACATAATTATATAAAAATTCTTATCAATACAAAAAGGTAACATGGTGTAAAAGCCATAAACATGTGAAAGAGAAGTTAAAATAAGACAAAACTACGGGTAATAATAAGTTAGTACCTATGGTACATTAATTATTTTTAGAAAGATATAAAAATAGAAATAGTTATTAAGTGACAAACAATCAATTTACAATTAATCTTACATACCTATTAAATAACTTTGGATAGCTTGCCTAAAGTTAAGGATTAATTATAAAATTTACAAATAATTAAATATTGATTGCTGATATCTTTCTAGATTATAGTACCTAGCTTACTTCAGTCAGGTTTCTGGTAAATAAATATACAGGGTGTTCGGCAGAACGTTGAACACACGCAAATGGTGGATGGGTGGGGTCATGTGCTACTTACTTAGCCCAAATTATTAGACCTTGGCCCCTTGGTCTTTTTATAATTTTTTTTTGGTATATTTTTTGAATTTCACCACTGTCATGACTTTGAAGGCGAATATTTTTATTTACAATGAGTAAAACAGGCAACATTTTGTTTTTTATTTTTATTTTGAATGTTATCAGATTCTCATGTAATGATCGCTTAACGCTGATGTTACCTTAAAAAAAAGTTATGGGTCCTCAAAGTTACAGAAAGATGTATGAAAAAACTTATAGCTTAATTTCAACTTTCATTTAAAAAAAAAGCTAAAGGAGATTGAGGACTTCCAATTCTAGCAAAACATCCCTAATGTGTGACCTTTCTAACGATATGTAATTTGTTTTAATCAAAAAAGAACTTCAAGAGTTATTCAATTTTTTTATCAAGTAGATAAATTTTGACAAAACTCTACTTTTGAGGAAAGTGAAATGTTTTGCGAAATTTAATACTGTTGAGTTGGTAATAATTAAATGATCGATGGAAAATAAGAAAATTCTTGAACTAAGTCCAAGGAAAAAACACCTTAGGTGTGCGATATGTACGATATGTAAAGTCCTACGTGCGCAACGAAAATGGAATAAAGACAAAAATTCGAACGATGATGTTCTATGATTTTAAAACTTCTCTCTGTGCAAGACTGTGCAGCTCGTCCGTCTTCAAACTGCTTTTGGGAGAGGAGCGCCTTGTTTGAGCACCGTGGAATAACGGTTTGCTGAATTTGGGAGAGGTCGGGTTTCACAACGAGACGAATTTCGTGAAGGGCGGCCTTCAACTGTCGTCAATGAAAATGTGGCTACTGTTAAGCGGCCTATAGAAGAAAACCTGCGAATTACCTATGAGACAATTCGATGACTATTTGGGATTGGTTTTTTTTTTTTTTTTTTATAAAATATGGATGGGACGTTTGTCTTCCATGACACCTGATGTTAAGTGAACATGAAGACTAAGGTGGTACACGTCCATCCACGAGAAACCTATTCACTCGACGCTTAAAAGTACTAGGACTATACTGGTCAGGGAAAATAGACGCAGGCAGTTCATTCCAAACCTTGGCGACCCGTATCAAAAAGGAACTGTCAAAGCGCTTAGTTCGACTTTTCGGAATATCAACCACATACGGATGGAAGTTCTGTCTGCGTCTAGTAGTCCGATGGTAAAAGGGTGAGGGTTCAATTTGCTCAAACAGAGCACTCGCGCACTCACCAAAATGTATCCTGTAGTACACGGTTAAACAAGCAACCTTACGACGATGCTCTAGGGTCTGTAGTTTTTTGATCGTAAGGTCGACGTTGTTAATTAATTTACGGGCTCTTCGGTCAACGGAGTCCAGCGCTTCTAGTTGATATTTGGCTGAACCATCCCAAAGATGACTGCAGTACTCCATGCATGATCGCACTTGAGCTGTATATAAGTTAAGAAGCTGTGCAGGGCTGAAGTACCGCCGTACCTTCGAGATGATTCCCAACTTTTTCGAAGCTACTTGAGCCATGGACACAATTTGTTGACCGAAGTTTAAACTGGATGTTATAGTTACGCCTAAAAGCCCTAGATGGTCAGTGATGGGGACAGATACATTTTGGAAAGTGGGCGTTAATGTGAAGGTGCTCTTTTTTGCGGAGAATAGACACGCCTGAGTTTTGGACGCGTTGAATTTGACCAAATTCGACTCACCCCAATCGGATACTTTCCGTAAGGTCAAATCAACGCGCTCAATCATTGACTTTCTTAAACTCTGGATTTCATGGGGGCTCGCTCGCGCATTGGATACGTATCTCTCTACAACAGTGCTGTCATCAGCATAACTAATAATGCCCGGGGTTAAAAGGTCATTAATGTGCAGCAAGAATAATGTTGCAGAGAGAACAGATCCCTGAGGTACCCCGGCATTAATTGCCATTTGGTCGGAGGAGAAGCCATCTAAGACTACTCGAATTGACCGTTCCCTCAGAAAATCAGATATCCAGTCGCAGAGCCCAATCGGTATGCCATAAGCTGGAAGCTTACTTAAGAGACCATCATGCCAGACCCTGTCAAAGGCCTTGGAAATGTCTAAGGATACAGCTATTGCTTCACCATGACCCTCCAAGGCCTGGCTCCATAAGTGAGTGGCATACACGAGAAGATCGCCGGTCGAGCGCCCGTTGCGGAAACCATATTGGCTATCGCTTAGGAGCTCGTTGGTCTCGAGGTATGCCAGGAGTCGATTGTTCAATACACGTTCCATGACTTTGCAAAGTATGGAGGTGATTGAAATTGGTCGATAGTTGACAGGATCGGCACGGCTTCCCTTCTTTGGTACTGGCTGTACGTTAGTAAGCTTCCAGGACTTGGGAACCTTACCGGATTCCAACGAAAGTCGATAAAGACGTGTCAAAACAGGAGACAACTCAGCTGCGCAGCGTTTTATGACCACTGCAGGAATACCGTCTGGACCACTAGCTTTGTTCTCGTCTAGGTGCAGCAAGCATTTAAGAACCTCCTTTTGGCGAATGTGAACGGTACCCATTGTAGGTCCGAACTGAGGTAATTGGGGTGGGATTTTTCCTTGGCAATCTAGACGAGAATTTTCTGCGAAGATACTAGCAAATAAATCTGCTTTCTCCTTAGCAGTGTGGGCCAGAGAACCATCGGGTTTCCTCAGTGGTGGCAGCGACGGGCGACAAAAGTTCGTTTCGACCGACTTGGCAAGGGACCAGAAAGCTTTACTTCCCGAAGGGTATGCTGCTATTCTGTCTCCGATACGGCCTATGTGGGCAAAACGAGCTCTTTTGATTGCCTTTTTGCAGGACTTGGCGGCAGCATTGTATCTTTTCTTAAGTTCATGCGAATCCAGGGCTTTGCTTCTGCGAGCATTTGCCCAGGCTTTGTATGCTTCCCGCTTTCGCTTTTCAGCGGCAAGGCAAGCAGTATTAAACCATGGGCGAGCTTTGGTTTCAAGGGATAGATCAGCGTGGGGAATGAAGTACTCCATTGCTTGAACTATCACACTTGAGACAGCATCAGCGCAGCACGATGGATCGGTTGATGTAAAACAAGTTTGCCGCCATGGATAAGATGCGAAGAAATGTCGCATTTCATCCCAATCTGCTGACTTGTAACGCCATACTCGCCTGGAGCCTTTTGGGCGGGTGTCAGGTGGCGAGTACAGCGATACAGATTTCACCATACAGTGATCGGATGTCCCTAAAGGTGCAGTGACGGACACCGAGTATCTGTCAGGATCGGTTGTCAGCAGAAGGTCCAAGCAATACGCAGTGTGGCCAGCAACGTCGGGGATGCGCGTAGGCTCGTTAACAAGCTGTGAGAGACCATAAGTCAGCGAAAACTTAAAGGCCTCTCTGCCAGCATGGTCAGTGTCGTGATACGGGTATAACCACTGCCCGTGGTGAGCATTAAAATCCCCCAGAAACACCAACCGCGCCGTGGGAAAACGTTGCTGAATCTTATCTGCTGTATTGCCAAGGTATTCCATAAGCCTCGTTGTCTCCTGATCTCCGCTATGTGAACGATAGATACAGGCGTAAACCACTTGGTCTAGGCCAGTATCTATGTGAACCCACATGACTGAAAGGTCCGGCACTTCCAAGTAACGGAGACGCTGACAACAGATCGCGTCACTGGCATACATGCACACCCCGGCGTGCGGGCGGAAAAGAGACTCCAGGATATAGCCTGGGTAACCAAGGTAGTAGGGTAAAATTGGGGGACCTGGATCAAGGAGATCCAGGCACCCCCAATTTCACCATAGTTTGAATGATGGAATGATTGAATATTGAAATACGTACATGAATGACGGGTTTAAGTTAGATATCAATAACACCTCCACATGAGAAACATTCAGTTTTATCGTTAATTCCATTACCACCATAAAATAATCCTGCGTCAACCATTTCCATCCTTTTCTGCGTGTCAGTTGCCCAATAATATTTAAATGAATGTGTGCACATTTCATGCGTATCATACATATCATATCGAGGATTGTAGTTTTCTTTTAACATTGTCATCATGCAATACTTTAAATCAATACTAATGAAAATAAAATGAAGTCGCATTTTACTGTTGACAATTTATATAGAATTCTAGGAGATTTATGGGAGGGGTAAGATGAATAAAACAATATTTTTCGACTTAATTTATTTGCTACAAAAAACCTTTTACAATGCTTACATTATTTTCTAAACACCACTTTTAACAGCAAACATTTTTAATGCACATATATTCTTATGATACACACAACAAAATATGTCTTGAGAAATAGAATGATAACTATATAATTCCATTAAATTAGGATAGTTTATATCTTCTTAATTAAACACCTTGTCAGTTATAAGCATATTTGGGACTATGTATTTATGTATTTGCAGGCATACATATTCATATTATTTTTGTGAGCCATAAATATGTGACTCAAGTTGGTGTATTAACTTTTTCACTTATATGAAAAGGTAAAGTACCTTTATGCTATGAATAAAACACATCAAAAATTTGATTAGCGAAAAATTTTATTATCCTTACACCACTTACTTAAACAAATTACATTTTTTAAAGCACAAATATTTTTATGATAAATACATGTGTGTAAATTAGTACATTCACTATAAAGATCATACAAACTTAACAAATTAGGACAATTAAAGTTCTCCAAGTTTACCACATTATAATTATTAAAAATTTCTCTAATCCATTTTGCTTTTTCTTCACCTTTTACATAAATACATTTATTTTCAAGCAAAGGTACAATCAAACGTTTATAATCTGAAAAAGGAATGAATCCTTCCTTCCAATAAATATTTCTATTTCTCTCAATCCAGCCAACCTGCTTCATTTCTTTTTTAGTTAGTTCATAGAACGGAAACGGTTGTCTTATCAGAAAGGCTTGGATTTTTTTATTTTCTTCCATTATAGCTATTTCTTTAAGTATAAACTGATTTGTTTCAGTTTTAAAACCTTGAACATCGACAATTAATTTCATGATATCTTCCGTACTGTATTGCTGAGTGGTTTGTATTCTATAATTCGATCATTGATTATAAGACAATAAGCACTTGTTTGGTCAGGAAAATCTTGATCACTTTCTATTTCAAGTTTAACATCTACTGGTCCACTTTTTAATGTATCATTTTGTCTCGAGCAATCTATTACAAACAACGGCGCTTTTGCTTTAAACTCTTTGATGTTAAGCAATGGGTCTATCGGAGTGTTGTAATAAGACTGACGGAATCTGATGTACATTTCATATAATATATTATATTTATTGTCATCAAAGTTAAGCTTCATTGAATCATATGGGAATGTTTGTGAATTCAAGTACAACGTAACATTACTCAAATTACAGTGATCAAACAATGAACAGTCCCCCTTAAAGTTTTTTTTGTTTGTTTGTAGACCGAATATTACATATCTAGGTTTTTCGAGTTGAGATGCGGTTTTAATAGACCATGAATGCTTTTTTGTTTTAGGCAAAAGCGGATATTCATATGTGTCCCAATTTCGGAATGCAATTTGTATTGGTTTATCTTTTTCTAACTGTTTGTAAAGTGCCAACCTTTCACGATCACATACTTTAATATGAGGTACACGCCATTGAATTCTGTCGATACGTAATGATACAGAATCGTCTTTGTCGAGAATCACAGCATCAATGTTGGATTTACTTCGAGTTAAAATTAATTCATGTTTACAGTTTAATAAGATTTTATTATAATCTTCAGCAAAACCCAGCAATTTATTTAGAGGCAATATTACATTGAAAATACTAGTTTTATATTTTGTCCCATCCAAGTTCCAACCCCACAAAGCAGCTTGCTGATTCTCTCCAAAATTCATTGAAACATAAGACTTCATAGTTGAGGTTATACCAACATGTCTAACACGATCTATTTCAACTCCATTAATCTCATATCTTATGTCATGGAAAAGAAATGGTATTGGATTATTATTTAGGTGACAATCTTTTTTTACGACTTTTCCCATAGCATCTTTTGTTGTCACTTCTATACGTCCTTCAATGTAAATAGAACTCGCTGAAGGTAGCAAGTATATGTCTTGTTGATTGATAGGTATACGTATTTCATCATTTTCTTGAAAACTGTTATTGTATGGTGTATAGGAATGCACTTCATAACCTTCGATAGAATTGTCGAAATGAGGTACTTCATTAATATGTAGGATACTCATAATTGAAATCCTAAATTTCTCAAAAATTGTTTGTTAATTTCACTGAGAGCCTTCGGCAGTTTACGTGTGTGTTTATTGAAGTCACTAGTTGAACTGTCCTTTTTTACGGGATTACTGTAGTTTTTCTTTCTTCTTTTATTATTGAAGTCAATCATATTTCACAACAATAATAATAAAATATTAAATCAATACGTTAGTTGCTTCTGAAAGTACTTATGCATTCGAAGGGAAAACTACGACTATTAGCAAATCACTATACATCATTCAATTTATTTAAAACATATTCTATAGCATGCATTTAAGGAGAAAGTCAATACACAAGTGACCGCAAATGTATGGGTGACTGCCTTGATAATTGTTATAATTATACTGAATATTATCTCCAACATAATTAATAAATTCTTTTGGTGGTTTTAGGTCACCATAACTAAATAATAAATAATAAATAAAATCCCCAGACAATCACACCAACTACATGGCCCCAAAGTAAGCATAGCTTGTGTTATGGGATACCATGTAGTGAACTAGGGGGGAACCTAGAATATAAATACATAAATAGATAAACACCCAGACACGGAACATTTTTTTTTTCTTGTTCCGTGCGGGGATCGAACCCGCAACCACTGGCGTCTGAGGCAGATAGGTTTACCTCAACGCCAAAGTGGTCGTCGTAATTAAAAATAAAAATAACTGTCAAAATATTCGACATAATTGTTTTTCTTAACATAAGCTACCCAATGCGTCCCCTGGTTTTCAGAGCTGTCTAAATTAATAACCCCACATTCAACTTTTCGTGGACGTTTAGGTAATTGATCTCTCATGAATACTCCCCGAAAATATGGAATATAATTTGCATATTGTATTATATCTATGTTGGTAAGAGGGCGGTTAGGTAGCTGCTTTATTAGTTTTTTGTCGAAGTGTAAATACCCAAACCATTTTTATATTGTTTGAGTTGTAGTCCGCTTCCAAGACATACTGGCTCAAAGTTTTGATTCATGCTTTTCACTACGTCCCATGTTTTTTGAGCCGTTTGAAAGGTTTTTACAAGTTTTGCTACCGCAGATGACTTGCTAACGAGTGCACCAGCTGCAGATAGTCCACTAACTAACGCTACTAAGGGTAGGAATCCTCCAGTTTTCGGTAGTGGTATAACACGTGGAAGCTCCACTTTGGAATCTGACGCAAGCTCTTTAATAGCCGCGAAAGCTAAGTCGATAGCTAGTTTTTTGCATTTTGGTTTTGCTTTACGAATATTTTTTTTTGTAATGGACACTAATTTTTTAAAGGAACTCTTTAATCCAGATCCATTGGAAACCTTCATTGCCATTGCTTTTTTAACAACATTTGCTGCAAGTTTTTCTCCAACGCTTGCTTGGGATGATTTTGCACGTTTTTTTGCCATCTTCATTAAAATCTTATCTGCTTTATGTCTATCTTCTACGTTTTTTGATTTCATATATGCAATATCGTGTTCTTTGCAGTATTCGTCGAGCTTATTCACACCCTTATCACCTCTGATAAGCCTCTCACGCAGTTTAGTTCCTGGACCACAGTAGTTATAGCCAGGGAGATGTAATTCAAATGGGAGATGATTTATAATAGTATTCACAAGACCTTTCCCCTCCATGCACAAACGAATAGTGACAATAATATTCTTAAGTATTACAATATATTGCTTTGGTTTATCCAAGAATTTTCTTTAGACGACAATCCCAGCCATTTAACAAAAACTTTGTTCCCTTTTTTCTTAAGAACTCTTTCAACTTCAAAATCTTATTATATATTGAATAAAGAAACTGAAAAAAAAAAAAACTAAATACACATCAGGATTCTTAGTTTTTTGGAGCTCTTGAGCATAAAATGATCCTAAAATTTTATTTTTTCTTGAGTCTTCTAGCAAATAAGTCGGTGGATCAGTATTTTGAACTGTTATTACTTTAAATAACTCGGTTGACCAGTTCGGGGTGTATCCTTTATAAAAATTAGCTTTATATTTACTTATTCGAACAACATCACCAACGACAAAACGATAGCTTATTTTTTTATTTGTTCTTTTATTTTGTTGACTTAACTTTTGTAATACAATGTGTTTTGTATTTATATTTACTTTGGTTGGTCTCATGCCGATACTTCTATGCTCCGTTTCATTGTATTCATTCACAAGTTTCTCCAAAGTTCCATCTAACCATTTGAAATTACCTTTCAAACTGAACATTTTGTAAAGCTTTCCCTTTATAGTGCGTATTACTCGTTCAACAATTGAAGCTTTTTTACTTGAATATGTGGAGTAATGATTTATAAAATGCGCCTGCATCATATTTTTAAAACTTTTATTGTAGAATTCCTTTCCCCAGTCTGTTTGTAAGTTTGTAGGTACCCTACCATGGGATATAATAGATTGAAATGCTGTTGTCACAGAATTTTTATCTTTATTTTTGAGTGGTCTGACCCAAACAAACTTTGAAAAACAATCAATATATAATTATAGTTTGAATTAATTTTGGATATTTTCTGTACGTCAATAAGGTCAGCTTGCCAAAGATCATCTATACCTCGAAGTGAAACACATCTGCGAGGAAAATTTACTCTTGCATTTTTATGTATTTCATTAACCACGTCTTCTTTACTCATTTTAGGTTCTAGTATGCTTGATTGCTACGAGATAACTAATCGAACCTTTCTCATACTTATGATTTTATTATACCTGCTTCTTTCAATTCTTCTATGATTGAAATTATTTCATTGTCTTGATTTGTATTTCCAGCTTGCTTAGAAGCAATGAGGAGTTTCAATCTCTCAACAAGCTCATTAGGATCATCCCAATAGATAAAGTCGGTATTTTTTTTATATCTCTTCAAAACGTTTAAATTACCTCCAAGTTTCTTGTAGTTACAATCTAAGGTTGATTCACCAAACATAGGTTTAATTATTGTTCGATACTTTTCTCGTTTATCTCCCTTCAACTGACCATGCGCATCATAATCACGCTTATGAGCATTGGTTTTTATCAATATACTTCTATAAATATTTTTATCATCATTTGTAACTAATGCAAGATTTGGTTTTTTATGTAATAATACTGCTTTCAGTCCTGCAGTCAACTCATATTCATCGTCACCAATCTTTATTCGATATGGTTCCCGGTCACTTTTTTGTGAAGAAATTATTTTAACTGCTAAGTTACCCATCATTAAATTGTCTCCCACTTTCCTTACTCCAAAAGGAACATTTACATCATAAAGCGTACTTAGGTATTGTCTCGTTAAAGACACGTCTTTGTCATCCGTATCATTAGTATAGTCCGTAAAAGAATTAAAAATTTCCGAATCTGAATCTACTGTAGTACTTTTTGAGGTTGATGGTGTAGAAGTTATAGGATCATGTAGTTTGACTGGCACTCTTATAGTACTTACATTAATATCACAGTTAACTTTATTTTGATTATCCATTATGTGACCCCCCTCTAACATTTGCATCAAAGGTTCAGTGACAGGTTTAAACATTTTAGATAACTCATAGTTGTTTTCATTTTCTATTTCTCTCAACTGCTTAAATTTTGTTTTTATGTTGTTTGATAGTGAGATGATTTCTTTTTTTATATCAACGCTCATATTAAGTCTTTTCACTTACAACAATCGCAAGCAAATGACAGTATAGGTTTTAGTGTGGAGATATAAATATATCAATTTTTTTTCTATACCTCCCTCTATTTAGTTCACAGTCTTTACTTATCGTCAAAAAACCATGCTTTTCACCCCAAACATGTGAACAAATACATTTAAATTTATTCCATGACATATCTGAATTAACGTGCTCGTTGTATATATGTTTTAAATTAATTTCATCTTGTTTGAAGAGCATTAATAAATTGGTATTATCACGAATCAACTGTTTTGGCACCTTTGAATACGTTTGTGATAAATAAAAGCAGTCTATTTGTTTGTGCCTACCAATCGTGAAATAATTACGGATATTACTCTGGTTTTCACAAACCACGTCATCAAAAATTATAACTGAGTTCGGTAACGCATCATTCGGATGTATAACTTCACTATCGTTATTCAACACATGATACTTGATTTCAGGAACATTTAATAGCACTTCTTTTAGAAAACGATATTTACTTTGAAATGGGGTTTTTGTATATAAGTACAAATTTTCAAATTTAAGCCCATTTTTATGCAACAACAAATTAAACATAACATTAGTTTTACCACAATTGGATGGCCCACAAATTAAGCATCGAATGTTATTTGGTAACAAATCACTATGTTTTGCAATTCGGGTTTTCGCTTCAATATCGAAAGGGGTAATATCTAAGCTTAGCGGTTGTTTCTTAAGCTTCATTGTAACCAAATGATTGTTTTTTAACTTGGCTCTCATTTTATAGAAAATGCTATCGTGTGAAGTAAGTAACAGGAGTTTCAAATGATCAGTTTGAGATTAATAACAAATAAAACATTATGTTTATAATAGATAATAATTTATTTAAAAGAATAAGGAAAAGCATGTAAATACAAGGAAAAGTATTATACCTACATTATAGCTAGAGTACATTAATAACTTTCTTATATTAGTAGATATTTTAAGTAATACCTATTTCGAATGAATATAATTTATTAGAACAAGTTCTCAAGATGATTACATAATAATTGGTTCTCATTCAAACATTGTACAAATAATAAAAAATAAAAAAATGTCTTATATCATTGCATCATGAAAACCCCAAGGTAAAGTGTGAATCTGATCTGACAGTATCTGAACTTTATCATCGTTTCTATTTAACACTTGCTTACTAACTTGTTGTGTGTACAATATATGCTTAATAGATCTTATAATATTCATTTTTAAAGATTGACTTTTATCTAATAACAAAGAATCAATGTAATCCTTTTGTTTTAAATGCTTAGAAACACATTTAGACATACCTTTCGCTTTTGTTATTTGAGTGTTCAAACTGCTAATGCAATACAGTTTTGCTCGCAAACCTGTAAATTCTGTAATTATATCACCCCCCATTTCGTCCTTAAATAAGCCAGGAATTTTCGAGTTACTTCTTGGTATGTTATATTGATTATCTATTGGAAAATTACTAGTATCAAAATATGTTAAATTATCGTACATGTCATGATAAAAGTCACCAGTATAAATTAAGTAAAGTAAACTATCGGTATCTGTGTAACATAACTCAGCTTTATCTCCATATTTCTTTTTTACAAAATCATAATGAAACTGATATAGATGTTGTTTGGCGTACTCCAGAACTGTAAATCCAATGTAAATTGGTCGGTCTAATATAATTTTATCACGATTCAATTGTATAGCTACAAAATCCTCTGCAAATATTGATATGCTTTTTAAATTAGGTTTTGAAATCAATTTTTGTGCACAAAGTTTCTTATTCGTGAAGTTTGTCTTATCATCCCATGTGGTTACTAGTTTTATGTCAACTTGTTTTCTTTTATTTTCAATAGTTTTACCAAATATTGAATTATTTAGAAGTTTAAAAAAGTCTTTTTCGAAAGGCGTTTTAGATTCCATACGCCGATTGGTATTAAGATCTATATATTTCTTTAAGAAATCATTTTGTTTAAAGATTAGTATGTTATGAATTTTTTTTAATACCAACCCATTTTTTATGCATTGTTTTAAATGTATGTAATGAATAATATAATTTGATTTATCATACAGATTAGCAATTAACTTGGGTGATTTTCCTCCTAGGGGCACAAATTTCTCAGCAGCAAATGGTAAGTCTTTATGCTGATCATGTATACAATCCGGATAATATAAATCTACTTCTAAAATATAACCATACAAACTGTTATCTGGTATACACAATACATCAATGACGTCAATTTCTCGCTGATTTAAAAATCTGAAGTCTGAAACCGGCAGTTTTTTAGTCATTGCGTAGCCATAAAGATTATTACAATCTAGATATATCAAATAACTCGAAGGTTTAGAATCACTATAATTAGGTAAATACTTATTATTTGCCTGAGCATGACGGAGGAAACATTGTGCCAAGCCCCCTCGTATACCTTTTTCAATAAATGTATAAATTTCTAAGTCACTAATGAGCTCTAATTCAACGTTAGTGTACAGAAGCATAGCATCCCAGCTCAAACTAGGTGAAGTCACATAGTGAGCAGGATCTAGTTTATAATAATGTAAACTTGTCTCTCTGAATTTTTCGAATATGTCACATAGTAACATAACATCACATTTCAAATACAGATCACTGTATTCACCAAGCGATTTTATCTCAAAATCATTCCAAACATTTTGAGCGTGTGTATAATCTTCATCCGTTAGAGATTCCATAGTTAAACTATTATAAAAACAGGATTTTGGAGGTAGTTGATTTTCATCAAATTTTGACCAGTTGTCTATATAATCATATGGATAAATACCTTTCTTGTGTAATAAATTAAGTTTAGTTTATCCATAAATTCTCTTGACATATAAACAAAATCTTTTTCTGACAAGCTTTGACTTAAAGAATTTAAGCTTGAGCTAAGAAAATGAAATGAATCAATAAACTTAATCTGTACTGAGCGAGAACCTTTTTTTGACGTTATAAGCTTGGTAATTGTAAGATATTTTTCTTTAGTTTTTGGTATTATTTTAACTGAACCCTTATACTTAGCCAACTGTTTAATAAATATATGCGAGTCATAACCACTTAGATTATGAAATACTACTGGAATGAATGGACATACTTTGTACATCAAATTACAGTGTGAGTGTGCTGCCCCTCTATACTCGGAAGTGATATGATCATGATCATGAACTTTATCTCCTGACAATAACTGATTACATATGTGACACTTGGTTGCATTTCGATATTCTCGTTCTTGATTATGAGATAAAGGTTTCATTGATAAATTAGTGGACAAAACTTTGTTTATTCGTTTAGCATCTTTTACTAAACGTTTTATAAACACTTCGACACAATGTATACCTCTATATGTCACAAATTTGTTAAGTTTATCATCATGAGAACAGCATATGTAATATGCGAAACTTGACGGCTGATGCATTTTTAATGTCGTAGTATTTTTTGAGTTATTTTCATTGCAAGTTAATAATAAGCTCTCAAAATCAGCATAAATAATAAAATTAATTTTAAGTTGTCTTTCATAGTGTTAAAATTTCAATATAGTGTGTCTTTCTGGTAATATAGTCAATATTTTAGAACAAGAATGAGATGCATACTTATTTTCATTAGTAAAAAATTGTAAACATGAATCACATAAGAAAACTTTACCATGATGATGAGTAATCTGGCGTCGTACTAATCGTACGAGATCTTTTATAAAGGTCCCCATATACGGTACGATTCGTCTGTACGATCCATCTGATGAAAATCGTGACTATGGATCGCATCAAAAATGACGCCCATACACGAAACGATTGGTCGTAACGATCGATCATTTACTTGTTTGAAACTGAAGGATAAAGACGTGTTCAAATAGTTCAATACGTGCCCCATAAAATGGAAAATGAACTTCTTTCCCTTACCTATGTGGCGCTAACTTTGATTCGTCTACAAAAGAAAAAAAGAAAGCCTTGAAAAATGTGGGTTAAGAACGGCGACCGGCGTCAGAGTGAGACAAAATCGAATCGTTGATCGTAAAGAGCCATACACTGTCGATTCATCGTTACGATATTCATGATTGCATGGGTTTTTGTTGCGATTTCCGAAATCGTCTTCGATGAAGTAAATCGTTAACGACCTTGACATACACTATCGATTCGTCGTTTCAATCGGTCTGAAGCGACGGATCGTACAGACGAATCGTACCGTGTATGGGGCCCTTTAAACAGTAATGTCCTGTACCATTCTGATCAATATATAATAAATTTATATGATTTTCTTTTTTCTTATATGTCATATATAAAGGCCCCGTGATAACATATTTTTTGTCTAAACCGTATATAGTAATGCTTATTGTAGGATTTAATAGTTCAAAAAGTTTGATATCACTATATGAAGGAGGAAATGATATTCCTTGAATATTTAGAACTTCGCTGTAATGAGGATAAGACGTTGTTCTGCACACATTATTTTTACAAGGAAATAATGCGGCTACAACACACCATAAGAAACAACACTCATCATTATTATATAAATTCAAACAACTTTTAGTATTTTTTATTACTGAAGGCAACTTTATGTACGTGCCACCCCTCATAGGACAATATTTACTTATATTAATCTCAATATAACTTAGTGAAAGGTATGTCCAACCTGACTGTACATGTTCAAATTCAGACATTTTTCGCATCAATACATCTATTTTATTCAAAAAAAAGTTATTTATATCAGTATTTTTATAAATAATATCATACTTTGTGTTAAAAGATTTCAATTCTAATTGCTCATGATCAGATTTTAGTAAAACAAACTTAGCATAAAGCTCAAAGTTTACTTTTATACAATCATATTTGTTCAGTATCATAGTTATTAATTTATGAACATCTGGGAGTACTGAATTTAGGATCGCCTCAGGTGTGAGGTGCTCGTCATCCTGAATTTGATGCGCCTGCGTACAACTCGGGATCGCCTCACTAATGAGGTGCTCGTCATCCTGAGTTGGATTCGTCTGCATATAACTCAGGACCGCCTCACTAGTGAGGTGCTCGTCATCCTGAGTTTGATGCGTCTGCATATAACTCGGGATCGCCTCACTAGTGAGGTGCTCGTCATCCTGAGTTAAGTTCAGACGAAAAGTTACAATTCTATTTTTAAATGCTGATGCTACAATAAATATGTTCTTAAATTCAGTTCTCAATAAACTATTTTTCTTATGTAAATTAGTTCTCAAATGATATGCATACTGATTTCGTGTCATTTCAATATTACATTTTGTACAAGTCATAATCGTACTATATGACTTCGTGAATCGATTTTTGTGCTCTCTGGACTGAACTGTGAAATAAAAAAATAATTTGTAAGCAAAATACTAAGCATTTATTTTATAAGTTTATAAAGGATAATATTGTATAAGATTAAACGATACAAAACATTATAAAAATAAAAATAAAACTTAATAGTAAGAATTGATTAAAGTCACAGGGAAATTACGAAAGTCTTTATCTACTGAGGACGTAAATGATTTAAGATGGCGCCACATGTCCGTTTCCGCATCCACTTTTGTTTTTACTGTAACAATTGAATGACGCCATCTATTTACTGGCGGTACGTCTGCGATCTCGTCACAATTATACACTTTGAGCTCTACATAATACGACCCCTTTTTTTTTTCATTAATTTTCCGAGCATAGCCCTTCTCTACCCTCCTAGTATAATAAGAATGAAGAGGAGGTTGCGTTTTACCGGCTGATGTAGTCGGCCTCATATCATCCTCTTCGCTTTCACTGCCGAACAGGTCCCGCGCCACTAACTTTATATCAGTTAACGGCACCGGATTAATTCTAGGCTTCTTGGTTCCGTGCGCTTTAGGTCCAGATCCATCACAGGGCTTAGAACGCTTATTCGGCACAGATTTCTCGGCCCGAGACGATGAGGGAGTTTTCTGCTGCTTTGGCTGCTTCTCAGCATCGGATTCCTCACCAGATGAGAACAATTGCGGCATTGACTTGGACCTGAAACAAAACATTTTAAAGATTATTAAAATGAAAGTTAAATTATTTTATATTTCGTACACTTCTAAATATATAAATGAATATTTCTGACATTCACACCACATTATCTAGCTCAAATTAAATTTCATTAAGAACTTGTGTTACGTAAGTTCACCTTCCACCAGGATTCAAACCGGGGACCCATCGTATGGGAGGCAACGTTGTTACCCTAACACCATGGCGGTCGTCACTTATCATTTTATTATAGGAATATGGACAATAATTATACAATATTCAAATCATACATTCAGTAAAAATATAAATATCTATTTTTCACCTTTTTGGTGTAAAAAATATGACATGAATATATCATGCTAAACATGATAATAAAAGTAAAGTAATTCTAGTAAAGTCACATTACTACACAAACTTATTCACAAAACTATAAGTAATTAAAAAATAATTAAAGTTAACTTACATTTTTTTTTCTGGTTGAAGCGAAGCTGTGAAGATGTAGATTCTTTACCTCGTGGAGAGTGATTTGTGATTTGACTAAGATTCATGCGCATTATATAGAGCAAGATCCGGAGCGATCCTCCAAATTTGTAAAACTAATAACTAGGCAAAACATATCGACTACACAGTTAACCCAACTTTACTTGCCATAAAAAATGCTAAGAGTATAGCATAGCGCATACATTTACTTACATATATTGATCAATGAACATACAAATAGTCCGATACCATATTTAATATAACGATTTATCTTTAGAATCAAAGATCGAATAAACACTGTCAGCATTTTATCCAAATACGTTTAACGTCATAAAGGTGATTCTACACTGATACTCACATTAAAAATAAATAATATAAAATCCTCAGACTATCGCACCGAGACTGCACGGCCCCAAAGAAAGCAAGGCTTGTGTTATGGGTTACCATGTAGCGAGCTAGGGGGATTCTAGAATAAACATAAATACTTAAGTAGATACACAACCAAACCCAGAATTCTTTTTTCTTGTTCCGTGCTGGATTCGAAACCGCATACTTACGAGTTCCACAGCTGGTGCCACTGCTCTACGGAGGTATTCAACACTATGCTTACTTTGATAATTCACATTTTTTTTTTCTCACAAACAATGTTAGCTAGATTGTGTATAGTGTATACAGTTCCTTAATGCTATTAATAATACATATAAATTCCTACGGATTTACTACTACGGATTTACATTTTAACTTTATAAAATAATGTAAAAAGTAATATTGTATTTAGCTAAATCTGTATGGTGTTTACCTTTATATAAGGTCAAATCATAGTCTCTCATGTTGCGCTATTTACATTTCAATTTAATAAAAAAATGCTATAAAGAAAGTAGCTATAGACGTATTATAAGGATCTATAAATATATGTTATATCGAGAACAATATTATCATTTGATTTCTTCATTCCCTCACATCAACTCGGGTGAACTCGTGTTAAATAATAATGTCGGTAAGTATGTTCAAATAAATAATTAAAGTATTTACTTGAATGACTTAATTAAATTTGATAATGATTAGAATCATACATATATGATATTTTTTATTTTTTAATGAAATGCAATCAAATTACTTTATCTATTTCAGATCCCTAGCTGGGTTTACTCACCGATTTCCCCCCCTCGTTCAGTGATAAGTCCTGACATGATTGAAAATATCGTTAATTATTTGGATGAGGAGGAACGAGCGCAAAATAATAAGAAGTTGTTAAGTTTTTACAAAACTGTATCAACCGGCTCTAAAGTAATTCGGATTGAGATATATGATGCAAGTCAATTTGAAAATATTGAAAACTCTGTTTGTCGGTGCAATGCTGAAATATGTTTTCAGCACATTGTGAATAACATTTATACCGACAGTATTTACTTAAGAGTAAAGGATATGATACATTATTTGAACAATACTTTTTACCAGTCATTGTAAAACAAGAACAAAGTATTATTAAGTGTATTATATTATGTGGGTATCTATTTATAAGAATTTGAAAATAAAATATAATTCTTATTCATTGAGAAGCGTTTCATTTAATTAATCTAAATAATAAAACCTGTGATGAACAAACATCTAAAACATAAACATATCAATATGTGAATAATATAAATTGCAAGGTTCATTCGAACTCACGGAATACGAGTAGGTGTGTAGTTACAATAAAATGCTGATGTCGCACATCGGTGCGTTGTCTGTTGCTGTTTATGAACTATGATATCAAATAGATATAAAACAAACGTAACATGAATATTGACTGCTAGTTACTTAAAACATTAAATGAAGGAACAATGCATTGAATTGATATAATAAATTATTGCTACGAATGAAACTATGGTAAAATTGTGAGGGGGCTGGATCTAACTTAAACCCGTCATTCATGTACGTATTTCAATATTCAATCATTCAAACTATGGTGAAATTGGGGGTGCCTGGATCTCCTTGATCCAGGTCCCCCAATTTTACCCTACTCAAGGTATGCCGAGTCTGACGGATCGCAGATCTGCGTCTCCGTTAGAAAGAGTAGGTGTGGTCTCTCCGTCTCAAGATGGTGGTGGACATCATTCAGATTGGAGTGCACTCCTCGGATGTTACAGAAGTGCACTTTAAGGGAGAGGAAGTGCAACCGCTGTTGAACCGTACTCTTTTTAGGACCTTTCATTGTGAATTGGTAGTGGAGTGAATAGGGAGGAGAATAGAAGTTGAGTGAAGCGCTGCAAATGGAACCAAGCAACTCGTAGGAAACAACGCACCATTGGGGAACTCGCCTGGAGACTGCGGGGACGCCCGAACCCCCCCGAGGTTGCCATCGGGTCCTCTCTAACCGGTCGCCAACCGGCACGATGGAGCCTCCCGGGATTTTTCGCGAGGTGGCGGGGCAGCCTTTCGCATGTGGCTGGCATGCTACTTGGGCCCCCTACTACCTGCGGTCGGCCAGCGGTGCACCGTGCTTCGGATCCCGCTACCCTCCAAAACGAGTTACCCGGTGAGTCATTATCCTACGAGTTGAAAACTGTTCTCCGATGCAGCACGATTACTCAGACCTATCCTCCTCAATGGCTACACTAGACATCATGCCGGAACGCGACTAAGTCACTTGGCGGCATGGTTTTGTCTAGTGGGTGGTGACAAGCCACGGCCGAAGCCTACCACCAGATTTTACTGCTCGTTTAGCACCACCCAGGGACCACGTACAAGGCATCGAGGGCTAAACCTTGCGGACGCGAGCAGTTTTCAGTCCCCAAAAATCTGTATTTTATCTGTATTTTGGTATGATCAAAATACAGATATTTTTACATAAAAACTTAAAAGTTCGGAAATTTTGTTGTCATTGGATCCCTCACGAACTGACAGCAGAGCAAAAGTAGACTCGCGTGGAATGCTGCTCGCTGCTCACAGATGCTACTAAAGTACGACCACGGACATACTATTACTGTTTATGACGTTATCAAACAAACAAAAGTGAGGCAGGCGAGAAACATTGGTAAAAAAAATGTTTTTTCTGAAATACATGTCCCATCTGCACGATTCCACTTGTATATCAAAAGAGTGTTAATGTCGAGTTAAGAAAAAGTTCGCAAAAGACGACCAAAAAGCCGCATTCTCCTCCAGAATGACAACGTTTCTTCACCCACGGCTAGCAACAACGTCATTGTTAGCATACGAAAAAGTAAAACTCCTCACCCATCCTGCCCTGCACATAGCACCTAGTGATTTCTGTATTTTCCCAAAATCAAAGATTTGATGAGAGGTTTCACTTTTACCAACTCCGAAGAGGCAGTGATTCCTTTCAATCAGCAAGAAGAAAATATGGCTTCAGATCTGTGGTCCTCCTGTTGTTTTTAAAAATGGTTCGATCGCTTGAAAAATGTTTAAAATATAAAGGAGAGTATTTTGAATAGCAAAAAGAAATATAAACAGCAACTATAAGCAACAAAGTCATTTTTAGCATACGAAAAAGTAAAACTCCTCACGCACATAGCACCCCGTGATTTCTGTATTTTCCCAAAATCAAAGATTTGATGAGAGGTTTCACTTTTACCAACTCCGAAGAGGCAGTGATTCTGTTCAATCAGCACGAAGAAAACATGCATTCAGATCTGTGGTCCTCCTGTTTTTAAAAATGATTCGATCGCTTGAAAAGTGTTTAAAATATAAAGGAGAGTATTTTGAATAGTAAAAAGAAATATAAACGTAATATTTTGGTTAGAACATGTTGTTTTTTACCCACGACAGAACGGAGACGGTATATGCGTTTGGGGTGAGACGGGTGTTTGTTTGTGCAAACCAAACACCCTCTCCAGAATTTTATCTCCAGAACCACTGGTCCGATTTTAATGCGGTTTTCAGTGATGGCTTTGGATTTGTTTATCTATATCTATGTCTATCTATGTCATATTTAAATCGGACCAATGATTTTGCAGAATTAATGGTTGTTATTACAAACAAATGTTAACAATATTTTAAATTTCAATATAAAACTACAAAACGAATTCATTCAATGGCAGCCCCAGACGGATTTTCTTGCTCTTCTTATAAATTTCATAGGGAGTTCAATACCTATGTTGTTGCTACATCTACATCTTCGAGAACCGAATAGGTAAGCGTAGGGAAGTGCTATGAAAACGAATAGTATGTTGTTCATAATATAACCGACTCTGTGTGAGATCAAGTGAACTTTTAAAAAAGCTTTTCACGTTAATTATCTCTCGTCACATAAAACATTTCAGTCGGGGGATTTTAAATTATTTTATTCTTTTTCAATTACTTTTTAACCGTCGCGTCGTGGTTAAAAAGAAGTTTTTCAAAATTTTTACTTTGTTTTTTTAAGTTACGCATAACTTTTAGCGTAAACTACTTATGCTTATATTTAAAACTACATGAAATTTTTCCACTGATCTTACAGATTTCGAGAAAATTTATACAGAGTTGTTTTGTAGTCACCAGCCAAATTTAAATGTTATTTTCTTTGATTCAATATAAACGTACCTGCATATTTATTTCTGTATCGCTCAGTACAAAAAAATATGGTATTGCATTAAAAACTTTTTTATTAATAGTCTGTTGCTGAACATAGCTACAAGGACGTAGTACTGCAAGATTTTTTTAGTAGCGCGTAGTCTACTTTATTTTAATTGTTTTCATTCATAATTTAAAGTGACTATATTAGTGAATATATTAATTTCCTTGGTAAAAAATATACAACTTCAACGTCTAACAAAATGGAGAGATAAAACTTAAGGGTTAGCTTCTATACCATACGTAGATTATACATTTAATTAGCTTTAATGTGTTAATTAGCATGATCAGTGCTGGTATAGACTTTCATACAAAGGTTCCGTTGCATTCCAACCTGTTCCAAATTTTAGGATCGTGGAAATTATTCACAAATCAAACGAAAATACAACATTTAAAGTTGAATCAGTAATTAAGGTGTACAAACAAACAAAAAACAAAACGACGGTATTGCCATAAATCTCCTCAGTTAACCAAAATGGCCGGAAGTACTTACTGTATGTACGTACTCAATCTATCAATAAAATGTGTTCCAAACTTATAGAGGTTTGTCTTTTGTTCATAGAATGTATAAAAAAAATAACGAAGACTTAAAAAATATATTATTACTTTGAAGCATACGAGTTTTAAAACAAAAATGTTGGAAAACAGTTAATGAGAGATGATCTTGAAAGGTCAACATACTTAATGTACGGAAGTGACATTTCACCACTACTAATATCTATCAAAAATACACAATATTTTATGAATTCAATTTGCTTTTCTATTTTTTTTATTGAAATCATATTTTACGTCCAGGCAGAAATCAAAAATATAGGAATGTCAGTAAAAATATGACTTCAATATGGCGTCGTCAGTCACCTGTAGTCATTTTCGATTCAAGTAGTTTTTCTTAATGTACACGAAAAGTAACTAACTGTGAACGACTAACGGCTTGGACAAACTATACTATTAAATAGCCACTAGGTTCACGGCAGGGTTTTATTCGCTTCTATACAGTTCAGTTTTTGTACAGGATTTTCGTCAGGAATTTTCGTCAGGATTTTCGCCAGGAATTTTCGCCAGGAATTACTGCAGGGATTTGTTCAGGAATCTTGATTAAAAACACTTTCTTCTATTTTCAGGACACTTGTTGCTTCGGGAGTTCGGAGTGCCATACTGTTGTTTTTTTTTTTTTTTTTTTTCCGCCAAGGAAAGTCGTTTGGCACCCACTAAAACTTTAACCAGTAAAGCTAGCTTTAGCGGGAGGAGGATGAATCCTATTACGGACGAATGGGCATTCTATAAGCTGTTAACCATAAGTGGCTAATGGCAAATAGAATGCCCAGACAGTATGGAGACTCTCTCAGATAGGCTGAGCATACCCACTAAACATCCCCCTTTTGACTCACCTTGATTAAGGTCCTTAGTCATCGTCGGAACGACAGCCAATTGGAGCGAGAGGCTGCGTAGTGAGCGGCATCCAGACGGCTGCCACCAAAAGGAACTGAAAGTAAGAAAAACAAAGCTAAGATTAGCAGAAATGACAAAGCTGAAACTAAGATATTATCTTGAGTGATCAGACTCACTCAGAGATAGGAATGCTGGAAAGAAGGACTACGTTTAGAAAGGACTTGAGTCGCAACCCGGCTGCGCTGACCTGAAACGATAGGAGTAAAGGCCTTGGGGACCTTTGAACTGACTGGAGGAGCGTCCGAGCTAGGCTGCGGTCGCTCTCTCCAGTTCTCGATGGGCTTCACGGTAGCCCTGGCAGCACGCGGTGCCTTGGAGCAGCCGCGAAAGTTTGCTGTGTGGCCTGACTGGCCGCACAAGACGCAGGACGGAGCGGTGGGCGATTCGGGAGTGCGAGAGCACTCCTTAGTCCCATGCGGTTCTAGGCACTTGACGCACCTAGGGGAAGCAAAACAGTTTGCCGCCGCATGACCATACAATTGGCAGCGGTGGCACTGACCTGGGAAACCACGTTTGTGTGGAGCTTCGACTCGGATGTTGGAGAGACCGCACACGGTGAGCTTGCCTCTGAAAATGGACTGCCCTTGCGGGCTCTTCGCTAGGATTACTAGCGCAAGTGGGAACTGCTTGCCTCGGCGGCTGTGCATTTTGTGCACAGATTCGACGGGGAAGCCTTGAAAAGACAAGTCCTCTTGGATTTGCTCGTTCGAGAGCTCGAACGGCACGTTCCTGAGGACGGCACGAATCTTACGCTCCTCAGGGAGGGCGTAAGTGTGGTACTCGAGCTTCTTGTCAGCAAGAAGCCGAGTGAAATTCCTGAAATCAGAAATTGAGCAGACAACGACCTTAATAGAGTCACCCACATTGGATGCCTTACTATACTGGATCTTCGGAGAGTGCGTTCCGCAGAGAGCTGAGACCTCGGTCCAGCGGCTCTTGTCCCGTAGGAAGACGGGGGGCGGAGACTTGACTTTCGGCGGAGCCGAGTCTGATTGCGACGCAGGCTGTGACGCCGGGATCGCTGAAACAAAAGGCGCAGGAGCAGACGCCGGTGCAACATTTTGCGGAGCAGGAACAGTGGCTGGAGCAGCTGAAACGGATGGGAATAAGACTGAAGAGGCGTCTTGCTTCTTCTTCTTAGACTTGGACTTTTTGCGAACCTCGGTGAACGGAGCAGGAGATTCTGGAACTAAAGGAGCAGAGTCGGAATCACTACCTGGCGGGGTAGTTTTCCGTTTGCATGCGGTGGAATCTACCGACATGCAGTTTGAAAAGGGGTCGACGTACTCGGATGGGTCTGGAGACGCCGGAGAGTCGGTTTGAAACCCCTGAGAAAGAGAGGCGACCTGAGGACGAGCTGACGATTGCTTTCGCAAGGACTCAATTTGAGCGAGAAGAGCTTCCTTCTCGGCTGCATATTGGGCTACCAGTGATTGTTTATCGCTGGACATCTGGCTGAAATGTGCCATACTGTTTTTTTTTTTTTTTTTTTTTTTTTCCGCCAAGGAAAGTCGTTTGGCACCCACTAAAACCAGCTTTAACCAGTAAAGCTAGCTTTAGCGGGAGGAGGATGAATCCTATTACGGACGAATGGGCATTCTATGAGCTGTTAACCATAAGTGGCTAATGGCAAATAGAATGCCCAGACAGTGTGGAGACTCTCTCAGATAGGCTGAGCATACCCACTAAACATCCCCCTTTTGACTCACCTTGATTAAGGTCCTTAGTCATCGTCGGAACGACAGCCAATTGGAGCGAGAGGCTGCGTAGTGAGCGGCATCCAGACGGCTGCCACCAAAAGGAACTGAAAGTAGAAAAAACAAAGCTAAGATTAGCAGAAATGACAAAGCTGAAACTAAGATATTATCTAGAGTGATCAGACTCACTCTGAGATAGGAATGCTGGAAAGAAGGACTACGTTTAGAAACGTTGAGCTTGCTGGAGTTTCCTGATAAGGGGAGCGAACTTGGTTAGGACCGGAAGAGCACCGTTGAAACCCTCTGGGCTGGCGTCGAGAGCGGCGCCGAAAGCCAGGATCTCGTCGATGGGAGCGAGCTGGATCCAGAACGCCATGCGGTCTTGAGAACCTTTTGCGTTCTGGCACTGGGAAGCCGATTTGGCGGCCGGTTGCGATTGAGTCGCATCCCGACTGCGCTGACCTGAAACGAAAGAGGTGAAGGCCTTGGGGGCCTTTGAACTGACTGGAGGGGCGTCCGAGCTAAGCTGCGGTCGCTCTCTCCAGTTCTCGATGGGCTTCACGGTAGCCCTGGCAGCACGCGGTGCCTTGGGGCAGCCGCGAAAGTTTGCTGTGTGGCCGGACTGGCCGCACAAGACGCAGGACGGAGCGGTGGGCGATTCGGAGAGCACTCCTTAGTCCCATGCGGTTCTAGGCACTTGACGCACCTAGGGGAAGCATGACAATTTGCCGCCGCATGACCATACAATTGGCAGCGGTGGCACTGACCTGGGAAACCACGCTTGTGTGGAGCTTCGACTCGGATGTTGGAGAGACCGCACACGGTGAGCTTGCCTCTGAAAATGGACTGCCCTTGCGGGCTCTTCGCTAGGATTACTAGCGCAAGTGGGAACTGCTTGCCTCGGCGGCTGTGCATTTTGTGCACAGATTCGACGGGGAAGCCTTGAGAAGACAAGTCCTCTTGGATTTGCTCGTTCGAGAGCTCGAACGGCACGTTCCTGAGGACGGCACGAATCTTACGCTCCTCAGGGAGGGCGTAAGTGTGGTACTCGAGCTTCTTGTCAGCAAGAAGCCGAGTGAAATTCCTGAAATCAGAAATTGAGCAGACAACGACCTTAATAGAGTCACCCACATTGGATGCCTTACTATACTGGATCTTCGGGGAGTGCGTTCCGCAGAGAGCTGAGACCTCGGTCCAGCGGCTCTTGTCCCGTAGGAAGACGGGAGGCGGAGTATTGACTTTCGGCGGAGCCGAATCTGGTTGCGACGCAGGCTGGGACGCCGGGATCGCTGAAACAAAAGGCGCAGGAGCAGACGCCGGTGCGACTTTTTGCGGAGCAGGGACAGCGGCTGGAGCAGCTGAAACGGATGGAGATAAAGTCGAAGAAGCCTCTTTCTTCTTCTTCTTTGATTTGGATTTTTTGCGAACCTCGGTGAACGGAGCAGGAGATTCTGGAACTAAAAGAGCGGAGTCGGAATCGCTACCCGGCGGGGTAGTTTTCCGTTTGCACGCGGAAGAATCAACAGACATGAAGTCTGACGTAGTATCAACACACTCGACATCTGGGGACGCCGGAGAATCTGTTGGGAAACTAAGAGAAGGCGGAGTGGCCGGGAGAGACGCGGTGGAGGCCTGAGTGGCCGGGAAGGTCGCGGGTTGGACCTGAGAAACTGATGCCTGTTGTGTCAAGAACTTCAACATCACATCTTCGAGCTGTCTGAATTGATTGGACTGGGTGATGAAAGCTTCGGAAAAGCTTTGGGAAAGCTGAGAAAGCTTAATTACCTGCTCCTGAAGATTGAAGAAATCTTCAGGGCTGAACGCCCTGGGTTCGATGGGGGCATCCATCAAACCCTGGGAACCTGAACTGTTCTGAAAGGAAGCCTATTCCTAACAAGGAACCTACTTGCCGGTGAACGGCGAATTGGCTGCACAAACTGCGCTGAAAAAGAAAACGACCTAGTACGGACCTATTGCCGGTGAACGGCGGACGATCAGGCTTAGTTGTCACGGTTACGTATCCACCTGACCAGCGATGCTTCGGCCGGCAGCAGTCGGGTCCGCCCTGAAAAGGGCAGATGAATTAGCCCCGACACCACACAGCCTCCACAAGAGAAACTTTCCGAAAGAGCTTAACTTGGCACCTGACCCGCACGAGTGCGGGGGAGGGAACAAGGGCAGCGCAATACGAACACTCGGGAGCGGCCGCAGACACGACCGTTCGGGAGCGAACGCAAACGGGAAGTGTTTTTTTGAACGGGAAGTGTTTTTTTGTGCCATACTGTTTTTTTTTTTTTTTTTTTTTTTCCAGCCACAGAAGACTACTCCTCAGAACACCCGTAGGCCTATTGACCGTACAAGTGCTCAAAGAGGAGAGGAGGAGAATACTCAGAAGTACGAAGGGGCACTTGCCAGGGGGATTAGACCCCGGCCAGATGACACCCAACAGTGTGAGACTTTTACTCACTAAACTCCCCCTGTATGGTCTTTTGTCTTTCTACCGACAATCGACCGAAGAACTGAGCGACAGCCAGTTGGGAAAAAGGCTGCGCGTGTAGATATAGGAAGCACTTCGTGCTGAATCGACTACAGTAACCAGCTAGGGGCTGGCAGATAGGAGGTTGTCCAGATCTCGAGAGAGCTGGTTAAGAGGATCAAAAAGTACATCCTTAGGTCTGCGGATAGAGCGCTTAAACGACTTGGGATTGAGTTTGTAGGAGACAGTGTTTCGCACCAGCCCGTTCGGGTGGTTTTCGCAGCGTTTGTGGTGAGATAGGGACAGGGCCTTAAGGGTCTGTTGGATGGTTGGAAGTTTGAGATCCCTGTGTAGATCCGCGTTGCGAACGTAGTATGGCGCGTTAGTGGCTCTACGACAGAAGTTGTTTTGAATTATTTGGAGTTTATCGATTAACCGAGGTTTGGCGTGGGCGAATACGGGCGCGGCGTAAGTCATGACTGGCCTAATGCAGACCTTATATAACGTGCATTTGTTCCGTAGTGACATTTTGCTTAGACGACCTATCATGCTGTTGAGTCGGCCGAGATAGAATTTGGCTAGTTTGGTTACCCTGTTGATGTGGGGTTCGAAGGAGAGCGTTTTGTCAAGAGTGACACCGAGATATTTGACCGTGTTTTGCCACGGTATAGGGACTCCACGCATGTGGACGCACGGGACGTGGTCGTCTAAGCGTTTGCGTTTGCGTATGAAGCAGATCGCCGAGCTTTTGTCGGGATTTACTTCAATGCGCCACTTAGAGAACCAGGCGCTGAGGTTGTTGACAGCCGATTGTAACTTTGCTGTTATTGACGAGTATTTCCGGCCGCTGCAGTAGAGTGCAGTGTCGTCGGCGAAAAGTGCTAATTGAACCCCCTTGGGTGGTTTGGGGATGTCGTTGGTGTATACCGAGTATAGTAACGGGGCTAGGACGGAGCCTTGCGGGACTCCGGCTTTTATCGGACGGGGGGAGGATAGCGTTCCTTCGAACCTAAATCGGAAGGTACGATTCTTTAAAAATGATGCGATTATACGGACTATCCTATCTGGGAGACCTAAGACGTATAATTTGTGAACGAGTCCTACGTGCCAGACCTTGTCGAAGGCTTTGGCGACATCGAAGAAAACGGCGGCTGTTTTGAGTCGCTGAGGGTAGAACCCGGAGAGTACGTGTTCAACGATACGGTGAACCTGCTGAGGGCAGGAGTGCTGGGCGCGGAAGCCGAATTGCTCGGGGATGATGAGGGGATCACCGTCTATAGGAAACAAGTGATCTTTCATTCGAGAGAGAATGATACGTTCGAAGTTTTTACCCAGGGCCTTGAGGAGGCTGATGGGTCTGTGGTTCGCAGGGATATGGTGGGGCTTGCCGGGCTTGGGGATACCTATAACGATTGCTTCTTTCCAGGCTTTTGGAAAGTGACTAAGATCAAGGCAAGCGTTATAGATGATTGCCAGGATGACTAGGATTTGATTGGGCAGGTGCTTGAGCGCCTGATTAGAGATACCATCCGCCCCCGGAGCTTTTTTAGCTTGGAGACGTTTGATATGAGAACGAATCTCGTCTACAGAGACCTTGACGGGTTCGCTGGTTGGGGGTAGGGAGTCCTTGAGGAGGACTTCTTCCTCAACCGCCTTGAGGTGGTCGGGGTCGACTGGCTGGGAACTAGGAGAGCATTGTGAAGCAATGCTGTCGGCGAAAGTTTCGGCCTTTTCGTTGTCCTCGAAGGCTAAGGTGCCATCAGGACGGGCCAGAGGAGGGACGTGAGAGATTGTGTCTACGCGGAGACTTCGTGCTATTTTGTAGTAGGCCGTGTGAGAGGGAGTAATATTCTCCATAAGTTCGTTAGCTTGGAGTTCTCTATATTCCGCGAGGGATTTTTTAACTTTACGTTGAAGTTGGTTTGCCGTTAACCTATACTCGGGAGTTGGGTAGCGCCTGGCTCGACGAAGTGCCACATTTTTCTGTTTTATGAGGAGGAGGATATGAGATGGGAGTTTGGGTTTTGGGACCGGGACTGTTTTGACGTTCTCACTGATGGCATTGGTGATGGCATCAGTGACAGCGTCAACCGCACTGTCGATTCTTTCCGGGCTATTGAGGTAGTCCGTCGGAAAGGCCAGCGGAGAGACAGGATCGATTGAAAGGAGGGCAAGGGAATTCTTAAAACCTTTCCAGTTGGTAAAGGTTTTAGTTGAGGGAACAGGATCGGGTTGACTACCAAGGATAAGTCTAACGGGACGATGATCGGAGCCTAGGTCGTCGAGCGAATCTATAGAACGTAAGTCTAAAGAGACGTCCTTGACCAAGGCGAAGTCTAAGATGTCTGGGGAAAGGTTGACGTTAGCTGGATAGTGAGTGGGAGAGTTTGGACATAAGATATTTATGTCTATGTTCATTGACTCAAGAATTTCATTGAGTTTGACTCCGTTACTGTTGGTTGTGTAGCACGACCAGTCAGTATGTTTGCAGTTGAAATCTCCAAACATAATGACTGACTGGCCCAACCCCAGTATGGCTTCAAAGTCGCTGAGAATGGGAGGTTTACCGCTGGGAAGGTAGATGGAGGCGACAATGATGGTTGGGTGGCCTGTCATGGCCACCTTACATACTGTCGCTTCCAGGTTGATAAGGGGAGGTGTAGGTATTGGGATACAGTGAAGACTTCTCTTGTAATAGATGGCAGTGCCGCCACCTAAGGCGGATGGCCTGTCATCCCTTACAAGAGAGTATTTGGGGATGGAAAAGCCTCTGCGATTCCTGGGGCTGAGCCAAGTTTCTTGGAGGAGGAAGAGGTCAAAGTCGTTATTTTGGAGGAAGTGTTTTACTTCTAGGTGGTTGGGACGAAGCGAACGCGCGTTAAATGAGCCAAGGGTTAGGCCCTTTGGTTTGGTCTTGGAGCGACCAGATGTGGCTGTTGGAGCACGGGGGATACTATTGTTGACCGCCATTGAAAAGGTGTTCAATTCGTTTAAGGATGTGTGAGTATTTCGCGATGGTTGCGGGCACTTTGGAGAAGTCATCAAGGAGTGCTAGTTCTTGGTCGATTGCCGCGATGGCTAGGTAGTCATCGACGCGCGCGATTCCTAGGAGGTTTTTAACATTAATTTGACTCGTTTGCTGCGTGAGAGGTGGGGGTTGTGAGGGGGCCGGTTGTGACATTGAGATAGGCTTGGTCCATGCCGATGGTGTCGGCGCTGGGGAGGGTATGACCTGAGGGGTCGGTTGGGACGACGGAGGTTCGTTCGAAGTTTGTTTGGGATTAGAGACCAGCTTTTTGGGCACAGCCGCTGACGGAGTCCTTGGCTTGGGAGCCTTAGGGCAGCCTTTGTAGTTGGCTGGATGGCCGGATTGGCCGCAAAGTACGCAGGCTGGTTCGCCTGGGGAATCGGGAGTTCGCGAGCATTCCCGGGTGTAGTGGTCTCCCAGGCACTTGACGCACCTGGGGTTCGTGCCACAGTTGGCTGACGCGTGGCCATAAGACTGGCAGCGGTGGCACTGGGCGGGATAGGCCGATTTGCGCGGCCCCTCTACTTGGATTTTGGCGATTTGGCAGACTTGTTCTAGATCGCGGAAGATGGTTTTGGCTTTGGGGTTATTTTGGAGAATGACTAATTTGAGGGGGCAAGGATTACCGTTTCTAGTTTTAATTTGCTGGACGAATTCCACTGGGTAACCTTGGTCGGTTAAACTGTCGAGGACGTCGGAGTCAGGAATTTCGGGAGGAATCCCGCGAATAATGGCACGAACCTTGCGCTCGTCCGGGAGGGCATAGGTGTGGTATTGGAGTGCCATACTGAGGTTTCGCCGACTATATATTTAATTTGGGCGGCCCGCAACTAGTGTAGGCTTGCGGGCGAGCAACTATGCGTGTTTCTACCTATCACGCTTAAAGTATGGTACTCTTTACTCCGTCTGCGTACTGTCTCTTTCTTTATTAAAATTCAAAATAAACTTATCCTATACAAACTAAGTGGACTGTATTTTTAATTAAATTCTTATAAGATACGAACATAAACTATTACAACAACAACTATACATTTCTTATAAGCTATAAAATCAATTCAAAGTTATCTTTATTTACATAATATTAAGAATTATACGAATTTCAAATTTAAACTATCTTCAGTCGTGTACACTAACAATTGAATTAACAGTTATTTTAAGTGTTTTCATAATGGTATTCCACAACTATTTTCGTGCTGGCCAAACGTCCATACTAAAATGAAACGTGTTATTTATTACCCATGACGGAACGGAGACGGTATATGCGTTTGGGGTGAGAGGGTGTTTGTTTGTGCAAACCAATGTTACCATTTATCTCCAGAACCACTGGTCCGATTTTAATGCGGTTTTCAGTAATCGCTATGGATTTGATTGGTGCATGTCCTTAGATAGGTGTAGCGGTAACAACTCACCAGGGGGCGCTGCAGTAAACATTTGTTTGTAAAAGCCAATGTTACCGTTTATCTGCAAAACCATTGGTCCGATTTAAATGCTGTTTTCAGTGATCGCTTTGGATTTGATTAGCGCATGTTCTGAGATAGGTGTTACGGTAACAACTAACCAGGGGGCGCTGCAGTAAATATTTGTTTGCAAACCATTGGTCCGAATTGAATGCCGTTTTCAATTATCGCTTTGGATTTGATTGGTATAATGTTCTTAAATAGGTAATGAGGAACGAGGTGTTGTGTAATATAATGTATGGTACCTATATTATGCTCTTTAAAAAGTTTGAAATAAAAAACAAAATAAAAATTTTGAAAAACCCACTACGCGACGGTTATAATGTAATTGAAAAAGAATAAAATAATTTAAAATCCCCCGACTGAAATGATTTATGTGACGAGAGATAATTAACGTGAAAAGCTTTTTTAAAAGTTCACTTGATGTCACACAGAGTCGGTCATATTATGAACAACATACTATTCGTTTTCATAACACTTCCCTATGCTTACCTATTCGGTTCTCGAAGATATAGATGTCGCAATAACATAGGTATTCAACTCCCTATGAACTTTATAAGAAGAGCAAGAAAATCCGTCGAGAGCTGCCATCAATATTTTAAATTTTGATATAAAACTACAAAACGATTTCAGTCAATGGCAGCCCTCTTTATTTTAACTAAATGTTTTTTTTTTTTTTTTTATTAGTGACTAAACCCGCGTTTGACCTCAATCGCACCTGATGGTAAGTGACGATGAGGTCGAAGATGAAAGCACACGGGTTTAGGAAGGAACTGGCTCTTTATACAATATTGCCGGAACACATTACCGCCGGAGCGGTAACATTTGGTGGCAGACTTTATATAAAGGGTGGTCGCTAGCCAGGCGGACCCAGAAGGGATCCTACCACCAAGCAAAAATATGCACGGATTTAAGTTTGTAACCAGATGACAGTTACGCACAGCATTTAAATAATAATGTTGATGATTATTGATTAAAAGAAAACAGCAAAATACAAAGTTAAAAAACAAACTAAAAGTACAAAAAGGGAAAGTCAATACACAAACCAAAATTAATAACTTGTATTTCAAATTATTTAAAATAATAATAAAAATAAAAACACAATAAAGAATAATATTTTTTAGAATTATTAGTCTTAAAATCCAAAAATATGTCCAGTTCTTTGCAGTGATTGTTATAAAGTCTACATAAACGATTAATAGGGTCATTATTTGTGACGTTGTTGTTGCAAGTAGGTATAAAGAATAATTTTTGAAGCCGTGTTGTACCCAATCTAAATGATAAATGATTTGATAGATCTGTACAGTCCAGTCCACCGTTAGTTATTTTATGAAGAATTGCTAAGTCATATACTTATTTTAGGTACGACGTGATTGGAGAGTACTTAATTGGAAATTTGCAGCCTATTTTCATATTCAATTAGCTGTCTTCTGACTCCTTTGGTGCATAGATGACGCAAAAAACGCCTTTGTATGCCTTCGATTCTGTCAATGTGAACCTTGTAATACGGGGACCAAACAACACAAGCATACTCTGATATAGTCCTTACTAAAGCTGTATAAAGAGTTATAGTAGTGCTAGCGTTCCGAAACGGTTTTGCTATTCTCTGTATGAAACCTAACAATCGTAACATAAGAAATCCGTAACGCAATTTTGAGGCAGTAGGTACCTAATTTATAAGGGTATGTCAGAAATCATTTCAGGATGATGAACAAAAATAAAATAAAAATCCCCAGACAATCACACCAACTACATGGCTCCAAAGTAAGCATAGCTTGTGTTAAGGGATATCATGTAGCGAACAAGGGGGGAACCTTGAATACAAATACATACAAAATAGATAAACACCCAGACACGGTAATTTTTTTTTTCTTGGTCTGTGCGGGAATCGAACCCGCAACCACTGGCGTCTGAGGCAGACAGGTTTACCCCATCGCCAAAGTGATCGTCAAATTATGTTCTTCCTTTGCTCCCTGACTAGTATTTTAAGGTAAATTCATTGCACTTACTCTAGAAGCAATCCACAGCGCCAGGACGGTGAGCGTCATGATTATGATAACTATTTTACTAGGGTTCGTCCAAAAGTTTTATTTATTTCATTTAATACAAGGACGATTTGCAATATTTAACCAGTTATTTAACTTTTTTGCTTCCATGCTGGACTGGGAGCGAAAGAAAAACATAGAATCAGGCCTGGCTCACTCCGCGCGGTACATCCGTTATTTACCTACAGCGAAGCGCTCCGCTGGCGTATTTCGAATGGATCGTGTGTCACGCGCGCGCCCGTCGGGACGTTGTAGATACCTACCTACCTAATAGCACTCACAGTAATTCTATGATCGAGGTCGCAAATAGTATTTAAAAATGGACATAAAAAGAAACAAATATTCAATTAGATTATGTTTAGATTTGATTATGTTCAATTTAGCAAACAAAACATAGGTAGTATTACTAATTATTCGTCGTAACTTTTTTTTCATTTTGTACTTTAGGTAAGTTGAAACAATATTTTTTACAAAGGTAGAATAACAGTAATACCTACATCGGTAGATTCTTAATTACAAATAAGGAGATTAATAATTCTTGACTAGGCAACAACCCTAACAGCGTAAGAAAAGATAAGAGGCATGCGATAGAAAGAGACAAAACTTCTAGGTATATAAATTTGCAGGTGCGTAATGCTGTGCGAGCTGAATTCCACCGTATCGCGTCGTAGCAAGACTCCAATTTATTTAGATCTTCTTGCGGAGTAATTCTTCTGTACCAACTATTACTTATTCTGTGATAGAATGTGCCAGCTGCTTCTCTTCCCGGGCATACTGTAAAGTCAGTTAAGGGACAGAGGTTTTAAAGGCGTTTTTCGTGGGCGATAGGCTGACCCCTTGTCACTACAATAGTCTGTCTCCATCTTTATAATACCTCTAAATTTGTCAAACGTGGCATCAGATGGTCTTATAACCTCTGGTGTTCTGCCTACCCCATAAGGGATACAAGCGTGACGTTATGTATTTATGTATTATTTTAACAATATATTTCACATGAAAAAAATGCTTATTTACTTACAATGCGGCCTACATAAATAGGTAGCTATAGGTGACGAACAAATTTTGTATTTAAATAATATATTTAATTTTAAATGACCCCAAATGTCCTCTCCTGCATTGCAATATCTAAACTATTATAGGTGCATAATTTTACTTATTTTGATTGTTTTACTATTATTATTAAATATTGTCACCTGTAAAATTATGTTTGCAACGATGTTAGACAAATATGAAATACAGTTGGGTTAGGTAAATGCCGCTGTTAAAATGGTAACTTTTCAGCATGAACTTTAAGATCAATGCCATCTGCAACTGTCTACTGGTACTAACTGAATATTTTATCTTATCTCTGCATTTGATATTGAGTAGACATATCTACTTAATGCACACACGAAGACGGATTTCACTGGAAGAAAAGTGCAGGGCGAGAAAGAAAGCGTTAATACAGGACATCGGACCTGTCGGCGCTTGCGTTCACACTAATTAGCCACGGAAGCGTGGCGGGACGTTGCAGCAGCAACGGCGCGATTATAGAAACAATAGGTAACTGGCTAGTGGTTGTGTGCGTGTGGCGGGAACAATACTTTGTGCGCGCCGCGATCCCCGTGCCAAGTAACAGGTCACGCGCTGTGATCCGCTTGCCAAATAACACGTCACGTGCCGCGGTTGACTCAGGCGGCTTCGGGAAAAGTGTAGGTAAAGTAAATAGTAATGCCAACACTTTATTTATTTATAGGGAATTCTGATGAAAAATTAAGTACCCACTTTTATTACATAATTATGCAGGCCTATTATGGATCTCAAAACCATGCGATGATATGAAATAGTTTTGACGTTAAGGCCGCTCAACATTCTCGCGAGAAAGCCATTCTCGTATTCTACTCAATTTCTCTAATTTTCTCTATTTTTTGTGGGTTTTGGGGTTTGTTTTTTGGGGGGAGTTTGGAGTTTTGTGTAGGAGTCACGATCGCATGTTTCTCAGAAACGAGCGAGCCGCCGCGCCGATTTGAACGGTTATATCGCAGAGTATATCTCAGCGATGCGCATCTGCTAATTATCATATCAGTCGAATAAACTACTAATACTAACTTGAATATTCGACTTGAACGATAGTAATATACAAACGTCCTGAGTCGAATGATAATTCTAATATTCGTAATTACTAACGATGGATAACCTCAATATGGCCGAATGACCTTGAAAGAAAGCATTCGAATGGTTAGTTGAATGACTAAATGCATTGACAGGCAGATTGTGTCCGCTGTTTCACCCGCATAACTCCCTTTAGAGATAGAGAGAGAGATAGTTTTGAAGTAACTCGTAATAGATTTTAAGACTTTTTGTTAATTTTTTTATATTGTTAGTATTGAAAATGGTCCAGGAAGAAAAAAAATCATATATAATATGTTTTATTTACTAACAAATAAAGATAAATTGTGATAAAAACATATTGATCTCAAGGCTTTATATTCTATGTACCTATGAATATAATTATATTAACGACTCGCGAGATTCTCGCGAGAATGTGGAGCGGCCTTAAAACTTATCATACGATCATTATTTGGTATACCAAGTAAATTTAATACCCCCAAATATAATTAAGTATTTATTTATGAAAGCAAACGAAATGGAAGAACACAAATGAAATCAAGAAACCAACATATCATAGAGGTGGGTGCGATCTCACCTTTTTCAATTGACGTTTTTAAGTCATAGATGATAATTGAAACTGTCATTTCAAAAGTAATGCAACGCCGCTTGCATGCAAATGTAACGGGAATTCGTTTATTCTTTATGTCATAATTGTTGATCATTGTATCAAAGAAATCTTGTTTATCATGTCATGTCATGAGAGAACCGTAATAGGCCTGATGATCAGAATCGAGTACAGAGTGCTCTCCTACAATATCTTTTGTCACGAGTCACCCTGTATATCTAATGATCTAATGATTTTTGTACGCACAACGTATAAACAATTAACGATTTGCGTCTTTCTATATGATCTAATTATCTTTGTACGTAAAACGTAAATTGTTTATATAAGTGTGATGTGAAGTAAGATGTTTCATGATTCCGACTTGACTTGCATTTTCGTATTGTGCATAGAGAAAATCTGGCGTGGAAGCCTTCTTATGTACAATTCGGATCTAGTTATTAACAATCAGAATAAAGAAAAATAAAATAAAATAAAATCAAAACTAAACAAGGAACTACATAGTAAATACAAAAACCAAACAATCAAACGAGTAATAAAATATGTTTATTAAAATGTGAAGTGTCAACAAAGTTAATAAACACTCCATCAATACGTTATAAATTTAATTAATCATTGTTCGCTGATATTTTAACATAATTTAATATAATTAGTAACATAGTTTAAGACACTATAATAAAAGCTTCGTAAACATATACACATTTAGTTATACATTTTCAAGTACAACAACTATCTATCTAACTATACAGTTTTATACACTCTCTTAGATCTATGTTTTTAACATTACAAAACAAGAATTGTGCTCAAAGCGAAACAATAATCACGTGCCAAAAGCTATACCTTGACGTCACTTTCAGCGATACTTGAGCCATCACAACCGTAAAAACTTAGTCAAAAATCGTTATCCTCTATCCCGTTTTAATACTACTCACAACACTGGGGCAGTTCCATAAGGCCTTTAAGTTCGAGCGAGAGGTCCGATTTAAATGTTTCATGACTCGTTCGCACGTTTGCAATAGCTCAGGTATACCAAACTCAACGGTAATTCGTTAACGACCCACTTAAGTGATATAATTTACTTTAATCGAGCCATTTACCACTATGCAATAATCACATCACACGGTAACACTTTTATTAGGATTGATCAGTGCCCGACAGATAATTAATTCAATCAGTTATTACATTGCAAAACCTAATCACCAATAAGTACAGAAGGTTGCAAGTCAAGCGTTCCAAGCCTGTCAAAAAATTTAATTGAATCTGAACTCTATGCCCTTCTGTACTAGAAACTAGTATTTAAATTCCTTTTGCCTTTGTTTTGAAGTCCTCAAAATGAGTTAGGGAAACAAGCTACTAAATTTAAAGTACATTCATAATTATTAGTTGCTATAATATTTTACGGTGTAGTCAGCAATGATGGGTACAAAGTAATTGAAAATTAAAATAACTAAAGCAATAGAAATGTAATAGAAACGTTTCATCGAATTTAATAAGACTATTTTCGTAATCATAAATCCCTACACAGGTTTCGTACGTTCTAACGAAACCTCTAAGCCTTCAGCCTCCAACTGACCGAACAAAAAACAGTGACAACAACTGATTATATTTAAGCTAGTACAAAATGCGCGTGGCCGCCATTATTATGACGTCAGAATGATCACGAATTGTCAGTATTTTAAAGCAATCACAAAAACATTAATGCGACAATGCAAATTCCAGCACAATGTCAAATTGCAGGCATTATACCACGCGACTTATAGCAACTTTGAATAAGGAAATGTCTAGTAAGCAAGCCTCATTGTCTATGGTTCAGTTCTAGTTACTTGCGCTGAATAGAATTTACTAAGCATTTGATGCAGTGTTTGAATATAGCTCAACATTCTTGTATAGTCAACAGACTCAGTATATACTTTTCCTCTCTTGTAAATTAGTCTCATACCACTCAAATCCAGCAGCGGACAATAGAGGAGACTTTTTCTATGATTTTATTGATTGATCACAGTTGAAAACCATTATTTTTAAGGGCTGGTATAGCTCTCTGCTTCTTTTGTGATTTTTTTTTATTGGATTAATATGATGAGAAGTTATTTATGAAACTATAAAGGGGTTTGAAAATTTTTGGTGCACCTTCTGTCCGCCATTTTGATTTTTTGTCGATTTTGCGTCGCACTATAAAACTTGTATATTTCGATTGCTGGCATACAGACGAGCAAAAAATGTTATATAACATATGGGTCTAAAACGTCACGTTTTAGAGACAAATGGAAAACAATTTTGCTAAATAATTCCAATTTTTATTATATTTAATCGTTAAAATACCTGTCAGAATGTATCAAATTAGCATGAATGTTTGTAGTGTTATCTGGCACATTAGTTAAGAGTAAAAATAACTTTTACACATACTTGTCTGAAACTTGACAATGCCATATTAACTCGGCAACGCCGGCGCTGTAGGTACGTAACTATATTATTCTAGTAACTTACAAGAAGTAATGACACAGATTACTAAAGAGTTACTACGTGTAATGATATGATTAAGAGTTTTCTTTTTTAGAATTCTTTTACATTTGCTTGTACCTATTCGGAAATGCGGGATAGAGAAAGACGCGTCATTTCAACGCCCTATAATATTTAAGTCTGTCTTTAAAACGTTGCGTACCTACACCTCAAAAAAACCTAGGTACTGATCGTGTTTGTATAAATCGGATCACATCACATCAGCATTGGCCGAGTGATATGGCATTGTCAGGTTTCAGATAGGTAGGTTTAGAAATGAGTTATTACAAACATTCATGCTAATTTGATACATTCTGAGAGGTATTTCAACGTTTAAATATAATAAAAATTTTATTATTTAGCTAAATTGTTTTCCATATATATCTCTAAAACGTGACGTTTTAGACCCATATGTTACATAACATTTTTTACTCGTCTGTATGTTAGCAATCGAAATATACAAGTTTTATAGTGCGACGCAAAATCGAAAAAAAAACAAAATTGCGGACAGTAGGTGTGCCAGGCTCCATACAAAAATTTTCAAACCCCTTTATACTACATATCTCGATAATCCCAATAAAAGTAACTAAGAAGACTCATTGGCTATCAGCAACAAAATGACTTTAAAGCTACTTAATCCCTATCGCAAGTTCACATGCTAGTAAAAAGACCGCGTTATTGCTATGTTTGGATGAATATATACTTTCTAAAAGCAATTTTAACATAATAAATAAAATAAATATTGTATAAATATTTCTGACACTCACACAACATTATCTAGCCCAAATTAAGTTTCTTAAAGAACTTGTGTTATGGATACTAGATAACTGATATACTTAAGAAATATATAAACATACATATTGAATAAATACATATGTTTTATTAGAATAAACTTAAATAAACATATAAACATCCATGACTTGACGACTAATATCTGTGTTCATCACACAAATATCCGCCGCCGCCGGGATTCGAACCCAGGATCTCTGGCATAGGAGGCAATGTATGTTACCGCTACACTAGCCGGTCATCTATATCATAATATGACAGTCATATTAATACAGGGTTATTATTAGTCACGAGCCAAATTTTTTTACACAACAAGTATCATGTACAAAATCGATTTTTGCAAAAAAAAAGGTATGTATTTTTTTTACAAGGATATTATGTTCGCTAAAATATTTAGCAAAGCATGGTCACTCTAAATTATGAATGAAAACCATTAAGAATAAAGACGACTACGCTCTACCAGGCCTGGCTCACTCCGCGCGGTACATCCGTTATTTACCTACAGCGAAGCGCTCCACCGGCGTATTTCGAATGGGTCGTGTGTCACGCGCGCGCGTTGTAGATACCTACCTACCTAATAGCACTCACAGTAATTATTCTATGATCGAGGTCGCAAATAGTATTTAAAAATGGACATAAAAAGGAACAAATATTCTAATAGATTATGTTTAGATTTGATTATGTTCAATTTAGTAATCAAAACATAGGTAGTATTACTAATTATTCGTCGCAACTTTTTTTTCATTTTGTACTTTAGGTAAGTTGAAATAATATTTTTTACAAAGGTAGAATAACAGTAATACCTACATCGGTGGATACTTAATTACAAATAAGGAGATTAATTATTCTTCACTAGGCAGCAACCCTAAAAGCGTAAGAAAAGATAAGAGGCATGCGATAGAAAGAGACAAAACTTCTAGGTATATAAATTTGCAGGTACGTTATGCTGTGCGAGCTGAATTCCACCGTATCGCGTCGTAGCAAGACTCGAATTTATTTAGATCTTCTTGCGGAGTAATTCTTCTGTACCAACGGTACTCTTACTTATTCTGTGGCTCTACTACAAAACATCTTGTAGTACTACATCATAGTATTATCAATGAAATGCCGCGTCTTAGTAGCTGTGTTCGTCAATAGCGACTATTTGTACAAAAAATTGTAGTGTCATATCTTTATTTTTTTCTACTGAGTGATACAAAAATTAAAATGCAAGTACGTTTATATTGTTTTAAAGAATGTAAAATTTCAATTTGGCCGGTGACTAAAAAACAACCTTATATACAAAGACAAATAGAACTCATTTCATAACCTTGCAAACTGGAGAATAATATGAACATCTTATTACCACAGTATGGACTATTTTTTTTTTAATATATACTAAGGAGACTTTGGAAAAGGCACTACATTTGACTTGAGACGAAATTTTACATTTACTTGATTGATAATCGCTATGATAGTCATTCGTTATACAAAACTAGTTTGTAACCAAAACCACATACTAAATAATTGGACAAAGCTAACGTTGCAAGACGTAAAGTTTGGCTTAGTAAGTCAAAAACAAGTGCAACAGAATTATATATACCAGCTTGGACGATCGCGCAAAATATGCATATTGTATGTGTGTGGGAGACTTGGAGGTATACATAATTCTGTTGCAGACTGTACATCTAGTACATGATTATGATTATGATAGAAATTTTTGTGACAAATTTTGTGACGAGGGTCAATTTTCAATTTAGAGAATTCTTACGACACATTAATTTAGTCTTTGTCGGATTTATGAGCTGATTGATTACTGACTGATGTAGTGATTGATAAACGAATCAGCCATACATTTAGTATAATAGGTGTGTAAGTTTTAACTTGGAAAACAAATTACAAATAGTAAGTAATTCATTTTTTGCTTTTAAGTTCATAGATAATATTGTATCTTTACACACGTTTTACACCACATACACTGCATACACGAAACAATTTTGATTATGATTATCCCTATACTATACAATTATTGTTAACGTAACATAAAATTAGTTTAATTTAAAGATTTTAACAAATTAGTGCCTTAGTTTCAACATGATAAAACGATATAAATAATTTTATGCGTTTTACCTGTTTTATATTAGATGACGACGACAGAATTATCTAAGCATTTTAAAATAAAAACCATTTAGAAAGATAAACAAGATGTATATGTGTATTTCTATGTAAAATTAGTTTTTTTTTTGTAATTAACAGCCAAAGCGGTTTGCACAGCACGTAACATTTAAGCCAAGCGTTAAAATATATTTATACGACTCTGTAAGGCTAAAGGAAGTCGCACTTCCGACTAAGCATAGATATTAGCATACCGTAGTTCATGTGGCTAGGCTTTATTCATTCTAACCACTGAATATTATCGATATGGTGTCTTCGTATTCTAACAATAACATAAGCCAGTTCTTTTGCTAACCTTCGTATTTCAACCTCGGCTTTATGACCTCTAAAACAATTGCAGATCCGGGTAAAACGCTAAGAACAACAAATTTTGAAATCCTTATCCAAAAAACAAACTAATATACATTGAAAAATATGATTGTGAAATTTGAATATTTGTTAAAAAAAAATATGGTCAAGCGACGCAAACTTCACATTTTTCAAAAGGAATTCGATTTCTAATACAATTTTTTTTTTAAGTTTTACCACCTCTGAAGCTATCTAAATATTGTCAAATAACCCTTTTACATACTTAATGTGGACTTATTTTAATCAGTTTAGACTATACATTTATAACATATCACTTTATGCTTAGTTACTTATATTCATTATTAGAAAACAACATCAAACCCGCAATACTTCAATACGAGATTTGTTCTTAAAAAAACAAGTACATTGAAGGGCATGGCTAAAAGTCCATTCAACTGACACGTGCCGTTTTAAAAACAAACTTTAATTTTTTTTTATCTGATTGCGATCAAATTAAAGTCTTATAAGCTTGAATATAAGACTATTTTCTCATAAGTTGCTTGCTTTTGGGATTATCATATTAGTTTTGTTATGAAATACTTTTGTCAAATATTGCGAGTCCGATGGTTAACAACATTATAAATTAGCATGTGTTTGGAATAATTTTTAAATTGGTACATTCAATTCACAAACATGTAAATGGACACAGAGTACGAATCGATTGGCTTTTCGATTCGAACTAAAAACGACGTTAGCAGATCCTATACGAAATAGAGTAAATATTTTGGATATGGATGGATTTGTCATATCAAATCAATAATTAGAGCAAAAAATTACTATAAAATAACCCCGTTACTGTAAAAATGATTTGTAGTCAAATAAACTATCGAACAGACACCTTCCATGCTGGACTGGGAGCGAAAGAAAAACATAGAATGTGCCAGCTGCTTCTCTTCCAGGGCATACTGTAAAAGTCAGTTAAGGGATAGAGGTTTTAAAGGTGTTTTTGTGGGCGAAAGGCTGACCCCCTGTCACTACAATAGTCTGTCTCCATCTTTATAATACCTCCAAATTTGTCAAACGTGACATCAGATGGTCTTATAACCTCTGTTGTTCTGCCTACCCCATAAGGGATACAGGCATGACGTTATGTATGTATGTATGTAATTTAACCGTTATCATCATTAACAGCCGTTTAATAGGCGTTTTGACCTATTTCAATAACAATTGAATCTAAATGTGGTTAGATATAGTGGAATTCCAAAATTTTGTGCGTAACTATAAAAGTATTTTACAGAAATATAAAGTTTACAGTTAAAAATTTTAATCTATTGACTTTTCTTCAATTTCCAATTTGACATAACAAACCCAAAAACAATACCCCATTACACATATTTATTTACTTTTCGTTTATCTAATATCACGAAATTTTCGGCAGATACATAGTTAATATTAATCTATCGATGTTATCAACTAGTACTGATAAGATCGAGAGGTCAGTGACCGGATCGGTGACGTCACGAGCGGTGACCGCCGCGGCGAAACGCGTCAGCACAGAGACGCGTTCACTGGAAACGCGAGTATCTGGAAATTTAAATTTAAAAATGTTAGGTGAGTCAATTATTATTTATACAGAGTTCACTATCCATTTGCATTTTTTGCGGGGAATAGGCTGACCCCCTATCACTTTAATAGTCTCTCTCCATCATAATAATCTCTTAAATTTAAACATGTCACAATTTCCTATTTTATTTTTATTTCTTAAGAAAAGTTAATATTTAAATTTCCTGAATAAAGTTAAATAAATAAATAAAGTTAAATTGATTCTATTATGATTATATTAAAGATCCATTATTTATATAAATTATATTTAATACTAATAATTTTCAAATGTTATTTCAGCCTGAAAAACAGGATTATCCTAGTTCAGGCACCAACGTTCTATCCCTCCTTGTATTTTTTTCTTTGTATATTTAAGCCAATTATTTGTAATTTATACTTTTCGGAAATCAATAAACATTTTTTTATTTATTTATTTTTATTCATATTATACATTTATAATACCTCCAAATTTTTCAAGCAGAACCACAGGTGTGAAGTTATGTAAGAAGAAGTTATGTTAAATAAGCTTAATTCGCCAAAAAGAGAAAAACGTAAAAGTAACTAAACACAATTAAGGGCACGTTTAAGGACAGGCGGCGCGTCGCGCGGGCGTCGTGCGTTATGACCACAAAGCAGATATATAGTAGAGATGCTGCAAGCAAAGATACACAGCTTCAATTTGGGTTGTCCTGACGTCACAGCTTCTAGTTCAAGCTATTCCACGCTAGAGGCACGGGCGTCAGTTCGTCGCTGACTTCTGTGAAGTATTTACCGCCTAAATATTTAAAAAAATTAAATCCTCCATTGTTTCTCGACGTAAAATTTAGTTTTCTATACTTTTATAGAGGAATAATATTGACAATGCAAATAAAATTAACTTACCATGAAGATAATTTCATTCATAATTATTTTTTACAAATTGTTTGTTTTCCAATTATTTATGTCCAAAATTTCAGATTGTTATTTGCTGTCTAGGTCATTTTTATGCCGCGAAAAATTTTGCGCTATCTAGTGTCAAGTAGAAATACTTTTATTTCGCGGTTTTTTTCTGACAGATTTGGAACTTAAATTTCGTTAAAAAACTAGAGCCACCTAATAAAGTATAGCTGAACTTTTTTGATGATCGTGTGAATATTTTAACCTTATGTTTCACCCGGTTTTTACTACTCGCTACTAGGTGACTAATGCCATCGCCTGTTTGGCTATGATTGGCCATAACCCACCGCTTACCCCTCCCGCACCCCGCCCGTAGGCTTCACTTGAGTCCATAGAGAAAACTGGATAGGGCAGCTCCTCTATATATTTCCTCCGTGGTTCTGACCACATCGCCGGGTTTACTATGGAACTATCCGCTGGTTTAGAGTTAAGCCAGCGATGTAAGGAACTCGCGACTCGCCGCCTCTCCTTAATCGCGCCTTAAGATTAGTCAATAAATAAATAAATTAATAAATATTTCTGACACTCACACAACATTATCTAGCCCAAATTAAGTTTCTTAAAGAACTTGTGTTATGGATACTAGTTAACTGATATACTTAAGAAATATATAAACATACATATTGAATAAATACATATTTTTTTATTATAATAAACTTCAATAAACATATAAACATCCATGACTTGACGACTAATATCTGTGTTCATCACACAAATATCCGCCGCCGCCGGGATTCGAACCCAGGATCTCTGACATAGAAGGCAATGTATGTTACCACTACACCAGCCGGTCGTCATATGTATGCCAGATAAAAATAGTATCTGAATAAGCAAGTCGTACGTAAGAGACGATCACTTGGAGTGACCTTTGATAAGTCGTAAAACCTCTTCGGAATCCGATAATCCCTACCGGCCACCTTTCATATAAAATCAGACACTGTTTATAATAGATCCAACGAGAATGTCTTCCTGTAATATTAAATTGATGATGAAGTCGTCGTGACGTAGTGGCTCACGTGTATTTCATTCAATATAGCAAGTAAAGCGGCGACCTATTCGGTCGGTGCAAGGAAAGATCCGATCATCTAATTTTCAACATTTCCACATAAATCCCAACAACATTTGTTCTAAGACTTTTTACAAATCTTGATAAATAACACAAACAAAATTTTGCTCCCTATGTTGTTTATTACTCTGTATTTTTCCGCAGCACGTGGCGTGACGCAGGGTGCGTAGTATGAGTGTCAATAGAGTAACGCCAGTTTAGAGACAATATGGTTTATATGAGAAAACTTAAATTTTTAAGAAGTTTCAAAAGTCGTAGAACAAATGTTTCGGATAGATGTGGGGGGAGATTGGCTGCAATAGATGCTGAGCTAATTAAAATTAACCCCGTATACAGTAGTCAATGCCCTGAAAATCACCAACCAGCACCGGACCAGCTTCTCGTCACCCAGGGGAGATGGCACTGCAATGGGCTCATTAAGATGGGTTGTGATATTGATAATAATATTGTTATAAGATTCCATTGTAAACACATATGTATACATGTATAGATCAAAATCTTATTTCACTTCCCTGCGGGTAAATATAAAGTCAAACTTAATGAGTAAAGATAGAAAAATACAGAAAAACATTGCATTTTTCTTAATAAGAAAAATAAAAGATCGTTAAGCTGACAAGTATTTACTTGCACATATTACCCCATAGGTTAAAAAATTGTCCTTATAGAACCCGTGGTGGTGACCTTCACATAAAAGTATTTTATTGAAAATACTGCATCATATTAGCTTAAAACTACCTGCACTGCAAAAACTGTACTCACTAGATGTTATCAGTTTAATCGAGATGAGCAGTATGCAAGCGGGGCAGACACCAGCCGGGCTAGACCATCGATAAATAATCCAATCGACAAGATAAATATTACCGAAAGATTTTATCCTATCTTGTTAGCTAATCAATCAATATATATAAAACTGTTCCATTACTGACTGAGTGACTGAGTTAATGAGTGACTGACAGAGAACGTACAGCCGTAACTACTGGGCGTAGAGAGCTGAAATTTGGAACATACATTGTTTAGGGGATGTAGGGGTGCACAAAGGAAGGAATTTCCTAAATTCCCACGGGAACGGGAAATATAGGACTTTTTAGTTTGTATGAAAAATCTTATTCCTTGAGTGCACCGATGTGAAACTTGGTGTAAAGGTTTTTCAATGTGTGTCTGGTTGTGTTATGAAAGGAATTCTCGAAATTGCCACGGGAACGGGAAATATATGATGTTTTAGTTTGTATGAGAAAACCTTATTCCTTGAGTGCACGGATGTGATACTTGGTATAAAGGTTCCTTAATAAGTGTCTGTTTGTTACATGGAAGTAAATTCCCGAAATTCCCACGGGAACGGAAAATATAGGACTTTTGAGTTTATGCGTGTACGAAGTCGCGGGCAAACGCTCGTATACCATAATAGAATCACTCGATTCAATACCATGATTAAGCCCATAGAACCAAAGCTGCCACATTCTACAAAAATACATATTCTAAGAAAGTATCGATGTAAAGGCCCCATTTATCGTAATCGATGGTCGCATGCTAGGCGCATAAAGTGAACTCCTAGTAAACTACTTCGGTAATTTGGAGATAATCATATGCGATTAGCCAATCACAGAGGTGCAAATTGAAAACATGCCGATAATTAACAGTGATTGGCACAGACAGTTTATCTACGGATAATTTATAATTCAAATATGTTATTGCTTATGAAAGATAAATACGTTATTGTTTATGAAGCGTTTAAGACATAAACTAAGAATAGCTCAATAACTCTGTGAACTGTATTACAGATAAATCCCTTATGTTATGTATTTTCCCCTTAGATTATGATTTGTATGAGATGAAAACCAGATTTGCCTATAACCTCCCTCAAATGCCTTCTTTAATAATAAATAAATATAAATATATCTGACCTTCACACAACATTACTAGATAACAGATATACTTAAGAAATATATAAACATACATATTGAATAAATACATATTTTTTATTAGAATAAACTTAAATAAACATATAAACATCCATGACTTGACGACTAATATCAGTGTTCATCACACAAATATCCGCCGCCGCTGGGATTCGAACCCAGGACCTCCGGCATAAAAGGCAATGTATGTTTCCACTACACCAGCCGGTCGTCGTCAATGAACTATTAAAAACTTAAAACATCAAATAAACGTCTCAATTACCTGCGCTGCTTCAGCCGCTACAACTGAAAGAGGTCATCATGGGCTCTTTCCAGCTTCTTCAAGGAATTGTCCACTTTGCGGCCCTGCGTGAGCACCGGCGGAGGCGGCAGCGGCGGCGGTATAACCTCGTTGTAGGAGGTGGAGGCGCCCAGGGAAGCAGACTGCCGGAGTCGAGCTGTGGGCTTGTGTCTCACGAAGCCGTCTTCAAGGTCTTTTACGAATCTGAAATGAGGTTTTTTGGTTGTTAAAGTAGGGATTAGGGATGGCTTGTTTTTGTTGATGATAAATTAAAGTTACATTGAATTAATAAATTTGAATTTAATACTAAGATTTAATTTTATTAAATGTGTTAGGTAAGACCAGATTAGTTTGCATCTCTAAATGAACTTTATACATACATACATAACCTCACGCCTGTATCCCATGTGGGGTGGGCATAACACCAGAGGTAATAAAACCATCTGATGTCACGTTTGACAAATTTGGAGGCATTATAATAGTGGAGAGAGACTATTGCAGTGACATGGGGGTCAGCCTATTGCCCACAAAAAAGCCTCCCATAACACCTCGTTCCCTTAACTGACTTTTACAGTATGCCCGGGAAGAGATGCTGGCACATTCTATGTTTTTCTTTCGCTCCCAGTCCAGCATAGAAGAATGAACTTTATATCTAATTTATTATCACTGATAGAGTTAAATATACAACGACTACCTACTCGATAGCGCATCGCATGTATGTAAGTAGGTACGTTTATTTTCTAGTTATGTTTAAACTGAGAACCGCGCATTTTAGATAACCTAGGATTTTTCTTAGACAAATATAGATTTTTCCGAGAGCTGGGTTATCAAATGCAAAAATATAGTTTGGGAAATTTTAAATCCGATTGGCGGTTTCCAAGATTGCTCCTTTCTAAGAAACAAAGTCAAACTTTTAATAATATTCATTACTCTGCCAATAAACTTAAATCTTTTCTTTCGAGACATTTGACGGAACACCAGTGGGCCGTCGCAATGCACTTTCTTTTTTCAACCGACTTCCAAAAAAGGAGGAGGTTCTCAATTTGTCTGTATGTTTTTTTTGTGTCTTTGTTACACGATATTTCGGACAATTATAAATCGATTTAGAAAATTCTTGTTTCATATGATAGGAAATACTTCATAGTTGGTCCCATATAATTCATTGAATATTTCAAACTTTTGAAACAATATGTATGATTTCGGAGAATGTTTACGTGAATGACATTCTAAGTCGGCCAAAGTTTTGACGTGAAGTCGGTTTTCTTAATGCTGTGCATTCGTTGATTATTTTAATTGCCTTTTATTTGCCCTGACAATACCCTGACTTGCTTCCAGCAAAGTATTATTGGCAAACTTGAACTGTTATCTTTATCTTCACTAGCTTCCCGCCCCGGCTTCGCACGGGTGCAATAATGAATAACTGATCACTGCAATAATCTCTCTTCATCGTTATAATGCCTCTAAATTTGTTAAACGTGTCATTAGATGGTTTTATGACCTCTGGTGTTCTGGCTACCCAATGAGGGATACAGGCGTGAATTTATGTATGTATTTATGTTTTTCTACCCCTCAACCTTTATTTCGTAATAAGAGGTAGCCTTTGTATATCCTTAGGGTCAGGTCTATCTCTGTACCAAATTTTCTTCAAATCGGATCAGTACTTTAAGCGTGAAAGCGTAATTGACAAACACACTTTCCCATTTAGAATATTAGTATGAATAGGGAAGGCCTCTGTCCAGCTCACACAGTATTTTATACATTGTGATGTTAGTTGTCTATTTCAAATCATAAGATGTATATCCGACGTAAACCTTCTTTTACAATCAAGATACTTTGACGATTCCAGGATCTTTAATTGTAAGTTTGACATTAAAAAACTATAAAAAAATGGCGAAATGTAAAGACAACTTAGCATGGCGGTTGCCATTTATGTAAAACTTCAACATTTTTGTGCGCCATTAATTAAGATTATTGTAATTTTTCGATATTTTTATTGATACCAGCATAATTTTAGCTACGTTGTGGTCGAGTGCCTATTAAATATTCCAATTCGGAAACATTACCTTTATTTTGAAAGCCATGCACCTAAGTTACTCCTAGTAGGTACCTACCTTATTGTTGTTGTGCTATGAATATTTCGTAATATTATTAATTTTTTTTTTGATGATATAAGTATTTTTAGCTACACAGACGCCACGCTTCACAAAGCGCAAGTTCTCCACCCACCACTTTTATAATACGTTTGATATTTGCTAACAACTCTTCGATTCGAATATCTGTACGTTTCCGATAAGTATAATAAGCTCCTTCATACATATTTTTCCTGTTTACGTCTTTTTTCCTCAAACAGTTTGATTTTACAAGTAAAATTTATTGAAAATAAACAGCGATATCGAATCCAACAACAAGTACTTAGGAAGGTATATCATTAACCCGAGAAATACCTACTAGGCACAAAAAACAAGAACGAGCTGAAACTGTTGAAAGAATACGAGTTTCATAAAAATACATGCTTAACTGAGAAATATTTTTGTGGATTATTTCAAACAATATTGAAAGAAAGAAAGAAAGAAACATTTATTTGCAAGAATGTGGTAAATACAATAGTTCTTAAATATATTAATAGCGCAAGACACATTCACCCTTATAGGGCATACAAAAAATTTGGTCAAATAATTATATCGGTACCCACAATACTATTAGATACAATTTAAGTCATCATGTATTGCATTAATTAAAAATATAATGTCATGTTTCATAATTAAAATATTCATTGAGGTCATAAAAACATTGTTGAACTAGCCAAGTCTTAAGTCTAGGTTTAAATTGATTAAATACAAGAGTTTTAATGTCATTGGGCAAATTATTATAAATTCTTATCGCCATTGAGGAACAGCTTCTAGACTTCATGGCTGTTCGCATTGTTGGTAGCAATAATCTGTTTGGACGTCTACAGCTACGGGTACGAGGAATATCATATAAGCAATCAAACAATTCTAAATTATTCTTGACAAAAACACACATCTCAAAAATATATAAGCTAGGGACTGTTAAGACATTCAGTTTTTTAAATAAAGGTCTACATGAAACACAGTTTTCTACGTCGAATATGGCACGAACACATGCCTTTTGAGCAATAAAAACCTTATTGATAAAACAAGAGTTTCCCCAAAGAACAATGCCATATCCTAAAATGGAACAGACGTTCCCATAATATGCCTGAAGGGCTGTTTCTTTATTTGCAGTTTTACTAAGTTTCCACAAGGCGTAGGCATAGGAGTTTATTTTATTTGTTAATTTAGTGATATGCTGTTCCCAAGAGCATTTTTCATCGAGTACTATACCAAGAAAAGTGATGTTTTTTGTTTCATTTAGTAACTCATTGTCATAACCAATCTTAAGTTCATTTTTGTTGCCATTTTTATTAGTGAACTGTACATATTTAGTTTTATTCATGTTTATCTTAAGATTATTATGTTCTAGCCAGTATATTACTGATTTTAACGTTTTATTAATTTCTGTGTTATAGTCATTTTTGTTTACACATGGTATTACTACGGAAATATCATCCGCGAATAGTACACACGGGCAATTTATATTATCAGGGAGGTCGTTTATGTAGATAAGGAACAGCAGAGGCCCAAGTATACTCCCCTGTGGCACGCCAAAGTTATTTATTTTACTTTCTGACTGAAATGTTTGAAGAAGATTATCTTTACCTAAACTTGATATTTCCACGAATTGTTTTCTATTTGTTATATAAGACTTAATCCAATTTTGAGCTAAACCTCTAATACCATAACGCTCACATTTAAAAAGGAGCAGTTCATGAGACACATAGTCGAAAGCTTTGCTCATATCAAAAAAGATGGTGGTCAAAGGGATACGCTGATCAACATATTCAATAATTTTAGATACTAATGTAAAAGCAGCTAATGTAGTGGTTTTTCCCTTTTGAAAACCATTTTGTTCATTTTTTATAATATTATACTTGTCTATAAAACGTGTTAACCTAACTTGCATGGCCTTTTCAAAAATCTTTGACCATATAGGTATCAAAGATATTGGTCTGTAGTTGTTAGCTTCGCTCTTGTCTCCTTTTTTAAATATAGGCTTAACTACTGACGTTTTTAGTATTTCTGGAAATCGGCCACAGGCAAATGAAAGATTTATTAAGTAGCACAATACTGGTGCTATCTCATCCTTAACAAACTTAATGATCTTAGTGCTTATTCCGTCATAGCCTGCGGAGTTCGTGGGGTTTAAGGACATGATGATCTTTTTCGTTTCATAAATGTCAATTGGATTTAGGAATATGCTTGAGTTATTACATTGGATTTTATTAAATAATGAATGGTCAAATTTGTAATTTAAGTTATTGTTACATGTCAAGTTTATAAAATAATTATTAAAGTGATTTGCGATGTCAGTTGGATTTATTATTTTCTTAGTCATACTATTTAATGTTTTAATTATATTTCTGTCACTAGTTGGTCCCGTTCTATTTTGAATAATTTCCCATGTCGCTTTCATTTTATTTTTTGCATTTGATACATATTTTATATTAGTTATTTTTTGGGCATGAAAAATGCATTTTTTAAATATTTTATTGTAGCTTTGATATTTATTTTTATTTATAATATTAGGTTGTTTATAATAAAGAAAACGTACATTCCTTTTAGTATTTGAAGATTTTTTTAAGCCCATCGTTAACCAAGGAAGCTTTTTCCGTTTATTTGTGTATTTCATTTTCGTTATAGGGAAGCAAAGGTCATAGAACAGTTTAAAATCTCTATGAAAGGCGTTGAACGCTGAATCGAGTTCTGAATCTAAAAAAATCTCAGACCAAGATAATGCTCGCAAACACTCTTGGAATTTTTGTAAGTTACTTTTGCTGAAGTCTCGTTTGTATTGATACCACGTTTTGATTTCTCTTTCGACTTGTTTGCTCTCAAACGTTAGAGATTGGGCTGTATTGTGGTCGGAAAGACCTAAATTATGAAGGCGCCCTTCGGCTTCGGGAATATTGCTGAGAATATGATCAATACATGTTTTTTTCCGCGTAGCTTCCGTAATGTGTAGTTGTAAGTTGAAATTTTTTGCAATTCTTCTTAGTTCATTTGATTCAGTTGACGTCTTTAGGGTATCAATATTAAAATCCCCTGTTAGTATTATTTTGTGTTTAGTTTTATATCTTAGTTTTTTTAATAATGATTCCAATTTTGATAAAAAAATTTTGGTTTAGAATTTGGTATACGATAGATACAAATAATTATACACTTACACGATATTAATTCGATACCGCAACATTCAAAAATATAATCCGTAGCAAAGTCATTTACAATGTTGAGTTCCTTTGCCTCATAGAAATCTTTACACAATATACACACACCGCCACGTTTATGGTGCTGTCTGGAGTAGCTGGATATAAGTTTGTAAGAAGGTATAAAAATGTTCCTTTCGCTTCCTTTTTTTATGAAAGTTTCCGATAAACAGAGTACATCGAAGTTTGTATTTTTGCTATTAAGGTCTTCCAAAGTTATTTCTAGGGTGTCTTTTTTACTGAGAAAACCCGCAACATTTTGATGAAAAATAGTTAAATAATTTAGTTTAGGATCGAAAAAATGGTTTTCCACTTTTCACGCAGTTAATTTGATTAGGTTTTTGTATTGTGGGGAAATAGTCGTTGATAGATTTTTGAATTTGTTTGTATGATGTATTACGATTTTTACAGTTTTGTTTTTTAAGTGTGCACGACTTCCTTAGATGTTGACGTGTATAATTAAATACGTTAGCATTGGTTTTCGTTAGTAAGAAATTGTTTTCATAATCAATCGTATCAATTAAAGTATTGATTTTAATACACATGTTTTTAAGTTGAGCTGATTTACTTGAATATTTCAATTTCTGATCAAGGTAAACAAAACTACAATTTTCAAAACAATTACATATTAGGTTTAGATTATAATTCAACAATTTCTCATTTAAATAATCATTTCTTAATACGCTCAATATTATGACTGTGCTATTTGTTATTTTTTTTAATGTGGAGTATAATTCAGATGTTGCTTTTATACAATACTTGTCATTTTCACCGATACATAAAATTATTTTATCATTACTACAAAATCCTTGGAATGGTATTGCTTGTAGAATTTCGTTACTCAGCGCATAAGGTTTAGTAAATGCAGTTATTTCATATTCTTCGTAGTTTGAGGATAGACGGGATTTCATTAGGGAGACTGCTATGCCGACGCACTGCTGAGATCCATATATGAAAATTTTCTTTTTGGCAGGTTTTTCCTTCATATCCTTGTTTATAATTTTCGGTATCATGTTTGTCTCAGTATCTAATTGTGTTTGTGCAGCTCTGTCTAAAATTTCAGTGTTCTGTAATGATGTGTTAAAATATTGATTTTTATTCACGTCACAATGAGTTTTATTTCTTTTCTTTTTTGGGCTCGAGAGGCATATGTTGGATAGTTTCTTTATTTTGCAGTCTTGTTCGTCAATTTTATTTTGTAATAATTTATTTTCCATATGCAGATTTTCAATTTCAGAGTGTGCACTTTCTAGCTTTAAATGTAGGCCTTGAATTATTTGTTTTAAGGAGTTTATTTCCTCACTATCGCCAGTAGATAGGTCAGGTAAACTTCTTGCGACCCCTTGCGAAAGAGAATCAGAGGACAAGAAGGAGTTATCGTTGTCATCAAATCCGATACCTGTACTTGGGCATGTTAAAGGGCTATTTATTAGTAGATTGCTCCTGGGTTTTCTTCTCGTAATATTATCTTCGAATGACGAACTTAATTTATTATGCTTTGTCGAAGAATTACTCTGGGACATAGGAGTACTAGTGTATTACTTAAATACTCGCAAGGAAATAACTTAGTTTACTAAAAAAATACCTAAAAAATTAATGCTTAGGTAGGTATAGGTCTACCAGGATCTAATGGCAAAAAAAAGTTTAAAAATAGCGTTTTTCGTATAACAATAAAAAAATGTCATTTGTCAACTAAAATTTCGAAAAATTGTTTTTGGTTTGGCTTCAAGCCACGCAGAGTGAAAAAGAAATTTATCTCAAAATACTGTCAATATTGAGTAATTATATACTGCATATGGGGTAGGGCTGAAATATTTTTCTAAATGTTTATTAATATAATAATTTTTTTTAACGTTTCACCAATTTTTCACCTGAACGAGTGAATTGATTTTAATACAACTTTTTACATAAACGTCTATGAAAACGAAGGCGGAAACTAGTCTGCTATATACAATTTTACTAAAATATTAATATAAAAGCTGCCTAACTTTCACACAAGCAATTTCACACTTGAAGAAAAATATTTCGGTCATTCCAACTCTACACTATTTACACAGTTTTAGTAATAACTTGAACCTTTTTGGCCATTGTCCTTTCCTTTAACCACAGTATCGCTAGCATCAATTTCTTTTTTCCTTTTTTGCCATCAGATTCCGGTAGACCTATACTTACCTATAGATACCTATCTACAACGTGTAACAAAATGGAGAGATAAAACTTTAGGGTTAGCTTCTATACCATACGTAGAATGTACAGTAAAAGAATTAGCATGATCAGTGCTGGTATAGACTTTCATACAAATTTTTTAAATTATTTTACAATAAAATATTTTGACAACCCTAGTCAACCTAACAAGCTAAAAATAGACTTGCGCCGCAATCAGTGACCTTATGACCTTTCCCGCACCGGCTGAATAGCGAGCGATACGCCTCCGCGCCGCCGCGGCCGCCCACTACGAGTAGCGCGGATATCAGCGCAGCTGATTGTTACTTACCTATCGTTTGGCACATTGAATGACACAATTTTAACACACTACCTAGCTAATGAAAACAAATAAAACAACTTTATTATAAAATTTTAATATAAAATTTATTAATAATAAACAGGTTGCCCGGAAGAAATCGGGTTGCCTGAAAGAAATCGCTTAAAGCTTTTTTAATCGCTTAAATATTGTGTACATAATTATTTCTACGTTTAATGACAATAAAGAGTGTTTGTTATAATTATTACAAATTAAATTTGTAATATCTGACAAACTCTTATGGCAAGTATCGCACTTATTTCAATCGACATTCAGTTCACTTTGCGCAAAAACACTCACAACTGTATCTAGGGTTTCCCTTAAGGTACCGATACACGGTGACATCGACACCGACACTTGTGTCGACACAAGTGTCAGACGCGTCCACACGGTGAGCAATTTTTAGTGTCGACACTAGTTCTGAGATCGAGTGTCGCGGTCGAAGTGTATTGGCCGTCTACACGGAGCGATGCGCAATTCAGTGTCAGACACTCCATCGCCATGAATCGATATTTACGGACTTAGTTAAAATTAAGAAATGAATATCTACTATTAATTTTACATAACCGGGAATCGAACCTGGTCAAAATATCGTTTGCATTTATGAAAAGGCACATTTTATTTAAAATATGACATCAGTTGCAAAAAATGTATTCCATTTTCAAATTTCAAATGAAATGGCACGCCCGCTGAATAAATTCGTTCTTATTAACCGACTTTTAAAAAGGAGGTTATCAATTGCACCCGTAGGTATCTGTACCTATGTATGCTTAGATCTTTAAAATTATGCAACGGATTTTGATGCGGTTTTTTTTAATGGATAGACTGATTCTTAAGGAAGGTTATTATGTATAATACATGCATAATATAGTAGAGAAACACTGATATTAGATTCAAAATTCAAAATTCAAAATTCAAAATTCAAAATATATTTATTTTCTCATCACAAACATAAAATATACTTAAATTAGCTTAAATTAAGTAATAGTAGGTACAGATTATAGTGCGTTTTAAGTTTGTGTGAGACTGATGCCTGAATTAGGCGCAAAGCACCTGTTGCTACAGGTCATCAGGCTCCCAACTCACGGTTATCGAGGTATTCGATAGTAACTACTTAGTACTTAAAGTTACCATAAGACTATTGCCAATATTTATGATTTTAGTGAGAGAGAGTGTGTGTATGTGTGAGTGTATGTGTGTGTGAGTGTGTATATGTGTATGAGTGTGTGTGTTTACTGAGATTATGAGATACAAAGATTAGATGGTTTTGCTATTTAATAGGAATAATTAGGCTTTCAGTGTCGTTGTATGAATGTTGCATTAACCACAAGATAGTTTTCCTTTTACAGGACTGCTTAGGAAGGGAGACAATAGAAAGCACTCTGTTTATTTTATTATATAAGTAGTTGCCTAGGAAACAAAAGAATTTATGGGCAAGAGCAGTTTTGAAAAGGTCCGTTGTACAAACAGTACCTTTACGGCGTCTGTCTAAGGTTGTTTCCGGGTCATAGTGGATCTGGGAATGTTTGCGTAAAACTGTCGAAAGAATGAAGCTTTGGCGAACGGTTAATACCTTCCAGTGTTCATATAGTTCAACAGTTGGTGTTAAAAAGGGAAGGAAAGCAGCAACTTTTAAGATGGCCCTTTGGGCTCTCTCAACTTGTAGAAGATGCGTTTTTGCAGCCCCACCCCATGTCGATATACAGTACCCTATTATAGAGTGACATAAAGCGTAGTACACAGATTTAATTATTTTGGAATCTGCTACATGTCGTAGTGTCTTGAAGATAAATATTAATTTTCGAATTCTACCGGCCAGTATTGTTAAGTGAGGTTGGAAACTGAGTTTATCATCTAATATAATTCCAAGGTATTTAATAGTTTTTGTCGCCTCAAGTTCAGGACACGAGCATTTGGATTGGGATATATTGGAACATCTATGAGACACAAGACAGTATCCAGAGGGAACTTGGTTACGGTTGTTACAAAATCTAAGGTACTTGGTTTTACTTAAGTTAAGAGTAAGGATATTTTGTGTTAACCAGCTAGAGACCAAGTTCAATCCTGTCTGAGCATGCTCATAGACTTCACTCCAAGTTTTACCGTGAAACAACAGGGCAGTATCATCGGCGAAAGTGATAACCTTACCATTTATGAGCTTCATTTGACACAGATCATTAATGTATATAAGGAAAAGTGTTGGGCCGAGGATACTTCCCTGCGGAACTCCAAAAGTAACCGGCATTTCATCACTAGTCCATTTTTCAACCCTTACAACCTGTGATCTACCAGTTAGGTAACTAGAAAATAATTTGAGCGCATTTCCTCTGACACCTATGCTTTCCAACTTACTAATAAGTATTGGGACCGAGACTGTATCGAACGCGTTTGCCAGATCTAAAAATATAGCTATCGATTTCTCTTTCTTGTCCAGGCGCGTAACAATAAAATCGGTTAGGTCGTGTACTGCATCTTCTGCTGATTTTCCAGAGCGAAAACCGTATTGTGAGGGTGATAAAATCTCTTGTTTGTTCAGAAAGTCCTTGAGGCGCTTATTCATTAGACGTTCTAGAATCTTGGACAAGATAGGAAGTAGTGAGATAGGTCTATAATTATTGACACAGCTTCGGTCACCAGCCTTATGGACAGGAATAATAAGTGCTTTTTTTAAAATGTCAGGGAAAACACCGGTTTCTAAACACAGGTTGCAAAGATATGTCAACGGCAAGGTCAAAATGTCAACATGTTCTTTCAAGACACGACCAGATATTTGATCAATACCCGCTGCGCATGTATCTCTAAGCCCCAAGATTAGCAATTTAATCTCTTTCTCGTCTGTAGGTAATAATACTATAGAGCATGTTGAAGTATTATTAGATGGAGACAAGTATGGGTGGCTATTATTTACGATTTCACTTGCGAGCTGTTTACCTACGTTAGCAAAATAAGCGTTGATACTATTGATAGAGCCAAGAGGGTTGTTATTTATAATTAAATTGTTGGAGTTGCGTTTGGCTGGTTTATATTTTGCCACTTTATTTATATTCTCCCATAGTCAAAAGGCACATTTTATTTAAAATATGACATCAGTTGCAAAAAATGTATTCCATTTTCAAATTTCAAATGAAATGGCACGCCCGCTGAATAAATTCGTTCTTATTAACCGACTTTTAAAAAGGAGGTTATCAATTGCACCCGTAGGTATCTGTACCTATGTATGCTTAGATCTTTAAAATTATGCAACGGATTTTGATGCGGTTTTTTTTAATGGATAGACTGATTCTTAAGGAAGGTTATTATGTATAATACATGCATAATATAGTAGAGAAACACTGATATTAGATGTTTCTAATGTGATGTCGTAAATAAGCACGTTCTTTTGCGCTTATATTGCAAACGCTGGCTGAACCCTACGAGATAGACCAAAATGATGTACTACAGTATTGTCCACCTTAAAAAGTTCAACCAAAAAGTTCGCGATGGTATATGTCTATCTCTTAGGGATATTCCACCATAACCATATTAATCCTTTACTAAAAAATGGTTATTTACGAAGTGATTTTAAACAATACAGCATTCATTCTTATCCAATTAAGTACCTTTAATAAATTGTGCATTTATTATAGATCAATATGCTTTTTACAGCATGTAATTTAAGTGAATATTTCCGAAGATATTACAAATTTAAAATGCACGCGCGTGCCGCCGTCATGTTGCTCTAGCTAAAAGTTTCGCGCACTACCGAAAACCGCGACACTGCTCTCAGACACTGCGCACGTCGCGTCTACACGGCAGCTAGAGCGACACCAAGCTAGAGTGCCCCTAGAGCTGCAACCGAGTGTCGCGGCACATGACACACACGGACACTCGGTGTATACACTGAGTGTCAAGTGTCAGGTGTCGTCGTGTATCCGTAGCTTTACACTTGGCCAGAATTACAAAAACGGCTCACAATTTCTGCCTTCTTTTTCAATACACACACATCCACATGAAGTTTGTGCCACCGACAAAAGCCTAACCGAGGAGGTCACAAATCCGCTGGTATCAGCTCTTGCGTCCATCGGGAATGATAAGGATGTTGGCCATCATCACTAAGCGTGCGCCATATCATCATGTGATTGACATCCAAAAGAGCGCCGACTCGTCCAGTGCTGCTCCTCGGATCCTCCTCGATATGATCCAAGACATGCTCTTCTAAGTTCTCGGAACGCGAAGGTGGCCGCGCTGGGTCTCGCGTGAAAAGAACCGGCGCGCTGAGCCGCAGACTAATGCTTCAAAACACGCCATAGCCGGCTAAGTGGCGCTGTTCAGCTGCCGGCCTGCACTCCACAAACCGCTGCCTGTAAAGTCTTCGAGCTTCGTTGATGCTGTGGTTACTACTAGTAACATTTGTTGTTTGAATACACATGTCGTATAACAATACTTTCTCCAATACTTTCAAGTCGAGAAATTTTAAGAAAACTTCGAATAAAATAGCGATAGCAACTGACGTGCACACTTCAAAACGGACATGAAAGAACTGAAATAAATTTCTATTAATTTTACTAATAACCGAACCAAACAGTTCTCTAGTACCTCATTTTTTTAGGGTTTTTCCGCACCTATAGCGATATGATAAACAAAATCTTAGTACTCAATTTATTTCATAATACAGTGAAATGACTTCATTATATTACGTTTTTGTATTGTTAAATTATTCTGTTACAAATAAATAGTTTTCAATCGTGAAATCACTTCAATAGTTTTTAAGTTGTTTGTTCAATATCAAAATATTAAAAACTGTTATTTGTTAATTTACGTAACTTATTTTTACGCTTCACACATTTTAAATAAAGAAATTAATCCATTTTGTTTCTCAAGAAAGAGAATAATAATAAAAGATAAAGATTCCTCATAAAAAAATAAAGTTTCAGGACAGGTAGGTATACTTAGGATATTTTTCCCTATAGCGTTTGAAAATAATTTCAGCTGCCTGAAACAACCGCAACTAAAAACAATAATTAGTTAGTCATCAGTAATTTAACTTTTTTAAATAAAAAAAATTGTTGAGTTGAGAATTTGTTCATAATAAATATTGAACGGAACAACCTTTAGTTTGGCTTGGAAGCGACGCGGCGGCGGCGGTAAATCTCAAAGGGTATAATTTCGAAAGGCGAGAGTTCACGACGAGACGCCGAAAGAAGTCCCGCGATTTGAGCGATAATACACCTTGTGTGTTTGTTATAAGAGCTATGCACGGGTTATCTTTTATGAAAACGACTTTACATAGTTGCTAATTTTATTAATTTAATGCTTTGTTGTCGTATGTATTGATAGTTATAAGTATGGGAGAATACAAGAAGTACAATAAGCTGTAAGTATTGTATCATAGTTTGAGGTTTACAAAATCATAGGTATTTACCGAATATGTTTCCTATTATAATTCTTAGAAAGTTTGAATGTAAGAGAGAGAGGATATTTCTTCGTTTTTTATTAGAATTATGGGTAAGTTTGATTGTCTATTTGAGTCTCTCTTCATTAGGTATAAGTTGCGATTTGACGCCGTGCGAAAGAATTTCCACGTAATACCTACCGATAGATTTGTAATAATTTCATATTAGTTTCTTGCAATAGCGTATTTCTAAAGAAATGTGATAGTTTTTTGTATGACAAGTTTGATATCATAGTTTATTGAGAGTACCTACCTAAATTAATGTTTTGTTTTACGTTTCTCTTAAATTTATGATTACTTATGCTTAATTTGATAACATTTTTGATTTTAGTCGTAAATGTATTTCGATCATGTATGTTGTTAAGTATTAGAAATAGAAGGCTACCGAGCCTCAGCATCCGTTCATAACCACAAACAGTGCGACTAAGAATAAGTATTAAACGTTTTTAAAATACGTAACACTTAAACGTGAGAGCCCGGGAGTAGCGAGTGAGCGATCCGCGGCAGACAAAGGGCATCGAACTTGCTATTTCATAGACTATAAAAATTATGCAGAATGCTGGATTACTTAAAACTTATTTTAAGCTTTATTGTATGGTGGTGATGATAGTTGTAAGCGTGTGAGAATAAACAAGAAGTTAAATATCCTTGTCAGTGATGCATCATAGTTTAAGGTTAAGAAAATATATTCTCACGGATAGTTAACATTAACGTGTTGTCGGTTCGAACGTGCAAATCTATTATTTCAGTAGAGTTTTAAATTGATAAACCGCGTGATAAACGCACATATTGGTGAAAAGGTAGTTTTAAAAATATTCTACACTTAGATACTACCGAAAAAAACATTCCCGAGAAGTTGTTGTCGTCTAATTTAGTAGGCACAAAATTACACTTTGTAGTATCTCTCTTGGTTACTTATCGCTTTACTTTAACGCCATCTGTTATCGAATAGATTCTATCAAAAGGTAACAGCTGTTTTTAGGGTTGACACTTCGATATTTTGATCTAAACTTTGAACTTGTTTTCCGAACCAACCGAAAGGATTACAAGTTTATGTTACTGTTACTTATAAACTACACCACCAAACATACAATCCCCTTAAGTATTATCTCTTCATTATGTTACACGTTGTATATGTTTGTATGCTATGTAACATGACATAATTTTGCTTAACCCAAATTAAAACAGGAGATTTTACTATTTTAATACATGTATTTTATGGGTATGTGGTTTAAATGTCTATATAATTTAATTGTCAATGCTACATACAGGGTGTTTTAGGTAACAGTGTAACGATTACACCCTGTATAGGCCATACTAAGCTATCTCGCAGACACTGAGATTGTCGTATTTTTTAAATAACATTATTTTATTTTTTACATTAGTACATAAACACAATCCTAGACTAGTATAAATAGTTGTTTACACCAACATGTTCCTGAAAACTTATTATCATCATCATCATCACAACTCTTTGTAATGAGCCCACTGCAGGGCATGAGTCTCTCCCCTGGGTGAAGAGGAGGTATAGGCCATAATCCACCAAGCTGGCCCAGTGCTGGGTCGTGGATGCTAGACTTTTCAGGCTTCTGACAAACCCTAACGACTACTGTATACAATTATACAGCACCCGGAACCGAGTGTTTAACGTGCCCTCCGAAACACGGAAGTCGTCGTGAGAAATGAATGGTCGGCGGTCACCCGTCTAGGTACCGACCGCGCCGTACGTTGCTAAGCTGTGATATCGTATGATACACACAATAACCACGGCGCCACGACGACTCCTGGTTTTCCAATACTTTCCAAGATTATTATTATTGAGTGTTTCATTAGTAGGTAGATATCAAAATCGAAAGTTCGATCTCATACCAAAATTGTACCATGAGTACACTCAATACTGATACTAAATACACTACAGAAAATCTGTGAACATGTACCGCCGCAAACACCCCGCAATTTTTATATCGCTCCGAAAATTAGCTATTACTTATCGTAAAAAGTAAATGACAAAAAAAAATTGTGGGCTATCTATAAGAGATAGACATACAGGGTGTGGCGTAATGAGTGGATAATCCATTACCGAGGGTTGGGGGCATTGCAGCTGTTCGGAAAATGACAATTTGTGTTTAGTAAAAGTGTCACGGTTTTCGAGTATTTGGGCATTTTTTTAAATTTGAAGAAAGTTAGGCCGTAGAACCTTCCCGCTCCCATAAACATAAGATTTAAGTTTATGGGAGCGGGAATTGTTTTTCAACATGCAGGTGTTGAAGTCAACCATTAGGATTACGTGATTGTAAGACAGGCAAAGATTGTGGAGAAGGCCATCTAACAGGTCAAAGGAGTCAATAGTCAGATTAGGGCTATAGAATACTGCAAGCAATACCTTAGTGTGACGTGAAATTATTTCTACAGCCAGGTATTCTGCTGACTCCGAATATTGGCAGGGCGAAGTACTTACAACTTTGTAAGGTAAGTCAGCTCGGAGATAGGTGGCTACTCCTCCACTACCCTTACCAGTCCTATCATTGCGAATCAAAACGTAACCTGGTAATGCATAATGAGTAGATGGAAGGGAAGGCTTAAGGAAAGATTCAGAGATTAATATTGCATCAATATTAGAAGTGCCAAAGGTTGCAAGTAGGTCGGAATAGTGAGACGGAACACTTTGGGAGTTTATATGGACAATGTTTAAATTGGATGGATGTGCATTGGTAAAAGAAGTGAGATGATCATGCAGAGTCAGAGGGAACGAAGAAGAACTGTCAGCACAAGTGAAACTACAAGAAGTGGATGAGCAAGAAAAGAAATTATTGTTATCAAAATCATCCAAGCTATCTGTCATCTATATAAATTCACCACAAAATATAAAGATAATATAATTATGTTAATAATAATATTAAAAGTATAAATAAAATATGTAGGTATATCTTTAAATACTATAAAAAATGCTAGATAGAATAAATTACCAATCTAAATAATATCAAAATAAACTAAAATTACGTAAAACTCACCAAACACTTATATGCTGGTAAAAAAAACACAATATAGGATACTTAGAAAGATGAACAACGAGAAGAATCACTAATAAATACATATTTATACTATTAAAATGAAATAATTAAAAAAAAGATAATATGTATTGACAATCAGTATTGACAGCAACAAACAAAACAAAACAAAAGCCGGCAACATATGTCAATGTCAGACGTCAGATTTTACCTGTGAATTTTTTATACAAACAAACAAACAGTTGTTTGTTGAAAGAAAACACGAAACCAGTTTCAGAAATACCGGCTAATGTATTATATTCATTGACCTATATCACATGGACTCGAAATACCTACAAAAAAAACGTGCCAACCTTGGGCAACCAAAATGGCCGCCTTAGGGTGGGGGGGGATAGCCTAGGATTGTCAATATTGAATATACTTCAATATTTTTATGTTTTATTAGTGAAATCATAATTTTCAATATTATTCCAACCAAAGAGCTAATTTAAACGAGTGATTGATGAGGTAATTGGTATCTAGGTGTAAAAAACGCACAAGCTGGAAGATTTGGGAAAAAAATTGGCAAACGGTCAGGATATAATGTGCATATGGATTTCACTTAAATTAGGTACCATTACCTACCTACTTAATTGATTTATTTAACAGTTTATGTACACAAAGTAAGATACATTATACCGATGAATGATCTATACAAAGTTAGTAGGTACAAAGGTACTGCTAATAAAGAAATTCCTTGAGACTGGAGAGTTTGATTGAGGAGCAATAATAATATGTGTTAGATAAAATAATTAAACTATAATATTAGATTAAATATACTGAATCATACCTACATAAAAATCTAATATATGAAATAGCAAGCTGACTAACTGATCATCAACGGCCAGCCTAAACCGTTGGACCTAGGAAGCTGAAATCTTACACTTGAGTTCATTTTAGAGCGACAAGGATTTTGGAAGGAATTTTCAAAATTAAAATTAATTTCACTGATGTTCGTGTTTCATTTGAGGTTTGAAAACATAATGACCCCCAAGTTGTTTGCTGTGTCAGTGAAATTAATCACAACATTATCCATGATGATAGGAGGTACTAGTATTACTTTATTAATTAAGAACTAAATAGGTATCGGTTATGAAATAAAAAAAAACACTTCATTCATTCATTCATTTCTAAATAATAACAATTTGTTTAAAAACACATTTTGTTTCAGAAAATCTTGTGATCCAGCTAAGTCTTCAATTAATACAGCTTGTTCCATATTTATTTGATTTTTATTTCGAAGATCATCTATGATTTCTCTAAAGTTAACTAGTTTTTTGTTTTTCCTCCGAAGTTTTTCATTCAGGCACTTAATTTTTTTTTTGCTCATCACACTTTTCTTGAAGCGCCTCAATTTTCTTTTAAAGTGTGACCTGAAAATTAAATATTTATTATAAAATGCTATTTATTAAAATGAATGCAACATTGGCATCTTGAGTTGATTGATATGATATGAAAAAACAAAATTATTTGTTATTCTGTTCGAATATTTTTAAATTATTCCTTATTGTTATAAGACTCAACTTATATTTATTTTACACCACTCTAAGGCTCTTTGAATTAATTGGTTGTTGGTGAAAAATATAATGTTAATTTAACTGTATCCAACTATAGCATGCATGGTTAGATACCTACTGTTATAAGAAAATATGCTTTATAAAAATAAATACCTCTTTCTGAGCTTCTTTCGCAACTGGATGTGGTATTGACAATTGGGTACAAACTGCAGATGTACTAGAATTATCAATAAAATTTCCTGTTACCTGTAAAGAAAGAAATAATTAAAACAAAAAGCAAATTAAAAATTTATTATCATCAACTTGAATTTGACATAATTTAATTACCTAATGTTATATTAAATTTATTTTGATACTTACGGGAAATATTAAAGGAACTGAGTTTTCTCTTAATCTTATTACATCTAGAGTTCTATTAAAACATGTTTCAGGAAAATGCAGTCAGCAAACAAACCACTGCTTTTGCCGAGGATTAATATTTTCTTCACCAACTGCTCTTAACCATTTTTGTCTCAATCCTTCATTTTTTGGAAATCTAGAAACAAAATATTTGTAGGTACTTATTGTATGTAATCAACATCAAAATCCACTAAACATATACATATAATTTTAATCAGAGCATAACCCTATTTTAACTATGAAAATAATTACGAATGAAATAAATAAAAGAGTCTGTTACTCGGAAATAAGGTAAGATACAGATTCTTTTAACATTTATTTATATATACTTAGCTTTACAATTGAATTCAAGAGGTTATATGTGATATTACATGAAAAATGGTACTCACATAAGAAGAGTCAATGCTACTTGATTTTTGATTTTTCTTGCACCACATTTTAAAATGCAACAAGATTGCATCTTGACCTACAGTTTCACCACACTGCGACTTAGTTTTAAACAACTATTTCTTGTTTATTTATGCAAATCTCAAATAAACAAACACTTGACAACGAACTACCACGAAATACGAGCAACCAAGATGGCGAATTGAGGCACGTACCTACAGCTGTCAAATGAACTTTGACAGTATGTGGCACACATAGCAATAACTAAAATATATATGTCTCTTTCGTCATATGCAAACCTAGCCGTGAAAAAAAGAGAAAAATATATATTTATTGTTCTGTACCATATATGAATGATATTTGTATATGTATAAATGCTATATGTTGACAAGGGCGCCTCTATACAATGGAACTTAATGATTATATTATAAAAAAAGCAGATTAAACTATAAGCCGTCTAAATTACGAAGTCAAGGATACATATGAGAAAGATAAATCAGACTTGCTAAGGAATCCTAACGGCGACGTCGCGTTTTCCTTGGAGAAATGGCAGTTTTATTTTCCAAGGCTGGATCTGACGTAGTGATATCACAGCTAGCAGGATATTGTGAGATGAGCTCGTCGAGTTCCTTCTTAGTCTCAATCTTACGTCGTGATTTATCTGGGAGCTTGACAATGATTTTTCCATCAGATGACCAGCAGTTTCTAACTCCAAAATGTTTCTGGCAAGTGGCAAATATCAGTTGTCTAGGTTTAGTCAAAAACTCAGATATGGTAACTCCAGAACCTTTTAGTGATGTTTTATTGTCCCAGACCTGATGTCGATGCTCTAGATGAAAGAATCTAACTAATATTGGTCTGGTTTTATTCTGAGAAGGTCCACTCAAACGATGGCATACCTATAAGTGATTCTTTTGTATATCGGTCAACTTCATTTGGTCGGTAAGCACTTTGTGAGTAATATCTTGAACATTTTCATTGTCTTTTTCAGGCTGGCCATGGATGAGCAACACTTTATGACGCATGATTGTCTCTTGCCTATCAAATCCAAGTGAAACATGATCAATTTCTTGCTTCATTGCATTAAAAAGCTGCCATATCATGGTTTTAAACTCAGAAAAATCTCGGGACAATGAAACTAAATCTGGATGCATTGTAGAATCAGCACTTGTTTTCTGCAATCTACTCTCATGCTCTTGCATACGGGACTCAAACATCTTACCCAGAGCTTCCAGACTGCTATGTTCCATTGTGTTGATGTGTGAATAACTAACTTAGTTTCTATGTAAATATGTGCTATCAGGGTTGAAAAATTTGTGTTAAAGTGATTGCTGGTAAGTTTTACACTTAATTAGTACATTAGATTATATGGATTACTATTGTTTATATTTTTAATCAAATAAATACTGTGCACACACTAAAATTGCTTGTTATCACTTTGGACTACCCTCTTAACGAGTAAAAAAGATAAAAAGATAGCGACTCTATTGTTTGTCCTGGGGTACCTACTCTACCTGATTTTAGGGTTTGTTATGGCATGGGTGTAAGTTCTCCTGTCTTAAATCTCCTGTGCACCATCCTCGTTGATATTCGGGAATTGGTTGTCAACAACTTAACTTTTCTTAACCTTGGTTGGAAGCATTGGTTTTCAACGTATTTTCAACAGTCTGGCTGGCCCCTTACTTTTAATTGCTCTACTAAATGGCAAAAAGTGCTTGTGGTATTATTGACACACTCGCTTGGCAAATAAACAACTCTTAAGGGCCCTCTCAATTTATTACTGCATACGAGTAACACGGAGATCACATATCAAGAGTTTGTACTGCGGCACTTGTTGAAGTTAGCCATAAACTATCTTTTGGGATTATGTAGACAATATTATGTACTTTAATAATAATCTAAAAAATATGGACATTTAATGGCCATGGAATTTGAAAAAAACATTATTTTTCTGAAAAAAATTTGGTTACTTTATTATTTTTAAAATGATCTTTTTAATTTCGGACAAGTTTAATATCTTGTGACGATAACCATTGATACCACTTACTAAATAAAAAAAAAACAGAATCAAAATTTCTGTAAAAACATTTGACTAATTTAAAAAATTCTGAACCAAGTTAAGAAACTCTACAAAAAAAGTTGAAATCCCCGTAAAAATAAACCAAACTGTTAGAACCTCTAGTTTTATGATAGTTATTCATTATTTTGTACACATATTCATATAACACCAGGCGGTCACTTCGCATTGTATAAAGAGTCTAGCTCGCGACAACCCATTATAGGGAACGTGCACAACGACTGTGCTACTGACTGGTGTCTCAAATCTGAAACTAGTACTCTTGCTCTTGAATTAAAATTTGCGAAATATAATTACTAGCTATACATTGTAGCAAAAACATATACTTGAACCAAATTAATTAAACTGCTCGCTGCCATAATTTGTTTTTCATCTTTTTCTTCTAACTGTAGGAATCTATGGTGCTACTGACTGGTGTCTCAAATCTGAGTTACTAGCTATACATTGCAGCAGAAAAATATACTTGAACCAAATTAATTAAACTGCTCGCTGCCATAATTTGTTTTTCATCTTTTTCTTCTAACTGTAGGAATCTATACAAAGGAGTGTCAGCCAATGATTCTCCTAAAGTAGCTGTGAAAATATCCTGTGATACTATATATAACATCAAATTATGTTTTTAACTGGCGATGGTAGTAGCTCGGACATTTTCAGTCCCTTATCACTGTTTATAATTATACACAACAAAAAATCGGACCATTACTTCATTTACAATCGATGTTTGAAGGAGTAAAACTGAATTTTCAGAAAAAAGGAATAATCCCAAATATTTAAAAAAACGTGTATCGACTTTGGGCTTCGATGAATGGAAATTACCTCTCCTACGTCATCTAAATAGATTCTGGTCTTATTACCAATTAACCCTACATAAAGTTTCTGTGCATTTAGGCATTTTGTAGAAGGCGAGCAATCCGAGCGGCCTTCGCATGGTGGCAGAACCGGATCAGGGTCCGCCTGGGTAGCGATCACCCTTCAAATAAAATCTGCCGACAAATATCCCCGCTCGAGCGGCGAAGTGTTCCGGCAATATTTTATGGAGAGCCAGGTCCTTCTTAAGCCCGTGTGCTGTCATCTTGAACCTCATCTTAACTTACCACCAGGTGAAATTGAGGTCAAACGCGGGCATAGTCACCAATGTGATGCATTGTGTTAGCTCAAGTTCTATGAGAGCCATGTGTATTCATTTGTCACCCTCATCATCACTTGATCTTATCGTCCTCATCATCGTGAAAACTCATCATCCTAAATTAATTTACCTATAAAATAAAATAAAAATACACAAAATAGTGGTAAAAAATGTTTTATTTTAATAAATAAATTGTACCTACTTATTTAATATCACATATAATTCGTTTAGAATTTCTATATACAATATTTACAGTTTAAAAATACTACAGAGTGCACAACAGTTCAAAACATAACAATATTCTCTTTTAGAAAATTACATATCGTTACTGTAGCTTCTCTTTTACCAACCTCATAGCGGCCTATTTAATTATAATTGTGATATCAATCAAGCAAATAATGCATACAATACAATAGTTATTTCATTAAAGCCTAAAATCACGTTTGACTTTAAGCTCACTCATTGGCTGACGGAATTACGTTAAAGAAAAATACAAAATGTTGACCAATCAGATCTCATCATTTTAATCCTCTACCAATCAGTGCTTAACACTGATTGGTCGAGCTCCTTAACGCTTAGTTACAGGAGTTGAATGCATAACGATAATTAGTAATTAACAACAAGACAAAATCAGTTGGTTAGATATTTAAAGTCGTCTGGTTAATCTGGATAATCTTAAGGGCACATAAATATATTATATCGGAGTCTTTTGATATTGTTTATTTAATAATAAAAATAAATAAATGAAATCCCCAGACAATCACACCAATAAATGGCCCCAAATTAGGCATAGCTTGTGTTATGGGATACCATGTAGCGAACTAGGGAGGACTAGAATATAAATACCTATAGGAATATAAAAACCTAGAATATAAGGCAGACAGGTTTACCTCATCGCCAAAATATTACACAGACAGAACTAGAAGAAGAAACGAAATGTAAATGCCTTGTTTTGTAGTTTGTATTTCAATTGAGACGCTTTTTACATAATAATTATTATTTCATGGTAACATATTCTTTATGAAAGCATTCAGCAATTCCCTTTTTTGGTAAAGTATGCCTCAGATATTAATACATCTATGTAAATAGCAACTGATCCTCTGCGTTTTTACGTAAATTTATTTCAACAATGTTTTCGAAAGACTCCGTTCATGTAACGATCGCTTAGTCTAGGTTCATCATGTGAGATTAAAGTATAACTCGGATTTTATGTTTAAAATATTATGCGAATAAGTTCATTCGTTTTTTAAATAACTCAGTTACATGACAAAAAAAGTATTTTATATGCATTTTGTTCACTGGAAAACCATATTTAAAAATACGTTGTTTCAATAAAATAGCATACAAAAAATGTTATTTAGTAGCATCTTTATGCTGAGCAATCCGAAGGCGTATAGGTAAATGTAATAAAACTAAACTTAATTTCATTGTTGTGCATGTTACGTAGCTATAGGCATATTAACTGTAAAGAACTTTTTGTTATTTAATACCACAGAAGACATTTAATGATCTTGCAATCTACGAGCGACCGGCGCCTTTAGTTGTGTGAGTGACCAATCTGTATACGCTATCTCGCTCGATCAAGTGACGGCTTGCTTGCTTGTCGCTACTGACCATTCCGTCGGACTCGCACACTCCGTATTTACAATAAAAACCACAAATAAAGGCCACACGCGCTCGTAGATTGTTAAATCATTAAATGTGTACTGTGGTATAAAATTACGAAAAGTTCTATACTTATACGTTATTTGATTATATAAAAATAAACATAACTTACAAATAGAAAAATCTGATACAAAAAAAAACTTAAGACATAGTTTACAGGTGTGACGTATTAAATCAAAATGTTTATAAAATTTAAAAATTAAAAAAAAACAGTCTCCTACAATGGTGATGTCTTTTATTCGATTTCAGGTGACATTTTTATCAAATTCAGTCAGTTACAAATAATAACTTACAGATAATATAAAACATGAACTTGTTAAATAAAATATAATAATTATTAGTACCAAATAATTGTAAAGGTATCAAAAAATTGTTTAAATACCTTTAGGTGTTATCAAATAAAAATAATACTAGTTGACTAGAATTAAACATTATTATGATTTCTTACTATAGTGCTATTAAAAGAATTAAAGACTTACTAATAAGGTTAAAACTAAAATTACACTATTAAATTGGTAATGAGATTGATCAATAGTATTAAATAAAAGATATTTGCTTAAACTAAATCAGTTAAGTATAAGTACACAATCTTTGATTAAAAATATTTTCTTTTTATAAAATTAACACACTCTTAACAAAATTTGTAAATAACATTAATTTGATTGGAATACTTTTCAGGCCTGTGTGCAAATACCACAGTTTCATTCAGTTTTGTCTATCTACAATTTTATATTCTATAGGAATTTCTTCTATCTGGTCTAATAAAGAGTTCTTTTCAATAGTTCTATTTAATAAAAAATCTAGATCATTTGATATTTTGTTCAGCACTTTCTCCGAGTCTGGAGAGTTATACGCTTTGTTCCATTCACGATTCACTTGTTCAATGTCTGATTTAGTTTTTGTCTCTTCTTTGATCACTTTAATGGAAGGGAGTGAAACACTTGAGCAGAATTCTAATTTGGGTTTCTTTAAACAACTTTTGGGAGAAGGAATTCTAGACACATCGGGATTTGATTGAACGCATATATTACAGGTTTCTTTAGAAGTATTAAACCGCATTTGTAGGTACGGATCGTAATGTATTGAGTAATTTAGTAGTGGAGATATGGTTTCTGGTATAGGGGGATTGTTTATAGGGCCAAGTTGGAGACACACTAAAGGTGTATGATCTATTTGTTTTGGAGCATGTGAAATAAGATCACACACTGTTGTGTGTCCGTTGTATTGAGGGTTTGAATGTTCCACACAGCGTACGATATCGGCACGACTATCAGGTGTCGATTGTCTTCTGAAAATGAATCTTAGTTTAAAATTTTGTTTGAAAAGGAGATTTATTAATATACCCTAGAACTTTACATCATGCACAATTGCAAGGCAAGAAGCCTATATCAATTCTGATAAAAATATACAAAAGTGCGTCAGTTGAAGTATAACTGCTACTGAAACGTGTTCCTCAGCAAATGTTAACGACCTTTGCTATAGAAGAGTGTAATTATTAGCACTGAAACTTCTAATCAAATATTTAGTTGGCAGCGTACCGGCGGTTTCCTTAAAATGTCCATTTACAGTAATTACATAGCATTAGGTAAGTTACGTACTCATTTGCCTCTCATTGAAAAACAGTAGACACCTGAAGATGTGGTTGAAAGATGTCCTTATCGATTGCTCTGTACTTGCAAGTGGATGAGTTTATAGGACATCCTATGTTCAAATAATAAATATTGCTGAACATTATTTTCATACATCGTCATCAACTTAAATAACTTAAATAAGTAGGCCTTGCTCTATTGGATGAGGTTAGGTATGTTTATGAGTACTACATATTATAATATTTGTTTTTTTAGAGAGTCCCAATAAAGGTAAAGAACTTTTTCTTCATCTAATATATAAAATTCTCGTGTCACAGTTTTCGTTGCCATACTCCTCCGAAACGGCTTGACCAATTTTGATGAAATTTTTAGCTAGTATATTATGAACTTCTATTGGCTCCATACAATAATTAAACAAAAGTGCTTTGTCATTATTCTAATATTAGATTGTTATTCATGCAAACGCTTTCAAGACTTTCTTGTCATTTAACAACTTTTGAAACAAAGCAATTCCTCCGAAAAAAAAAACATGATTTTCTATAACGTTTTATAAGAAAATTGTATCATTATTATACTTCGAGTTTGAGATATTGTTAGAAGTTACGAGTATTGGTAACTGAATATACACTTAATGTGGTCAAGAAACAAAAATTAAAATGGACTTGATCCGACATTAGATTTGCCAATTTTAAGTCTGTCTAATGTCAAAATAGGAGAGTTCAAATTCAAAAGTTATTAACAAAAACTGATCTCAAATAACAAACTAAATACTTTAAGTTTCTAAGTTGAAAATTAGAGACTTAAAATTAGAGATTGTACTGGCAAATATGGCCCGATGTGAACTAAACAAACTCAGAAGAAATTGGAAAGTAACAATCGAAAAGTTTGGAAAGTAATCTTGTTCAGTGATTGAAAGATGAAGGAATAAACATAGAAACATAAAATAAAAATAAAATAAAATTACTAAGGCCTACTCACCTACCTGTGAAGCGTCGGGCTTTCTAACGTCGGAGCTCGCCAGTATGACGCGATTGGTGATACTGGTGATGATGAAGACTCTAACATACCAACTCCTCCACGATTTTCTACCTCCTGACCTTGTTTAATATATACTGAAGAAAAAAAGTAACATTAAAATTTTATACAAAATTTGGTTATGATATAAAATACCCTGGGTGAAACATAAGTTGCAAACAGATTTTTTGTTTCTGTAGCTGTATCTTGAGATCAATTTATTGCATCAACAATAGAATAATAATAAATAAATAATAATAATATAATAAAATCCCCAGACAATCACACCAACTACATGGCCCCAAAGTAAGCATAGCTTGTGTTATGGGATACCATATAGCGAACTAGGGGGGAACCTAGAATATAAATACATAAATAGATAAACACCCAGACACGGAACATTTTTTTTTTCTGGTTCCGTTTGGGGATCGAACCCGCAACCACTGGCGTCTGAGGCAGATAGGTTTACCCCAACACCATAGTGGTCGTCTATATAAAAATAAAAATTAATTGATAATAATTTAAAAATCAAATATACCAACCATGTGGTCACCCTAAGGTTAAAACAAACGGCCAATATGAATGAAAACACAGCGAAAAATCTCAACACATTTTCTGAAGCATCTATTGACTACGTGTGAAAGGCGTAAAACAACTTACAACTCAGTGATGTATCTCTTGCAACACAATGATCCCAGTCTCTTTGTGATGGCAATGAGAGTATCCTACGAGCTCCTCGAATACACTCCTCGTCGAGTATGACGTAACTAATCAACGTCGCCAGCCCCTGAGAAATTAAAAATGGCTTTGAATTTTTAGCTTAAGTACCCTTGCACTAATGAATATTAACTGAACTGTAACTTTGTTATACCCCATAATGGTAATGGTAAATGATGCAGCAAACCTAGGTTAACCGGATATACTTATAAGATCACCGTAACGTTTTGGGTCTGTCACCATAAAGTAATTAAATTTGGGCCTTATCCACTTATTTATGAACTCACCTACGTCTACTCAATTCTGGGTGGATAATGTTAACATCTGAATCCGAAAAACTAAAAACCTGTACTGCGATCATTGTCAAACCTAGAGTGATTTTTAAAAGGCCAAGTGAAGGGCCTCCCTGAACCGGACTGAATGTACTCATTTTATAGCAGGATCACCCGTAATATACAGGGTGACTGGTGGGTCACATTCGAAATTCGAGGAAGTGATAGTTCGAGATCATACACAATGAGAAAAAAATTTATAAAAAATAAATATTAATTGTTTACTGAGTAAAGTTAATTGAAAGTTAAATAATTAATTACGCAACGCATGGTTACACTGATACGGACGTACGCACGGTGCTATCAACACAAAATAAGTAGGTAGGTATAGACGGCTTCACGAACGGTCATCGACCTAGTAAAACTCTTTATTTGTTCATAGGGAATTCTGCTGAAAAATTAATTACCTACTTTTATTACATAATTATGATTAGAATCGAGCACAGAGTGCTCCCCTTAAATATATAAAATTTGGCACCAGTCATCCTGTATATTATGTCACCTATGTAACATAGTCACCTGTATGTTAAGCAATAGAACGTGGTTTAGTATAAATAAATTGCAACCGGCTCTAGCCCGGCTTCAAACCCAGGTGGGGTTTCTCTGGGAGCTTAGATGATAAGCGCGAGTGTGGGCGCGCCTTACAAACAATGATTCATATACTTAGAAGGTCCGCCCAGCCAGGTGCACACCAGGCTAACAATGCTAACAATAATGCTGTATAGTTGCCAAAATTCTTGAGGATGAATAAAATTAGGAACTAAAATAATATATATTTACATTAGTAAGAGCAGCAGCGGACAGTGTAGTAACATGCGCAAGTTTCCTTGGTCCCGGTTGCGCATATGCAATACCACATATCTGAACTGCAGATGTGGTCAATAATAACACCAAAGTATGTCGAACTACTTGATTTCTGCAAAAAAAGATGTAATGTTAAATTTCATAGCGCAGAGTGCCCGCCTACTTCTTTTCACAATGCAACAACTTATCTGTGTTCTAGATAGAAAGAGAGGCAGTATAACAAGGGCATATCAATCAACTAATGTTCCAGTTCAGCGTTCATTGGCATTATCGGTAGCTACACCGAAGTTGTACATGTCCATGGGCTGTGTTGATTATTTAACATCAGATAAAATGCCGGTATGCCTCAAATTGTGTCATTAAAATATTTCTGGACGTTGCATAAGGACAATTGCAAACCAGATATTTGAACTAGACATCAAAGGTCTATCAAAAATCCAGAAGATAAGGACTCTGCTTTATGGTAAGTAATAAGTTCTCTGGAATGTTCAGGCATTTATTGCTTATAACTAGAGGTTTATGAGGACCAACTAGAAGTTTCTGGGATAAGTGCATCAAAACAAAAAAAGAAAGTTAGCCTTATTGATTTTCACTCCTGATCCCCAAGGTTTATAAATACACATCGACTTAAAATGTAAGAAACAAGTAGGTATACCCGATTAAATCCACTTATAACAAGTGCCACTTTAATGGATACGTACCTGGAATTAAGGTAGCTTTTTCTTTCAGCTGGAACTTTATGAGTAATAACTCTTAATCGCAGGCCAGCGCATATCGTCAGCGCCAGACACAACGCTGATAGCAGCACACAGCCCGCAGCACAGACGATTTGAGCGGCAGTCCCGATGTGAAGGGGTGCGCCGCCACAAAGTTTTGCAGTTAACCATGCTAGTATGCATACACCTAAAAATATCAATATTTTATAAACAATGTCTATAATTCTACCTTTTTAAAAATTAGGTTTTAAAAATTATTGTCTATCCTATAATTTTTGCTGTGGTAAGATCACTTCTATTTGTTTGTTTATAGTGGATTTCAATATGATGTAGGAAAAATAGTAAACCAATTTCTGTTATTATTATGACACATAAGCGTTGCCCATAATTATACAAGTATACAAGCCTATTACATCACACACAACATAATTATACAAGCCTGCATTCTTTATGGGGTAAGCAGAACACTAGAGGCTATAAAACGATCTGATGTCACGTAAGACAAAATTTGGAGGTATTATAATGATAGTGAGAGACTATTGCAGAGCCAGGGGGTCAGCCTATCGCACACAAAAACGTCAATAAAACCTCTGTCTTTTAACTGACTTTCACAGTATACCCGGGAAGAGAAGCAGCTGGATTTTCCTACGCTCCCAGTCCAGCATAGTCATTATCTCCTTTTTGATTTATTTAAGGTAAATTTTTATTACTTATAAAAACAAAAAAACCCTTTACTAAGCATGTCGCTAAAAATAAAAATGTGTATTTAAATATATCAATAAATGGTTAAAAAAAAATTGAAGTGTCATTCACGAATGAGAAATCCGCAAAAATCAGTGTTGGTTTTGACTTTTATTTGTTAACTTTATCAGATCATCAAATACAATCTAGGTATGGATCTAGTCTCTTTTGAAGTCGTTGCTAGACGCTTCGCGCAGGTTTTTATCTGCGCCAAACGCCTTAAAACAACTTCAGAGTAGACAACAAGTTTGGCATGATCTAAACATGTTATAAATACAATGAACAAATCGACCAAGTCTTATTTAGGTATCGTTTCCGTAGTGGCCCTTTAGCTCCAGCAGAACAACCTCAAACTTTTAGAAGCATGATAATGATCTAAAACTCAGATTAATACCTGCCACTAGTCCAACGGAAGGCGCTCTCTGCGCGCGGCCCGCCAGGTCAGCCTGCAGCAGCAGCGGCTGCGCGCACAACGCCGCACACCCGGCGCACCAGCATCATACCTGCCACTAGACCAACGGAAGGCGCTCTCTGCGCGCGGCCCGCCAGGTCAGCCTGCAGCAGCAGCGGCTGCGCGCACAACGCCGCACACCCGGCGCACCAGCATCATACCTGCCACTAGTCCAACGGAAGGCGCTCTCTGCGCGCGGCCCGCCAGGTCAGCCTGCAGCAGCAGCGGCTGCGCGCACAACGCCGCACACCCGGCGCACCAGCACGCTGCGCACACCCAGCCCAGCGCTCCAGGGCATGCTTCATCCTATAGTATTCATGATTATTATTTACGAGTATTATACAAATTCATCCAAACTATAAATATTGTTAACTTCGGTGATATTATTCAGAGCGGTCTCGTCACGAGCCTTTAAAAGCTACATAGTTGGTGAATCGGATTTTCGTTTTTATCAATTTTGAAAAATCAATAAAATTCTTTATTTCAGTCGTTGAAAAAATAAACGAACCTAGCTATTGTACGCTAAAAAGTTTACGTTTTAATGAAAGAATATGGCCGTGAGCTAGTTTATAAGCATGAAATTTATTGCATGTTTTTATATTTTCAACCGACTTCCAAAAAACGAGGAGGTCTTAATTCGTCTGTATGTTCTTTTTGGTGTCTTTTTTACACGATATTTCGGACAATTAATAATCGATTTAGAATATGTTTTTTCTAAGTTTTTTATTAATGAGGATACTTCATAAGTAGTTGGTCCCATAGAAATTTCATCGAAATCGGTTGAGTAACCGGCTGAGTAACTCCATTGGAAATTTAAAATTTTTGAAAAAAATATGTCGGAGAATGTTTACTTTGATGACATTATAACTCAGCCAAAGTTTCGACGTGAAGTCGGTTTTTTTAATGCTCTGCATTCGTTGATTATTTATAAACCTATCACCAACGTTAAAGACTTAGATTTTTTTATATGTAGTATAACATTACACAGCGGCATTATAGACTTATATAGAATATAGATTAGATAGATCAAACTGTTTTTTCATTGTTTTCATTACATTTTTATGATATTTTTTAATCATTTATTGTTCTTTTAGCACTCTTAAATAAAAGTTACCTGTCTTGTATCACATTCAAGTAACGACAGCATGGCAGCAGAATGAGCACCAGCAGTAGCAGCCTTTAAGAACACTGGTAATCTAGCATGTCCAGGAGATATTGCTAAGAATTGCAAGGCTGCAGTAGCAAGACACATAGCACCACTCAACCCAACTGTAATTTTAACGACGCCACGCAGATCTTTCTCTTCATCCGTCTAAAAAAATGAACATGTCAAATGTAGCATACATTCATAGTTTTAATTGTTCATTTTATAATGCGGTTTGTGAATACTTACCAAAGCAGATCTTTCTACAGTAAAAAGAGCATACGTGCCAAGACCACGACATCGACAGGCTACGTGCACTGATTCGGGTACACGCACTTCGCATGCTTTAGTATTCCACGTGTTAGGTTCCAAAGTGGTCCGTAAGCCACATGCTAGTTTTGAGGCTGTATGAACAAGATAGTCATCAACTGATATATTTGAAAATATCTTAAATAAATGTGTTCAGAACATGTGGCTTACCTATTGCGCTATAGTTTTTTATATGAGTAAAAAGCAGTGTCACTGTGTGCGGCAAAGTTGGATCTACACCGCCACTGGCATAGAGTTGAATTTGTTGTGACGCTAATCGATATTCAATCTCACGACCGCTCCTGGAAGACGATTGACTGCTAGTCAACCGTTCAAAATGATGCTCTTAATTAATAAAAAGCGAAAATAATCAAGCAAAACAATATTTTTGAACAGAAATAATTAATTTTTAACACAATTAAATTTGCAAAATCAAATAAGCCGATGGTAAAATTTAGAATATAAATTATAGGTTTATTTTTAACGAAGACTCACTTAAATTGTATGGATCTTCTTAGAGAAGGCAATCTTTCAGCTAAATTGTGATATTCAACAGCTACTCCTGTAGAATTTCCAGACCTATCCAATAGTTCTATACCGGCTGAACTTATCAACCATTCTTCAGGACCAGTAGAAGACGATTGAAATATAAAATGAGCTGCATTATCATCTCTTATTGGTTTAGTGGAGAGACTGAGCTGCGTTAATTTCATGTCAATATTATCTTTTATTCCAGCAGTATACGCTACTGCGTTTTGTAGCTCATAAATGTTCTGCAAATAAGATGATTATGTGTCATAACAAATCGGAAAAAAATGAAAGAATTAACGTGGCTTTAAGAATGCTTGCCAATTCACGTACCTCCTCATCCATAAAACTATCTGGGTGCTTTAACAAATTGTCGAATATTTTTAATAGGTGTTCTGCACTTTCAATTCTGTCTTGTGGGTTTCCAGCTGCAGATAGGAGATATGTAAGCATTTCTTTGCAGTGACGTAAGGGGAAAGTACCATGTCCTGGATGTGCAGGCAAAGATCGCAACACTGATCCATACTGTCTTGCTACATTTGATACATTACCCCAGGAATAACCTATAGATATTCGAGTAAACTGGAACATTGAGAAAAGTATTTTAATAATGATTTTGATGGCGATAATAAAAGGACAGATACTATTGAAACCCCATACTTGTTCGTAAATATTTTTTAGAGATTCTGCAACGCATCCCGAAAAGTCTGGTGACATCCATTTAACACCATATTGTCCCGTTTTTGGTTCACAGAATCTGTGTAAAGAAAAGTATTAAGCTAAGTGTACTTTAAAAATTACATGAAATCTCAAAATGTTCTCCTACCTTGTTGTTTCACCGCTATGCAACGGTGGACAAGCAGTGGAAGCATGGGCACCTGGTGCAGTTTTTGGCCATCGTAGCCCATGAGATGCTTCAGCCTCGCAAGCCATATCGTTAGAACCCAACGCCCATACAGTGACACTTTTAGCATTTGTTCCAGCCACAGACGATACTTGACAACGATATTCACCAGCTTTCTAAAAACATATTCAGTCAATAACTATATATTTCTAAAGTTATATTGACTATTGTGTTCGGTTTCTTACTTGCAAATTGTAAAGCTTAAGAACGCTGCCTGCGGGATATAAATCTTCCCAGACTTCTTTACCAGGTGCTAATGGTAGTAACGTTTTTTCTTTCGCCCAACTAAATCCCAAAACTCCGTGGACTCGACCAGCACCGGCCAAACAAGTAATACTAACATTGTCGCCCTAGAAATTAATAATTTAAACAAAATAAGCATTGAATAGTTTTTAAATAATAAATAATTAAATTTTCAGTTACGAAGGAAGAAAACGTAAGAAAAATCCTCAAGAAGCAAAAATTGTTCAGGGAAAGTGAATGAAATATTTATTCGTATAATTGTGTTCACGCAAATCATCAAAAGTCAAACGCACTCACAAACTTTTGTGAGTAAGTGAAGACTACTTTAAGCTACTGGTTTATTAGTAACTAGCTGTGACCCGCGACTTCGTCCGCGTGGATACCGGTTATAAATACTATTATTATATCCTCCTGGAAGTTTAAACTTACCTTATTCAAAATTTTGTCAAAATCGATTTGGTAGTTAAGCTGTGAAAGCGGACAAACAGACAGAGTTACTTCAAAAACTGTTACAACAAAGCTGTGATCCGCAGTTTCACCTAGATGTTTTGTGAAAAAGTATAGCTAGGTAGGTATATTACATAGATGTTGCCTGCCACTTCGTCTGTATTGAATTAGTATTTCGAGTAGGTTATTTTCTTTTCCAAGGTCCTAAGTACTATCTTTAATAACAAAAATAAAAATGAAGAATTTTCGCCCATATAATATGTATAACTCCTAACCACAACATAGGCACATTGCGTTATAAACAAATCGGGTGCCAAAGTGTCTTAAATGTTACATAATTAATGCAATACCTATCTTCATTAATTATAGCTTATTGTTATTCTTGGTAAAGCTATATTACTGTAAAGTTTCAGAAGAATACATTCGGCAGTTTTTGCGTGAAAGAGTAGCAAAAATCCATCCATCCAGCCATTATCAGTGTATAATGTGTATCTATCTATAGTTATGATTGACTACTTTTCACGGTAAAATGGCTGAGCATATTAATGTAATTTCTTTTGGTAGTTAACACATACCTACGTTACTTTTTATTCTACTTCTAAATCTACGGTTTCTAACTTCCAAGAGCTAGAAATGATCACGAAATAAATAAAACCTTGAGTCCCATTATTATAAGTTTAACTTTCTTACAATATATCTCTGTATGTACAGAAGGGCAGCCCATCAAGCGTTACAAATCGGTATTTTTTTTTTACTTGAATCTGAAATCTATGCTCTCAACATTACCTAAGTTAAAATTGTTTGGGGAAATTTGACAGGTAATGTAACGCTTGACCTGCTGCCTTCTGTACCTACCTGTATTAAATCGCGCAAGAAGCTTTATTAATGATTAGCCCTATCAACATAGCAAAATTTTCTACTGCATACCAACTATTTTTCATATTTATTATTTTAAGCCCCTACTACTTTTACCGGGAGAATTTCCTTAGAATTCTTATTCCCATGTTTATTTTTAGTGTAGTTCAGTTTTTTCTTCTTCTGGCTATCCGAACGCCTTTACATCTAGTTTACTAATGCCACGTTACAATATCAAAAACACCGTTCGTTGCTTCCACGCTGGACTGGGAGCAACAGAAAATCATAGAATGTACCAGTTGCTTCTCTTCCCGGGCATACCTTAAAAATCATTTTAGGGATAGAGGTTTTATAACGGATAAAGGCGTGAAGTTATATGTATGTATGTTCGTTTAGTCTACGAACAGTAGATTTAGCTATCATAAACGTTAAATATTGAAGCGTATAAAGCGTTTCAATATTCAACGTCTTGTCAAATTACTACTTACTATTCTTATAACTACCTACCATTCGTTTGTAGTAGCTTTTACTCATGTAAAATATTGAAACCCAGCATTCATTGATTTTGACGAAAATTTAGTTATAATTTACCCCTAGAATAACCCTACCGCCTCTGAATAAATATAATCAGAAAGCTCCGAACTGCTAAGCTATCGGGATTTACACGTGTTATTGTAAGTCAACCATAAAATATAGACATATACTGTTGTAGAATATTTTTTATGTAATTTTATGAAAAATATTTCTCTCACACATGATTTCTATGTAGCTTTAACAATTAAGGCTGCACACGCGACGGAAGCTTAAAAAATGAAGTAATTTCTCCCGTTTTCCCAACATTTCCCTTCACTGCTCTGCTCCTGTTAATTGTAGCGTGATAATAAGTATACTATAACCTGCCCAGGAGTATGAAGAATAATTTTACCAAGTTCCGTTAAAATCCGTCGAGTAGTTTTTGTTTCTATAAGGAACATACAGACAGACAGACAGACAAAAATTTTACTGATTGCATTTTTGGCATCAGTATCGATCACTAATCACCCCCTGATAGTTATTTTGAAAATATATTTCATGTACAGAATTGACCTCTCTACAGATTTATTATAAGTATATATATATATAGATATATAGATAATAATAATAATCATTTATTTGCCAGAATGTGTGTACAAAAGGATGTTATTACAATAATGACCAGTTCACAAACTGCCGGATACAGGCGTGCAAATATTATTTGTATGCAGTAATTGAAGTTAGTTACATATCAATATTATAAAATAAGGTTATCGTCATTTAAATACTCATCTAATCTATAATAACACTTTTCCATCAATAACCTGAACACCTTATGTTTAAACTCCATCGTCGTTAGATTTTTAAATGGATCGGGGAGGTGATTATAAATGGTATTTGCCATACAATACATTCCTACTAAATCATTGCAGGCGGCGTTGCGGCATATACAATATGTTGTCTAACTTTATTTTATTTCTAGTTCTATAATTATAAAATTGTTTTTGTAATTGAAAGAGGTTTAAATTTTTTTTCACAAAAAGTAGTATTTCAAATATTTAGAGGCTAGGTAAAGGCAGTATTTTATTTGCTTTAAATAATGGTTTACTACTGTCTGTATAATCTGCTTTATAAATTGCCCGTATACACTTTTTCTGAGTAAGATACTTTTCCGTTGTTTTTTTATAAAATATAACAATATTTTATCACCCTATTTTTTCATTTATTTGCAAAAAGTTAATAATCAATAAAATATTGACAAAACGGTGCGTTAGTATTTACATTATGCTCAGTTCAAAAAGATTCCACCTTTTTTATTACTTCAACTTCCTCATGGATTTTGGCAATTAAAGAACTATTTTGCCAATACAATATGTTAATTATCTGCATTATTCCAAATTTACCTTGTTGACAGTCAAAGTGGATGGAACCAATCTAATATCTGGTGGCCTTAAAATAGAAAGCCTTAAAGCTCTGCATCTTCTTCTACCCGCATCATCTGCTGAACATGACCATCGACCAGTGTCCAGGCTTCTTGCTTCAGACACACCAAGAACTGACATTCGACGACCTAAGGCGTCTTCCGCAACTGTTCTTGTCCAAATATCCCTGGAATAAATTGAAATTTTTATCCGTCTTCTGTCAAGGATAAATGCCTTTTTATATTTAAGATTTAACTATAACTTTTAATTAAATCAAAAAACTTGTTAAATAAAAATCACTCGACCAGGACCTGGGACCTCTCGTTTGCCGGACGAGTGCTCTCCCACTGAGCTACCGGGGCCTGGTGGTATGCCTCGATATTACTTAACACATTTTTTTATTTTTACGTTATGTTTCTAACGCAGCTTTGCAGCTATACCATTAGATGGAGACCACCCGAGACCAACTTCTTTACAGTAATGGTGTTAAATAAATCAATTTGATTTTTTTCATTTATTTAAGAGTAATTAAGCATTTTAAATGCAAAAACTTTAAAATATTATTAACTATACATGTTTAGATTCAAAACAGTCCATAAACAGTGTTTGTTCACGGTTTTGTTTTTTATGAATTGGTCATAAACATTTCGAAAATTAAATACACTCTTTAATAAATAATGTGGTGATGGAAGCTTTAAATTCAATTAATTTTGAAAATAAATACCTATAATTAGAAAAAACTTGATCTAAGAACTCGATCTAAGTATAATTGAGGTGTCGTGTACAAGTTGAACGTTACAGATCAAACGTAGCTCAGAAATTATATTTATATTGAGGAGTTTGTTCTTAACTTAAAGACTGGCACCAATTGTAGTATAGTTGATGTTTCAAGGCTTTATAACCAAAAACTTATGGTTACACAAAGTTTGCAATGACATGTTGACAATTAAACAACAAAAGAGGTGTTATACGCATTTTAAGTATTTTGCAAACGTTAACCGAAGAAATGTTTATATTAAAATAAAATCTCTATTTTTGACTTACCTTGTAGTACCATTAAAGTTAATTTTTATTCCATCTTTATACCATGTGAAAACCATATCGGGAGATCCATATGCTATGCAGCTTAGTATAAACTCAGACCCCTCCCATACTTCCGGTCGCTGGTTCACGATTAGTGCCTGCAATTGTGGTCAACTTTAGTTTAATAATTTAATTACATTGAGCAAACGTGTGGTATTGTATCGCCCACATTGTTATTGGAATCCTGTGTACTTTTATCGGTACATTAAAGTGTTGTTTTAGCAGTACTTGCGAAGTTTAGAGCGTACTTGAGCATAGAATATGCTAGCTATCACGGAATTTTATTTTGACTGTTTAAATCAACGATAAAATTATAAATATAAACTTGTCCTATAAATCTGATTTGTAAATAGAATATAAGTGTTTTATAGGTATTTAGTGAGTCGCTTTAAATCTCAGTTTAAGGTTATGATACCTAAGTGAAGACGATGTCACAAAAGAAATAAAAAAGAAGACTTATAAGATGTTTCAGTGTTTCATTTGCTAAAATTCAAAGTTTATTACACTTAAAACGAATTTTATTCTTCTTATTGCCTATTTGAGAACAGTTGGATTAGTGCCAACTTAGGATCAGTGAGCAATCTCATTAGTCTGAGTAAGCACGGTTGTAGGGTTCCGTACCAAAAAAGAAAACGGGACCTATTAGACCTATTGAACTGTCTCTCATTAAACTTGATAGTTGAAAATTGCACAGGTGATGTATCTCTGTTGCTGCTATAACAAAAATACATAAAAACAGAACAAAATAAATATTTTAGGGAGTTCTCATTGTAGGGACACAAGTGTATTCCTAAGTAGCTCCGCACCTGAATGTACTAATACGATACCGCAACCAGTCACGTCACGTCACAAGTGCATTTTATTATTTATCACCCGTAAATACCCTGTGGCCCAACATTGGTGACCTCGACGTGATTTGAACACGCAACCTGTACAACCGACTTATAATGGCCCATTTGGCATTTTATTATTTATCACCCGTAAATACCCCGTGGCCCAATATCATAAAACAGAAATACAGTATGTAATCGGGCAGTTTCATATTGCAAAAACTATATTGCGCAGTTTTCGTATAAAATCACGCAATTATTTTTCTAGTGGACAGTACGGAACCCTTCGTTCGCAAGTCTAACTCGCACTTAGCCAGTTTTTTGTATTAATAAGAAAAATAAGAATCATCAGTGAATAACCTTTTGCTGAATCGGTGTACTTAAACGCTGGTTAGTTGGGCTGTGCTAATTGGTTTGGTATCTTTTGAACTTCAATTTGATATGCTTTTTGTGTAGCTATTTTCAATTTATATTTAATCCGCTAGAAAAAGCGGAACTGATTTTTCAAATGGGATCGAGAATTCAGAAGCAGTGACTACAAAAGACTTAAGTTATGTCAATTGGCATGATAATGCAAAGTCTAAACATTTTTTAGTCTTCATCTATCTAATTATATGTTACGGCTAACCTTACCGAAATACGGCTACAACTAGGTGAGGTAGGACTAGGTTTAGACTTTAATATAGCGTCTAAAACTAGGTGCAACTACACACCGGAGGATAAACTTAATTGTAGTTAAAACTAGGTGTAGCTAATCATAACTTATGTTCAGTTTCGGAAAATTACATACAAAAAGCTAAATATATATTTTCGGACTTACATATTACATAAAGTAAGGATTACATATTTTATCGGCTACATTTTGGTGAGTGTGCGAGTGCTCTTTTTGACCAAATTGAACCCACTCTTTTTTACCACCGGACTACCAGACGCAGACAGAATTTCCATCCCTATATAGTGGATTTACCAAGAAGTCGAATAAAACGCTTCGATAGTTCCTTTTTGGTACAGATTTCCAAGGTGTGGAACAATCTGTCTGCGTCTGTCTTTCCTGATCACTACAGTCCTGGAACTTTTAAGTGTCGAGTGAATAGAATTGGCATTCGGGGGAGGCATACCTGGAGATAAGTAAGTGGGTCGGTTCGGCTTTCTGCCGGATCATCCCCATATACCCCACCGTTTCCCCTTGATAGGTCGGGGACGTGACAGCAAGTTTTCCTCCAGACAAAAAAAGGCCAGATAATGGACTAAAAAGGTAAAATTCTTTGAACAACTACCCATTTTGGAGATATTGAATAAATCTGACATGAAAAAGGGGAAGTTCTGCAGTCGGTTGTGTTTCTTTTCCAATACTACGTCAGGTATTTGCATACAATAAGACATTTTAAAAGTAATCATTAAATAAACTCATGTCATATGCGGCGATGTACTTTATTGAACTTCGGATATTTTGAAATCTATCGTCGTGCATGACCCAATTGGAAAAATAGAACAATAAAGTTTCTTTCTTTATTGTTTACCAATCCTAAATCCATCTGTTTTATTGTGTTGCCAAAAAGAAAAAAAATGTTTTGAAGAACGAATTTAATGATATCTTTGAGTCCAACTTATAATATTTCACTATAAAAATGGCAATTCGAAAAGCTATCTTAATATATTTTTTTAGTATTTTTTATGCTTGTGTTAAAGACCACCAAACAGCGGAACTTAATGGTATCTCATATACAAAAAGATTAAATCTGGCATAGAGAAGTTCATTCCCTAAGCTGGCCCGGCTGGGAGTCAAACCCAAGAACTCTCACACCGCAGGCAAACACTACACCGATACATCACGCTTTTTTATAAAGTAAGGATGGGACGTTTATGTTCCATGCCACCTGATGGCAAGTGAACATGAAGACTAAGGTACACGACCATCCACGAAAAACTTGTTCATTCAACGCTCAAAAGTACCAGTATTATACTGGTCAGAAAAATATACGCAGGCAATTCATTCAAAACTTGGTAACCTGTGTCAAAAACATTTTACATAATAACAACAAGTTTAACTAACAGTTTCACGTAGTTGTTCATATTGTCATGTAAGGACAAAACATAACAAACTATTTTGTTGTGATGCTGGCATTACCTATAATACAATTTGTGGTAATATTAAAGCTACGCGTAGTTTAGATGTAGAAGTGTTTAGTTCAAACAGACAGAAAGACATTGTCTTAACGACATATCATAAGGATAAATTTTGTGCTGTTTTAATACGAAACGCTAAAAAGAATTCACAGAAAAACAAATATAATCGTTGAACTAAGATTGTAAAGCTCAGTTTTATGAGCAGTCCCTTCGCTTTATAATTAAAATTCTTACCTTACCAAAATATTAAAATGTTCAGAAAATTCCGTAAGTGGAACAAATTGTTGGATTTTAGCAAGCAAGTTTTAATTAAGTGCTCAGACTGGAATGTTTGGGACGAGGAATATTTATGTTAATTAATTTCAAATATTTTTCTAGTGTTGATGGTCTCGTGGAAAATTGTAGTTCATAAGTGCTAGATAGATGGCGTTACGTTTGCTGATAAATCGCGGATTGCCTTTTGCGTTCCAACACTAAATTAGACAATTCATTGTTTTCAATTATTTCACGTTATTTATTTGAGGTAAACGTTAACAAAAAAACTAAACGTCTATAATATTTGTAGTGACAGTGTCAAGCAAGTGTAAAATATTCAGCTGTTGATTGTATTTTAAATTTGATTGTAAGTTATCTTTTTAAAACAATGTATCTTACAATGTTTTTCCCCTTTTTTATTGTGTACAGTGATATATAAAAGTGATGGTTCTGTATTTTGAATAAATAAATAACCTGCTTAATATATTTTAAAGAAAAATATTTTTTACTACTTACCGTAAATGAATATGAAAAAAAAAATAGAACTTACATGTAAATTTAAAGCTGGTTGCATGTCGAACTGCAGCGCCGTGGGTAGCAGACGCAGGCGGTCGAGCGTTCGCACCGCGGTCAGACGCGCTAAAGCCGCGCGGATATCGTTGGCTTCTCGCCGCGCGGCCCAAATCCTTAGAGAGTATATTTGGGCTCCTTTCGTTTCTGATGGCCTAAGATAAAAATAATCATTTAAACTTTTAAATGTGCACAACGCACAAAGTTAATTCAGCTTATCTATGTAACTTGAAAGAACCAACTAATCCGACTGGTCGCAGATTGGTTATTTTTATAGATTAGTTATTACAACGTTCCAAAAAGATAACGCTGGAACTGTAAATAAATAAATAGTGCTTTTCAGTCACCTATGTAAGGTCGGCTAAGAAGAGCTCTACTGCCCTTGTTTTTTTTTAAGTGTCGTAAAATATGACAAATCTGAGTGTCATCAGCTTATTGATAAGACCACGTCTTTTTTTTATAAAATAAGGATGGGACGTTTGTCTTCCATGACACCTGATATTAAGTGAACATGAAGACTAAGGTGGTACACGTCCATCCACGAGAAACCTATGCACTCGACGCTTAAAAGTACTAGGACTAATTCTGGTAAAGGAAAATAGACGCAGGCAGTTCATTCCAAAACCCGTATCAAATAGAGCTGTCAAAGCGCTTAGTTCGACTTTTTGGAATATCTACCACATACGAATGGAAGTTCTGTATGCGTCTAGTAGTCCAATAGTAAAAGGGTGAGGGTTCGATTCAAACAGATTACTCGCGCAATCTCCAATATGTATCCTGTAGTACACATTATAAACAATTAATCAAGCAATCTTATGACGCGACGGTGTTCTAGGGATTGCAATTTTTTGTTCATAAGTTCGACGTTGTTTATTAGTTTACGGGCTCTTCGGTCAACGGAGTAAGGACTAGTTTGGCTCGCGACCACTCTTGATATAAAATTTGCCGCCAAATATCACTGTATCAATGATGCTGTGTCCTGGCAATGTTTGACGAAGACCTAGTTTCTGTCAATTTAAAGCTCTTTGTTTACCATCAGGTGTGTTTGAGCTCAAACGCGGGCATTGTTTCTGACAAAATGTTGCAATGATAACTAGGGCTAATTAAACCTCATAATATTCATCTGGAGTCAAAATCATAGCTCTCGGTCTACTTAGGGTTTTACTTTCATTTCGTTTTTTTTTAAAGCCGGAGAAGTAGTAGTAGACAACACCAAGATATTGGTGGATAATGGGCGATCATTATCTTCATGAGCCGAGAGATGCACACTTCTCGACGGAGGCCTCCCCCAGGATTCGTCATGTCGTCCGGACCCGCGCCTCCCTCATCCAGCGTTTGACGTTCGTAAAGTGTATAAAAATACTTACTACGAATAAAAAAGTTTTCATTTTCATTTTTTAGCTTTCAAACAGAAAATGATTTGTCATAGACATAATGGCGGCAGTACAGACCGTTCACTATAAGATGTCCCCTGCCTGCTGATGTTGGCAGCATTGTGGCAGCAGTGTTACCAATAATATGTGTTCATTTTAACCCCGTAATCTAACTTTGTTTATACCTACCACGAATAAATATATGTTTAATTTTCTGATTTGTAAATAATAAACAACTATAAGACTAGGAAGGTTTTGAATGACGACACAATTTATATTATACGAGGGCGAATCAAAAAAATTCTTAGAATGAATACAAAAAAAAAATTTAAACAACAATATTTTATTTTTCTACGTAATCTCCTTCTAATCTAATACACTTAGAATACCGCATCTCCAACTTTCTTATTCCTTCCGCAAAAAAAATAATTTTCTCGACTATTAAAAAACTCCTCTGCGGCAGTCATAACCGCGTCATCATCGTCAAATTTAGTTCCACGAATATGCTCCTTTAATTTTGGAAATAAGTGAAAATCACTCGGGGCTAAGTCAGGAGAATATGGTGCGTGATCAAGGACTTCGAAGCCAGCACTGCGGATTGCGGTGAGCGCAACTTCCGAACGATGAGGTGGAGCGTTATCCTGGAGAAACAACACGCCCAATGACAATTTCCCACGAGGTTTTTCTTTATTCGCTTCACGTAATTTCGGGATTAAGTTTGCATAATAGGATCCAGTTATCATTTGCCCTTTTGGCAATTAATCAATAAAAAGGATTAATTCACTATCCCAGATAACGAAAACAGCTTGACAAGCAATAGTGCCAACATAACGGCAGGGGACATCTTACGATCACGGCTGGTAATCTCCATAGTGTATATTAGCATCAGTCTATGGATATTGTCCATGGGCTCACATAATGATATTGACACTTGACTGCTTGAATTGGTTGAATAGTTTGATTGAATTGAAAGTTTCAATTCGAATTGAACAATCTTTGTAGAGATTGACACAATAACAATCTTTGTGAATTGATGTGTAAATGAATTTAATTATAAATAAATTATAAAAATATTTTATAAGTTGTGAAAATTGTGTTACCCTTATGTGAATTTCCAAGAAAATATACCAAAGGAAGTACCTAACTATAACTCAACAATACCTGAAATATACTGACGGCGAGGACTGAAATTATATACCTATATTGGATTTGTAATTGGATTGTCAGAAAAAAATATTTAATCACACCACATTCATCATCATCATCACAACTCCGTGTAATGGGCCCACTGCAGGGCATGAGTCTCTCCTCTGGGTGACGAGGAGGTTTAGGCCATAATCCACCGAGCTGGCCCAGTGCTGGGTGGTGGATGTCAGAATTTTCAGGGTACCGATATGGCTTCTGACAAACCCTAACGACTACTGTATACAAGTATACAGCACCCGGGACCGACAGCTTAACGTGCCATCCGAAGCACGGAAGTCGCCGTGAGAAACGAATGGTCGGCGGTCACCCATCCAAGTACCGACCGCGCCGAACGTTGTTTAAGGTGGATCGATGAGCCTACAAAAAGCTAAAGTCCCGCTAGATGGCGCTAGTTCCACAAATTTCTGGTTTTTATTTATTTTTGAAATCAGCTTTCCAATTTTTTGACTTTAAAAATGTGCCGCGACATCTTTATATGAATATAGAATTTCCAAAAAATAATTCACACGATTTATTATATTGTACTATCCAACTAATTCAATTAAATCTTTATTTACGTTGTGTAGGGATAACGCACACTTGTACAGAAGAAACTCTCACAAGTGCAACAGAGAGCGCAACAGATGGCGTCCTTTTTCCATGTTTTATGGCCTCCTCGTAGCGATTGTTTGATATTTAGTTTGTTATTATTTATTTACAACACAAATCTAGCATGTTGGCGTTTTATGCGTTGGCCCAGATTCTAAGCCGCGAATTCTCAGTTCGAGCACCGAATTTCTTTTTTTTGTTGGGATAGAAAAGATTTCTGTAATATAGCTATATTTTTACCCAATTTCAAACAAATAATAAAAGAGGCTGCGAAATTCTGGTGTTCTATATAATATTTTGTTTCCGCCTATGGTATTGGTATAATAAATACCCAGAGTAGTAATCCATGGCGCCAAAGAAAGCAAGGTTTGTGTTATGGATTATCATATTATGAATAGCCAACTATGCGGGTACCTAAAATTGTGACTGTTCCGAGTGACACTCGCTTGGTGGTAGGATCCCTACTGGGTCCGCCTGGCTAGGTCACAAGCCATTCAAATAAAATCTGCCGCCAAATGTTACCGCTCCGGTGGTAATGTGTTCCGGAACTAATTAATAAAGAGCCAGTTCCTTCCTAAACACGCTTTCATCTTCGACCTCATCGTTACCTACTTACCATCAGGTGAAATTGAGGTCAAACGCGGGTTTAGTCACATATAAAAGAAAATACACAGATGTTGACGACATCCGTGGCGCAATGCCTAAAGTGTTAGCTGTAAGGTCGAGGGTTAGATCACCGCACGGACAAGAATTAAAAATAAATATATTATGGCTCTGTATATATACTATGTTATGGGTCTTGGATGTGTATTTATACAGGGAGACTTGTAAAACGCTGGTCAAACTCTCAGAGGATTTCATTTATTGCGACCTTGGTTGTAGCGAATGTAATCATTTGTAACAAATTCCTAGAAATCCCATGCAGATATTGCGACCGGAGTAGACCGTCTAAGAGACAAACATTTCTTTTATTTCACAATCATTTTTTATCTTTTGTTTACATCTACACAGATGGTCAGCAAGTGTGTAGACCTTTACCTTTTGTTTATACAACGTGTCCAAAAGTTGCGCAGTAAACAAAAGAGCAGAGCGTACTAAATTGCCGTTATGTAAAGAATTCCTACCAAACCTCTATTCTCTATCTGTCTCTTTCTAACATCCATTGAATTTCCAAGAACAAGAACAAAGGATCGATCTCCGTACGTAGTGCGTGGCAAAGCGAAAAAGGTTATAATCAAGTAATAGTACCCGTTTTTTTGTTGTATTGCAGTATGCCTTATGTTTTATACCATTTTATAATCTGGAAAAGTGGCGCTAAATTTTAAAAAAAGTTGCCGCCTAAGGTTTCATAATTTTTTTTTACACCACAGTGAGCGAAAGTGAGCAGAAATGAAAAAACTTTCAAAATTTTTTGATAAAAAATATTTTTGATTAACTGTACTTCTATTAGTTTTCTGGAACTTTTAAATGTTTTAAAGGAAAGCTATACTACTCAGGCTTACGATAGAAAAAAAAAACACTATAAAATTTAAAAAAATTACGAGTAGTTATGACTAGGTACAACTCCTGGTGCCAGCTTATCGTTGAATTTTTGGACACGTTGTAGATATCAGCTAGTCAGCTAGGTTGGCACGTAGGTAGGGAAGCGTGTACGTTTCGGATTTATGGTTCAGTTACAAAATATTGAATATTTTTCAGTAGGCAATTTTATTTATATTGTAATAAATACTTTTGGTGTTTATGTCGGAAATAGGATAGGAAGCAGGATTTTTGCGATCAGAAGTCAAGTAAGTTATAAAGTGACTGACTGAATAACTCAGGTTGAATTGAATGAGCGAGCGCGAGCAGACAGTAAAGTAAGTAAGATCGGCAACATAGCACACGAGCAACTGTCCCGCTCGCCCGACCGTTGTCTCTGTCAGTGATTGCATGGAGTGGCAACGTAGCCTATCGTGTTATTTTCACACACACATTCGCATTTTAGATGAAAATTTTCAGTTGATTTATTTGTGATTTCTAAATGAACGGTATGTTTTTTGTTCATTTAGCGACAAATTCAACTAGAAAATAGTTTGTAGAACTCATAATTAAAGCTTTAAACCATATCCTGTATCAGTGAATCCCGATTGTTTTTTGTATGGAAATCGAACCACCTTAACCTGTGATATCGTAAGATACACACAGTAACCACGGCGCCACGACGACACCACATTGTCTAGCCTAAATTAAGTCTAATTAAGAACTTGTGCTATGGATACTAGATAACGGATAAATAAACTTAAGAAATATATAAACACATAGATATTTTTAATTTTTTATATAGAAAAACATCCAGACCCATATTTATTTATTTGTAAATTTTATTATTTGGCAAAAGAATTACCTATAGGCATAACATACTAAGAAAGTTTTTTGCCATTTCCGTAGAAAAAAAACTGCTACACCTCATTGTGTAGAATAACATTTAAAAAAAAACAAGCCGTCAAAATCAATATGTGAGCCTCGTATAGACCGACATCTATGACAAGGGAGTTGTCCGTCTGAACTTGTTCTCCTTATTAGTCTGTGCTTACGATGAACGGACAATAGGACCAATACCGATATAATTGGTTTCTGATTAAATTGACAAATCACTCATTGAATGGAATTGATAATCTAAGTCGCACTTTAAAGTTTAAAATACACCTTTTGACCGAAAATAAGCTGTGAAAATGGACTGTCGTAAGAATGAAAATACGATTTTTTTTTGTAAAATATCACCTTTTGAATGTTCGCTCCTCAAATACAGCTTGAGTTCGTCATCAAGCAACCAATTTATGATGTTTGTTTATTAGAGCACAATTTGATTTATTAAAGGGGTTTGCATGTAAAACTAGGAAAACATTCTTTAGTTCTAGAACTTGGGAGTTCTAAAAGAATAAACGTTGTTTTATGATTTGTATGTATAACTAGACATTCAATTAAAAAAATATGAAATAAATTTACAATCATTGGAATTTTTATGTTTTCCTTCAATTTTAAGTAGCCATTAAAAACTGAAATGATAATGTCTCAATAACGTTTCAGTTTCGAGTGTCCATACAAAAAAAAATGCAAACGACCTTTTCTAAAACCTCTTGAAGGGTAATGCTGTGATAAAGAAACCTTTGATAGTTTAACCTTGTCCGTACTTTCTGCAAACCAAACTTGTAGAAAATAACTTGCTAATAGTCAATTTAAATATCCCTATAGGGTCAGGAACGGAAACCGGAAACAGCTGTCATCGTTCGCCGTCTGACGCTGATCGACAGGCAACCATATGTCAACATAATCGCTAGACATTCTGCGCTAACGCAATACATTTTATTTTATTTTTATTTGATAGGTATACAATGCGATTGACGTAGTAATTAGGATGGCCATGTAGCAAAATAAGCTTTAATTTTTTTTTAACGAATTATCAAACAAGGCTTGCATAATTTTTCCGCGCGCACATGTTAAAACTAGTAAAAATTAAACTAGAAATACATATTTAATTTTACGACTTTTGTTTCACCCTGTATAATAACAATCCACTACTACAACATTTTAGGACAACTTTGGCATTTCACGGTTGTATGTACACCGCAACCGTTGGAAGATGCATTTTGACGAGATATCAAAAACCAAGGGTATCTGGAACGTTAAATTGTGAACCTCTCCGTGTACCTTGGTTTGCTGATACATGTATCGGAAGGCTGTTGTTGAAGTTGGCACTCCGAATAAGATTGGGGCACATTCCATCAAAGCAGTTTGCATACCTAATTAAAAAAGCAGAAACACCCTATTATGAATTGTATAATAAAATTGTTGCAAGAACAAAAATGAGCGAGAGCTATTTGTAAAAATAAATAATATTTATGTAATGGAGATAGGCGCAGTACAAGTCATACTGAGTCTCCCGGCTTCCAAAACTGCCATAGAGCTGTATAGACTATAGAATTGTTTATGATTAGCATAAGATTAAAGTAGTTTAAGGAATGATGGGGTTGACATGTCACTGAGACAAAAACCCCTAACAAAAAAAATTAAGATAATAAAAAAAAATCTACACCGCGGGTGGTAGATAGTTTTAAGTAAGGTGTAATTACTTTCAATGACTCACCTTACACCTAAAATTTCAACTTCATCTTCCAGTGATATCCTTAAGTCTTTAAAATATTTTTTAACCTGTAAATAAAGGAGATCAATAAATATTCATACTTAAAAATAATGAAGGATAAAAAAAATACATAATATTATTTATATAGGTACCTGCGTTAATATTTCCTCAGATATGTTAATATTTGATTGGTCCAATACTTGTAGTTTTGTCTCGAAGCGTGCTAGAGCTGAAACAAAAATGCTGTAACTACAATGTAACAAACAGTCATCACCAGCCGTGAGTCGTCCTCTGCTGGACATAGGCTTCCCCGAAGGTTCTCTACGTCGATTTCGATATACCTAAAATGTTTGAAAATAATAACTATAGCTACTATAGTCTGGACCAAGTGACGTTGGATCAAAGGTTATTGATATGACTTTTTACCCAAACAGTTACGTAGTTTGTGCCCCATTTATATTTTTAAAATGGTCATAGTTTTTTTAGTGTACAACAACTTCTTACACTAAGCTATAACAGCAGCTTCAGTTTAAAAAGTACAAGCTTTGTTTTAGGTACTTATAACCAGTTTGACATTATTCTTCGTCCTAACAGGAATGCCCCAAAACTCTAATCATAAAACTACAGAAACTAATGCCTTTCGGCTTCGTATGCTACGAAAGCCCAGTGCAGATTAGTATACTCATATTTTGAATTATGTCTTACATTCATATTTCCAGTATACTGTTTCCCGTTATCCTAAGTGCAGTGAGCTTAATGTACAAGTATAAATAAATTCGTGGATATGCCCGTTACAAGTTAGTTTTCGGCGTAAAGCTAGTCTGTAGTCTGCAAAAATAATAATACTTTGAACCCATAAAGGGCTGGTTCAAGAAGTAGATTCAAATACAGTTGATTGCAAACTTAAAACTTATTTACGAAGGCTTCGATACCAGATGATCGGGACGTAGGTGTTTAGGAATTATCACAGATATATATATTATGTATTTAAAAATTATTTGCTAGTCAGCTTTAAAGAAGCCGAACAAATCCCCGTGATGAATAAATGAAGTTTTCCAATTATCAACACCTAATTATAAGGCTCGTTGGTCAACTGAGGCCGCTCGAAGTTATGCCGCGGGATGATTTGATCAAAGGTATATTTTGCATCGGTCAACTGCTGAAATATGTTATAATTTATACATTCTAAAAAAAACTGTTAAACATTTGATTTACGAAAGTAAGTAATATTTTTTTTTTTGTTTTTCCGCCACAGAAGACAACCCCTCAGAGCACCCGCAGGCCTATTGACCGTACGAGAGCTCACTGAGAGGAGGAGGAGAATACGTCAGAAGTACGAAGGGGCACTTGCCAGGGGGTATTAGTCCCCGGCCAGATGACACCCAACAGTGTGAGACTTCTACTCACTAAACTCCCCCTTAATGATCTTTTGTCTTTCTACAGACAATCGACCGAAGAAATGAGCGACAGCCAGTTGGTGGTGCAGGCTGCGCGTAGAAAAATTTATAAGAAGCACAACGTGCTGAATCGACTACTTACATCAGCTATGAGCTGGCAGACAGGAGATTGTCCAGATCAGAAGAGAGCTGGTTTGGAGGATCCGAGAGAACGTCCTTGGGCCTACGACAAGAGCGTTTGAAACATTTTGGATTGGGTTGGTACCCGACAGTCGCACGAACTAGCCTATTTGGATGATTTTCGCACCGTTGGAAGTGGGATACGGATAGGGACTTAAGGTATTGCTGGATGGTGGGAAGTTTGAGGTCCCTGTGTAAGTCCGCGTTCCTAACATAGTACGGGTAAGTAATAACTCAATAAAATAAATATATTGCGAGCCTGCAGTATCTAGCCTTCTCAGAGTTGATTGATTAAGGATGGTTTTCTGTCATTGAAGAAGCTCTCAATGACTACTTTGTTAAAACTTGTCTCGAGAATGCAACACTTGTAAACACCATAATGTCGTCGAAACATGTGACGACCGGCTGATGTAGTGGTAACATACATTGCTTTCTATGCCAGAGGTCCTGGGTTCGAATCCTGGCGGCGGTGGATATCAGTGTGATGAAAACAGATATTAGCCGTCAAGTCATGAATGTTGATATGTTTATTTAAGTGTATTCTGATAAAAAATATGTATTTGATTTAATGTAACTGGCACTGCCAGTCCGCGATCATGGTGCTTGTAACAGCATCGAAATATCGGACGTGCGAAAATAAAATCGAAAATCGTGGTAAGAATCCCGTGAATACATTAAATCATAGTGAAAATAACCGCGATAGTTTAAAACAATAAATATGTATTTATTCAATATGTATGTTTATACATATTATTATTATTTATTTTTATACCATGATCAAAGACAGCTCAGTTTCTACCATTCCATTCTTAAATCTACTAGAATATTCCTCTGTCCCGCAGTCTTCGTCATTCACTAGCGGTCCCAACCTTTCTTTCAGTTCCAGCTTATACCTCTCACGGAGACTCTTTACTTCTTTTATTTCTAATCGTTTAATTGTGAGTAGAAGGAATTTGACATCAAATGACTTTAACACCGACTTTTTAATAGTTGGCCTTCCAAGGAGAATAGCTTTTCATGGTGCATTCAGTTTAGCTTGCAAAGCAAAAAATCCTATATAGCAATCAAATCTATCGTATATAATAATCAAGTAATAAATTGGTCAATTTATGAGACCTGGTAAAACCATAGGATGCTTTGCATCGTATTAAGATAAACTTAAATATTCGAGTCTACCACGAACACGAACTATTTCTGAAGAATCAATGAAAAGTGTCAAACGTTAATATTGTGATATTATTACTTAGTATTGTGGAACACTGGTTACCAAGTTTTAATATTTCTATGTCATCTGAGAAAAACTCTCCTTGATTACTTATTTTGAATAAGTCGCTCTAGCGCATCGTCATGCTCCTTGACTGTGAGAGGACCGAGTAATTAGTTCGAAGGATTTCGTGCATTAGGTAAAACCTTTTATACAAGCTGGTGATATGGGGGTCACACAGTGGAACCAGGGGGCATTCAGATGGAAGCCACTTCAAAAAAGTTCGTTTCCTAAACTGCCACGGCTGAGACTCGAACCCTCCTCTCGCCGCAACCGAACACTCGTCCACTGCACTATGAGGGCTGTATCAATAACAATCCTAATGTCACATCAAAACAAACCCCAAATAAATAAATAAAATCATCTGAAAAAATAAAGAAGCATAACATTTGTCGGTCTTTTCAAATGTTACATTTTACCAAATATTCTATTTAAGAAAGGATTTGTCCTTTTTTCATTTTCAATCAAGTTCAATGAAGCAAACTTGAAATAACAATGTAGATAAAATCGTATACAGGTACCATCTCGCTTACTTTTATAGTTTTTCTTTTCGCTGGAAAAACTCTTACGAACAGGATACGAATTTGATTTAGCATCCAAATTTGATGATGGTGGGGAATCCTCAGTAAGTGAGTTATACCCGCACTTGACCATTTTTTCCATTAACTTTGTAATACTTGATAGTATATTTTCTATTGAATGATTGTAAAGAGTACATTTAATCTAACAAGGGATCAGACAGTGGTCGATCACACATATTTTTTCCCTCTACTTTCCTTCTACAGATTTTTTGATAACGTCAATGTCATGCAAAATGTGTTCACCAAAGGACATACTGGTTTTTTTTAAGTACCTAACGATACCTTAGGGCACTTTCCGGTTTTATTTTATATTTATATTATTCAAATTTATAAAGTTTTATTTCAACTACATTCTAATGCAGACATATGTTATCCTGAACATTAAAATCCCTGTAGGTTTTTCTTATGAGAGCTCGATGTAAAACGTATTAAAATTAACACCTAACGCCCACGTCAAAAAGTTTGTCCACAAAATTATACCGTCGGGATTTGTGCCTAGGCTAGGGTCTGAACAAAAGCCAACATAATTAAATTTAAATCTAATAGAATCTGCACCTATTTTCACCTATCATAAAAAAGAATATATATTCAAAACAACTTACTTGAGTCGTTATCCTTCGGATTACAATCACAACTGGCTCCCCGCTTACAGCCCTCACTACATTCCTCAATGCCGCACTCTGAAACAAAAGAAATCCAAATAATATCATTACCATAATGACATTACCCCAACCGTTTCATCCCCGAAATAAAGCCAGTAATAACTATACCGGACCTTTGCAAAGAAAAAATATATCTTATTTACATTAAACATTAGAAAGAAAGTCGTACTTTTCACAATTTTCTCTCAAATTAAGTAGTTTTTATCCCGCTGAGAATAATTTACATATAATTGAAATATATAATCAAGTAAAAGGTAAAATGCCAAATTGTATTTTGCTAATTTGCTTTTTTGGTGTCTCTTTATGCTCTGGTTGTTGCCGTTTGCAATATGCTCTATTTAATAGTATAGTCACGTTACATCCATTGTTATACAGGGTGACTGGTGACAAATTTTTGATACTGAAGGAGAGCACTCTTTACTTGATTCTGATCATAATTATGTAATAAAAGTAGGTACTTAATTTTTCACCAGAATTCCCTATAAATAAATAAAGATGCCTTACGGCATTTTTCCCGATGCGCCGCCTCAGTCAACACGCTACACGCACACCACCCGCCAAGTATCTATTGTATTACGCTTATGTAACCATGCGTTGCGTAATGAATTCTTTAGGTTTCGGTCAAGTTTTCTAAGTAAATAATTAATGTTTATTTTTTATTTAATTTTTTCTTTTACGATATTATATTATTCAAAATAATCATAAAGTCCAAACACAGAGATACGAGTCATACGAATTGTTGATTCCAGCTCGTTGCTTGAACGTACGTAATACGTAGGACAAAAAAAAAATATCAAAGAGAAACCTAAAAGATAAAGAGTTATAATGCTGAAATGAAACGCTTTTAGAACCGGAATTAACTTCATTTATTTCGATGGCCCGCGGCGTCTTTGCATACCCCGTGGTCATGAGCGAGTGAGGTGACTGATGTCAGATTGATCGCTCTTTAAGTTATCTCAGTCTGCGAGCGTAGGATTTCGTTGATTTTCAGGTTGTTCTATAAAACGTCCTGTAGCTTTTGTTTGGAATTACATTCATTTTTTTTTCAATAGTTTTTAATAATCATTAAGCAAACACCTATTAAAAACTGAAAAGAGCATGGAAAATCTTCCATTAATTTTCTGAACAATCGCTGTGAGTGTAAAACTGGGTTTTCAGAAAAAATAAGGTAAACCCAAATATTTAAAAAATGGTAAAATTTCAGATTACCCTCAAACGATTGGAAATGGCTTCCCTCATGTCATCTTAAAAGATTCCTCCCTAATTACCAATAACCCTGTATACTAATAAAACAACTAAAAACAATTTAATGGGGTTGTGTGGAAAAGATCAATAGAGCAATAAGACCTCCTAGTGTTATTTTTAAGTTAAATTCTTCTTTTCCTGATCCTATAGTTATTTTTTAAGGAATGATATTTATTTTACAAACACTACAAATAGCTTCTTATATTTTTTGAATTGAAATAAAAATCACGCATTGATTTTATTATTAATCGTCGCTTCGCTTCGCATCGCGTCGCTACATGAGCCCATTTGAATTGACAATATCAACAGTTCATATGTAACAATGCTGTTCATGTATGTTCTACATATTTTTATACACATGAATGAAATGTTATAACATGACCTCACTTTTCGTAAACGTTTTTAACTGGCAACCGAGAATGACCTATTAAATAACTCTGCTGTCGTTGCCATAATTAACTAGGTCACTCGCATAATTAAAAGCAAACACGTACCTGGGACAGCTATCTGTGCTTCACATAAATCCCCGGTGTACCCTGGAGCACAGATACAGCTTACTGCGGCAGGGCCCATTTGTCTGAAAAAATAATACTCTTTAACACTTTACAGGCAATTTATCATATTCATTATGATTAAAATAAATACAACTATTTGTTCATGCACACGAACTATACAGGGCGACTGGTGACAAATTTTAGATACTGAAGGAGAGCACTCTGTACTCAATTCTGATCATAATTAATTTTTCACTAGATTTCCTATAAATAAATACTACTATAATATTTTAAAGTCTTAGCATTTAAAATGCTTAATTACTCTAAATAATATATCGAAGGATAAAAAATCACCCGACCAGGACTCGTACCTGGGACCTCTCGTTTGCCGGACGAGTGCTCTCCCATTGAGCTATCGGGGCCTGGCGGTACGCCTCGAAATTACTTAACACATTTTTGTTTTTACGTTATATCGCTAACGTAGCTCCATCTAATGGTAAAGCTTTGCAGCTAAGACCACCCATACCAATTTCTGTACAAAAGTGGCGAATCTCAGTTAAAGTGAAACATTGCAATGTTTAATAATATTTTAAAGTACCAGATAGATTTATTTGCCCGTGAATAAAAACAACCAGCCATAATTGTACTGCATTTTCAGTAGCCACCATCGTCACTCATTGTGATCATTGAGCTTGCAACACTATCGAATTTTCGAGAACTTAAAATAAATAATTTTTTTCCCCTATAACAGTTTAGCTGGATTCTTTGTTTAATTATCTCTACATTATAAACCCTGGCCAGCTAAACAACATATTATTATAATGTAAAGTTTTCAAATAATATTAATAATGCTGTACCTAAATTCGTGTGTTTTTCTCTACGAGCCCATCGCCAGTTACCATTAGTTTAGATTAACTTAATTATTCTCATTCTCTTAACGAGTACGGTGAATAGATTAAATTCTTACAATTATTCATCCATTTTTATTTCTGCTTGAAGTATACTTGGTACACGAAAAACGTTTGGAAACAAGGTGTTCGTTCCCAATCCCCAGAAAAGGGATGTGAGGCCGCGGCCTGCAGTAGAACCCTTCAGGAAAGCGTAAACGTAACAGATCTAAACTGACCTGGAGCCGGTCAATTACTACCGAAGCAAAAAATATAGGGAAGACTTGGAACGAACTGAAGCGCGAAGTTCAAGACCGAGTGGGATGGCAGAGCACCGTGGTAACGCTCTGCCCTATCTAGGGGATATAGAAACAAAAGTCAAGAGACGTGTTATTGTATACTTGTCATCATAGAGGGAATTTAAGATTGATAAAACCTGCAATCTAGAGTGGGGCGTTTTAAAAACATTTTTTTCTAATGGGGCATTTTGTAAGCATGGTGGGTCATATTACCTTGGGTCGGTTGACAAAACCACATTCTTTTAGAAAAATGTGATTAATTACATTTTATAATTATGTAAGCCATATTATCAATTGCCATAATATATCTTATGATTCCAAAAAATATTATGCAATAATAAAAAAATAATAATAAACATTTTTTATATATTTTTTAAAGATTAAAAAAAAGTGGGGCGTATTACCTGGTTTTACTCTAGATAGACGTAGATCCGTCTATATTCTAAATGGACCTACGTCTGACCTAAATTCTTACTTTATAGGAAAACTTTTCGCTGGTCACGCAGACCCTGAATATTCCCACAAACACAGTTACTAGGTAATACATTTTAGTGACCTAAACGTTTGTTGAATGCCATTATTCTATCCAAGTTATTTTTGGGCTTGGAGAGTTTGCTGTACATTATTTCCTAATTTGTCCGCCATTGGATCTGTCCATTTCATAGAGGTCCATTTGTATCACGTGGTTTTTCGCGACTACAATCGGGTTATGTGTCTAAGGGTGATACTAAACCAAAACCGTCGTCGATCGACGGACGAACCGCTGCCTTATCACGTAAATATTAGCGATCAGCTATAATGGCGCAGTCATCACGCCATGGACGCGCGATCCATTGCTTTACATCGTATTATGTAAGCGATAGCTGTTCAATCGTTCGTTGATCGCAGAATGCATTTATTGCTACGATACTAGCGCCAAAAACAATTTGGTAGCTAAAAAAGAAACTAATAAAATGTGAAACAGATGTTTGCTTTTAAAATTTCGCAGAAAAGTACACACAAAAAAGTATGAAAGTCAAAGGGATTATATGCACTTTTAGTACATCGATTGTACTATAGAGGCAGCACAGTCGTCGGATTGCTATGGCTTTGTTTTTTCTGTAATGTAATACGAATTAGTTCTTTTTTAGCAAATCTTGCGCAATTCATGCCATCGCTTTGCTCTTGCAAGTTACGTTATAAGGCAGCGGAACAGTCGACGTCGAACGATAGAAGTTTTTTATTTTTTTGTTTATAAGAACTATCGTTCGACGTCGATAGTTTTTAAAAGCATTGGTTATCTTAAAACTTTGTTTGGTAAAACCTAATAAAATAACAATACTTATCATACTGTGTAAAATTGATGTAGTTGAAATTAAGATGTATGTTACATACAAGTGATATAATGATATGAAATTAAATAAAAAATAAAAAACCGTCGACCGTTGATCAAAGTCGATCAATTGATGTGGTAACACCCTAAGTGCACTCTGATATTATGCTTATTTAATAAGGAATATGACATTTTGATCACACTACGACAAACTCAAAAGGTTATATTTTAGGCCATTAATATTCATACATGTATAGTTATACTAAAAGTTCATAACCAAAATTTTTTAAATTCGTATAAATTTTTTATAAGATCATTAAATTCCGAAAAATTAAAAAAAGAGTATCGTCATTATTTCTAAGCTTGATCATATTTCGAAGAATTTGAAGTATCTAGACTGTTGTCGATGTGATATGACCTTCATCTAATACCTACGGCTTTTAGAGGACAATAAGAGGCCGATTTTTATTTTTGAAATTCGTATAAAAAATATATAAGATCCTAAAAATTCCCGAAAAATTAAAAAAAAAAGTATCGTTCCTCATCATTTCTAAGCTTGATCATATTTCGAAGAATTTGAAGTATCTAGACTGTTGGCGATGCGATTTTACTTTCATCTAAGATGTTGACTTTTAGAGTACAATAAGTGGCCGATTTTTATTTTGCGGGTTTAGATTAGGCAAGTGAGGATCGAGAATGAATCCACTCCACTCGGAATATCTGAACTAGTGAAATAGAAGAACCAAGATGTGTGTGAAGAATGCTAGTGGAGTTCTAATATTAGCATATAAGGCTGCAAGCTGGACGGCAGCGACAGCAAGAGCGACAGCGGCGCGGGCAGCGACGCGGGGAATCTGTGCTGTTCTCGACGCCAGCGCGCGCTCGAGCGATTTGTCGCGGTTTTATACAAACTCAATACTTTCTATCGTGTCGCGGAAATCGTTGCCCGCGCCGCTGCCCGTGCCGCTGTCGCTGTCGCTGCAGTCCAATTCGCAGCTTAAGTTCTGTAGGATAAGTAACTTACTACACATTTATATAGAACCGGTATGGCTATTCCTGACTATCCGACGTGTAATTCTAATTTGTATCATTTCTTATATGTTCTCTTCTTACAACAGTCATTTTTCCAAGCACTTAAATTAATTTTACCATGAACATCAAACAATAATAAATTCTCAGATTTTATGTATGAACTTGTTCATCTGGTTTCCTATGGATGATTGGAAGTTAAGTTAGATAATCTTTTAACTACTTTATTAAAAGATTATCTAACAGATTAAGCATAGATCTGCGCAATACCAAAATTTTTGTTCAGTGCCTGGACTTGACCTCAATCTCAATTCACATCGTAATTTACTTCCAAATTACGATGTGATCGAAAAAGACGCACAAAAACTAAGAAAGAAAGAGACCAACATAAAAAATTACCAAAATACTTAGTAGCCTTAACGAATTTTACAAATATTATTAATAGTTTTATGCTTTTATTCTAAGGAATGCCTTGACGAAGGCCTATTTGAAGTTTCGCTAGATAAGTCACCTTTAGCAAGACGGTGTTACCTCTCTACTTTTACCAAGAGGTAGTAGAGCTAGTCTATCCTGGTCCTGCCCAATAGTATTTTAAAAACACAGTATATTTTTGAGCACTCGTGCCCAGACAAAATATAAGAAATTTCAAACTGTCCTTTTTTCTTAACATATCAAATTTCGCGCCTCACGTATTAATTTACTTTGTGGGCGTTTTCTACCTTTTATTTATTTATTTATTTATTGCTTTCCATAATAATACAGGTGGTAGGTACAGAGTTACAATGATTGGAGTTTATACAATAGTAACATGTAAAATTATGAACCTAGTTTAGGTATGGCAATGAAAGAGTAGGATTCCCTTGGTTTTTACTTAATCTTGGATTTTAAATAAAAATCAAAACCTTTAATTCGCGATTAAACAAAAGTACAAGTGAGAGTTGTTAATTAAATATTGTGGCTAGATTAATTTAATAAATGTATTATTTTTACTGATTTTATTATTAAGTCAATAATATATTTGTAGTATTTACTTTTTTATATATATAATTATTAAGATTTCACTATTTATATTTAATTAACCTTTAATTTGATAGTCTTGTAGTAATGTTATTTTTATTATTTATATGTAGTCATATGAGGTATTATTTATTATTTTTATTTAAATATTAATGTTTAACTTTATATTGTATTATGTCAATGTTTGTTTATCGTTAAAAAATTCGTTTAGATTATAATATGATTTATTTACTAAAAATAATTTCAGTGAATTTACAATTTTTTTATATATTTGTTCATTTTTTATGTAAGGTGGAATATGTTTAAATATTTTTATAGTCATTATAAATGGGCTTGTACTATGCATTGTCAATTTTGAGGGTGGACACACTAGTCTTGCTGCTCTACTAGGTCTTAGTGAATACTGTCTAGGTGTTTCTTTCAATATAGAATATAGGGAGGGATGTTTTTGTACGAATTTGCACATTTCCAATATGTAAATACCGGTCAGAGTTAGGATTCCTAGTTTCTGGAAGTGTGGCTTACAGCTTTCAGTTTGTCCTATGTTGGTAATTATTCTAATTGCTTTTTTTTGAATTATAAAAAGCTCATGTGCATCAGTGCTGTTTCCCCACAAGGTCACCCCATAACTAAGTCGCGAGTGGGTGTAGGCGTAATTATCGTGATTAGTTGAAATATTAGCCAATCGGTGAACCAGTGTAAAGTGTCATTTGACAACTGGTTCAAATGTCAGATGGCTTTTACAACTTCAATTTAGCATACAACTTCAAGAGATTTTTACCATTGGTAAATCTGGGCAAAAGCTACTATGAACAAATTGTCCTTTATATATTATATTGGGCAGAAATTAAAAGGAATTGTTTTAATTACTACTGCTATTTGTTAAATAATACTGCCATCAAGATCTTGCTTATAGCATTGTCCCACACTTGCCACAAACATTGTGGTTGTGGCAAGTGTGTGAGTTATATCACACACAACCCTTCTGTTTGCTAGAGAATTTTCCGATAGAATTTAACAATTTTGCTGCGATGTTGACATATAAAAATCTAAAAGTTTATTTGTCTCCGTGCAAAAATAATGTTCTGAAACGATATGTACATACTATACTATCGAGCTGAAGTTTTAATACTCGCGTAAAGTAATGAAATTATAATCAAACATAGCACTTAGCGAATGATCCATATTTCATTAAATAATAACCCTGGACCTGTTCAACTGAAACTTTTTTTTTTTTTTATAAGTGACTAAACCCGCGTTTGACCTCAATCTCACCTGATGGTAAGTGACGAGGAGGTCGAAGATGAAAGCACACGGGTTTAGGAAGGAATTGGCTCTTTATACAATATTGCCGGAACACATTACCGCCGGAGCGGTAACATTTGGCGGCAGACTTTATATAAAGGGTGGTCGCTAGCCAGGCGGACCCAGAAGGGATCCTACCACCAAGCAATACTGTACATTCTACTACTGGCTGTACATTCTACCGGAAGAAGATTCATCTATTCGGGGGTGCCATAATTACTGCGTGCAATTCACATAAAGGAAAAGATAAGTGAAATGAAATGACAAGAATAATCGAACTTTCCAGATTAACCTATGCTTCGTCATTAGTTACAATAATCAATAGTAATTAATTTTGGAAATAGACGATACTTACCATCAGGTAGTGCCGTCCACCTATCCACCTATTCACAGCTCTATTGCCCCTGGTTAAGCTTGCCGTAAAAGGAGACAAATCCAAGTGACACCCGCACCACCTGGCTATCGAAAAACCTTCATACAAAATCTTCCGCCAAACACCGCTCCAGCATTGATGTGCTCCGGCAGTGTTTTTTGAGGAGCAAATTCCTTTCTTCCTTAACTGTGTTGCCATCACTGACGTCATCTTCACTTAGACCATCAGGTAAGATAAAAAATGTCACCGATAAAAATAAAAAAGGATTCAGTGCATTTTTGCTGAATGTGTCAATATTTTTCGATGATCATAATTATTTCCGAACAGTATGCTCTTACTTAAAAAAACGAAATTTAATTACCAATTAGCACGTATGTTCACATTATTATGTTAAATCCAATTCAATCAAGAGCATCTGCTATGCTACAGGACAGGATATAAAGTTTCGTTCGGACGGTTTTATCGGTCGGGGATTCCATTGGTAATAAAATTTGACCAAACCGTGCGTACCCTTTCTAAACGGGTGCACTCGTTCTCGCGAACGGGAAATAGAAAATAGAAAGGCCAATGTCCATTTTCTATTTCTCTTTAGAAGGTTGTGTGAATGCAATTTAGCTTGGTCTGATAAGGCCAGCTTTCTATAGGAAAAAAATGTTTATAAACTACTGAATATTTTTTCAATAATTGTTTCATAGTTCTGTTTGGATTTTATTCTCTTTCATTATTTTTTTGCGTAATCATAAGATCACAACATTATTCATTTATAACCACCGAAACGTCGACAAAAATAATATTTAAATTTGATAAAATGCAATTTAAAACGTTATACAATTGAATTTCTTCGTTTGGTGAAACAAAGAAAAAGAACCTTTAATTTTTCGGCTCTAAATCTCATTTATTAGTCGATGTATAGATTTAAACCAATGTTTTCCAATTAATTCGAGATTAACGTATTTTAAACAAATAAATTTAATCAAAACGTAGTCAAACGAATATCTGAATACATTACTAGATAAACTCACAACTCCAAAAAAAAAAAATACTAATTAATGAAAATTCACGTTAATGAAAGAATATGCAAACATTTTCATTGGCGAATGGCCGCACATAATTTATAGATTTACACTTTGATGGTTTCAATTGTATTAGTGAAGTGTGAATAAGGCTGTAAACTGGAGGGCAGCGACAGCGACAACGAGAGTGACAGATTTCCGCGACGCGATAGAAAGTATTGATATGCTACAAATCGCTCGAGCGCCCGCTGGCGTCGAGAACGGCCCAGATTCTTCGCGTCGTCGGTGCTCGCGCCGCTGTCGCTCTCGCTGTCGTTGTCGTTGCCGTCCAGTTTGCAGCCTAAAGAATAAAGTGAGAATAAAGATATTTGTATATTTGAGTTTGGCTACGGTGGCGTGAGAGGTCCTGGATTCGAGTTCAAGCCGAGCCATATAAGGAAACAAACTTCTCTAAGCTGGCCCGGGTCTGGGTAATTACTAGAATAGCACCTAGTTCCACTATATGGTGTCCAGTCACGTCTCATAAGATGTATATATTTTCATTGGAATTTGAACCTTATCACAACTGGATAAGACGTACGTCTTATTACACGTGACTGTCCATGTAATAAATTACATTCTGATTATTATTTTAGATTATTTGCGCTGAAAATGCAATAAGCGAAACTATTCAATTATCTAATCGGTTTGAAATAAGATGGCCGAAATATAAATTCTGTGGAAAAAAGACGGCGACGAGCCTTCTGAGCCTTCAAAATGATAAGGAACATGGCTATGAGGAGTTCAATGGGATCTCCTTCAAACAATGATGTCATGAAAGCTCACCTATTCATGAAAGCTCAGTATTCATTGGATGTCCATCTATAGAGTTCTTAATTTAAAGATGAATGAGGTGACAGTAACATCAGTGATACGTCGGAGTGATATCGGAGTATTATTAATACCTAATTATTTTATCCCCCTGGAAAATTAAGATTAAATTTAATATATTTTACCTAAATTGGTATTACATCAAATAAATAAAGCACTTTTTAACCGGATTTATCGCGTATATTTACATTTTAAATTGCCTGAAACTCAAGATACTGTCAGCTCGTTTTGTGTCAATCCAGAACGCTACGCTCGAAGACTGAGAAACAGATGGAGATGATGATGTATAACTTTTTCAATCTATCAATCCGACGCTTGACACCTCAGTCGCTCGTGACCACGGGGTCTGCAAAGACACCGAAACGTCGAGTCAAAATTTAAAATGTAAATATACGCGATAAATCCGGTTAAAAAGTGTTTTATTTAATAGTATGAATCGCGAAAACTTAAGACAATATGGTATTACATCATTATACATTATAATTGGTATACATAAATAGAAAAAAGTTTAGTTTTAAAAATTGACTTTATTATCCAAAATCAAGCAAAGTGGTAAAAACAATAAATAAATCATTTATTAGGCACACAAAAACACTGCATTATGAACTTAAACTTTTTTCTGTCACTAAGTTGACTCCCACTAACCGTGTTTTTGTCTTTGTATGTGATTTGTGACAGAGACAACGCTCTATTAACTCGTTTTTGTGGATAGGATATAGACACGTTACTCGTAGTATTTTAAATCTCACGAAAAACTTTTTAAGTAGACGCTTTACGTAATTTTTCCAGACATTATTTACCTTTAGATCTTCGACGCAAACAAAGTTGTTAGCAACAGCTGGTAACGCGAATATAACTCCAACAGTTATGTTGTTGTTTTTATTTTCAATATATTCTGAACGATCACTTAATTGCTTCTTTGTCTCTTGTGAGACAAGACATTGTTCGTTCGAACAATGTAAGCAAAAGTTTACATTGGTGCAACAGCTGATGTCCGCGATTGCTATTTTTATTTATATCCAAATCAATATTAGCTAGGAGTACAGTTGTGTTGTATGTCTTAGATATATTATATTTTCAATTGAAGCTGGAATAACAATAGTTATAATCAATTATTGTTATTTCGAAAAGGAAAACACGTAATTAAGATTATTTTATATAAAAGTTTGGAAATGAATAATGAACATTACAAGATTATTTTAAGTTAATAGATTATACTCTAGTTTTAATTATGTTAGGTATGATAGGTTTTAGTTTTAATTTTATGACTTTTGTTAATTTAATCACGATGTATTGATATAGAAAAAAAAATACTTTAGATTAGAGATTAAGTAAGAACGCCACAGTGTTACGTTTTTCCCTCTTATTGAAAAAAAAAAAACGTTCCTCTTCCATACGTCCTGGTGATTACATAAGCATCGAGTAGGAAACTTTTCACCCGGCAAAAACAGTCGTAGGAACTTCATTCCATACCAAAGACGATCGATAAAATCGTTTCGTTCGACTCTTTGAATTTCCTTTCCAGAGGGTCTAGATAGTCTGGAAAGATAGACTACGTGTAGTAGTTTTATGGGAACGTTGTGACTTTTGATCAAGGTAAAAGTTCAATTTGTTTAGCAAAAGCATTTTCACTCTCTACAGAAAATATTCTAAAAGAAAATCAGCAAAACAAACTTTCGTTAATGAGTCTTTGTTTTTTTTTAATTATACATGAGGTGTTATGGTTTATGAGCTGAACGTAAGTACCTCAATTGATATACGGTAGAACTTATACATATAAAGATGACTAAAATATTTAAAGCATATGTGACCAAAAATATAAAATATTATAATTTTTGATTTTGACGGGTTAAACATGGTTAAAATTTTTTAACTGCTAACTGCTAATACTTTGTGTTAAAATTAAGTAATTATTATATAATTAAGTAGGTCGTCGTGGCGCCGCCGTTGTTACTGTGCATATCAAATGATATCGCAGGTTAAGCGCGCTCGGTGCGGCCGGTATTAGGATGGGTGACCCTGACCGCCGATCGTTCATTTCTCACGACGACTTCGGAGGGCACGTTAAGCAGTCGGTCCCGGGTCCTCGGACCAGCTTGGTGGATTACGGCCTAAGCCTCCTTGTCACCCAGAGGAGAGACTCATAGCCCTGCAATGGGCTCATTACACGGAGCTGTGATGATGATGATGGTGATGAATTCTCAAATAATTTATTATTTAACATTTCACATACAATTGACATTTGATTAATTTGTGATTTAATATTTTGTTTAAATTATTATAACGTTATTATTTACTGTTGCATAGTAATTCTCTTTCATCTTTTAATTGGTTGAAATAAATTATTTGAATTGATCTCATTTATTAAACATAGTTTTGATAGTCAAATGTAATAGGTAGCTAAAGCGAAGAAAAACTGACTGTGGAATACTATTTTGATACTTGTTTTTCCATACAAGGATCTTTGCATGATAAAAGAATCTAGATTTTGGTTGTCAGCGACTTCCTAAGATTGTAGTGTTTCAAATCTTAGCTCAAAGGTTAAAAGTTTATAATGAAATACACTGCTCAGATGACTAAACAATAGTTCTTTTGACCTGTCTTTGCTGCATCAAACTAAGATCAATAAATGTCAAATGTTGTTAATACTGAAGTTTAAGGCTGATATTTAACATTAGATAGCTTGAAATAAGAGAATGCAATATTGATTTAAGCAGAGTATTGCATAAAAAAACTATTGAGCCCTGAAATTTTCAGGCTTATCATGGTTACCAAAATGGTCACGACTGAGACAAGTTACTTCACACCTATCTTCAATCGCTTTTTAAATATTTACACCACGATCCTGATTATCACAGATTATGATATCTGTGTTGATAAGTACGGCTTTTCATGGAATGACAAGGACGTTGACCTTTAATCTATATTTGAAACTAGTTCACAAGTTTTTTCTGATAGCTATGACGACCACTTTGGCGATGGGGTAAACCTGTCTGCCTTAGACGCCATTGGTTGCGGGTTCGATTCCCGCACGGAACAAGAAAAAAATCCTTTTCTTTGTGTTTATCTATTTATATTCTAGGATCCCCCCTAGTTCGCTACATGGTATCCCATAACACAGATATGCTTACTTTGGAGCCATGTAGTTGTTTTGATTGTTTGGGGATTTTATTATTTATTTTATTTTATTTTATTAGCTACATTGGCGAAAAATGTAAGCGTTAATTATATTTTATCTGTATAAATTAACTAAACAGCCCCAAATCATCGACTACTTTTAACTTAACTAAAAGGAATCTTTACCTGTTTTAAGACTTCGTTCAATATATGTACCATACTGGACTGGGTGAAAAGAAAAAATAGAATGTACCAGCTGCTTCTCTTCCCGGGCATACTGTAAAAGTTAGTTAAGGGACAGAGGTTTTGTTGGCGTTTTTTGTATGATAGGCTGTCCCCCTGTCACTGCAGCCTCTGCACCCCTCTCTTCATCATTATAATACCTCCAAATTCGTCAAACATGACATCTGGTGTTCTGCCTTCCCATAATGGATACAGGCGTGAAGTTATGTTTGTATGTGTTGAATATGTTATGAAATTAAGTTGAAGATGAATGATGATAAATCAATTTCAGTTCGTTCCAAACCATAGCTACCAAGGAACTATCGAAGCGCATTTTTTATTTCACTTTTTGGAACATTTACTATATGGGGATGAAAGTGATGCTTCTGATATGCTTCTGATATGTTGCTTATGATAAAATTGATAAATAAATTTCTCAGTTACAATTTTTAAAATACCTACTATACAAACTTTTTCTATTACTGTGTTATTCACGGGGAAGGTGCCGTCTAAACTGGGACTGAAATATTGATATTTCTAGGTTGATAATACCGTAATATATCGTAATAACATTATGCTGATTGGCTAAACAAAACGATATCATCCTAATCTTTTCAAATTGGGACTAAATAGTGAAACTGCGTAACTTCTTTCCATAATGTAAGATACTTTTATATAAATATTGTACACAAAAGCTATGTTAACGTCAACTTCTTCGAAGTTAACGTATTGAAAGTAAATACTTTGACTTTTGAGATAACTTTATTGTTTCACAAACTTTACTAAGTTTTCCAACAACTCAAATCTTTACCAACACACACAACGCCATCGTTTATTTGAATTTTTTCTTGCGGGATTATTCTGAAGGCTACGTTTCGTTAAAACATCTTAAAGGAAAGAAATCTGAAAACATTTAAAGAGTATTAAACATTGGTTTGGGCTTTACCTTAATGCGGTATATTTTGTTGCGTTGTCGGCATATATATAGCGTAAGACATGTGTACTTCAATTCTGTGAGCTTCTTAGATTTTCAATATTTTTTTGTTTGTTTGTATAATCCACTCTATTAAACTTACACTCTACTAAGCTATCTTAACTTTAATTTACTTAACTTTTTCTATTAACTTCAGACGACGAAGACAGAAAGTACAGGTTAATTCTCAAATTCATCACTTTTTAATTATTATTATGTTATTTTTCTTAACTGACTTCCTCAATGCTGTCTTTGGCGAACCCTTCGATCACTTACTAAATCCATAGTTCCAAGTTTCTTTTCACATCAAATAAGGACCAGATAAACAAAGTTATGGACGAACTTCTTTTACGTCTGGCATATAAATTATTTTGTTTCACCAAAACACTGTTTTATGGCGGCTTTACGAGCTCTAGATAAGGAACGACCGGGACTTGGGTCTGTGTTTATAGATCGTTAAATGATTAAAAAAAACTGGTAGAAAACAAAAGTGGTAATACTAATGGTATAAGATAGTATAATTTGGAAAACTAGCTTAGTTACAGTTAGTGCTGAAATGAATTACATATAAACAACAAATGATTATAGAGTTCGAATTTTTTTGAGGACTTTTACTACGGATAAGGATTAACTTGACGGCTAATATCTGCGTTCAGCGCGCAAATATGTAGGTATATTTTCCATTCAGGACCCGAAAACAGGACATCTAGCATTACCGCTAGCAGGCCGACATTATCATGTAAATTCAGATGTTACTTAAGTGTCATGAAATGGAGGCTAGATAAGCGTGTAATAATGCAAAATATTTGCAATTATATAATAATCAGTGTATTTTTGTTATTTTTAAAATCAATATGTATTTATTTATTAATAAACCTTTTGAAAATATCACTATTCAATCGCATTTTGATACAAGGACTACGCCTTTAACATGCTATAAAATTGTAACACTTCTAGATCTAGACATAAAATAAATCAAATATACAACGAGACAAGCTTTTGCACTAACAAAAACAACTGCCAACTTTATTTAACTGCGTACTTACGATTGCTAGTAACACTGTCGCCAAGATAAAATAAAAATCCACGCAGTATTACCAGCAGGGGACAGATAATAAAATATCTCGTCAACCCTGTACGGTTTAATGCCCATTAACACCCAAAGTTAGTATTTAACTATTTGGCCACCGACCACACTATAAGTAATTATCCCTGTCTCTGTACTGAACCCTACAATATACTAAATGTCTTAAATTTCTGAACGCTTAGGCAATGCTTAGTTATTTACGACTGCCCAGGGTAACCCATTAGGACAAAATATCAAACGTACAGAATGTCAGGCGTTGGGGAATTTAATATGTAGGTAATAAAGGATATTTCTGGTTAACATAAATTATAAATACACGTAGACAGCTTCATGATTTACATAATGTGTTGACTTGCGTATGAACGTTTTATTAGTATTAATATTGTCTAAAACTTTCATGTGTAGTTTAATTAGAAGAGGTTTCTACGGATTTTATAGAGTTTCCTTAAGCCTGTCGTAAAAGGCGATTGATTCAAGTAAATGGTGGTTTGACCAGCAGCGCTACAATCAGAGTCAGTTACAATTTGAAAAGGTAGTTTATTCCTAAACCATTGTACTTTCATCTTCGACCTTATCGTTGCTTACCATCACCTCAACTGAATTGAAACGCAATTTGAACGTAATCACCGAAAAAAAGCCTAGAATAAAATTGCGCGATACAGAAGAATCATCCTGTATTTTCTTAAGGCCTTCTATATGACTTTCATTTTCTCATATTTCTTCGTGCCAAAACAAAAACAAGGACCAACGAATGTGGGCAGCTCCGCGAAATGCGGTCGAGAGAAATTCGGAATTCTTAATTACATATTTTGCTCTAAGAAAGAAAACCTATATTAAACTGAGACCCAGAAATAACTAATGTCAGCTGATATAATTATGTAAATGGCGTTTTATATTATTTTCCTAGGAGCTTTGAAGGATTTCGTGTCATACCGAGAGCGAATAGCCGGTTTACATGGAAGAAGTTGCGGGTTCGAACCCTGCTATATAAAACAGTATTGTATGATCTACAGATATTTATCTTGCGTTTTTTTCATTCAGTATTTTTTATCTTTCATCTGGATTATTTAACATAAGCTATGCTAAGTTTTTGATAGATGGCGCTATTTGTAAATTATGACTCGCGTTATTCAGTTAATACAATTTTTTAATACTAGTATTTGAGAAAATGTCTGTATCTTGTTTAATTAAAATTTATAAAAAAAAATACATATTCGAACATATTAAACATGTCAACGTGTAGGATGTCTTAAATGTACAAGTTACATAATTTGTGTCTGTAAATTTGTTATAGATTTTTTAAGGTTTAAATTTTTATCAAACATTTTTTAAATTTGACATATCAAACGGCTGAGTGTTTCCAAATAATTCATTAAATATGTTTGAAATTTAAAATATTTTTAACGACTTCGTTGACAAAAAGCGTAAGTCATATGTATGGTGATGTTAAATAGTCTTTAGTAAGTCCCAAGAACAACGCTTCACTTGCAAACCAGATAAAAATCTATTTAGTTGTTCGAAGAAGATTTTATATCACGAGTGACCATTATTTTAATTGTACCCATCCGGCGTCGTATTATGTTGTTGAATATAAAACGAAAATGATAAAGATTTTATATTATGCTATCGTTAAGTTTAGTGAGATCTATAGAATATTTTAATTGCAATTAAAAAGTTATCGTTAAGTTCCCTACGAAAGGATAAACTAAAAGCGTATACTGGGTGACTGGTGGGTCATTTTCGAAATTCCAGGACGTGACAGTTTGAGATCATACAGGAAGAGAAAAAATAAATTTTTATTATTTAATGAGTTAACTTTACCAAAAGTGAAAGAATTCATTACGCAACGCATGGTTACATCCACTACATCAGTGTAAGCAATAGATACTTAGCGGGTGATGGTGTGCGTGGGGCGGGAACAGTGCTGTGTGCGTGTTGACTGAGGCAGCGCGTCGGAAAAAGTGTAGTAAGGTCTCTTTATTAGTCTCATAGGGGTTTCTGGTGAAAAATATACCTACTTTTAGTACATAATTATGATCAGAATCGAGTTCAGAGTGCTCTCCTTCAGCATCTAAAATTTGTAACCAGTCAACTTGTATAAAAGATGTGGATGACCGAATTGTACCTATCGTACTTACTGTAGCAGCGCTTGTAAAAGCGGCTCTGTTGTCTTAAGTACCGATATTTTTAGTTAAAATACGAAGCTCTGCTTTCCTTACCTGAAAAGAAAAACATATACACATTAGAAATTCAATTTCTATAAAAGTTTGAACAGACCAAAACTATTGAGGTATACTTTTCGATTTCATAAAATAAATTTAGATTTGTTATAGTTACACTTCGAAGGGTTATTTCTATATAGGTTTTTTTTAGGAAAGGGTTTGGTTCCCTTTTAGCTCTTCTGCCTGTAGACTAAGTTATCCCCTAATGTGAGAGACCCAATTGACAATTTATTTACAGAATCTATGTTCTCCCTTGGTAGAGAAGCTCCTGGTAGATATTTTACGTCAATATTAAATGCAGATATTCAATTGGCTTATAATGATCCTTACCCTCCTACAATAAAAGTTGAGGGATCCTATCCTCATATAAAATACATACATACATAACATCACGCCTGTATCCCTTATGGGGTAGGCAGAACACCAGAGGCTATAAAACCATTTGATGTCACTTTTGACACTTTTAAGAGGATTTTTTATGATGGAGAGAGACTATTGCAGTGAAAGGGGGTCAACCTATCGCCCGAAAAACGCCAATAAAACTTTTGTCACTTAACTGACTTTTACAGTATATCCGGGAAGAGAAGCAGTTGGCACATTCTATGTTTTTCTTACGCTCTCGGTCCAGCATGGAAGATAAAATCTGCCTCCGAATATGGCCCCTTTTTTTCTAAACAGAACATCAATGTTATAAACGGCGGTTTCAATATTGCGACGAGGAGGACGCGAATGAAGAGGTTACGGATGAGGATTTGGCTGATGAAAATTTTGTCAATATTCAAAATCTGCCTGGTGAATGGAATCGTGGCGCCATATATAAACAAGTATATATTTTAATTCAGTAAAAGCAAGCACTATAATTATAATAGTTTTTAACAGATATTGGTAGCATTATCTTTTTTCTCCAGGAAATTAAAGCGGAAGCCGAAGTCACTTATGACTATTCATCTCCTGACAACTGTCATTACAGTTGGTTCAAATACTGCGTCGGTTGAGTCGGTTGAGCCATTGCGTAAAACAAGGCCCTCATCGCAACAAATGAACAAAATATTTCTAGATAGTTCAACCTGCCGTAATCAAACTGAATATTGAAAATGTAGGGGGCGGCGTAGATCTTTTTAATCAAAACATTGGCCTATGTTGAACTTCATTACGAGAAAAATAATGTTATTTTTACTTGATTGCACATATTTTAGATGTGTCAGTTATACAAGCATTACAAAGGAGAAAACGATCATCTTTTCTTTTGAAAGAGCAATGGCTAGGACTTTACTTTAAACTTTTGGACCATCTCGGATCCCTGCTTCTCAATAAGAAACGTCACGATACGATTATATACGATGATGACGACCACTTTTGCGATGAGGTAAACCTATTTGCCTCAGACGCCAGTGGTTGCGGGTTCGATTCCCGCACGGAACAAGAAAAAAAATGTTCCGTATCTGGATTTATAGTCTAGGTTCCCCCCAGTTCACTACATGGTATCCCATAATACAAGCTATGCTTACTTTGGGGCCATGTAGTAGGTGTGATTGTCTGGGGATTTTATTTTATTTATTTTATTTTATTTTATATAGATAATTCAGTTGCTTGTAAAGACAATCAACTTAGGTGTGTATTTTGAAAGAAAAAAACTAATTTGTGTGTAAAAAATCTGATATTTTTTGTATCCCAAATCTTGTTTTGCTGCATATTTTTTTTAAATAATATGTGCCGTATTGTGTTAAAAATCTTACTGTATGTAAAACTACTGCTTACTGAAATAAAACTGATACACTTTACATACGAGATATATACTACTTATAGGCAATTCAATAAACTGAATACTTCATAAATATAGCTTTTATTCAATTATTTTTTCCCTCTCCATACTAACAAGTCATGGTTGTACATTCTCCTACCGGGCGTTATAACACCCCTTGTTTTCCAGCTGACCTGGTTTTTTTTTTTCGTTTACGTATATGAGAACATATTAAGAAATCAAAAGATTCTGAAATGCAAAATAGTTTCAGGAGTACCTGGAATAATGAAAATGGTTTCTTATAAAGTGGTTTTATATTCCTCGTTGTCATTTTCCATGAAGACAGATTGTTTGAGGTGGTGCGGATGTAAAAATAGTTAAAGATTAAGAAAATAATCCGCCAGCCTTGATTGTGAAATTTAGTAGAACGCAATCAAACACGATGTCTCGTTAAAACACGAAGACCTATGAAACTTAAACCAACATCTCAAAATTGGTCGCGGTTTGGAAATTTAATAGAAATATAATCTTTCGAAATGAATAATGTAATAAAATTTAGATATTGTTTGAGGTAGTGCGGATGTAAAAATATTTTAAGGTTAAGAAAAGGCGTGATGGTGAAATTTAGTAGAACGCAAGACATTGTTAAAACACGAAGACCTATTAAACTTAAACTAACGTCTCCAAACGAGTACTTCCATTTGAAGTTTGGAACTGAAGCGTGTTGAGCTTGTTCACTTTGCAGTTTCATTCATAGTTTAATTGACTAAGGGACATAAAATTTATGATTAAAATAGAATTATGGTTAACCACTTAGGAATTTCAATACAGTTTTTTTAAGTGAAAGCTTTAAAATGCTTTTAAGAATAGATTGGAGAGTTTATTGATTATTAAATTATTATAACGAAATACTACATTAATAAGTTCTTATTAACTTTTAACAATGAAACAATTAATTTATTAGTTTCACTTCTCTGAAACTTCTTAGAAATATAATTAGGAGATCTATTAACATACTATCAATGTATGATAAACAGACCCATGTATATACAAGTTGTTCCTGTTGATTACCCATAACTTTAAGGTTTTGTTCCTTACTAAAAAACAATACTTTTTGCCAAAGAATATGTGGTTCAAAAATGCATAATTTCCAAGATATCATCTGTCTCGATGAGTTCACAAATTATTACCCTTGTAAAATCTCTTTAACATTAATTCAATAGACGATTGTCACTGAATCCATAAAATAAACAACAAAAACATTTTAAACATTGAGGAACGTTGCATACAATGTACAACGCAAAGCGTTGGGAACTGTACCTGTTAAAAAATCAGACAGAAAATGCGACGTTGTCATACTTTGCTTTAAAGGTGTTTTACATAAGATGTTTTGACTGAATTGAATCATTTTGCATTAAAAATATAAACAAAAAAATATATATAAAAATTATTCATATGTTATCTGATTCTATTTCATGGTCCCATTAATACCCTAGAGTTATGGGAATTGAACAGGAACACCTTGTGTAATGCTTTAATTGCGGTTAGTAAAAAATCATCTTTGCATTTAATTATCTCGTAGTGAAACTAATGAATGTACGCGATAGCTCCTTTACGTAATTAAGACTTTTTTTTATGAACCCATGTAGCAAGCTAATGAGATTAATTTATTTCCTGAAGAAGCTTTGTTTATTAGTTTATTAGCATACATCTAAATATGTTATCAACGAACTATGTATACAAATAAAGGTATGTTAAAATTTACTAATTTTATTTCACTAATAATTATTAAAAATGTGAAAGTTTGAATTCACAGGTCATTCCTAAATTTGTTCTCTGTGGATTATCTGTATATTTAAAGTTGTACAATAAAGTGTTATTATTATTATTATTATTCCTCTTGCATAGAGGGTAATAGAACTCTTGGTTGCTGTTCTCACGTCATGAGTGTGGTGTGGTTCATGGCATGGGCTCGGCACCAAGAAACACCTCCACAGCCGCCAGCGGCGTTCCTGGATTACGTCATCGTGAGGCATAAGATTGAGAATGAGGCCACTGATGAGTTTTGATTGTTGCTTTTGTAGATTGTAATTGCCTTATTATTATGTTTTAATTAAATAATCCTGTTGAAAAGTATTTTATTTTTGTTTACTGAGAACTGTTACTTTTAATAGTCCGAAATACATATATTTTTTTAAAGCAAATGTGAAAACATATTTAATAGACGATTATTTTCTTAACGTCACTTGTTGAACAGGAGTAGGTAGTACGTGTTTTTCTTTTCTATTCCCGAGATTTATATTAATAAATAAGTGTTCATGGATAATTCTCAAATATAAATAATTTATTTTACTTCCGTTACCATGAAGTCATACTAACTTCTTAATATCACCAACTTAACGTGAACATACATGTCATTGTTACATCATTTATTATTTAACATCATATATCAAATAATACATGATAAATAACATAAGACATACGAGTAATATCATATATCATTATTCATTAAAATTTAATTTATTTAATAAATAAAATAAAAAAATTGTATTAAACGATCATAGAAAGTTAATTAAGTAAATCCAGAAAAAAAAAATATTCAGACTTAAATAACTCAAAAAGTATATCACTTACGACATTTTGTCTCTCTATAAATGTTATTTTTATTGATTTTCTCTGTCGATTGGCATATTTTTCATAGGTGTACACGAAATCACGACTTTAAATGTACAAGACTTGCAACTTTAGGTATGCCAAGGAGGTTAGGAGAACGCGAGAAACGAGAATGTGGAGCTGATTTTCGTATTCTTCTCAAGTTCTCGCGTGTTTCTCCACTTTTTGTCGGTTTTTTTGCGCGAGACAAAGGAGCGCGAGAACACGAGAACATGCGAGAACGTGTATTGACTTCAATATAACCGAATCACCTGAAAGAAGGCATGCGAATGGATTAGTTGAATGACTGAATGCATTAACAAACAGCTTTTGCCTGCGGTTTCTCACGCGTAACTCCCTTAAAGAGTGAGAGAGTTTTGAAATAACTCGTAATAGATTTTAAGAGTTTTTGTTTATATTTTTATATTGTTAGTATTGAAAATGGTCCAGGAGGATAAAAATTAATTTATTATATGTTTGACTTGTATATTTACAAACAAATAAAGATAAATTGTGATAAAAACATTTCGATCTCAAGGCTTTATATTCTATGTGTGCTTCTTTTTAATATACGCATGACAATAAACTTGCCGCAGCGGTCACTTCAGCGTCCATCGTCATCAAGCGGGAGAACTGTAGTGAGAACTTTGAGAGTGTCGACCCAACGAAGTTCTCGCTACAGTTCTCGCGAGAATCTCGCTAGAGTGAGGAACAGCTATATAGGGTTGCCATATAATAGTCAATAATATTTTAATAGCAGATTAAGACTAATGAGTGGGTCATAAATTAAAGTTTCAAAATTCTTCTAAGTGATCAAAATTTAAGTTTGATCTGTAGGTAGTTTATGACTTTAAAACAAGTAATAAAAACGTGTCCATCTAATTGTGTATAGTTATAAAATCTAAATTAATCTTGAATTTTACTCAAAGAGAACAATTTTGAAATTTTAATTTATGAATAATATTGAAAAAAAAAAAACTTTTTCGAAATTCAGACCCTCTCATCATACCTAATCTGCTATTAAAATATTATTGACTATAATATGCGGACCCTGTATATCATGGATAACAAAGCGAGGAGTGCACGGGTGTAAGACGAGTTAAATGCGGGTCCTGCGCGGGAGCAGCCCGTGTAGGGCTGGCTTAGAACAGCCCTACCACCCCTGGATAAGCATGTCGTAAAAAGCGACTAATCCGAGTGAGCCCCGCTTGGCTAATGACTACCTTTCATACAAAATCTGCCGCCAAATATTACCTACTACCAAATATTTCCAGCAATATTATATAAAGAGCCAGGTCCTTTTTAAGCCCTGTGTTGTCAACTTCGACCTCAGCTTCACTTATCATCAGATGAGATTGAGGTTTAGTAACCTTAAAAAAAATATGCGCGTTTCAGTTGAACACGATTGGCTGGTGTAGCGGTAACATACATAGCCTTCTATGCCAGAGGTCCTGGGTTCGAATCCCGGCGGCCGGCGGATATTTGTGTGATGAACACAGATATTAGTCGTCAAGTCAGGGATGGTTTTTATATGTTTATTTAAGTTAATTCTAATAAAAAATAGGTACTCATTAATATGTATGTTGATATATTTCTTAAGTATATCAGTTATCTAGTATCCATAACACAAGTTCTTTAAGAAACTTAATTTGGGCTAGATAATGTTGTGTGAGTGTCAGAAATATTTATTTATTTATTTACGCGCTTAGAAAGGTCATGCGCTATATTTTATAAAAAAGTCTTACGGGTTCAAACTTCACGGTGTGTGAAATCGCGTAAAGCTGATGTTTTAAAATATTTATAGCTTATAGCTATGTATGGGTAAAAATCATTCAATTAGGCTTATATTATTTTAAAAATCATAAAACATTCTGTATAATCATAAAAATTGAGTTTAAAATGCAAAATAAAGAATGCACAGATTTGTAAACTTGTTAACTTTGATTAAGTGCAATAAACTATCTACCAATTTGAAATTAAATAGATTTGAATATAATCGCTAAAATTTATAAAAAAATTATAACTAATACGATTCGGATTTGCGAGCGAACTTTCTCTTTACATCCGAATTCATAACTATAACTAAAACACACTTTATTAAAATACAATAACAACAACCAGTTAAATAACTTTAATGAAAATAATAATATTGTCTTAGTTGAGTTTTCACTTGCAGTCCTCAATTCTAATACTATATTTACCTGTCTTTAAGCACCCGAATTTTTAATTGTAGTGTCACCTCATATTAACCCACAACAGGACCTTAAAGCTCTCTTTCTAACTAGCGAAAAAGTTTAAAGATGGCGGAATTTTCAGTGTCTAAATATAGCCCATCTTTAAGGTTTATAGACCTGTCAAAGAAAATCTATATGATAAATTACTGCTGTCCGGATAACCCTAGTATCGAGCGAGCAGAGATATATCACACGATATTAACAGCGGCCATGACGGGCTGGTTTTAAATCAGTTGTTTACTCGACAAAATTTTAAATCTAATAGATACAGTCACGTCTTATATAGTGTACCTATACATTTTTATGAGTAGTATTTAATAGAGTTACTGTAAACTAAAATTTTAGGTGACAAAAATAATGAATTTGGTTTACTGTTTTAATTAAGTGAGTGCCGAGAAATAAATAAAACAGCCACTTAAAATCTAAGTTGCCTTCTAAATTACTATGTCAGCCACAATCCGTGCCACAAATTACGTCGGGGTTATTTAAAAAAGCTCTAGGGTTTATGGCGCTTCGCAGGCCGCTGCCGCGGCACCGCTCGCTCGGCTCAACGGATATGGATGAAATTTGGCATAGTAATAGAATACAACTTTTTATCCCATAATTCCAGCGGTATTCAAAATCGCACGGTAAAACTGCGCGCAACAGCTAGTAATTAATATATAGTTTTAATTGTATTTTTTCTCTTCACGTATATGTAACTATCACGTCCTTAAATTTTAAAAGTGACCAACCAGTCACCCTGTATATAATCCATAATGATGACTGTCATAAGAAATTCTGGTATTTGACCTTATGATTATGATATCTACCTACTTGAATTATCCATATTTCAACGCAAATTTTTAACGACGACGTAGCTAAATAATTTAATAAAATAAAAAGAAAATCATCATGCAGCTAAGTTTATTTATCAGTTAATTCAAATAAATTTAATTATGTTACTATATTATGAACTCACATTCCAAAAGCTTTTTAAAATATTTTACTTTCCGTTATCGTGCCACTCATCAAAAATGTCAACCTTCGCGGAAAGCTGAATGAAATAGCATGAAGTTTTTGCGGACTCTAGCGACCTTATAACCGAAAACCTCAATAAATTATTCACGAAAAGCTCAAGAATCACGCTGTCCATTATCGAAAATTGTATGAAAATCAAAAAGTTTCGAGTTACGGGTTCAGACTAAGGCTACTAATAACCAGTGTGAAACGTATGTTGTATATCAAAATTTTTGATGCTTTAGCAGTATTTTATAGATTGCCACCGTTTACTTATATCAATTATTTTAGAGTTGGATAATTAATCTTAGTAACATAGCACGCTAGGTCATGCTTTGACAGTTCAAAGTAGCAATAAGGCTGACCATGAAAAAAATTATTTTGTTTCTTAAATTAACCAACTATCAAACTTCGTTTGCGTATTTTTGTCTGTTGTCACGTAAATATTTTTAGGCTAAAGACTACTAACCTTTAGTATCATTTTGTTCACAGTTTATGTTCCACCCTGTATAGTGATAGAAAAAGAAACATTTCATATGTTTATTGATGCGGCTGTTAGATAAGGAAACTAAATTTGGATAGGTACATTTGATCGTATTACAGTTATAAATTTCAAGGATTGTTAAATATGACGCGTTAATGGATGTACATTAAATTTAACACGGATAATCAGTGTCGAAAGTCAGTGAATATTTAATATTAACATAAATATTAAATTCATGACCATGATATCTGAAAAGACACTGAAACGCGTTAAAATTTACATTGTAATTATACGTGATAAAACCTTGTTACATACATATGTTGCCTACTGTTAAAGGTAGGTGTGAACATAGACTTAAGATTAACCGGCTAAACCTAGGTTTATCTTATAGGAGGTGTTTAATGTTAGTTTCTTCTATCTTTAGCCGGCTAAACTTAAGTGTAGCTGCAGGCTCTTGGCTAAAAATTTAGAAGGAAATGAAAAAGGAAAAAAAATGCTTAGTATTTAGACATAAAAAAATAATCACTCTCATTACACACACATTCTTTAATGTACTTATTCATACATTTTTAATACTATCAACGAAGCTCCGAACAGTTTGTGATAATATTTTTTTTATTCATACTGTTACTGCAAAGAATCAGTTAAAATTCACAATTTTCTTTTTAAGATCATTGCTTTAATTAATATTAATAATTAATTGTTACTAAGAACATACGTCAACTCTTAGCGTAGCTTACTTAATAACAGACAATATTAACATTTTTTGCCGTTTTGTTTCGGTTAATGTGTAGATTAGCCGGCTAATCTTAAGTTTATGTTCACAACCACCTTCAGCCGTAACACATACTTTTTTTTTTTTTTTTTCCGCCAAGGAAAGTCGTTTGGCACCCACTAAAACCAGTAAAGCTAGCTTTAGCGGGAGGAGGATGAATCCTATTACGGACGAATGGGCATTCTATAAGCTGTTAACCATAAGTGGCTAATGGCAAATAGAATGCCCAGACAGTGTGGAGACTCTCTCAGATAGGCTGAGCATACCCACTAAACATCCCCCTTTTGACTCACCTTGATTAAGGTCCTTAGTCATCGTCGGAACGACAGCCAATTGGAGCGAGAGGCTGCGTAGTGAGTAACACATACATCATAACTTCACCCCTTATGGAAGGCAGAACACCAGAGATTATAAATCTGATGTCACGTTTGACAAATTTGGAGGTAATGATGGAGAGGGACGATTGCAGTGACACGTGGTCAGCCTATCGCCCACAAAAACGCCAATTAAACCTCTGTCCCTTAACTGACTTTTACAGTGTGCCCGGGAAGAGAAGCACCTGGCACATTCTATGTTTTTCTTTCGCTGGACTGGAACAGCATGGAAGAGACCTTGTATGTTATGAATCTTACCTTAAGTTTTCGAGTTTAAATTATATTCATGACACGTTTGCTTATGTTATTATTTTAATATTAAAATCTATTTTGTTTGTTTCATAAGGAAATCTGTTGAAACTGGTTTTTGTTTACGATGTTAGGATTATTATATGTTTAAAGTATTTTATGTAAAATGAGGTGAGTTCCTTTTGGATTTTATTTTAGTGAACATATTAAAAAACATCTATTTGACAGCTTTAGCAAATCTTGAGTAGAAAATATCATAAATTTATAAAAAATACATTTTGGACATACAACACAGCGCCATCTAGCCCTAAACTATTAAACTAAGCATATAAGTTATGTTACAGGTACAAGACAATTTGATTTCAGGCTTTGCTACTGTTACACGTGCTCATTTCAAGCACGAAATCATGCTTGAATTGAGCATGTGTGTCGGAATTTGAAAGAAAATTTGCATTCTCACTTCGAGCATGCTCGTGAATCGACAGGCTTGCGATTTTCGAGCATGCTACCGGCACAGCGGGTGGAGGGGGGTGTGCTTTAAGCGCGTCTAAACAGGTTTGCTTATTGAACATGCTAGTATCAATCACTTGCTCATATTTAAATAGTATATAAGCATACTTAAAACTAGCATGCTTATTGCAAGCAAATGTAAACTGCTCCTAAGCATGCTTGTATTGAGCATTCTAAATAGCAAACTTTTAAGCATGCTTTTTTCGAGCATGTGTAACAGTAGCTTAAAACACCTTCGTTGCCAAAAAGCCTTGTGAATTTTAAAAGACATCAAAGCCATAAATAAATGAAAGGTTTGAAAAAAACCTGCACATTTGTTAGTACTGATTTCTGATAACTGTACTGTTCATAACGTATGAACTGAAATAGTGAGGAGTATGTTTTTGTGAATTGGCTGACCACAAATGTTTTATTCAGTGTACATTATTGATAGTACTCTAAGCTTGCCAAGTGCAGTTTGGCAGTCTGTACACACATATCTATCTGAAAAACAAAATTCTGTGACACGATGCTCGTTTTATTGACTGTTTCTGACCCAAATCTTGGATGAATAAATAAACAAATTGCGTAGCACATTGATTCTACACAGAGATTTTAATATTAGAACCAGAAACTTAATGAAATATTCAATTCATAGTATGTTGAATTCGCAACATCTCAGGTATACGGCCTACACAAAGTACTATAGCGGCATTCGATAAGGTTAAAATCGGGTATAAATCTAAGTTTTCAAACAAAATAAAAACCTGTATTTTGATCTTTAAAGCAACGCTGTTAAGTACATTTAAATGTTTTGAATCTGATAAGTATTGAGTATTAAGATCTTATATTTAAATCAACTGTTATAGTGCGACCGGTGGGAGTTTGCGTTCCTGACAGCTGTCAAAATCATAGCTTTTTTAACTTTCGAATCGGAAATAAACTTTATTCAGTGGACATAAGGAGCTGTCAGGAACGCATTCTCGCAACGGCCGCACTTTAGTTAACTCGTAGATCGTAAAATCTTACGTCACCATGATCTTACGCGCAGTTGCACTAATTTTGGCTGCCTTGACACGCTCAATGGTTTCTCTTACATTTTAGCTTCATGCGATTTTTTCAATACTTACAGAACAATACATGCTTCTTTGCCGAAATATTAGGACCACATAAGAAATCGTCAGAAAACCTTATCAGAAATTTTACCTATAGGTAGGTACCACAAGCGTTTTTTAAATGTTTTGAAAGCTGGTTTAGACACAATGGGGGAAATCAATAAGAAAACTGTAAATAACTTTTCAACATATTATTGTAGGTATTTTTAATTTCTCTCACTTTATTTAAAGGTTAGGTATTTAATGTCTAAACTAATCTTGAACCATTTCTTCATCGGATATTAAGTAACGCAAATTCTTAATAATCAACGAATGCAGAGCATTAAAATACCAACTACACGTCAAAACTTTGACTGAGTTGAGAATGTCATCAACGTAAACATACTCCGAAAAAAAAAAAATTCATACATATTTTTTCAAAAGATTGAAATTATCAATGAAGTACCTAACCGATTTCGATGAAATTTATACCGGATCAACTTTGAAGTATCCTTTATCATATGAAACAATGATTTTTAAAATCAATTATCAATATAATTATCTGAAATATCGTGTAACAAAGACACACAAAAAAAAAACATAGACGAATTGAGAACCTCCTCCTTTTTTGGAAGTTAGTTGAAAAATACGAATCTTCATCAAACTCTGCTGGAACTAACAACCAAAAATCTGATCTAATAATACTTGCGGCAAATTCGGTTTTTGACCGATCAAGACTTGCATCAGTAGATATAAGATAAACAAAGCAATATACCATCGTGATCTTATTTTAGATACACGTGTCTTCATTTCGTGGCATTTAGATGATGTAGTACATTTTGGTGACCTAATTTTGATACAAAATCTCGGGCATACTAGAGGTTAACTAATAATTTTGTTTTGGCATAGCCTTAAGTTTGCACGGTGCATTGTTTTACAAAATACTTCTTCTAATTCTATTAAGCGTGTGTGTCGGAATATTGCTCAAAATAAGCATGCTCATTTTGAACACGCTCGTGAATCGACAGGGGGTTTCCGAGCATGCTACCAGCGGCGCAGGTGCAAGGGGGTGTGCTTTAAGCGCGTCTTAACAGGGTTTCTTATTGAGCATGCTAGTATCGATCAGTTATTCATACTTAAATATAATATAAGCAAACTTAAAACTAGCATGCTTATTGCTAGCAAATGTTAACTGCTCCTAAGCATGCTTGTATTGAGCATATTAAAGAGTAAGCTTTTAAGCATGCTTTTTTAGGGCATGTGTAACAGTAATAATAGGGACAATGCACTTGGGACCATGTTGATGTAAATAGCACTGAGCATTTAAAGTTTTCGTAAGTATCGACCATGATAATATTAAAGGTAGGCACAAAGTTAACAAAAACTGAATTGACCATTAAAAACTTATAAGCTTGTTTTGGGTTAAAGTCCTTTTAACCTATAATCAAAGGATTAAATTTTATATTGATAACTCGAGATTAAAGTTCCTATTTATTAGTGTAGGTAGTACTTCAGTAATAAACATTGTTTAACGTACGAAAATAATCTTTTAAATCAAAATAAGCAAAGGTCATCGTCGGGTTTTAATTGTAAAGATAAAATGAACTTGAATACAATCTTCGAATTTCAAACCCACTTCAAACTTAAGAAATCAGAAATTGTTTTTACTCTTATTCACTTAAAAGTTTCCTTGAATTTGTTGAAGTTATACTTGAACTTCATTTAAAAGAAGAGAGAGACCATTAAACTGAGCTCGATTTATCGGGAATGTTTTCAGGAAATAAAATAATTGTTAAAATAACTTATGCACTAAAAAGTCACCTATACTTTATATTAATTCTTAATAAGCAAAGGTATTGACAAAAAACCAAATAACTGATTTGTGGTTAGTAAAGTATGCTTTTGTAGTAATACAAGCAGCTTCGATCAGTTTGAACATTTTAGAATTATCAAGTCCTATATAAACTTTCTTAAAAAGTGAGCTTCCAAATGCAAAATCAAAAACTTTACTTACTTACACCGAATGCCTGTCAATCGGCTTTTAATAAACGAATTAAAAGCAGACCGAGAGGCAAAAAAGTTTGGCATAAAAATATCGCAGTCTCTTTTGACAAAAATGCTTATACAACTGCAGAAATACAACTCAGGCTACGACATGAAAAAACAAACAAAAGTCATTCGTACGTGATACTGTCATGTCACAACTAACAGCCCGTTCACACATGGTCCGTTTTACTGGGTACGTTTTACCGAATACGTTTTTTTTTTCATCGATGGCGCATCGAGTTGTATGAGCGACTTCACATATGGCACAGTATTCCGTATACGTTTTTTTTTTTTTTTTATAAAATATGGATGGGACGTTTGTCTTCCATGACAAACGATATGTATTTACGATACAAAAAAGGTATACAGTAAAACGGATCATGTGTGAACGGGCTGTAAGCTGCTTAAACTGTCATTTACATTCGCTCTTAAGAAATAACGAATAATATTGTATCGAATCCCACTGGCACTTACAGGGATTAGTGATTTCAGTCTTATAATATTTGCATTCACGAGGGCATATGCATATTATTATCAATAATAATGAGTCAATATACCGAAAACCACCTGATTCACTAATAACGACTAATTTGACGACCGGCTGGTGTAGCGGTAACATAAATTGCCTTCTATGCCAGAGGTCCTGGGTTCGAATCCCGGCGGCGACGGATATTTGTGTGATGAACACAGATATTAGTCGTCAAGTCATGGATGTTTATATATTTATTTAAGTTTATTCTAATAAAAAATATGTATTTATTCAATATGTATGTTTATATATTTCTTAAGTATATCAGTTATCTAGTATCCATAACACAAGTTCTTTAAGAAACTTAATTTGGGCTAGATAATGTCGTGTGAGTGTCAGAAATATTTATTTATTTATTTATTATTTAATACTTAAACATTATACAAGCCCTATCATTACCAACATGAATTTAAGGAATAATGATACATTTTTTTTTTCTTTCAATCACAGACTTTCATTCTATCATTGCCTTAATCAAAATATGAAAAAGAACTCGTTTATAACACAAATATATCTGCGTATAAATATAAATGAAGCTGGCTAAAGCTTTTTGTAGGTATACTTTAAACAAATTCACAATACACGTCTTGAGAAAAACATAAAATCTTCCCTCTCTGTTTTATCACCGTTCACGACAGTTAAACTGTAGATATTGGCTGCTTTAAAATTCCACCTTCGTAACAAGATCTGTGACAATAAGAATATTAATTACTTTTATATGTAATTTAATTTACATGTAAATATTTAATTAAATATTGTTGATCTCTAAAGATGATAAGTATTCAACTAAAGTTATGAAGAGGCTCTCATAAAATATCTGAATATAAGTCACGTAACTCAAACTCAAATATTCTTTATTTCGTAAGTATTTAAATACATTTGAAATAAGTCAAACAATTTACAAATTGACCTGAATCTACCACTACTTCGGAAAGTCGATCTGTTGAGAAGAAGTGGCAGGAAACTCAACAGCAATCATGTTTTAAAAATAAGAGAAAAAAAAATACACAATAACAACTTACGGCCAGGGAATCCCATCTTCAATATCTTATAGTAAACCTTTTCAAATAAGACTGAGGAATGTCAGAAAATCCCTCATTACAAAACCTATTAAGTTGGGCGTATTTACGTGTATGTGCGCGTATGTTTATTTATAAGACCGCACGCGCATCAGAAACGAATCATCACGCATACCGACGCTTATACTCTGGCAAATAATGCAATGCAGTAAACTGACAGATCTAAATGTCAAATATAAAAATAATAATACCATGTTTTTAAGTTTTTGCATTTAAAATGCTCAATAATTGAGTAATTATTATTCTAAATTAATTTTTATTTATCACATTTTACCAGTTAAAACATACATGCCTGGTGCTTTAAAACCGTTACAGTACTAATACCGTATAACTTGTTGCTTTTTAAATTCTTTTTGTCGTTTAAAATGAAATTTCAAGGATAGTTGACTTTCGCTAACAGCAACATAAGAAAAGAAATATTGTGAGCAATTTTTTTTTCCATACTACAATATTATTTAAAAAATATATATATTAATTCACATAAACCACATTCCTTCGAGATAATCGAGATATTGGACTGGGAGCGAAAGAAAAACATAGAATGTGCCATCTGCTTCTCTTCCCGGGCATACTGTAAAAGTCAGTTAAGGGACCGAGGTGTTATGGGAGGCTTTTTTGTGGGCGATAGGCTGACCCTCTGTCACTGCAATAGTCTCTCTCCACTATTATAATGCCTCCAAATTTGTCAAACGTGATATCATATGGTTTTATTACCTCTGGTGTTCTATCTACCCCATACGGGATACAGGCGTGAAGTTATGTATGTATGTATAAACCACATTACTATTTTTTTCTTCCCCAAAGTGAGCACACTGGAACTGTAATTTTACTGCATTGAATTATTTGCATTGAGTATAGGCATTATCGGTATGTGAAATGGTTCCTCAATCATTTTAGTTCCGTTGTAAAAGCTATACAAGTACCTAGTTACAGTCATGAAGCACGATATCATCAGTGATTTTAATGTCTTAAAAAACAGTATTTTATGTCTCATAACAAGCACTTTTCGAACTTGTAATAAAATTTTACAATATCAGATTTTTTTTTGTTAAATCTGTATAAGGAAATAGTCATTACAGTCATGTGTTCTGAGAACTGCAATGGCACAAAAAAAAACTCATTCAAAATTAGTAAAACCTTCTTGGTTTAAACATGGAACCTACTTGGAAAATACTTTTTAGTGTTATTAAAATTTGCTGATGGAACCGTTAATTCAAATATCGAATCATTTTTATTTTAACACCCGTCAAATACCAACGCACTATATCGAATAAAGGTGGTCTTATTATATACCATATTCTTGGTGATCAAGGCTCGACAGGATTCCTTAGATTCCTTTTTTTCTGTTTTGCATCAAACCGGTTTTCTGCATCTTTATGCGTACCCACAAATGTTCGCAACCTGTGCTTTACTACCTTATTTATCAAATTTTATGCATTATTTTTTATCTCTTTTCCTAAATGTTTAGAAGGCGTAGAGTTTTTAACGTAACGTGTAGTTATCGCTTAAATGCAGTTAACTTAAAATTGTTGTTGGCTTAGCAGATTAAATCACAAACCTTTTTTGACAAAACAAAAACCGGGATAGTTCTTTTTTCCGATACGATACTTTAAAATTACTACCATGATTGGTTTCGTAGGTACAAATCTGTTCGTAGGATAACGTACACAAGATAACCACAAACATAGTGGAATAAAAGAGAAACATAGATACGTCAGTCAGATGTTCCTTTTTATAAGTTGTAGAAACACAAAACACGGAAAAAACAATTACAAAGCAAGGTACTTAAAAACGCGTTTAGAGCCAGATAGACTTTAACAAAGCGAAAAGTCAAAAAACTATTTATTGCATAGGTACTTGAAATTTATTGAATCTGCCATCTTGAAATTTTGCAATCAATTTAAGCCAATCTGTTAAGAAGAAGTGGCAAGAAATTCAAAAGCAATCATCTTTTAAAAATATACAACACAAGTTTACAGCTTTACAGTTCCAATCTTCTAGCATCTGGATATCTTATAACATTTTTGGAATACAAGTTTTGAAAATATTTTATTGTATGCCGAAAGTTAAAACATTATCAAAAAATGTAAAACAAATATTTCTACCATTTTAACAGCAATATGAATATCTCAGTAATATCAGTTTTTAAAAGCAAAACAATATAAAAGTGTTAAAAGAAGGGCATTATTACAAGTTCTGTTATAAATGGTGTTGGGATCATAACAAGTACTTATTAGTCGCCATTAAGGCTAAGTGGTTGCATTTTAGTATAATATAGACATAAAAAGAACTCGAAATCATAAATAAATGAATAACATACCAAGGCTTGCACAGCTAGTGCGCCTCTTAATTAAGCTTATCTATAAATCGTATCGTGTACAAAAATCTGATCTATCGAGTACTCTATTTGTGAACTGAGATAATGAAATTGAACTTAGGATTTTTGTCAACATGTGAACACTTAAAGCATTCCTGTACGATTTAAGAAGTTAGCAACCGCCTATATTTCAAAAACAATTAAACAAACGACAGATATTAAACTGAGAATGTTACATAGTGCTAACAGAATTTCTTTTTAATTACAGTGGTACCAGGTAATTAAAGCTTCTCATACCAGTCTTGAAATGTAAGGCTGCACTTACATATTATGGAATTGCCGTTTTGTTTAACTGGCCACTTATACTAGCAGCTACGGTGTGAGATGGAATTCCAGTTTCAAATTTTTTTTTTATTTCAGACATGTTGTTCACCTTTCTTAACTGCCTGTATGTTTTTTTTTTTCTTAGTCCATATGCCAATTTTAGACTATTACATCTTTTTGCTACCATTTTTGATAACTATCATAATCATTACAAAATAATTTTTCTTCCTTAAAGTTTTGTACTCTTTAACAACATAGCATACGTACACTTGTATTAATATAAATATGTATTTTTAAGATAAAGCCTGATAATGCAACGTATGCATTTAAGGGTTCTTTGACATAAGAATTGCTTAATCATTGAAAAAAATGTTTGAGTATCTTCTTAGTTTGTGTACCTTCGTAATACAGTTATGTGACATTAAACTAGCACATTCAACAGTGGCATCCTGTAAACTGTTTATCACCATTATCATGACAGATTAAAACTATCCAAATAAAACAAAGCTATTTAGGCTTATTTCCTAACCGAAACAAACATAAGCGGAATACACTGAATTCAACAGTTGATATAAGCTAACAATATTTAAAATATTTTACATCCTAGAAAAATGACCTGATGATAAAGACAGACTTATATCTAGATGAATGGTAAAGTTCAGAAGCATGAGTCGTTAATAGTGACTCTTGCTTTGTCGAGTACCTCATCAGTTTTTTTTTTTTAATTAATTAATTTAGTTGAGCCGTTCTGATTGAAGCCACTAGGGTTAAGATTGACTAAGGGTAGGTAATATGTTCCAGAAAGTTTCATGAACCCCGTATGCTACATGAACATCATCGACTTCATATCAACTTACCATCACGTGAGATTGAGGTCAAACTCGGATAAAAATGGGGGATTAAACTCCTTTTTAACCGGATACGGGTCGCTCGTGACCACGCGGTCTGCAAAGACACCGAAACATCGAGTTAAATGTAAAATATAAACTATACGCGATTTATCCGGTTAAAAACTCGTCATCGTCATCACAACTCTTTTTAATGAGCCCACTGCAGAGCATGAGTCTCTCCGCTGGATGACGAGGAGGTATAGGCCATATTCCACCAAGCTGGCCCAGTGCTGGGTGGTGGATGCCAGAATTTTCAGGGCGCCGAAATGGCTTCGGACAAACCCTAACGACTACTGTATACAAGTATACAGCACCCGGGACTGACTTCTTAACGTGCCCTCCGAAGCACGGACGTCATCGTGAGAAACAAATGGTCGACGGTCACCCATCCAAGTACTGACCGCGCCGAACGTTGCTTAAAATGTTATGTCGTATGATACACACATTAACCATGGCGCCACGAAGACGGTTAAAAACTAGTTTCCTTTGAATTATGAATCGTGGAAACTTAAGACAATAATAAAAAAGGGAGACTTAGAATGAAGACATACTTTTGATTAAGTCATTGCATAGAACATGTCAAATATTATAAGATTATAGATGCATTAATATCAAACATTTTGTCACGTTTTATAATTACTGCTATTCGAATGAAAACATTTTCTTAGGGTTAATACTTGAAATAATTTTTACCAAAAACGACATCAATTTTTTCTTTGATACGACTCAAAGCCATACCCTTACAAAGCATTGCGATAAAAAGTAAACAAAATTTACATTTAATAATGTAACGGCATATTCATGACATTCTCAAACTTGTTTAAGTCATAAATTGCCTTGATGATTGATTTATGACGTGTTAAGGTGTAAAGATAATCGTGTTATGCCTTATTCAACACCTCTTAACCGTTGTTTCCTTAATTTTGTCCTAACTTTTAGGATTGCTGATATTAATAGGAAACAGTTTACTAAACAGATTTTAACGCATTTAATTATACTAACTTTAAAGTGCATATCAAACGATATCGTAGGTTAAAAGCAACGTTGGGCGCGATCGATGTTAGAATGAGTGACTGCCGATCATTAATTTCTCACGACGACGTCTGCTTCGGAGGGCACGTTAAGCAGTAGTTGTTGAGGTTTTTCGGAAGCCATTTGGGTGCCCCAATATATCAACCACACATTAATTAACGCGACATCACATGGTTTTATAACCTTAGGTGTTCTGATAACTCTATAATAGATACAGGCGTGAAGTTATGTATGTATGGGTGTATGTGTGTAAACGCGATTGAATCTTTTTTATCTTACTGCTAAACGAAGCTGTGGTCAACATGACACGGATCGAAACCGTATTATACTTCAATGTTGTAGTGTCCATCTGGATAGTTATCATACTTTTGAAATCTGCCGAAAAATGTTACCGCTCCGTCGATGTGTTCAGGCAATGTTCCAGAAGAGGCAGTTCCTTCCCAAGCCCGTGTTTGTCCTCTTCTACCTCGTCTTCGTTTACCATCAGATAAGATTGCGATCGAAGGTAGATTAACCGATGAAAATAATAATCAATAAATGCAGAGCATTAAAAAAACCGACTTCAATAAACCTTTTTAAATCCCTGTAAAAACTTTGGCTGAATAAGGTCATCAACGTAAAATATTCTCCGTTTTCAAACACATTTATTAGTTTTTATTTTTCAAAAAGTACTTATCCCATTTCGATTAAATTTATATTTGACCATCTCTTTAGTAACCTTTTTCATATGAATCTGAACAATATGCAAAATCGATTGATAACTGCCCAAAAAAACTTGCGTAACAAAGAGACAAAAAAAATACACGTTCTCCTTTTGGACGTCATTTGAAAAAAGAGCTGCGATTAATGTTAAAATATAGAGATGACGCCGACCCACAACGCCGATTTGGAGCGGTGTTCTTGTAGAGATTAAAGATTTATTATTAAAGAAATCCCGTGTACGTTGAACTCGATTATTTTGGGAATAAAACTCGTAAGCGCATACACCATTGATCTAAAAAAACGAATTAAGAAATGACTACGGTAAAATGATCATTGGTACTTACATATTTATTTGAAATTATTATTTCGTTGGTGCGTTCTTTAGTATGAGTTACGACAGGAATGAGTATAGGTATTTATTAGATTAATATAATTTTCATTCCTATAAGATATTAAATTGAATGATTTTTTACATGTCGTACTCTACATGACAAGTACAGTACCGTAAGATTGAGCGTTTTTCTTCATAATAATTAGATTCTTTGTATAAAAGGAGTGGCTACACGCTCATCCTTGGTTTAATGGCAAATTAAAAAAAAAAGAAAGCGCAAATACTCCCAAGGCAGGGTAAAGACACATTAAAAAAGACGTGTTAAATACTTAACTCATATTTCAGAGCTTTATGTGTCCCGGCCACAAACAAAAAATTCAAGATACGGGAATGTGCCTCGTTTAAAGTAATAGCAAATAATTACTCAATTATTTACACAAATATATTAGATGATTAAACGAACTTCTAAGTGAAGTTCTATCGCTATTATATGAGTCGCTTCATTCGAAGATATTATATAACAGGTAGTCCTTTTTAGGTACTAGGTAACTTCGCATAATTTAAAGTATCATAAAAAAAACACTGTGGTGGGGCGCCGCGTGCTGGCATGATCCACCCGGTTCGCGCCAAGCCCTCATTCTTTAGAGACCCTAAACGAAACTTTTAAATGGGTTCTGGGGTGGGTGGGTACGTCATATCTTCGAATGAAGCGACTCATATAATAGCGATAGAACTTCACTTAGAAGTTCGTTTAATCATCTATTATATTTCGTCGCTTCATTCTTCAGATATTATATAACAGGTAGATTTTCAGAGATAGAAAGTTTTGTTTAGGTATATACTTGGAATTGAAATAAGTAAAGATATAAATATGTAATTACATATTTTATTATTATAGTACTTAATAATTAGTATTATTACATAATGAGCTTCAAATAATCTTACTTTATTTGAGTCGCTAGAAATTATAATCAGCTTAAATTAATGAAACTTAGTGATAGTCTATTTATAGACACATAATTTTTAATGTAGTAATTTACTTAATATCAAAATACGTAATATTCAGTAACTATTTTTAATATTAGGTTAAGTATTGTTCATGTCTCGATTAAGTATCGACAAAGCAAAGTTATTTTGTTGATCATCTAAAGGCCGATGGTAAAACTTTGCGAACACCTGTGAGTTTTGTGTCCACCCGGCCGTTTTTCGAATGACATCGACACTGATACCGGCCGCGCGCGCGGCTGAGGTCGACGCGTGTCGTGTGCTGTGCGCACTAAAACGCTCATGTCAATGCCGCTCGTGGCGAGCGTTTGCTTAATCCATCGACTTAGCGTCTGACTTGATGCAGTTCTGTGGGGAGCTTTGAATGTTACGAAGAGATTCCCGGAGTTTGAACCTCAGATATTTTTTGTAATAAAAATATATTCTTTTAAAGTTGATACTGGGCATATGTTGATATTGCTTTGAAAGTTTGGGAGAGATAATAAGGGCTGTTCACGATTTGGAGCGGAAGTCTTGATTATATCTGTTATAATAATATTTACTTAATCAGATTGAAAAACAATATTTTCTAATTTAATTAAAGACAATGTCTGTACTCTTTGACCGGTACATAAAGCTAATAATGTAACGAGTTTTTTTTTTGTAATATTTTCTAATGTAAAATTAATATTTGGATACCAAGAAGACAGTTGATTTAATACTAAATTTGGATCCCAAGTAAATGAATATTTAGGCTTAATATGTTAAGTTTTATAGGCTCCTATTAAGAGGCGTTTAACACAACTATTATCACTTATCTCTTCTCCTAATAAAAGAGATAATGCAGATCGATGTGTATTTAATGAACCGTAAGAACATCCCTTATTAAATTGCTCGTTTAAGAATCAAAGAAATAATGGAATGGATTTTTCGAAACTATTAATTCATAACCACACTTCTTGAAACCATAACTTCAATGAGACGTTGTACTGGCGAACAGTAGTGTCTGCGAGCGAGGCGAGCATCAACGTGAGAGCCTCTGGTGGGCAGCTGCGCCGGCTGAACGACGCCCGGAGAGCCTCGCGGCACCCAGGGTAAGGCTGGAGTGCAGTGGGTGCTGACTCCATGGCTGGGAAGGCCAGAAGGGGAATACAAGTACCCCTTCGGCTTTATCATCAATGATTTTTCGTATACATTTTAATACAAGAGAAAAGGGAGGAAATGCATAAAAATCCAAGTCAGCCCAGCTTATTGTAAATGCATCAACTGCGACTGCATCAGGTTCAGGCTTCCAGGTGACAAATAATTAACATTTGGCATTGGCTCGACTTGAGAACAAGTCGATCTTAATGGGCCCAAAACTATTTACAATAAGTTGGAAAGCGCTATCCGAGAGGGCCCATTTCTGGACTCGAAATCTGCTCGATTTTCTTTGGTGTTAACATAAGAAGCAAATATCCATAAATTGCGTTTTTCACACCATTGCCAAATTTCTCTACTTAAAATATTCAAATGTGGGAACTGAATACCTCCCATCCTATAAATGTAGCTAATGGCGGTAGTATTGTCAATACGTAATAATATTGCACAATCTTTTCCTTCACTAGCTATACTTTTGAGAGCTAACAAAACCGCGAGTAATTCTAAAAAGTTCATGTGATTTTCTTTTTCACTGTTCGTCCATGAACCACTATATTTATTATTTTTGCATACTGCTCCCCAGCCTGTCCTAGATGCGTCGGTGTAAATTTCTGACTTATAATTTTGAGTAATGATTGGACAAGAAATAATATTAATATTATTTTTCCACTACCATAAATCTTTTAGTAATATCTTATTAAGATTCATTTTCACCTCATAGTTTCCTCCGAACTTATTTAAGGCTAAAAACTTTTGTCTCTCTAATATTTTTGTATATAAGAATCTATATTTTGTGGCTGGACAGGCTGCGATCAATACACCTATAAGTTTTGCGAAATTTCGTAATGAACAAGTTTTAAGATTAATGTACCTATTTATTAACTGTGCAATGTTATGCCGCTTATCGCCAGGTAACGTAATAGACATCTGTTCTGTGTTGAACATAAAACCTAAGAATTTGATTGACTTTTTTGGTACAATGTGACTTTTATCGAAATTTACAATAAAACCTAGACAATGTAATAACTTCAAAGTTTCTCGTACATTAATCATGCATTCTTCATATGTATCTCCAATAAGAAGATCGTCTTAATAGGTAGTAGACTTAAAACCTTGTTTTCTCAAATGACTCATTACTTCACGCATAATTTTTGTAAATACCCACGGAGCTACCGATAATCCATACGGCATTGCTGTGAACTCGTAAGTGATCGGCTCAGTAGAATCATTTTCTTGGAATTCGAATCGTAGGTACTTTCTGTCACTAACAAAAAACGGCATAAGTAGATATGATTCTTTCATATCTATGTTGGCTAAGTATCCATTACGAGGAATTAATTTCGAGGCTGTTTTATAAGATTCCATTTTAAAATGTACTATTGTTACGAACTTGTTTAAAGATTTTAAATTTAGTATAAACCATTTTTCTCCGTTAGGTTTCGGAGCTAAAAATATATTTGAAATAAATTGATCATTTGAAGGAGAACAAGGTTTTATAGCCCCTAAGTCTAATAATTTATTTATAGCTATTTTCATGTCTCTTTTTTCACATGATGACAAATTATTTTTAGGAATAGAATACTGACAAATTTGAGTATCAAATGGTAATCTAAATCCATAATTTATCCACTTCAATATAACTTCGTTTTTAGTTACTTTGGTCCAACAATCATAAAATAAATCACTTCGACCTGCATGTACCTTGATTAATGTTGGGTCGGAGCACGCGTCCTGGACTAAGTCTGCGGCTGGAACTTGGCGTTGAACGCAGAGTTCGATTGAGGGCGCCGCTGTGTTTGAGCTGCTATCGGTTTCCTCTGACCTCCCCGCCCCCCCCTGAACGACGGGTAACGAGGAGGTCCTGTCCAGTTTCCCTGCTGAGACGACCGGTTGACCGTTGATATTTGAGAGGAGACTGTTTTGGCTGGGCCTTTTTTAATTAGGGCTCCCTACTTTTCAATGGCTTTACTTGCCTTTATTTTTTCCGGCAACGAACTTCCGAATAAAGTTTCGTCTCTTTCGGAGTCTTGTATAACATGTTTAAAGTTTGTATCCAAATTAGGTAAAATCAGTTTTACCCTATCTTTGGTGAACATAAAATGGAGGTCTGATAATAGGCAGCATCCATCACTTACGTGACGGAAGGCCTTCATTTTGTTTTCTTCCTTCTCCGGGAGGACGTCCATCTCTCGATTTATGGTGGTAATACCGTACCCCAGCTGTTGCTGAAAGTTTTGGTTTTTTTTTTTTTTTGTCACGTGCTCGTGCTATGTCAGTTATGGCTGCTGAGATTTCACCATTTATTTCAGCTGTAATCGTATTGAAAACAAAAGGTGATCGATAAGATCAAATAAAATTTATTAAATTTTACATCATTACGATATTGAGCGGATAACGTGATATATCTATTATAGATTACACGCATTTTCTGCTCTGATTTTTTAAATAACCTTGGAGGCGACATGTTTATGTCTAATTCATATTAATATAACGCCCATAACGTATTACAGACAACGAGATAAATCTCCTTGAGATTACCCGCATTTCCTGTAATCGTATTGAAAACAAAAGGTGATCGATAAGATCAAATAAAATTTATTAAATTTTACATCATTACGATATTGAGCGGATAACGTGATATATCTATTATAGATTACACGCATTTTCTGCTCTGATTTTTTCAATAACCTTGGAGGCGACATGTTTATGTCTAATTCATATTAATATAACGCCCATAACGTATTACAGACAACGAGATAAATCTCCTTGAGATTACCCGCATTTTCTGTAATCGTATTGAAAACAAAAGGTGATCGATAAGATCAGATAAAATTTATTAAAGTTTACATCATTACGATATTGAGCGGATAACGTGATATATCTATTATAGATTACACGCATTTTCTGCTCTGATGTTTTAAATAACATTTTTAAACCGAATAAGTAGGTCTTACCTTGTAAGATTTCTTCTTCATCGGAAGAAATAATTCGCTGTTTCCGTTTTTTATTTATTTTTTGTTCCAACTTTTTTATCTTTATATTATAATGTTGAAGCTGTTCTTCTGCTGTACGTTTAGGCATTTTGTAAAAACTTAAGTAAATGATTAAAGTAAATGACGTATGCTTGTTACCACGCACGAAAAAAGAATGAGGGCTTGGCGCGAACCGGGTGGATCATGCCAGCACGCGGCGCCCCACCACAGTGTTTTTTTTATGATACTTTAAATTATGCGAAGTTACCTAGTACCTAAAAAGGACTACCTGTTATATAATATCTGAAGAATGAAGCGACGAAATATAATTATTTGTAATGTTAAGAGTCCATAAATACCTACTAGTAGCTTTTTTTAATAAATATAATCGTATATAATTAATATCATAAAATTTTAGAGGCTAACAGCATATTAATTTGTGAGATATATCTTAAGTGATCCGACGACTTCTTTACACTAAAAAACAAAGACTATAAAATTTCCGGGTGTTAAAAAACTTTAATTATTCGTATAAAGTAAAGTCCTACAAAGTAACAGAAATACAAATTCAAGGAATTCAGTTAAGTATATCAAAACTCCATTAAATAATTCAGTCAATATAGCACAACAAGTTGCTAAATTAAAAAAAATGGTAGACTGTCTTTATATGAGAGATCTTAAGTGTTAATACATTATGTTAGATAAAACTTTACTACATCAATAAAAACATATCAAAACTCCTTTCGCTTGAGCGTATTAGTGGTAGCAGGATTGTGCAACTGGTACATTTTTTGGGGTTCCATGCCCAAAGGGTAAAACGGACCATATTGATAAGAATCCGCTGTCTGTCCGCCCGTGTGTTCTGTAACCAGGTTGTATTTCACGAATCGTGATGGAAAGAAAGTTAAAATTTTCACAGATGATCTGTTTTTATTACCGTTTCAGTAGCAAATACTAAGAAATGATAAATGTTTAAGGGGCTCCCATACAACAGACACACAGTACGTGTTGGGATAGTTTCCTATCCCAGTAACTAGATGGCGCAAGTGTTTATTTGATCACTGATCATATTATTATGTAAATTGTTTTTCCAAATGAAATACGTGCTATAATCTAATCTTAGTGGACGTGCAGAACGAACCACGGATTAGAAAGTATTATGTACAAGTACAGATAGGACACATCAATATTATAGGGAGTTTGGAATGCAAGCTTTTTGCGGCGCTTGTTAGTTTAGCTATTTTAGTTAGTGGTTCATTAGTAACCAACTAATGAACCACTAACTAAAATAATCAAAAACCAAAACTTGCTAGCATGTTCGATAATTATAAAGTTATTCGTCAAAATATGTGAATCATGAAGTCTATCAAGCATTACAATAATTTAGTTAGGTACATATAATTAATGATAAATTAAAGTTCCATTGACGCTACATTTGAGTTTGCAGGAAATTATATAAACACAGTAGATATGTGCAGTTTACAACAGATATGCGAAGTACTTTCACAAGCCGGCAGCGTTTTGTGATCAAATGGCGAATGATTGTCTATCACTCATATCAAGTTGTTATTGCCATCGATTGTCAGTAGTAAGTGGCGCCACCAAACGTTAAAATGGTGCTATGGCCAAACTCTTGAAATTTAATAAAATGCTTTGATTGTCAATGCCGTGGAACGAACAGCAGTTTTTTTGACATATTAATAAAAATGTCCTTCTAAAGTGGTTGAAAAAACAAGTTTGGTATTCCCAGATTTGAAAAAAAAGGTGAATTTTAACATTACTCAGGAATTTGAGTAGGTACATTGAATACAGAAATAGAGGTCACAGCACAGGGCATAAAAAAGAATTGAATTGACATTAGCACAATGGTAACTTGTGCCATTGTACTTTTAAAACAATCAGTTTCATATGAATGTTGGCCTATTTTAAACATGGCTTTGTGCAAGAGTACCTTTTTCATAATAATATGTTAAAGCGTATTTGTTTTTATCCGTTTGACATCGAGCTATGTACACTAAAGAACGAAACTATTAGAACGACTTCTTAATAGGTTTTATTTTTATAAATTACTTGAGTCATCATCATCATCAGCAGCCAGTAGACGTCCACAGCTGGACATAGGTCTCCCCCAAAAAGGGGGAAAATGCCGTAATTGCCACGCTGGGCAGGCGGGTTGGCGATCGCAGCTTGTTTTAGCTACGCAGAAGGACGCTGCTGCCCGTCCTCTGGATTATTATTATTCCTAGTCACCTCTTATGACACCCATGGGAGGAGATGGGTTAGCGCTATTCTGAGTACTACGTATTTATAATGATGTATTTTAAATGATGATGCTTTTAGTCAGCCTTAATGTCAAAAACTTCTACCAACCAACCACAATTTAACCACGATAACTAGACTTAATAAATAATACCGTGATTATCTTTTTTATTTTTAAAAATGCAACTGCTCTTTTGCATGATACTTCCATAAGTAGGTACCTATATTGCGATGCAGTATTCAAGCTACTAATCTCTTAGAACTTTTCTCTCAAATAATACTCCTTTTTCCTAGTTTATGAATTCCACGAATGTTCCTTTTCCGCAGAGCTATATTTTCAATATCTACAGCATTTCCCCGTAGTGAGATTCACTGAGTCATTAACTCACCTACTCACGGAACTAAGTCTACAAATATGCCCATCAGTTTAATTAAGAATTTTTCAGTAATCCACTCATATTATTTGATACTTTCAACATGATTTTATAACGTTGCATGTTTTGTTTATGAGTTGGGTGCTAGATTATAATTAACTGCTGCAAAACTTCTGAGAGAGCTAAACTCTCTTATTTACGTCTTCGTAATTTATTTAATTCATACGTTGATTATTCTTTACACTTTTAAAAGTCAGGTATCACACTCACCATACTTATTTAGGTTGAATAATTTATATAGACTTAAAACAGAAATGAACCAAGAATTCAACCTTGAGGTGCTCCTATTCTCACAGCCGACCCAAACGACCTTTTCAAGTTGACTTCAATCTTCTAAATTCTCAGGTATATCAAATAAAGTAAATTCATCATACAGACAAACATTTAAAACATGAACATTTTCTAAGCTATATAAAATACTGTGCATCTCAAGTTAAGTCTTAAAATTTCATTTTTTTTTATCAATACCTCGTAGTTTCTTAATGTGACTTCAGATAGCAATGGCCTGACTGTCACCGTCAATCACTTGTCATCCAGTCAATTGACGGGAAACTAATATGGTTAAGAGTTTTTTCGCATTCACTCGTTTCTATACCTAACTATAGTGCGACCGGTGAGAGTTTGCGTGCCTGACAGCTGTCAAAATCATAGCTTTTTTATAGATATTCTATTTCACGAAGTCCGTTCGGCTTTGATTGTAGTAGTGACGTATCCCGACAAGCGCGCTTGTGTGTGTAAATGTAGGTAACGTTAGCAAAGAAATCATAATAATATAATATTTCAAGTCGAGATTTAATAATCGAAATAAAATTTTGGTTTTAAAAGTATATACTTTTTGTAAATAAATTAAATTAGGTTGCAATAAATACAAAAATATTAAGAAGATGTAGACATTTAATTAAGCATTGGTGTTACAGAATGGAAACGAAACAAGTAATACTATTCAGTATTTTCAATCACTATCAGATAAATTTTCGATTTCCGTTTCCGTTTTGCTGTCGTCAGAATCATCTTGTACATTGATTATAAATTCAAAATCGAGATCAAAATATTGAGATAAACAAAATTTAATCAAAATAATTAAGAAATATAACCATCTTATAACACAAAAAAATATTCATTTTATAAATACTTCTATTGCTATATTAAATATCTTTGCATAAAATTTTAATCTAAAACGTATAAATAAATATTGCCTCACTATGGACAACTCTTCTTCGTTTTGTTGCCATGCTGACCTTACTCCGTGAAACAATTTGGCGCGAACTAAATACACTACTGATCCGGACCGTGTCCCGATCGACACTGAGCGCTCTCGAGGTTACGCACACAAAAACAATGTGCATGTGCACGCTTGACAACATTCATAGCCAAACGGACTTCGTGACATAGAACATCTATACCACTTCGAATCGGAAATAAACTTCAGTGGACATAAGGAGCTGTCAGGAACGCATTCTCGCAACGGCCGCACTCTAATCATTATATTACGTCTCATCTTAATTGTTGAAAAACCATTTTTCTTTTATAAATAAAATAGTACAAAACAAAAATGAGACAGGACCTGATAACCACAAAAATTTTCAACACACAATTATATGAATAAAAAATTCGTTTCCTACTATTAAAAAGTGTTCGCGGGTGTTAAAAAGTTTAAATGAACGAAAACGTTCGCATATTAAAGTCGCTTACAAAGAAATTGTGACTCGCCTGGGTAATTACATTTTTTTATATTTCTTACGGTCTTATTTATTATTGTTTTAAGTTTTTACGATGCTTTAGTTGAAGTAAGAAACTGTTGACACATTTATATCTTTTATTTATAGTTTGAACTTGTATTCGTTTTTACCTGAACACTCCGTTAGTCATTCAAATGAGGTCGTTATTCCAATAAATATCAGAATGACAAACTGTCAGTTTGAACGTTATAGTAACATTTTTTATGGTAGGCACTTTCTTGGCATGGATTGCAGCCACGAGTAAGACGTTTTTTCTCAGTTTAAAGTTCAGCTTAAACCTAAACTGTTAATACAGTTTTCTTTAGTGGAATCAAAGGTATTATAAATCATTGAGTGTACCTTGGTACCTCAAATGGGCCACATAAATGGGGATCCTTTAAATAACTCAAATCATTTTCTGTAGTATCCGAATATGGCGGCATAAAAATGATCTTATGTTCCGAAACGGCTATTTTTTACTACTTAAATTATTTATGTCATGGCATTAATTCATGCATAGGTAAATATATCTTATATTTTACAGTTCCTCGGTTCATGCTCTACAATTTGGTGTCCATGTACCTCATGTTCCTCGCGGTACACATAAGAAGATGAAATCTTGTCCTTTAAAGTGATTTTGATCTGGAACGGTAAATATAAGGTAGAAATATCTTTGATGCCAACATCATTAGCATATCAGTAAAGCTTCATGGTAAATGTGTTCTTTTCGGTTTGGTTAGATAGCGATTGATACAAATTCAACCGTAAAATCGACAGATTTAGGTATGTTTTGCTTTAAGTCACACGTTCACAAATAATTCATGAAATAAAATGCTTCTAAGATGATTACGAAAAAAAGACTTTATACCATTAATAAATAAATAGGTTTTGCTTATTCGTTTGAGGCAGCAGCGTAGGGTCGGGTTAGAAAAGCCATATCAACCCGTGTTAATCTCGACTGTCTCGACGCGGCAGTCGTACGAGCAGGTCGTGCTAGAATATTTTAGCGGAACCGGTTTCGAGTTGATTTCTTGTGCGCTTACGCACGACCTATGCGCTTCACTTTCGGGTGGAGTGAGTTAACATAGGTGCGTGCGTGCACTAATTCGGTGAATTATGTTAAACTCGGATTGTGATAGTGAATGCAAGGAGAATGAAATGAACATAGAAGATATTATACAAAGAAACAATGAGGTATTACGGGAGTATGATATGGAAGAAAACATAACTATGTCTGATACGGAACAAGATTGCTTACCTATACAAGGATTAAAAAGAGACCGAGAAGAAGATGATTACGAGTGGCAACTGGTTAAAAGCAAAGAGAAAAAAGTGAAGCAGATTAAATTTGAGTTATATATTTCACACGCAGAAAAAATGCCGAAACAATTTGCCCTTGCTAAACTATTTAAAGATCAGAATATCCAAGGAATAACAAGGGTCAAATATACTAACCCGTACAGAATTAGAGTGGAATTTGACGAAGAAAAATTTGCTGATGTCCTATGTATGTCCACTTATTTTCATGAAAATGGTTATAGGGTACAAAAAGCGTTAGAAGTGAGCTACACATACGGCATTATTAGAAATATTGAACTGAAATTGAAAGATGAAGAGATAGCTAGTCAAATCTCATGTCCAAGCCCATCCCAATTACTGTCTGCTCAGCGCTGTAAGCGCAGGGTAGGAGACACGTGGGAAGATTGCGAGTCAGTGCGCCTGTGCTTCAAGGATTCCCACAGACCTACATTTTTTAAAATTGATAATCTCATAGTTGATGTTGAAAAATATGTACACACAGTTTCACAATGTCGACGTTGCTGGAAACTTGGCCATACAATAAAAAGATGTCCATCAACCAAAGTTATTTGCCCCAAGTGCTCTGCGAACCATGAAAATTGTACTACAACCGACTTTAAATGTGTAAACTGTAATGGCAAACACATGTCCCTTTCAAAAACCTGTCCGTTATACATTAAAGAACAAAAACTTCGACAGCTTATGGCAGATTATAACTGTACATATAGAAAAGCTCTGACGTTATACGTTAGCACAGACAGCCCCACGCAGATAGTTGAAGCTACTACTCATTTACCTGATTATAATGATCTAGCGCAGAAGGATCTTTTTACAACTCCATTAAGGGTAGACTGCCCGGGTGGGGCGTCTAATTCTGATTTAAACTCACCATCTTACGCTGACAAAACTAAAACACAACAATGTACGCAAACAAGACCAGGCCCTTCCAATATCACAAAAGTAAAGAAAAAACGGATTGATAAGCAATTACAAGACTGGGATATAAAATATGTGGAACCCGATATTGAAAAGGATATTGAGGCAGATGTGATCAATTGACAATCAAACGAACTTGCAAAGTGAAGTTCGATTGAAATTATGTGACAGCTTCATTCGACGCGATTTGAGTTAACATATTGTAGTATGCGGTGCCACGCACCAGCCTTCGCACGGTGATTGAGAGAATTAATTAATTTTTTTTTTTGTTGTTGGCAACACTAACCACGGTCCTCCCCACCAAGATCCATCCTTCTTGGTGTACTCCGACTCATTAGTTGAAAGCCAAATAAACACATTCCTGAATATATTCACTTTCTAATTTTTAGGGTGGGGTGTTCAGTATAATATACAAATTTATTAAGGGTGGGTGTATATAAATCGCGTCGAATGAAGCTGTCACATAATTTCAATCGAACTTCACTTTGCAAGTTCGTTTGATTGTCAATTATGTTTCCAGCTTCATTCTTTGCGATTTGAGTTAACATATTGTAGGATGTTCAAAGCGATAAAGTGAATATATTCAAAGAGTGTTGTTTGCAGGGTAGTTCCAGGAATGAACAAGATATCATTTTCCTTATTTAAACATGTTCAAAATTATTACAAATTAACGACTTGTTAATTATTACAGAATCAATGAGTTAATTCATGATTACAATACAACATCATTGAATTATTGAACGATCACAATATCAACGAATTATTTAATTAGATAGAATAGTTCTTGCAAATTGGTCTTAACTCTCATTGTTTATTATAGATTTGTTATAGAATTTTGAACGTAATAGATGAATTAAACCAAGCAGCGGTCCTTCTAATGACATCAAGACTAATACCGTCTGTTGCATGACGAGTACTGTATGCTTAAAATATCGATATATCTATACCGTTTTGTGATAAACAGTCTTTAATCCAATGACTCATTCTCTGACTTGAAATTGATTTATACGGCCTTTTGTAACTTATGAAAAGGAAAACGTTATCGTTTTTACGTAAATGTACAGTTTAATTTAAATATTCTTTTAACATCTTGCAGGACAGATTTTTGGATTTTCATAAAAAAACGGTTAAATTAAAACAGGTTGATTGACACCAGATTGAGAGGTTTTTAGTTAATCAGGAATTTTAATTATAATATTTGTTGTGTTGATTTCTATATTTTCTAATCTTATTTTGGAAAATGTCTGGATTCGATGTGCAGTTACTAAGGCCAATAGAGTCAGTGCCTTTTTAGAAAGCTTTTTCAGACTAAGGCTCTCATTAGGCCATTGCTGTGATAGATAATTAAGAACTACTGTAGGGTCCCAGGTTAAACTGCATCTAGGATTTGAAGGCCGTAGTCTGAAGACTCCTTTCATTTATACTACGATTACTAGACGATTTATCTAATACTAGTATAATCTAAAGCTCCTCCATGCAGAAAAGATAATGCCGAACTGTACGAATTTATAGTGCCATATTTGGCTCCCGAATCAAAACAAGAAGTTAGGAACTGAATGACTGAACGTTCATTGATTAATCTATAATCATATTGTTGTGTATTACAAAACACTATCCAAACTTTTATAGCACAGTCATACTGTCTGTACGTGTTTTCGGACAATGAAGAAAGCATAATTTCTACGGACCATGGTGCAAATGATTTTCGTAATAAGAGTTCCCGGACAACCTCGCGGCAACCAGTCGCAGGCTGCAATGCAAGTTGTGAAACTGTCTGAAAGGAGAATTCAAAAGATTTACATCGAGTTCGAACGAAATAATTTCGGAGATAACAAGATTCTTAAAACTGGGAACCACGCCTGAGTTGGTTAATACTTTTACCACAATACCCTCGGCTTTATCATTAATAATTTTTTGAAGCATCTTTAAAATTAAAGACAAAGGTAGAAAAGCATAAAATCTTAATTTTTTCCATGATATTGTGGATGCGTCAACAGCCCAAGCATCTGGGTCAGGCGTCCATGTTAAATCAACATTGCACTTGGCATGTCTACGACTAGCAAATAAATCTATTTCTGGGCGTCCCAACTTTAATTCTATTTCACTAAATGCATAATCAGATAACTCCCACTCTGTATCAATAAACTTCTTTTTATATAAACGATCAGCATCACAATTCTTTTGAATTGTGATACTGATCGTAATGTACGAGGCAAAAATTTTAATTTTACGCTGCTCACACCATTGCCAAACTTCTTCGGAAATGTTATTTAAATACAGATACTGTACACTACCCATTCTATTTAAACATGAAATGGCAGTAACATTTGTCAGTCTTAATAAAATCTCACAATTACATAAATCTTTAGCAAATGTTTTTAACGCGAAAATAAAGCTGCTCTAATTTCCAACTCGTTAATGTGCATTTTTGATTCATCATCTTTCCAATACCCGAACGCATCAATAGCGTTACGAAACGCTCTCCAACCAGTAGTGGAAGCGTCAGAAAATATTTCTGATCTATAGTTATAATGACGAAGAAAGGAAACGTCCGACTGTATATGATTAAGCCACCATCGCAAATCAATCTTTATAAGTTCTGTAATAGAGATACGTTGTTCATAACAATTTTTCTTCATCAAATACAAATACTTAGGTATGTCGTTCCAATTCTTTAGTGTACAACCAAGAATAATCTATGGCAGGACAAGCAGAAATTAACAAACCAATAAGCCGAGCAAATTCACGTAATTTAAAAAAATCTATTTAGCATATCAGTAATTGCATCTTTGATTTTTATTATTTTTGAATCAGGTAGTTTTAAAATCATACGTTCGGAATCAAAAATAAAGCCTAGAAATTGACATTGTTTGCTGGGAATCAAACAACTTTTTTCGGTGTTAATAATGCCAAGGGACTATAATAACCTCATTGTTTTATTAACGTTATTTTCGCATTCTAAATACGTTCTACCTGCACAATAAATATCATCCAAGTAAATAACTGACAACAAACCCTGATTACGTAAATACTCGATAACCGGCTTTAATATTTTCGTAAAAACATAAGGCGCTGTACATAGGCCAAAAGGTAAACAGTTGAATTCGTACAGTTTATCACTGTACTTAAAGCGCAGGTACTTTCTTTGAGATTTAAATTTTTTAAAATACTTATAAAAAAAAAACCTGCATCTTGTAAACTACGGATGCCATGTAACAATTATGTGTGACTAATTTTGAGGCCGTTCTATAATCCTCCATTTTAAAATGGGAAGTTGAAATGAACTTATTCAATTGTTTTAAATTTAAAATGAAACGATTTTGACCATTAGATTTCGGTACTCAAAATACACTAAACAAAAATTCACCGGAAACATGTACACACTCAAAAATTGCATTAATTGTAATCAATTTTTGCAAAGATTTAGGATAAACATAAGGCGTTATTTTTTGTGACGGAGTGGAATGAAATGGTATTTGTGTACCCTTCTACCCACGAGAGAATTGTGGCATCAGTGGTAATTTTTAACCATTGATTAATAAATTATCGCCAATTGCCAGCGTACTGTACCTGGTAATCTGTCTCTAAAGACGTGTTTGCTGGTTGCGGCGTGCCGGGAACGGCACCCGGTTGGGAGGCGGCGGCGGCGGCGGTGAGCGGGCACGCCGTGGCACTGATCGGTTGAACGGATACCTGGGTGCCGGAGGAGCCTGCCCTGCATCGAATCGACTTGCTTGTTTCTGGTGCAGGGCTCTGCAGTTTAACGATCTTTATCTATTATCAGAATTCACGAATTTTTCAACGTTTCTCCTGACCGCTGAATAGTTTGAGCAGATCTTAACTTCTCCGTCACATTTTCTCCAAAGAGATATTTATCTCTGGCAGTATTTATGAGGTTATCTTTAAGACTGCTATTGATGGCGTTCGTAATAAAACTACGCCTGGTCTTAGTTTCAAAATAATGGCTATCGCAAAAAGTTTGCTAGCGTCACTTATGGGTTTTAAGAGCTTTTGAGCAGAGGTCTCATTTGACAAAATCAACTCCGTAGCTTGATGCTTGAATGCGGCTAAGGTGGTTCCTATTTGGTTTTCTTTTATAATAATAATAATAATAATAATAAATCATTTATTTCAGGCAACACAAAGTTTACAGGATGGTAAATATAAACAAAGGGCCCATAGATATATACCTTAAACTAACATATATAAAATATACTTAAAACTACACTAAGTTTGACACTATTTCACACGTAAAGTCGGCGACGTGTGACGCGAGTCATAAGACAGTCGCCCTCGAAATTTCCGGAAGACGACTCCCTGCGGCCAGAACTCCTCCTTCATGAAGGTCGGCAGATGTTGGGTCGGTACTCTCACCACAAATGAGCTGAAACTAACTTTATGGCGAGGTTCCAACCGCTCAACCCTCAGAGTAAAGGTGGTTTTCTTTCGAATGTACTCTATGACTTCCTCGACCTTTGTAGACCAGTGTACTCTGGATACGTACAGCTGTGTTGACGGTACTTCACCGCGCATCAGCTGACCTACTACGAGCGGTGCAGTGCCGCGATGGTTGCGGACGGTAGGATTCTTTTTCTTTCTCTCCACTTTGACGAAGCCTTCCTCATCACACTTCTTGTCCTGCCGAGGACGTGGAGGTTCAGTCTTGCGAGCGGGCCCGCTACAATTTTTCCTCTTCTCCGTTGTCGCCCGCTGCGATGTAGCGGCAGCGGCGGCGGTGGCATACGCGCGCGAAGTCGGTGCGCGTTGCGTCATCGGCTCCGTCACAGAGAGGGAGCGAGCGGAGGGGCGCGGGGCACTGCAAGCGGGGGAACCGGCGGCGGCGGGGCGCGGGGTGTCACACGCAGTGACGTGCGTCATCGGCAACGCCGATTCCGGACTGCTGACAGATGCAACTTGCGCTCCACGAAGGCTCGTGTTCGCTTTAGACGCATTGAACTCTGGTGACCCACATACTAAGTTATTACTTTTTATAAGTAATATTTCTGTACGAAGTTCACTTATTGTAGTGTTCGATGCATCTAGCTTCCTCTGGACATCAGCGAGGCTTGATTTCAGGAACGAGATGTCCTTCAGCAACCTGCTTACGTCGACGTGGTCGAACCCGATGCTTGGCAACTTGTGAAGTTCTTTTGCCACAAATGCGGGAACATCGTCCGGGTCGGTCTCCTTCAGTAGGGTGACGATGTCCTGGAGACTTCTTTCACCACCATCCCTCCTGCGGGAAGGCATCTGCGCGGTCTTCCCGAGCGTCTGGTACAGTAACGCCTTTCCGCTACTTATCTCTTCCTGGGTGAAGCCAGACTTGCAGATTTGCAAGATGCTGACTTCATCCATCGTGTCGATGGCGTGTTGGATGAACGCCAACAACTCATTGGCTATGAGTTTTTCGGAACCCATAGCCATAGTGACGTGCAGCAGCAAGCGCCGCGCGGATCGCGAATTAAATTTAATTCAATACGGTAATGCGAGACACGTCCGTTTCCGAGCGCGCTTCATTACGTCTGATAAATAGGGAGAAATCTCTTTTGACGAGAGACTCAGTTATGATGGCTTTAGCTTCCGGGTTTAGAAGTGGTGCTACAAGAAAATCGCAATTAGCGGGTATAAGATAATCCGCAAGTATTTTTTGTTTGGCCTAAAGAGGCCTAAGGCCTTTAGCCAGTATTTCATGCCATCTTGCTGCGACATCCTTATGGATGTTTTTACCGAAAGTGCTTTCTGGCTTAGGAGCATCACCAAGGATATTTTCAACCTCTTAAGATGGCCCCGGTATAGGTGACATGGATGCAAATGGCGGACCTTCCGGTAATGACGCCGACGCATCGTAATGAGAGCACGAATTTGTCACAGCTCTTTGTTCCGGACTTTGCGGGTAGAACTCGTTAAATATAAGAGTAATATTATATATACCAGACGGAAAATACCCAGTTTGGTAAGTTCGCATCTTTTATATTTATTTAGTAAAGGTAAAAGCCCAGTGTGGCAGTTACGCATTACAATTTCGTGACAGATTTGTCACAGCTCTTTGTTCCGGACTTTGCGGGTAGAACTCGTTAAATATAAGAGCAATATTATTTATACCAGACGGAAAATACCCAGTTTGGTAAGTTCGCATCTTTTATATTTATTTAGTAAAGGTAAAAGCCCAGTTTTGGCAGTCACGCATTACTTTATTTAGTAAAGGCAAAAGCCCAGTTTGGCAGTCACGCAATACTTTATTTAGTAAAGGCAAAAGCCCAGTTTGGCAGTCACGCATTACTTTATTTAGTAAAGGCAAAAGCCCAGTTTGGCAGTTGCGCATTACAATTTATCCTGCAGCTTCCTGATCTTGCGTAATATTCGTTCCCCTTTATCTTCGGATTTCCTTTTACCCCCCATGTTCAGAGTAACTTATTACTTATGAGTTGCCGTGGATTTGAAGACGTGCGAAGACTTGAGCACGGAAACGCACAATGAGTCGGAGTACACCAAGAAGGATGGATCTTGGTGGGGAGGACCGTGGTTAGTGTTGCCAACAACAAAAAAAAAAAAAAATTAATTCTCTCAATCACCGTGCGAAGGCTGGTGCGTGGCACCGCATACTACAATATGTTAACTCAAATCGCAAAGAATGAAGCTGGAAACATAATTCATCGCAGTCCTCTCCAGGGAGAGAAAATATAGGCTTTAGTGAGCTCCTAACAAAGTTAAGAAATATAATATTTTTAAGTAAAAACGATTGGCAAACTAAAATTCATAATGTAATTAAAACGTGTGTAGAATGGTTGATACTCTTGGTTGTAGAAAATGTTTCAGGTTGGCCCACGCTGCAGACTATAGTGGATTATTTTCTAAAAAATAGTAATGGATAGTAAAAATATTTCATTAAATGTAATACAATGGAACTGTCAAAGCCTCGTACCTAAACTTCTATCACTAGAAAGTTTGCTTACTCAAGAACATGTTCATATTGCAGTCCTTAACGAGACATGGCTTAGTTCGGATGATATATTTAAAGTTAATAATTATAATGTTTACCGTCAAGATAGAGGGGATGGCTACGGCGGTATAGCTATACTGATTCACAAATCTATTAAATCGTGTATACAATCATCAACAATAGGTAATTCAGGTATTCAATTTTTGCAGGTAAAACTTCTGAATTGTTCCTATTTAAAAAATGTTGCTACTATTTATTGCCCTTCTTCTGTGAACACTAATTTGAATGATTGGCTTGAAGTTTTTTCTGCAGTAAAAGATAATTCCCTTGTTTTGGGGGATATGAATGGTCATCATAGCAATTGGTCCTATAAAACGGACACAAGAGGTAATAATATTTTTGATGCATTTTCCGAGAAAGATCTTATTTCATTAAATGATGGAAGCCCAACCCGTATTAGACTCGTAAATGGGGTTTTACAAAAATCTTCACCCGATTTGTCACTCGCTACGTCTAATATAGCTATAAATTTCACTTGGAAAGTTCTAAATGAAACTCTTGGCAGCGACCACTTTGTTTTAAAAATATCGTCCAATATAGAACCTGTGAAACCGTATTTGCGTAGGAATTTTAAAAGAGCGGACTGGATCTCATACACAAACTGCTTACAAGAATTATTTAGTAACTTTAAATTTACCCACGACTTACAGAACAATTATAATAACTTTATAGATTTTATTAATATAGCAGCTGAACTTTACATCCCTAATTATAAAATCAATACAAATCCAAATAATAATTTTAAACCAAAATATTATTGGAACCCTAGCTTATCAAAGGCAATAGCAGAACGTCGTCTTTCTTTAAAAAAATTTCGCCAGAATCCATGTCCCTTAAATTATAACTATTATAAAGAGCAAGTTAAAAAGGCACAAAAACAAATCCGACAGGCAAAAACAAAATCGTGGCAGAGTTTCTGCTCCACAATAGACGAATCAACTAGTGCTACTGAAGTTTGGCGTAAAATGAGATGGGTTAAGGGATATCGTACCTGTGGAAGTCAAATAGATAAAGAAAATGCGGAAAAACTACTAAGAAGCTTAACTCCTGACTTTGTTGTTAATGCCCCCCAAATATTTTATTCAAAAAATCCAAAAATTGAAACTGCGATATCGCTCCAGGAACTGAATACTGCCATTAGATCCAAAGATACATGTCCTGGCTGTGATATGATATCTTACTGCATGATCAAAAATCTTCCCAAAAATGGTAAAATAATATTACTTGAATTTTTTAATCAATTCCTTGATTGTGGTTTCGTACCGGTTCAATGGAGTGAAATCATGATCTTACCAATTCCTAAAACAGATCCAAATATGTCTCCAAGACCCATAGCTTTGATTTCTTGTGTATGCAAGATATTCCATATAATTTTGAAAAACAGATTGGAGTGGTATCTTGAAAAAAACTCATTGTTTAGCGATAACATGGTCGGTTTTCGAAAGTCAAAATCTTGTTTGGATAGTCTCGTCAATTTGATATGTGAAGTACAGAGAGGATTCTCAATGGGTTGTATTACTTTGGGTTGTTTTATAGATATTGAGAATGCCTACAATAATGTCGATATTACAGCTCTCTTAACCATCATGGATAGAGATATCATGGTGGGTTCGAAAATATGTCAATATCTCTTAACTTTCTTGCAAAACAGAAAACTTAAAATTCTATCAATAGATACCTCATATAGGAACACTGCAATGGGTCTGGCTCAGGGGGATCCTCTTTCACCGCTCTTATTTAATATTGCCACTATTCGTATCTGTCATAAATTATGTAATGTAGGTATTTCCCAATATGCTGATGATTTTGCACTATACATTACATGCAATGATTTAAGAGAAGGAAGACAAATATTACAGAATGCATTAAATAAATTTACATCTCTTTTAAATAATCTAGGTCTTAATATTTCTGCACAGAAAAGTAAACTTGTTATATTTAAATCGGGGTATAAAAAAGAATTCATAAATTTAACAATTAATGACCTGGAACTTGAAGTAGTTAGCAATATTAAATATTTGGGGCTCTGGCTTGATAAATCACTCAAATGGGATAAACATATCAATAAGACCAAAGAAAAAATGCTAAAATTCATAAATATATTTAAAGTTCTCCAAGGACCCGGTTAGGGAGTACACCCAAAACATCTGAGAAGGTTATATTTAATAGTGGTTAGAAGTAGGTGTGATTATGCAAGTTTTCTCTATCATAATAGCTCCAAAACTAGTTTAATCAAATTAGATAAAGTACAAAACATGTTTTTGCGGATTATTGGAAGTTTCATTAAAAGCACAGCCATTCACGTTATGGAAAATGAACTCTATTTATGTCCATTGAATATCCGACGAACTTATTTATGCGGTAAATTCTGGTTAAAATGTAAAGCTTTAGAAAGAAACACATGTAGTATCAGTATTGAAAAGCTATGTCAAGTTAGTGGAAATAGATTTTGGAGATATAAGAAAAAACCTCTTGTTTGTGTTATACATGAACAATTTAAACCATTATCTATATATACAAGCACTAAAGTAGATATGTTTGAACTATGGACTTGGGTAAGCAATCTTGATATATCAAATTACATTAAACCATTCATCGATGATGTCATTTATAATAAAAGAAAGTATAATCAACACCACCTTAGGTCAACTTGCGTTCGGTACATAAATCAGGTTTACAGGACATACTGTAAATTATTTACGGATGCATCGAAGGATGCTAATAATATTGGAATAGCATTTTATGATTTTGAAAGCAATGATTTTTTAAAACTACAAATACATTCTAAATATATCTCAATAATGCACGCGGAATTACTAGCGATTGTTGAGGCACTATCTTATATTAGAATGTTTAGTGGAGGAAAGTTTGTCATTCTGACAGACTCAAAAAGCGCGCTCCAGCATGTGGCTCGATGCACCTCGGGCGGCCGAGGATCACCGATAGCCTACGTAGTCCTGGGACTGATTTGTGAACTGAACGCAAACCAAAGAGAGGTAGTACTGCAATGGATCCCTTCTCATGTCGGCATCGAAGGCAATGAAACAGCTGACAAGTTAGCTAGAGAAGCAGCAACAGATGGAGAATTGATGCACTGTTTGCCATACCAATCTGAAATGCTGGGTGAAATCAAAGAATACTGTAGAAATTTATGGAAAGAGTACTTTGACGAAAGATCATTGAATAAAGGTATTTGGTACAAGACGGTGCAACCAAACATTTGCAAATATACCTGGATCGAAGATGCCGACATGAAACGGGACGAAATTGTACTTGCTCTGAGACTACGTTCCGGCCACATTCCATTGAACAAGTTTGCGTGTTTAATGAATAAAACAGAGTCTCCCAATTGTAGCCTTTGTGGAGTGCCTGAAGATGTCTACCACATTTTAATGGAATGTCGCCGGAATGAAAGTGAAAGACAGCAATTTTTTGGAAAAAATTATAATTTAGGTCAGTGTAACAGCATATTGGCAAAACCTACATCAATAGAAAATAAGTGGTTAATTAAATTAGTTTTATTAGGTTTAAGTAGAAGATAACTTATGTATTGTTTTATATATATATTATTGTTATATATTATGAGAGTGACATGATCAGAAATGATCAAACTCTCCTTTAATAAATAAAGAATAAAAAAAAAAAACCCGTGTTAATAGGTAGTCCGAGCGAGCTTCAGTTGTATATCTGAAATAATTAAATTATTTCAGATATTTATACAGGGTGACTGGTTCGAAATTCGAGGACTTGATAGTTTGTCGTAGTAAGTGTCATAGTAAACTTAACCGAAAGTTAAAAAAATCATGAAGCAACGCATTGTTACACTGGTACGGACGTACTCACGGCGCTAACAACACAGAATAGCTAGGTAGGTAAAGACGGCTCTACAAACGGTCGTCGACCTAGTAAAACTATTTATTTATGTATAGGGGATTCTGCTGAAAAATTAAGTACATACTTTTCTTACATAATTTATATCAGAATCGAGTACAGAGTGGAGAGCACTCTCAATATCTAAAATTTGTCACCAATCACCCTGTTCATCCTCCTTACGCCTAAAGGCGTATAGCTTTTAAGATACCCAATAATAATAAAAATCTTCATTTCCTGTACAACATATCAAAAAATAGCAAAGCAATATTTATAATATTCACTTCATGGCCTAAATATTCAGTGGTCATCCTTGCGGTCGGCTGAATCACACAACTGCAACAATTCTGCTTTTTTTTATTAGAGCAGCCATACTACCAGCTCTAATATAAATCTATTCCTGCAATGAAAGAGGAGCTACATCTACAACAAAATTATCCACAAATTCTATATGTTTAGCGCACAAAATGTCCTTTTCCTGAAAACTTTTTCAAACATCGGTGAAAAGTTCCAACGTTGCGTAATAAGAATATACAACCCTAACCCATTATACAACCTCTTTTTGAAACATTAAAACCTTCTTTATGACTTTTCTAGACCACAAAGAATGTTAATGGCAGTTGCGGTGAATTTTAAAATAAGAACGCTTCCTCGGACTGTTGGTTTAGCAAATTGGGCGAGAACATTTTCAACATAATATTGTCTGGAGGTATATTTATTTCATAATGATGAGGACTTTGCTTGAAGTTTCATTCATTATATTTTTAGAAAGAAGGTAAAATCTAAGGTGGATTTTTATTTTGTTAGAAAAGAGAACACTAGGAAAATAACCTTTTGGTTGCTTTTTAATAATGGGCACATTAAAAGTATTTTTGACTTTTATTATTTGTTATCGCAGTATTTAAAAAGTAAACCAAGTATGAATAGAAAGCTTTTTTGTTTCCAGATCGCATCTCACTCTCAAGTAGTTAAGAACATAGTTTGTTTTACATATGTATGAATAAGTAAATAGACAACGAGTGTAGTGCCTAAGTGTGATCAAATGTAAATCTTACCTAATGAAAGAAAAAAACTTACCTAGTAAATTCTCTTTTTTTGAGCGCATTGAGAGTTTTGACATAATTAAAGAGCTAAAGAGAAACAGTGCAGAAAGATATGATATTCAACCTTAGTTTCACAAGTAATCAGGGTTTAATTTTGAACCAGACTGAAATCAAGTTATTTTCTTGGTGTGGCTAACAGTCTTTTTACTGCATAGTACATCGATATGGCTTGTGTACAAAGCCACGAGTAAGATTTTTTTCTCAATTTAATGTTCAGCTTAGACCGAAACTCTTAATACAGTTTACTTAGGGGAATCACAGGTATCATAAACTGCAGTGTGCCTCGGCACCTCAACTAGGCCACTTAAACGGAGATCCCTTTAAGATTTAATATACTGAAACGCAACAAATTCTGGCTAAAAAAGTATTTGATTTTATGTTATGAAAAGTCAAGACTAATAATGTTTTTAAGTTTTTGCATTTAAAATGCTCAATTATTCTTAAATTATTTTTGCTAATTTTAATTTATTTTCTTTAATTTGAGATTGTAAAATGATAATAAATGAAAAAAAAATGAAAAATGTGATAAATAAAAATTACTCGACCAGGATTCGAACTTGTGACTTCAAGTTTGCCAGACAAGTGCTCTTCCACTGAGCTAAACTGACACAAATTACTGAAATCAAAAATGAGCTAATTTAACAGGCGTTTAGGCATATAAAGTGATATTTCAATTAAATATTTTTATTTTTTTTACAATTCATTTTATGCCAAAATGTAGTTAAAGTTTGGAAATCATTAATAGTTTTAATATATAATTTTAATCCGTATTAATCAGTAAGTATGTATAAAACTATTCCATTACGTAGCTCAGTGGAAGAGCACTTGTCTGGCAAACGAAAGGTCCCAGGTTCGTATCCTGGTCGGGTAATTTTTATTTTTATTTATCACATTTTTCATTTATTTCAGTCAAGACTAGTTTTTTTATTAGATTGCTGTTCAGATATTTTTTACCACAAACAAAATATTTCCACATTAAATAAAATGACTAAACCAATGCTCCTGATTTAGAGAAACAAAAATAAAATCCTGTTTTCAGCGAGCACTTGGCACATAATTTTTAATAAGAAGCTAAGCACATTAATTTTAATTCCGGCTTGTTACAGTCGACAGTGGCAGATAAAAATGTTTCAGGCCCGAACTATGTACATACGAACGCGAAGAAGTCCGCTGGCACTTTGAGTCATTGCTCCCATGAACCGATCATTTAGCTGGAATAAATCAAGTTGTCCATGTTACTCCTTAAACAGCTGCTATTTAAAGTTCTGAATTTAGTATAGCTTGATATTTATGCCGTTTTATCCGCTGTCTACCTGTCCGTCGTTAGTCCGTCTGTTATCAGGGTGTAGATATATTTATGAACCATGTTATTAAGAGCCTTGAATGATTTAATGTTTTCCTGTTGTCGCTATTACAACAAATGCAAGAACAACAATTAAACTTACGCGTATTTTACATGCTTTCTATAAAACAAACGTTTTTTTGCCATCCAATATCACTTCCCGTTTGCGTTCGCTCCCGAACGGTCGTGTCTGCGGCCGCTCCCGAGTGTTCGTATTGCGCTGCCCTTGTTCCCCCTCCCGCACTCGTGCGGGTCAGGTGCCAAGTTAAGCTCTTTCGGAAAGTTTTCTCTTGTGGAGGCTGTGTGGTGTCGGGGCTAATTCATCTGCCCTTTTCAGGGCGGACCCGACTGCTGCCGGCCGAAGCATCGCTGGTCAGGTGGATACGTAACCGTGCCAACGAAGCCTGATCGTCCGCCGTTCACCGGCAATAGGTCCGTAATAGGTCGTTCTTCTTTTCAGCGCAGTTTGTCTTCGATAGACTTTTCTTCAGCCCAGCATAATGGATCACCCTAAGTGCCCCGGGCAATGCGATAATTGCGATACTTGCGTTCATTGCGATCATTACGATCAGGTCTTTGATGAACTTCAATATCAAATAGAAAATAAAGATCACTGGAAGGCTCTCGAGAATGAGAAAGCTCTCAAACTTCAAGAACTGGAGCAGGCATCTCGTGCCTCAGCTGCTATCAGTCAGTTGTCTGCCGAGAAGTCTGCCCTTCTCGCGCAAATCAAGTCCTTGCAATTGTCCGCTGGCCCTCAGGTCGTCTCTTTCTCTCCGGCGTCTCCAGATCCATCTGAGTACGTCGACCCTCTTTCAGATCGCATGTTGGTAGACCCCACCGCATGCAAACGGAAAACTACCCCGCCGGGTAGTGATTCCGACTCGGTTCCTTTGGTTCCAGAACCTTCTGCTCCGTTCACCGAGGTTCGAAAAAAATCGAAATCGAAGAAGAAGAAGCAATCCGCTTCCTCGACTTCGTCTCCGTCCGTTCCAGCTGCTCCAGCCGCTGCTCCTGCTCCGCAAAATGTCGCACCGGCGTCTGCTCCTGCGCCTTTTGTTTCAGCGATCCCGGCGTCCCAGCCTGCGTCGCAATCAGATTCGGCTCCGCCGAAAGTCAAGTCTCCGCCCCCCGTCTTTCTACGGGATAAGAGCCGCTGGACCGAGGTCTCAGCTCTTTGCGGTAGTCACAATCCCAAGATCCAATATAGTAAGGCATCCAACGTGGGTGACTCTATTAAGATCTTAGTCTGTTCCATTTCCGATTTCAGGAATCTTACTCGGCTTCTTGCTGATCAAAAGCTCGAGTATCACACTTACGCTCTCCTTGAGGAGCGTAAGATTCGTGCCGTCCTCAGGAACGTGCCGTTCGAGCTCTCGAACGAGCAAATCCAAGACGACTTGTCTTCTCAAGGCTTCCCCGTCGAATCTGTGCACAAAATGCACAGCCGCCGAGGCAAGCAGTTCCCATTAGCGCTAGTAATCCTAGCGAGGAGCCCGCAAGGGCAGTCCATTTTCAGAGGCAAGCCCACCGTGTGCGGTCTCTCCAACATCCGCGTCGAAGTTCCACACAAGCGTGGTTTCCCAGGTCAGTGCCACCGCTGCCAACTGTATGGTCATGCGGCGGCAAACTGTTTTGCTTCCCCTAGGTGCGTCAAGTGCCTAGATCCGCATGGAACTAAGGAGTGCTCTCGCACTCCCGAATCGCCCACCGCTCCGTCCTGCGTCTTGTGCGGCCAGTCAGGCCACACAGCAAACTTTCGCGGCTGCCCCAAGGCACCGCGTGCTGCCAGGGCTACCGTGAAGCCCATCGAGAACTGGAGAGAGCGACCGCAGCCTAGCTCGGACGCCCCTCCAGTCAGTTCAAAGGCCCCTAAGGCCTCTACTTCTATCGTTCCAGGTCAGCGCAGCCGGGTCGCGACTCAACCGCAACCGGCCGCCAAATCGGCTTCCCAGTGCCAGAACGCAAAAGGTTCTCAAGACCGCATGGCGTTCTGGATCCAGCTCGCTCCCATCGACGAGATCCTGGCTTTCGGCGCCGCTCTCGACGCCAACCCAGAGGGTTTCAACGGTGCTCTTCCGGTCCTAACCAAGTTCGCTCCCCTTATCAGGAAACTCCAGCAAGCTCAACGTTTCTAAACGTAGTCCTTCTTTCCAGCATTCCTATCTCAGAGTGAGTTTGATCACTCTAGATAATATCTTAGTTTCAGCTTTGTCATTTCTGCTAATTTTAGCTTTATTTTTTCACTTTCAGTTCCTTTTGGTGGCAGCCGTCTGGATGCCGCTCACTGCGCAGCCTCTCTCTCCAATTGGCTGTCGCTCCGATGAAGACTAATGGCCTCAATCAAGGTGAGTCAGTAAAGGGGGATGTTTAGTGGGTATGCTCGGCTTCACTGAGTGAGTCTCCACACTGTCTGGGCATTCTATTTTTCCGTTAGCCACTGGGGTTAACAGCTTATAGAATGCCCATTCGTCCGTAATAGGATTCATCCTCCTCCCGCTAAAGCTTGCTTTACTGGTTAAAGCTTGTTTTAGGGGGTGCCAAAATTTTCTGTGGCGGAAAAAAAAAAAAAAAAACCATCCAATATGTTCATAGATATACGGAATATACGGAACCACTCGTAAGCGAGGCCGACTCACACTAAGCCGGTTTTAAGCAAAAAACTTGCCAATTTAAAACCGATCCAAAGAACTTAGCAAGAAACTGCGAAATAAAAAAAAAAAAAAAACCCCAGACAATCACACCAACTACATGGCCCCAAAGTAAGCATAGCTTGTGTTTAGGATACCATATAGCGAACTAGGGGGGAACCTAGAATATAAATACATAAATAGATAATCATTCTGCGCTTTTGTTTTCGTACGTATACGATGTTTAATTTGGGAACCATTTCGTTCAAGAGTTCTTTGATTGAAGATTCAAAATGCAATAAGGTTGAAAGTCCAGCCTTGTAATTGTAGTTGCCCTGGTTACATATAAACAGTGCCCATAGCACTGATAGTAAATACTGCTTAAAATGGTAGCACATAAGGTATAATTTTGCTTGGAAATATCAGCCAATAAGTAGGTCCTGAATTAAATTCCGTTAATTTACCAACCATTTTCGAAATATAATTGCTTAAAGGTAAACCCAAACCTTAATAAGTTGTTCGAATGACGTTTCAACCAGGCTCATTAAAAAAGAATAATCTTAACGCAATACAAAACCAAATTTATTGCAAATGAAACTTTGAAACTGAACCCATAAGATGTAAATTTCTAAGAATCAAACCAAAGAAGAAGCTATAACAGGTACGTTTTTAAGATTTGGTCAATGCGTAGTAAGCTAGTTTTTTATATAACAATGCCAGCAACATAAACACATACATGCAGGCCTGTACCGTCCATGAGTCATGGTCGTCCGCGGCAGTTGTAAACAAAGAGAGCAACGATACTAAATATCTCCCACTAGCCGTATTAAAAAGGGATAGAGTTCAAATTGGTGCGAATAATGTGAATCGAAAGTTGATGGTTTATCAAAACATATGGCTATGCGAGTACTACGACATAATTTGCGTGCAGATACAGTATGTTGTTTATTTAATGAATATTTATAAAGCATTTTTGCATGGCCTTGATTAGATACCTGCATAATTACCATTAAAATATGTGGCAGCATGGACAACGCATAGTTTGAATGTTATGTGTAGGTAGTTCTTATCCAGATATATTGTCATTTAAAAAGTTTTGTTTTGTGGTTTGTGAATAAAAAGATTGTAGTGCTATCAAAATACGTTCGACATAATATATGTATATTTAAGTCACAGGTTTTTTGTGACAAATTTGAGCCGTGGCAGAACTATCAGCGATTCGGGATAAATATTCGGTTCATACACTTATTCAAATATTGAACAGTCATAATATGTGTCCATGGCTCAAGTAGCTTCGAAAAAGTTGGGAATCATCTCGAAGGTACGGCGATACTTCAGCTCTGCACAGCTTCTTAACTTATACAGCTCAAGTGCGATCATACATGGAGTACTGCAGTCATTTGGATGGTTCAGGTTCATGGAGTACTGCGTTTGGGATGGTTCAGCCAAATATCAACTAGAAGCGCTGGACTCCGTTTCCTGAAGAGCCCGTAAACTAATTAACGACGTCGACCTTACAACCAAAAAACTGCAGACCCTAAAGCATCATCGTAAGGTTGCTTGTTTAAACGTGAACGTCAGGATACATTTTGGTGAGTGCGCGACTGCTCTGTTTTAATAAATTGAACCCTCACCTAGACTACTAGAGGACTACTAGATGCAGACAGAACTTCCATCCGTATGAGGTAGATATTTCGAGAAGTCGAACTAAGCGCTTTGACAGTTCCTTTTTGATACGGGTCGCCAAGGTTTGGAATGAACTGCCTTCGTCTATTTTCCCTGAACAGTATAGTCCTAGTACTTTTAAGCGTCGAGTGAATAGGTTTCTTGTGGATGGACGTGTGCCACTTAATATCAGGTGTCATGGAAGACAAAGTTCCCATGCATACTTTATAAAAAAACGTGTTAATTTAATAGTTAATAGACGACCGGCTGGTGTAGCGGTAACATACATTGCCTTGTATGCCAGAGGTCCTGGGTTCGAATCCCGGCGGCGACGGATATTTGTGTGATGAACACAGATATTAGTCGTCAAGTCATGGATGTTTATGTATATTTAAGTTTATTCTAATAAAAAATATGTATTTATTCTCTATGTATGTTTATATATTTCTTAAGTATATCAGTTATCTAGTATCCATAACGCAAGTTCTTTAAGAAACTTAATTTGGGCTAGATAATGTTGTGTGAGTGTCAGAAATATTTATTTATTTATTTATTTATTATAGTGTCATCATTTTAATATAATAATTATGTACGTACACAATAGCACTATCTTCCTACACACGTGTGCTGTCGTCCTCAACCTCATTGACATTTACCATCAGTTGAGGTCGAGGTCAAGCGAAGATGTCTAATCCATTAAAAAAACGCTTATATTCTCGAAATTGAATAGCATTTATTTTAAATAAGAAACAACCTACATAACCTACGCATAATAAAAAATAAAGACTACTGCAAATCTCTTGGAATTGCACGATAATCTATGTACATTAAATTTACAGTAAATTAGAACTGATGGGTAGGACACACCATTTATTTATGGCCGTAAGGCTGCAAACTGGACAGAGACAGCGAGAGCACTTGCAGCGGCGCGGGCAGCGATTTCCGCGACACGATAGAAAGTATTGAGTTTGTATGAAACAGCGACAAATCGCTCTCACGCCCGCTGGCGTCGAGAACGGCCCAGATTCCACGCGTCGCTGCCCGCGCCGCTGTCGCTCTCGCTCTCGCTGCCGTCCAGTTTGCAGCCTTAGGCCCTTTGAGTTTCACCACAGTTCGTTGCAGTATAAACTACTCCGGAACAAGATAACAGACAACACGCATACGGCACTTAAGCAGATAGGTACGAGTCTACTAAGACGGCCCTGTCTTTAGAGTTATAAATAATAATGACTTATTTGATGTCAAATAAAAAAAAGCGAAAATCAAATAAGAAATAAAAGGTGAGCACTTGGTCTTTTTTGTTGATTTGCGACCGCCAACGCGCTAACACTATTAACACCGATTCTAAGTAATGAGAGAGAGCAAAAAGACATAGGTAGAGGGAATGACATTTTGAATTCACTCCTACAGATCATAAAATAATTCAGCTGACTCACTTTCGAAATTCGAGGACGCAAGTTATAAATAGCTCTAATTATTCACATTAAGATGTAAAACGATTTGAAAACGAGCAACGCAAAAATTTGAAGTAAGTAGTTATTTACAATAGACCCGACAATATCGGAAATTGTTAATCTAAACTGTAGATTTTATATTTCCGAAGATGATTTACCTAAATAAACTAAGCACGCATTCTAATTTGCAAACATTTTGAATACGCACATCGGTCGCACGTCGTTTATCAACGCCGCTGGAAGCAGGAAAGCGCGAGCGGTCGTTCACCCAGGCAAAAGCAATAATTTTCATTCTGGATAGTACTGTAGTTTATGCATGTGCATTGTGATGATTTCTCATGTGGAACGCAATAATATTGACAATATTCCTACCTTGGCCATTGGGCATTTTTTCTGCATCATCACTGGCCACATGAAATGGAGGTCACACGCGGTATTAGTATTCGATAGAAAAAGTAACTTCCAAGTATTTACCAACGAGTATTAATAAAACGCTCTTAATTCCGACGTGGACTGATAAGTCGTCGTGGCGCAGTTTCTTCTGTGTATATCAATCAATATTGCAGGTTAACAGTTTACGCAATGCTCGGCGCGGTCAGTATAAGGATAGGTGACCGCCGGCCATTCATTTCTGACGGTGACTAAGGAGCTTGGCTGCAAACTGGACTGCAGCGACAGCGACAGCGGCGTGGGCAGCGATTACCGCGACACGATAGAAAGTATTGAGTTTGTATGAAACTGCGACAAATTAGAGATGTGACTAATATATTCATATTAGTTATAAATAACAGATACACAGCAGAAATGTTACATTCGGTAATAAGAACATTTCTTTATTGCGTTATTCAATAAAAGTCAAATAACAGTGAGCGACGTTGCATTGCATGCAGTGATCGTATTCTTATGACGTGCGGCCGCGACCGCGCGTCTCGCGTTTTGGGAAAATGCGACGTTGCCATACTTTCCAAAAAAACGCGCGATAATCATTATGCTATAATATAATAGAATAAAGTACATTTTACGACCTAGATCAGAAACTCTCACTGTTATTTGACTGTTACCTAGTAACAGGTATGACACCATGTTATTGATAAAGTGTTATATTAGTTAATAAGCATATGAAAATTCGATCATAATATAACAATACATCTCTACGACAAATCGCTCCGCTGCCCGCTGGCGTCTAGAACGGCCCAGATTGCCCGCGTCGCTGCCCGAGCCGCTGTCGCGTCGCTGCGTCCACTTTGCAGCCTTAGAGGGCACGTTAAGCAGTCGGTTCCGGGTTCTGTATACTTCTACACATTAGTATTTGTTAGATGCTATTTCGGCGCTCTATAAATTAATACGTTTATATGTATAGAAACGGTCGATGCCCTTGTAATGCATATCCCTAACCAAATATTTGTTCATCAATATAAATAATTGACTGATAAACAAAGGCCAACAGCATTGCCAAAAACAAAATACCTAGTTAAAATGTTGCAGTGTTTGTATAGTATTAGATTGAAAATAAATAAACCTAATAATAAGTTTTAGACGAGTTGAATAAGCCCAGATATTTTCAAACATTACGAAGAGAAAGTCTTGTTCATTCATACCCTTGCTGCAGTATTTGACCCAATGCTGATAACCTTATAAAACAAGGCTTTTTCAAAAAGGTAAATAAATTATAATAAGTATAGCACATCATTGACATCACAATTAACAAAAAGAAAACATACAAACTTATATTGCCTTAAGTTTTACTATGTAAATTGAATACTTTTTTGAGTTAGTGATATATTTTACATTATATATTTTTCATTTCAACTCGACGTTTTGCTCCGGAACACGTTCGCTCACATTCTCAAAGAAACCGAAAAATCCGGTTAAAATAATATTTTATTTCAAATAGTCACTCAACAAACAATCCCATAATAATAATAATAATAATAATATACTCTTTATTGCCAAATATTATTATTATCTATTTTTTTTTTTATTTTTTTTATTTTTTTTTGTCTGTTCCTAAGCATGTTCCCATACATAAATTCGATTTGAAATATACTATTATGTAAAATACAATATCTCGCAGGTAAGTATATCCAGAGCCTGCTGGGCTAACATAGTCCTGTTGATAAAATATTATCGTTGCCCGTAGATATTTAACAATATTTTAGGTAGGGGAGAGCGGGGCTGGTTCTAACAAATTTTGTATTATGGTTTATATCTTCAATATCAACGAATATTTTTGTTTTATTTTTCTTTAAAAGCATTCTTGGGTTATTCATCTGTTATATTAGTATCAAAAACCGTCAGTTTCGTAAGTGGTTTTAAAAAAAGTGCCCTCGAAACGAAAAAAGTCAGTTGTTAATACATACTCCGTTAGTGGGGCAATTATTAACAAAGCCGGGGCACGTATTAACGTATGGGATAAGAAATAACAAAGCTTTAATCATGGTTAATTTTTTAAGAAAAACGTCATTCATAATAATCAAAATGTGTTTATACTCGTAATATTGCTTTGAGTAAATGCGAGAGGAAATGCATCTTTCACAATTACAGAGAGATCAAATGTTCCAGCAGTCAGCAATATTTTTCAGTCATCCATAAATGATCACCACGTACCCATACACACGGGGGGCCATTTTGAACAAATAAACTGCTATATAACAGGTGCATAAATATTGTACATATGGTGCATATGGTATAAAATTAGCAATAGTATTTGCCGCTGCTGCTGAAATAGTGAAAAGACAATCCGTTCTGTAGAAGTGCTCCTACCTGGTTAGAACCTCTTTCTTAGGATTTGCACCATAGTGACTTCCGTCTCGTCATCAATCCAGATTCGACTTGGGAGTAAAGTTTATCTTTTAAGTATTTCTTGATACTTTTCGACAAGTGAGTGAACATAAGTAAGGTAAAAAGATATTGCCCTGCTTAAGCTGGTCGTCACAGAAATAATATATAATAAATGAATCCTGCAAATCTTCGCCAGCCGTTACTTCTCTTTTTTAAGATTCTGATTATATAATACTTTTTGTTGCATTTTATGCGGTGTATGAGCATGTCGGATAACAATTCTAATGCCTTTCTTTACCTATCCTTTCTCTTTACCCATTTGTTGAGGATCGGCAGCATATCAGTAGCAATCACGAATGTTACGTTGATGCTATTGATTTCCACTGGCGGTAAAATCAGGTAACCCACATGATCGTCTGCCTTTCAACATTCCATAGAAAAACACATGTTTAATACCACATCCGAATGGGGTAAGTGTTAACATGTTAATATTTACCCCTCTTAATTTGTTAACTATAGCCTTATTAAAAAAGTATAAAAAATAATCTTACTTAAATAATTACAAACAAATGACATGGCGTTATTGCCACTAAAATAGAGTTTAAATTAGTGGAATCATTAAATTTAATGCGCTAATTTGTTTCGAATCAATTTATTGCCAAGCACGAAAAGTCTACTTGTCTCCTTACTCACAACTATTACATATTACGACCGGCTGGCAATTCTCTTATAAGGATACATCCGGCTTCGTATATAGTTTTCCTAAACCGAGTATCATATTTTTATCGATTCAGGTTTAGCGGGAATATGCTTGTTAATTCTTACCCCCGTTAGAACCGACCCTACCCTCCCCTACCTTTGTTACAGTGCATTGTTCAAGGCTCTATGTTGACCTGTCAAATGTCAGCAACATTTTGTTTTATCGGCTAAGTTTAACGGAACCTTATTTGAGTTTATATAATACTGATTTACGACACTTTCACGCTTGTTACAGAATATCAAATAGATACTTAGTACATAGAGAGTTTCTTCATGATTTTAATGGAACGATAAGTTTTATAATAGAACATTATATTAGCACATTTAGCACTCTGGATTTTGGTTGCCAAAACAAATTATTCTTTAAGTTTTGCGTTCAAATCATGCCTACTTAAGTAAGAATCTAAAACAATTATATAATTTTTAATCAAATTTATTTTCTATTTGTAGTACCTAAGTATTATTTTTGTTTAGAAGACACCTACCTACTTACGGATTTAGGAGGGAAAATGAATATGTAGTAATATGGAAATTGAATGTAAACAACACGACAACACGTGTCCTGTAGCTGACTTAGGTATATAAGATTATTGCAATTAAAAAAAAGACATAAGTACGGAAGTAAGAATGAATTAATGAATTTCTTCAAACGTGAAAAATCGGGGTATTTATTTAGTACCTACAAATATTTTAAAAACTTTGCTAACTTATTATTAAATATTGTACCTACTTAATACCATTCGTGAAGCAAAATCTACGTTGGTGGATAAAAATAAATAATAACAAAAAATATACTTTATTGCCATCAAAACAAATACAGAAAAAAAAAAGAAACATAAATCTAGAAAAATTTGGGTGGGCAGGCAACCTTTATAGTATCGGTACTGATAAGTAAGCACATTGCGCTTTTTTTTTTTTAGCTTGGAGATATGTGGTGCAGGTGATAACTAAAATGTGGTATTACGGTCGAATTTAAACCACAGTACGTAAAGTATTATGTTCTTATGTGTACCCACTGCCAGTTGGTGGATGTCAGAATTTTCAGAGCGCCGAATGACTGCTGACAACCTCTAACGTATACAAGTGTATGGACTTCTTAACGTGGCCTACGAAGCACGTAAGATGTCGTGAGATATGAATGGTTGGCGGTCCCCCTACCTATTAACGACCGCGTAGAGAGTTGCATAACCTGCTATATGAGTGTTATACACAGGAGTCACTTCGTCACGACGATACTACAATAATAAATATTAACAATAACTAAGATATATGTTTTATGAACACCATTAATTTTTTAAAGAAAAAATCTAACAATACAGTGTCGGTACTTTAATGGATCTCTAATTGGAGGTATTCATTTAACTCGGTACACATTCGCAAAAATACATAAAAAACATCTGCATTGTCACATACCTAACCGGAGCGGAAACAGTGACAATAAAAATACCTTTGAACACTTTTTCTGAAAAATTCCTGTCCATAAGCTACCAGACCCATTCAATTAAAAAAAAAACAACTTCGTTCGACCAGGCCAAATGTGCGCCAAAGAATCATAATTGAACTTTCTTCTTTATATAAAGTGAACCTCTTGCAGACTTCAAATCCCACCTATTTTCGAAGGTAACTGTTATTTCATTTCATCAAAGTCCGTTAAATAGCCTGATTCATTGGGCCAATTTGCTTGAACGAGAGACTCAGTTTTGATACGGGCAAAGGTAGAAATTTACATATTAATACGTGGAGTAATAGCTTTAAATTAAAGAGGTTTTAAATGAATTTCGTTACGTTCATTTTATAGTAATAACTTTGTACTACTTTTTGAGCACTGCGGCGTTTTTTTTTTGTTTTCCCCTCAGAACACGCATAGGCCTATTGACCGTACAAGTGCTCAAGGACGGGAGGAGGAGAATACATCAGAAGTACGAGAGGGCACTTGCCAGGGGGTAGGTCCCCGGCCAGATGGTCCCTAACAGCGTGAGACTTCTACTCACTAAACTCCCCCTGTATGATCTTTTGTCTTTCTGCCGACAATCGACCGAAAAAATGAGCGACCAGTTGGAGAAAAAGGCTGCGCATAGAAAAATACATGAAGCACTTCGTGCTGAATCGACTACATGTTATCTTTCAGCTAGGAGCTGGCAGATAGGAGATTATCCAGATCTAGAGAGAGCTGGTTGGGAAGATCAGACAAAGCATTCTTAGGTCTGCGACCTAAGGATCCTGGTAGGTTGATGTGGGGTTCGAATGAGAGCGTTTTGTCGAGAGTGACGCCGAGATATTTGTCAGTTTTTTGAAACGATAAGGGGACTCCATACATGCGCACTCCGGCGATGAAGAAATTTGATGATACTTGGAATTCTTATAAATATGTAGGTATATCTATTTCTTTTTTGTAAAATTTCCCACTTTGTAAAATAATAACCATTTTTGAGTTTATACGTTAAATCGAGATTAATCATGAATATTTTGTTTTGATACATGGATTTATAGAGTCATGGATTCATGGTCACGGCAGACTTTGAGACAACTACTTATTTAACACTCATGATTTATTTCTGTTGTTTAGTCTGTGGCCTATCAGTGTTAACAAAACAAATACCTATTGCAATTATGCTTAGTAGGCTATTTTGAGATCAAAACAGTATTCAAAAATAAAAACTACATTGCACCTCAATGGAATTGCCAACTTAATTGCTAACAAAAATCAGTACCCACTAAAAATCGTACATATAAGTTCTTTAACACAAATTTTGGACAATTCTTATCGGTCGATTCCGTAGAAACAAAGTTGATACCGTGAGTTCAGTGTATTCAGATCAATCTGGTACTATAATGGATCTATGATTTGTAGATCCCACGTCTTCCACGAACTCAACAACTGCCGGCTGCTTGCAGTTAAATAATTATAATACTTAATGTCTTTTCCGCCAAAAGGCGTGTAGCTTAAGGATACGTTATAATAATACTAGTGTACATAGTAAAAGTGTTTCATATAACCAAAGAATCGTGATCATTTAAGACATGTTCATTTTATTCCTGAGGGATCAAAGTTACACAGCTAATAAGAAGACCAAAGAACTTGTTTATTGTTGAATCAAGCAATTACTCTTGAGAAGTCCGTCATTAGACTTCTTATTAGACTTGCCAGACTTCTTCGTACTGGATTCAGTAACTCAAATTCAGTTCAATATACAACTGTCACTGTTGCTGACAGTTAGCCATTTAATTCAGGGTTGAACGCACTCATTTAATAGTTGTTTCAAAAACTGTACATAAATAACTGAGTAAAAACGTCAAATGGCAAACAGAGAATAAATGGATAGTGAAAGACTTTTTTAACTACCACGCAAACGTGGGTGTAACGTTTACCTATAAAATGTATTTCTATGTGTTCGTTTGAGACAAATTTAAGCGCGGTTTTTTAAATTGAAATTCTAGTTGGCAAGATTGTTATTAAATTAGCTACATCTGACAGAAATAAAAGCAGTCGTTTTCATAATGTTCAGCTCAAGATACAGTTCAGTGTAGCTATTTCGTGAATAGTCTGCAACAGAATTGTACATACCTCCCGCATACATACAATACCTAATATTCCATATTGTATGTGTGTGGGAGACTGGGTGGTATACACAATTCTGTTGCATACTGTAATTTACCAGTTCATAGCCACTATTAAAGCAAAAATTACAAGAAAAGTAATATGTTGTTGTCCTATCATTTTCTATCATCATCTTCAGATGGACAAGTCCACTGCTGAACTAAGGCCTCATCATTTTCCGTACCCTAAATCAGAAGTTTTGTGCTTATTTTTTTTCATTTCATTTAAATTTTTTTCAATCATTTATTTATTTCTTCACAATAGGAAACAATTGTAACTTATGGCTAAACACAGAATTTACAATAGTTTCCCTATGTGTGAGAGATATTATACTAACGATATTATTAATTAATATAACAAATTGTGAAAACTTAAGACAATAATTTGGTGATATCCTGTGAGTTCTATAGCCGATTTAACGTTACGTATTTATTTTAAGTCTCAAAACCTGAATTTGGAAACCCTAGATTTGACTTATGAGAGACCTAAAATAGCACTCATCACTCAGACTGGGTAGTGAAAGAGCATCTCTGTTAATTAACATATATTCTAATATATACATAAGCAAACATACATGCTATTCATACCCTTTGTGTAAACAAAATAAACATAAAAGATTTAAGTCTAAAAGGTTATACAAACGCTTCTAACAACTTTAAATATAATTAGATTTTGGCACATGACAAAAAGATCTGCAGAACATAAAAAAATTGAATTATAAGCTTTTTTAGCATGTTAGAAGTGAAAATATGAACCGTACACGATGTAGGAAAAAACTTTAAATTAAAACTATTGTAACAAAAGAACAGTCCTGTAGGTACCTATATGATGAACAGTTTCATCAAATCAACAACTTTCATAATCGTTTTACTAGCAGATTAAAGTTCATATTTGCGTCGCATAGATCAAATACTCTTATACAATACTAATTTAAGCTTAAGTATCAAAGTGTGTTAAGGGGATAAGTTGTATTTAACAATAAAAATGCACTGCAATATTACAGCCGTGTACCTACTTTGATTTTTACACGTTAGTATTCTGAATGAAAAAAAAAAACACTTCAAAGCGAAAAGGCTGCTTTTCAAGTAGGTAATTGAATTGAAATTGAGAGAATTGAAAAGTTCTTCTTATGTAACCAGTAAAATTTATGTTATTCTGAACTTATTACGTCTACGTTTTGGTCATATGACCTTTATTGCAATAAGCTCGAAAATACATCTAGAGCTCTGCTTCAACTGTTCATAACATATACTAACACTTCTGTATTTAATTCAAAGGAATTCTGCTATGAATTATACTTTGAAACGAATTTAAAATTACAGTCCCCATTTGCATGAGTTTTGAATAGTGCTGTAATATTAATACACTATTATGTATTAATAATATCATCTGAAACGAGCTTTAGTTTTCCTGACGTATTCATCACTGCCTTGGGATATGGGATGTAAGCCCTCGTGCTAATAAAAACATTCTGTATTCTGCCCGTCTATCTGGAATACAGCGAAACTGTATTGCAAAACGGTAACTACCAAGATAAGTAGGTATTCAGCAGTAAATAATATTTGTGGTAGATCAAAATGTCAGATCATAGCGGAAGAATCAGATACTTATACTTCTATATGTATTGTTAGAGATATATTGACATGGAGCCAAGCTCTTAAAGCAAGAAGAGTTTAAATATTAGCATTCTTTTTCTTGTATCGTTCTTCAACAAGCTGATTTCTATCCTCAGATTTCGAATGTATCAGTAGATCAATTAAAGACCTTTGGTCCCTCTGGAATTTATTTTCCAAGCGTAGTAATTAGATACGGCTAATTCCATTTTAGAGGACGACAGGCTCAGTACAGTGAAAAAAAACTTGCAAATACTAAAAAATCGTTACTTTATTTAATAATTTATGTAAACTCTCTTTAAAAAAACATACTTACCTATTAGAAAGTAAGCTAACATTACAGAAGTAAGTACAGATTATTTCTTCAGATATTTTATCTAGTATTACTGACAAATCAGTCTAAACTGTGACCTAATGCTGAGCTGTGGCCTTTTCGGCAAATTAGTATTTAAGGTGTAAAAACTGTATTTTTGTATATTCTGTAGTTATTGTAATATTTTTGTATCCTTGTTTTATTTGCCGAATAAATGTTTTTCATTTTATTTCAAATGCAATGTTGATAAAATAAGGCTGCGTTTCTACTGACCCGGAGCTGGACGGAGAGGAGTGGAGCGGTGAAAAGTAGTGAGTGTTTCCATTGAAGTAGAGCGGAGTGGAGTAGTGAAGCGGAGCAGATTGGAGTCGAGCGATACTTTTGGAATTGCGTATTTTGCACTCAGTACGATGATAACTACTATGATGCACTGCGCGCAAGTCAAGCGGCGCGTCATGGCGTCATACACCCACCCCCGTACCCCGGTTAGCACCTCGCCGCTGCACTCTCCAGTTCGTCCACTACACAATCTAGCTGCATCTGCACCGCACCGCCCCGCTGTCCTACGCGCCTCACCGCCCACTGTCACTGTGTTATATATTTATGAATATCCGTTCATCTCTGCTCCACTCCGCTCTTGCTGTTTCCATTAAAGTGGCGCGGAGATTTTGAGCAAAGTGATTGGTCTATTCATGCGCCGCTATTCGGCGAATTATCGCGCTCTAAACGTTTTCTGATAAGATCAAAACACTCAATGCTTTTCAAACATTAAAGGCTGAATGGTCTGAAGTAGATTATGAAAAGAGCTTTTCCGAAGTAAGGTTTTATTTTATTAAGTATTAGGATATATGAGCCTTGAATCTGGATAAATTGAAGTTATTTCAAGAGTCTTTTAACCATGAAGTGAAATCAGTTGTTCACCAGATTCGTACAAAGATCACTTATAATTTTGTAACCGAGCTCCATTCTTAATACATATACTATCAAGTTAACAAGTTTTTTTTAATTATATTTTACGGCGTAATCTTTTCCCGTTAAGAACTGAAAAAACCAACAGGATTGTTTACAAGGATAAATAAAATATTCTTGCGGGCTGCTATATAAAGTTTCTTGCTAATGAAATGCTAGTTAAATAAAATGTTAGTTTGTTATTTTCTACATAGGTAAACAGGAAACTACCTGTCAAAGCCAATTAACATGCCTTGGGTGTCCAATTTGAAATGCTACCAGTTTGAAATAAATTCGCGAAAGCAATCGTAAATTAACATCACGCTCTTAAAGGGGATTTTATAACTGACTTTTAAATAAATACTATTTATTAAAACCTCGTTTGGTATATAAAAAAAATACTGGAAATTATTTACAAACAAAATTATCTAAGTTGAGATACGTAAATTAACTAGCTGTATCGAGTGGTTCTACCTGCGTAATTTCTAATCCCACGTGAAAATCAGGATAAAAGCCTATGTACCTACTAAGTATTTATTTATTTACACTTTATTTGTATGCCATATAATAGTACAGAAAAACGAAATACCAGACAACTATAGATGTAGAACATCAGTACATGTAACTTGGGGTTAAAGGCATACCTATTATACAGGTTGTCCCAGAACTCAACGTCAAGCCGAAACGGGGTGACTGTAACTATCATGAGAAAAATATGAAAAAAAAAATCTCTTACTTTTTAAGCTATTGCATAGCTTCTATCGCGGGCCTTGAGCGTGGGGACCGAATCCAGAAATTCCGTAACGAAGAAAACCTAACACCCCTCACTCCGACCGGCACAGCGGTGATACTTCGATTTCATAACTTTACATGCAGGCTTTAATAAACAATCAGCGCCATCTATTAGGAACTTGTGGAACTTCATATTAGATCAAACATTACTGCATTAATAAAATAAATAAATAATTATAATTGCATAAGTTGATAAAAAATGCTATGCAATCGCTTTACCGCGGCAGTCTCCGAGTGCCACACGTCTTTTTTTTCACATATTTACAATATTTTATGTTACAGTTTGACCAAATTTCGAGGTATTTCTTAAATTTTCAAACTATATGGGTTAGATTTTTTTTCAGACTTTTCTCATGATGGTTACAGTCTATTCTATCACCCCGTTTCGGCTTGACTTTGAGTTCTGGGACACCCTGTATAAAATATACTTACATTACAGAGACATATTGTACATATAAAATACACACATAGATATAATAAGTATTCCAGGCTGTAAACTGACACTTTGCCAAATTTCGTCCAAATAATAAGTTAGCAGTTCATGCTAACTTATTTCGTACGTTTGGGATTGAATGCGTAAATCTGCTTAGTATCAGCTGATTAGTCGCCCACTGCGTCACGAAGGCTATTATGTTCCTGTAGAAGTCCTAATATTTCATGCCATGATTAACATCCAAGCCTTGTTTTTTGTCTTGAGCCTGAGCCAACAGATCTTGTTTAAGTTATGACTCTAAACGCAAAGGCGCATACTAGTAGGTATCCGATTTAAGTGTATTTTTTTTTAAAACAATAATCTTGGAAAACACTATTTTTTTTAAAATTTGGTAACCAAACTCTTGAGGAAGGTTATAGGCGATACTTTATCAAAAAAATCCTTCGGAATAAATAATTAGTCGTGTAATTCCGTTGGTAATAACTCACACAGGGGACTTACTAAACTACTGTGCACACGCACATACTATGACTGGCGATGCGCTGCGAACCGGAAGTTATGATCAGATATATTATAATAAACGTAATTTTAAGTATTCATGTAAAATTCCTGATAATATATAAAATGCATAAAAATTCAAGATATTTAAGTTTTAATAAGTATTATAAAATTAAGTCAAAGATGCGTGGCCACGATGTATGTTAAGACATTGAAACGTCTAGACGTGAAATTTCAAAATAATACAGAATAATTAATAAACATCCGTTTTATAATGTATAACTTTTTTAAATAAAAAGCTTTGCTTTTCATACCTTTGATAATATAATTCGAAATTTATTATGGAAGTTAATTTTGCAATACGAAATTTTTTCAATATAACTACTCTCTTCACGTGAGTGAGCTTTAATAAAGAAGGCCTGTATCATCATATTTTAATCTATGTTTAGTATAGTTGATTTAATGACCACAAATAGTTGTTACTTTTAAAAATATTGCACTTCATTCAACGTACCTCTATTCAAGTTCCTATTTTAAGAAATACTTCATGCAATCTGCGAACGCAGAGCATTAAAAAACCGAAAACTTTGGCTGAGTTGTAATGTCATCAACGTAAACATTCTCCGAAATCATACATATTTTGTTGATATTTTTCGATAAAATTTACATGAAACTAACTACGAAGTAACATTAGGATGCTTGTAACATTAGTTTCTTTAGGTTTAAGGTTGCGGGTAGTTTAAGTTATATTTAATTTTATTATTTTATATTATAAGTGTTTCATGTGTAAGCGATAATGGGAGCGACATTTCCTTTGTGAAAGAGCTCTCTAAATAAAATAAATTGATTTAAAAAAAAAAACTACGAAGTATCCTCTATCATACGAAATAATAATTTTCAAAATCGATTCATAATTGTCTTAAATATCGTGTAACAAAGACACAAAAAAAATACAGACGAATTGAGAACCACCTCCTTTTTTGGAAGTCGGTTGAAAAGTAAATTAAACTACCTTCATAATCGCTTAATTACAATTTAATGACTACCTACAAACATGTCACTAGTTTAATAGTTTTAATTAATTTATAACACCATGCTGTCAACATATGGCCTCGAAATGCGTTAACAAGGGAGAAGGAAACGAAAAGCTCTAAATAGATGTCGCTTCATACGCTTGACACATAACAAACTATCAAATGAACAAGTTGTAAAAGTTGTTTAATTGGTTAAAAAATATACTATAATGCAAAAACCTAAATTAAGGTGACTCTAGACTGAGTATGATGATTCAATGTGATGACAGTTATCGTCCTTCAGTTAAAAAAAGAGTTACGTTACTATCGCTCCGTAGGCCTGACATTGTCTTTTAAATAGAATTACAAAAAAAGCTGCCTTGTCTCAATTCATAAAAGCATTCATTCTTACATAACGAAAAATTATGCTGTTTCTATCTCACAGTAACGTAATTTTGAATACGAAAATTACTGTAATAATGAGGTTGGCATTTGTCGTCCGTTATTCGTTGTTTTACAAGTACAATTTATTTATAATATATTTTATTTAAGAATAATGCTGGTTGTGCTTGTGGCTTCAAATTAAGGAATATTGTTTCTTTATTTTCATTAGTTGTTTTTTGTAATATCTTATTCCTGTAACGTTACTGAAATGTATTGTATTTCGTCGCATAACGACAATGAATCTTACTAATATTTTAAATGTGAAAGTTTGGATTGATGGGTGTTTGTTCCTCAATCACGGCAGAACGGCTCAATGGATTTGCATGAAAGTGTAATGTTCATAGCTGACCTGTCAGATTTTTGACAACTCATGAAATGTATTAAAACAACATATAGTGCAAATAATAGCTCATGTTTGGTTTATTCCAAATCATTTAATTATATTAGAAACTGCAGTAAGGATTTTAATATTTTACCCTCTCAAGTTACTCAATAGCCTACTAGTATCATCTACTTGAAATGAAAATCCCAGTATCGCGCCTAAGAAATTAAATCAAGTCTGCACCAATAGTTTAGATATAAACAGGTAGCATTTCAATGAAAATATCATCTTTATACATTGACGCAAAGATTTAAATCTTTGCATTCACGTATCTAACAAAAAGTAGTTTGACAGATCAGAGTTTCTATGGCCCGTGAAAATTACTCTTTGGCTTAGTGGCAGTGTACAGTCTAGAAGAGTAGGTACATATGCTTCATTTTATTCCGATATTTGCGCGGGAAATAACGCGCAAAAGAGCTAGTAATTTGTATTAGTCTTTTCTGTCATGACATTCATTTGTTATTAGTGTTTCATGAAATGATACTCGCAGCATAGTTTTTAAAACGAATTATCTATTTTATGTGCTTTTTCACTGGGCAACGCTTTTCAGTAATAGTAATATTCAAATATAAACCCAGCTAGGTGTGTACAGACACGTACGTAAAATTATTATTAACAATAGTAATTTGTAGTCATGAAATATAGCAAAAACATAACGACGCGACGTCTCGCCACAATGGTGAATCCGTTTGGCTTTATTTATTTTTGACTGTACCTTTTTGTCCGGCACCTTTTGATCATTTACAAACAAACAGTAAAAAATCAAAAAAAGGAACTCTTTGAACGTGTGGACAGTGTGATGGCCACAAACAAGGGTAAACCATTGTGAATGCGTCCAGTATATTTCGATGCATTTTATTTCACGGTATGTTTTGTTATCATGCGGTTTCATTCAAGTCTTTACAGTACATTAATATTTATCAAGTTCTATTCGGTCTCTTGGATTTACAAGACACGCTTTTGTTGCGAGAAATGACGCAACGTTTAAAGGAGTATATACCTACTGGGTGAGAAATAAGTCGTACAGAGAAATGTTGGTTTAGAAGCAAAATAACTTTGTATAGCAAAACCACCAACTTTATGGTCATCCTAAGGATAAATCATTAATTTTAGCGACGTCATATGTGTCTATGACAGTTAAACGTGGCTATTAGGGCGAGACCATGAGGCTTAATAAATTTGAAACATTATTTTACTTAACGAATTTTCAAACAGTCATTGCATATTTTTGTTTGTTGTCATGTCCACATTTTTAAACAGTAAAAAAACGCATATCCCTGTTTACGGCTTAGGTATATTTCACCCTGTAAAGAGTAAACTTAATTATATTTCTGGTTGTCTGCACAATCGTCCATTCGAATAAGTGCCAAGTAGTTGACATCGCTTCACAGAAGAATATTTATAGTAACTGGCGAGTGTGGCTCAAGTTAGCAAATTGATGTCTTTTTTAGGAATAAATCTCACAAAGTGACATTAAACCAGCCAGTGCTAGTGCATTCAGAATCGCAAAGTATCTTTAAAAGACAATAAATTACTGCACCGTCAAAGTAGTCGAAGAGGCGGATAGATTCGTAGTTTATTTACGATATATTTTCGCTTGGTTTTATTTAAATATACGAGTAAGATCTATTTAAGTTGAATCGACCACGAACGTGTGTAGATTTGAATAAAGAGAAATAAAGGTATCGTCCAAATAGAGCGCGATTATCGCGCGAGCAACTGATGTGATCAGTAAGTGAAGATCGCGTGATCACATCACGCGAATGACGATTAGAACACCTATGTAATACCTGATATCAGTTTGCTCGCAGATTTTTACGATTGAGAATCGCGCGACTAAGTGATGCGACCATCGTTTGAGTATATTGGTCACGCTTTTATAATAGACGCGTACTATTAGGCTGTAAATTGTACGGCAGCGACAGCGGCGCGGGCAGCGACGACGCGGGGAATCTGGGCCGTTCTCGACGCAATCGGGCGCTCGAGCGATTTGTCGAGGTTTCATACAAACTCAATACTTTCTATCGTGTCACGGAAATCGCTGGCCACTGCGGTCCAGTTTGCAGCCTTAGGACGATACACAAGGACGCGCGACTACATCACGCGAATAGCGATTAAGACACCGAATGAATTTCAACATGTTTGACCATCAATTCCTACGAATGAAAATCGCGCGAACTTGCAATGATTTCGCAGTCGCGTTGTATTAGGACGTTCCCTTAGATTCATTGTTGTCTTTGCTGTTTGCCAAATAGAAAAGGAACACGAAATGATTGAGTCTGATGTTGCTTTGTAAACGATCTTTTGTTTTTAGTGCCGTGATTTAATAGAGATGTATATACGAGAATCAGAGTGGTTTCAGTAATTAAACGGCAGAGTAGTCTCAAAATAAGTTTAATATTATACAAAATCGCTCTAATGATGGCGTGGTCTCCATTTTATATCCAACAACAACCTCTTATTATTCAAGTAACTTTCCTGTAGTCAATTAACTATCTTTTTCCATAAACTAAAAGTCAAATCAAGTCCACTAACCGATCACAATATTCATTAGTAAGTATTTAAGGAAGCATTCAATCGTAACAACATCCTATTATAACATTATCACTAGTCAATAGATGTACTTATTATTTAATATACTCATGATAAACAGGGGTATCTAACATTCGGCCTTCCTGACAATTTAGTTTGTCCTCAAACTTATTCACAATAAGCTTATATTATAGATCTTAGCTATAAGACAATTATATTCATTTATATTTATACCTAGTACATAAAACATATAATCTAAAATCGGCTTTGTCTGCACCGCAAGCTTCACTGACCATGTCAACCACTTACGACTTCCAGACACAATACTCATAATCATCAAATTACTTATTCTCATAACACATCATTATCAAAATCAGTCAGCCACTGCACCGCAAGCTTCACTGGAGAAGGATCTCCAGCCACTATACGACTTCCAGGGCATGACATACTTCATTCATCCATATCAAATTAACTTATCCTCATAACACATCATTATCAAAAATCAGTCAGCCACTGCACCGCAAGCTTCACTGGAGAAGGATCTCCAGCCACTATACGACTTCCAGGGCTTCATACTTCATTCAACTATATCAAATTAACTTATCCTCATAACTCATCATTATCAAAAATCAGTCAGCCACTGCACCGCAAGCTTCACTGGAGAAGGATCTCCAGCCACTATACGACTTCCAGGGCTTCATACTTCATTCAACTATATCAAATTAACTTATCCTCATAACTCATCATTATCAAAAATCAGTCAGCCACTGCACCGCAAGCTTCACTGGAGAAGGATCTCCAGCCACTATACGACTTCCAGGGCTTTATACTTCATTCAACCATCTATCCCATATCTCTATTCGGACCTAAAATCAAGCGTCGGACACCCACTGCACCGCAAGCTTCACTGGCTGTTGACCACTCTACGACTTCCAATCAAAACATTCATTGATTGCACCGCAGAACTTCATCAACATCAACACCAGCCACAATCAGGGACCGGAAAACCCCTTTATTTGATTAAGCCTATTGATAGGGTAACCCTATCAAAATCTTACCATATGGAAGTGTAACCCTATTGATATGGTAAGCCTATCGACGTGGTAACACTTTGAATAAAGTTAACTACTTTCGAATGCGCTTACCCTGTGATAGGGTTAGCCTATTTCTATCTCTTTCCGCGCATGCTGTTGAATTAGGACGTATGATTCGAAGTGCGAGATTGAATAGATGGTGATATTTTTGATAATTTGATATTCTTAGATATTAAATTTGCCTGCAGGTTTTAAAACCCTATTGAATCGGTAACCTTCAATAGGGTTTTCGATAGGCTTACTGCTTACATGAAGCTAACTCTATTGATATGGTAAGCCTTAAATTAGGGTGAGTCTTCGATACGGTTACCAAATTGATAGGGTTTTTTAAAACAAGTTTATGAAAAACCCAATCAAAAACCTCTTTAAGGGTAAGCGGTTCCGGTCCCTGGCCACAATACGACTTCCAGTTGGTGTTCCGACACTGAAGGCTGCACCGCGAGGCTTCGCTGGCTGCTGACCACTCTACGACTTCCAACCAACACATTTATTGATTGCACCGCAGAACTTCATCAACATCAATACCAACCACAACGCGACTTCCAGCCCTTGATTTAAAACATCAGTGCATTCACATTCCATTCATATTACATTTAGCATGTAAATGTATTCTAATAAGCATATAGTACAAAATATATATTAACATAGTTTAACAATATAGGTATATTTTATCCCCTTTTATCAATTTAATAACCTTCAACTGTAAATCAAGTACTTATACAAATATTCATTAAATTCAGTGAACGCAAAATACATGGAAGAGCTAGTTGCGCTTGAAAATGACCCAACGAAAATTCAGTTTTATTCAGTTGATTTCCGTGTTTAGTTCGTAGTTGGCAGCATATGCCATGATGGACCGTATTTATCAATTATAAAAATATAAACAATGCCGATTTGCGCTATAAGATGTTTTACAAATTGATTGCAGCCAAATAATAAATTGCAAGCTTTAGTTATAACGTGTAAATAGACCCGCTTACTGTAAAACTACCAAATTCAGGTTTCTATAAGTAAAACATGGGGCAACTATTTCTACGGGGATAGTGTTAGGTAGATAGGATCGATGAAATAAGTGAATTTTTAAATGTTTATAATTTGAAGTCAAACTAATATGTGCATTCTGTTTACTGTTTGCTCTATTAAAAAAAATTCTAAGGTACTATTCAAAATATCAACTCTTCAGAATGTTGAAAAAATAGTTTCGGAAGATAGTTTAATAATCGTAAAATATTTAGCCAAGACCCTAATCATTTCATCGTTTATTTTAGATTTTAGAATTACTTATAATAATTAACTCAGTTAATAAATATTCCATATTCACACAACACTATGCAGCCCATATTAAGTTCCTCAAAGAATTTGTGTTATAGATACTAAACAGATATTAAACTTAAGAAGAATGTACAAATATATTATTAATATAAAATACATATAAAATAATGTATGTTTGTATAAAGTATATAATGTATGTCTAAATTATATACCTATAATATTGTCTGTATATATTGGTATGTATTCATATGTATGTATATTTAGTACACACTATTATTGCAGTTAATTCAAACTCTCCAGTCATGGGTCTGCTGTAAGAAATTTCAATAGAGATAAGCTGTGCCTTTGTATTTATTTTGTTTTATGTGTGTCCTTAAATTGTATCTAAACAACAAAAATAACAACAATATCTAATGTCACCGGGATTCGAACCCAGTAGGTACCTCTGGGATCGGAGGCAATTTATGTTACCATTTCAACCGCCGTTCATCAAATTATGAACGTAAACCTTTTTTCTACACCATAAACAAAATATAGGAATATGCAAAGTAAAAATATTCTTATCTTTCATTGCCACCTTCTACATGAATCGTCCACAATGACGACTCTTTCAGGTTCATAAATGTTCGCGAATGTACCCTTCAACGGCCAATGATGTTATAGTTACTGTACTGTACGTTGCCTAGCTAATTAGCGACGTGCGTTGACAAATGAAACCAATCACATTGCATCATTTTCAGAGGAAACAACTAGGCGTTTAAAGAAAACAAAGGTCGTGTGCCGCTTTTCTAAGAGATTTTGGTTGAGTTACTCTTCCATCCCTTTCACGCTCACTGATTGAGTTGCATCATATGTATTTTTAAATACTAAGGTTTTCTTACTTTAGTTACCTATTTTAATAGCCCAATTATTCTGAATCTGAAGCAGAAATCTCTACATTGATACCTATGCTTATCCATGGTTGTATCAGATCAACAGCTCAAACATTGGAATATTGCTTATTACCTATGTTGGAACCAGGTATACTCGAGACCTCATATCTATCATTTTCTAGAATTTTAGTTATTTTATGTGGACCTGAAAAGACCGGCAGTAGTTTTTTTTTATTTTTATTTTATATTTATTTACTTTGACCGTCATCATTTGATTGTTGTTTTTGAATTTTTAACAAGATCACCTAGGAAATACTTTCTAACTACTTTGCGATTTTTATCAAAGCATTTTTTCTGTTGTGCCCGATCTTTTTCAATGTGGTTATTAATATCTGTTTTAAACTCTTGTATATACTATGTGCTGTTTACGATACCAAGTGTACAATAACAAATAAATATGGATTTGTACGTGAATTTCTCACAAAAGGATCGTGGTAATATGCACTGTTTCGAAGAATTTCAGCTTTTGGTATGGGGTGTAGGAATCCTTCCTTTTTACCTGTCGGGGCTTTGCCGTACTCACAATGTAAACAAGATTGAGTATACTTAGTCACAAATTTGTGTTATTACAGTAACATATTATATACATATTTATATAATTAATCATGATGTGAATATTTTATATTATAGTTTGGATCCTCTAGAATTTCTTTAATGTAACTTTAGTTTTAAATCGGTCAATTGTATACTTAACAGCCAATCCTATATATTTAAGTCATGATAAGACTCAAGTCTGCTTTCCGTTTTAGTAATACTGACCGGATTTCGACTCATTCCATCGATATGGGTCATGCTGTGATTAGGAAGATATATTATGTCGCAATCATACTCTTGCATAGTCAACCACCATCGGGCAATTTGAGGTAATAAATCACGCTTCGAGAAAGTAGACCTAAGAGCATTAAAATCCGTTACCTATTATGGTAAACTTTAGTTCCACTAAATATACTCAAAAACGTTGTAGGGATGTAACGACTGCTAAAGTCTCCAAATTCAATATCAGGCGATGACATTATTTTACGATAGTCTAAAATCTCAAGAGTATGCTGTGTTTTTATCACTAATATGTTAGGTAATTCTGTGTAATTTGACCAATCAATAAGGGTACGTGTATGTTGTCCGTGTTTACAACATGTGCCGAGATCAAAGATTCAAAATTACCAATAGATAACAGAAAACTTGTTTTCCGTAAAGGAATTATTTGGGAATCGCCAAACCTAAATTAACAATAACCGGTAATGAATCAATATTAATATGAAGGTTATAATCGTCTACATTTTCTTACTCATCAACGTACAATCACTTCCAAAATTTATAAAGCAGGTCACTTTTTCAAACTATTATTTATAATTTCATCTTTATAGTATTTAGAATTTAGAATAATTATAGAATTTATTTAATTAAGTTTTGCTTGTTCCGGTTTTGAATTTGAATAACATACGTCAGCCTTGTGACCATACTTTTGACATTTGTCACATTGAACTATCGGCTTTGGACATTGTAGCGCACGATGACCCGATTGGTTACAGTTAAAACAAACCGAGGGCGGGTAGGTATTTCTACTACGACACTGGCTAGAGCGATGACCAACCCGGTTACAAATAGAACACGATACATTATTGTAATTATGACCACTATTCATTGCCGCCTTAAACTTAGGTCTCAAATTAAATTCCCTTTGATCACGACAGATGTCCTTTAAATACTTTAATAAGTCCTCAGGCTGAGTAAATCTGGCTGAGGAAGCACCGGTTCTAATAGTCCGATCTTCAATCCCGTGGATCAAACAGTCCACGGCCTTTTTACCCGATATCTCGCATGAATTTAAAAGTATCATTTTATCATAATAATATTCATCAATAGAATCGCTCATTTTGAAACGCCTCTCAAGCATATCAGACAACAATGAACCGTAATTACCGTCATAAGGAAATGCGCGCTTTAGGTAATCCTGCCATTCTACCCAACTATGCTTTATACTACTTAAACCCTCGTACCATTTTTTAGCATGCCCTATCAAACGTGGCAAAGCAAAGTGCGACGTCTGTTGATCCGTCCAACCATAGATATGAGCACATTCGTTTACTTTAGATATCCATGAATCTATACGATGATTTTTAATAGAAGGATCAAACTCTGGGATTATATTTTTGTCATAATGAAGTTTTTGAGAATAATCAGGCTTTACAAACTGGTTCATAAAATTAACAAAATCGTGAAAATTTACGTTCATACTCGTACTAGTATTATTTAAATTATTCGACAAACCATTAGGGAGCTCGCCTTCCGTTGTACTTTTTGCTTCTTCATTCACCACAATCCTCGAAGAACTTTCCAACTGCTTGTCGCCATTTCCAACTTCTGTAGATGCCAGTGCAGATCCATTTTGTCCTACATTGTAATCCATGTGCTCCTGGGTGTTAAAGGAATCGGTTGCACTCCTTGGTCTCCTCAAAAAGTTTTCAGCGCTGTGAAAATCTGCCAAACTCTGTGCTGTATCAAACACCAATGGCGGTGTCCCACTTCAATTCTCTTCTTGTGTTTTCTGTGCTTTTGCAGCCCTTTTTTCTTTTCTGTGTTTCCTACTTCGTGCATTTGTTTTATTTTTACGCTTACGCTTAGCTTGATATCTTTCGCTGTTTTCACTGCTTGTTACGCTTATGCTACTTCCCGATGACACTGATTTACTGCGTGAGTTTTTCTTTTTATTCTTATGCATTTTGAATATAATTCGTTTTTCACTTTTGTAGAATGCGAAAAAAAATTTCACGTGTGAATTACTAATCCCGCTTCTGATATACGAGAATCAGAGTGGTTTCAGTAATTAAACGGCAGAGTAGTCTCAAAATAAGTTTAATATTATACAAAATCGCTCTAATGATGGCGTGGTCTCCATTTTATATCCAACAACAACCTCTTATTATTCAAGTAACTTTCCTGTAGTCAATTAACTATCTTTTTCCATAAACTAAAAGTCAAATCAAGTCCACTAACCGATCACAATATTCATTAGTAAGTATTTAAGGAAGCATTCAATCGTAACAACATCCTATTATAACATTATCACTAGTCAATAGATGTACTTATTATTTAATATACTCATGATAAACAGGGGTATCTAACATGTAGGACGTACGGTCTGATTGGTGCATTTCCCTTCCTGTCTCGATTTGATCTTGTTAAGAGGAAAAGGCCTCTCAAATAAGTTACAATGACTTCAAATATTTTCTGGTATTTGCTTGATATGTAGGTACCTACTTATTAAGGTTCGGGCAGTCCTAAAAACTGTAAATAATTTAAAAGAGCAATGCTATTGGAAAAGTGATTTTGAACATATTTTTCAAAAACACTTTTCTTGAAAGATTTTTGTTTTGTTTATGTTTGTCCGTTTTGTTTGATAAAGACGTTAAACCTAACATATTACTTTGGTTTTTTGACTGCATAAAACATGTGGTTTACATTTTTAGTATCTACGCCTGCCAACGCGAATTAAGGTGGGCAGCAATGAAATGTCAAGGGAGTTATTCAGCTAAGTATTCATTGTGGACCTCATTTTCAGTTGGCAGACGAAATTAACAGTCGTTTATGTTAATTTCGTATAAATGCGACAAGTCTTTTAGCTTTGTATTTTTGACAGACGCTAAGAATATAAAAAAAAATATATTTACATAATGGACGTTTTCCATTTGCTCTAGCGTTCTTTAAATGTTTTTTCTTTAATGGGCTTTGTTCTTTTTTTTTGCATATATTATTTTTATTGTATAATATTAATCTTTAACCTATTTTGAGAAACTGCTTTGAATAGTTAAATTTTTTACTGTGTCTATCAATTTATATTAATTTTATTAAATTAGTACGTGATGACGTCATCAGTGGCATTAACTTTATAAACATGTATCATTCTGTAAAAAAGAATTAGCTATGTATGTGTGCTAATGACATGTAATGTCACCCAAAACATTTTCAATAAAAGCATTTCAAAATCTTTATTTCGTTTTTTTTCTTTTTTTTGTAGTTTGTATAAAAATTCTATAAGCTTCTCTTTATAAGTGTTTTGCTGACGTTCATTACTAACGCTGAGGTTACTTTATAATGTAAACAAAACAACCTGTAGACTTTTTTAAGTATGATGTTTTTAAAACAGCTTTAAGGCATAATACTTCATCGATTTGATGCCTCCGATAACGAACTCAAGGTTAAATAAAGGTCAATTGTATTTTGATAAAAAACCTATAAAACACTAATGTTTTTAAATGTTTTAAATCGATTCAATTAATCAGAAAGCTTATTCCTCGAAATGGTTTTTGAACAATGACCATTGTCGTCTAGCTCGGTTCTAACTTGCCTCGGAGTAATTTAACAAATCTTCTAATTGTTTCACGATTGCGTAGTAGTTATTATAAATTGATATCAATTTGGGAATTACCTACATAACTTATTATGTGTGTCTTAAACTTAGATTCTGAAATATGTATCAGTAATTTAATTGTTAATATTAGGTAATTGTATTATTATCAAATCGCCTACACAGTTGTATTCATTGCACATAGAATGCATATAAAAGACTGATGTATGTGACACGAGTGTGTTCACACGCCATTTCTGGTCTTTAAATTTGTTAGCTCCCGGTGGTCGGGAACCAGTGGACGGGTTAATTGTTCGACTTCGAAGAGCCGTCGATAAACTCCTAGGTATAGTCACTGGCTTTAATTTAGGATCCACTAAAGTTTATATTGGTAGGCAAAGGCATAATTATAGTCCTGGCTTTTAAGCCCAAACTATAAAAATAATCAAAAGATGAAATTAATGAATATTGGGTAAGTTTTATAGTGTAGTTGGTACATCCAAATAATTAAAATATTGTATTTATTATGTAGTTAGATAAGTTGCGTTCGGAACCATCATCATGTTGATGTAAAATTAAAAATAAACAAAAACGTTGTGAACAAGTAAAAATAGTGTAAATATTAGAAAGTAGTAAATCCAAATTTTTTTAAATTTATATTCATTTTTCTATGATTTTTCAACCGACATCCAAAAAAAGGAAGAGGTTCTCAATTCGTCTGTTTGTTTTTTTTTTTGTGTCTTTGTTACATGATTTTTGGGCAATTATCTATTGATTTGGAAAATTGTTATTTCATATGATAGACGATACTTCATAGTTGGTCCCATATAAATTCCATCGAAATCGGTTGGATACTTCAGCGAAAATTTCAAACTTTTGAAACAATATTTATGATTTCGGAGAATTTTTACGTTGATGACATTCTCAACTCAGCCAAAGTTTTGACGTAAAGTCGGTTTTTTTGCATTTGTTGATTATTAACATAACAGACTGAGTTCTTCCCATAATCAACGACACAAGTCAAGGCCAGCTGTCAAACTGACAAATCAACTGATTAATAGCTTTTCATTCCTTTGTTACTGCTTTGTGATTACATGGTGTTCTTTTGTTACATGGTGGATAATTCCAACTTGTGTTTCTTAACACGAAATCAATAGTGATATTACTTTTATAGCTTATTAAACTATCCAAAAATAATAAAAGAATCAACTTTATATGGTAGGCACACAAGCCAGGCAATGTATGAAGACTGGGTTGATCCCTTTATACTTTTTAAGTTGCAATTTAAAGCAGTATTTTGGTACTTTTTGGATTGATGAACTTAAATCACGTTGATTATCAATATGATAATGATAAACTCATCACCTGTTGATAATTGAAGATGTTAAATAGCACAAGAACTTGAATTAAAAGTGGCCCTGCATAAAACGTCACAAGAATTACTACCTTACTAGATCCTGCTTCTACGAAACATAAAATAGTATAAATTACAATAAAACAATAATTCATAAATGATAGTTTCTATACTGGAAAGAAAATGAAGACACATTGCCTTTTGTAATGAACAGTAGATCACAACTTATGACGGTTTTTCGTCTTGTGACCTTGATAGACTTTAGTCTGAAGAAAACCTAGAAAATTATTTAAAATAGGCAAACGAAAAACACACCAAGGTGACAAATGGCCTTCACTTTTTACATATCTACGCCTTTAATCCCATGGCTATATAATAATAGCCATTATATAGACTTTTATCGATGAAAAACGTTATGCCGATCAAGAAAAATAACTGTCATCAAGTGTGATTGCAACTCATGTCCGCATTCTTTGTAATATAATCGAGTTAACGCGATATTCAAGAATAGGACAACCGGTAGTCAAGATTTGCTGGAAATAATATTTATAGTACGCTAAAGAGATAGAAAATACGAGTAGCAATTTGTCATTTTCATTTGAAAACGAAGAATCTATACTTATATAATATCTATACTAATATATGTATAAAACTGAAGAGTTTGTTTGTTTGTTTTTTTTTGAACGCGCTAATCTCAGAAACTACTAGTGGAATTTGAAAAAATAATTTTGCATTTGATAGTCCAGCTGTTGAGGAAGGTTATAGTCTATATTATATCCCAAAATTCTCACGGGATCAAAAGTTATGCGGGTAAAATTGCACGCGGTGGCTAGTAAATTATATGAAGAAGCGAAGGTGCTGCCCTAAAAATATCAGAATCGCATTTATTGCCACTGATATTATAAACAAAATAAACTTGTGTTTTGCAGCATTTGGGCAATTGAAGAATTCTATTCAAAAGCAATTGTCAACAATCTGCGAAGTTTGGCTTATTGAATCTTAACGGATTGACGACTTGACGGGTTTTATGGCATGTTAATGAAAACACTGGTAAAACAAATTTATGTATATCATGGTGTAAACCATGTAAACTTAGTCGATCTATTGTAAAGTCCGTGCCGCGAGAAACTTATTCGTGACGTTTGTTATATTCTAAACATATGGTTTTCCATTCTAACGTATTGCATTAAGAATTTTCAAGGTGACCCCAAGAACACTGTTGAAGTTTCTTAAGGAATATGCAATGAACAAAATATGCGCAGTCGTGTAGGTACTCCGTAAACAACTCGTGTGCACGAATAGGATGTGAGACAAATGCAGAAAAAAGGTATGTATAATTGTAAAATAGATGCAGTTCAAGAAACAAATGACAAATAATTTGTTTGCAACAGAATCTAAGCCGTTTATAATGTACACTACAAAAGCGGTCACTTTGTTAATTGTAGTTTTAGTACAAACGGTATGAGTATGACAAAATTGTGTTGACTAAGATAATCATTGAGCAGAAGTTTTCCCAGAATTACAGCCAGTAATTTTATTTACTGTATAAATAGATCGCAAGAGTCTCGATCTCTACTCACCTCTTCACACTTAAGCAATACGTTCCTAGCCAAACGATTGAGCAAGAGATCTAACAAGAACTGGACATTATTATTTAAACAGTAAATTCATTTTCTTTTATCATAAATCCTTTAAAATATGCCATTTCGTTCACATATCAAATATTTAATAGAACCACAATTTAAATAGCTATTTTAAGTAGAGAAATAATAAGTCCAGCCACAGAATATATTTTTTTGGCCACGTGATCAAGCTTCTATTTTCATAACTTAGCCACGAGACAATAACTGTTGCGAAAAATGTGTCTTGAAGCAATTTATACTATAATTATAACATAATAATTTATACTTAGTTATATATTCATTAACATTGCGATGAAAAATATTTTGCGACAAGAAGGGCTCCCGTTCCGGTAGACGTAGTCGGCACGGTTAGGTGCGACGACGAGCGCAGCGAGGAGGAGCTGTTAGGTTGCATATACGTGGGTGGTCTGAAAAGTTTCCAACCTAACAATGATACAAGATTTTTTTTCTTAATTTTTTTATTTATTTTTCTACATAGTCTCCTTGTAAGTCTACACACTTCTCCCAGCGATGCTCCCATCTCTGTAACCCGTCCAAATAGTACTCGGCGTTTTTCTCTGCAAAATAATTGTTCACAAAGGTGATTGCCTCCTCATTTGACGAAAATCTTTGTCCTCCGAGCGCAGTTTTTAGATGAGGGAACAAAAAGAAGTCGCTTGGGGCCAGATCTGGTGAGTAAGGCGGATGGTCAAGCAGTTCAAACCGTAACTCGTGGATTTTTGCCATGGCAACCGCTGAGGTGTGAGACGGCGCGTTGTCTTGGTGAAACAGGATTTTCTTTTTCTGCAAATGTGGCCGTTTTTCCGCAATTTGTGCCTTCAGCTCGTCAAGTAATGATGCGTAGTATGCTCCTGTAATGGTTTTTCCTTTTTGAAGATAATCGATTAAGATAACTCCATGACTATCCCAAAAAACAGTCGCCATCACTTTCCCAGCCGAAAAAACAGTTTTTGCTTTTTTTGGAGCTGGTTCCCCCCTTGCAGTCCACTGTTTTGACTGTAGTTTTGTTTCGGGCGTATAATGGTGTATCCAAGTTTCATCTACAGTAATTAATCGGCGCCAAAACTCGGATTTATTGCGCCTAAACTGCGCCAACAGAGCCTTGGAAATGTTCATTCGAACACGTTTTTGTTCTAACGTGAGCAAACGCGGCACCCAACGCGCGGACAGCTTTCTCATGTCTAAATCTTGTTTTAATATGTGACAAACACGTTCTTTGGACATTTTCATAACCTCTGCTATCTCTCTCACTTTAATTCGGCGGTCGTCTAACACCATTTCGTGAACTTTAGCAATGTTATCGTCAGTAGTTGCAGTTTTTGGACGTCCCGAACGTTCATCGTCTCCCAAGCTCTTACGGCCACGTTTAAATTCAGCTGCCCAAAATTTCACTGTGGTAAATGATGGTGCAGAGTCCCCATACACAGAGTCCAACTCATTTTTGATTTGCGTAGGCGTATTGCCTTTCAAAAACAAATATTTAATAACAGCTCGATACTCAATTTTTTCCATTTTCACAAAAACACTCACATGTACTCACTCAAACGACTGTCAACTAAAAACTGCGCGTCCAAAATGGCCGAAACTTTGGTGAGTAACCTGTCAAAAGATGCACAACTACATTCACTAGCTTTTGTTGACGAGTGGCGCCATCTTTGCGTTAAGGTCGGAAACTTTTCAGACCACCCTGGTAGTTATACACGTGCGCGAGCCGAGCGAGCGAAGCGAGCGGTGCCGCGGCAGCGGCCGGCGAAGCGCCATAAACCCAAGTGCATTTTTAAATAACCCCGACGCCCCGAACCGGCGACGTTGTTTGTGGCACGGATTGTGGCTGACATAGTAATTTAGAAGGCAACTTAGATTTTTAGAGAGGAATAATGCTATTTAAAAGAAGTCTGTTTAATTAGCACCCTTTTAAGTATACTTCAATAAATATGGGTGGATTTTCACTTTTTAAATTGTGTTTTGTGTTATGATTAACAGTTTAAAAACAGTTTAAAGGTTTATAAAATGTTTTCATTTGGATTGTTCATCAAATATTCACTATAGAATATTTTATTGTATGATCTTAAACTGTTTTATGTATGATTTTTAATAAATAAGTCTACGTTGTATCAACAAGAAAGAACGAAAGAAGAAATGTTATAAAATAACAACTATTATCGAAGTAAAATAAATATCGTAATCTCACTTCAAATGGATCTAATACTGGATGGAATGTTAGTTATAGCCAGACATACATGTAATTACATATTATGCATTACCAAATTACAAATGCATTTAACACTGTAGAGTAATTGTATAAAAACTTTAATGGTAAAGTATAAGAGTAGATTATTTAGAGGATAAGATAAAACCAGATTAACACCAAAAAATATGCCATTTGTTCTGAAAATAATATTTGAAGTGTTGACAGACATAAAGACGTAATTATTAAAACATCAAACATTAGCTAGAATTAGTCCAAGTGACAAAAAAATTGTCAAATACTAGTGATGCTACCAATTTTATGTAACCTTGAAATAACATTTAAAATATTTTTTCTATGAATCGATGAAAAGTAGAATAAGGCTGAAGCCAAATGATAGAAGTAAACAATTGATATTAAGTTTAATGTATTCAATATTATTTTAATCAATATTGTTGTAAAACTCACTGTAACACTTCCTTGTATCGACAGAGCTGAAGATTTCATTATCAATCATTAGGAACAGCGACAAATCGTTACAATAATTAAGTAACTATGTTTACAATAATTTTGAAGACGCACTACTAAATAAAAAATTGTTGAGCAGTGTTTTAAACAGCAGCTGCACACTACTTTCGATGTTTATTAAAAATATAAAATATACAAGTACCTAGACAGGGTGGAATTTTGGAATGCCCCCTGGAAAAGAAATAAAACTGTATTAAAAGTTTTTAGAAAATTCACTCGCTTCATCCGGGAATCGCACCGACTAAATTCTGTAAAAATGACACCCGGTTATTATTGCATCGAACGTTAGGGTCAATCAAAAGAATCTGTCTAACATACTAGGTCATATAATGAAAGGAAAACCATGAAATCTTCATTTTTAGATTTCAGTCGGTTCGATTTCTGGGTGAAACAAGCAAATTTTCGAAAAATCTTTGAATGCAGTTTTATTTCTTTTCCAACATAAAGGAATGTTACTTTGGAGTAAAATTTACTATCTATTTCATATCTATTATTTAGAGTACTTTTCCTCCAGGAAGCATTAAAAAATTCCACCCTGTATATTATTTCGAAATAGGTCCGATATTTAAAAAATATAAAATACTATTTGACAGTGTCCATTAATGTGTCACCATAGATAGATCATGGTTCTAATCTATAATGATAGCAACACTGTAACTAATAAATTGTTTTCTGTTATCTTTTTGATTTTAATGTTTCTACGTCCATTAATCTTAGATGGATGAAAACTTCCATGCTGGACTAGGAGCGAAAGAAAAACATAGAATGTACCAGCTGCTTCTCTTCCCGGGAATACTGTAAAAGTCAGTTAAGGGACGGAGGTTTTATCGGCGTTTTTGTGGGTGATAGGCTGACCCTCTGTCACTGCTTTAGTCTGTATCCATCATTGTTATACCTCCAAAGTCAACCTCTGGTGTTCTGCCTACACCATAAGAGACACAGGCGTGAAGTTATCTATGAATGTATTAAAAAAACTAAGAGCTTTTAATAAGCAGTAAGAAACTTATTTTTTTTTTTACTTTTTAATACATATTAATTATTTGGTGAGGAAACCTGCATTTGACCTCATCAGCAAGTAGACGGCAAGTGACTGTTAGATTTCAGACGCGTTATAAAAAAATTTAAACGAACTGGAAAGATTTGAAAAGAGACTGAAAGATTTTGCGGCCGATTTTTATCTGATGGATGGTTGGCTAAAGTGGTCCTACCACTTAACGACATGCTTATCTATGTAGGGCTTTTAACAACCTCCAAACAATTAGCCTTACCAGGTAAACTAATGTGCTCTATTTTACTCCTGACTGCATTAATGCGAGAATCGTGAAATAATCAATTTAGTTCTTGGCGTTGAAGTTATTTACATTTCAGATTCATCGTTATGACGAATTCGATTCATTTCCATCCAGGTTTATTTAAGAAATACAGTTATCTGAACGGTGTTGAAATAAATGTCTCTGAAGTCTTAAACAAATAATTTATCCACGAGATTATGAAATCAAAAATTTGTGTATAATTTATTACTACTTGCTTCATCCGCGTTAAACTTGATTCCGAAAGAAAGTTAGGATAAATAATATCCTCTGAACCAACCGTGCTGTGTCCCACTTTTAAAGCTCGAAGTTAGGTACAACCCAATCCATCAGCAGTTTCAACTTGAGAGAATGACTAATTCCATCAATTTATATTCTCAAGCTTTCTCGTTTATAAAATAGTAGCTATTTACATCAGTTTCAACTGTATAAATCCCGATCCTGAAGGACTGTCTGGTAAAAAAGTACATACAGTCACGTCTAATAAGGTGTATATATTTTCATTGGAACTTGAACTTTATCACAACCGAATAAGTTGCGAAGTGTGTATATGTTACGGTAAGAGTGAATAATTGAAGATTTTTAATAATTATCTATTATTATTAATAATTACCGAAAGTCGAGGTTAAAGTCATAAAGCCAGAGGCTATTTAACCATTGGATGTCACATTTGAAAAATTTAAATCTATTATACCTAATGTTGGAGATAATATTTGAGTGACAGGGATTTATCGTAATATATACCTACATCCCATAGGACTTTTTCAATTCGAAGGCACCATGCGAACTGGAGCAACTGAGGCTGGGTTGCACAGAATAGACATGGACCGGTTAGGTTAGTTTAGGAGCATTTACCTCCGTGGTTAATTTTTTTTTATAATCGCACAAAACAGATTATATCACATTTTCAATATTTTGTCGCGATTTCGTGCGTCGAAGTAACGTAATAGACTTTCGGTAATTATTAATAATAATAGATAATTATTAATAATCTTCAATTATTCACTCTTACCGTAACATAATGCATATGACTGTACCTATAGCTAATTAATTACCAACGCAGCGTCACGCGTTCGAACGCGCGTTCGGAATGCGCTAAACACCGCGTATGATAGGTTAGTATAAAGGTGCATACAGATTGCTAGTAATGTAACATTCTGCGCACATTGCGCATTTGGACGTGTGGTGCGCAGAATGATACATTACAAGTTTCATTACAGCAATGTGTACGCACCAGTATGAGGCGTTCGGTACGGACGTGGCCACGCGCTCCGAACGCGCGTGCCAATTCAGTCGGCAACGTTCCGTGGAACGTGTCACAGAGTGACTGAATTTTTAAGCAACCTCGATTCCACAAACGGACTGTACAAGCACACAATTAAAAATGTACTAGCAACGCTGCATTCCGCGTTCGTACGCGTGTACCGTACGTCCATACGTACGTCCGTATGATACGTTGTTTCGGCTGGGCTTCTCGCATATCATTCAATATAAGCAAGTAAAGCAATGTCCGACTTTATCATGACTTTTCCGTGCTTTGGTGAGAATGTTAAATAGTCGGTCGTGAGTGCTGTGTACAGTAGTCTTTAGAATATGTCGACGCCATTTCATGGACTCCATGATTTTGACACCCAACCAGCTATACGCCAACTTGGCGGTTAATAGCCAAATTTTCACCCAGCGTACAGACTCATTGTTGTTATTATCTGTAATTATCAGGCTATGCTCAACTTTTATTTAAAGTAACAGCTTAATCCGTCAAGCTATAAGTGTATGAAATGTCCATCCATATTCCCAAATGTCCCCGTTAATAAAATAAATTAGAAATAGAATAAAAGATATAACTCAAACACAGCAACGCGTGTTATTGGTCTTACAATAATAACAAACTACATAACAAATATGAATTAGGGCCAACACACTGCATGCGCTATCCGAAATTACCTTGAACATTACTCGTGCCTGCCATAAAACGATACTATGTATTTGATAAAATGCTATGATTGAACGGCGCTACGTCTCTTATTGTTTTCTTTATTTTTTTCGACTAGCAGAGATTCTGGTGTATGTTGAGTAATGATAGACTAGCTATACCTACACTTATTTTTGATTTTCGGAGGAAAATATTCATAAAAAATACCGGTTGCCCAAGTAGGAACGGCTTAGTGTGTGGGGATGATCTAACAAACAGCTACCTACTGATATATTATAACCTAAAAATGCACCTCGCCTACCTTTATTGGGATCCACGGTAACGCCAAGTTGTATAATTTATCCCCGAAGGTTGTGGGTCTTGTCTAAGCGCAGCATCCTCTCAGAAAAGGATGGTCAGACACACTTAACCATCCTATTTTCTACAGCCTTACTCGCCGGAAGTCAGGAGCGACTTGCTACTGCTGGCGATCAGGAAGAAAGTGAGCATATTTATGTGGACCGCAGCTAGAGCAGCTTTTCAAAATTCAATCTTGGTATGGTACAAATATATAGTGCTGACCATTATTCCTACCAGCGCTAGAAAAATAATAGCACAATCAACGTTAATAATTAAAATAAAAAATATTATTTAACTGTGTACTTCAAACGAGGAAATTTCCTTGTTTTCATCATAACGTCCAACTCGTAAAGTTGTAAGTACCTACTTGTTTCAGTGATTGTCACAATGCCAATAGTACAGTAGCCTACAACAAGTACCGTTCTTCCATTTACATTCACTAATATACGAATACAATTCTAAAAAGAAACCAAAAGCTAAGATTAATGTGTTCAAAACTCAAACTATAATAAAAGAGTATTTAACATATATTTTTCATATACGATATTTATAACTTAAGACAATTCAAGTACACAATAAGTAATGATGATTGTAATGTAATTTACATAAGTCGATCACACTGTGTTTTCGAAATCATGGACGTTTATAATAATACTAATGTATTCAATGCGTCCTTAATTTAACAGACATTAATCTTTTTGCACTTTTCACGATTTTTACTTTGTTTACACTAAATGAAAGTTGCCATATCTCTAACACCTCCGTACGTGCAGGAACGGCGTACCTACCTACTAATTTTTTAGTCGACGTCTCTCTCACTCTGAATAGTCTCAATTTTATTTCACTGCACTAACAGGATAATAGCAGTACACAGCCACGCACGCGACACGTAGGAGAAAATCTTCAAAAATGTTCAACAGTGGCAGTGGATATCAATATAAAGAAATATGTTGTGGCTTGCAGTCGCAAATAGATTTTCTCGCGTGACTTTGATTCTGTAGCAATACATCAAAGCTTAGGCTGTTAAATATAAAATCTTTTACAAATTCTCACAGAGTTTTTTTTTTTTTAATTTTACATTCAAATAACCAAATTCTTCAGCTGTTGAGATTTCAGCGTGTATTTTCATTAACATTATGTTTATTTACTTAAAAATTAAGTTTTGCATTTTAATTTTAATCCACAATTATTAGAAATCAAACGAACTTACAAAGTTGTTGTGCTTGGTGGTAGGATCCCTTCTGGGTCCGCCTGGCTAGCGACCACCCTTTATATAAAGTTTGCCGCCAAATGTTACCGCTCCGGCGGTAATGTGTTCCGGCAATATTGTATAAAGAGCCAGTTCCTTCCTAAACCCGTGTGCTTTCATCTTCGACCTCATCGTCACTTACCATCAGGTGAGATTGAGGTCAAACGCGGGTTTAGTCACTTATAAAAAAAAAAAAAGTGAAGTTCGATGATAATTATGTGAACAGCTTCATTCGAAGCGATTTATTGACGTATTGTAGTAGCGCCCCCACGCGCTAGCCTTGCACGGTATTTAAAGATCCTCCTTTTTTTTTTTTTTTATCCAAAAAAGGAGGTAAGATCATAAAAGTACTGGCACTTAGATGGTGGACCGGTCTCACTTTTCTAGCTTCATTTCGTTGAGAGATTTAGTATTTCACATTTTTAAAAGGGTGGGATTATATGTATATGCATACATATATATATATAAGTACCTTGATGGATACATATTAATTTATCGTGGTGCTATGATGATTTGAACGAGCAGGGTGGGTGTATGTAAATCGCTTCGAATGAAGCTGTTCACATAATTATCATCGAACTTCACTTTGTAAGTTCGTTTGATTTCTAATTATGTCTCACAGCTTCATTCTTCAGCGATTTATTGACGTATTGTAGGATGTTCAGAGCAAATGTGAAATACGACCCTGGGATATTGCGTGAATAAAGAAAACACAGATTATTTGTTATCTTTTATTTATTTATGTGTTACATAACAATTCTTAAATAAAATATAACAATAGCACAGTAGATAATTAAACAAATCATGTAATCAATAAATTAATGACAAAAAATTAAGAAATTCAATTATATCAGGTAAGTACAATGTAAGGTAAGATATATTATATTATTTTATTACAATGAGATACACAGTTAAGTATATATAATTAATTAGTTTTAATTTCGTTTACAGATTGTTATTTGCAGAAAGTATAGAGTGTGCAAACAAAGCCGGATCAGAAATCACATCTCTATTGTAAAACCTGGCGAAGACAGAGGAAGACTCGCTCCAGCCGGCGGTTTTTCTAATCAAGTCTATACTAACACCAAGCCGACCAGCGGCAGAGGTGGCTGCGTGCCGAGTGCTATGACTACTAAACACTGATGTATCTATGCCACTCATATTAAGTGTGGATTTAATCCATCTACTTAAAGTTTGTGATGTTACCTTTGAATGCGGTTTTTTGAAAGCTACAAATAAATTATCATGATTGATTCTTAAAGTTTGTGTTTTATTCAAATATGCAAGTAAACTTCGGGCAGGACATATATTTGGACGTGAATTAAAGAATGGTAATCTCAATATCGGTTGCAGTGTATTAGGCTTTGACGTCTTAATTGTATCGGGGATTTTGATTATTACACAATTATCTTGTTGACTAATATTTGGCAATTTAATTAGGGATAATGTTTGCACTCGGTGCGCTGTCACCAATGCTAACAGGGACACAGTCTTTTTGGAAAGAGTTTCTAAATCAAGATTCTCGTTAGGCCATTGCGATGCTAAGAAATTAAGCACCACATTAGGGTCCCATGTTAAGTTATATCTCGGATTCGAAGGTCTTAATTTAGAAACTCCTTTCATGAACCTAATAATAATTTCATCATTTAATTTACTACCTAAAAGCAAAGCTAATGCTGATTTATACGAGTTTAAGGTGCCATATCTGGCTCCTTTATCGTAAATTTCCGTTAGGAAGCTTAAGATATCAAGAACAGTTGCGTTAGTATAATCGTAACTATGCCTGATGCAGTATTCTACCCACGCTTTAATACACCCATCATATTGTCTGTATGTGGAGTCTGACAAAGAAGCTAAAATAATTACTATTGATTGAGCAGGTATAGATTTTTTTAATAGTGTTTGCCGGAAAGCTTCGCGGCAACTAATTGTAAGGTCTTGTGTAATGGATGTACGTTCCTGAAAGGAGATTTTAATAGGTTAATACTAGGTCTAAAATATAAAGGTTCAGATATTGTTAAGCGCTGAAATAGCGGGAACCAGGGCTGTGTAGGCCAATAAGGAGCCACAACAATACCTTCTGCTCGGTCACTGATAATTTTTTGAAGAATTTTTGTAAGTAGTGTGAATGGCGGGAATGCGTAGAAATTGCAGTCTTTCCATGACATAGTGAAAGCGTCAATTGTTTTCGCTTCAGGGTCCAACTTCCAGGTTACGTAAACGGGACATTTAGCATTAGACCTGCTAGCAAATAAGTCAATGTCAGGGCAACCAAAATGCTTAACAATATCTTCAAATGCGCAACTATCAAGTTCCCATTCCGTATCCTGGAAGTTTTTACGAGACAACCGGTCAGCGTCGCAATTATCCCTAGTGTTAATATACGAAGCAAACACAATAATTCTACGACGTTCGCACCATTCCCAGAGCAGCCTGGTGATCTTGTCTAGGTGTTTGTATTGAACACTACCCATCCTATTTATGCACGATATAGCGGTGACATTATCAATACGTAATAGTATTGTGGAATCATAAATATTTTTTGCGAAGCATTTCAATCCCAGAAAAGCTGCTTGTAATTCAATTTCATTTATATGTAAATTTAATTCATCATGTTTCCAATAACCGTTACAATTGATTTTATTACAAAAAGCCCCCCAACCTGACTGAGACGCATCTGAAAATATTTCTAGGTCAAACACATTTGGGCCTAGTGGTGTAAAACCTGAATCAATGTTTTTTAACCACCATACCATATCCGGTTTTAACGAGTCAGGGATTTGCACATTTTGTTCATAGGAAGAATTTTTACTTAAAATCTCATATTTAAAGGTTTCAAATTTCTTCGTATATAAATAAGAATATTTGATTGCGGGACATGCCGAAATTAACAGGCCAAGGAAACTTGCAAACTCACGTAGTTTACAATATCGTACATCATTTATAAAATAGTTAATACGATCTCTCATTTTTATTTTCTTTTCGGGGGGTAGCGTAAGAATCATATTCATTGAATCGAAATTGAATCCTAAAAATGTACAATGTGTTCTTGGGGTCAAGCAGCTTTTCTTGGTGTTAATAATGAAACCTAAATTTTGTAACAAGGCGATAGTTGCATTGACATTGTTTGTACAATCTGATTGATCAATCCCAATACATAATAGATCATCTAAATATATGACTGATAAGTAATTTCGAGTTCGTAAATATTGTGCAACCGGTTTTAACAGTTTTGTAAAAACAAAGGGTGCCGTGCATAAACCGAATGGTAAACAATTAAATTCGTAAAGAATGTCATTATATTGAAAACGTAAGTATTTTCTATGCGATGTATGTATCGGTACAAAAAAATAGGCATCTTGGAGGTCTATGGTGGCAAGATAAGAATTTTTAGTGATTAATTTTGTGGCAGTTCGATAATCCTCCATTTTAAAATGTTTCGTTGTAATGAATTTATTGAGGGCCTTTAAGTTTAAAATAAATCTTTTTTCACCATTCGCTTTAGGCACAAGAAATATTTTTGATATGAATTGTCCGGGCTCAGTTTTACATGGTGAAATTGCATTTATAAGTAACAATTTTTTGATGGCATTAATATAATCGGTATTTTCCTGTTGATTTTTAGGCGTAACATTTGGACTATCAGTACACTGTGGTATACTAGAGAATGGTATTTGATAACCTTTAATATATGATAATATCGTATTATCTTTAGTTATTTCAGCCCATTTATGTTGGAAATACTGAAGTCTCCCGGCAAAACATACCTCATGATTTACTTGTAGGTTGTCCGACGTTGTGCAGGCGGTGAGTGGTGGGTCGTCCGCGCCGTTGTCGGCGCCATATTGCGTGTTTGCAGACGCGGCTGATAGCGACCGCGTCCACTGTGGCCGCTGAATGCTATCTTGTTTTCTATTACTTTTGCCTTGGAAATTTGGCCGCGGTTTTGGCTGGTTTTTTAAATCGTCACCGGACTTTTGTATAGATTTAGCGGCTCTTAGTTTGTCAGATATATTTTCGCCGAATAGCCAGGATTTATCTCGAACCGATTCAACTAAGGTGTCTTTCAACTGGGTGTGAGTTGAAGATATTACCAGGTTTCGTCGAGATTTGGTTTCAACAAAATGGTTGTCGCATAAAATCCGGCAAGCATCACTAATAGGTTTTAGCAGTTTCTGCTTTGATGTCTCATTCGAAAGTATTAGGGAGGTGGCAGAAGCTAATGCAGAAAGAGCAACTCCTAGTTGTCTTTGCTTTTGCATCAGGAACGCATCTCTTTTTACAAGAGGCTCTGAGAGGGCTGCTTTTGCCTCGAGATTTAGCATAGGTGCAATTAAAAAAAACACAGTTGTTAGGGACTAGATATTCCTCCAGTATTTTTTCCTTTATGTCTTTCGCTAATCCCTTAGCCAAGATATCTTGCCATCTGCTAGCCACGTCCTTGTGTATAGGAGGCCCTAGTGGGGTACCAGATTTCGGTGCATCACCGAGCAGGTGTAAGAGGTCTTCATCGAGTTCTGGTTCTTCTAGGACAATTTCTGTTTCAGCAGACGTAGATGGCAATGGTTCACAGGGCTCTGGCGGTGGTGTCGTTGAAGGAGATACTGGCAGCGACTGTGATGGCGGTGAAATGGGCCGAGCTGGCGGACAAGGTGACGAAGGTGCTTTGTCCTCCGATCGACCTGTGTACAATACATATACCAGTCAGTTATAATGACTTGCTATAATTGGCAAAGGACAACCTCTATGGCGGATGCCCACATGCGCGTTTTAAATATTTGCGAAGGAGATAACCTTTAAGACGAAAACTCACATCGCGTCATTACTGGTTTTGCAAAGGGAACAACCTTTATGTCGGAGGCCCACATTGCACATTACTTTAATCATATTGTGATTACCACGTTGACAATGTCACTTTTCACCACATGGAAAATAAAATATTTGCGTTACTTACGGTCAAAATTTTCGTCTGATGAATCCGAAGAATATATTATAGTTCTGCTACGGTTCTTCTTTCCTAATAGTTTTGATTCCAATTTCTGTATTTTTCTTCTTATTTTTTCTTCACTATCTTCGTGTTTTCTTTTATTTCCCATAGTTTAAAGCAAATGGTTATATAATGAAATAAAATGAAAATGTAAGTTTAAATGTCCAAATAACTAGCAAAAATCGTAGGCGTGCGAAGGCTTGAGCACGGAGACACAGAATGAAGCTAGAAAAGTGAGACCGGTCCACCATCTAAGTGCCAGTACTTTTATGATCTTACCTCCTTTTTTGGATAAAAAAAAAAAAAGGAGGATCTTTAAATACCGTGCAAGGCTAGCGCGTGGGGGCGCTACTACAATACGTCAATAAATCGCTGAAGAATGAAGCTGTGAGACATAATTTTTCTAAAAGATCCTAAAAAATATATTCTTTAAAGTCAAAAACTTGATTTTATTTAGTACTAGCTGTATCGCGCAGTTTAACGCAATTTCGCATTTCAAATCCCACAGGAATATCGGAATAAAAGTTGCCTATGTGCTATTCCAGACTGTACACTAATCACCGTGCCCAATTTCATATAAGCCCGTTGAGGCGTTCTGCCGTGATTGAGGAACAAACATCCATAAATCGATACATCCACACTCCATCCAAACTTTTACAGTTATAATATTACTAAGATATTTACAGATCCATACATTTACGTAGGTGACTATACGTTGCGTCGAGACAACATGAGTGGGCGCACTTAATGAGAGACCACAGTACAGATATATACAGTAATTCAACTCGGCCGCATCTTTGAAATAAATGCCTACAGCAGCGCCGCGGTCCGTTCACATGTGATAGGGCTGCCCGCCTTCAGCGTTTAAATTACATTTGTCTACTTTGTGTTTACTTCTATTTTGTTTTGTGACTGCAAATACACTTTCTTTATATGTATAAACAAATAAAGCACTTTGTAAATGGAATAGGAAGTGTTCAACAAAAATACGTTTTCTGTCAAAAAACCATGTTTATGTTTGAATAACAAATCGGTCTTATAAATTAGCGACCGAAAAATACTTGCGCCTCGACTGAGACGCACGAAAATATGTATTATCAAATTTTAAAGGATCAACAATCCGCATCTTAACGTAAAGCTCAATCAACATTTTTTTCGGTATGCAGACACTCGACTGGCGACTGGCCGCATGCCGAAATCGAGCCATCGTTTTCGTCTGCTTGTATGAAGTCGAATTACTGTAAATATCTGTACTGTGGAGAGACGCTGACGAACTCATTCCGCACAAGGTTACAACTACGCTTGTTTTGAACCAGCATGAATTGCAAATTGCAAATAAAACAAACGTACTTATAAAGTAAATGCATTATGCAGTAGGAAACACGTTTGGTATCGTTAATGTCGCACCTACAGATTGATTAGATACGAAGATATCTGTTTAATAAATAATAGATTCAATTATGTTTATAAGTAATAAGACAAATTTAATAGTTTATTATAATAAAAACGTTATCTGATGTTGGGTTTTGGCTGTTACGGTTTTTTTAAATGACTAGCAACTTTGCTCGATATTTTATTCATTTATTTACATTTCATTGTTTGTACAAATTATCATCATAATATGGCGGTCTCTTCGAGGCAACTTCCGATTAAGTTATCATCTTGTAAGAATTATTTGATGATTCAGAATGGCGGCAGGTAGTTTATGCAAACAAACACTTCGCTTTATTGTATTATGTTATTTACATGTCGGCGCGTTCATAGAGAAAGCCATAGATAAGATAAATCATAGAGATAAGATAGAGCGACTGATGGTTTGATTGTTCAGTCGCTCTGGTGGAACGTCGTGTCTATGGGAGCGGGGAGCCACCTGGTTGTTGTTGACGAGAGTGACCAGCGCACCGTAGTTTTCGACGGATCGCTTAAATCAGAAATAATCTTAGTTGTTTCATTATGTTTCTGCTTAAATTGATATTGTCAGAAGATCTAGGCCCTCCTGGCGTTACATATAGATTAGGTTGACATTGATATTAAATAAATAAATAAATATTTCTGACACTCACACAACATTATCTAGCCCAAATTAAGTTTCTTAAAGAACTTGTGTTATGGATACTAGATAACCGATATTACTTAAGAAATATATAAACATACATATTGAATAAATACAAGTTATTATTAGAATAAACTTAAATAAACATACAAACATCCATGACTTGACGCCTAATATCCGTGTTCATCACACAAATATCCGCCGCCGCCGGGATTCGAACCCGGGACCTCTGGCATAGAAGGCGATATATGTTACCACTACATCAGCCGGTCGTCATTAGTACAAACAAACAGCTTTTTCTTGTGTGTTCGTTACTAGTCTTCTATCTTCAATGTCTTTGGTTTCTTTTATGTCATGATTGATTTATAGCCGTCATTTTAGGCATTCATAATCTCACACAAAAATGCAGGAAACAAATTTTTTTAGCAAATTGCACGAGTAATAAATTTTGTAATGACCTTTATTGGCCTTTGAGCAATAGATCGCGAGATACTGAAAAACCGATTTTCGGGACTTTTGACCTATGTAATTTTTTTAGCCGGCACGATATCAATGTCGATTTTTCACACCTTCATTCTAACGTCGTAATAAAGGTGTTCACAAAAATTTAGCTCACCAAGAATTTTTCCGCAGACAAAACCTAAAATTACTAGATTTTTTGCTCTCGGTCTACTTTTAACACGTTTTAAAGCCGAATCAGCCATGACTTAATTTTGTTAAGTTACAACTGAAGTTTTAAATAATATAAAAAAATACCCTTCTGGCTGGAGGTTGGCATAAAAGTTGTGCTTTACTTCAAATTTGTTGGAACAAAAATGAATTCTTAGCGAATTCCAAAAAACAAATTCGAAACTAATCTTACTGACAACATAATAAACATTAGATCCCGTAAATTCTCGAGACATACTTAATATGGGTGGCATTTTGTTGTTCATTTGAAGGAAGTAATTAACTATTTAGCAGTTTACTGGGTAAATAAAACCAAGTCAGAAACAGGTTTTAACTCACTGCCTTTGTATGCATTACTCAACAAACGCATTGGAAAGCAGTTTGCGTGTTATTCCTATGTTTATTGCTCCTACAAAATAAGCTTAGCTCGTATCATTGACGGGAAAAACCTGCTGTAACCAACACATATCGACGTAAAAAGCAAACCTGTTGTAACCCACAAAATGCAAAATGCGTAGAGCCCAACTACGTTTTTGATTTACGAAAAAAAAAACATATCTCTTAATCTAGAGAGACATTTAAACTGCTACGGGAGTAAGACCATTTGACGCAGGATTTTTTTCTGATTCTATTTATGAAATAAAAAAAATATATGATATCGACTGATCCGGCCCGTACCAAGTTCGATCGTCTGTTAATGCTTTATAAAGCGAACTTGCTGTACCCACAAAATGCAAAATGATCAATTAAAAAATATATGATATGTGTGTGTTATTCAGCAGGTTTGCTTTTTTTGTCGATATGTGTGGGTTACAGCAGGTTCGCTTTTTACCGTCGATATTTGCTCATTCACTATACAACGTGTAAGAAAATGGAGAGACAAAAAATTAAAGGTTAGTTATTATACCATACAGTAAAAGAATTAGCATGATCAGTGCTGGTATAGACTTTCATACAAATGTATTTAATTATTTTACAACAAAATATTTTGACAACCCTAGTCGACTACAAGTAAGAATTACAAATTTATGTTAAGGTTACTTATAAACTACATCACCAAACATACAATCCCCTCAAGAATTATCTCTTCATTATGTTACACGTTGTATAGAGACGTAACAGATCTTCTTATTTTTACGAACCGACCTGAAAAAACACGTCATTTCAGTTTTTTTGAATGTGCTTAAAAATGCTTATGCTGGGTCGTTTTTTTAAGATGAAAATATTTTAAGAGAAGTTTAAGAATAATATGTGGATTCAATTTATGACAAAAAATATATATATATTTTTTTAATGAAATTTCACAATTCTTTTAGGTGACCAAATTTTTGTGACTATTCAAAAATCGGGGTTTAAAGTATTTCTTAAAAGAAATAGTTGCATAAACTCTTTTATTTCTTGCTATTTAGTCGTAATTATTTTTTTTAATTACGACGAAATAGCAAGAAATTAAATAAAATTTTGTTAACTTATATATATAAGAATTATAAAATATCAATTTACCTTAAATTTTTTTTTTTTGTAAATTGAATCCACACATCATTCTCAACCTTCTCCTAACATATTTTGATCTTCATAAAAAGACCCTATAGTGAAGACAATTAACTAGTTTCAGCATACATGGACGGTAATTTTGTATTTCCTCCAAATGAACTAGACATAACCGTGCCGTTTGTTAAAAAAAATATGTAGCATTGTTTTTTTTTATATACTCTGCACCTACTGTTGCTTAGGAAAAACTCTTCCAGTAATAATGACCATGTTAATTTTTGTAGTAAATTAAAGTCATTTCCTTTATAGACCTTTCCTCATTCTGAAAGTCCTTATAATTATTTGCTTCCTCAAAATAGACATTTCCTCATGCTGAAAGTCCTTATAATTATTTGCTTCCTCAAATTATAAAACTAATATTAAAGTCTTCCTTTTATTTAAATGGCAATATTTTGCATAATACATACTAAGCCAGATATATCGCTAGGTAATAATTCCAGCGAATGTTTCAATGGTAAAAATAACTGGATAATGACACATCACTTCTAGTGATTTATTGTCTATGGCATAGCTAATCGTAATAAAAGCATTACAAGGGTTTCTCTACGTGCCTGCGAATTGCATTTCTATTGATTTTTGAAAGTTTTCGATTTTAGCATCAAATTTTAAGTAAAATTACGATTGGATAACTAAACTTGAATCTTGTCACCCAATTGTGCGCTAATTTTTTGCAAGATAAATAAACATGTAAACTTATGATAAACGTTTTGCAATTATTATCATCTCGGTGTATTATGTATGAATCAAAATATATAGTTATATATATTTCATTAGCCCAGTGACAATAACGTAAGCGGAGTGTTAACTTTGGGATAGCATAAAATTACGTCAATACAGCAGGCCTATTGCGGTTCTTTCATGGCATGACATGATAAACAAGATTTCTATCTTAGAGTCATAATTATGCTTATTCTTTGTCTAAGATTTCTGTGATACAATGATGATATAATCAATAAACGAATACATATACATACATACATTGCAATTAATTGCATGCAAGAGGCATTTCCCTTTTGCAATGACAGTTTCAATGATATCATCTATGACTTAAAAACATAAATTGAAAAAGGTGACATTGCACCCACCTCTATGATATGTTTGTTTCTTGATTTCATTTGTGTTTTTCCGTTTCGAATGCTTTCATAAATAAATAGGTACAATATTATTATATATTGGGATTATTGTATTCAGTCTACATGGGAAGAACTTAGCTAAGAGATTTTGTCGAGGAGTAATACGGAATAAAGATCGCATGATATGTTTTACGTCAAAGTATTTCATGATATCATCGCATGGTTTTGGGATCCACAAAGGGCCCACAAGTCTAGGTGACATAATTTATCATTAATTAATCTTTAATCCAACGTTGAGCCGCGTATTTTCGGTTTAGCCTGTTACCCTTGGATAAGCGACTCTTTAAAGGACACTAATCACTCCCACTCGGAGTTAAGCTACTGTTACACATGCTCATTTCAAGCACGAAAGCATGCTTCAATTGAGCACATGCCACGTAGTATCATGTGTGTCGGAATGTTGCTCAAAATTTGCATGCTCATTTCGAGTATGCTCGTGAATTGACATGCTACCAGCGGCGCTGGTGGAAGGGGTCGTGCTTTAAGCGCGTCTCAACAGGTTTGCTTATTGAGCATGCTAATATCGATCAGACATTCATACTTTAATGTATAAGCATACTTAAAACTATAATGCCTATTGCTAACAAATGTAAACTTTTCCTAGGCATGCTCGAATTGAGCATACTAAATAGCAAGCTTTTAAGCATGCTATTTTAGAGCATGTGAAATGTAACAGTAGCTTTAGGTTTGGCCAAGTTTAATCATTCTTTCTTATGAAATGTTCCTGAAATGTTTTGATGAAGAGGTACCTCCTTCATCTTCACTTAAGGTAACGTTAAGGTCAAACACAGCTTTAGTCATTAATGAATAAAAATTCTGGGTGACTGGTTGGTCACTTTTCGTGATAGTTTGAAATCATATCTACACGAAGAGAAAAAAATATAATCAAAAATCAACATTAATTATTAACTGTCTAAATTCCAACGATTGATAAAGAATTGATTACGTTTCAGATCACGTGCCGCGATTGACTCAGGCATAAGTGAAGTCAATAGTTACAAATCTTTTTTTATTTATAGGGCATTTTTGTGAAAACTTAAGTACCTACCTACTGTTATTACATAATTATGATCAGAATCGAGTACAGAGTGCTCTCAATATCTCAAAATTGTCACCAGTCACCCTGTATAATAATTATAAAAAAGCAGAACTTCCTTTGTTGTATTACAAGGGTCACAGACACAGTGCTACTGACTGACCTTGTCCGTGAGAAACAGTTCTCTTCACTTGTATGTCTATGCGTCAGTATTGTGGCCATTGTTTATTGTTTTTGCACAAGTACAAATGTTTATGCTTTCCTGTCCAAGTCATTTCCCATCAGTGTTTATAGAAGAGGCTTTTTCTATGCTAAATATGAATCGCTTGCGATCGGAAAGAGCCGGAAATATAACTCAAAAATGAACAGTGCAAAAATATCGGGAACTCAAAATCTATACAATTCGTACTTAATATGATAAAGTTAAAGAGTTTGTTTGCGCTTACTAATAATATTTGATATTACTAGCTGGATATTTTTTTTTTTGCGCTGGAACACAAATTGATAGCCTAACTATTAAGGAACCTTATATTTTATCAAGGAATTCCTACGAGACCAAAAGCGGGTAAAACTTCGTTAGTACCTATAAAGCAAAATAAATCAGTTAGTGAAAGGCAAGAACATTGTTATAGGTTGCCAAATTTTGAAATGAACTGCCTCCATCTATTTTTCCTGACCACAAAAGTCCTAGTACCTACTTCGTCGAGTGAATAGGTTATCGTGGACGTATACCTACCTCCTTAGTCTTCAAAATCACTTTACAATATGTGTCATAGAAAAAAAAACGTTCTATCTTAATGCTGTAAAACGTTATAATGCAGTTTCTTAGGTTAATTCGATTTTGACTATAGTGGTTTAAAAGTCATCCTAGTTCACAAACACATTTATTTTTTAGTTCCACTCTATCGCTCAAATCTTTGGCTACGCTCCAGGGACTTATAACAACAATATGCTAAGAAATATTTTCAAATCGGGACAATCTGTTTGAAAGTTCTGCCCATTATTTTGTCCAGAACACAATGCGTAGTTATGTGTGATAATGCGTAGCTTTGAATAAAGCATGAAATGTAATCATCAAATCACGTTATTAACTTACTGCCTTTTATACAAAGGATATATTAAATACCTCTCCCTCATTAAGCTAATGAAGGCGTAAAGCAAGAAAATGTATTCAGTTCTGGGGATCTATCTTTTGAATAAATTTACGGGTTCGATCCCAGCATCGTCGTGTCCGAACCAAGTGAATCGTACCATCGATACTGCATTTGAATAAATTTACTACCCTAAAAGACTAGAAATATATTTTATTTTACTTATTTATTCAAGATTATCTTAGGACTAGTGCCAGAATTGCTTAGAACTTAAATGTGATTTGAAATTTAGAAGAAATGTGAATAATTTGTAGGTTCTTAATGCATTTTGCAACTCTTTTTTACCGTACTGTTAGGCAATAAATATATTTGAATTTTAATTGGTTCTTCGGGATTTTAATTTCATAAAAGAATACTTATAAGTATTTGTTGATAATATTTTTACGAAATTTAAATAAAAAGTTGAGGAAGTGGAGGCTTTGCGGATTTGTCGTCTTTTACGAATCGCTTATCCTCGCTTATCAGTGGGATATTAAGCCGAACCTACGCGGGAAAGTCTTTTAATATCTTAACACCAACCAGTTTTTTTATTCTCTTACTTAAGTACCTATACCAAATAATGAAGATCAACACTCGGGTGTTGCACACAATGAAGTTGTATGTTCATACAACATTACCCGAACATTTGACGGCACATTTATTGTAAAACGGATTCTAAAAGGGGTCATTCAAATAGTGACCTCTTACGACACATTTATTACCTATTCCTAGCCATTTCTGTGCGGTCTAGAACATTTTAATAATGAGTAATGTTCACGGTCCATCCAGTCTCATTTATTTGTCACATTTTTTCATTTTTTTTTGTCTCTGACCTGTCAAACTACTTTTTGTTAGGTATGTGAATGTATAAAGATGACATTGCCATTAAAATGCTGCCTATTCATATCTAAACTATTGGTGCAGACTTGATTTAATTTCTTAGAAACAATATCGGAATTTTCATTTCAAGTGTCTTTTATCTATTTATGTATTTATCTTCTAGGCTCCCCCCTAGATCGCTACATGGCATGCCATAACACACAAGCTATGCTTACTTTGGGGTCATGTAGTTGGTGTGATTGTCTGGGGGTTTTTTTATGACTAGTATTTTTTTTTTATTATAATTCATTTTATGAGTTGTCAAAAATTTGACAGGTCAGCTATGAACATTGCTCTTTAGTCACACTCATAACTGCAAACATCTAATACACTTTTAAGGTCCGTGTGACAAACATACAAACTGACATTAGTGTGTGGATAGTTTGATCAATTTGCAATATAAATGGTAATATAAATGCCATTAAAACGATTGTAAACATAAAATTATGTTCACGTTGGTTTTGTAACGTATGTACGTGATAAAATGAGGCAAAAAACATTTTTATTCAATATGGATCGTAGGTGGGGCACTCTATGGGACGTCTACCATAAAACAATAAAACTGCTTTCGTTGTATTGTTCAATAGCTAAAGTGTGAGAATTCAACATGTTTAAAAGACCTCAGAGTAGAGTAAACCAACTCGGAACAAGTACTCTGCACATAGCGTTCTTTTCGATGACTAAGTCCGCGTTTGACTTTTATCTAACACTAGCCACCACGCGCGGTTTTACCTGCGTAACTTTTGATCCCGTGGGAATTTCAGGATAAAATATAGCCTATAACCTTACAAATACTACCGTTCTTCGAGACCAACAACAATTAAACCCATTGAATTTGACATTACATCATTAATATTAATCAAGATAAAGTAATTGGCCAATAGCCAATGTCCTCTGTCAAAGTCAATATGATATTTTATAGTTTATTGATACGTTGTTTCATTTTAATTCGAGGACAGGAGTTACTCTGTATCTAATACTACTAATATTTTAAACGTTAAATTTTGGATGGATGGAGGTTTGTTTCTCAATCACGGTAGAACGGCTCAACCGATTTGGACGAAACAGGCATAGTGATAGGGTACAGTCTGGAACAGCACATAGGCAACGTTTTTATCCCGATATGCCCGCGGGACACGAAATTTTGCAGGTAAAACCGGGTGAAATAAAAAACCGGATTTATCGCGTTTAATTACATTTTAAATTGCGCTCGTGACCATGAGGTCTGCAAAGATACCGAACCGTCGAGTTAAAATTTAAATTTTAGTTAATGCGATAAGTTCGGTTAATATGTGTTTTGTTTAATCGTAGGTATGAATCGCGAAAACTTACGACAATATTACCGTCAATAATTACTCAAAAATATCAATTTGATGAAATTAGTTCTGATAGTTATTTTTTGTCCCAAATCCTCGACACAAATAAATGTCTAATTAGTGCCAAGCAAACTTGACATACCATATGTCATCACATTAATGCTCAACCGCTGCACACCATTTCACATTTCGAATATAAAACCGTTGTAATATTAAACAGGGTTATTAGACCGGAATCTTTTTAGGTGACGTACGAGAGGTGACGTCATTTTCAATAATTTGAGTCCAAACATATCATCTTGGGGTGATTCCTTTCTTTTCTAAAAAAAAAATCTTAAAAATCTAGTTTTACTCCTTCAAACATTTATTGTAATAGGACAAATATAGCCCAGTTTTAATACAACGATTACAATGTTTCCATCGCCTTTAATTTTACTTTGGTTTTCCTCATTAATCATTAATAAATAAATAAAGTTGATATTACAACCAACACTTTGATCTCCAACACTGGAATTTATTGGCAATAGATTTTGCTGTAGGTAGGTACTTGATCAAGTGGAAATGTAATCTGTCTTTATACAATTTTTGGACTGTCACGGATTGTCAAAATTGTCACTTTGGCGTTGAAAGGCACAATATTTCAGCAGTATTTCAGGGTGTTTTAACTTTACAGGGAATATGTCAGTATAGAATATTGAAAACTTTTTACTTCCATAAGACTTAAATATTAGTTTAAATGTTCTTTCCATTATAATGCAACTTTAAAGTTTTGTCTTTTTTTTATAAAATAGATTTAACACTTATGTTTGGTTCGACAATGCACAGCTTATTGTAGCTGTATCGAATAACCACGAATGTAAAAACAAAACATCATATAAATATCCCCTCTTAATTTATTTAACAATATATGAATATATATTAATTATTAAATAAAGTAGGTACCGTGAAAAAAACTGATTAAAAGGTAGGTACAGTGTATTTCAATATAATTTATCTTTGCAGTCCTGAGACTGTATGAATAAATGTGTAGGTACTAAAAATATCAAATATGTTTGTGGTTGGGTTGGTTTATCATCTTCATAAATACATACATACACCAGTATGTTAAAAATATTTACTTAAATACCTATAAGTAAATATTTTTAACATAACAACATACTTCTACATGGTCTACTGCAGGGCTAACATGAGACCATCGATAAATAGTCGAATCGACAAGATAAATATTATTTTGTTATTTTATCCTGTTATGTCAGCTAATATGCGCACCATAATATATAGAATTACTCGATTTGATACCATGGTTAAGACCACAGAACCAAAGATGCCATATTCTTAAAAAAATACATATTGTAAGTGCCAAATTCTAAGTAAATTTCGATTAAAGCTAGCGATTAAAGCATGCTATCCCTACTGTTTTCATGTTAGCTTTCGTGTGTAATAGCAGTAGATTTTATAAACCAGCAATACACTACATACTCTCAAACTAACCATCCAAAAAGATTAAAATCTATTGCGGGTAAGGCACTGAAACCTGCCGGATACGCCATCAAACCCTCAAGTTATTTGCTAACAAGTCTTCCGAGTTACTTGTATTTGCTTAACGTAGCATGCAAGTTGCACTGCATTGCATTTAATGGGGTTTCATTTCATATTTATTGTTTATTACCATGCCATCATATTATTATCACTACATAAAATGGCAATAAAACTGTCCGAACGATGGCTGTTATTTACTTTATGATTAACGGACACGTGAATACGCCAATTGATTGTATCAATGTAGTAGTACATAAGTGGTAATTAAAGAAAAGAGTAGCGTGAACTGTTAGACTATAAATAATCTCAATTTGATTTATAAATACTTGTGAATAATATCAAAATACAACAATCTATGCCACGGTGGTTGTTGTAACTCAGATATTTATTGTTGATGCCGGAGTTTTCACGGTATTTTCTAAGCCTGAATATGCCTTAAAACCTGTGGTTAGAACGGAAAAAGAAAGTCTAAAAAGACGATTAAATGCATTGAAAACTTGCTTCATCAAGAGAAAACTAATTTCTTAATCTGTCACGGTTCATTTTAAAATAGAACAACACAAACAGGATATGTTATCGTATTTTTGGACTAAAGACGATTGCTTCGGCAATTTTTCAAAGCAGTAGGTAGTTGTTTCTTTTCAAACATAGGTATTTTAATTTAAAATGAATAATATTTTCAGTTTGTTCTTAAAGTGCCTACTTTTTAAATTAATTTGTGTCCTCTTATATAATAAAACATAAAATTAGAAGGAATGTTGCATGTCCAAAAGCAAACTAATCCCTTAAAAGACCTTTCTTTCAGCTAATCTCAAAGGCTCTCTGTACAGGACGCGGTGTCCTATAAGTACTGTCAAGATGTCAAGGAGGTAAAGAAAGGACGCGAGTGATCGTAACGGCGTTTATTGTCAGACTGATTGTACTTAACTAATATAAAACTGTAAACTGAATATGCTGAGTGCATCAAAATTATGATTATGCATGTGTGAATACAAAGATGTATGAGTGTAGCTCATACATACTGCCAAGTAAAAGAAACAAAAGGAACAAAATACCGGCAATTCTTACAGTTAAAATGATAAACAAGCTTAATTGTCAACATGTCAAAAATGTCTAGGTAAATGTTAAGTATTAAAAAATCTTAAAATTAACAGTAGGTAAAAGTACAAAATTAAAATAATAAAACACATGTCAATTAAAAATGTCAGTTCTAAACTTAATGTTCCTAGTCATAGCCGGTGAGGTGGCTTTGTCAACACTTAACACGGACTCACTCATCGCGCTTACACAGGGCGCACTTAAGTCTTGGATAGGAATTTGTTCTAATTCGTTAATAACTGTATTTAAACGATTTTTACGCAAACACTTGCACTTAAGATACACAAACACTCCGAAGGCTGCAATTAATAAAGTCCACATGACGTATATCATGACGTAATGATGCACGTCGCTCGGGGACAGCTCCTCTAACTGCTGCTGCTCCTTCAGCGCGGAAATCTCCTTTTTAATATGATTGTAAGTTTCATCATGGTATTCTAGATTAGTTTGCACACTGTTTTCTGTCAATGATGTGTTCAAGTAGTTATTCAGTGGTGAGAGCGGGAATTCAGGAACTTTCAAATTAATGTGCGTTAGTAATTCGTTTTGATGAGATCTATGTTCATGTATATAAAATGTTTCAGATTTTATCATACATCCATCTTTCACTGATAATATACCGTTCCTTTTTAAATGCACTATTTTTAGTTCATTCTCACATAAAATGCGGACCGAGCATTCCTGGCAGCACGAAAACAACCAGGAGCGACGAGACTGTAACCTGATCCATGTTTCACTGCATGCTTTGGTTTGTACATTTTCACAAAATGTTCTTGATGATAATGTTATTAGTGGAACGTTGCAAATTGATTGGCCGGAAGGTATATGAGAAATAGGCTGATTCGGTAAACATAATAAATTTTCTTTGTCGATATGCAGGCAATTTTGAAGGTCGATATTTGTCAATGATGTAAACGTATCCTTTTGTATATTAAATGCTAGGTATTCGGCTGCAGGCATAATAAACTGGACTCTATTGTTTATATAACGAGGTATAGGTATTGCACGATTTAATTCGTAGATGTCACGACCTTGTAACGGTATTTTTACTTCTATGATAAGAAACGACGCAGTTACTCGAGCCTTCATTTTGAGAAGATGATAAATATCTCGTAAATTATTTCCAGGTACTCTTAATTCTCCTTGCATTTGGCCTGATATCATGTCTAATTCTTCTTTTAACTGGTTTGGTGATAGTAAATGAATGTTGAACCTTCCAAGGTAAATGTCAGTAACTGTGTCAATTAGAGTGTCTTGAATCCTATGCAAGTTAGAAATTATGATATCAGCTGATATTGAGGTAGTTAGTATGTAGAAAATATCCAAGAGAGATTTTGTAGAATTTCTTATCTGGTATATTTCAAGAGATAGATTGTTTAAGTGGCGGTTTATTATTTGAAATTGTTGATTCATTATTGCTTCGTTTCTCTGTAGTATGTTATTTTCTGATTCTAATATGCTAGTTTGGTTTTTGATAAGGTTTAACAAATGTTTTTCATTTCTGTGTGTATTCTCGATGTCTTTCTGATACTGCTCAGCGAATCTGTCATCTAACACGCCAAATAAGGAGTTCGCAATGTTACCAACTGCGTTGATTAATCCTCTTTTTCGGCGTGATGAAGGATTGCTTGTCAACAATTTGTTATAGTGCTCGATTTCCTTTAATGCATGATCGAGCTGGGAGGCGATAGTCAAATGTAAGAATGGAGGTTCTGAGTAATTATAACATAGAGCTCTTAGATGGTCTACGTATGTTCGTATACTATCCATAGCAAGCCAGTATGTTGTCATATTGTGATAAATTATAAGTTTCCACTCATCCTGTATTATGTGCATGTTAGCGATTTTATCAAAGTATAATGAGTTGTTACTATTCAGTGATGTCAAATTATATGTTTGAGCGGTAGTCGAAGTAAAGAATGTCAATAGGAGTAGTAAGAATGTCATAAAAAGTGATTTTGGTTTTCTGCGAGATCGTGACGGTGGTGGGTTTGTCTGATTAATGTCAGTCTGATCAGGTTGCGAGTTATTCTGAGTGTTATCATTCGTGTCAATAGGAAGTAACGATAACTTTATTATAGGCCTTTTCACCGATCCATTCTTCGTCTTGAGTGTCACGACCCGTACGTGTCCGTCCTTGCCTGGATGCAGCTCTGTAATCCGCCCTAAAGCCCACTTTGAAGGCGGCAGGTTGTCCTCCTTCACTAGTACTATGTCATCTTCTTGGAGATTTCTTGTCGGTCTAGTCCACTTACTCCTACTCTGAAGTTGCTGTAAATAAGTGCTTGACCAGGCTTTCCAAAAGGATCGATGCATTCGTTCTGTCAAATTCCATCTAGTTTTCATTCCAATGCTGTGCTCATCTGTCAATGGAGCAGAAAGTAGTGGTTCTCCAATTAAGAAATGGCTGGGTGTCAAAAACTCATCTTCCACGTTGTCAGTCAGTGCATAAAGCGGCCGTGAATTTAAACACGCCTCTATTTGTGTCAGAAGGGTTGAAAATTCTTCAAATGTCAGTTTTTGATCGCCTATTATACGACGTAAATGGTGTTTCATACTCTTAACTGCTGCTTCCCACAAGCCTCCAGCACTTGGCCAGTGAGGAGCATTAAAGTGCCATTCTACACCCATGTCAGATACATTTGTCAAAAATTCACTGTTAATCATTGTCAATGCTTCATTATATTGCCTATTTAGCACCCTAGAAGCTCCTATAAAGTTTGTCCCATTATCGCTGTAAACATGTTTAGGTGTGCCTCGCCGAGCACACATCCTCTTGAATGCTGCCAAAAATGATTCTGTACTTAAATCTGACACAAGCTCTAGATGTACTGCTTTTGTGCAAAAACAAATAAATACTGAAATATACCCTTTTGTGGTTTTTATGCCCCGTCCTTTATTGGCCTTAACCTCGACGTGCCCTGTAAAGTCAACCCCAGTGTGTGTAAATGGCCGAGATGGAGTTATTCTAGCCTTAGGTAAGTTTGACATAATTTGATGCTGCTGATTTGATCTAAAACGATGACAGGTGATACATTTTCTAATAAGTTTTTTAACAGTTTTATTTCCTCCAACTACCCAGTAGTTATTCCGCAGGTGAGCAAGTGTCAAACGCGCTCCGCCGTGTAAAGTTTTTGTATGAGATTCTTCAATTAAAAGGTAAATTAATCTTGAGTTCACAGGTAATAAAATAGGATGTTTGCTGTTTTCACGTAATAAGGATTCTTCAAGTCTTCCACCAACACGTAGTAAGCCGTTTTTATCTAAGTATGGATTTAACTTTTTGATACTACTTTTGTTACTCACATGGCCCTTATGTTGAATGTCATAAATGTCATTTTCAAAACTAATTAATTGCTCACTAAGTAAGAAGCGTCGCTTTGATTCTTCTAACTCTTTAAATGTTAAATAATTGCAATGTTTATAATTAGCTTTATCGTTAATAGCTTTTATGAAACGTAATATCCAACACAGGATCCGCACGGCGCGCGTCCAAGTGCTTTGTTTATGTAATAATTCTGATAAGAGCGAGTATGTTACTTTAGCCGTGTGAACCTTTTTATTGCTTTTTAATTCGAGTTTCGGTGTAGGTATGTCAATTATTTGTTTACAATCTGGAATGTCATCCTTCAGCCATGAAGGTCCTTCCCACCAGAGCGAGCAGCAGAGAAGTTGAGATGGGGTCATGCCCCTGGTGGCACAGTCAGCCGCATTATCTAATGATGTAACATGGCGCCAATGTGATGCAGGTAAATAATCGGTAATTTGTTTTACTCGGTTTGCAACGAAACTTTTCCATCTGCTTATGTCACCATTAATCCATCCCAATACAATCATTGAGTCAGTCCATGCATTAATTCTTACTTTGTCATTTGATAATCCGAGAGTGACTACGATCTTATTTAAAAGTTTTGTCAGTAACCAGGCGCCGCATAATTCTAAGCGAGGCAATGTCGGTGGTCTTTTAATAGGTGCGACTTTGGTCTTGGAACTTAGTAAGTTAATTTGAACATTTCCGTGCTTGTCAATAGTTTTAAGATAAATAACTGCAGAGTAGGCTTTTTCGGAGGCGTCGCAGAATGCATGGATTTCAATCTTCGTAAAAATGTTACCTACGCATCTCGGTATGATAAACTTGTCAATATTTTTTAAGTCACATCTTAATAGCTTCCATTCTTGTAATATATCTTCCGATAATTTTTCGTCCCATTCATATTTTCGTTCCCAGACACGTTGAAAAAGAATTTTTGCTTTTATTGAAATAGGTGATAGCCATCCGAGAGGGTCATACAATAAAGATATTTCTGATAAGAGTTGTTTTTTTGTGCAATTTTCTAGTTTGATGCTGTAATTGATGTTACTTTTAAACTGAAATGTGTCAGTCTTAGGGTCCCACCGTAATCCAAGCGTTTTGGTAGAACATTCATTGTTTTTAAAGTCTATTATTGATGGATTAATTTGATTGTCAGGTAGTGTGTTTAACAAAATTTGACTATTACTAGCCCATTTTCGCAAGTTAATACCAGCTCCCTTGCACATGTCAATAAGTTGAGTTTGGGTTTCTTGAGCTTCTGACAACGAGTTACAGCCGAAAATGACGTCATCGACGTACAGGTGATTTTGAAGGACTTTTGCAGCAAGGGGATATTTGTCACAATCATCGATAGCAAGTTGTTTCATAGTTCTCATGGCCAGGTAAGATGCAGCTTTCATACCGTATGTCACAGTTGTCAATTGGTATTCTGTTATTTGTTCTTTAGGGGATTCGCGCCAAACTATTCGTTGTAAATGTTGTTGCTTTTCATTAATAAATATTGAACGGTAGTGTTTTTCGCAATCTGCAATACATACTACTTTATAGATTCTCCACCTTAATATTAGTGTCATTATGTCTTGTTGCAATTTGGGTCCACATTCCATAAGATCATTTAAACTATATCCCGTGTCGGTTTTTGCTGAGCCATTAAAAACAACTCGCAATTTCGTTGTAGTGGATGCTTCTTTTATAACTGGATGGTGTGGTAGGTAACAGGTAGTAGATGAAAGTGTAGTGCATTTTTTCATGTGGCCCATGTCAATGTACTCTTGCATAAATCTTTTGTAAGTGTCATGTAATTTATGGTCTTTAGAAAACCGTTTTTCTAACTGCTTTAATTGCGCGATCGATTTTGACATCGATTTTCCTAGCTTTTCTTCGAAGCCTTCCTTCATTGGCATGCAAACTTCATACTTTCCGTCTGGTAATCTTCTTGTAGTGTTAGTATAAATCTTCTCACAGTATATTTCTTGTTTTGTCAAAATGTCATTAGAGTTGTCAGGTATATCTTCAATTTCCCAATATTTTGTAATATCTTCAATATTATTTGTCAACACATGGCAGTTAAAGGTTTTTACGGCACCAGATAAAATCCACCCTAACTTTGTCTGTTGCGCTATTGGTTGCTCTGGGGCGCCTTTCAAGAGACCGTCCATGATGATTTCTGAGTAAACCTTGGCATCGAGTAATATGTCAATTGGTTTCGATATAAAATAGTCCGGATCTGCTAATGGTATATTAGATAAGTGTTCATAGGAAGTTAGTTTCAAGGTGTAATTAGGTAAATTATTTATAAGTTTAGGCATAATTAGGGCTTCCGTTGTAAATGTAAAGTCATTGTGGACTGAACTGCATTGCAATAACACCTTTCCACGGCTTTTTGTTCTGGATATACCTACACATGCGACAGTGCCACTAAATCGTTGGCGAGGTAAGTTGAGAAGTTGGGCAGCATTTTCGGTAATCATACTTATTTGTGAACCTTGATCAAGTAACGCGCGCAAGGTCAGGAAAGTTCCATCTTGTCTGTTCACACGTAATTGCACCGTCGTCAATAAAATTTCATCGTTATCAAATGAAACGTGATTTATATTCCGTTTATTACATGTCATGTAACTCGAGTCCTGCTTTAAAGTTGATGGGAACGCGGCGTGTAACATGGTATTATGAGCCTTATTGCACTCCTTGCATCGTTTTGCTGATTTGCAATAATTTCTTTCGTGGGAATAAAGGCAGTTCTCACAAATATTGTTTTTGATAACAATTTTCAGGCGCATGTCTGGATTCGAATCTTCAAACTTTTTGCATTGAAATAACGCATGATCTTGATTACATAAAACACATTTTTTATAGTCAAATTTGTCATTTAGTGCTGCATTAGTTATCTTATTCAAATATGGCTTAATGTCAGGCTGTCTGTATCGCACAGGGGTGAATTTAACAGGCGACGGGAAAGAGGTTTTGTTGGGCTGATCAAACCTTTCTCTTTTAGAAATAGGTTCAAGGGCTAAAAACTTAGATTCTAAAAATGTCATTAACTCTTCATAATGAGGTAAATCTCTAGGGTTTTTTCTCGACTCTTTAAAGTCGTTATATGTCAGGGTGTCAAGTTTTTTGCACAGCAGATGTACCAGCAGTGGACCCCATGAGGTACAGTCCACACCAAGATTTTGTATACCGTGTATGCATTCGGTACTTACGTCATGCAATCTTTTCAGTTCATGAGAAGTTTGTTTTTGAATAAGGGGTTGGTTTAAAAATACTTCGATCTGTTTAGTGAATAGGAGTTGGGTATTGTCATAACGATGATTAATAATTTGCCAAGCTGTGTCATAATTTTCTGATGAAATATGAAGGTGCTGAATGAGCTTTTCTGCTTCTCCGCGCAGCTTCCCTTTAAGGTGTTGCATTTTTTGTGTCTTTGAGACCATGGGGTTGTTGTGTATGGCTTCTTTGAATAGGTCGGCAAATGTAGGCCACTGAGTGTAATTTCCACTAAAAGTAGGTATTTCAATATGTGGTGTTGATTGGTGAAGGTGAGTGATCGATGATAACTTTTGATTAAGAGACTTTTTAATTGCCTTAAATGTCAATTCGTGACGATTAAATTCTTGCTCGTAGGAATTTTCAGAGCCTTGAAGAAGATTGTCAATTTTCCAGTGCAGGTCATCTATTTTATTCCATCGGAATTGCAGGTTACGTAACTCATCTTCCAGCTCCCATTTGTCATTAATGTCATCTGTCAAGCCGTTTACGATGCGCAGGAATGCTCGGAAGTTGGTACGTTGCTGGTTGATCATGTCCATTACTTCTAGACTGAGTTGCGTGCATTTGTCAGTTTTGGTTTGCTCATAATTAGCAATTAGGTTTTTTGTCATGATATAGAACTCTTTGTAGGTGTCAAAAATATTTGCAGTGAAATATTCATCAGTTTTGTCAGTATTCTCCAGCAGTTTGGAGTTGTTGAGATCGAACTCCGTCCAGAGATTATCTAGAGAGTCTAGTTTTTTGCTGATATAGTCGGGAGAAGATTTTCTTGTAGTAGAATCTTTCTTAAAGTTGGTGCTGAGCTTATTCATTAACTCAGTGAGTTCTAACTGTCTTTGAAGAATTGCGTCCATGGTGTCAAGTGTCAATGTCAAAAAGGAAAGATCTTACTTGTTTCTCGAAGATACGTAGAAAATCTAGGAAACCTCCAGGTGTCAAGGATTACCGCCAAAAGCGATAACTCCAAAATGAATGTCAATTATGTCACTTAAAATAACTGCACAAGAAAATTTCATTTAATTGCACTAGGAATATTATTTTGTCAAACTGCACGAATTTTCCTTGCACTGCAATCCAAAATGTCACTGGTGTCAGACCGAAACCCACACGCACGAAATACTACGAACGCGAGGTGCCGTGGATCGAAGGACCAAATGTACAGGACGCGGTGTCCTATAGGTACTGTCAAGATGTCAAGGAGGTAAAGAAAGGACGCGAGTGATCGTAACGGCGTTTATTGTCAGACTGATTGTACTTAACTAATATAAAACTGTAAACTGAATATGCTGAGTGCATCAAAATTATGATTATGCATGTGTGAATACAAAGATGTATGAGTGTAGCTCATACACTCTCTTTGTTTGGCTTTTAAGATTTTCTGGAAGATTTTAACTCGATTTGTTCTCAAAACTCTTTTTTTTGCTAATGACCTTTTTTAATACACTTTAACCTGATGTTTCGTTGTATTTACAGACACCGTGTATATTTATAATAAGATAATACCGTGTTAACGATAGTTCCTCATTAACAAGTCTTTAATTCAATAATATAAACGATAAATACTTCTGATGATATAAAGTTCATCAAAATCTACAGTGCCTTATGCGTTTAATTCAAGCATAGGTTATGCATCTGTTACACATGCTTCATTCAAGCTCAAAAGACTGCTTCAATTGAGCGCTTTTCGGAATGTTGCTCAAAATAAGCATGCTCATTTTAAGCCCGCTCGTGAATCGACAGGCTATTGCGATTTTCGAGCATGCTACCAGCAGCGCGGGTGGAAGGGGTGTGCTTTAAGCGCATCTAAACAGGTTTGCTTATTGAGCATGCTAGTATATCAGTTGTTCATTCTTAAAACTGTCATGCCTATTGCTAGCAAATGCAAACTACTCCTACGCATGCTCGTATTGAGCATACTAAATAGCAAGCTTTTAAGCATATGTAACAGTCGAAGACGTAGTGGCGCCGAGGATACTATGTGTATCATACGATATCACAGGTTAAGCAACATTCGGAGCGGTCGGTACTTGGATGGGTGACCGCCGACCATTCATTTCTCACGACGACTTCCGTGCTTCAGAGGGCACGTTAAGCAGTCGGTCCCGGGTGCTGTGTACTTGCATACAGTAGTCGTTAGGGTTTTTCAGAAGCCATTTTAGCGCCCTGAAAATTCTGGCATCCATCATCCAGCACTGGGCCAGCTTGGTGGATTATGGCTTATACCTCCTCGTCACCCAGGGGGAGAGACTCATGTCCTGCAGTGGGCTCATTACAAAGAGTTGTGATGATGATGATAAACAGTAGAATTACTCTCAGGCAACCGTTTATTTGAAACACTAACTTATTGCGCCTAAAGTGATATGTACCAAACTAGATTAATTGGCCATTAAACTACACAATGATCATTGAATTGAAAAGGATTATCTAAGCAGTTAGCGCCGATAATTGGTTCACAATTGATAACTATTCAAATAGTTTCTATCATAATTGCTTCAGTGGGTTAACGTAATGTTTCCCAGATGTACGGACAACCTTTGTAGAATTAGGATTGCAGCATACAGCGTGAGCAGCAGTGCGAGCACAGAACTATTTTGACTCGTATTGTTACGAATGCTCGTATAGTATAGAGACGGTTTGTTAGAAATAATTGAAATCTATCCATTGCCGCACGGCCAGCTTAAATAAATGTGTGCCTTGTTAATTTTATTCTTAAATAACTGTTAAATAAAAAATTACAATGTTACTAAAAACTTACAACCGACTCCATGCTATACGAACATTCGTAAACATACGAGTCGATAAAGTTCTGTGCTCGCAGCGCTGTTACGTGATGATACGGAGATATCGGCTTTCTACTGAAACCGGACGAGTGAATATGTGCATGCTTGGAAACTGTAGGTATTCTAAGGTTAGTATCAAATCACGTACTTAATAGTCTTAAACGGGGTCAATCGTGTCAATAAAGGTCAAATTGGGTTGAAATTTGTTGGGGTCTGACAGGTAACGCTTGATGTACTGCCTTCTGTACAAGAATAAATTGTTTAGAAATAGAAATAGAAAATTGTTCTTTAGCACACACACTTTTACAATGACAAACTTATAACAGGGTTCTTATAAATAACAGTGTAAATAACTATAAACTTAATTTACTAACTATAAGCTTTAATTTATGTATACTAAAAAACAAAAAGCGATGACTCAGCATAATACTTTGTTATGTAGGTAGCAAAGCGCTGTTCAAATCTGACAGGTAGGTTCCGAGATTAGCGCGTTCATACAAATAAACAAACTCTTCAACTTTGTAATATTAGTAAAGTTCATTATAAATCTTAAATTATATCGTACTTATAAAGTAATATGCTGGACTTGGAGCGAAAGAAAAACGTAGAATGAGCCAGCTGCTTCTCTTCCCGGGCATACTGTAAAAGCCAGTTAAGGGACAGAGGTTTTAAAGGCGTTTATGTGGGCGATAGACTGACCCCCTGTCACTACATTAGTCTCTCTCCATCTTTATATTACCTCCAAATTTATCAAGCGTGACATCAGATGGTCTTGTAACCTCTGGTATTCTGCCTACCCCATAAGGGATACAGGCGTGACGTTATGTATGTATGTATGTTTTATAAAGTAATAGTAAAATACATAAAAATCATATAACATTTTACCAACTTGCCATAGATTGATTGAATTCTTTTAATGTACTGATCAAACGTTTTGACTATAATTATGGTGACAGGGAAGTTCACAACTTCATTTCGTTGACTTTTAAGGATATTTATTTCATTACCAATCAGGAAATATGTAGAAAAAAATTATAATTAACAATAAAACTAACCCCTTCGAAAACACTTACAAATCAGAGTGTCAAAGTAATTGCCAAAAAAGTTGTTTTTCGAAGACACCACAGAAAAATATTGAATTTTATCCTGTTTTCCACAGTAAACGTTACATATAAACAATAGCGGTATATTATTGTCAACGAGAGTAAGCTAGCCGTGCAAACTTATTATACAAAATGGACTCTGAATTAGCATATAACGTTGTTTATGTCTATACAAACAAAATATGTTTTCCGTTCAAGTACCTGCTGAAGGATCCTGAATAATTCATGGATTTATTGGAATTTATATGAAGAAAATTGCTAGTGCTAGTATGGCACGTGGCATCACGTCGAGTTCTACGACACTGAAGGATGCAACTGCGTCATAGCGGCAAGGACTTTACGGTCATTTATTGCATTTTGACCTTACTATGCTGTACCTTTCTTGCTACTTATGTTTTATTCAATAAACAAGGCGTTCTTTTTAATATACAATTACTTTAAGGTTTTGTTCGTTACTAAAAAATAATACTTTTTGCCAAAGAATATGTGGTTCAAAAGTGCATACTTTATTTACCTCTGGCATTCTGCCTACCCCATAAGGGATATAGGCGTGAAGTTGTGTATGTATGTATGTATAAATAAAGGTACAATCCATTTGTCTATTATGGCCTAATTCTCCTCGTCGTCACCCAGAGGTGAGACTCATAGCCATGTAGTGAGCACATTACAAAGATTTCTAAATAAAATATCGTGAAGCGCTAGGTATTCTTTAAATAAAATTATCTACATCTCTGATTAGCCAAAAAAATTACCTAAAAAACTATTGACGTAAACAACAATTTGACAGAGAACGTAATCTACTCAACAGATGAGTTTGAGGAAAAACAGTAAACAAAGAAACAACGAAAACATCCTTCTAGCGTAGTCATGTAAAAGTCGTGCGGAGCTGCGTCGGCCATTATTATTATTAGCCGGTCTTTTTCACCAAGTCGTTTAATCGACGGTCGTCACGTTCCAATACGTCCCTGCCATTATCTACACCCTCCAAGTGGAAGCTAAACGAGTTAACCTACTTCTCATGTGGTATGTATCTCACACGTAAACATATTTCTTTTGTTATAGTACGCTAGTATACTTAAACTTACCAGCTAACATTAGGCCTTAAATCTTGCGCATAGCGATGATTAGGTGACAAAACTGACGTATGTAAAGTCTTTAGTCATGTTAGAGGATCAATAAAAGGAAAAGAAAATAATAGACCAGCTATAGGTTGCTAGGTAACGACCCAGACCTCTTGTAATCCAAAAGAGAGATGATTCTGCAGTTGGTCCATTAAGCAAAAAACGGAATTTAAAAAGTAGCAATTTAAGGATTCCTTTACTTGTAGGTACTGAGTTTTTCAATTCTTGCCAAATGTGGTTCTAGAAAACCGGGAGGATATTTTGGTTACCATACGTCAAAATATGTAACAAAAATAGCAAGCCTTTAAATCAATACTAATATATAAAGCTGAAGAGTTTGTTTGTTTGAACGCGCTAATCTCAGAAACTGCAAGTGGAATTTGAAAAAAAAAAGGTTATAGGCTATATTTTATCCCGAAATTCCCACGGGATCAAAAGTTATGCGGGTAAAACCGCGCGCGGTGGCTAGTTTATTACACAGGGTGACCAGTAGTTCTCGTGTTCTCGGGTCACTTTCGATATTCGAGGACGTGATAGTTTGAGATCATACATGAAAGGAAAAAATTAAATATAAAATAAATATTAATTATTGGCTGACTAAACTTATCCGAAAGTTAAAGAATTGATAACGTACCGCATGGTTACGCTGGCGTTGGGAGCGATCCCCGTACCAGGTCACGTGCCTCTATCGACTCAGTTGTATGTAAAGTAAATAGTAATTAAACATAATAGTTTTTATTTATAAGGAATACCAGGGAAAAATTAAGTACCCCTGTAGTACTACGAATAGTGAAAATTTAAGACAATATTATCATAAAAATAAGTAACTAAAATTAGTAACCTATCCGGCAACCCGACTGCACAACAGAGGCTATTATTTCGAATGCAGTTCGTATGTGTGAGCCAAGAAAGACAATTGTCTGCATAAAAAATATACAGCCAAGCCAAATGCACGTTTGCGTCGCATACTCCGGCATACTGAGACTTTGCCACTGCGAAATACGCCGACTTTTAAATATTTATATATAATATGTGTATCGCCCTTATTGTAAGAAGTGAATAAGGTTTTTTTGTAACTACATAAACAATCCGTCTTTATTTTCGCTTGAACGTACTATTGAAATTGTCCTTTAAGACTCCTGTTTAGGTATATCATACGATGTAGCAAGTAAAGCAACTAATAGAATAAGTAAGTATCCTTTGGCTTAACTAAAGTAATATTAAATAGCTGTAAGGGTTAAAATCAAATTACAAAACTTAATCCTAATTTCAATAAAGCGGTGCATATAATGTCGTTTAGTGGGCGCAATACTGACGTCAACTAGCTATAAACAGCTAACATTTAGCTACCAATAATCCCAAATATTGACGAGACAAAATAGGCTGGGCATGGTTACTTATAATAATTTCAGCGTGCTAGTGGTATTCAAGTGGCTAATAGGTAATAAATAAATCAGACATTATTTTCCTATTACGCCAGGTTATGATATGATATGAGAACCAGATTTCTAACAAAACCACAATGGAATATGAGGAGTGGTTTAGAAGTTATGCGGAAGCATAATTATGAACATATACATGTAGGATAAAATTATAACTCTTTCGTAATTTTTATGTAATTGTAGTGAAATCTACATAAATAGAATATTTAAGAAATTTCGACAGAAATAAAAGTTACGCCTGTAAAACTTCACTCAGCTTTCAGTCGACTTAATCTTCATTTTCAATCAGCAGTATTTAAATAAACGATGTTTTAAACTTGATGCTCCGAAAAAACTGTCAATTGGATGACTGTCACCTCAATCAATCGTGAACACGGTCTGTAGTGAAACACCACGTCCAGTTAATGTGAATGGTTTAATTAAATGCAGTTAAATTTAGTTTCAGGAATTCATTCGCACTAACAAACCCTCCGTGTATGTTACCGGAAAATAATAAATTCCGTAAATTTTTAACCTACCGTAGGGTTCTAAACGGGAGACAACATGTATTATTTTACGCCCATATTTTCGCAAATTGACAAGCTTACCGAACTCACTAGTAAAATAATAAGTAAGCTCTGATTGGTTGAATAAGTCACGTGTTTTAATTTCAAAAAACAAATGCACTAGAAGGCCTTGTTGGAACGGTTAGGTGCGACGCCTAGCGCAGCGAGGAGGAGCAATTAAGTTGCATATACAGGGTTGTTTTGTAGGCACCTACCAAATTTAAATATTACGTACTTTGATATAATACGAATAATCTGCATTTTTACTTTAGTATCGCTCAGTAGAAAAAAGTAAAAATATGGCACCTCAATATTGTTTCACGAATAGTCGTCGTTGATGAAGGCACTATGATTACGTTTAATAATATTACGAGGACGTAGTACAGTAGAATCTTGATAACTCGAATGTCAAGGGAAACCAAAAAAAAATCGAGATAGCAAGTTTTCGACTTAACAAGAATTTCGACATAAAAAGGCACAATTTCATAGAACATTTATTACGACAAATTACATTAGGTAACATAAAATGAGAGAGAGAAACATAACATCAGCTGTGTTTCTTAGAAATTCGAAAGATTATTGAATGTATTCATTCCTTGCACGTGTGCAAAACAAAAACAATAGATAAGAGGCCCCGAGCCCCGAACATTCCTTTTTGATTTTATTGCCACGAGTTTTGAGCTCCGGGAATCCCGAGTAAGAAATCATCATATTTTATGAACTTCGACTTACTGAGGTAGGTATTATTATTATTTATTGTACTACAAGACGTTTTGTCGCGCGACAAAACATGTTAACGATATTAGATTGCAAGGTCACACTTTGAGTTCAGTAGTTATGCATACCTACAGGCAATAAAAAAAGTTACCTACATAAGTTACGTACAATCTTTTCCATCATACTTTTACGGGCTTAGGACCGGCAAATTGCAAAAGGTTTTAGCGATTTAATGGGAAAAATTTAACATAATACTTTTAAGTGAATGCAAAAAGATACAAAGAACAAGCATTTTGCAATTCGGCGTATTTAAAAAGATTGAATCAACTTATGTACATTAATTAAAGCTCTAATCAACATTATTTACAGAATTATTACGATTGAGTTTTAAATTCAATACTTAAGTAAGTGTTCAAAATGATTACCATGTTTCTCCAGGCAGAGTCTAGCACGTTTTAATACAGTTTCTTTAATTTTGTTAAGCACTGCAGTGTCACTTTTTCAAATGCACTCACTATTTGGGTTTTTAACTCAGAGAGGCTTTGAGCTTCGTTCTGATAAACAAGTCAAGGGTTTTGCGGGCTCTCGCGAACGCAACTGCGATACGCAGACTGCGCGTGCACTTCCGTCGAGGATGCGCGAGCGACTGAAGGTCTTGGCAACAGACAAGTGTTTCCGGATTTGCGACGGCGCCGCCGGCCGGTTTCGTTCACGTCCGGTCATGTCGGTACCATACCTACTCGATGTAATGGCACTTATTTTCAAGAAGATACGATCGTTTTTTGAGAATTTGGACGTCTGTGATGTAATTCGTTCGGCCAAACACGTTGCACCTCTGCGCGTAGTCTTTATAGTTCATAGTATTGATTCATAAAATAGTATGACCACGTTGTGCTTAACATTATAGTGAATAATATGAATTTTGGTGAAAAAAAATTACTACTTATTTTTGGCAGAAATGGTTTCTATTAATGATACTTATTACGTAAAAAAAATTTGGTAGATGTTGTCAAATGAACCCTGTAGAAATATACATGTCATAAATCTTTAGTGTAGATAAGCCAAATTTTGTTAAATTCTTGACCAATCAGCGAGTAGTGTATTATTTTCCGTGTTTTAAAAAAGCGTAAAATTAAAAGCTCTTCTGGGATTGGTCGAACGAATATCCGTAAGTTTATAAATTTACCACGAGATGTCGTAAATTGACAAATTTAAGAAAATGTTAGTGTAATACAATTTATCTCTCCTTTAGAATCTTACGAAAGTTTATAAAATTCCGGTAAATTTACGGGTCTTATTATTTTCCGGTAACATGTATAAATGAATCGTTTAATTAAATGACATTATTACGTGATGTTTAACATCTTTATTACCACGAAATAACTGCATTTTTGCAGTTAAACAGTTTACAAAAATGGTCAAAGAATTTCGTTTCTGCATTTGGCCGCCAAGTGTGTGGCCAAGTGAATATATTTACTAACAGTTTTATGTACTTAACCGTGAATGCCCTTAAAGGGTTTTTCATGATGCCAGGTATCCGCAGGTTAGTCACCTTGTTTTGTCATATTGAGAGGATAAAAAAAACATACACACGAAATAAACAAAAGAGATGTGCATACATTAGAATCTAATTTAGGAACATAAAATTTAGATTCGATTTTGCGAGTGGCAGTTTGGTATTAAATAATGAAACTTAAATCAATAGTATCAAGTTGGCATTTAAGCAAAAGTAATAAAAAGCTTTCACTCATTTTCGAAAATTACTTTAAATCTGTTTATACTGTATTTGTAAAAGAGATTTGTATCATTTATGAATCGTGCAAACTTAGAAAAGTATTATTTATCGTCTAATTAACATTGTACTAACATAAAATTGTTTGAAAATCTTTCGTATTGACTGCTTCAGTGATTCGTCCCACTACCATCATTGTCCCAAAAGGACGAAACACCCAGACACGAAACATTTTTTTTTCTTGTTCCTTACGGGAATCGAACCCTTAACCACTGGCATCTGAGGCAGACAGGTTTACCGCATTGTCAAAGTGGTCGTCGAGTTAATATAAATGTTTATTACGAATTAATATTATGTCTTTTATTTAATTGATCTTATTAGTTTGCTTGCTGACCGTACTTGATCTCATTATTTCTTATTATTATCTAATTTAATGGGATGAATCACTAAACAAGAAATAAATATTTTTTTGAATTCAGTGTTTCGTCCATATGGGACGATGATCTGGGGGGATAAATCACTGAAGCAGTCTTCGTTTTCATTCTTTTAAACGAAATGATAAAAGCAGCCGCACAAATGAGTGAAGAATTTATTTAATGTGTTGACCGCTAGAGCGCGGCCGTTGCGAGAATGCGTTCCTGACAGCTCCTTATGTCCACTGAATAAAGTTTATTTCCGATTCGAAGGGGTAAAAAAGCTATGATTTTGACAGCCGTCAGGAACGCAAACTCCCACCGGCCGCACTATAATTGAGTTATTTCCATTATTATTATCATAATCACATAGTTCAGCAAATAGTAATTTATAAATAACAAAATAAAATGTTTTGCTTTCTACAGCGAGGCCATCTTGTAACGCAGTGAGCACCGATCCCTGCTGTGCATGTCAAATGTCTGTATTATTGAGGCGTAAATAACTAATACAGTACCTAAGCATTGAACGCCACCCATTGTGGCTTATTTATCAGTAATAAATTCATATAAATTTATATTTTTATTCACACAAACAACAATAAAAAAAATACTTTCGAAACATTTGCTTGCCCGGATTCCGTGCGCGTGATATATCGTGCATGTCACCAAACGTGCACTCCTGCGCAATCAATGAAATAGCAATGTTTAGAAGACTACCACCCGCCGACTACTATGGCTATGCTTGGGTAAGTAAAGGCTTATTATTTTACCGTGTAGACACTTCTGTCGTGACTTAAATAATTATCAAACTATCTCTATTGGAACTGCAGGAATGTCGACCGTGGGAGCTGGAAATGATATTTTCCATCATCAATCACTTCAAGATTCTGTTACAAAGCAATTTGATTCAAAATGATTTTATCCATGGCGTTTATTCCACGATTTGTTTCACTTGCAATTTCAAAGCAAATAACTTGCTTGATATTTACCTGTAGTTGTCACGATCCATTATAGTAAACAGACAAGATTTCATCACTTTTTGTAATTTTTTCTTCGTTCGTGTCAAAGTTCTGATAGATAGAAAATACAATAACTGAGTAAGCATCAATTGCTTAAAACGTAATTCTTGAAAATAATAAGTTTATTGCGCGGTTTAAAATAACTAAACGCGTCATCTAGTGTCAAAGGGTGAAATTTAAAACTCTTTCTTGAAACAAGTCCGTCCCGTTAGGAACCGTTAACTTTTTTTGGAACGTACTATTCAGACAACCCTTCAGATTTCTACGCAAAATTTCTTCTGCTCTACCGTTTTGAGGCACAAATATACATTAATCCATACAAACTTTTAATGGGCGTAAGATTTTTACTCAACATTTCCGTTTCTTTACTGACAATAAAACTGCGAGTTACACCATGCTACTCGTAAATAGCTCCAAGATGTTCTTAAAATAATTAAGTCAATTTGTTAAGCAAATATCCACTTATTTTCAACCGACTTCCAAACAAGGAGGAGGTTCTCTATTCGCCTTTATGTTTTTTTTTGGTGTCTTTGTTACACGATATTTCGGTCAATTATGAATCGATTTTTAAAATTCTTGTTTTTTATAATAGAAGATACTTCACAGTTGGTCCTATATAAATTTCATTGAAATCAGTTGAGTACTTCTTTGAAAATTTAAAATTTTTGGAAGAATATGTATGATTTCGGAGAATGTTTACGTTGATGACATTATAACTCAGCCAAAGTTTTGACGTGAAGTCGGTTTTTTATGCACATATTATTATAACATATCAACTTACCAACATGTGTTCCGCCAACAAGCATTTGTTGAGTCAGTGACATGATGGAGTGTTTTTAAACCGAAGTTGCCATATTGTAAGAAGTTTTGAATTTATTGTTCCATTTTGTTCAATTTTACGAGTTTACGTTTGGAAGCATCGAAATAGTTTTAGTTATGATTTAGACAAATGTATCTACTATAACATACTTATGTAATAAAAATAAGTGCAGAAAACTTCCATTTACTTGATGGAGTAAATTTTTTAAATTCTTGGCCAATTTAAACAGAACTGGTTATTACGGACGATGTGGACTGTATGGGATGGTTTAATGGAAATGCGATTTAGTATAAGACTATATTATAGGTAATTAAACGAAAAAAAAAACAAAAACACAAGGAAACTAAGCGAACATCAAAAAAGAACAACAACTATCAAAAAATCGATAAAACCAAAAACAATTCTTATTTAAAAAAGGATATAAGAACTATTTACAAATGAGTTTGTAACACTGGAAATATGGGATCCAGAGTACAAGCCCAGCTAGACTGTTGGAAACAAAACATCAAACCAAGGTGACCTTGCTAGTTTACAACGTGTTTACAACAGTGAAGACGGCTGTTGACAACCAAATTACATGACCTTAGCGGGTTGTAAACGGCGGTGTTTAGAAACTCAGACATACATCTACATAGACAACGCAAGTGCCACGATTTGTAATGGAACCAAGCGTGCCGACTTTCTAAGACCTATTGTGACGTCACAACTAATACTTATTACTGGGAAATACAAAAAGATTCAGAGACACCGATTCCACCTGAAATCACATCGATTATTAAGAACGATATTGATATTTTGGACTCTATTTTCTAACAGACATACATACACGCGGATTAAATCTAGAGGCGACCATCTTGAAGCTTGGTCGGGGTTCGGACACGCAAAGAACATGCATTTGCGTTATCCATGTAGATGTATGTCTGTGTTTAGGACAGTGTGTACGCTTGTTATTGTATATTTTACTTTGTACCTATAACTATAAATGACTCGAGCTTTGTAGCTTTTTAGCGTGCGTTTCAACCTTTATCCTCAATTGCATACAAAACTGCCATCGCGAAGATGTTGCCAAAGCGAGATCAAAGCGCACTGACGATGTGGGGCGTGGCCTAGCTTGACCTTGGCTTGTGTTCTTGTTTGTCTCCTTGTTGGCAACCACCGTTTGTAACATTGTGGATGACTCGGAATTGGTTGTCATCAACTTAACCTTCCTTAACCTTGGTTGAAAGCATTGGTTTTCAACGTGTTTTCAACAGTCTGGCGGCCCCTTACGGATAGGATAATGAGAATACGCATATAGATAAGAAACTCAATATAGTCAATTTATTACAATATAATAATATAGACCTTTTCAATATAGATTCATCAGACTATAAGTTGAGCGGTGGGGATCCGATATGTTATATTAAATATAGATGTGTTACATTATAGATTAAAAAGGATAGGCCGTTCGTCTTCCATGTCACATTTGATGGTCATGATCAAGAGAATTAAGATAGGTACTTATAGGTAACACGTCCATCAACGGGAAACATATCTATACTGTCTGGTAGTGCGACAATAAAAGGGTGTGGATTCAATTTTGTTCTAGTTACATAACCCCTAATAATTTATATGACGTATTTTCATAAAGTTATAGGTCATGAAACAAAGGTTTGAGCCCCTTTTGAAACTAAAAGTGTAGGATTGGTCATGATTAAAGCTTATATTTTAAAGGAGTGTAGTCATAATATACTCTCCATGAACCACTAGTAAATTATGAAATGGCATACCTGCATCATACATGCAAGTTGTATTATCACTTAGACGTGAAATAAAACTCGTGACGAGTACAAGTTGCGATGAAGTGTCTAAACTCACGTAGAAGTGTCAACAATCTTGTCTTACTTTTTTTGAAAAATACAAGTGTAATTGATATTTTATAGAGAGATATGAACTTTTGCAACCATGTAAGCACATTTAGACGAAACGATAAAACAATGTCAAATCTCACATTAACGACTCGATAAAATGTCTACTCTGCAGGTCGAGCACGGTTCTTTTTTCACGATCGTGTTTACGCTTCCGAATTTAAGCGATTATTGTCTATGATCGGTAGCACGGTTCTCCATCACGATCGTGATGTCGTGTATTTAAGTAAACAAAGGTCCGGTTTCATAAAAACATAATTTCAATGTTGCCATACGGTTTTTCAATTATCAATGATGGTTTTCAATCTAATTCACGAGTATCCTAGCAACAAAAAACTGAATTAGGGACTAAATTAAAAACTTAAATGTCATGTTGCCTCCATTGTTGTTGTTTGTTAATTTGGGAAATATGTAAACGGCTGGTTGGTTGCCAATTAACCAAAAGAAGAAGAAGAAGGGAATTATTTATTAAAAATGAATAATATCAAATAAATAATATGCGTAATATATGTGAAGATCCAATTTATACAGGAAGCGATAAATATACTGCAACTTGCTTTTCTTCCAAATGAGGAAAAGAATATTGACTTCGATCCACTTGTTCAAGAGAAAACATTAAAGCGCATAACACGGTTCTTCCAACACAAGAAATATGTGATTTATAGTACTTCTTCTGCGATACGAATGTAATAGAAAGTTTCGTTTTTGAAGAAGACACCATTCAATAAAAATCCTACTCGGTATCAATAAGACTAGATGCTTATGCTTTAAACTAGATACTATACTTTCGGGGCATAATTACTGGATCGAGCCGATTGAAAAGGACCAATGAATAATATAAATAAAGCAGCTTTATGTCTATAGTTTGAACATTTTATTTAAACTGTATTTTGTTTATATTAATAAAATCTGATACCCACTTTTATGAAGTTTTGTCATTACTGCAAATCCTATTTATTTGTTTTTGAAAAACTTAACTAAAATATGATGTATTGTATGGGTCAAAAGCCACTTCAAGGTTTTCGCAGATATACATACAGTATTATAAACAAAACAAGCATGGTTAAGTTTAGTAACCTTATAGTGTTAAAGCCTTATAAGGAGCAGTGAATATTTATGAAAATTAAATGTATCTGAAATACACTAGGTATGTTGTGTTTTTCTGAATGGAACGATAAAAGTAATACTGAACTAAGTGATATACATGTACAGTATTACTTTTCTGTAAGTAAGGTCTGGCCACTTTGAGGGGAATTTATTGTGATAAATTAAACGGGTACAAGGTTTTCAATTTTAATAGTTTTTTATTTTAATATTCTACAAGATATCTGAAATATAAAATACACTTATAAAAAAGCTTCTCAATGACTTAACTGCGAAAAACAACTTGAAATCATATAAAAAGGCATTGTCATTCACATTTCAACTTACTTAACATATTAATTTACTTTTAAATCTGTCTGACAATGCTATAAAACTCTATGCTAAAATCAAAACCTTCGACAATACAGACCGTTACATTTCAGTGAGGTAAAATCTTAATCTATTATCTATTATTACTTATAATAAATCTGTAGAGAGGTCAATTCTGTACATGAAATATATTTTCAAAATAACTATCAGGGGGTGATTAGTGATCGATACTGATGCCAAAAATGCAATCAGTAAAATTTTTTTCTGTCTGTCTGTCTGTATGTTCCTTATAGAAACAAAAACTACTCCACCGATTTTAACGAAACTTGGTAAAATTATTGTTTATGCTCCTGGGCAGGTTATAGTATACTTATTATCACGCTAAAATCAATAGGAGCAGAGCAGTAAAGGGAAATGTTGGAAAAACGGGAGAAGTTACTTCATTTTTTAAGCTTCCGTCGCGTGTGCAGCCTTAATGGTTAAAGCTACATAGAAATCATGTATGACAGAAATATTCTTCATAAAATTATATAAAAAATATCCCACAACAGTACCTATATGTCTATATTTTATGGTTGACTCACAATAACACATGTAAATCCCGATAGCTTAGCAGTTCGGAGCTTTCTGATTATATTTGTTTACTCTTACGTTTATAATACTCTCACTCATCCCTAATTTAAAAAAAATAACATTATTACCCATTCAATAAAAAAAGAATCATAGAAATCGGTATAGAAACACCAAACTTATACATGAAATACGCTAATAACCCATCGCGCGTGAATACTGAATGATATAAGGATTATTTTTGCGTAACGGTTGCTGCGCTCGACGCGGCTCGCGGCGCGGCGGTAGGGTATAAAAAGGCGGGAGGCGAGCGCAAGCTTTTACGCGATTTAATATAGGTAGGTACAGAAGGACAGGCGTTACATTACCTGTCAAATTTCCCCAACCATTTTAACTTACTATCGAGGGCATAGAGTTCAAATTCAAGTAAAAAAATTTAACAGATTTGTAACGCTTGATGTACTGCCTTCTGTACATACAGAGATAAAATGGAAATCAAGGTTTTGTTTATTTCATGATCGTTTCTGCCTCTTGGAAGTCAGAAACCGTAGATTTCTTCGGAATAAAAAGTAACGTATGTGTTAACTACTATACCATATTACATTAATATTGGCTTAGCCGTTTGGCAGTGAAAGAAAAGCAGCCATACATAACTATAGGTAGTATTGTATGTACACTGATAATGGCTGGATGGATGGATTTTTGCTATTCTTTCACGCAAAAACTACTTAGCTTTACCTAGAATAACAATAAGCTAAGTATAATTAATGAAGATATTGCATGAATTAAGTAAAATTGAAGGCATTAAATAAAACACTTTTTAACCGGGTTAATGGCGTATAATTTATATTTTACATTTTAACTTTGCAGACCCCGTGGTCACGAGCGACTGTTAAAATTTAAAATGTAAATATACGCGATAAATCCGGTTAAAAAGTGTTTTATTTAATAGTCATACATAATAGTCATCGCGAAAACTTAAGACAATATTAAAATTTAAGGCACTTTGGCACCCGATTTGTTTATAACGCTATTTGCCTTTGTAATGTACCCAATAGATAGTTACCTACCTATGTTTGTGGTTAGGAGTTATACATATTATATGGGCGAAGATTCTTCATTTTTATTTTTGTTATTAAAGATAGTTAGGACCTTGGAGAAGAAAATAACCTACTCGAAATACTAATTCAATACAGACGAAGTCGCGGGCATCATCTATGTAATATACCTACCTACCTATACTTTTTCACAAAACCTAGGTGAAACTGCGGATCACTGCTTTGTTGTAACAGTTTTTGAAGTAATTCTGTCTGTTTATCTATCAGTAACGCTTTCACAGCTAAACTACTGAGTCGATTTTGACGAAATTTAGAATAAGGTAAGTTTTAACTTCAAGGAGGATATAATAATAGTATTTATCCAACTCTAATAAACGGTATCCACGCGGACGAAGTCGCGGGTCACAGCTAGTAAACAAATAATAACATTTATAAGGCAGGTTTGGTTGTATGGTTGAACATAAAACATGTTTACTATAAGTTTAGACCTGGGTCTCCATGAGTGTATTCTACAAATAAAAAACATTTTCGATAATAATCTATAATCTTTATTAATACGAGAGCATTGCATAGTTGTTCAATTATTAAGGTAATTTGAAATATGCTACCTAATAGTAATACAATAAGTTTAGTAAACAATACATGATAAAATACACAAGTATACATAAGACAAAACATAGCCTTAAGAGGTCTTAACTTATTGCTTTATATAACGGTATTATTATTTATACATTAATTTATTTGGTTTCATACTGTCCGGAGTACATGATAGATTCTGTATGGTAGTAGTCTAGTTTACGGAGCATTGAATGGTTTTTGAAACCTTAATATTTGTAAAATACTCGAGCTATGCCAATGGGAACAATAAAAGTAAGACTGGACTGAGTGATATACAGTTGGGCACAATCTTTTAGTAAACAAGTTATGACATAGTACGGTCCTTGCACACCATATGAAACAAACCCTCTGAACTCAATATGCGATTGGTATGGGGATTGAGGTATGTTGTGTTTGTTATTCTGAATGGAACAATAAAATAATACTGAACTTAGTGATATACATGTTCAGTATTACTTTTCTGTAAGTAAGGTCTGGCCACTTTGAGGGGAATTTAGTGATAAATTAAATGGGTGCAAGATTTTCAATTTTAATAGTTTTTTTATTTTAATATTTTACAAGATATCTAAAAAATAAAATACACTTAGCTTCTCAATGACTGAACTGCGAAAAACAACTTGAAATCATATAAAAAGGCATTGTCATTCACATTTCAACTTACTTCACATATTAATTTACTTTTAAATCTGTCTGAAAATGCTATAAAACTCTATGCTAAAATTAAAACCTTCGACAATACAGACCGTTACATTTCAGTGAGGTAAAATCTTAGTAAACAATTTATAGGATTTATAAGTTTTTAAACTGGCATGGTCATTAACATTTAAATTAACTTTAGAGTGTAGTCACAATAGTAGTGGTAACCAAAGATCGAAACGCAAAATAAAGCGGGTAGACAGATTTGTTTGCCCGTGAATAAAAAACACACTTACCCGCATCTTCAGTACCGTCGTGATCATGGCGCTTGTAACAGTGCCGAAATATCGAGAACTCAAAATAAATCAAAAACATGGTAAATATCCCGTTTCTAAAGTTAATTTAAATTTATAGGATTACTTCACACTTAAATAAACCTGGTCACTTTATAATTGAATGGTCAGTATTTGAAATTCCTGATGCAAGTAGGTTCCAAACAAATAATAACATTTATAAGGCAGGTTTGGGTGTATGGTTGAACATAAAACATGTTTACTATAAGTTTAGACCTGGGTCTCCATGAGTGTATTGTACAAATAAAAAACATTTTCGATAATAATCTATAATCTTTATTAATACGAGAGCATTGCATAGTTGTTCAATTATTAAGGTAATTTGAAATATGCTACCTAATAGTAATACAATAAGTTTAGTAAACAATACATGATAAAATACACAAGTATACATAAGACAAAACATAGCCTTAAGAGGTCTTAACTTATTGCTTTATATAACGGTATTATTATTTATACATTAATTTATTTAGTTTCATACTGTCCGGAGTACATGATAGATTCTGTATGGCAGTAGTCTAGTTTACGGAGCATTGAATGGTTTTTGAAACCTTAATATTTGTAAAATACTCTAGCTATGCAAATTGGAACAATAAATGTAAGACTGGACTGAGTGATATACAGTTGGGCACAAACTTTTAGTAAACAAGTTATGACAAAGTACGGTCCTGGCACACAATATGAAACAAACCCTCTCAACTCAATATGTGATTGGTATGGGGATTGCAAATTAAAGCTTACATATATGTTATATGATGTTTCCAAACCCAGCAAACTCTTTGGTTCACTTAAATTTAAAAGTTTGCTTATTGCGGCATAATGAAAACATGCAATGATCAAAGTATTTATAATTTTTTTCAAAATCGCAACATCACAAGTCCTAATTCACTTTGTATTAGCTTTAAAAGAATTATTGTGTACACTAAAATCACTGTTCACACTTATTTCTCTCACATTTTAAACTTCATTCTTATCCTTGTAAGATATTATGTTTATTCCATTATGCTAGTTTCTTTATTTTCTTATTTATATTTGTAATAGGCATTTCTCTTAAGTTTTAAAGTTTCTCCTTATATTTGAAACAAAACATAACAAAATGATTAGGATTTGTATTATGTGTCATATACTTATTAAAGTGTATTGGTCAATTGTTAACTTTTTACTAAACCTTAAGTTTTTTATAGTAGGTAACCTATAGATGATAAAATTTTATATGATTTAGGAATAGCATTGTGGAGTTTAACAGAGATTGTTTAACATAGCCTGCGATATAGCTACAGATATGGGAAATCTTTATAAATCAATCTTTCTGCATGTCCAGTAACTCTTGTTCATTCCTAGCTTTAGCTTCCAATATGTAATTTGAAGGCAGTGTCAATAAACTCAGAGATAAATAGTGGTTTGCAGGGTTCGTAAGGTAGCCTTGCCTAAAATAGTTCTCACACACGATTTTTAAGCAACAAAAAAATTTTCAATGTCCGTCGTTTTTCCCCAAATTAATAAACCACACCTTAGTATTGGTGCTGCAAAACTCTTCAAATGATATTAGTTAAAATACACGTAGGAACTTACCATTATATGAACAGGCAATCCATTAGATCGTCTCCGCTGCAAATCTTGTTGTAAATTTAAAACAAGGACAGTGGCGATGTCTTCATTAATGCGAAATAGCTTATTATTTGGATTATTGGCGTCCCGTATCAATCTTCTGGATATCATTTGCATAGTAATATATCTCCGCCTCTCTTCCTCGGCAATTAATGCGAATCCAAAGTCCTTACAAAAGACATGGTCGGCAAGCTCAAAGGGATTGTTAGCGTCCCGTATTAATCTTCTGGACATATTTGTGAATTAATGTATCTCCTCCTCTCTTCCTCGGCAATTAATACGAATCCAAAATCCATTATTTCACTAAAATATGAGCGCGAGTCAAATGGCGGCTTCACGATTTTTACTCTACAAACTTTTTGACAGTCGCCACCAGTCGTCTTCTATGAGTTCCATGCTACTGAATTCGGTTTACTCGGTAATTTCGTGATAGATTCGAGATACATTACCAATCGTGAGGAATCGTGTTGTCTATGCTACAGTTTACAGCTATCACGATAAATAACCGTCGTTTATGTCAAATACACGATCGTGAAAAGATCCGTGCTAGCACTGCTGCTGGCTACTAACTTGCTGTAGGTACCTACCATGAAGCCCATCAAATAGAGATCATAAATACTTAAAATGTATAAATAATGATACAATCCCGAAAGTAAGTAAGGAAAGGTTTTTTTGAAATCCTTAGTCCAGGCAACTTTAGAATGATACAGGATGTTTACATTTTTTACATGTAGTTTCCGAATTAAAACTGAATATCTTAAAGAACAAGTTTGATTCAAAATCTACATTCATTATCTAATTCGTCTAGAAGCTACAATGCTAGAGCCAGTCACCCTGATAAAATCCCTCTTTTGCGTCGGTGTTAAAAACAGACTTTATTATCTACTAATTCAATTTAATTCGAATGGTAAATAAGACTAGCCTCTAAACTTACTATGGCTCGTTCCAAAATAACATTCCACTGTTTTTGACAGCTTTCAAGAGAGACTGAACGAATGAGCGAGTCGAGTGAACGGGTCGCGGGCTTGAAACTCAACAATCAGCCACTTGCCTTCATACGCACTAACAGAAACTAACATTATTGAACTGTGAAATAGTTTTGAAAAACTGTGCGATTCGAAAAGGAAGCCCGAAACGCAAACTGTTTTTTTTTATTATAGACTATGCTCGCGTTTGATCTCAATTACATCTGATGGTCAGTGAAGATCGAAGATTAAAGCCCACGAGCTTAGGAAAGAACTGGCTGGGGAACGGAGAAGGAGATACGCTCACCTTCTCCCTCCCGAGAGCCAGCCGTAGCAGGTGACCTGATACGACTACTACGGGACCTGATACGGCTACTAGGGCTATGGTGGGGAAATGGTCTTGTGTACTCCAGTAAACATGGTCCACCATTTTCGACGTTGAAGGGCGTTCGGCTCAGGCTGGGCGCAAATTACCCGCGGGCTCCACTTATGGCGGATGAGGTACACCTGGAGGTTTTTAGTGGGTCGGTCCGGCCCTCTGCCGCGTCATCCCCACATACTCTGCCGCTCCTCTTGGGCGGTCGGGGACGTGATTGCACGTTTTCCTCCAGACAAAAAAAAAGGAAAGAACTGGCTCCCAATTAAATATTACCCGGAATTCGAGGACCACTTTGGCGATGATAACCTATCTGCCTCAGACACCCGTTCGATTTTCGATTTCCGCACGGAACAAGAAAAACAAAATGTTCCGGATTTGGGCATTTATCTATATACGTATGTATTTATATTCTAGTGGTATCTCTTAACACAAGCTTTACTTAATTTGAGGCCATGTAGTTGGTGTAATTGTCTGAGTTTCTTTTTATTTTCTTATTTTATTATAAATCACCACTGGAGCGGTAATCTTTGGTGACAGATTTATATGAGGGGTGGTCGCTAGCCAGTCGGGATTCTACCACCAAGCGGGGCTCAATCGGATTAGTCGCTTTTTATGACACGCTTATCCATTAGTGGTAGGGCTATTCTAGGTCAACCCTACCGTAAAGAATTAGTATGACTCGTGTCATTATAGAAATATTTGAATAATACTGGTGCGGCCTATACCAGTTTAACCAATTACGACATTTGTCTGTATTTCCGTTTTGCGGAAATTACTACTGGAATTATTTTGGTGGACATAACTTCCTACATTTGATATTAGAAAGACATTTAAGTAAATGTAAAAATATATGAGATTGAAAAAGTTTTATTTAAAAGCAATCTTAATATATAAAACTGTTCCGTTACTGACTGAGTGACTAACAGACAACGTACAGCCATAACTACTGAACCTAAAGCCCTGAAATTTGGAACATAGATTCATTGTAGAGGAGCACTAAGGAAGGAATTTTCGAAATCTCCTCGGGAACGGGAAATATAGGACTTTTTAGTTATTTGCGTACAAAGTCGCATGCAAAAGCTCGTACCTTATATCGCATAGAAATACTTGAAGGGAAAACGAACTTGATGTAGACTTGAGGTAGTTATACATTAATTGTGGATTCCATCTTTGAATAGATCTGAATGAATTGAATAAAACCTTTGGAATTTAATCAATAAATCAACGAACGCAGAGCATTAAAAAAACCGACTTCACGTCAAAACTTCAGCCGAGGTATACTGTCGAAATCATATATATTTGAATTTTTACATAAAGTACCCTACCGAAACAAGAATTTTCAAAATCGATTCATAAAATGTTCGAAATGTCGTGTAACAAAGACACAAAACAAAACATACAGACGAATTAAGAACCTCCTCCTTTTTTGGAAGTCGGTTGAAAATAGAAATTACGTATTAAGGGATAGAATAGAGAACTTGATGTGTAATAGATGTAATCGTATAAATTGCTTGTTTAGTCCTTATATTGCCTGAAATATATGATTATTATTTATTAGGTATTAGTATTACAGGTTTATGAAGAAGTAATAGGAAATAACATATACATACTGCGGCGTACAACCTACAATAAAATCTACGAAACTGTTCAACTAATTTGTTGAACAAAATATTCATAAATCGAAATCAATGGCAAACAGAAATACCGCAAGAAAAGGCCTTCATTCAAAAATATACATAATTCATCGCACATACTTTTAAAGTTGATACAGCTTGTCCACACATAATTGGAAAACGAAAAGGCGGCAAAATTAAGCGTGCGTTCTTGATTCAAACCCAACGAAGCGAAAAAAGAACATGTTTTTTAAAAGTGGCAATGTATTTCTTGTAATGCGAATTCAGTTCATGTCGTGTTCTAAACTGAAACAAAATTCAAACCTTCTGTATCCAGGCTTATTCAAATTTAGAACAAAATGTGAGCGAGGTAAGAAAACTTTACTGATAATTCAACAAGAAATCTTTTCGATGAGTTTCAAGTGTAGGTTTAAAATCTGAAATTGATATTTCTCTATCAGAATACTGATTTCAGTAGAATTGAATTTAAACCAAAAGTTGTGATTGGCCGAGCAGTTTACCAACGAACTTGATAATCATACTTTGATCAAGTTTAGGACTACTGGGATTTCAATACGACCAAATTATTCAGATTTCATGAAATTAATTATTATCTGAAAATTAATCTTTTAAGTTGTTAGGATTCATTATCAGTTTAATGATATATAATAAATGGGTTTCGGATTGTGTGATTGTATGTCTGTGGCAGGAATATGTTAAAACCTAATAAAGGATTTGAGTAAATTTTGACTTACCTATGGCCAACATTATTTTTTAAGATTAACATTAAATATAAAGCAGTAAGCTAAGCTGGTTCAAAATAAAATTCACGAGCAAGTGATTCAATTGAGCGAATTTAAATTTCACGTTAATTTAGTAGTATTTTGCTCACTCCCAAAGATTTGCTTGATTTGGATTTGCCTTCCAAAGCTCAAAAGGTTTTATCAAAATGTTCAAATACTACTGACAGTATCAGTTTTGACGCGTTTTTTTATAAACGAGTTTTTTGCCACAACTTCGTGCGCGCATAAATATAAAAGTCTTATTTTTCCCGACCCCGTGGAAATTTCGGGAATTTCTTCCATGATAAAACCAGACATACATTGAAGAACCTTTATACCAAGTATCACATCCGTGCCCTCTAGGAATAAGATTTTTTCTTGAAATTGCTTTTTTGACTGTTTGAATGATAAATAATATAGTTCGTTTTACAGTTAAATAAAAGTAGGTAAATTTAAATTATATTATCTTGAACTAGGAGTTTAGTGGGATATTGCCCGCTTGGGTACGTAACCAAAACGATTAAATTCCGATACTAATAATTATTAAGTCACTAGATGCTTTAGTGATACGATATATTGATAGTGATCTATACATATAATAAAATGGTAGGAAAGTCAAAACTGTACATTGAATATTTTTTTAAAAGAATACTTGGGGTATGATCTACAATCGAAACAGAAACAAAAAATATAGTTTTTAGAATTTTTGTCTGTTTGTCTGTTTGTCTTTCCGGGATAAATTCAAAAAGTACTGCATGGATTTACTTCAAATTTGGCATGAAGATAGTTAAGAAGTCGGGTCAACATATAGGCTACATATTATCACGCTAGCAGTGTTATAATCGTAGGTGCGTTTGGTGCTGCATAGCGTTCACGCAGACGACGTCGCGGGCAGCAGCTAGTAAATAAATAAATAAGGTTAAGTAAAGGTGTCCTTATAGCTTTCCTTAGAGGTAACCTTTGTGTTGAACAAAATCGTACATGCGTACGTTCTTTAGAGATAGGTACATGTTTTAAGGTGTTCTTTATCTGTTTACACATATATTTTCTTATTTGAGCGACTTAATTTGACTTAAAACTAAAGATTACGAAACCAAACAATCCTTATTATCTTCTCAAATGAACATTACTTATATTATACCTACCTAACGTGTTTATAAAAATATAACATGGAATCTAAACTTCGGTTTCTATATATGCACATTGCACGCACATTGTACATTGAGATTTGAAAACAATATATAAAATAATAATGACTTGGCAGCTAATATTAACAGGAAGATTTAGTCGGTACGGCTAGGTGCGACGACGGGCGAGCGAAGCGAGCGGTGCCGGGGTAGCGGCCGGCGAAGCGCCATAAGCCAGGTCGGCTATCATATCAATCCCGACATGGTCAAAAAAGTCAAGCGTTAAGACATCGAGATAACGATGATTCAAATTCAGTTGCTACAACAAAAAATCACTGCCAATTTAAATTTAAAGAAATCTAAGAACTCAATATAAAGCTGCTACTTTAAAGTTAAAATGCTACTTCAATGTAGCTGCCAACTTATTATTTTTCCTTCCCATTTTAATTATTTTTAAAACCCTAAATCAGATTTGTTTGTCGCCGTGTTAAATACATGCCATTAACAAACTACGGACGAAACTAAACCACGCAGCGACGATTTTTGAAAACAAAACACGTACCTATTTAACTCTTTAACTCGAGTGACTAATAAAATGCAATGATTCAGTCGAGTTGAGTAAAAAAATCCAGACAGTGCAGCGTCCGCGACCGAAAACCAATTTATCAAGTCAGTCGAGTCGACTCGGTTGTGCGCTCACCGTCTGTTAAATACAAACAGAAATAATAAGAACAAAAAACTTCGATTCGTTTTAAACAAAGGAAACTGGTGGGTCACTTTTGAAATTCAAGGACGTGATAGTTTGAGATTGATAAAGAGAAAAAATACTTGTTGCACTTTATCTGTTTATCTTTATCTGTGGACCTTTCGTTTTTTTTTGTTTTTGCACGACCGGCATGTAAGTTACTGTACGAGCGGATATGATATTTTTATTGTATCTGTTAATTTAATGATTTATTGTAATAATTATAAAGGGTTTTTCTAAATCATCTTCATTTTATATATTTCAACCGACTTACCAAAGGAGGAGGTTCTCAATTCGTGTGTGTGTTTTTTTTTTGTACATACATACATAACTTCACGCCTGTTTCCCTTATGTGGTAGACGATATTAATTTTAATTTTTAATCGTCAAATGGTATTAAAAACAACATATAAACTTTTTTTTACTGCAAATTTTAGTCGCAATAAATCAACGGTACGAAATATGAATCTATTAAGTCACCCTTGCAAAGTCAAAGTTCGCGAAAACTAATAAACTTGCACACCTCAATTAAGCTACACTTATGAGATTAAGATTACTTCGAGACATGTATTTACTCAATCTTAAATTACCTCATGAAGGCAGATAACGAGGGCCATAAACTCGTTTTAAGGCTCTCGTTAGTAACGTTTACGGAGCGGGTGGCTTTACGCAGCATTACCTACTACAATTTAGGTCGATGTTAAACGCACTGTCAATAAAAAAGGATGATGTAAAAATCTGAGTGTAACCTGAATATGATTTACTGAATTTACAGGATTCTTCCCAGAAAATCGTGATAAGAATCCCGTAAATTCATTATCATAGTGAAAATAAACGCGATAGTATAAAACAATTATAACCTCACAATGGGTTGAGACGAACGGAACTTAGAGTTCCAGTACTTGATTGATAGTAAAACTCAGTCAACACGCACACAACTAAGTACTCGCTAAGTATTTATTGTATTACTCTAATGTAACCATGCGTTGTGGATACTTTAAATTTCTGAGAAGTTTACTCAGTAAATAATTAATATTAATTTTTTAATTTATTTTTCTCTTCATGTATGATTTAACTATCACGTCCTGGAATTTTGAAAGTGACCCACCAGTCACCTTGTATAGTTTAAAATAGGTATCTACTACGTGTTTTGCGTGGTTTTACCCGGGTCAAATAGTAGCCTATGTGCTATTCCAGGCTGTATACTATCACTTTACCAAATTACACTCAATCCGTTGAGCCGTTGTCATCCATCTAAACATACAAACTTTCACATCTTACCTCCTAATATTATAAATGTGAAAGTTTGGATGTATGGATGTTTGTTCCTCAATCACGGGAGAACGGATCTACGGATTTGGATGAAATTTGGCATAGTGATAGTGTACAGTGTGGAATAGCACATATGCTTTTCATCCCGAAATTCCTGCGGGCTTGGTTTTTTTATATTGTAAGGATAGGACGTTTGTCTTCCATGCCACCTGATGGAAAGTGCGCATGAAGACTATGGTGTTACACGTCCATCCACGAGAAACCTATTCACTCGACACTTAAAAGTTCCAGGACTGTAGTGGTCAGGAAAAACAGATGCAGGCAGATTGTTCCACACCTTGGCAATCCGTACCAAAAAGGAACTATCGAAGCGTTTTGTTCGACTTCTTGGTAAATCCACTATATAGAGATGGAAGTTGCGCAAAGCTAGTTTATAATATTAGTAAGATAATGAAAAAAAAATAGAGTGACACAATAGATAGCTCATAGATCTGAGTAACCGCGACGCCGCAGCCACATGTTGATTACTAAACTAAAAACGCCCGAGTAGGATAAAATGCAATTTCGGCGTAAATATACGGCTGACCCATACACTGACTATCTAAAGCTTAGATTTATTAAGCCACTATGGCTTTACTTTGCAGCTCTTGCATTCAACTGAATTTTAATCTCATAGTCGTAACTCAATAGTGGTAGCTCCGACTTTTTTTTTTTTTTTTTTATAAGTGACTAAACCCGCGTTTGACCTCAATCTCACCTGATGGTAAGTGAAGATGAGGTCGAAGATGAAAGCACACGGGTTTAGGAAGGAACTGGCTCTTTATACAATATTGTCGGAACACATTACCGCCGGAGCGGTAACATTTGGCGGCACACTTTATATAAAGGGTGGTCGCTAGCCAGGCGGACCCAGAAGGGATCCTACCACCAAGCAATCTTTTTTCTCCAATATTGACGTCCATTCAATATTGACCACTTTGGCATGTCTTTAGTAACAGATAAATAATAATAGAGAGAGATAAATAATAATAAATAAGAAAAGATGCGGATTGAAAGAAGACGTAGTAAGTAAGATTGAAAAGGGTATGGAATTTAAAAAGGTGGTTTGGAATTTAAAAAGAATGAGTCAAAGTAGATTTACGAAAGAGGTGTACGGAGCACGATTGGATGGTCATGTCGGAAGGGGCCGTATGCCGGCCAAATAAGCGACATACTTAAAAAGGGCCTAGTTAAAAGTACCCGTAACCGGCGATCGCGTATGAAACTATTGATGAACGTGGAGGAAGCGAAAGAGGTATGTCTGGATCGAAGCAGTTGGCGTTCCTTAGTCTCTGAATACCCCAAAGGGAGACGGGCGTGATGTTATGTATGTATGTATTAATTATTATGCATAGTCGAAATAATTACGATAATTTTCGAAATCATAGATATACTTTTAAGATTGATTCTGCCGTCAGGAACACTCGTAAGATGAAGCAATGATTATTACGCCAAAATCCGTTGAATTGAGTCTGCATCCTAGTATCCAATGCATTATGTTTATTTGCTCCGATTTACGTGGCATTTTACAATACAATGTAGAAAATTGTGTAATTTTTTTAATTCAAGACATACAAAAGGTCATTGTGAGTAAATACTCAAGTATATGTGGTTATAATTAAATACTAGTCAGTTTAACGTGTACTTGTGATGAATATATTTGTTTATTCATTTGAAATTTCAGAATCAAAAGCAATTATATTGTGGTTAGTAGGTAGAAGTTGTGACAAACTTAAGTCATTTCTACGAGCAGCAATTGATAAGATTACTGATATTTATCGTAAGAAAACACTTCTTCGTCAGTTGGCCTTTTATTTGATTACATTTATTTTATTTAATTGTTATAACTTTCTTTGTTGGCGTTGTTTAAAAAAATCTGTAAGTAATTTATCTGTAACCATCGATGTTATATTTTCTTGCTAGACATTTACTATGGATTCTTCTATTTTTATCCTCTGAACTGAAATATAATGACTTCCTCTACGGAAACCAGGAAAACGCAGAGTTTTCGATGATCGTATTTCTACAGAAAATTGGCCCTAATTTTTATCTAGTGTTTGTTTATCTAGTGTGTAACAAGTCTTAGTTTTGAATCTCAGTCCTGCTGTGTAAATACATAGTACAAGTTTACATTAGCATTCTTTGCGGTAACATGGATGTGTGTTAGTTATGATAATTTGCCTTTAAGCCTGCAAACTGGACGGCAGCGATAGCGAGAGCGACAGCGGCGCGGGGAATCTGGGCCGTTCTCGACGTCAGCGGGCGCTCGAACGATTTGCCGCGGTTTCATACAAACTCAATACTTTCTATCGTGTCGCGGAAATCGCTGCCCGCGCCACTGCCCGCGCCTCAGTCGCTCTCGCTGTCGCTGCCGTCCAGTTTGCAGCCTAACAGCTCGTTCACACATGATCCGTTTTACTGGATATCTTTTTTATATCGTAAATACGTATACTGAATACTGGGCCAAATGTGAAGTCGCTCATACAACTCCATGCGTCATCGTTGAAAAAAACGTGTCCGATAAAACGTATCCAGTAAAACGGACAATGTGTGAACGGGCTGTTAGTTCTACAGTTCTAAAAAGGTTCAAGCGGTAGGACTTGCGACTGATTTCATTATCTCAATCCTCAATCAAACCTTACCACGAAGAAAGCAACTATTTTGGTTTTCAGTTGTCCTAGCAACGCCCCTACGTGAAAGTTGAGTTTGATAAAAGATTGGATTGAAAATGCAATACTACCGCAAGGTGAAGCACCGATTACCATCATTATTTGTAGCCTCCACTAACGTTTATGTGCAAAGCTTCGCTGCGAAAAACGTAAAATTGGTTGGATCTTGAATTGGTTCATTTATAATTGCCAATCCATTTTATACAGGGTTGTTTTTTATTCACCAGCCAAATTTTAATGCAATATTCTTTGATACGATATAAATATACCTGTATATTAATTTTTGTATCGCCCAGTACAAAAAATTAAGATATGGCATCAAAAACTTATTTATAAATAGTCTCTGTTGATGAACATAGCTACTAAGAAGCGGAATTTCACTGATAATACTATGACGTAGTACTAAAAGATATTTGTAGTAACGCGTAGTCGTTTTCCTTTAATGGTATTCATTCGTAAATTAAAGTGACCATGCTTTGCTTAATGTGTAAGCGAATATATTAATAAAATATATACTTTTTTTTTGCAAAAATGGTTTTTTTTAAACGATACTTATTACGTAAAAAAAATTTGGGACTTATTAATTTCCAATATTCTTAAGAATAAGTATTTTTCTATTACTATGAATATCTGTGAAATTTAATAAACCTAGGTATTTATAATCTGTGTGATTAATAAAATTAATAATAAAATAAAGTTCACGTATCGATTATTGTAGTCGGATATGTCAAGAATTGACCACAACTATGATCCCGATACGATATAACTATCGCCATTTCTATCCACGTAGGGTTGACAAAGAAAAGCCCTATCGCCTTAAAACCTTTCGCCCTTGGGTAAGCAAGTTATATGACTGTACTTAAATCTGGTTTGAAAAAATTGAACTAGGTTGAGCTTACTACTTATCCTATTTTTGCACGGCCTCTGCCCTTTTTTGGGTTACTAACCTACTTCAGGTTGGTGACCTTATTAAGTCAAACAAACTGTATATTTTGTTTCAATAAAGTAGATAAGATAAGATATTTATTTCTGATAAAAACTTATATCTAAGAATAACATTAATTTAGAAATTTATACTAGGTTGAACAACATAATCCGTATGTATGCACCTACATGTTTAATTTGAGATACTTCTCATGTGAGCTTGGTGGATGATCCTGCATATAAATTATCCCACTTAATTGTAATTATATTAATAAACATTTAACAAAATATACGAGTATCTTGAACAAATAGTTGCCCATTCGATTCCCACTCCCTGCAGTTTTTTTTTACATAACTATGTTCATGTGCATTGATCACATTATCTTACATTAATTATTCTTTTACAAATAACGTTTATACGTTACCTATTTATAATACAAGACATTTGCTTTCGCTCTTCATCTTATTTTATGCCACATTATTTTACAACTAAGGTCTAACCATTATCATTTTTCGGTAAACGTTTATGAGAAGTGAAGTGAAATTGAAGCAACTTGGCTTCATTTCGCTTCGTGCAAAAAGGAAGCAAGTAAGTAGTTGCGCATCGTTAGCGTCACTTCCATAACTAACGGACGTCATTAATAAAATCTTTATCCTACCCGTTTTCACAGAAGTTGGTGAAATTTATTTGGGATAATCAGGGTAAAAGTACATTTCGAATTATAAGTTTACCTAAATCAGGCTATGAGTTTAGAATTAGAAACTGAAAATATAATATAGGCATGAAATAATGCATCATTTGTAAACTGCTAAATATACTCCTAAATTGACTAACTCTCTTTAACAAATACATATAATGGTTAAGAATTATTATTGAATGTTATTATTTTTAGGGTTCCGTACTTTAAAAAACATTACTGACTTCCTGTCAGTAAATCTATGTGTATTAATACCTTACCTTTTTCCAGGAACCCATGGAGGTATCAAGTCAATAAGTAAAAAGAAATCAAGGTGGTACACCAGTCTACTGTTTCTTTGAGCAGGAAAATGATAAAAAATCTAAGTCAATGTAATCAAAAGAAGCGGCCGCGTTTTCTCCGTTTACGCCCCATATTTTGGAGCTCACAAGTTAAGCCAAACCCTTCCAGAGTATACAAGAGATGCACCTATCTCATGAAACGTGGTAGTAGTAGACCTGGCACGCGTTTCGCTGCCAACGCTAGTGTAACCATGCGTTGCGTAATCAATTCTTTACCTTTCGGTTTAGTTTACTCAGAAAATAATTGATATTTATATTTTATTGTATTTTTACTCTTCATATATTATCTTAAACAATCACGTCCTTGAATTTCAAAAGTGACCCACCGGTCACCCTGTATAAATATTCAAGGGGTTTGTCGTACAACATTTAAAGCGCGCAAGCATATATTTAATAACAATGACATATAATGAAAATATATTAATATTTAGTTCCAAATGCTGTATTACAGTTAAATAGTAACAGTATCTCAGATGACAAATAGTACGGAACACTCGCAGCGCGCTTCGGCTCGCACTTAGTCGGTGTTTATTTAATTGATTGTGTCATCAAGCAAACATACAAGCCTAAATTTATTGTCATTGTTGTCACACACCGTTAAGAAATTAATGTTATTTACACTGTAATCGAAAAGTTGTGTCATTACATTTACTTTTACGATCGTTGTGTTTATAATAATGTAATCTCACATACAATTGCACATTTGCTATAAGAAGAATGCAATACTTACTTCTTTTTTAAACGACTTCAAAATAAGGAGGTTGTTTTCAAGTCAACTGTGTTTATTTTTATGTGTGTAACCTCGTAACTTTTTACGTGCGGATTTTTAAACCCGAAAGTTGGTCCGATCGAATATGATTTTCAACCGACTTCCAAGAAAGGAGGAGGTTGTCAATTTGTCTGTATTTTTTATGATATTTCTGACACTCAAACAACATTATCTAGCCAAAATTAAGTTTCTAAAAGAACTTGTGTTATGGCTACTAGATAACTGATATACTTAAGAAATATATAAACATACATATTGAATAAATACCTACATATTTTTTATTATAAACATATAAACATCTATGACTTGACGACTAATATCTGTGTTCATCACACAAATATCCGCCGCCGGGATTCGAACCCAGGACCTCTGGCATAGAAGGCAATGTATGTTACCGCTACACCAACCGGTCGTCAGCCGGTCGTCGTTTTTTTGTGTCTTTGTTACACGATATTTCAAACAATTATGTATTGATTTTGAAAATTAAGGTTTCACATGATAGAGGATACTTCATACTTCGTTCCATATACATTTCATCGCAAACAGTTAGGTAATTCATTGAAAATTTCAAACTTTTGAAAAATATGTATGATTTCGGAGAATGTTTACGTTGATGACTCAGACTCAGATTCTCAACTCAGCCAAAGTTTTGAAGTGAAGTCGGTTTTTTTAATGCTCTGCGTTCGTTGATTATCACATGTTAAAGTTTTATATTTGAGTTGTAATATAATTTGTAGGTTAAATAACGACAAATTATTAAACCTTTAAAGTAAGACATTAAGTATAGAGTATATATCGAATATTGCATGCTGTTGTACAGCATAGTGTGTTGAACTATTTCCTGTAAAATATCACTATGAAGCAATTTTGAATTTAATTTATGTGACTAAAAATGTGCTATTATTATATTATTTTAAAGCTACACGCACTTTCGGGCGGAAAGGATCCGACAATAAGACCAGTCGGTCGGGAATCAGTGCATGAAAGACGAAAAAAAAACCAAAAAAATGGCCCCAAAGTAAGCATACCTTGTGTTATGAGATAACATGTAGCGAACTATAAAAACCTGCGAACGATTCGATTATCTATTTGATTAACTATTTAAGTATTAAAGGTTCGTATAATTATGCCCATTATAAAGATACTTACGAATTGTTATATACCTAGATGAAGCGAAAACCTAATTTATTACTAGAGCAGTCTTTTATCGCAGTAGTTTAAATGAGACCCTATTTACCGTTATATCATTGTGTGTGATTGATCAGTCTGATTGATTGATAATTAAAATTATACAAATCTTATAAAATGAAAAATAAGTAAAATAATGATAAATAAAATCCCTAGACAAGCACACTAACTGCATGACCCCAAACTAAGCAGAGCTTGTGATATGGGATACCATGTAGCGAACTAGGGGGACCCAGAATATAAATACATTTATAGATAAACGCCCAGACTCAGATTTGTTTTTCTTGTTCCGTGCGGCAATCGAACTCGCGACTACTGGCGTCTGAGGCAGATAGTGTTACCCTATCGCCAAAGTGGTCGTCGAATAATAATATGCAGTAATCATATAGGTAATAAACAATCATGTAATCATTTATAGGTACATTTAAGCTCATATTCTGAAAGAGACTCAAATAATCTAATCTAAAAGCTGACTCAATAACTATCTATATCAAATGAACATTTGCACAGGCATTAATCTTCAAAGAAAATATTCGTAATTACTCGCCTGTATTGAATATGTGAAAATCAAATTGAATTGATATTTCATTAAATCTAGAGATTTCGCGTCGAACTAATAATTTGTGCGTGTAATTCCAAGAAACACATCATTAATTATATTTCACTTCAACATAAGCTAAATTGTAAAACCATTTCAACGACTTAGTAGTAAAATTAACAAAAGAACATTTAATTTAAATAAAATAAATAATGTGCTATCCCGGTTTTATCGCGAATGTCATTTACATTACATTTTCAACCGACTTCCAAAAAAAGAGTATTGATTCTGAATTTCGTCTGTATTCGTCTGTATGTTTTTTTTTGTGTCTTTGTTACACGATATTTCAAACAATTATGAATCGATTTTAAAAATTCTTAATTCACATGATAGAGTATACTTCATAATTGGTCCCATATAAATTTCATTGAAATCGGTTGGGTACTTCATTTCAAGTTTCAAATTTTTGAAACAATATGTATGATTTCGGAGAGTGTTTACGTGGACACTATTAGTCGGCCAAAGTGTTGATGTGAAGTTGGTTTTTTTAATGCTCTGCATTCGTTGATTATACATTCGAATATTTGGTTTCGCTAATTTAATACTAACTGGTGCCTTCGACCTCGTCTGCGCAGGATTAGAATAACGAATCGGTTATATTTTCCCCAAAGTCCTATCCATCTTTGATAAGAAAATTGAAATGGAAATGCTTCTTAAATGTATAATTCCTACCTAAACCAAACCCCTACCAATTATTTTCTAAACAAATCGCTTGTGCCTCGAATTCTTTTATTTTTCAATAGACACAACATCTTCATGATTTATAGCATATATGTTAATCTGATGTTTATTGTAAATTTCATAAAAATCCATTCGCTAGCTTAGTGCCAACTCTGCGTCACGCGTTCGAACGCGCGTTTTATACAAAACTGCAACGGACGTTCAAAATGCGCCAAATTAAGTATTTCATTTACACAACTGTGCAAGCACACTTATTAAATTGTACTAGCAACACTGCATTACAGCCCGTTCACGCATGATCCGTTTTACTGGATACCTTTTTTGTATAGTAAATACGTATACTGTGCCATATGTGAACTCGCTGAAAAAAAAACGTATCCGGTGTCCGGTATCCAGTAAAACGGACCACGTGTGAACGGGCTTTTACGCGTATGATACGGGCGTACGGTACGCGCGTTCGAACGCGTAACGCAGCATTGGCACTTGTGCGTCCAAGAGTAACAAACATTCATACATACAAAATTTTGCATTTATGATATAAATAGGATCATAACCGCTAATACTCAAGATAATTACCATGTAAAAGTTTCACCACTGAGTAAATAAAATAAGTTTAACCCTAGAATACTAAACATCGCCTGACAGGCCGCGCTCGGTCAGTTTTTTCCGGTTATTTCAAAAACGCGACCGCGCATCATATTGTGCTTTTGTGCCAATTTGGTATAAACCACGCTGCAATAGCCAGCGCACGCAGGCCCAGCGCGGATGCTTCGTTTGCAAAATATAAGCCACTCAATCGCCTGGGAGGCGATCATTAGTATTAACGGTAAGTTTAATATTTGGTTACTTTTTTTGTTTTGCGGTTTTTTAGCATGTAGCTATGTTATTACTTAGCAAATGTTTATTTTCGTTTTAGATGGATCTCCACGATGAAAACTAGCCTATTCTTTACTAAATGAGAACTCCGACAGCGAAACTGAGGACGATCTGGAAATCGATCCTTATGACTCTGACGATAGCGCGGCAGATCCTTCTTTCGTACCATTCCGACTGGAAGAAGACCTACAAAATATTACAGTTGATGACTCTGAACCTCCAAACACTTCAGTACCATATCAAGCCACAATTAATTCTTCAGATTCACCTGTTCCAGAAACTGTGTCACAAGAAGAACAATCAGCTGATAACAAAAAATAAAAGGCTGACTTAGATTAGTTTGTAGACAAAACTGTGATGTTGCCATAAGTTTGATTTAGAGTTTTAAAAAGTTTATATTTTCAATAGTTATAATAACGCCAAAAAAGTTAAAATATAGAAGATTTTTTTGTGTTACAAGACTCTTCAAAGACTGTTATGTTATAAAAAATAACTGTTTCTAACTATAAGATTTAAGTAGAATGTTGATTTTAAAGAAGAATTTTTATTATAGTTTTTGAAAAGGTAGAGATTTGCCTATTAATTTATGAAATCTTTGTAAAAAAATTATAAATAACTAAATAATAAAATGGGTTTATTTATAAAGTCGCCTCCCAAGCGATCATTAGTATTAAGCTGTGGTAAATTTATATTAGTATTCTAGGGTTAAGTAAATTTTTTGAATTGCTCTCGTTTTGAGGGAAGACGCGAGCAATTACTAGCATACAGTATAACAATGCAGTTTTAGCAATTCATTTAACATAATTCGAAAAAAATCAATGTATTTTTCAGTAACTTGAAAAAATATCTTACTTTTTTTTAATCTATACTTCATTGCACACAATAACAAAAGGAAGTAACCAGCATTTTCAAGTTTTTGTCGATTTCAAAAGTCCTGCGTATATTATATTACCATTTATAACCATATTTTTTCTCAAAATTCCAGATTTTTCAAAAAGTACGCTTATGCTAAAATTTTTATAAGCTCATTGCTGTAGTATCTTCTATCGTATGAAACACTAATCATGTAAATCGATTCTTAACCGACCAAATAATTTCCAATAAAAATAATTATGAGAAAACCTCCTCCTTTTGCGAATCAGTTTAAAATAAATAATTAAACATAATCAACGAGTGCAGAGCATTAAAAAAAAGACTTCACGTTCAAAACTTTGGCTGAACTACTTATAATTGACCTTAGTCGTCAAGGTAAAAAATTTTTCATGAAGTACCTACTCAATTGATTTCGATGAAATTTATATGGGACCACCTCTCGAATATCATATGAAACAAAAATATTTAAAATCGGTTCATCATTGTCTGAAAAATCGTGTAACAAAGACACACAAAAAACATACACACGAATTGATGACCTCCTCCTTTTGGAAGTCGGTTAAAAAGCAGATTTGAAGAACACAACGTGATTACTAGCAGCCAACCTTATGACTGTATGAAACTATCCATTAGGTTCGGAAAAATAATCATTCAACCAACTCGCTAACGATATCATCAGTCCCCTGATTAACCAACTAAGGAGGTTAATCAGGGGAGGTTAACCTAGGTCAAATAGTTGACCTAGGCGGACCTAGGGGTTCTCTTAGTTCTATATTTGAATCCAATTAAGTACGTGCACGTAAGAGTCTCACAATACTGTTTTCATTCATAGTACGCACTGTACTTTATGTAATTAATTGGATTCATGTTTAAATTACATTGCTTCATATTAGTAGGTATTGATGGCTTGTTGTTATCACTGAATATAATTAAATTAAAGATTCTAATTAGCATTATTATAAACTATAGGGGTTTCACATCTTGAACTTGTAAAAAAAAACTTGTTACTTTAATTCTTAAAGAATGTAAGTTCTTGCTACACACGAGATTTTTAAAGCAACAACTGTGCTCAATCTATAGCAAGTCATTTGAGCAGATAATGGTAAATTGAATGTGAAGCTAATTTAATTTTTTTTTTATTCATTTATTATCGTTTTACAATCTCAAATTAAGAAAAATAAATTAAAATTAGCATAAGAAAACCACTAAGGTTTGTAAGATCATGCTAACCTAGTCTACTTTTGTAGTACTTAATATTAAATGTTGTCTTAAAATAGGCATTCCTAAGTTAGAAGTCCGATTCACAATAATTATAAAAAAGTGTTATAAATGTTTTAAAAGGTGTTATAAATTATAAAAGGGTGTTACAATCGTTGATTACTCACACATACTATTAATATAAAAGCATTTGAGCTTAGATTTGATATTTTTTTGTGTTAAGCTACTGCGTAATTCCGCGGGAAGTTTGTTTATCAGTCTTGGGACTATGTAGGTAGAAGTTCTTTCACCATACACATTGTTTTCTCGATGAAATATATTTGGATATCAAAACATAGTGGTTAAGTTTAACGCTTTATTTAAGAAGGTGGAATACTTTATAAAATAAACAAAAATTCATTAAATTTAAGATTAAATTTCTCTGGGATTCTAAATGGAAGATAAATAACACAAGTAAATTGTATAAAGTGAGAAAGTCTATATTTGATAAAACTCCATTGTCGTTTAACTTTAGAAAAGATCAAGTTACCATCACAAGACTTCGTATTGGACACACCAAATTAACTCATAATATTCAATCACAAAAAGTAATAAAACAAAATGCAAATGTGGGTTGGATTTAACTGTATATCATCTGTTTGAGGAATGTCAAGTGTATGAGAATGAGAAAAAACTATGTAATCTCCCGAATAATTTAACACAATGTTTGAACGATTTTGGTTGTGAAAAAGCACCTAATTTCCTTAAAATTATCAGATTATATAAATGTCTGTAAACCACTGTCGCTAATGACTGTGCTGTTGTAAAGAGACGTTAAATAAATAAATAATAAAAAAAAGTATGAAAAAATATTCCGAAATTTCCGTAAAATCTGTCGAAAACTAAAATTGTTCAGTCGAGATTGTACTTAACTGTTTATTTTTAAATCTGTTGGTTTCGTCATATATTTTTTTTGTCTTGTTTGGTACTTGTTAGCACTTAAAGGTTTAATAAAAGGTTCTTGTTAGACTTTCGTGAAGTATGACAGTTTTTTTTATTAAACTTTAGAGTAACCTTTAAAAAGAAGAATAATGTTTTAGAGTATATATACGTATAGTTCACATTTTCCTAAAGTAAAGTTCCCTTAAAAGTATATTAATTTTTATAAGTACCAAATATTTAAAATACCCTAAAATTAAATTAAATACAAACTTACATTTTAAAGTTGGTTATCCACATTTCCAAACTTTTAATTCACAAAACACTCAAACAGTAATTCACACGCAACACTCAATAAATCACTTCGAGTAACGTATTACAAATACGATATCGCACCATTTTCACTCGCGAACGCGACACAAATTCCACGTCCACCTCTTACGGCGGTCGCCGAGATACTGGCGTGCGTAGGTACGTAGGTAGGTTTACACTGAGCGGATTTTCAGAGGCTGTGCGCAACATAGGCGCAACAAAATGTAGGGAAAGCTCAAATGTAGCTTTCCTATTTCTTTGAAACATGCTGACGGCGCGAAGATTAATTATGCGGAAAAGAGATAGTTGAACAAAACACAAAAGTTTTTGCGGCAAAAACTGATTTCTATGTATCATTTGTCTTGCTTATTGTGATTCTCTGCTATATTTATATGAAGGTGTTTGTATTTCTCACTTTCATGTTCTTAATATTGTGACTTGGTTTATTTTGTAGACAAAAGAAAAGTGAGGTTGATGTTACGCATTACAGTGTTTTTATCTTTATTGTAATGAAATCTTATCTTTTCTTGTCTTACTTATAAACTAGAATTCGCACGAGATACAAGAGCAATCAAAGTCGAAAATAAGTTCTCAAATTAGTACCTACACATGTGAAACTTTATAAGGATACCTATATGGATAGATGTTAGCCACTCCTTTAATACCTAAACGGCTTTAAATTTAGTTCAAATTTCATACAAATGAAGTAATAGCCTGAAACAACTAATTCTTTATTCTGATTGACCACTTTGGCGATTTGGGTTAAATCTATTTATGTATTTATATTCTAGGTTCCCCCCTAATTCGCTACATGGTATCCCATAACACAAGCTATGCTTACTTTAGGGCCATGTAGTTGGTGTGATTGTCTGGGGATTTTATTAATTATTTATTTAATATATATTAATATGCATGTTAATAATTCATAAGTCTGTTCATGCGTTATCAAGTCTAATACTATTTTACGATATTTACGTGGTTTTTTTCCTAGATAAAATTAATAACTTCATGTAATGTTATTTACATTACATGAAGTTATTAATTTCTTAAATCTTAACTTATTTTAAGCTTATACCTAAGTTGTAACTTGTTGTCACTTCCTCGTTCATAAAGTCTCGCTCCCAATTTATAAGGAATTCGTTTCTTTTTTAAACCTCGAGTTTAATTATTTAATCGTTACTTATCGTAAACAGGTTTAGTGATATTTACAGCAACAAGAAGATAAAACGTATTGCAACATAACAATGAATGACACGTTCCAAATTTGAAAAAATTTAAATATACGCACTTCATCCGCATTCCTTCCTTTTTGTTTTTTTTTTTATGTGTGAGGCCATTGTGACTACGTTTCTAATTGAACAGCTGATTTCAAAACATAGATGAACAAGTTAAACAGTTTAATACATTAAAATACTAAATAAAATTACTCCCTGCCGGGACTCGAAAAAAAAATTTGTATATTGGCCATCGAAGTATTTGCTTTTTCGGGAAATTCGGGTATTTTATTTTATTTTAATTAAGCAATAAAAGGAACAACAAAGTAGGTACCTATAGATCGAAATACCAGACAAATGTGCTGTCTGAATTTGATCTATATTTATATAATTTTAAATTAATATAATTGATAATTAATATAATTGAATGGAATTGATAATTTATAGTTTTTTTTGTTTTTGTTTTGATAATACTCTGTCTTGGTAAAATGTATAGTTATAAACTGTTTATATTTATATAAATTTATTACTTAAACATAAAAGAAAGGAGTAAAAGCGTGTAATTTTGTAGTAGTAGACACATTTCAAATATTTAAGATACACTCTATTGATTGCTGTCAAAACCTCATTAATTTTGCGCAATTCTAGCCAAAACCAACTACTGTTAGGATGAAAGAAACTGTCAAAAAGAGTAATTCACGGCCCATACAGTCTATAAACTGTCAAACTACTTTATGTTAGGTATGTGAATGTATGAAGATGATATTGTCATTGAAATGCTGCCTGTTTACATCTAAACTATTGGTGCAGACTTGATTTAATTTCTTAGAAACGATATCGGTATTTTCATTTCAAGTTGATGATACGTGTAGTCTATTGAGTAACTTGAGAAGGTGAAATATTAAAACCCTTGCTGCAGTTTCTTATATAAGTAATTGCTTTGGAATTAACCGAGCATGACTTATTATTTGCAATATATGTTCTTCTTCTTCTTCTTTAAGTTTGATGGCAACCAGCCGTCGATACTAGGCGACGTGCTATTACTGCCAGTATCACGTGATGAGATAGACACGGTATTAGAGATGATGTTTAAAATCAATTTGACATGACAGGTTGGGCGCGACGTAGGCGCAATATATGTTGTTTAAATACATTTCATGAGTTGTCAAAAATCTGACAGGTCAACTGTGAACATTTTTCTTTAAAAGTCAGTCTTTATTTCTCGGTGACGAAGGTAACAGATAATATGTTTAAATGATGGTAAATGATGGTAAATGATGACCACACAAGAATACATCAAAGATGATGTGGGCTTTCCCAGGAAATTGTTTTGCACAACAAATAAAGTACATATAAAATAATATTTCAAATATTCCGTTTAAATAAAAGAGCAATAAAATAAAATCAAATAAAATACGACGGCTTTCAATGAAATACAGAATAACAGTGTAAATTTGGTTAAAAGGTGTATTGACTAAAGTTTTTTCGTTTCACCATATTAAATGTATTGGCTAGCATTTTGAATTTTTAAATTTTAACTCTAATTATTTTTAAATAGATGAAGCTGATTGCTTTAGTAATCAAGGTTTATTTTTATTTATTATGTTAATTTTTTATTTGGAACTGTAGGCATTGCACAGTAGGGAGTGCTAGATTTCTTGTAGTTATTCCTTTATTTTTACTCGTCCCTTTCTTTACGTTTAATTCAATATCATATTTTATCTGTGATTGTAAATAAATAAATATCAGTATTCGAACATTCGTGTGAGAGGAAAAGAAGACCTGAAAAGAAAAGAAAAGTGATAACTCAATTGTTTTATGCTTCAATCGAGGGCTTTCGCTCTGCTGAAGTCTGCACTACGCTAAAATGAGCTTATAAAGTTTCGTGTTGTGTTTCTTTCTAGGATATTCCAGGTAGGATCGCATATGTCACTTGAAATGTATTATGTAGTTTCTACTTTTTACAATGGCTTATCCTGCGTTTTTTACCTCAAGTTCACGTGATGGCATGTGCCGTTGACGTCGACAATCTTGCGCACACGAATTTTATACAGGAACTAGCTTTTGCCCGCAACTGCGTACGCGCATGGACATTGTTTATATTTAACACAACCAGTCACTTATTGAAGAACCTTTATGCCAAGTATCACATCTGTGCACTCAAGTAATAAGATTTTTCATACAAACAAAAAAGTACAATATTTCGTGATCCCGTTGGAATGTTGGAAATTTCTTTCATAACACAAACAGTCGCTTACTGAGGAACCTTTATAAAAAGTATCACATCTGTGCACTTAAGGAATAAGATTTTTCATGCAAACTAAAACATCATATATTTCCCGTTCCCGTGGTAATTTTAGGAATTCTTTTCATAACACAACCAGTCACTTTTTGAAGGGCCTTTATGTCGAGTATCATATCCGTGCACTCAAGGAATAAGATTTTTTATACAAAATATAAAGTCCAATAATTCCCGTTCCGTGGGAATTTTGGGAATTCCTTTCTTAATGTTCCCCCACAACCTCTAAGTATTGTATGTTCCAAATTTCAGCTCTCTACGGCCTGTAGTTTTAGCTGTGCGTTGTCTGTCAGTCACTCAGTCAGTAACGGAAGAGTTTTATATATTAAGAAAAGAAATGATATAAACAGACTTTAAAAGAGATGAAAAGCCTCGGCTAGGAATCATCTCAAAAAATTGAGAGATAATTACTCTTTCTACCAAAAATCCTAATAATGCGATATAACAAATAATTCTGTAATTCAAAAATAAAAACAAACTCCTATTACTTACGTTATTTTCATATTATCATCCGTCATGTTTTTTGTGGGACAATAATACTGTTTAGTTTTTGTTTGAACCAAAATACAAAGTAATTCTGTAGTAATTTGTGTGTTAAAAAGTTTTCTTCGATTTTATGGCTATAATTTCGCTTGGTGTACACAGTCCTGGCCAAGGCTCCATACAATCTTGAGACATCTCTTTTATATTAGTCAATAGCCAGATGGACCCTTAGGGATCGTACATAGACGATACAGTTAATATGAGATAGATGGGCAACTTGATTTTAGTGGCAAAATAGAATAATACCTTATATCATAGATGGCGCTAGTAACTACATTTAATTCCAAAAATGACCGCTAGACGGCCCTAGTAGATAAGTCTCCATTATAAAAAAAAAATTTAAGGTAAAAATATCTTATCCTGTTTATCACATTTAATGTAACATTTTATAGAACTTTATTATGACAACTGCTTTATTACAGAATAAGGTATTTATATTAAATAAGTGGACAAAAATAAAAAAGAAACGAAAATCTTTATTTTATAAGGTTGTTTATTGTTTCATGAAATATTCAAAAGCCTCTTTCTTCGCTCCATCTTCCTCATCAAATTTTGTCAATTGTCCATTTATTATTCGGTTCACCCCATTACAGCAACTGTGAATCAACATTTTCATTGACATTTTTTTTTATGAAATCGACCAAATTAACCTTATGACTTACAGCAAGTCATACTTAAATCACATGCACAATCACTGTATATTTACACAATATATTACACAATTTTTACACTGTTTTCGCTTTCCCGCACTTTAGTCTTTATAAACTTTTGTTGCTGAAGCCTTTAAAGTTTTAGTAAGTCACACAAGTAACTTCATGGCCAAATTCACAGTGAATTTGTTAAAATAATCTAAGTCTTAAATAAAATGGTGGAGAAAACAAAAAACGCAACAGACGCACACGCACACGATCATTCATAGACTATTATAATAGTCTGTCAGAGTCAACAATTTTCCGGTTCCTGACGAGATATTAATAAATCGGCTATCCCAGCGCTACCTAGTTAATAACAGGAGAAATAACTTACCAAAAAGTTGTAGTACGTCTTAACCTAGATGGTGCAGAATTCAATTTCATTGACACTAGAGTTGCATAGGCCAGGATCGTACTTCCAAGTGGAAATCTCTCAAATTTGTCGAATATTTCTTTGCTAGATAGGGATGTAAATTTCACCAACATCCTCTCGTCACTAAGCACAATACTACTAAAGAGAAAGTAGACCTGTTTGTTAATGTTTTTGCATAACATTCTCGTCCCGTTAGCCAAATTCCAACTTAATTTCCTTAGTGTAGGCCTAAAATGGGCACCGTTTTTTAATTGAATGCTTTTTGCACCAAGACGAGTGTTAGCTTTCATAAGAATACGGAAACACAAGATGTAAACATTGAACCCATAAAACCAAAGTTGTTGATTTGACTTAATTAGAATTGGTATGTTGGTAGCGTTGGAGAGTTGGCGTGATTTTTACTTTCCGGATATGTTGTTTTTTTTTTGTGTTTTTTCAATGGCGGAGTTGAGAACGAGCCGCTTTGTGATAAAGGTCAGTGTCATTAAGATTGTGATATTTATTTATTGTTCTATGGCTGTAAACTGTTATTATGTATTTTAAAAGATGATTGCTATTGAGTTTATTGCCACTTCTTTTCAACAAATCGACTTTTCGAAGGGGTGGAAGACTATAAAAAGTAGTAAACTTAAACTTTTACGGTAAATGTATATAATTTATTCTGGTTCTGATAAGTTGTTTGATTGAGTGACTCCCTTCTGAGACGTTTTGTAACACGAGTGTAAGGCTAGTCCAGCCGGATGGAATTTCTGCATAGCTGGGTTGATTATTGCCGAACAATGATATTAAGCGGTAGGTTTTATGTATTTAAATAGAGGTGACATTCGTGGAACCGTAATAAATTTACTATACAGGGTGATAAATTTTACACATTGAAGGATAACAGTCTGTACTCGATTCTGATTATAATTATGTAATAAAAGTAGGTGCTTAATTTTTCAGCAGACTTCCCTATAAATAAATTAAGAGTTTTACTAGGCGTCGTGAAGCCGTCTATTCCTACCTACCGTGTTGATAGCGCAGTTCGTACCTTCGTCCCTACCAGCGTAACCATGCGCTGCGTAATTCATTCTTTAACTTTCGGTTAAGTTTACTCAATATTAGTTATTTAATATTTATTTTTAGTTTCATTTTTTCTCTTCATGTATGATCTCAAACTATCACGTCCTCGAATTTCGAAAGTGACCTACACATCACCCTGTATAACCTGTGAGTTGATTTATCACGTTTTTTATCAATGAAGTCACCCTGTATGATTTCATCTAAAATTTTGTCACTTCTTAAAATGGGCAGTAAAGCAATAAAAGAACAAACATGCAACACTAAATTACAAATGATAAAAGATCATACGACTTAATCCGTCCTAATACAAAACTTTTTGGTACCTACCGAAATAAATTGACACTTAAGTCATTAAAAAATATCATTAATTCTATAATGTAGCAACAGTGCCTGTTATGGTCATCATATCTCTCTGTAAACATTTTTATATGGAAAACCAGTTCCTATCTTAATCGAGATACTATCTTATAATATTCCATTAGGATTAGGTGAGTTTAAAGTCAAATTGTTTAATGTTTAGTCTAAAGAAGTCGCCGTGGTTACCGTGTGTATCATACGATATCACAGGTAAAGCAACGTTCGGCGCGGTCGGTACTTGGATAGGTGACCGCCGACCGTTCATTTCTCACGGCGACTTCCGTGCATCGTAGGGCACGTTAAGCAGTCGGTTCCGGGTGCTGTATACTTGTATACAGTAGTCGTAAGGGTTTGTTAGAAGCCATTATGGCGCCCTGAAAATTCTGACACCAAGTTCTGTTGTTTTATAATAATTTAATCGTTAACTATTTGAACTGGTGACTAAACCTTATTTTGACTTTAACCACCACTACTACAACTCTTTCTAACTCACCCCACTGCAGGTAATGAATGTCTCCCCTGGGTGACGAGGAGGTATAGGCCATAATCCACCAAGCTGGCCCAGTGCTGGGTGGTAGATGCCATAATTTTCAGGGCGCCAAAACGGCTTCTGACAAACCCTAACGACTACTGTATACAAGTATACAGCACCCGGGACCGACTGCTTAACGTGCCCTCCGAAGCACGGAAGTCGTCGTGAGAAATGAATGGTCAGCGGTCACCCATCCAAGTACCGACCGCGCCGATCCTTGCTTAACCTGCGATATCGTATGATACTCGTACACACAGTAACCACGGCGCCACGACTACTTCGTCGACACTATTTTATATTAACAAGAGCCTTTCTTAACGTGTCTTCTGTCATCTTTGACGACGTCAAAATACGGAGCAAGTCACCCTTAATTAAAAAAAATATGCCGGCTAAGATTTATAAGATATTGTCAAAATGTCGAATACGATGTTACAATAGCATGAGATCAATGTACAAAAGGCAGCAAATCAAGCGTTACAAATCAGTCAAATTTCTCCAACCAATTTTTAACCTAATAAATAAATAATAATAAATGAATAAATATTTCTGACACTCACATAACATTATCTAGCCCAAATTAAGTTTCTTAAAGAACTTGTGTTAAGGATACTAGATAACTGATATACTTTAGAAATATATAAACATACATAGTGAATAAATACATATTTTTTATTAGAATAAACTTAAATAAACATATAAACATCCATGACTTGACGACTAATATCTGTGTTCATCACACAGATATTCGCCGCCGCCGGGATTCGAACCCAGGACCTCTGGCATAGAAGGCAAATGTATGTTACTACTATACCAGCCGATCGTCATAACTTAATGTCGGAGGCATAGAATTCAGATTCAGTTACAATTTTTTGACAGGTTTGGAACACTTGATCTGTTGCTTTCTGTACCTATCTAGTGTCATTATTTAAATGTTTCTTTTTTCGTTTATCTCCATGGAAGTAGCTTGGTTATGACTTGACATTACTACGCATGAAAAAACGTAGTGTTTTGTTTTTTTCTTGAGAATCTGCCACTTTTGACAAGCATTCTTACAGTTTTGTCTTACACAGGATTTTTTCCTCATAGTTCAAATAAAAAGTAAAATTAAAAATTTTAAAAACCCCCCGACACAAAAAAAGACCTTAAAAACTAACAAATAATATTTTAAACCTATTCTAATTATTATCGTCCCATACCTATATAATTGACTGTAAGACTTGTACTTTAAAATATTTTTATTTTCCGAGCTTCGTCGCCGCGTCGGGGACCGCTCAAGTATATTAAGTATTAAGCCAACAACAGCAAATTTATTATTACATTTAAGGCCCAAATAGACTGTTGGAAACAAAACATCAAACCAAGGTGACCTTGCTAGTTTACAACGTGTTTCCAACAGTGAAGATGGCTGTTGACAACCAAATTACATGACCTTGGCGGGTTGGAAACGGCGGTGTTTAGAATCACAGACATACATCTACATAGACAACGCAAGTGCCACGATTTGTATTCGAACCAAGCGTGCCGACTTTTTAAGACCTATTGTGACGTCACAGCTGATATTTATTACTGGAAAATACAAAAAGATTCAGAGACACCGATACCGCCGATGAAATCGATTATTAAGACCGATATTGATATTCTTGACTCGATTTTCTAACAGACATACATACACGCATATTACAATACATATTAAATCTAGAGGCGACCAACGTTGACATTTGGTTGGGGTTCGGACACGCAAAGGACATGCATTTGCGTTATCTATGTAGATGTATGTCTGTGTTTAGGACTGTGTACGCTTGTTATTGTATATTTTACTATGTAACTATAACTATAAATGACTCGAGTTTTGTAGCTTTTTATCCTGCGTTTCAACCTTTCCTTCTTTGTATCCTCAATCGCGAAGATGTTGCCAACGCGAGAGATCAGATCACACTGACGATTAAGGGGCGTGGCCTGGCGTGACCTTGGCTTGTGTTCTTGTTTGTCTCCTTGTTGGAAACCACCGTTTGTAACAGTGTGGATGACTCGGAATTGGTTGTCAACAAGTTAACCTTCCTTAACCTTGGTTGGAAGCATTGGTTTTCAACGTGTTTTCAACAGTCTGGCGGCTCTCTTAGGTATGAGCGATCTTAAGTTTCATGCATTGTCTACGCTCTACGTAATGCCGCGCGCGGCGAGCTCGGTGTGCGGCTTGCGGCGCGGGGGTGGGCGTCACCAAGTGCGGCGACCCGAACGGGCAGATACGTGAGGGCACACGAAGTTGACGGTTGTGTCGATTTTACGAATTTTTCGGAGTGAATTCTTTTGATGCAATCTGCAACTGACAACTGTTTTTCTCACTTAGCGGTCCCCCGACGCGGCGACGACGCTCGGAAAATAAAAATATTTTAAAGTACAAGTCTTACAGTCAATTATATAGGTATGGGACGATGATAATTAGAATAGGTTTAAAATATTATTTGTTAGTTTTTAAGGTCTTTTTTTGTGTCGGGGGGTTTTTAAACTTTTTAATTTTACTTTTATTTTGTACTTTTTAAAGTAGGTTTTAATATTAGGAAGGTATTTAAAGTAATTAGTTAGTTGAGTTAGTAACTTAGTTAGGTATTAGATATCATATTAGTTTTAATTTACTAGTTGCGGCAGAGTTGAAGCAACGCAACGCATCATTTCACACATTGGAAGTGGTGTAGAATTTCGAATATATAGAACTAGCGAAAGGAAGTCAGATCCCCTCATTAACTATAAAAGAGCTGATCATCTTCAAACGGCTGATCAGGTCATGGTAACTTAGGTACCACATACTTTCAATTTCACTGAAGTAACACGGTACGAAATTTCGAATCGATAGGACATATGGAAGGTAGTAAGATCCCCTCATCAACAATAAGAGAGCTGATGATCTTCAAACGGCTGATCAGATCATCGTAACCTTACCATACACTTTCAATTTCATTGAAGTAATACGGTACCAAATTTCGAATCGATAGGATATATGGAAGTTAGTCAGATCCTCTCATCAACTATTAAAGAGCTCATAATCTTCAAACGGCTGATCAGGTCATGGTTCCCTTACCATATACTTTCAATGTAATTGTAGTAATACGGCACCGAATTTCGAATCAATACGACATATGGAAGCTATTCAGATCCCCTCATCAACTATTAGAGAGCTGATGATCTTCAATTGGCTGATCAGGTCATGGTTACCTTACCATATACTTTTAATATCATTGTTGTAATACGGCACCAAATTTCTAATCGATACGACATATGGAAGTTAGTCAAATCCCCTCATCAACTATTAGAGAGCTGATGACCTTCAAACGGCTGATCAGGTCATGGTTACCTTACCATATACTATCAATATCATTTTTGTAATACGGCACCAAATTTGGAAACGATACGACATATGGAATTTAGTCAGATCCCCTCATCAACTGTTAGACAGCTGATGACCTTCAAACGACTGATCAGGTCATGGTTACCTTACCATATACTTTCAATATAATTGAAGCAATACGGTACCAAATTTCGCATCAATAGGACATATGGAAGGTAGTCAGATCCCCTCATCAACTAGAAAAGAGCTGATGATCTTCAAACGGCTAAACAGATTTTCATGAAACATGGCAAGAACACTCGGGATAAAATTATCTATAATACAAAAAAAACTAAACGAAATCGGTTCATCCGTTTGGGAGCTATGATACCACAGACAGATACACAGACACGTTAAACTTATAACATCCCTCTCGTTTTGCGTCGGGGGTTAAAAAAACGAAATCAAATCTGGCTGGTAGTTTACGAAATTAATACGTCTAATTTAAATAAACTTTTCAGCTTTATTGTTTCAATAAGTAATATCAACTTAAATTATTAGTAATATTATTTTTACTAGTATTCATTAATATTATTAGAATTGATTATAATTTATCAAAAACTAAGACTAAATAGTTAATACTACAAAAAAATACTAATTACTTTTATGAAAAGTTGTTAAAAAAGGGGCGCTTTAGAAACCCATATCAATATTGCATGAGAAATTAATCACCGCAGAGATTAATGGTGTTTTTTACACCCCTGAGGAAGTTGTGTACACCAAAATTTTCCTTTCAAAACATATGAAGCATCATAATTTATGTTTTTTTTAATGGCGGGAAAGGGGCATACAAAAATAGGATTAAGCAAAAAGGTTTTATACTTGAATTCTCTTTTTAAAGTTTCTTTTGAATTATTCTAAGAAGTGTAAAATCACGTAATGACTGAACAAAATATCGTGTTTTTTGGAGATGGTTTAAGAGTTTTTTTTCTAACAATTATTAAAAAACAACGCAGCAGTTTTTTTTGTTGGTAATTTTAGATTGTTAAATTTATCTTTTATAAAGGGTGTAATCGTTAAGTGTGCACAGGCAATTATTCCGTATATAAAAACTTAAAACTGATATCAAAAGAACGTTACCTAATGAGTAAAAAGATATTAAACCCTAATATAATTTTTAAATAAATCGATAAGTATCCAAAGTTTGACATAAAACACTTTCATATATTATGTAGTAATAATTTTGGACTATATGTAGTTCAAAGTGTATAGTTTTCATAAACACTGTATAAATTCATCTAATTAAGAAATATTATAAAATTATAATTTGCGAAGTAATTATGGATTGATTCTTCCATCAAAAATCGACATAAAATCAAGTTGAAATGTTGGACATATTGGTCAATCGAAAGTAAAATCGCGCGACACAGTTATGACTCAATAAAAGCATTAATTATTTGACCATTAATTGAACATTTAAGAGCATCATCCATCCATCATCCACAGCCTGTAGACGTCCACTGCTGGACATGGGCCTCCCCCAAGGTCTTTCAAGTCGCTCGGTCCCGCGCCGCCCCCATCCAGCGTTTACCGGCGACTTTGACCAGGTCGTCGGTGCATCGTGCGGGGGGGCTGCCTACGCTGCGTCTCCCAGTACGAGCAGTTAAGAGCAAAAATATTAAATTAAAAAATATTAAAATTAGACCCCGGTAGCTCAATGGAAGAGCAATCGTCCGGCAAACGAGAGGTCCCTGTAGGCCTATTACGGTTTTATCATGACATGACATGATAAACAATATTTCTATGATACAGTGATCAACAATGATGGCATAATGAATGAACGAATTCCCTGTACATTTTTATGCAAGAGGCGTTGCATTACCTTTTGCAATGACAGTTTCAATGATATCATCTATGACTTATAAACGTCAATTGAGAAAGGTGAGATCGCACCCACCTCTATGATATGTTTGTTTCTTGATTTCATTTGTGTTTTTCCGTTTCGTATGCTTTCATAAATAAATACTATATTATTATATTTTGTTATTATTGTATTGTGTCTAAATGGCAAGAGCTTAGCTAAGAGATTTCGCTGAGGAGTAATACCGAATAGTGATCGCATGATATTTTACGTCAAAACTATGGGCTGTTCCGGACCTATCCACCTTATTGTGATCCACCTCTCGTTATCGTTATTCATAACAACATTAATATATTTATAAAGATTAGGTGGATCAAACCGGAATATAATTTAATTTAAAATAAAACAGATGTCCCTGGAGGATCACAACAAGGTGGATCGGTCCGGAATATATCAATATTTCATGATATCATCGCATGGTTTTGAGATCCATAATAGGCCTGCTAGTCGGGGCACCCCCCGACTATTTTACAGAGCATATTTTTTCAGTTATTTAAGCACATTTATAATAGTTTGTTTACGGTTAGGACCGGGAGCGAGCTGGATCCAGAACGCCATGCAGTCTTGAGACCCTTTTGCGTTCTGGCACTGGGAAGCCGGTTGCGATTGAGTCGCGACCCGGCTGCGCTGACCTGAAACGATAGAAGTAGAGGCCTTGGGGGCCTTTGAACTGACTGGAGGAGCGTCCGAGCTAGGCTGCGGTCGCTCTCTCCAGTTCTCGATGGGCTTCACGGTATCCCTGGCAGCACGCGGTGCCTTGGGGCAGCCGCGAAAGTTTGTTGTGTGGCCTGACTGGCCGCACAAGACGCAGGACGGAGCGGTGGGCGATTCGGGAGTGCGAGAGCACTCCTTAGACCCATGCGGATCTAGGCACTTGACGCACCTAGGGGAAGCAAAACAGTTTGCCGCCGCATGACCGTACAATTGGCAGCGGTGGCACTGACCTGGAAAACCACGCTTGTGTGGTACTTCGACGCGGATGTTGGAGAGACCGCACACGGTGGGCTTGCCTCTGAAAATGGACTGCCCTTGCGGGCTCTTCGCTAGGATCACTAGCGCAAGTGGGAACTGCTTGCCTCGGCGGCTTTGCATTTTGTGCACAGATTCGACGGGGAAGCCTTGAGAAGACAAGTCCTCTTGGATTTGCTCGTTCGAGAGCTCGAACGGCACGTTCCTGAGGACGGCACGAATCTTACGCTCCTCAGGGAGGGCGTAAGTGTGGTATTCGAGCTTCTTGTCAGCAAGAAGCCGAGTGAAATTCCTGAAATCAGAAATTGAGCAGATAACGACCTTAATAGAGTCACTCACATTGGATGCGTTACTATACTGGATCTTCGGGGAGTGCTTTCCGCAGAGAGCTGAGACCTCAGTCCAGCGGCTCTTGTCCCGTAGAAAGACGGGGGGCGGAGACTTGACTTTCGGCGGAGCCGAATCTGATTGCGACGCAGGCTGTGATGCCGGGATCGCTGAAACAGAAGGCGCAGGAGCAGACGCCGGTGCGACATTTTGCGGAGCAGGAACAGTGGCTGGAGCAGCTGAAACGGATAAAGTCGAAGAAGCATCTTTCTTCTTCTTCTTTGATTTTGATTTTTTGCGAACCTCGGTGAACGGAGCAGGAGATTCTGGAATTAAAGGAGCGGAGTCGGAATCACTACCCGGCGGGGTAGTTTTCCGTTTGCATGCGGTGGAATCTACCGACATGCAATCTGAAACAGGAACGACGTTCTCAGAGGGATCTGGAGACGCCGGAGAATCTGTTGGGAAACTGAGCGAAGGCGGAGTGGCCGGGAGAGACGCGGTGGAGGCCTGAGTGGCCGGGAGTGTCGCGGTTTGGCCTGATGTGAGAGCCGGAATTGCTGATGATAAGATCGTAAAAATTTGGCTGATTTGAAGTTGGAGTTGATTGATAGACTGATTTACCTCTTCCATCGTGCCGGGCATAACCCAGGATTCGACGGAGGACGCCATCGAACCCGGGGAATCTAATCCTAACCTAGTCTGCAAGGAAACCTAGTCCTAACCGGAAACCTACGTGCCGGTGAACGGCGAAGTGGCTGCGGACGATCAGGCTTAGTTGTCACGGTTACGTATCCACCTGACCAGCGATGCTTCGGCCGGCAGCAGTCGGGTCCGCCCTGAAAAGGGCAGATGAATTAGCCCCGACACCACACAGCCTCCACAAAAGAAAACTTTCCAAAAGAGCTTAACTTGGCACCTTACCCGCACGAGTGCGGGGGAGGGAACAAGGGCAGCGCAATACTAACACTCGGGAGCGGCCGCAGACACGACCGTTCGGGAGCGAACGCAAACGGGAAGTGCTGTGTGAACAAATGTCCAACAATATTTATTTTTATATAGGGTGACTGGTGGGTCACTTTCAAAATTCGAGGACGTGATAGCTTGAGGTCATACATGATGAGAAAAAAAATATATATAAAATCTAAAAACTAAAGACCAAATCCGTAAAGGCTGTGATAGCGATTCACAAGCACGTAGAAAACATGTAGAAAACACGTAGTTATAACATGTTACATTATGCAAAACGTTTAGTTTGATTTACGTTTATAAGCATTATATTAGCAAGTAATCACAAGTAATATATTATGTAAGCTTGTCCCGACTACAGCTACATTTTTTTATTAAAAATATTACTTGAAGGTACTTATAGTCTTATGTGTTTCTTTTGTGCTTTTAGGTGAAACTATATTCCGCGGTCGGGATTTTTAGTTTATGTCATTACTTTTTTATTATTATTTTTGAATACAAAATAAAAAAAAAATTCTAACTATCTACTATCTGTCAACGTAAGTACAGGCCGGCATTTAAGATTCCTTTCTTTAATGAACCAAGTTAAAACGTCTCTTGATTTATTTGTAGGGAATTCTGCTGAAAAATTAAGTACCTACTTTTATTACATATTTATGATCAGAATCGAATACAGTGTACTCTCTTTCAATACCTAAAATTTGTCACCAGTCACCTTTTATAGAGAAAGTTTTAAACGAGAAAAATTCACATTCGAAGAAAAATAATTTAAAAGTTATAGACATGCACAACAACACAAAAAAATACACAATTGCTTTAATCAAAACTAATGAACATTGCTTTGCAATTGTTGATCCTTATTTCATGAAATCTAGGAGAGTGCATTGCTTTCTTTTCATGTCATGTTGTAATAAATTTTCAGATTAATGATCCATGCTTCAAAAGTGAAGAGCCCACGGTAGATATATTGCCCTCAAAGCTCGTGTGCATACCTCAAAAGCATGAGCACCAATTAGTTTTTTTCGGATCTCTATGTTTGCTGTAATTATCGTTTTTTGTTTAATTGTAGCTCTGAGTCTGTACGTAAATGTAAGTAGTTCTTAGGCTGAAATGTTACCAATTTTTTGTTATGTTTTGTTGTCAATTAATGCTCGTATAGTCTGTTCAAAAATGAAATTGGGTCGTATTTGACATTAAACTCTCTGATTTTAAGTCTTTCTAATTTCAAACCAGTTTTTTTAGCAACTGTTGATTTTGAGGTCCCCTGACATAGGAGATACCAAAATCGGGAAGAACAATGTTAAATATAAAGTTATGGGCTAAAGTCACGTGGCCTACTGTAAAGGTGCGTACAGACTATGTAACATGTTATATAACTTATGTTTTATAACACGTCCACACTTTGCAACCTTGTTATTTAACAATGTTGCATAAAACAATAGCGTACAGATTAGAATATTATAACAATGCAATGTAACAATGTTATATAACAATTGTCGTTCGTTTGTCGCTCTTTAGTGGCGAAGTTAAATAGCAGTGTTGTACATATCTCTTACATGTTATTATAACTTGTTTTATAACTGTCAGTGTCCACATTATCTGAAACGTGTAATATAGCAATGTTTTATAACGTATTATGTTGCATAGTCTGTACGCACCCTAACGGTTAACCTATAGGTTTACTTACAACAGCCCTGAAAGCCAGTTTCTCAGTAAATCTCTTTGTTTGTCCTCAGCTTAGTTATCAGGTTTAAAGGTCAGCCGAATAATTATGCGGGGTGAATGATTACAGGGTTAGCCAAACTACCCGAGTACCAATAGGTACAGTCACGTGCTATAAGATGTATTTCTACACTTAAAAACTTATTCAGTCATGATAACGTTCAAATTCCAATGAGAATGTAGACGTGACTGTACTCGTAGAACAATTTCGAGAATTCAAATTCGGAAGTTTAATAACCATTATGTGAATACCCCATGGGCCTAATCTTCGACCACATTATTATTATCATCAGATAAAATTGCGGGATAAAATGAGGTTGGTCACTGATAAATAAAATATTTTTGTCAATTGGTAGTTTGTCAGGAAAAATTGCCATAATATCACATATCCATTTCTTTAACAATCTGAAACATAGATTTTAAATACTTTAATTCTACGAAATATATGTTCAACAACTTTTTAACATTGATTGTGTAGCCCATAATATTCGCTTCTGTCACCGAAAAAGTTATTGTTATGTAGTAGAGATTGATTTTAACGTAGAAAAATGCAAAGTCAGTCTTAGCGCCAATAGAAGAACTATAGGATCTCCTACAATGTACAAAAGCCAGAGCCAATTAATAAAACTAATTGATACCCCTAATAAGCCTTGCATAGAATATGCAATTGATTCCAAAATTGAAAATCTCCACGAAGATTTTTTTAAAGAGTACTTCCATATAATTTTTTCCAAGACCTGCTACCTTATTATTCACAAACCATAAAAATATTTGCTCGCTCAGTAATGGTGAATGGCAAAATAAACATTGCTAAAGGGAGATACGAAAGTGATGGTAAAGGAAATAAAATAATTGTGTGTCAATTGTCTCTTGCGTTCACTCTATTATTGTATGTAACGAGCAATGGATTGTGTTATAATGATAGGTAAATATGTGATTAAATAGATTTCAGGTGTTATTTTGTTGGTATAATAATACACATATATTTCTTATATTTATAGTCGATTGTGTAGCCCCCAATGTTCTTTTTTCTACGATGTAGCTCCAATATTTTTTTATGAACTTTGCTAGGAAATTAGGTATTGGATGAGAAACATTTATAAATTAAAGTCTGACTGAAAAATAACTAACTACAATTAAATATTGTAATAGAAGAAAAATATAATTACTTTTATATTATTTTATTCATTGTTTTAGTTTTGAATTTTATTTTTTTAGTAAAGACAGAATGTGATTTCTTTCAAAAAATATCCTAGTCTAATATATAAAACTCTTCCGTTACTGACTGAGTGACTGACAGCATACAGCCAAAACTAATGACCATACAATCCTTAGAGGTTGTGCGGAAGCACTAAGGAAGGAATTCCCGAAATTTCTACGGGAACGGGAATTATTAGACTTTTTAGTTTGTATGAAAAATCTTATTCATTGAGTGCGGATATGATACTTGGCATAAAGAAAATTATGAGATTATTTGTGTTACGGAATCTTGGCTCAACAATAATTTTTATAACTCGGAATATGTAGATAACCGTTATGATTTATTTAGATGTGATCGCTGCCCTAAGAATGATCGCGAAAGAGACTGAACAGGAAGTGGCACTTCAGCGAATGACTACCATAATGCAAACCCTCTTCCATGCAGCAAATCAACAGGGCATCATTCTCCCTTCTCTTGACGTTTCAGGTTTCCGACCTCAGTCCTTCCCAACGGACTCTCCGGCGTCGCCAGACCCTTCTGAGCAAAGCGGAGGTAGTATGTTGGTAGACTCTACCGCGTGCAAACGCAAAACTACCCCGCCAGGTAGTGACTCTGACTCCGCTCCTATTGTTCCAGAATCTCCTGCTCCGTTCACCGAGGTTCGCAAAAAATCAAAGTCAAAGAAGAAGAAGCAAGTTGCTTCTTCGACTTTATCTTTATCTCCGTCTGTTTCAGCTGCTCCAGCCGCTGTTCCTTATCCACAAACAGTCGCACCAGCGTCTGCTCCTGCGCCTTCTGTTTCAGCGATCCCGGCGTCACAGCCTGCGTCGCAATCAGATTCGGCTCCGCCGAAAGTCGTCTCCGCCCCCCGTCTTTCTACGGGACCAGAGCCGCTGGACCGAGGTCTCAAATCTCTGCGGTAGGCACAATCCCAAGATCCAGTACGTAAAGGCATCCAACGTGGGTGACTCTATTAAGGTCTTAGTCTGTTCCATTTCCGATTTCAGGAATCTTACTCAGCTTCTTGCTGATCAAAAGCTCGAGTATCACACTTACGCTCTCCCTGAGGAGCGTAAGATTCGTGCCGTCCTCAGGAACGTGCCGTTCGAGCTCTCGAACGAGCAAATCCAAGAGGACTTGTCTTCTCAAGGCTTCCCCGTCGAATCTGTGCACAAAATGCACAGCTGCCGAGGCAAGCAGTTCCCACTTGCGCTAGTAATCCTAGCGAAGAGCCCGCAATGAAAGTCCATTTTCAGGGGCAAGCTCACCGTGTGCGGTCTCTCCAACATCCGCGTCGAAGTTCCACATAAGCGCGGTTTCCCAGGTCAGTGCCACCGCTGCCAATTGTATGGTCATGCGGCGGCAAACTGTTTTGCTTCCCCTAGATGCGTCAAGTGCCTAGATCCACATGGGACTAAGGAGTTCTCTCGCACTCCCGAATCGCCCACCGCTCCGTCCTGCATCTTGTGCGGCCAGTCAGGCCGCACAGCCAACTTTCGTGGCTGCCCCAAGGCACCGCGTGCTGCCAGGGCTACCGTGAAGCCCATCGAGAACTGGAAAGAGCGACCGCAGCCTAGCTCGGACGCTCCTCCAGTCAGTTCAAAGGCCCCCAAGGCCTTTACTTCTATCGTTCCAGGTCAGCGCAGCCGGGTCGCGACTCAATCGCAACCGGCCGTTAAATCGGCTTCCCAGTGCCAGAACGCAAAATGTTCTCAAGACCGCATGGCGTTCTGGATCCAGCTCGCTCCCATCGACGAGATCCTGGATTTCGGCGTGGCTCTCGACGCCAGCCCAGAGGATTTCAACGGTGCTCTCCCGGTCCTTACCAAGTTCGCTCCCTTCATCAGGAAACTCCAGCAAGCTCAACGTTTCTAAACGTAGTCCTTCTTTCCAGCATTCCTATCTCAGAGTGAGTCTGATCACTCTAGATAATCTCCTAGTTTCAGTTTTGTCATTTCTGCTAGTCTTAGCTTCTGAATTTCTCGCTTTCAGTTCCTTTTGGTGGCAGCCGACCGGATGCCGCTCACTGCGCAGCCTTTCTCTCCAATTGGCTGTCGCTCCGATAAATGATCAAGAACCTGAATCAAGGTAGGTCGTAAAGGGGGATGTTTAGTGGGTATGCTCGGCTTCACTGAGTGAGTCTCAACACTGTCTGGGCATTCTATTCTCCGTTAGCCACTGGGGTTAACAGCTTATAGAATGCCCATTCGTCCGTAATAGGATTCATCCTCCTCCCGCTAAAGCTTGCTTTACTGGTTAAAGCTTGTTTTAGGGGGTGCCAAAACTTTCCTTGGTGGAAAAACAAAAAAAAATAATTATATAGCACACGGCAGCAACCATGAGCCGTAGCTGAGTTCTTTTTACGACAGGGTTTGTCAATTTATTTTGTCGATTTTAACGTTTCACGCGCCTCTTGGACCATTAATACTGACAACTCTATGAACTAATTACAAATAACAATAATTTGTCATATCTTACTTCAGACTTTATTAGTTTTTCTTGCTTATCTCAATATAATTATCAATTTAATAATAATGATAGACTTTTGGACCTTACATTTTGTAATAAAAATTTGCAGATTTTAGTACAGCAGTATTGCAGATAATGAGCTCTTTGATGACCGCTTTACAGTTTGGCAAAGAGACAGAAATAATGACTCAACAAATCAAAGATACGGTGGTGGTGTTCTTATAGCTTCTCGTCGCGAACTCACAGCAGTCATTCAGAGCCGTGGAGGACATTTGGGTCACCGTTATCACTAAATGTAAAGGATCTGAACTTAAGATGCATTTTTGTTTTACTATACAGGGTCAATTTATAATAGTCTGTGATATTTTAAAATTGGGTTAACAATGATGTGTTGGTTTAAATTATGAAGTAAATTTTTTTAAATATTTTTCATAAATTAAAATTTCAAAATTATTTTTAGTGAATAAAATTTAAGTTTAATCTACACTTCATGACTAGGTACATAGCAAAAAATAAAAATATTTCTGTCTATTTCTTTTAAGAAAATCACTTCACCAAAACAATAATCTTACGCGAATAGTACATACCTACACATCCGAGCGAAGGTCGTTGACGCGCGCCCGTGTGTTTGCGTGACCTAGTTACCTACTTAGCGCGGAATCAGCTATAATTACGTCATACATCAGGATAAAAGGTGATTCTAATGTCCCATCACACTACTGTTACAGGTTTTTGACTATCGATTTCACGTTAAACTAATTGTATCTAAATACTGTTTTAGTTTTGATCTTCATTAAATTAAAAATGAACTTAAAATGAAGCATTCGTGCTTGAAGTCTTTGTAAAAACAAATAAATTGATTTTACAATAAATTTAATGTTAGAATGACGTGTTTAGTAACTGGAATAACCTTATTAATAACTATGTACAGTGTAGGTATAACGTACAAAAATAACTTACATTTTTACCTTGCGTCCTGTCGCTGATGTTAAATACCGTGCTAGGTATTAGTCACTGAGATAATTTATCACATTCACAATAAATGCTGTACATGGAGTCCCATTAGCCCATATACTGAACACAAAACCTGTCATGTTTAGCTAATTAATTTTGACTATCCATAAAGTATCCTTATCACTTTTGATAACAGCGATAGGTGGACTCTTCAGTCCATAGAATGTGCTTCAGCAACCAACCATAGACTACACACGCGGAGCATAGGTAATTGCTTCAGTTCTTGCACTTTCGTAAAGTGGTAAGACTTGAGCCCTCTCGCAAGGTAGCAAGCGCCGCACCCACGAGCTGCTGACTTCGAAAACCTGAGCCGCATCGTTTGTGCTGGCTATCGGATGCTGTTCAAAAAACTCCAGCACGTCTTCTTCGAGTGAACCAGAAATCGAGGTCTGCCGGCGTCTGTGACTGTGGATTAAACGTGCTATAATCGCGTAATTCGACATTTTTGTTAGTTATCGATTTAGTGTTCGCGCGCGCAAATCTCTGGACAGACTGACGAGCGGGGGTAGGCGCGGGAGAGGCGGCGCGGCGGCGCGGCTCGAATTTGACTTTCGGCTCGTTTGCTTGTGCCGCGCAAGAACGTATAGGTATTGTTTGGTAATGTAACTAATATTTTATTGTTTAATAGAAATAGATGGAAACGTTTTCTCATCTTGCTATGTAGTCGTAAATTAGAGATTAAACTAAAACTTTATGCGCTTAGAAGTATTTTGAAATTTTAATTTATGAAAAATGTTGAAAAAAAATTTTTTTTTTTTTCGAAATTCAGACCCACTCCTCATTCTGAATCTGCTATTAAAATATTATTGACTATTATGTGGCGACCCTATATATATATGTGACGAAAATTTCGGGTACTTATACGTTCAATTCGCAGGTAACTAACTTTACGGACAAGTTGTCTGTTGCTTTGGACACATGCCCTAATGAAGTATTTATTGTCCTAGGGGATTTTAATATGAGTGAAATTAAATAGAATGTCAATGATAATAGTCACGCTGAACCCACAAGAGTACAAGGAGTCGCTCAAACATATTTCTTCGATATTTTGTATGAATCCAACTTAAACCAATATAACTTTTGCTACAATATCAATAATAGGCTACTAGATTGGACTCTATGCAATATTGATGTATCTGTGTCCCATTGCTTAGATCCCATGGTAAGCGAGGATCCGCACAACAAATCTCTTTACATTCAATTCAGTTCTCTTTTAATTGAACCACTCAAGATAAGTCCTAGATTAAAATATCTATACCATTCCGCCAATTTTGAACAAATGAATTTGGCCTTACGTGACATTGAATGGAATGTTCTCTTGATAGGTAACAGGTTGGAAGATGCCGTAGAAATCTTCTACGGTAAATTATACGAGCTAAAAAACTTATTCATTCCACCGCCTTTCCGCCTTTGTATTCTTCCCCGCTAAGGTAACTCTTCAAAGAAAAGTCAAAATTTTTACATAAATTTAATGTTTACAATAATTCCAGTGACTATGAAACTTCCTCTATCCTTCGTAAAAGAGCAAAAATCATGGAGGATAATTTGTATAAAGAATATATTAAAACTACGGAAAGCTCTGTCACAAAAATTCCAAAACGCGTATGGACGTTTGTTAATTCAAATAAGTGTAGTTGCAATTCTTTGCCGTCCTCTTTTACTTACGAATCACGTGTTGCAGATTCGGGAAATACAATTTGTGAATATTTTGCTGAATATTTTCAGTCAAACTTCTTAAATCCATCAGTTTTAACCCTTTCGAGAAAAAAAATGTCAATTATATCTACACAAGTCATTTTTAATTGCAGTCTAAAACTTAAATACCAATTTTCATACTTTTATGGTATTTAATTCATACATACAAAAATAAGAAAGTTCAATATAAGCTTCGCCCCCTATTTCATACCCTTACGGGTTGAATTTCTAAAAATCCTTTCTTAGTGCTAACTTAAATCATAAAAGGCACACCTGTACCAAACTTCAAGTTTGTAGGTACAGTAGTTTCGACTGTGCGTTGATACCTAAGTCAGTCAAATTAGCCTTTTATATATATGTTGATTATGATCAGAATCGAGTACAGAGTGCTCTCCTTCAATATTGCAAATTTTTCAAAAGTCACCCTGTATACATGTATTTATATTCTAGGTTCCCCTCTAGTTTGCTACATGATATCCCATATCGCAAGCTTTGCTTATTTTGGGGACATGTATCTGTTAGTTGTTGTGATTGCTAGGGGATTTGATTCACGAATTTTATTTTAATTTTCATACATACATACATAACTTCACGCCTGTATCCCGTATGGGGTAGGCAGAAAACCAGAGGTAATAAAACCTACTGATGTTACGTTTGACAAATTTGGAGGCATTATAATAGTGAAGAGACTATTGCAGTGACAGGGGGTCAGCCTATCGCCCACAAAAAAGCCTCCCTAACACCTCGGTCCCTTAACTGACTTTTACAGTATGCCCGGGAAGAGAAGCAGCTGGCACATTCTATGTTATATTTCTTTATTGCTAAGAATAATCAATCAAGTTTAGGGTGACTGTACTTAATGTTTATGTTTTTGCTATTTAAAAGTATTATCAATAAAGTTTAAAATTGCTTGCTTTCAGAGTTAATGCAATAAATTTGCTCTAAAATACTGCTACAGAAACAAAAAAATCAGTCTACAAATTATATTTCACCTAGCAATATTATAAATATGAAAGTTTGGATAGATGGATGTATGGATATTTTCCTCAATCACGGCTAAACGGCTCAACGGATTTACATGTTATAGAGTACAGTCTGGAATAGCACAAGAGTACTTTTTATCGTTATATAAACCGCGCGACACATATAAATGATTTGTATTCATCCCTTTTAATGACACAAGACTTCTAAGCTATCTCTACGCAGCCAACAATCTGTCCATCAGTATAACATCAGTACCTACAAAATTATATTTAATCCGTATCACAACCACCAGGACGCGTGTAGAATGTCAAATTAATTCTCTATCCTTATCTATCATTACTTTTCAGGTCACGTTTGGTATCATTACGTGTATGACCTAATGTGTTTTGTGTTTCCAAATCAGCCGAAAATTGAACCTAATGATTCCGATTTGTTGATAATGTTGACATGAGGGGTGGAATTTATATGTACTGATTATTATATGATAAAATTTTGATGACGACCAGCTGGTGTAGTGGTAACATGCATTGCCTTCTATGCCAGAGGTACTGGGTTCGAATCCCGGCGGCCGCGGGTATTTGTGTGATGTATACAGATATAAGCCGTCAAGTCATGTATGTTTATATGTTTATTCTAATAAAAAATATATATTTATTCAATATGTATGTTTATATATTTCTTAAGTTTATCAGTTATCTAGTATCCATAACACAAGTTCCTTAAGAAACTTAATTTGGGCTAGATAAGGTTGTGTGAGTGTCAGAAATATTTATTTATTTATTATTTAATTTCATCAGAAAATTTTACGAATAATAAAATACGCGTAATTTCGTATTAGTATTTTTTTATCAATCCTAATCAATGCTAATATAAAGCTGTACAGTATTTTACAGCAGCGTCGGTAGATGTCGCTTTGGTTTTAGATTTATTTGTTTGAATAGTATCGGAAGTGCTAGTTGGATTTGATACTCGTAGATTATAAAATATAAGCTATTTTATCAATAAACTGTGGATTCGAATGAAATGTTACGCATCTAAAAATTTGACGACCGGCTGGTGTAGTGGTACATACGTTGCCTTCTATGCCAAAGGTCCTGGGTTCGAATCCCGGCGGCGACGGATATTTGTGTGATGAACAAAGATATTAACCGTCAAGTCATGGATGTTTATATGTTTATTTAAGTTTATTCTAATAAAAAATATGTATTTATTCAATATGTATGTTTATATATTTCTTTAGTTTATCAGTTATCTAGTATCCATAACACAAGTTCTTTAAGAAACTTAATTTGGGCTAGATAATGTTGTGTGAGTGTCAGAAATATTTACTTATTTATTATTTAATTTTATCAGAAAATTTTACGAATAATATAATACGCGTAATATCTTATTAGTATTTTCTTATCAATCCTAATCAATGCTGATATAAAGCTGTACAGTATTTTACATCAGCGTCGGTAGATGTCGCTTTGGTTTTAGCTTTTTTTGTTTGAATAGTATCGGAAGCGCTAGTTGGATTTGATACTCGTAGATTATAAAATATAAGCTATTTATCAATAAACTGGATTCGAATGAAATGTTACGCATCTAAAAGTATGGTGGCTAGTAGGGCCCTAACGCTGCGTCACGTGTGTCTTCGCGAGTATTCATACAAAATTGCTACGGACGTAGCTAGGCGCGTACGGTACGGACGTATGCAACACGCAACGCGCGCGTGGGACTTCGCTTGCTCCTGCAATGTAATACACGCCCTTACATCGTTTTTTGTTTTCAATCGAAGTTTAGCCAAATAGGAGGAGGTTAAGTATTCCATTGACATGACTGTACAAACACACTAATGAAATTTGACTAGTGAAATCATTACCGTTGGCCCCTAGAAAACAAAGTTGCGTTGAAGATTTTGTTTGTTCGAATAATAAGCTCAATCCAGATAATTTATAAGCGTTTCCGTTAGGTTTGAGAAATTAATTTCGCATTTTCTATTCCTGAGCTAAATTCACTAAAGTAATTAAAACTTATGAAATCGGTTCTGAAACATACGCGTGCAGATAAGCCAAAGTTGTCATTGTGTGTGTCAAAACTGTTGCTATCTTACTTAACTCGCCGTCCTTAAAATTACTTAACTTTCATGACACGCACGGAATACATATTGTTAAGGAAAAGGGGCGACTTTTCAAAAGCTTTTGAAATCTGTATTCCTATGATGCAATTGCTTTATTAACGTCAAAATAATAAGCTAATTTGAACTAACCGATAAGAAAACAATACCTCCAGGATTTAAATTTACTAATTATTATTATTTACACATTTAATTTCGACACAGTTGACACAGTTTCGACATTTTATTATTGTTTTGATTTTGGACTAACGTCTTATAAATTTAAATATGGTTGAGACAAAATTATATTTTACTTCCTTTTATACTTATATTTGATTCTGAAAATATGGTGTTAGTAATATTAAACCAAATACTGAGCTTAAATCTCACGAGCATATTTCGACAAATAAAAAATACAGGAATAACCCTTGGAAGTGGAATTCTTATTTTAAAAAAGATAAAAACTATAGTTAAAAGATTGTACAACGCTGCTCTTTGATTGTTACCCTCGAAATTCACGTAAAAAGTGTCTAAATTGTCTACACCAAATAAAGTTTGGATCTAATTCAAAGTGGAATTGAATCCAAATTTCAATACAAGATACAAAAGCAAACCTAGATTTCGGTTTTCATGGCATGTATGTGACATTAAGTATCCTAAAACCAAGGATTTTGGATTGATATTCAATATACAAATCTACTTTGCCTCTCTTAGCAACCAGTACGTCACACACATTCTTGTTGTCAATAGTTTGGCGTATTGGAGTCCGAATACTTTAATTTCACTACTGTTTGACGTGCCAAATAGTCAATTCACGCTTGGATGTTGAGATATTTCGGATATTGGAGCTTTTAGTAAGTAGTACGAGAGTAGCATAGACCATTTAATAAATCTACATATCACATCAACACATCTTCGTAATAAGCCCAATGTAGGGCTATGAGGGTCTTCTCAGTGTGACGAGGAAGTTTAGGCCGAAAAAGCTGGCCCAGTGCTGGTTGGTGGATGTCAGAATATTTAGGTCACCGAAATGGTTTTTAACAAACTCTAATGCCTACTATATACAGGACCCAAAACCGACTGCTTAACTTACCTATAGCAGAAATCAATAGTAAAAAGAAATTATCGTCCCCTTAAAACTGTAGCCTAAATTTTTTACCATTACTTATTTATTACATACATAACTTCACGCCTGCATCCCTTATGGGGTAGGCAGAACACCAGAGGCTATAAAACCATCTGATGTCACTTTTGACACGTTAAGAGGTTTTTTAAGATGGAGAGAGACTCTTGCAGTGACAGGGTTCAGCCTATCACTCACAAAAATGCCAATAAAACCTCTGTCTCTTAACCGACTTTTACAGTAAGCCGGGGAAGAGAAGCAGCTGGCACATTCTATGTTTTTCTTACGCTCCTAGTCCAGCAAAAACATATTTTACACAGGTATTTCTATGTTTTTTTTATTATCTACGTTTCAAGGCACTGTATATCTCAATGTTTATTCACTTCATTCATTCAAAGCATCGATTTCATCTCTGCCTTAGCTTCGAGTGACGTAATTGATATTCACTGAAATCTTAAAGCGACAGAAGCAATCTTCGACGATGGCGGCATGAGTACGTACCAATTCATATTACAATTCAATGAAACAACAAACGATCGCGAAGTTTCCTTTATCATACTGGTATAGCATGTTTGATTTATGAAATATTTGTTTCAAATGAAATATGATAGCAATTGTAAAGTTTATTCGATTTGTTGAATTTCGGTTTGCGCACTTAATGTATATTTATTGCGATTTAACATAATACGCGTTTATAATTTAAAAAAATTACTTTGAATGTATGATTATTATTGTAATTCTGATTGATGTAAAGCTAAAGTATTCAAATAGTTCGATAGTATTCAAGTGGTTCGTTACGACAAGCCTTTGTGTAAACAGGTGCATAGTTTTCGGGCGATTTTCAGGTTTAATAAAAAGCCTCAGTCTCGTCATGTTAATAGAGTTTGTGTTACATTATTCATCATAATGAAGAAGCTTTGGATATTAACCATTGTTTATTGGTTAAGTTGCCTTACGAAACCTTCTCAACTTACCTGCTGTGATTATACAGGGTTAATTTTAATTAGTGCATCACGTTTTGCTTGCAGCTTCTCCACATCAAACACATCAACAACATTTTTTCTAGGACTTTTTACAAATATTGATATATGACACAAAAAAAGGAAAACAAACAAATTTTTGCTCCCTCTGTTGTTTATTACTCTGTATATTGCTGCGTCACCCTGCAAACCCGCACCCGCTGCACGTTGCGAGACGCTAGGTACGTGCGCCAATAGCTACTGCGCCAATCGTATATTCTAGGGTCCCCCTAGTTCGCTACATGGTATCTCATATCACAAGCTATGCTTACTTTTGGGCTATGTTGTTGGTGTGATTGTCTGGGTATATTATTTTACTTATTATTTTATTGTATAAAATTAATTCTAAAATAATAATAATAATACTTTAACATGCTTGGTTTTAGGCCCGCATTGTTAAATAACTTACCTCTTTTAGAGAGAATATCTTTTTTGATATATACATTAAATAATAATAATAAAACTCTTTATTGTACACCAACATGGTAACATAGTTAAATATGTTTTTATCTACTTCCTTAACCAATATAATAGCTTGGAAATTATCATAATAATCATAAATGTCTCATGGAATGCAAATATGTATAAATGAAACTAATCACAAAGTCCATTTTACCGTGCACTCACACATGATATAGATATACACATGCATAAGACGTTTCAGGCTTTTTTGTCTTTTCAGATAAAATTTACCTTTGCCCAGTCGCAAGTTTAGCCCGCGCTGGATTATGCAGATGCCATGGAGGAGCTTTTAAACGATCTGAAGCGCTTTAAAAATCCTCACATTCGCTTTATATTTGGACTCAAAAACTTTGATCGCGGGTCTAACTTTTGCTAACAACACTGATACCTTTCTATCAGCCATCAAGAAAACACTAGAATCGTCTGTCTTATTGTTAATATCCTACATAATCTACAAACTTTTCTTCCACCCAATTATGATGATGGGATGATATGCAATGTGTTTTCATTTTTATCTCTTCTGAAACAATATTGCTGGATCGCAATTCTTTTTACCTAAGTTACAAAAAAAGATATCAAGTGAAGTTTTCACTTGAGTTTTTATTAAAACTCAATTATAGACTGAATTACCTTTTTCATTGGCCATTATTCAAACTTTTATAACTGGTTTTGTTTGCAAAACTCCATGAAAATATAAACAGGATGGTTTTTTAGTCACCAGCCAAATTTTAATGTTATATTCTTTGATACGATATAAACATACCTGCATATTTATTTTTGTATCGCCCAGTACAAAAAAAAATAAGATATGGCATCAAAAACTTTTTTATAAATAGTCTCTGTTGATGAACATAGCTACTATGACATGGAATTGATAATACTACGCCGTATTACTACAAGGTTTTTGTAGTAGCGCGTAGTCGTCCTTATTTTAATGGTATTCATTCGTAATTTAAAGTGACCATGCTTTGCTTAATGTGTAAGTGAATATATTAATTTCCTTGTAAAAAAATACATACCATTTTTTGCAAAAATGGTTTCTATAAATGATACTTATTACGTAAAAAAATGTGGCCGGTGTCTACAAATCAACCCTCTATACAAAGGAGTGAATAGATGGCTGTACTCTAGCAATCAATTTAAATGTCGAATTTAATCGCAAAGTGCAATGTTATAATTTCGTTAGTGTCGTCTACATAAGCCTAGTTTTGTTTCATTGTAATCCTGCGGTTTATGTTAAATGCCTAATCGATGATGTTTGACCCAACTATCTATACGTTTTACACAATGGGCGTACTGTAATCAGTGAGAATTTGTGGTTGAAATTCGACATTATTCGTTAAATTGTTAATTTAGAATTAAGTACCTACATTGTATTTTTATGCACTAGCGGTTCTCTGTTTGAACTATATCTGTGAAGAGATGATGAAGAGTTTCACCGTCATCTGTGCGTGAAAGGATCAAATTCATGTGCGGCCATCACCTTGAACCTATTATCAAAAATCAGACGTTCTCCATTTGGTACAATCCTATAATTTAATTAAAATTGTATTTTTTTTACATTATTATTTTTTTATAAAATATTAATATTACAACTATTTAGGGCCAACTACTGAATTTAATTAAATGGTCCTTTTTCATTCGTTTAGTATACAATTTTAAAGCAATGTATAAATACGTGAATTTGAGTTGTGTATTTTATCAGTAACTATTAACAGTAACTATTATGAAAATAATTAATTACCAAACATACCCAGAGCTTTAAAACAGTTAGAGTAAAAGTAAAACTAGTTTTTTTTAAGTTTAAGAAAAATAAGTGACGTGAAGTATCTCTCTAGAAATGAGAAAATGAAATCATAAATAATTTTATATTAAATAATAAAATTTTTAGTTTCTCAATTTGCCGATATTTTAAGTTTTAAAAATTCATTCATTCACATCACTATTTATTTTCTTCAACAAGATTTTGTTGTAATTAAGCCAGGTTTATACCCAAGCCCACAGACTCGGTACCAACTAACGGTCCAGTGATTAATTCTATCCTGTTTCCTGAATCTCAGCTTCTTATTTTCGTTTTGTTATCCTAAATATACCTACGGCGTAATAGGTATTTCAATAATTGTTAAGTGCTTCTTAAAAAGCAATTTTTGGCATACAATTAAGTATAGGATATACCACATAATATTACTCATTCACAAAAACTGACACTCATACATATAATAATATGAGAATTCATATCAAACCTTCTAAATTTTAGCTCCAGGTTAATGAGTGTGAACAAATGACAGGTGCGCATTATACATAATAAACTTCAAGAACTGCTCTTTAATTTAACAATAAATAAAACGAATTTTGATTAATATTGTTGATTTTTATTTAATATTTGAAAGCGAAAAACATTCTGAGGCACCCGTCAACCCTAGAGCTTTTTTAAATGACCCCGACGTGGTTTGTGGCACGGATTGTGGCTAACATAGTAATTTAGAAGGCAACTTAGATTTTAAGACGGGAATAATGCTATTTAAAAGAGATGCTTATTGCTAGAAAATTTAAACTTAATAAATAGCACGTTTTTAGCATGCTATTTGAGAGCATGTGCCAAACAGTAGCAATATTATTTATAAATTTCTTTACTTTTATATTAATATTTAATACCAAAAATTAATATTAAGGCAAACATCGAGTATAATATATGCTTCCCGACTTGTCTAGACAAATTGCGGTTTCAGCGGAGACATGAGGCAGTAAAACAAATCTTTTACCGTCCAAAATGTTAGTTTAAACGTCAAAGCTTTTAAAGTATTAAAATATTTCAGCTTCCTGATATCAGTTTACTTCCTGGCAAATATTTTTCGAAGAAAATTGGATTAACCATTTGCCAATAAAATGTTATGTGTCATATAAGACGACTTTGTTAAAAATATCTTTTACGTTTCTTGAGCTATTTTGAAATCTAGTCAGGAATGTACCTAAATTGTATTATATAATAGAAGTTTTTTAAAATAAGAATGGGATATCTTCCTTGATATCTGATCATGCAGACAGGGTGTTACGTCCATACACGAAAAAATATTCACTCGAAGCTAAAAAGTACCAGGACTGATACTAGTCAGGAAAAGTAAAGTTTCATTCATTTTTATATATCAAGTCACAACATATTACTGCACTTTAGTAAAAAATAATCACCAAAAATAATAATTCTGCCTGCGTCTATTTTCCCTGACCCTATTCCTAGTACTTTTAAGCGTCGAGTGAAGAGGTTTCTCGTGGTGGTACCACCTTAGTCTTCATATTCACTTAAAATCAGGCATTACGGAAGACAAAAGTTTTTCTATATTTTAAATAAAAAAAAACTCTTTTGTTTTGTGCATGAGAAACAATAAAGCTATTGTAGGAAATAAAAAGGAATATAATTTTTGAGGCAACCAACAACTTATTAGGCGACTAACTAAGTACTTGGTGACAAAAATAATAAATGAGGTATTAAACGTAATGGCTTGGCAGCTAATATTAACAGGAAGACGTAGTTGGTACGGTTAGGTGTAACAACGAGCGCAGCGAGGAGGAGCATGTTAGGTTGCATTATATGGTATACATACTATATACGTACGCGAGCCGAGTGAGCGAAGCGAGCGGTGCCGCGGTAGCGGCCGGTGAAGCGCTACAAGCCAGGTCGGCTATCATAGCCAACTCTGGAAAATCTGGACATCACTTCCCGTTTGCGTTCGCTCCCGAACGGTCGTGTCTGCGGCCGCTCCCGAGTGTTCGTATTGCGCTGCCCTTGTTCCCTCCCCCGCACTCGTGCGGGTCAGGTGCCAAGTTAAGCTCTTTCGGAAAGTTTTCTCTTGTGGAGGCTGTGTGGTGTCGGGGCTAATTCATCTGCCCTTTTCAGGGCGGACCCGACTGCTGCCGGCCGAAGCATCGCTGGTCAGGTGGATACGTAACCGTGCCAACGAAGCCTGATCGTCCGCCGTTCACCGGCAATAGGTCCGTACTAGGTCGTTTTCTTTTTCAGCGCAGTTTGTCTTCGTTAGACTTTCTCTCAACCCAGCATTATGCCTCGTCACCTTGGGTGTACCGGGCTTGAATGCGATCATTGCGATCAGATCTTTCATGATAAACAATACTTTCAGGAATAGTCGGATAAAGCCTACCTTGAGCTTAAACAAGTTAAGGAGGAGTTAGATACCGAAGAAAAAGAACACAGTGACAGGATCGAATTGTTCAATAAATTGGTTGGAGAATTCCATGAGTTGAAAAAGGACAGAAATGCCCTTTCCGCTAAATACAAGTCCTTGCAAAAGCAATTGTCCGCTCGTCCTCAAGTCTCCTTTGTTTCTCAGGGGTTCCAAACCGACTCTCCGGCGTCTCTAGATCCATCTGAATGCGTCGAGCTTCCTTCAGATCGCATGTCGGTAGACTCCACCGCATGCAAACGGAAAATTACCCCGCCGGGTAGTGATTCCGACTCCGCTCCTTTAGTTCCAGAATCTCCTGCTCCGTTCACCGAGGTTCGCACAAAGTCCAAGTCTAAGAAGAAGAAGAAGCAAGACGCTTCTTCGAACTTATCTCCATCAGTTTCAGCTGCTTCAGCCGCTGTTCCTGCTCCGCAAAATGTCGCACCGGCGTCTGCTCCTGCGCCTTTTGTTTCAGCGATCCCGGCGTCACAGCCTGCGTCGCAATCAGATTCGGCTCCACCGAAAGTCAAGTCTCCGCCCCCCGTCTTTCTACGGGACAAGAGCCGCTGGACCGAGGTCTCAGCTCTCTGCGGTAAGCACAATCCCAAAATCCAGTACGTGAAGGCATCCAACGTGGGTGACTCCATCAAGGTCTTAGTCTGTTCCATTTCCGATTTCAGGAATCTTACTCGGCTTCTTGCTGATCAAAAGCTCGAGTATCACACTTACGCTCTCCCTGAAGAGCGTAAGATTCGTGCTGTCCTCAGGAACGTGCCGTTTGAGCTCTCGAACGAGCAAATCCAAGAGGACTTGTCATCTCAAGGCTTCCCCGTCGAATCTGTGCACAAAATGCACAGCCGCCGAGGCAAGCAGTTCCCACTAGCGCTAGTAATCCTAGCGAGGAGCCCGCAAGGGCAGTCCATTTTCAGAGGCAAGCTCACCGTGTGCGGTCTCTCCAACATCCGCGTCGAGGTACCACACAAGCGTGGTTTTCCAGGTCAGTGCCACCGCTGCCAACTGTATGGTCATGCGGCGGCAAACTGTTTTGCTTCCCCTAGGTGCGTCAAGTGCCTAGATCCGCATGGGACTAAGGAGTGCTCTCGCACTCCCGAATCGCCCACCGCTCCGTCCTGCGTCTTGTGCGGCCAGTCTGGCCACACAGCAAACTTTCGCGGCTGCCCCAAGGCACCACGTGCTGCCAGGGCTACCGTGAAGCCCATCGAGAACTGGAGAGAGCGACCGCAGCCTAGCTCGGACGCCCCTCCAGTCAGTTCAAAGGCCCCTAAGGCCTTGACTTCTATCGTTCCAGGTCAGCGCAGCCGGGTCGCGACTCAATCGCAACCGGCCGCCAAATCGGCTTCCCAGTGCCAGAACGCAAAAGGTTCTCAGGACCGCATGGCGTTCTGGATCCAGCTCGCTCCCATCGACGAGATCCTGGCTTTCGGCGCCGCACTCGACGCCAGCCCAGAGGGTTCCAACGGTGCTCTTCCGGTCTTAACCAAGTTCGCTCCCCTTATCAGGAAACTCCAGCAAGCTCAACGTTTCTAAACGTAGTCCTTCTTTCCAGCATTCCTATCTCAGAGTGAGTCTTTTTTTTTTTTTTTTTTTTATAAGTGACTAAACCCGCGTTTGACCTCAATCTCACCTGATGGTAAGTGACGATGAGGTCGAAGATGAAAGCACACGGGTTTAGGAAGGAACTGGCTCTTTATACAATATTGCCGGAACACATTACCGCCGGAGCGGTAACATTTGGCGGCAGACTTTATATAAAGGGTGGTCGCTAGCCAGGCGGACCCAGAAGGGATCCTACCACCAAGCAAAGTCTGATCACTCTAGATAATATCTTAGTTTCAGCTTTGTCATTTCTGCTAATCTTAGCTTTGTTTTTTTCTCACTTTCAGTTCCTTTTGGTGGCAGCCGTCTGGATGCCGCTCACTGCGCAGCCTCTCTCTCCAATTGGCTGTCTCTCCGATGAAGACTTATGGCCTCAATCAAGGTGAGTCAGTAAAGGGGGATGTTTAGTGGGTATGCTCGGCTTCACTGAGTGAGTCTCCACACTGTCTGGGCATTCTATTTGCCGTTAGCCACTGGGGTTAACAGCTTATAGAATGCCCATTCGTCCGTAATAGGATTCATCCTCCTCCCGCTAAAGCTTGCTTTACTGGTTAAAGCTTGTTTTAGGGGGTGCCAAAATTTTCTGTGGCGGAAAAACAAAAAAAAAAAAAAAAACAATCTGGACATGGTCAAAAAAGTCAAGCGTTAAGAAATCGAAATAACGATGATTCAAATTCAGTTGCTACACCAAAAAAACTCAGTGCCAATTTAAATTTAAACAAATCTAAGAACTCAATATAAAGCTGCTACTTTATAATTAAAATGCTACTTCACTGTAGCTGCCAACTTATTATTTTTCTACCCATTTCAATTATTATTAAAACCCTAAATCAGATTTGTTTGTCGCCGTGTTAAATAATGCCATATAAAAATAGTAATTAAGGAGAAAAATTTTCAGCAACTTGAAGCTGTAAAGTATAAAAAATAAAGCAGACATTAAAAGCGTATCAAATTTATAATAAACCTAAATACTACTAAACTATTTACATATTTTACTGTTTTCTAAATCGTCATACGTGAAGTGACGCATAAAAATACCTGTACCTGTAGAAGCCTCTTGTGTTCTTAGGCACCTGGGTGAGTGCTACCGTTCTTTCCATTGTAATGTGTTGCAAGCTGATTCTGATAAAGAAGGCTTTGCCAGCTTAATCCTTGAGTTGTAGATGCATAATTACCTCTAGCCTGTCATCCATATACCTAATGATATCCATGTGCCACGACGACACTCTTACCTAGAGCTTGATGTGCCACGTTTTTGTGACACCGGAAGCATACGGCCTATCAGATCAGTCAACATGGTTTCAGTTAAAGTTATCTGGTTTTAAAGATATTTCCACTTTTGTGGTTTTTAAGAAATTTCCACTTTTTGGTCTTTTTTGCCTGCAACGAATATCTTAGAATGTACGTATTTTCTTTACTAGTTCTCTATTTATTACGATGTATAGTATACAATTTAAACAATCAAATGTTCACGCACTAAAATCATTAAATCGTGCGGGTATCGAAACAGCCAGCACAGGCGGCGATTGAGTATCATTGTTACCGCATCAACACTGTAGCTGTCAATTAATATTGACCTTGTTATGAATAAACATTTAATATCCCTTGCAAATTTCAACAAAATATTTGCTCGCAGCAAGGTATACCAACAATAATTAAACGTTTTCAGATTTTGATTGCTAATTCATTCATAGAACATGGTTGTTCCCTTGATTAAGGGCGTACGTTCTAAAATCCCGACCCTTGGGTTAATATGACATTATCCACCCCAATATGTAGGTTAACCCCCGTAAATTACACCCGGCTCTTAATAGCAAGTAAATATTTGAGGGTTGCATGTATAATTTTCATTTGTCATTTTAGCGAAATGCTCGCAAGAGATAGTTTTGTAATTAGATGAAAACGTTTCAAGGCGCGTCTAATTACGTTACAATTTTAACTTGACAGTTGGGGTGAAAATTGAACACAAATTAAATATATTATAACTGCTATTAACTTTTCCACGTTTGTTACAGGGTCCAACCGTGGTGCAAGTTTTTTCCGCCGGCTTTTTTATCTGTTGGTCTACTATAATATCTTATTTAACAACTATCAACGACTAGTTAAAGCCGAACTAATTCATTCATAGAACATGGTTGTTCCCTTGATTAAGGGCGTACGTTCTAAAATCCCGACCCTTGGGTTAATATGACATTATCCACCCCAATATGTAGGTTAACCCCCGTAAATTACACCCGGCTCTTAATAGCAAGTAAATATTTGAGGGTTGCATGTATAATTTTCATTTGTCATTTTAGTGAAATGCTCGCAAGAGATAGTTTTGTAATTAGATGAAAACGTTTCAAGGCGCGTCTAATTACGTTACAATTTTAACTTGACAGTTGGGGTGAAAATTGAACACAAATTAAATATATTATAACTGCTATTAACTTCTCCACGTTTGTTACAGGGTCCAACCGTGGTGCAAGTTTTTTCCGCCGGCTTTTTTATCTGTTGGTCTACTATAATATCTTATTTAACAACTATCAACGACTAGTTAAAGCCGAAGTATGTGATGACTGACTTCATCAAGTGTTTTGTGAAATCCCCAAGGTGAATAAAACTTTTTGAATTTTGAAACCGCTGCAACCCGCACTGGGCCAACTTGGTGGACTATGGCCATACCTACCTCCTCAACAAAGGATTGTGATAATAAATAAATAAAAATGCGTGTAAAATCGCGCCTGTTATTTCAAAATTATATTATATTATATCCGATGAATATTTACATTAGAGAATAAATTGTTTTTTTTTTTTATATAAATAAATAAATATCTCTGACACTCACACAACATTGCGTACACTCCTAGTAATGAAGTCACATAGAACCGATTTCTTTGCATATTCGTTAACTGTTCATGCTGTCAGATTGTGGAATTCCTTACCCTACGAAATCCTTGAGTCGAATCACTACATATTTCTAAAAGAAGAGTTAGAGAACATTATCCCTCCCAAATCCCAAACATGTGTTTTTAAATCGATTATATTATAGAACGTTTATTGATATTATTTTAACACGTGTTTATTTTTTATATATTTTATGTATTTATATTTTATATATGTATATTTAATTATATGTATGTATTGTATGTATATGTATGTTTATGTATGCATTATATTTACTTAATATATATTTTCTATGTGAGTATGTAGTACGCACTTAGTTTGTTTTTTTTTCTTTCTCATTTCCCAGTCTCAGGCTTGCTGGTAGAAATTTATTTTAGAAATAAGCTTTGCCTTTGTACCTTGTTGTCAATTTAATTGTTTGTCTGTTTAAGTTTCCTTGTGTGTACATAAATTATTAAATAAACATTATTTAGCCCTAATTAAGTTTGTTAAAGAAAGATCTTGTATTATGGATACTATATTACTGATATACATAAGAAATATGTATATCATGAATCATACACATTATATATATATATTTTTTTTTATTATATAATAAACTTGAATAAACAAAAACATAAACATCCATGACGAGACGACTAATACTATGTTCATCACAGAAATATCCTGTGTAGCCAGGATTCGAACCCAGGACCTCTGGCATTGAAGGCAATGTATGTTACCACTACACCACCCACTTTTCTTTCAATGTTTGTCTGAATGTGATCTAGATTGTTTGATTTTGATTAGATTTACTTTTTCATTCAAGTTTATCTATATTTTTCTGTACTAACAGGCGTTTTTTTTAAAACCTTAACAGTTCTTCATCATTAGCTGCCAGTATAACCGCAAAAAAGTTTCCCACATCATCAATCATAAAATTTCTATGTTCCATTTTCAAAACCCACTGTCATCCATAATGCCCAAGTGGAATGCTCCGAACGACACCAGCTAATGTAGCACTTACTGCGACAATGCACTGAGGACTGCCGACAATATACAAAAGCGAGGGATAGATGGCCAAGAAGATACACTTTATTTCCTTAAAATTTATGATAATGGAAAGCTTAAACAAAGGTTTGTAATATGTGTCACAGTTCGAAGCAGAGCGGTGTCAATTCTCTTGGTATGAACCAAGCTAAAGTGGGATGAGTATAATGAATTATTTGAGACTGAGGATGGTTAAAAGTAAAAGTGTTTTCAATTTGAAACTTATTTTACAATTGAATAGAATGTTTAAAACAATCTAAATAAAAGTGATAAAAACTTTAACTTTCGACTCCAAAGGAATTTCTTGATAAAGTATTATTTCTATACAAAGTTCTACTTCATTTGCTTAATAGCAAAGATCTTACAAAGTGCTTCAATGCAGTGCAAACATTCAAAAGTCGAAAAGTCGTAACAGAATACCTAAAGTAGGTAATATGACGTTTACACAAATCGCCTCGTTAAATACCTACATAAGAAGTCATAGACAAACATTTAATACAATGTCAAATGTATTAAAATCCTTTAAAGTATTAAAAGTAACACTTTAGGCTCAATACAAATTAGCCATAAAATTGGGCACCTTTTGATGTCATCGCTATAAAGCCTTTTCAACTTAAACCTCGGTCTTTAATGTCCACGTGAACTGCGGTTTCCTCAATTAAGGATTTTTTTGTTTGAGTCCCGTCTTACTTAAGGTAATTAATGGCTGAACGGTCTTAGGAGTTAGAACTGGGTACATTGCGGCGGTTTTACTCAACAGGACGCTGGCCGCGAAAAAGTTAGCTTTAATATCGTTTAACTTTACAACTTGAGTAAATTCATTTAATTGAGATGATTTATTACTGGACGGTTATTAGGGAATTTCTTGGAAACTGAGGTATTTGTGAAATGCTCTTAGGTTTGAGTGCGATCTTAAGTAGGTGGGTTTCATACTATTTATTTGAAGTAAAGGTGGCATGAGGAGCATTTTAATGGTAGTTATGGAATTCAGCAACCAGTCGTACAGGAAACTCGGCAAATCGGTCGTCAAAGAATTAAGACACGACCACTCAAAGCGTTATATCAATTTGCTCAAATAACTTGAAAACGGTTTATTTCTTTGGATTCCTTTATTGCGTACCAAATATAACCTTTCATTGCATTTATATGGCGATTTTCGATAGATGACCACTTTGGCGATGATGTAAACCTATCTGCCTCAGACGCCAGTGGTTGCGGAACAAGAAAAAAAAAACTGTTCCGGGTCTGGGCGTTTATCTAAGTATAAGTATAGTATTTAAAATTCTCGGTTCTCCCCTAGTTCGCTATATGGTATCTCATAACACAAGCTTTGCTTACTTTGAGGCCATGTAATTGATGTGATTGTCTGGGAATTTTATTTATTCATTGAAATCTTGCCTGGGTAACGGACGCAAGGTGGCCTGTTAGAGTACATCAGTCGGAAAATTTAACAACTAAGTACTCACTTTGGGCTATTGGACAACACCATATAGGTCCAGGGTGACTGGTGACAAATTTTAGATATTGAAGGAGAGCACTCTGTACTCGAGTCTGATTATAATTATTTGATAAAAATAGGTACTTCATTTTGCAGCAGAATTCCCTATAAATAAATAAAGTGGTTTACTAGGTCCACGACCGTGCGTAAAGCCGTCTAAACACACCTACCTATTCTGTGTTGATAGCGACGTGCGTGTAATCATGCGTTGCGTAATGAATTCTTCAACTTTCGGTTACGTTTACCCAGCAAATATTTAATATTTATTTTTAATTTTATTTTTTCTCTTTATATTTGATTTTAAACTATCACATCCTCGAATTTCAAAAGTTACCCACCCTGTATAACCTGTGAGTTGATTCATCATGCTTTTTAGCGATGGAGTTAGTAAAAATATCGATTTGAAGACTTCAAATAAGGTTACATATCCCAACACAAACCTACGTAATCGATCAATAGGTACTGAGTGACTGACAGACCACACCATAACTGAGGAAGGATTCCTAAAATTTCTCCGGGAACGGGAAATAAAGGACTTAAAGATTTGTATGAAAAATCTTATTCCTGCAGTGCCCCGATGTAAAACTTGGTAAAAACTCTTCGATTGGTGTCCGATTGCAAAATGGAAGAAATTTCTAAAACTCCCACAGGAACGGTAGTTATAGCCCTAAGATTTTCTTTTTGATATCCCATAAGTTTGAGGTTTTGTTCCTTACTAAAAAATAATACTTTTTGTCAAAGAATATTTGGTTCAAAAGTGCATACTTTCCAAGATATCATCAATCCTAACATAATGAGTTCATAAATTACCACCCTTGTAAAATCTCTTTAACATTCATTCAATAGACGCGTGTCACTGAAGCCATACAAATAAACAACAAAAACATATTTTTAAATGTTGAGGAACGTTGCATACAATGTACAACACAAAACTTTGCGAACTGTACCTGTGCATAGCGATAAAAAAAGGAATAGAAAATGCCAAGTTGTCATACTTCGCATAAAGGTGTTTTACATAAAATGTTTGGACTTAATTGAATTACTTTGTATGAAAAAAAAATTAAAATTGAAAAATAATTCACGTGTTATTTGATTCTATTACATGGTCCCATTCATACCCTAGAGTTATGGGAAATCAAAAGGAATACCCTGTTTATTATGTACGTATGTATATCTTGATCATCTTGAAATCTTGAGCCACTAATTAAAATTTTTACTTTCATATTAATACCAAATTACTCTCATTTATATTTCCTGATGTAAAGTTCAACAATAAAAATAAAGTGGAAAACTTCGTTACAAGTATAAGGCTTCTATTTCAGTTCAAGTTGGTAACTAGTTGAACTATGAGTAGGTAGGTACAAACTTTCAATACATAACGGTAAGTTTCACCAAAGCAACGTATTGTGTAAGTATAGAAATGTGCAAGGTTTTTGGATAATAATACTCGTTATATGTTAAAAGTTTTTGTAATCATTAATCGACTAATCCATTCCACCATCGACCGACGCGTTTCGCGACGGCGCTAACCAACGGGCGATCGATTGGTGTGTTAACACACCTAAACAATAACAATACCAATGCTCTTTTTGATCAAATTGAACCCACTCCTTTTTACCACCGGACTACCAGACGCAGACAGAACCATCCCCATATAGTGGATTTACCAAGAAGTCGTGCTTCAGTTTTAATTGTTTGTTTGTTTTTATTGATTTATTTTGGATGTTTTATTCATTTTAGTAAAGAAATTTAAACTGAATGCGTTTTATATACAAGCATGGCTATTGCAAAAAAAAAGAAAGTTCAAACAAAGTAATAAACGATTTTTAGTTCCAAAGTATGTAAAACAATAAAGTTTATGCGGGCTGCATATGAATATACCTATCTGAACTATTTTAATAAAGCTGAACCGTTTGATTTTTTTGTTTGAATCGCTTATATCGAAAAATATCAGTACGTTTAACAAAAATGCATTCGGTAGCACAACTCTTGGAGAACATTATAGGTTAACAAGAACACAGGACCAAAAATAACGGCAGGTACGTATTTAATATTAAAAAAATACGCAAAAGCTACTGAACTGGGAGCAAAAGAAAAACATGTACCAACTGCGTATCTTTCCAGGCATACAGCAAAAGTTAAGGGATGTGGAGAAGCTACCCGCAAGTGGTGATGCGTTAATTAAAATTAATCTTGTATATGTCTTTATTTTCTAGGTTTCTCAATAGTTTGCTACTTGGCATCCTATAGCACAAGCTATGCTTACCTTGGGGACATGTAGTGATTATCTTGGATTTTATTTATATACTTATTTATACAGGGTTGATTCGTAGTCACCACAATTTTTTTAAACACAATAAGTATCATTTATAGAATCGATTTTTGCAAAAAAGTATTTATTCTTTTTTAGAAGGAAATTAATTTATCCGCTAACATATTAACCAAGGCATGGTCACTCTTAATTACTATTAAAATAAAGATGACTACGCGCTACTACACACATTTTGTAGTACTACGTCGAAGAATTATCAAGGAAATGCCGCGTTGTAGTACCTATGTTCATCAACAGCGACTATTTTTTATAAGTTTGTGGTTCCATATTTCTACTTTTTTGTACTGAGCGACGCTTAACGCTTAATGTTAGAGTCTTTAATCTTACGCTTATCGTATCAAAGACTCTAACATTTAAATTTGACTGGTGACGAAAAATCAACCCTGTGTAGCTAGCTATCTTAGTAATCGCTCTCAGTTTGAAGAGATAAATTGCTTTACTTCTAACGGTTACTAAGATACGCGGCGTTCACTCAGATACAAAGCGCAACTACCTCGGAGTTCGTCAAGGTACATTACTAGGGCCCCTCCTCTTTCTTCTTTTCGTCAATTATTTACCAAATACGACCAAATATCATACAAATTTTTATGCAGATGTAATACCTACCAAATGAAGTTCCTAATACCAAATTTAATGACATTATTATTTCTGCTACAAGTCACAGTATTAAATGGATTTAATTAAACGATTTAAAACTGAACATAAATAAAACTAATTATCTTATGTGCCAAAAAAATATAGTAGACATAAAATACAAAAAGGCATCGATAAAAAAAACGAATGTAGTGATTGTCCTTGACCAGGACTGCAAGCACACATAAATAAAATATGCGGAAAAATAAATAGATTGGCCCATGCACTGTGAAAACTAACAAAAATGACAAACAAATCCACAGCTCTTATAGCATATCACGTTTATGTTGCCTCCATATTAAGGTATGCTATTCTTCTAATGGGCAACTAAACTAAAAAGCTGTAATTGTCCAAAAGCAGTGTTTCATGGCAATTGAAGATGTTAGCTGGTGGACCATTTGTAGACCTTTGTTCAGGTCCTTAAAGTTACTTACGCTTCCCTGTATGTATTTACGTAATTTGTGTTTTTGTGAAATAAAACCTACGTTTATTTATTAAAAAGAAAACAATTTTGTTGCTTTAAATACGGTTTCCTGACATATTATGTTTACCTAAGATACTAACTGATATCAGTAACAAAAACTGTTACACAATGCCTGTAAAAATATACAACTATTTACCAACACTACTCAAGCATTTGCCCCTGCCTAAACTCAAACGGATATTGTTTAATTACCTCGTGAAATAATGTTTTTAAGACATTAATGAATATTTTAATAAAAAATGTGCCATTTCGTAGAAAAAAATGTTATTATTGTTAGTGACATGAGCATCATTGTATTCTAATTTCAATTAATATTACTGTTTTTTAATACGATCCGCGACGCTGTGTACGACGACCACTTTGGCGATGGGGTAAACCTGTCTGCCTCAGACGCCAGTGGTTGTGGGGTCGATGCCCGCACGAAACAAGAAAAAAAAATGTTCCGTGTCTGGGTGTTTATCTATTCATGTATTTATATTCTTGGTTGCCCCCTAGTCCACTACGTGGTATCCCATAACACAAGCTATGTTACTTTGGGGCGATGTAGTTGGTGTGATTGTCTGGGGATTTTATTTTTATTATTTATTTATAATTTACTTAAAATTTGTTTGACTGAATTTTTTAATACATCTTATATTTTGTAACTTTAATTGTAAAATTTAAGTTTGTGGAACCATACTTTATAATAAAATCTGTAAATTACCATAGATACTTATTGAAATAAACAAATTTGAATTCGAATTTTGAGTAATTAAGTGTAACCTGAGAGCAGACTAATAGATTAATATTATGTATAAAGGACGAATTTAAAAAAATATATTAACTTTGAGTTTTTCGTGTTTTCAAAGGTCACTAAGGGTCTGACTGGAATCAAGTTCAAAACGGTTTTTTTTAAACCCTAGCAGCCTTGCGCGGTTTTGATCCCTAAAAATATCTATCAAATGCAAATAGTTTTTTTTTTCAAATCGATAATGTACTTTTTGTGACTCGTTCAAATAAACAAAGCATCAGCTTTAAAATTAGTTTAAAAATTAGTACATGGTCGTAATATTTACATTTTGATTTAGCTGAGCTTGTTATTACATAAAAGTAAAATTAAAAAGTTTTAAAAACCCCCCGACCTGAAAAAAGACTTTTAATACCTTACTTTAAATACCTTCTTAATATTAAAACCTACTTTAAAAAAAAAAGACCTTAAAAACTAAAAAATAATATTTTAAACTTATTCTAATTATTATCGTCCCATATATAATTGACTGTAAGACTTGTAATTTAAAATATTTTTATTTTCTGAGCTTCGTCGCCGCGTCGGGGACCGCTCAAGTATATAAAGTATTAAGCCAACAACAGCTAATTTATTATTACATTTAGGTATGAGCGATCTTAAGTTTCATGCATAGTCTACGCTCTACGTAATGCCGCGCGTGGCGGGCTTGGTGTGCGGCTTGCGGCGCGGGGGTGGGCGTCACCAAGTGCGGCGACCCGAACGGGCAGACACGTGAGGGCAGACGACGTTGACGGTTGTGTCGATTTTACGAATTTTTCGGAGTGAATTCTTTTGATGCAATCTGCAACTGACAACTGTTTTTCTCACTTAGCGGTCCCCCGACGCGGCGACGACGCTCGAAAAATAAAAATATTTTAAAGTACAAGTCTTACAGTCAATTATATATGGGACGATAATAATTAGAATAGGTTTAAAATATTATTTGTTAGTTTTTAAGGTCTTTCTTTTTTCGTGTCAAAACAAAAGTAAAATTTTTAATTTAACTTTTATTTTGTACTTTTTAAAGTAGGTTTTAATATTAAGAAGGTATTTAAAGTAATTAGTTAGTTGAGTTAGTAACTTAGTTAGGTATTTGATATCATATTAGTTTTAATTTACTAGATTAAGTTTTAACTCGTAGGTAGTCTTAGGTTAAGTGGAATATAAGGTAGGTATTTGTGATCAGTTTAAGCAATTTAGGTAGGTATTAGTTTCAGGTAGCTCTTCAATAATCCACATGACAAATCAGCTTTAGCAGAATTGACAAGACTAAGAAATTACAATACAAAAACATAAGGCTCAATTCCCATTGCGGCAGAATTAAAGCAACGCATCATTTCACACATTGGAATTGAAAATGAAAATGAAAATGAAAATGAAAACTTTTTTATTCGTAGTAGGTAATTTTATACACTTTACGAACGTCAAATGCTGGATGAGGGCGGCGCGGGTCCGGACGACATGAAGAATCCAGGGGAAGGCCTCCGTCGAGAAGTGTGCGTCTCTCAGCTTATAAAGATAATGATCGCCCATTATCCACCAATGTCTTGGTGATGTCTACTACTACTTCTTCTTCGGCTTTAAAAAACGAAATGAAAGTAGAACCCTAGGTAGACCGAGAGGAAAAAAGCCGGCGGAAAAAAAACTCTCGGCACTCTTTTGTAAAAAGTGCTTATTATAGGTACAATTTGGCAGAAATACAGCTCTGCTATGACATGAACTAACAAACAGAAGACAGCTATTCGTGCTTGCCAATATCATGTCGCAGCCAAGCTGCTTACATAGTGATTAATGTTTAATATTTGGAAATAACCTGTGGAGACATCAATCCCACGCTCTTTTGTCATCTAAATAATCTTTGAGTTTATAGTAGCCTTTTTTGCATAATGTTTCTTTGATAGTTCTTTTAAATTTATTAAACGTTAGAGATTGAATTGACTGTGGTATTTTATTATAAATACGTATTGACATTCCCATAAATGATTTGGTGCTTTTAGCCAGCCTTAATTTGGGAAACGCTAATTTATGGTCGTTCCTTGTCATTACAGAATAATTTTTATCATGCTTATCTTTCATGGTTTTAAATTTACTACTATTCTTATAAATATACATAATGTTTTCATATATATATTGTGATGCAAAGGTCAAGATACCAATCTCTTTAAACTTTTCTCTTAGAGATTCTCTACTTCCAAGTTTATACATTCCACGAATAGCCCTTTTCTGCAGTGTAAATATCGTGTCAATGTCTGCGGCATTGCCCCAAAGTAGGATGCCGTAGGACATTATACTATGAAAATAACTAAAATAAACTAACTTCGCCGTATTAACATCAGTCAATGAGCGAATTTTCTTTACCGCGAACGCTGCAGAACTAAGTCTACTCGCTAGCTGTGAGATATGGGCGCCCCATTGCAATTTGGAATCTAAGGTAATTCCAAGAAAAACAGTGTTATCTACTAGATTCAACCTGTTCCCATTAAGCCGCAGATCAGACTCAACTTGTTTTACATTTGGTGCGGAGAATTTTATACATTTAGTTTTTTTATCATTGAAAGCTAGATTATTTACATTAAACCACTGTACTACATTAGAGAGAGCATTGTTTACATCGTCGTAGTTGGTTTTCTGCCTTATCATTTTAAAAATTAATGATGTGTCATCAGCAAACAATACAATATCGTGATTATTGCCTACCATATAGGGTAGATCATTTATATAGACTAAAAATAAAAATGGGCCCAGAATTGAACCTTGAGGCACTCCCATTCTCACAACCGACCCAGCTGACCTTTTCCGGTTAACCTCAACCTTCTGGATTCTATCACTCAGGTAAGAATTCAAAAGTTTGAGGTCAGTGCCTTTGATGCCGTAGTGGTGGAGTTTCCTGATGAGAGTGTCATGCTGAACACAGTCAAATGCCTTGGATAGGTCACAAAATACACCTAGAGCATCCTGTGACTAATGATGAGCTAATGAATTGGTTTAGAATTTCAAATCTATAGAACTAGCGAAAGGAAGTCAGATCCCCTCATAAACCATAAAAGAGCTGATCATCTTCAAACGGCTGATCAGGTCATGGTAACTTAGGTACCACATACATTCAATTTCACTGAAGTAACACGGTATGAAATTTCGAATCGATAGGACATATGGAAGGTAGTCAGATCCCCTCATCAACAATAGTATTTGTAGTGTGTACATAAAAAGTTAAATAAATAAATAAAGAGCTGATGATCTTCAAACGGCTGATCAGATCATGGTTCTCTTACCATATACTTTCAATGTAATTGTAGTAATACGGCACCAAATTTCGAATCAATACGACATTTGGAAGCTATTCAGATCCCCTCATCAACTATTAGAGAGCTAATGATCTTCAATTGGCTGATCAGGTCATGGTTATCTTACCACATACTTTTAATATCAGTGTTGTAATACGGCAACAAATTTCGAATCGATACGACATATGGAAATTAGTCAGATCCCCTCATCAACTATTAGAGAGCTGATGACCTTCAAACGGCTGATCAGGTCATGGTTCCCTTACCATATACTTTCAATGTAATTGTAGTAATACGGCACCAAATTTCGAATCAATACGACATATGGAAGCTATTCAGATCCCCTCATCAACTATTAGAGAGCTAATGATCTTCAATTGGCTGATCAGGTCATGGTTATCTTACCATATACTATCAATATCATTGTTGTAATACGCCACCAAATTTCGAATCGATACGACATATGAAATTTAGTCAGATCCCCTCATCAACTAGAAAAGAGCTGATGATCTTCAAACGGCTGAACAGATTTTCATGAAACATAGCTAAGAACACTTGGGATAAAATTATCTATAACACAAAAAAAACTAAACGACAATCGGTTCATCCGTTTGTGAGCTACGATACCACAGACAGATACACAGACACACAGATACACAGACACGTTAAACTTATAACACCCCTCTCGTTTTGCGTCGGGGGTTAAAAATAGCTTCTTCTCATGGTTTCACCCAGATATACCCTTAAAAATTTCAAAAAGGCCAATATGTTGTTTCTGGCTATAATTATTATTACCTGTGATGAATATATTAGCTTTCAGCGTGAAATGGTTACAAACGTAACAAACTTGAATCTGCAAAAATCCAGTCATCTGTACAAAAAGGCCAATATGTTGTTTCTGGCTATAATTATTATTACCTGTGATGAATATATTAGCTTTCAGCGTGAAATGGTTACAAACGTAACAAACTTGAATCTGCAAAAATCCAGTCATCTGTACAATTATTAAAGTTTTTGGGAAGTTGCCAAAACTTGAAAATCTTAGAACTTACATCTGACCCGTTAGCTTGTGATTTTATTATTCTATAAGGTTGCGCCATCGGGTTCATTTTCATGTAGGAAATATTATTCCGCAACTTTATAGTAATAAAGTATTAAGATTATTTTTTGACTAACATACTTACTGTGTTATATTACTCATAAATGTCAAAGGGGCAGCCCTAACGCGGCCATATTTCACGCGTAAAATTAACAAAACTAATAGATTAAAACTGTCCGTGTACGGTCGGCTTAGAATAGCCCTGACTAAGCGTGTCGTAAATGGCGACTAATCCGAGTGACCCCCGCTTGGTGGTAGGATCTCGTCAGGTTCCGACTGTTAAGACGGCACATCGATATGTTATTTTTTCTTAATTGATAGCACTTTAACACGCCGATATAAGGCCGCGTATTGCATAGCAATCGATAAAAAAATAATGATAAATGCTTTGTAAATTTTGAGCAACCAAAGTTCGGATAGTAATGTGAAGATTGTATTTAAGTTATTTCTAGTCATATGGATTTCATAACTAGATTATTGTAATTGACGTGTCTTCGAAGAAAAAAAAAACTTTGAAGTCAAAATCATTAAATCATGTTTTTGAGCAAACAAAGTATAAAGTAAGATGATAAAGATACGAATTTCCACATATCAAAATTTCAGATCCGACGTCTTGTCATATTCTCATAGTATGCGATGAAAGTCAATTTAAATGAGGAATTTTCTGACAGCTCATAATGATTAGTTCTAAAAACCTCTAAAAAGCCGAAGGCGTTAATTCAGTAAACTATCAACATTATAGTTTAAGTAGTAAGTGGTATCTATCATTTATGGTTATTTATAAGTTCAATTTCTGATACAGACGTCAATTAATTTATTTTACTTTAAAAAACGCGGTGAGGAATAAATGGCTATATGACAGACAAGACTTCGCCTTTTGTAAAGCGCCATCTATCGAAGCCTTTTGTACCATTATGCACCATTTTGTTTTTTTAATGAGCTGTCAGAAAATCTCTCATATGTTGCCCTAAGTAACCACCATTCGTGTAAAATCTGCCGCCAACTATTACCGCTCCGGCGGTGATGTGTTCCGGCAATATTTTATGAAGAGCCAGTTCTTTCCTAGCCTCGTGTGCTTTCATCTTCGACTTCATCTCCACTTACCATCAGGTGAGGTTGAGGTTAAATGTGGTCTTATTCTTTAATAATAAAGATAAAACTGTAACAAAAGAAATAAAGAAAAACATATTCCTTATTTTGGAACAAACGCGTGAAAGCCTAACTTCAATGTAACTTAAGTGATTCCAACAAAACTTTGCTAAGGCTTTGGGCATGTAACAGCTAAGATAATTTAACAAATTAGACACCCTACGAAGCCAGTTGGGTAACATTTTGCACATATTAATATGAAAGTTTAACCATTTGGCTTTGACAGCTTAAAGGTATTGGCTTCTTTGGAATATTAGTATCTTTTGTTAATTAAATTGGGCTCTCATGATTATAATTAAGGAAAATTCATCAATCTTGTTTCAATATATAGATATAATAATTAGTATTATATCTATTAGGAAAAACGGTTATGGTAGGATTTCAGTTTCCAGAGAAAAGGGGATTTTTAACCTTTTTGAGGTATTATTACGCTGAACTTTTGGTCGTTATGCCTGCATGGTAGGAAATGCCAGAGTGAATATCACGCGATGATATTTACAAATAGTGATTAAAAATACATTCGTTTTGAATGACTTCACATTTACGAAAAAAGTTCAACTATCAAACTATCACGGTTCTTATAGAGGTACAGACAGACAGACCGACGGAGAGTAGAGTAATAGGGTCGCATTGATAACTTAAAGCCGCGTTTGACCTTAGAATATAACAGGCAGTTTACGAAAGATTAAACAAACTCATTTTCTTTAATCCTTGGTAAACTGGTAAACCTTCAAACTCACTGTAGCGATGATATTAAGTGGTAGATTTATATGAACGTCTTTCTGATCTTTTGGGTTTGGATTAAGGTATAAAGGAGTGATAAAAACTTTAGCTATCGACCTTCTCGTTTTTCAACTACAAAGAGAGTACAAATGAAATATTTTTTTAATTGGTGCTTAAATCCCGCGTTTGAACTAAATCTCACAAAAAGTAAAGATGAATCAAAGATAGCGCACATGGGCTTAGGATGGAAGTGGCTTTTGGTTAAATATTACTATTAAATATAAACTTTTCCATGCTGGTCTGGGAGCAAAGAAAAAACATAGAATGTGCCAGCTGTTTCTCTTCCCGGGCATACTGTAAAAGTTAGTAAATGGATAGAGGTTTTATGGGAGGTTTTTTTTGTGAGCGAGAGGCTGACTCATTGTCATTGCAATAGCCTCTCTCCAGCATCATAACACCTCCAAATTAGTCAAACGTGACATCAGATGGTTTTATAACCTCTGGTGTTCTGGCGTGAAGTTATGTGTAAATATATAAATAACAATGTCTAAACGGTAACATTTGGTGACAGACTTTACGTGAAAGGTAGTCGCTAGGATTCACCTGAACCCACAAGGGTTCCTATCACCAAGTAGGGTACCCTCGCCTCTTACAATATGCTTATCTAGGGACAGTAGAAATATTCTAATCCAACGGTTACTAAACTCCACTATGTTGGTGCCGAAATTGATTATAATTTATTTTTAAATACAATAATGATGTACGAAATAATCTGAGGAAATAAATGAATTCAGTTTGGATGACCGGCTAGTGTAGGGGTAACGTACATTGCCTCCTATGCCAGAGGTCCTGGGTTCGAATCCCGGCGGCGACGGATATGTGTGTGATGAACACAGATATTAGTAGTCAAGTCATGGACGTTTATATATTTATTTAAGTTTATTTTCTAATAAAAAATATTTATTTATTCAATATGTATGTGTATATATTTCTTAAGTATATCAGTTAACTAGTATCCATAACACAATTTCTTTAAGAAACTTAATTTGGGCTAGATAATGTAGTGTGAGTGTCAGAAATATTTATTTATTTATAACGCGCACTTACTTCTACATAACAAAACTAGAAACTGATAAAACAATGTATGTCAATAGATTATTTGAACAATTTAAAATTAGGTATCCAGATTTAAATGCAACATAGCAAAGAATACCGCAATTTTAAACACGTGTCGAATTTTTCGAAAATTTCAACAAGATGATCCCACTTATAACCCAAATAATGATTATCACTTGTTGTTTTCACGTTTTCTTATGAAAACCGAGGAAAAAAAAACTCGAAAGTTAATATACCAATCACAGACATAAAAATAAAGTTATTATTATTATTGTATTTGATAAAAGGAGCGCATGTTCAGCATAAGGCTGTTATCTACTATATTTGCATCAAAATTCATTAAAATCGGTAACTTCAACTCTTTAGGAGCCTATGTTTGAGCCAAAATCTACAACTATTTTCATTACCATTTTCATACAAATCGCTTCAATGGCAATGGTTTAGCCATGCAAACCTAACAGGCTATCGCATTGATGATGTAAGTATAGATTATAATAAATAATAAATAAATACTATTCCCAATCACACCAACCACATGGCCCCAAGGTAAGCATAGCTTGTGTTATGGGAGACCATGTAGCGAACTAGGGGGGAATCTAGAATATAAATACATGAAAAGATAAACACCCAGACACGGAACATTTTTTTTTATTGTTCCGTGCGGGAATCGAATCCGTATCCAATGGCGTCTGAGGCAGAGAGGCTGCCTTATCACGTAACTTGCAAGAGCAAATTGATGCGATGGCATGAATTGCGCAAGATTTGCTAAAAAATAACTAATTCGTATTACGTTACAGCAAAAACAAAGCCATAACAATCCGACGACTGTGCTGCCTCTATCGTACAATCGATGTACTAAAAGTGCATAGATATATAATCCCTTTGACTTTCATACTTTTCGTGTGTACTTTTCTGCGAAATTTTAAAAGCAAACATCTGTTTCACATTTTATTAGTTTCTTTTTTTAGCTACCTAATTGTTTTTGGCTCTAGTATCGTAGCAATAAATGCATTATGCGATCAACGAACGATTGAACAGCTATCGCTTACATAATACGATGTAAAGCAATGGATCGCGCGTCCATGGCGTGATGACTGCGCCTTTATACCTGATCGCTTATATTTACGTGATAAGGCAGCGGTTTACCCCATCGCCAAACTGGTCATCAAGTAATTAATTAATAATAATTAATAGAAAATAATAATAATTAAAACAATAAAGCTAAACAAGCTTGTGAATCTTTAAGCAACAAGCATCGTGTTACTTCTTAATTTTCATTCAAACATACCCCGAACTTCCGTAGAAATTAAGCTTAATAGAAGTTTCCTAAGCCAGGCCTTGTTTGGCGTTTCATTATTCGTGAACAGTCATGCCTCTCAAGTAACAGAACTGTAGTAAAACAAGTTAAGTCTCATTGTCGCCGAGTCTAATGAAATCTTCTGCAAATAGAGGGTTTAATAAAAATATGTTTCTTATTATTCTTTAAAGGAGATAGAATATGAACTTTATATCTCTAACCCTTTTTGCGAAGATAACTGGTTAAAAGTTTGTGTTGATGAAGATAAGGAATAATTATCACCACTGTATGCCTAGTGCCCTTAGTGGCAATTAAAATTTTAGTTAGAAACAAACGATAACACGGTTCATAGCAAAAGCACAGTACAGATATCTACAGTAATTCAACTTCATACAAACGGACGAAACGAGAGCTATACATACGCGGCTCGATCTAGGCATGCGCTTGGCATGCGGCCAGTCACGAGTGTCTGCATACAATAGACCGATTTTGACCGATTTTGTCCAAGGCTATGAGTCTCACTCCTAGTTGACGTGAACACTACGGGGTTAAGCACGAAGCAATCTTTGTATATTCCTTCATATTCAATTCATTCATGAAGGAGTATTCAGACCCAAGCCAAATTTTCAGTGCAGGTAAACTTTTCTTAAATTGATTTACCTAACAATCAAACCTAGATTCTCTCGTACAATAGGCTAACACGTCACCATTGCCCCATTAAATATACCTACTGAGTAAAACATAAGTCAAAATAGATTTTTGCTTCTATAGCTGTATTTTAAACCAATAATACTTTATTGATGATAATTTTAAATATCAATAACACCAAACTTATGGTAACCCAACATGCTATGGGTCTTTGATTTCTTTACGTAACAATTAGGGTTGACCATGAAATTCAGTAGAAAAAAATTTTTTTGATTAACGAATTATCAAACCTCGTTTCCATATTTTTGCCTGTTATTACGTATACTTTTTTAAACTAAAGTTAAACAGTCAAATATTTTTTAGCGAATTACGTTTCACCCTGTAGAACTTCAAAATAACCTTTTTAAGATAACAACATGTTTTTGTATTTCATTTTTTTTTCAAATCGTCACAGCAGAGTCATATTACAGCAGGATTGTGTCATAACATTTAAATATCATTTCATATTATGTTCATACATACGAAGCTTAAGTGCTTCGCTTCCCCGCTGCGATCTCTACTAGGCTATATCTCGCGACATTTACATATTCTTACAACTTTACCTAATGTTTGACGTAGGTAATGCGGATGGTGAATAAATGGAAGAGTTTTTGCGAGATTTCATTTGAATGATTTTGTTTTCGAGTCAAATCTTGACCCTACATTGCATAACTTTTTTTAAGACATCGATGCGTCGAGTTGAAAATGTGAGTACCTATGTCCGGTAAATTTGATTTTTCCTTTTTTTATTAATACACTGGACCTGGAACCCATATAGATCTCAACTGCATATTTCGTAATATCAACAGTGACTCATATCCTTAAAGCCCAAATACACTGTTGGAAACATAACATCAAACCAAGGTGACCTTGCTAGTTTACAACGTGTTTCCAACAGTGAAGACGGCTGTTGACAACCAAATTACATGACCTTGGCGGATTGGAAACGACGGTGTTTAGAATCACAGACATACATCTACATAGACAACGCAAGTGCCACGATTTGTATTCGAACCAAGCATGCCGACTTTTTAAGACCTATTGTGACGTCACAGCTGATATTTATTACTGGAAAATACAAAAAGATTCAGTGACACCGATACCGCCGATGAAATCGATTATTAAGAACGATATTGATATTGTGGACTCGATTTTCTAATAGACATACATACACGCATATTACAATACATATTAAATCTAGAGGCGACCAACCTTGACGCTTGGTCGGGGTTCAGACACGCAAAGGATATGCATTTGCGTTATCTATGTAGATGTATGTCTGTTTTTAGGACAGTGTGTACGCTTGTTATTGTATATTTTACTATGTAACTATAACTAGAAATGACTCGAGTTTTGAAGCTTTTTATCCTGCGTTTCAACCTTTCCTTCTTTGTATCCTCCTCTACCCCCCCGCTGGCGCTTTGTAAACACTGTTTTGAGCAAGTCCTCGTTAATAATTCATTTTAAATCGTCAAGTGGTACATAGTGAACAAACCTTAGACCATTCAAGTCGCTGAAGCATAGGGAAGCTATTTGTGTGACAAGTCACTCTGGAGAAGACAGCTACAAGATCCAACATTCGCAACAGTTATCTCACATCAGGAAGCCAAACGGTGAGTGCTTTCCACCATCTTTGCCTCATTGTTAGGTTATCCAATACAGGGCCACTACGTAATTTACGTCACAGAAAAATAAAAAGAAAGAAACGTAAACAATAACAAACTGACTGACGTTAACCCAGAGATTGTAAGACAGTGACTTACAGTTGAGTAACAAGACGACAAGACAGTTGTAAAATAACACTCCCGAGTACAAAAATTTTTACTACCGGTGAAAAAATACAGTTGAGTGACAAGGCCCTTGTATCTTTATAAAAGTTTCGAAAAATGAATAAATCCATGTCAGAGTCAAACCTAAAGGAGCGTGACCAGGAAATGAGCATGTCACAACTCACCACACCGCCAAATTTTGCCTCCGATCGAACAGGTCGTGGTAAAAAAAGGAAAGAAAGTGACAGCGTCTCACCGAAAGGACCTAGTGAGCTTGCCGTTTTCAAAGAGGAAATGAGAGGCTTAATGACGTCTTTGATGCAAAAAGAACTAAAAAAGATCAACCACTCCCTTAAACAAATACAGGATTCCAACTCGGATATACAAAATTCTATGAAACTTCTTACTCAACAAAATGAAGACTTTAAAAAGAAAATTGAACTGTTAGAACAACAAACGAAGGAAAGTACCAAATATATAAGTATTCTCGAGGATAAAATAGAAAATATGGAGAAAAATGTTAGAAAATCCAACCTGGAAATTAAGAATGTTCCCAAAAAACATAATGAAACAAAAGAAGACTTAATTAACATGGTAACATGTCTATCAACATCAGTTGGTGCGGGTATAAAAAACACTGATATAAAAGACATATACCGAGTGCGAGGAAAAAAGGAAGGTGCTTTCAATACGCCAATTATCGTCGAAACATCATCTACTACTTTGAAAATGGACCTCCTCAAGAAATGTAAATTATATAACAGAACAAATAAAACTAAATTAAAGGCAAAGCACTTGGGGTACACAACAACGGAAGAAACCCCAATTTATGTATCAGAACAACTGACGCCAAAAGCTGCACGCTTACATTTCTTAGCACGCGATCTTGTCAAATCTACCAACTTCACCTTCTGCTGGACAGCCTATGGAAATGTTTACGTACGTAAAAATGAAAACGAACTAACGAAGCGCAAGTCCATCATCTTCTGAATAACAATTGACTAGATTTAGTAATTTTGCACTTAGTACACACAAACTATAAACTAATAAATTATCCATTCACAATACATACAGATATAAACAAAATAACTATCACCACATCATCACAAACCACACAAAAATTCTTACGTCTAACAACACATCTCTCAAACTACGTAACAACAACCACTAATCACACAGCCACAAATGGACACCCGCCTTTACCAAACGTACTACTGAAACCTAAACATATACTAACGGAAACAATATTGTATAACCCCAAAACTCATCTAGAAGGGTTTAGTCAGGTCTTGACAAATAAAATGTACATACATAAAAATCGTGTACGTATGTATATCTACTTCGGTAAAAGCTCGCATGTCCCAAAAATACTACATAATGTATAATACCTTTACAAACACTACTGAAATAGATAGGATAAAATTTGCAAACGCTATTAGCTGTGATATTAATGACCTAAGCAAAAGAATACAAATCAATCAGCAAGACCTAACAGTAGTATCACAGAACATTCGGAGCATATACTGTAACTATGACAACTTTGAGGCCACATTATCAATACTAAACTTTGAAGTTGACATTCTGATTTTAACGGAGTGCCATTTGGACACCAACAAACCCATCCCTAGAATCGAAAACTTTACTTGCTTTGCCTCCACTAACAATTTGAACCAGTGTGGCGGGATAGTAGCATATGTAAAATCGAATCTAAACCCTCATTTTAAGGAAATTATTATAGAGGATTCAACGTGCCTCCAAATTAGTATAAGAAATAATATTATTCTGGGTATTTATCGTTCGCCATCTTACCGTAATGCTATAAATTTCATACATTCTCTTAATTCATACCTAGACACAATTAAAATACACACAAATTTAATTATCACTGGTGACATAAATATAAATCTCTTGCCAAAATCGAATGAACTCGCCGAGGAAAACAATAACAGATTGACCTACTTAAACATGCTTGCTTCGCATGGTATCCTACCTGGTCACACCTTACCTACCAGAGTTAATAGTTGCCTTGACCATTATATGATAAAATTGCAATCAAAAAAATATACAGCAAATATAGCAGTGATGAATACTGCTGTCACCGATCACTCTACGATATTCTTATCAATATCCCAAACTAAAAACACTAACAACCATCCTAAAATGATTAACACTATTGATTATGAGGAGGCATTACAACGCCTTGAAGAAAAAAACTTACATGACCTGCTGCTGTGTAATGATCCTAATTTTGTCACCAAAAACCTAACTAAACATTTGAATGATTCTTTGACAGAAAGCAAAAAAACAAAAGCAATACCAAAAACTAAACGAGTCATCAAACCCTGGATAACTTGTGGCATTCTAAGATGCATTAAAAACAGGAAAAACATGCAACAAAAACTTAGATCTGATCCATATAACGAACTTCTAAAGTTGACATTCGTTAGATATCGAAATTACTGCAAAAAACTGATAAAGAAACTGAAACACAAATATGAAAGGGAACAGCTTAACCAGTGCATTAAAAACTCCAAGGCACTATGGAGTAAAATTAAAAATATCACCAACCTGAATCCCCCTAAAACTCAAAGCAATGATCTACTCCACATCAAACCGAATCCCATCGATTCTATCAACCACGTCAACCAGTTTTTTGCAAACATTGGAAAAAATCTTGCTAATAACATAACGGACAAAAACCAGACTTCGCAAATTAATTATTCACCTTCCCTAAATCATTCTCATTCATCCTCATTCGTTCTCCTTCAAACAGATGTAGAAGAAGTAGATGCTATGCTAATGAGTCTAAAATCCGATAGTGCTCCAGGTTGGGACAACATAAATACCAGATTCCTCAAGATGACTCGAAGTATTGTTGTTCCAATAATCAGTCACCTGGCTAACCTTTGTTTTGAACAAGGAGTTTTTCCACTGCCACTTAAAAAATCGATAGTCACACCTGTGCATAAGGCTGGAAACACAAATGATGTTAATAATTTCAGGCCGATTTCAGTGCTAATTGCGATATCAAAAATTATTGAGAAACTTATTAACACACGTCTTATTGATTACCTCGAGAAGTTTAGTCTTTTATCAAATTCGCAATATGGATTCAGACGAGGGAAATCCACTGAAGATGCAGTTTTAGCACTGACTTCGCTTATCACTGAGAAGTTAGACCAACGCAAGAAGTGTCTCACAGTATTTATAGATTTGCAGAAAGCATTCGATACAGTGTCGCACTCCATCCTTGCGCATAAAATGGAACAAGTAGGTATACGAGGTACAACATTAAAATTACTAATTGACTACCTCTGTGATCGAACTCAAAAAGTAAAAATAGGTAATTATGTCAGTAGTGATACAAAAATTTCATTCGGTGTCCCTCAGGGTAGCATTCTGGGTCCTACTTTATTTTTAATTTACCTTAATGAATTAACAGACATTAAAATTGCAAACAGTAAAATTTTTTCCTACGCTGATGAAACAGCTATGGTTTTCTATGGCCCGTCCTGGGAAACTGTTTTCAAAACCGCCGAAACTGGACTTCATAAAGTATATAAATGGATGAATTCAAACTTACTGTCACTAAATATATCGAAAACAAATTTCGTATGTTTCTCAATTGATAAACGCACTGAACCTAAATCATCCTTAAAACTTAAAATACACTCCTGTGACATAACTGATGCAAAAAACTGTTCCTGTAACTTTATCACCAAACTACCCCTTGTAAAATATTTAGGAATAACCCTTGATTACAGACTCTCCTGGCATCCACATATCGAAATTATTACAAGCAGAGTCAGAAAACTTATTTGGATGTTTTTAAAAACTAAGATATGTTGCTACAACTAAGTTGCTGAAACAGATCTATTTGGCACTAGGTCAGTCAATTATTGGATATTGCATACCAGTATGGGGTGGTGCTACGAACGCAAAATTTCTAGAAGTTGAACGGAGTCAGCGCTCTCTCTTAAAAGTTATGTTTGACCCAACTGACGACCTATACCGTGTCTCCGAACTTCTAAGTGTGAGAAAACTATATGTGGTCAGTACTATCCTGAAGCTCCATAAAAGCCTACCGGGTGAATGCACAGTTATCTCACGACGAAGGAAAGACAAAATAGCAATCTTTCCTTCTTGCAAGACCTCATTTGCACAACGACAGTTCTTGGCTCAATCTTCCCATTTGTATAATACGTTGAATAAACGCCTGAACTTCCACAAACTCAAATTGTTTGAATGTAAAAACACCCTAAACAGCTGGCTTAAGTCTATGACTTACGAAGAGATTGAGAGTTGCCTACAATATATTTCATAATTCAAAAATAACCCTTCCTGTCATACACACACACACCCACCCACATACACATCCATACACATACACACACACTAACACACACACACTCATGTACTTAAAAAAAAATATATAGCTTATAATTTTTTACTTAGTTTTGAATTCTTTTAAATATACATAATCAACTAACTGAACTGTAATTAACTAGGTTGTCATTATTTGAATTTGGTTGTACTTTAAATCAAAATTTTGTCATCTATGTTTTTATTTTATATGTATACTTGGTATGTTATTATTGTTAAGGAAGAGCGGGGCCTCCTGTCACAGGTGTCATTGAACACCTACTAGGCAGGTCCCAGCCCTGGATTATTGTAAATTTAATACTTGTAAAGGAAAATAAACAATTTTATAATTTTTTTATTTATTATCCTCCAATTGCATACAAAACTGCCATCGCGAAGATGTTGCCAACGCGAGAGATCAGAGCACACTGACGATTGAGGTGCGTGGCCTGGCGTGACCTTGGCTTGTGTTCTTGTTTGTCTCCTTGTTGGAAACCACCGTTTGTATCAGTGTGGATGACTCGGAATTGGTTGACAACAACTTAACCTTCCTTAACCTTGGTTGGAAGCATTGGTTTTCAACAGTCTGGCGGCCCTCATGTTGAACTTGTCTCTCATATAAATAATAAATAAATATTTCTGACACTCACACAACATTATCTAGCCCAAATTAAGTTTCTTATAGAACTTGTGTCATGGATACTAGATAACTGATATACTTAAGAAATATATAAACATACATATTCAATAAATAATAATAATAATAATAATAATACTCTTTATTGCCAAATAAAATACAATTTTACAATTTCTATGAATTATACAGATAATGACAATGAGGCGGCCTTATCGCTAAAAGCGATTTCTACCAGGCAACCAACAAAAGGAATCCATTTAGAATTAAATTTACAAAAAGAAACAACATAAAAGAAAAATAAACAGAAATCTTTGGGCAGAGTATTTTGACGGTAAAACGTTAATCGTATACATTACATAATTAATAGTATAAAATATAAATTAACAATATAATAAAAAATAAACTTAAATAAATATAAATTATATATACCTATATAATAAAATATATAAACATATATATACACAAATACATATATATATATCAATTTAAAAAAAAATAGATAATTGTTTAATGCAGGAAAAGTATTTCAATGCGTTAATGACGTAGTTGGCGTAAATAGAACTCTTTCAGATTGCGTTTGAACGAGTGGATAGTTTTAGCTGAAAGTATAGAAGGAGGTACAGAGTTCCACAAGCATGCTGCGCGGACGGTAAATGACCTGTGAAATGCTTCCGAAGAGTGTTGTGGTGTGGATAGCAACAAGTTGTTACAAGACCGTAGGTTTCGGTCGTGACCTTCGTGTCGAAACCTAAAGCACCTACTTAAGTACTCTGGCAGGCATGGGTTGAAGAGTGTTTTATAAAGGAGAGAAAGAACGTGTGTATTCCTGCGAAGGCGAATCGGAAGCCACTTGAGCTTATCGCGAAATTCTGAAATGTGGTCGTATTTTCGTAATGAAAATATAAACCGTATGCACAAATTTTGAAGGCGCTCAAGTTTATCAAGTTGCTCCTCGGACAAATCGAGATAGCTGACATCGGCATAATCCAGTATTGGGAGGAGAAGAGACTGTGCTAACGCAATTTTTGTTGGTATGGGTAAAAAGTTCTGTAGACGCCTTAATGATCCAGCTGCAGCGAACATCTTTCTGCGCACAGTATCAACTTGGTGTTTCCATGACAAGGTAGTGTCAAAATATACACCAAGGTTTTTAACTATATTGGCATAAGGAATATGCACACCGTCAAATTCAATATGTGGTAGCAAATTTACATTAATTTTACCTAGCAGTTTCGGACTACCTATCAATATGGTTTGAGTTTTGGCTGGGTTTACTTTTATGCCGTAACGTTGACTCCATTCCAATATTTTGTTCAAGTCGCTGTTCATCGTATGGATTGCCATGTGAATGTGATTAGGGTGAGCTTGAGTATATATCTGGAGATCATCTGCAAATAAGTGGTAGGAAGAAGCTAAGGAATTTGTGATAGAATTTATAAAAATAGAAAATAAAAGAGGAGATAGCACGCCGCCTTGAGGGACACCAGCATTAGTGGTACACCAATCGGATACACAATCCTCTAAGCGTATTCTTTGCCGGCGTCCTTGTAGATAACTACGAAACCAGTCAATTGTCGTCGGAGATATGTTAAGCGAATGTAAAACACCAAGAAGAATATCAAAATCCACCGTATTAAAAGCGTTACTGAAATCGAGCAGGGTTAACAAGGTTAACTGTTTGTTTTCCATGTTAACTCGCACATCATCAGTTATTTTGACAAGGGCAGTAACCGTGCTATGACCAGGACGGAAACCGGATTGTAAGGGATTCAACAATTTATTGTTGTTTAGGAAAAGTTGGAGCTGATGGTGGATAAGGCGTTCTAGGACCTTCGAAAGGAAAGGAAGAATAGATATCGGACGAAAGTCGGAAAAGGATTCAGGGTTGCACTTTTTAGGTAAAGGAAGTACATTGGAGTTTTTCCAGGAATCAGGGAAAGTGGCCGAGGAAATAGAGTAATTAAATATTTTCGCAATAACAGGGGTAATAATGTCGAGTAAAGGAATAATCATAGCACGACTAATGCTGTCATGTCCTACGGCATTGGAAGTCATGGATAGGATATTTTTCTTTACATCACAAACCGAAAATTGACTAAACTGAAATTTAGAATAATCTGGACATGGCAAAGATGAAAGATGTTGAATGGTTTGATATTTATCTGATCTATCCATTAGAGTACTTGAGGAAAAATGCTTATTCAGGGCATTTAAATCTATTTTAGGATTAATACATGCAGGAGACTTGCCAATGCCTAATGTCTTTAAAAATTTCCAGACTTTTCCTGGAGTTTCATTTTGAACTGAATTATGAATGTGGCGGCGTTGTGCATCCCTACACATCTTATTGCAGAGATTCCTAATAGCTTTATATCGCTGTTGATTCTTATTGCTCGGATCTATTTTGTATTTCGAGCGTGCAGAGTTCTTTTTCTTAATGAGAATTTTTATTTCATCAGTAAGCCAAGGAGCAGGCAGATGCTTTACTTTTACAGGTCGAATTGGAGCGTGGCGGTCGTAAAAATCTATCAGAAAGTTATAATATATATTTAAATATAATTATTAAATATATATTTTTTATTAGAATAAACTTAAATAAACATATAAACATCCATGACTTGACGACTAATATCTGTGTTCATCACACAAATATCCGTCGCCGCCGGGATTCGAACCCAGGACCTCTGGCATAGAAGGCAATGTATGTTACCGCTACACCAGCCGGTCGTCATATTAAGTTCATCTTTTTATTTATAGATATTTTAAACTAGATTGATATTATGTTTGCAAACTTTAGTTTTAGAATATACTTTATAGGTAATATAGGCTAACGAAAGTGGACATTGGGGGTTTTTGCAAACTTTTTATATGGCAACTTATTCTGGTGTCACTGTTGTCAATCGATTATTGGTGGTTTCGGTAACTGAGATTTTGGAATTTTCATATTTAAAAATGAATAAAATAATAAAAAAAATGATAGTTTCATAACCAATGTAGGAAACAGCGATACCAGTGACTCTGACGATTCATTCCATATAGAATTGCTGGATTCAGATTTTGATGACAATGAATAAAATAATTATTGTATTTTAATACATAGTTCCTCTCCATAGAATAATTTTTCTGATATTTTATTTATAAAAAAAGTAAAATAAGTTGTTCATGATATTTGACGACCGGCTGGTATAGCGGTAACATACATTGCCTTCTATGCCAGAGGTCCTGGGTTCGAATCCCGGCGGCGGCGGATATCGGTGTGATGAACACAGATATTAGTCGTCAAGTCATGGATGTTAATATGTTTATTTAAGTTTATTCTGATAAAAAATATGTATTTATTCAATATGTACGTTTATATATTTCTTAAGTATATCAGTTATCTAGTATCCATAACACAAGTTCTTTAAGAAACTTAATTTGGGCTAGATAATGTTGTGTAAGTGTCAGAAATATTTATTATTTATTTATTTATTCATAAACTTGACAACTAATTTAAGCATTTTATATTACGTTATCGATTTACAAACAATTTTACTACGCAAGAAATCATTGTTTGCAATAGTCAATTCGATCTATGGCATGTGATGCCAACTACGAACTAAACGTGTAGCACAAAAAGACATAATCTTCTTTGGGACATTTCCATACCTACAAGCGCTAGTTATGTTTTTATTTCATCCCTTTGTACTTTATTAACGAATTTAATTTAATATTTAATATGCCAACAGAGAACACATTATTACATATTAAAAGAAATATAGTTAAAAACACAGATTCCGATATACACTCCTTTAACAGGCATTCGAAAAATTCCAAAAAGTGGTGTTCAATAATAAAATTTGAATTGAAAGTATACATTATTACACAGATATTATTACATTATTATTATAACATTCAGATTATTCAGTAATAAAAGATAATAATTAAAATAAATTAAACGAATCGAACGAATCAAGGAATCAATCATTTAATTGTAATGTATTGAAAATTTTTCACTGAGTAATTTTTTTTAATATAGGAAAGGCAGGCACTTACCTGAAATGAAGTAATCAACTTTAATCGGACTACCAGCTATTTTTTAAGTCACCAATAAAAAGACACTTCCAGAAGCTCTACATCTAGGGAACAATATATTCCGTTGTCACAAAGCTAACTCATGTTTATTTTGTCAACATTGCGACAAGTGTGGTGCGAGATGTTCCCAACTTTGCTGCATGATGAGCCTGAGCCTGTCTTGTAAGAAACCTAGGCTTTATCATGCAAATCTTGAGCCCTAATTTGCAAAGTTGTACGGTAGTTTGTAGTCACTTCCATTTTTTTCATAAATTATGTATCTGTCCAAAATATTTCTACTTACTAACGTTTGTGAAGATTGCAGTGCTTACATTACAGCTAGATTTTTTTTATTTTTTATAAGTGACTAAACCCGCGTTTGACCTCCATCTCACCTGATGGTAAGTGACGATGAGGTCGAAGATGACAGCACACGGGTTTAGGAAGGAACTGGCTCTTTATACAATATTGCCGGAACACATTACCGCCGGAGCGGTAACATTTGGCGGCAGACTTTATATAAAGGGTAGTCGCTAGCCAGGCGGACCCAGAAGGGATCCTACCACCAAGCGATAAAGCTTTGTTTTTCATCTATCAATAATGTCTTTCTTTATTCATATTTATTTTTTGCTAGAAGTGATTTGAAAATTTTTTGTTATAATTTCCGTATCGATAATCCAAAAAGACAACATAAAGCCAATTATCCATAAAACCTATTATCACTGAAGCATAGTACAGATATCTACAGTAATTCAAGTTCATACAAATGGACGAAACATGAGCTATTGATTGATTGAGCTTTACGTAAATATGCGTATTGTTTACTTTAAAATTTAATAGGTAATACATATTTTCGTGGGCCTCAGTCGAAGCGCAAGTATTTTTCGGTCGCTAATTTATAAGACTGATTTGTTATTTAAACGTAAAAATAGTTTTTTGAACACCTACTATTCAATTTAAAATGTATTCTATTTGTTTATATAAATAAAGTATATTTGCAGTCACAAAACTAAATGCAAGTAAACAATGCTGAAGGCGAGCAGCCGCGGTCCATCACATGTGAACGAACCGCGGCGCTGAAGCCATTTATTTATAAGATGCGGCCGAGTTGAATTACTGTAGATATCTGTACTGTGAGCATCAAATATTTGATTACCTGAAAGCTTATTAATTATGAGCTTCCGCATAGTGACTTAAGACTTCCCGTTTGCGTTCGCTCCCGAACGGTCGTGTCTGCGGCCGCTCCCGAGTGTTCGTATTGCGCTGCCCTTGTTCCCTCCCCCGCACTCGTGCGGGTCAGGTGCCAAGTTAAGCTCTTTCGGAAAGTTTTCTCTTGTGGAGGCTGTGTGGTGTCGGGGCTAATTCATCTGCCCTTTTCAGGGCGGACCCGACTGCTGCCGGCCGAAGCATCGCTGGTCAGGTGGATACGTAACCGTGACAACTAAGCCTGATCGTCCGCCGTTCACCGGCAATAGGTCCGTGTTAGGTTGATCTTTCTTTCAGCGCAGTTTGTGTAGTCCTTCGCCGTTCACCGGCAAGTAGGTTCCTTGTTAGGAATAAGCTTCCTTTCAAGAACAGTTCAGGTTCCCAAGGTTCGATGGATGCCCCCATCGAATCCGGGGCGTCTAGCCCTGAAGATTTCTCCAAGCTTCAGGAGCAGGTAAATTGGCTTTCCCAAGCTTTCGTCACCCAGTCCAACCAATTCGGACAGCTCCAAGATATGATGTTGAAGTTCATGACATCAGCTTCTCAGTTCCAGCCCGTGATCCTCCCGGCCACTCAGGCCTCCACCGCGTCTCTCCCGGCCACTCCGCCTTCTCTTAGTTTCCCAACAGATTCTCCGGCGTCCCCAGATGTCGAGCCTGTCGATACTATGTCAGATTTCATGTCGGTTGATTCTTCCGCATGCAAACGGAAAACTACCCCACCGGGTAGTGATTCCGACTCCGCTCCTCTAATTCCAGAATCTCCTGCTCCGTTTACCGAGGTTCGCAAAAAATCAAAATCAAAGAAGAAGAAGAAAGATGCTTCTTCGACTTTATCCGTTTCAGCTGCTCCAGCCGCTGTTCCTGCTCCGCAAAATGTCGCACCGGCGTCTGCTCCTGCGCCTTTTGTTTCAGCGATCCCGGCGTCCCAGCCTGCGTCGCAAACAGATTCGGCTCCGCCGAAAGTCAAGTCTCCGCCCCCCGTCTTTCTACGGGACAAGAGCCGCTGGACCGAGGTCTCAGCTCTCTGCGGTAGACACAATCCCAAGATTCAGTATAGTAAGGCATCCAACGTGGGTGACTCTATTAAGGTCGTTGTCAATTCCATTACCGATTTCAGGAATCTTACTCGGCTTCTTGCTGATCACAAGCTCGAGTACCACACTTACGCCCTCCCTGAGGAGCGTAAGATTCGTGCCGTCCTCAGGAACGTGCCGTTCGAGCTCTCGAACGAGCAAATCCAAGAGGACTTGTCTTCTCAAGGCTTCCCCGTCGAATCTGTGCATAAAATGCACAGCCGCCGAGGCAAGCAGTTCCCACTTGCGCTAGTAATCCTAGCGAAGAGCCTGCAAGGGCAGTCCATTTTCAGAGGCAAGCCCACCGTGTGCGGTCTCTCCAACATCCGCGTCGAAGTTCCACACAAGCGTGGTTTCCCAGGTCAGTGCCACCGCTGCCAACTGTATGGTCATGCGGCGGCAAACTGTTTTGCTTCCCCTAGGTGCGTCAAGTGCCTTGATCCGCATGGGACTAAGGAGTGCTCTCGCACTCCCGAATCGCCCACCGCTCCGTCCTGCGTCTTGTGCGGCCAGTCAGGCCACACAGCAAATTTTCGCGGCTGCCCCAAGGCACCGCGTGCTGCCAGGGCTACTGTGAAGCCCATCGAGAACTGGAGAGAGCGACCGCAGCCTAGCTCGGACGCTCCTCCAGTCAGTTCAAAGGCCCCCGAAGCCTTTACTTCTATCGTTCCAGGTCAGCGCAGCCGGGTCGCGACTCAATCGCAACCGGCCGCCAAATCGGCTTCCCAGTCCCAGAATGCAAATGGTTCTCAAGACCGCATGGCGTTCTGGATCCAGCTCGCTCCCATCGACGAGATCCTGGCTTTCGGCGCCGCTCTCGACGCCAGCCCAGAGGGTTTCAACGGTGCTCTTCCGGTCCTAACCAAGTTCGCTCCCCTTATCAGGAAACTCCAGCAAGCTCAACGTTTCTAAACGTAGTCCTTCTTTCCAGCATTCCTATCTCAGAGTGAGTCTGATCACTCTAGATAATATCTTAGTTTCAGCTTTGTCATTTCTGCTAATCTTAGCTTTATTTTTTCTCACTTTCAGTTCCTTTTGGTGGCAGCCGTCTGGATGCCGCTCACTGCGCAGCCTCTCTCTCCAATTGGCTGTCGCTCCGATAAATGATCAAGAACCTGGATTAAGGTAGGTCGTAAAGGGGGATGTTTAGTGGGTATGCTCGGCTTCACTGAGTGAGTCTCCACACTGTCTGGGCATTCTATTTGCCGTTAGCCACTGGGGTTAACAGCTTATAGAATGTCCATTCGTCCGTAATAGGATTCATCCTCCTCCCGCTAAAGCTTGCTTTACTAGTTAAAGCTTGTTTTAGGGGGTGCCAAAATTTTCTGTGGCGGAAAAAAAAAAAAAAAAAAAAAAAAAAATAGTGACTTAAATTAATATAAGCATCGAATGTAAATGTGAGTTACATGGGAGATGTTTGATTACAGTGTATACTTAGATTATAACAACAATGAATACTTTGATATATGAATATGAGATCATACATAAAGAGAAAAAATAAACTTAAACTTAACCGAAAGTTAAAGAATTGATTACGCAACGCATTGTTACGCTAGCGTTGGCAGTGATACGCGTGCCAGGACACGTGCCACGATTAACTCAGTTGTATGTAAAGTAAATAGTAACATAGTAGTATTTATTTATGGGGAATTCTAGGGAAAATTTAAGTAACTACTTTTATTACATAATTATGATCAGAATCGATAACAGACTGCTCTCCTTCAGTATCTAAAATTTGTTACCAAAGGTATAAATTGAAATAGGTTTACCAACTAGGAGGTTGATGTACTGTTAATTTTATGATTTTGCGGGATTCTTGCCACGATTTCCAATTTTCATTTCACGCGTCCGATATTTCAATGCTGTTATAAGCAGCATTATCGCGGACTCCATGCTTGTAACAGCATCGAAATATCGGATGTGCGCAAAATAATAATCAACAAATGCAGAGCATTAAAAACCGACTTCACGACAAAACTTTGACTAAATTATAATGTCGTCAAGGTAAACATTCTCCGAATTCATACATATTTTTTCCCTAATTTGAAATGTATAATGAAGTAGGTACTCAATCGATTTCGATGACATTTATAAGATAACAAGGTTTTTTTAAATTGGTTTAAAATTGTTCGAAATATCGTCTAACAAAAACACAAAAAAAACCATACACACGAATTGAGATCCTCCTCCTTTTGGAAGTCGGTTGAAAATCGAAATCGTGCTAAGAATCCTGCAAAATCATTGAATTGTATTAAAATTAACCGCAATACTTTAAAACAGTTATTAATGTACAGAAGGCAGCACATCAAGCTTTAAAAATCAGTCAATTTTTTTTACTTGAATCAAAACTCTATGCCCTCGACTTTAAGTTGAAATTGGTTGGGGAAATTTGACGGGTAATGTAACGCTTAAACTTCTGCCTTCGGTACAATATTTTGACAACCTCCATGGCACAGTGGTCGAAGGCACTGATGTCCTCATAAACAAAGAAGCAAACGGCTTCACCCGCAATCATATTTTGACGACCACTTTGGCGATGGGGCCTCAGACGCCAGAGGTCGCGGGTTCGATTCCCGCACGGAATTAGAAAAATAAATGTTTCGGGTCTTTTTTTTTTTTGTTTTTCCGCCAAGGAAAGTCGTTTGGCACCCACTTAAACAAGCTTTAACCAGTAAAGCAAGCTTTATTGGGAGGAGGATGAATCCTATTACGGACGAATGGACATTCTATAAGCTATTAACCTCAGTGGCTAATGGCAAATAGAATGACAGTGTGGAGACTCTCTCAGATAGGCTGAGCATACCCACTAAACATCCCCCTTCATAACTCACCTTAACTAAGGCCATAAGTCATAATCGGAGCGACAGCCAATTGGAGAGAGAGGCTGCGCAGTGAGCGGCATCCGGACGGCTGCCACCAAAAGGAACTGAAAGCGAGAAAAATAGAAGCTAAGACTAGCAGAAATGACAAAGCTGAAAATAAGAGATTATCTAGAGTGATCAGACTCACTCTGAGATAGGAATGCTGGAAAGAAGGACTACGTTTAGAAACGTTGAGCTTGCTGGAGTTTCCTGATGAGGGGAGCGAACTTGATTAGGACTGGAAGAGCACCGTTGAAACCCTCTGGGCTGGCGTCGAGAGCGGCGCCGAAAGCCAGGATCTCGTCGATGGGAGCGAGCTGGATCCAGAACGCCATGCGGTCTTGAGACCCTTTTGCGTTCTGGCACTGGGAAGCCGATTTGGCGGCCGGTTGCGATTGAGTCGCGTCCCGGCTGCGCTGACCTGAAACGAAAGAGGTGGAGGCCTTGGGGGCCTTTGAACTAACTGGGGGAACGTCCGAGCTAGGCTGCGGTCGCTCTCTCCAGTTCTCGATGGGCTTCACGGTAGCCCTGGCAGCACGCGGTGCTTTGGGACAGCCGCGAAAGTTTGCTGTGTGGCCTGACTGGCCGCACAAGACGCAGGACGGAGCGGTGGGCGATTCGGGAGTGCGAGAGCACTCCTTAGTCCCATGCGGATCTAGGCACTTGACGCACCTAGGGGAAGCAAAACAGTTTGCCGCCGCATGACCATACAATTGGCAGCGGTGGCACTGACCTGGGAAACCACGCTTGTGTGGAACTTCGACGCGGATGTTGGAGAGACCGCACACGGTGAGCTTGCCTCTGAAAATGGACTGCCCTTGCGGGCTCTTCGCTAGGATTACTAACGCAAGTGGGAACTGCTTGCCTCGGCGGCTGTGCATTTTGTGCACAGATTCGACGGGGATGCCTTGAGAAGACAAGTCCTCTTGGATTTGCTCGTTCCGAATCCAAGAGCTCGTTCCAGAGCTCGAACGGCACGTTCCTGAGGACGGCACGAATCTTACGCTCTTCGGGGAGAGCGTAAGTGTGGTACTCGAGCTTTTCATCAGCAAGAAGCCGAGTAAGATTCCTGAAATCGGAAATGGAACAGACTAAGATCTTAATAGAGTCACCCACATTGGGTGCCTTACTATACTGGATCTTGGGATTGTGTCTACCGCAGAGAGCTGAGACCTCGGTCCAGCGGCTCTTGTCCCGTAGAAAGACGGGGGGCGGAGACTTGAGTTTCGGCGGAGCCGAACCTGATTGCGACGCAGGCTGTGACGCCGGGATCTCTGAAGCAAAAGGCGCAGGAGCAGACACCGGTGCGACATTTTGCGGAGTAGGAACAGCGACTTGAGCAGCTGAAAGGGATGGAGATAAAGACGAAGTAGCGTCTTGCTTCTTCTTCTTTGATTTTGATTTTTTGCGAACCTCGGTGAACGGAGCAGGAGATTCTGGAACTAGAGGAGTGGAGTCGGAATCACTACCCGGCGGGGTAGTTTTCCGTTTGCATGCGGTGGAATCTACCGACATGCAATCTGAAAAAGGATCGACGAACTCAGATGGATCTGGAGACGCCGGAGAATCGGTTTGGAACCCCTGAGAAAAGGAAGCGACCTGAGGACGAGCGGACAATTGCTCTCGCAAGGACTCGATTTGAGCAAGAAGGGCATCCTTCTGGGAGAGAAGGGTATCCTTCTCGGCTGCATGTTGAGCTTCCAGTGATTGTTTTTCGCTGGACAACTGACTGAAATCAGAAGACAACTGACTGAAATCTGAAGACAACTGACTGAAGTCTGAAGATAGAGGACGGGAGGCTAATTCGTCTCTCAAGGATTGAATATCTCTATGGAGTCCGCTCTTCCATCCTAGAAGGGCTTGATTTTCGCCTTTGAGGTTTTTAATACGACGGCGATTGATTTCGCATTGATGCTCGGCACACTCAGGGTGACGAGGCATAATGCTGGGCTGAAAGAAAGTCTATCGGAGACAAACTGCGCTGTAAAGAAACGACCTAGTACGGACCTATTGCCGGTGAACGGCGGACGATCAGGCTTAGTTGTCACGGTTACGTATCCACCTGATCAGCGATGCTTCGGCCGGCAGCAGTCGTGTTCGCCCTGGAACGGGCAAATGAATTAGCCCCGACACCACACAGCCTCTTAACTTGGGACCTTGGGGCTTAACTTGGGACCTTACCCGCACGAGTGCGGGGGAGGGAACAAGGGCAGCGCAATACGAACACTCGGGAGCGGCCTCAGACACGACCGTTCGGGAGCGAACGCAAACGGGAAGAGTTTTTGATGTTTCGGGTCTGGGCGTTTATCTAATATATATTTTATATTCTAAGTTCCCCCTAGTTCGCTACTTGGTATCTCATAACACTTACCTTGATGCCATGTAGTTGGTGTGATTGTCTGGTGATTTAATTTATTTATATTACTTAGCATCTGATTACTACTTCAGAGTGATCAGACGTATCGTCAATTTATGAAATAGTGACATAATCTATACATATAATAAAATGGTAGGAAAGTCAAAACTGTACATTGAATATTTTTTTAAAAGAATACTTGGGGTATGATCTACAATCGAAACAGAAACAAAAAATATAGTTTTTAGAATTTTTGTCTGTTTGTCTGTTTGTCTGTTTGTCTTTCCGGGATAAACTCAAAAAGTACTGCATGGATTTACTTCAAATTTGGTATGAAGATAGTTAAGAAGTCGGGTCAACATATAGGCTACATATTATCACGCTAGCAGTGTTATAATCGTAGGTGCGTTTGGTGCTGCATAGCGTTCACGCAGACGACGTCGCGGGCAGCAGCTAGTTATCCATATGATTGCAGCAATCTTCAATCATAATGGTCTATCTCCAAGGATATTCATCAGGTCCTGATATGTAAAATACTTAAACCTTTCCATTAATAAAATCCTTTTCAAAAGATTTTAAAAATCACTTTCATACACACAAACAAGCGAGTCGAGTGAATCAAATTTATTATTATTATTTCTTTGTTCATGCCAAAAAAAATCCCGTACTATTCAAAGATTCGTATTTTGAAATTACAGACTGGCTGGGTTACAGATGTGAAAACTTTTTGCGACTCTTGCCCTGGCGAGACTATTCAGATGGGATAACACACCGAGATAACGAGACATTGCTTCAGGCTCGGACCATTTAATTGAATTACAAAGATTACAGAATACATGGGATTTCTCAGGATATATTGGAACATTTGATTTTGGATTACTTCCAAATACCAATGCCAGATACTTGGGGAATGCCAACGCCTTGAATTCGGCCGCAATTGCTTGCCCTGAGTATTTTCTTACTGAAATTTACTTAGAGATAGTAGAATGGGAAGTTTACATATTTTTAGCTTTTTATTTAAGTACTTCGAGCTTTCACTAGATCAAAATCAATTGTAATAATTGTTACTCAATCAATTAGCATAATATGTATTGAAAGAGAATGGAATTTTTGGAAACTATTCATCTTCAAAGTAAGTATTTATAAGCTTTAATTTAATTTAATTATTTAAGAAATATACAGGGTGTCCCGTAAATAGTGGACCAACGGAAAACTGGAGATACAAGGGGTTGTCTGCAATCCGAAACACCATTTTTTTTTTCCTACGTTAAGTTGTTTTTGAGATATACCGATTTTGAATATTTAAAGGATTTTCCCCTACTGCGTGCAGAAAATGTATCATATTTTTTTTTTATATTACATACATGCATACATAACTAACGTCACGCCTGTATCCCTTATGAGGTAGGCAGAACACCAGACGTTACAAGACCATCTCTTGTCACGTTTCACAAATTTGGAGGTATTATAAAGATGGAGAGAGACTATTGTAGTGACAGGGGGTCAGCCTATCGCCCACAAAAACGCCTTGAAAACCTCTGTTCCTTAACTGGCTTTTACAGTATGCCCGAAAAGAAAAGCAGCTGGCACATTCTAAGTTTTTCTTTCGCTCCCAGTCCAGCATGGAAGCAGAAAATATTTTAACTTTGAATTGAGTTATTATTTAGGCAAATTATGGTGAAACGCGACTTTGAAAATTACAATCTGTACATATACAAGCGATTTCTTGATAAAGTTCTGAAATAATAATATAAAATAATAAAAAATAAAAAAATATATACGTTTTCTAAAATATTAATGCTGAAGGACGTGATGTCAAATATTTTTAGAGCATTTCCTCCAAATATGGCAATGATGAATGTGTAACATAAATTTATCGATGTTTTCTTCTTACGATGCAAATACGTCAATATTTCAATGTGATACGTGCAGTTGGTCACAGGCGTGACTCCTTGTAGTGAAACGTCACATTTCGATGAAAATATTAAAAAGTATCTAAAGGTAATATCTGATTCAGTAGATACAGTAGATAATTGCGTTAATCTTAAACACTGCGCTCTTAGACTGAAAAATAGAACAACTGTAAGAACTGTAAATCTGACTCCTGTCACCTCAATCGTTCACTACCAGAGTGATCAATATGTAACGGTGTAACAAAATGAAGAGATAAAACTTGAGGGTTAGCTTCTTTACCATACGTAGAATATACAGTTAAAAAAATTGCATGATCAGTGCTGGTATAGACTTTCATAAAAATTTATTTAATTATTTTACAACAAAATATTTTGACAACCCTAGTCAATCTAATAAGCTAAAACAAGACTTTTGCCTTAGTAAGTGACCTTATGACCTTTCCCGCACCGGCTGAACTTTGTTACCCATCACTTTACTTTCACGCCATCTGTTATCGAATAGATTTCAGCTAACAGCTGTTTGTAGGGATATTTTGATCTAAACTTTGAACTTGTTTTTCGGCCGAACCATAAGGATAACAAATTTATCCTTATGGTTCGGATAAATTTGATAATTGTAAATTTATCCAAGTTTGAATCAAACCAACTTAGATGTCCACATTTCTTATATTTCAATTTTACAAGCAAGAATATTATAAGTAAGTACTAATTTACACATTTACATTTTAAATTGTTGGCGATGACGCGGTGAAGTGCGGCTTGATTGGGTCGAAGCGCAATGGAAAAAAAAAAGCTGCTCCGGCGCGTCGGTGATTATATACTAGGGGCGCGGGGAGTGCGGGCGGTGCTGTCGCGATGCTCGAATAATGATGCCGAATTTCCGGCCTTCGTGTTTATTTGGCGTAAACATCCTCCGGGGCGTTGAAAGCCTGCTTTCAACTTATTCTTCAAGCAGAAGGCAAATGCGGTTCAGCGCTCGTCTGATGGTTCCTCTCTGTGTGCGTATATCGGCGACTCTAGGCACACCATCAGCTCCAGGGTACAAATTGACTATGCGGCCTAGTGCCCATGACATTGGAGGCAGGCCTACTTCTTGGACCAGCACGAGGTCTCCAAGCTTTAAATCCAATTTTCTGCTTTTCCATTTGTATCGGTGCTGAAGTTCTGTGATGTACTCCGCTTGCCATCTTTTCCAGAAGCTTTGTTTCAATTGTTCAAGAAGCTTGAAGCGATTCAGCCTTCCTGGATTATCCTGAAGTAAGTCCGGACCCGGTATGGATGTCAGCGACCTGCCAAGGAGAAAGTGTCCTGGTGTGAGCACCTTGTTATCATCAGGAGATGAGGAAAGGGGGGAGAGGGGACGACTGTTTAGGATGGCCTCAACCTGAGCAAATAATGAGGAAAGCTCTTCAAAGGTTAAGTGTGTATTGCCCATAATCCTTTTTATATGAAATTTGGCAGATTTAATGCCAGCCTCTGCATAGCCGTTAAGTTGGGGGCGTAAGCGGGTGAGAAACAAAATTTAACATCTTGATCAGATGCAAACTCCAATATAGGTGTAGAATACTTAGCAAAGAAAGTGTTTATTTCCTTTGCAGCAGACACAAAGTTTTTACCATTGTCACAAAAAACATCCCTCGGCTTGCCCCTTCTAGATATAAACCTTTTAAAGGCTAGGATGAAGGCATCCTTTGATAATTCACTTACAGCCTCTGGGTGAACACATTTGTATCTTAGGCAAATAAATAGACACAAGTAACATTTAGTTATTTTACAACCTCTCCCTTTACGGTCAGTGATAAAAAATGGGCCTGCAAAATCTAAGGCTACACTAAGAAATGGAAAATCTGGTGTCAATCTTTGTGATGGAAGATCACCCATTATATTAGACATGGTTTTGGCATAGTAACGACGGCAAATGACACAAGTGCGAGCCGTGCGTCGCGCCAAGTTGCGCCCTCCTGTGACCCAGAACAGCTCACGCACCGACGACAATAATTGCTGTGGACCTGCATGTAAGAGGCGTTTGTGCTCGTGTATGAATATGAGTTTAGTAAAATAGTGTTTTGAGGATAGTAATGCTGGATGCATAACTTCATAATCTAAGTTACTCTTACGCAGCCTCCCCCCCACTCTCAGGGTTCCCTGAGAGTCTACAAATGGAGTCAGAGATGCTAATGATGAATTTGGGCTAATGGCTTTATTATTTAACAGTAAATTCAATTCAATAGGGAATGATTCCCTTTGAGATTGTTGAACAAGAATCAATGCTGCATTTTGAAGATCGGCAACGCTAAAGGGCTCATTGACTGCCTGTTTTTTGCACATATTGATGAATCGCACTACATATGCTACACTACGTTGTAACGTTTTGTACCTAGAGAACCTTTCAAAATTAATGAACGAAGATGTGGGTTCAGAAAGAGAGACTAACAGTTTTAGTTCAGGCACTTCATTTGGGGTATTGTTTTGTGAGGGAGGCCATTCATCGTCCGATCCTAATAAATAACTAGGTCCATGCCACCACTTCATGTTATTTAGGACATACTGAGGATCCACACCTCGTGATGCTAGGTCTGCAGGATTCTGCTCAGTGGGCACGTGAAGCCACAGACAACCTCTAGTTAACTCTTGAACAGCCGCTACCCTATTTGAGACGTAAGTTTTTAATTTGGATGGGCAAGTGCCCAACCATGCTAGTACAACAGTTGAATCGGACCAATAAGTGATTCGAGTCACTACCTTACGCAAGGCATCTCGCACAGCTGTACCAAGGCGAGCTCCAAGAAGTGCAGCGCATAATTCAAGCCTAGGAATTGTTTTATTCTTGATAGGTGCAACACGGGATTTTGCACATAGTAAATTACATACGATCTCCCCCGTACTGGAGATAGATTTAGCATATACACAAGCACCATAAGCTGCTTGGGAAGCATCACAAAATACATGAAGTTCAAAATGAGATGTATTACAGAGAACATTGCGAAGAATATTAAGTGATTTAAGACAGCTAATATTTTTAGTAAAATGTGCCCATGAGCTTAAAATGTCTGGAGGCACTGGGTCATCCCATTCTAATTTTAGATTCCATAATTTTTGTATTAATAATTTTGGTTTGATTGTGCATAAAGTAAGTAGGCCTAATGGGTCAAAGATTTTGGAGGACAGTGACAAAATTGAACGCTTTGTAACTACCTTATCTAAGTTAATATCAATATTGTAATGCAGGGTGTCCTGGTTTGGATTCCAACCCAGACCTAAGGTTTGAAAAGATTGACTTAAGATTAAACTATCTGATTCCGAGTTTAATTCAGTATTAATGACCAACTGTGAGTTTGAACGATATTTTCTTAAACTAAAACAGCCTGATAATAATTGTTTTGAGACGGCACTCTTAATATCCAACAATTCTTGCTCAGAGTCAGGACCGCACAGCAAATCATCGCAATAAAAGTCAGATTGAATAATGAGTTTGATATTGGGTTGAGTTGTCTCTTCCCCTAGTTGCCATAAGCATCGTGAAGCCAAAAAACTAGCGCTTGCAAAACCGTAGGTGACGGTATTAAGTCGATAATATTGAATTGGCTGGGATTCATGCTCTCGCCATAAGATTATTTGTTGGTTTCTGTCTAATTCATTAAGCAAAATTTGTCTATATTGTTTTTCTATATCTCCTGAAAGTACATAATTATAGTGACGGAAACGAAGCAAAATATTAAACAATGAGTCCTGTATATTAGGCCCTATTAATTGCAAATCATTAATTGAAAGGCCAGATGTAGTGCGAGCAGAGGCATCAAAAACTACACGCAATTTAGTCGATTCACTATTTTCCTTGAATACAGCATGATGTGGCAAAAAATAGAAAGAACGTATGTCTGAAGATAGGATGGGCATAATAGATAAATGTCCCAGTTCCCTGTATTCATCAATAAATTCAGTATACAATTGTTTTAATTGGGAATTATTATTAAGTTTTTTCTCTAAATTAAAAAAACGCTTCCTAGCTATATGTAGAGAATCTCCTAAGCAATCCGTAGGGGAAGCTGTTAAAGGAAGGCGTACGCATAATCTACCATCAGCAAGACGGTGAGTATTAGCAACAAAATGTTTCTCTGACTCTGATACAATAGTTGGATTATTACTATCACAAGGGAAGTCCTCATACTCCCAAAATTTTGTTAAACTATTCTGCAAATCTAAATTTGAGCGTATTATCTCATTCTCTGTGCTATAACTATCTAAACTGGAGGAAAGGTTGCATTGAATGGACTTGAGGGTTTTGTTGCATGGAATCGAACCAGTAATCAACCAACCAAGCTTAGAATTTTGAAGTAAGATTTTAGTAGAAGCTAGTCTGTGCTGTTCAGGTAAAAGCAAGTCCCAAAACACGTCAGCACCTAATAAAACATCTATGACTGCTGGATTGTAAAACATAGGATCCGCTAATTTAAAAGACGTCGGAATATTTAACAAATCGTTATTAATAGGGAATTTAGGAATCATACTAGTAATTTTAGGCAAAACATAAAAGTTCACTGAGCACTTAAAGATGCCACAAGTTGAATTTACAATGGCAGAACACTGCTCCGGAATTAAATCAAGTTGTGCATCACCAATGCCCAGTATTTTAGTGCTACCTAAATGTTCAGAAGCTAATTGCAGGCGAAGTTTCAGGGCTTCAGTAATAAAGGAAGATTGACTTCCACTGTCTAACAGTGCCCTAACAGTTACTCTTTCCCTTGAAGCGGGATCCACAATGTCAATTACTGCTGTGGACAACAATGTCTCATTTGTGGACAGTAACGACATGACTGTGGTAGATATTCCCTCCGCACCATCCCTGTGGTCTGTTTGATCCAAAGAAGAGGAAGGTGGGGGTGTGTTATGTGGTGAGTGTTTGTGTAATGCAGTGTTGTGTCGCCTCTTACATACCTTGCAGCCGCTCGAAAGGCGACAATTGGAGATACTATGATCGGAGCGCAGGCAGTTCTGGCACAAATTATGCCTTTCAACATGTGACCATCTGTCCTCCATGCTTAGTGTTTTGAACACCTTGCATTTAAAAACTGGGTGCTGGCCTTGGCATACAACGCACGACTTGCTGTTAGTCACTGAAATTGAGAATGATTTTATTTGATTAGAGGGTCCAGTATTGTACTTAAATTTATTATTATAAGATTTTTCAATCGTAGTTCTAGGCGGCAAAGGCTTATCAAATTTAGATCTGAGCATGACCTCTAAAACATCAGCACGAGAGCTTAAAAAATCTTTAAAGTTAGCGAGTGAGGGAAGCTCTGATAAGCTGCCTTGATGTTCCTCCCACTTAACACGGGTTAATTGATCAAGCTTCTGGGTAGCTAAATGTATGATAAGGCTGTCCCAATATTCAGTGGGTTGACCTAAGGTCTTAAGTGCTCTTAAATTTTTAGTTATGTGGTCACCCAGGTTTCTAAGTGCCTTATCAGACTCACGCTGTATGGGAGTGATATTTAAAAGTGAATTAATATGGTAAAAAGTTAATTGCCGCTTATTATTATAGCGTTCGCAGAGCAGCTGCCAAGCACTTGAATAATTTAAATCGGAAACTTCAATATTCTGAATAATGCGGGCAGGTTCACCTTCTAAATAGGAATTTAAGTAATAAAACTTATGCACTGGCTTAATACTAGGATTTTCATGAATAAGAGATGTAAATGTGTCATGAAACTCCAGCCATTTAAAGTAGGAGCCATCAAATTTGTTAATCCTAATTTGAGGGAGTTTAAAACTAATGCCGTTATGGTTACCGCTGCTACAACTGGAAGCCTTGTCAACATCAAGGACATCAGGCTTTGAGAGCTCTAATATTTGCTGGGCAGTAGCAATGCTTGTCTGTAAAGCATCCTCGATAAGTTCCCTCTCTTGAAGTTCATCAGCAAGTGACTCTTCATTGAGCACCTCTATTTGAGTCTGCAGCTGCTCAAATGTGGATGTTAGTTCCAAGAACTTACTAAGTTTTAAATTAAGTTTATTAACTTCAACTTGATCGGTTAAAGGAGAATTTAAGGTGGTTAAATAATTTTTAAAGTTGGTCAGTTGACCCTTAATTGAACTGCGTTTAACCTTTAATGCAAGAAATTCTTTAGTGTCTAACACCATTTTAATTTATTTAAAAAACAACACTCAGAAAGTCTTGGAATTAACACTTATTAATAAACAACAAAAATAAAGTTTTATTAATTGGAAAAAACGCTTACGCCCCTTGTATAAGATGCTGAAGCTGGCAGCTGGCTGTGCAGAGGCGAAGATGCAAGCAGAGTTAAGCGGGCAATGCTGGAATGCAATGAAAATTTGTGTGAGCAATTAGGCAGACCAAAAGGCAATGGCAGTGCAGAGAAGGATTTAATTTGCAAATAACACAATGGCTGAACTTATTGACTTTAAACAACAATGAACAAGAAACTTGTTATAAATATCTGTGCAATGTTTATCCAAAATGAGATTCTAATTATGAAGTGTTTGAAATTAAGAAGTAACTTGTCATGAATATGTGAAATATTAATAAACAAACTTTGAAATTGAGAAACTAAGGTTTAAAACAACAAACCCTTTATGAATATTTGTGCAATATTCTGAACTTAATCTTAAGTATAATATATTATGTTAATATTTGAAATTGAAAAGACAACCACTGTCTGAGGTGGTCAGTCCAGGAAATATGCTTTGAAAACTAAGCAATAAAAAATGTGTTGAAAAGACAACCACTGTCTGAGGTGGTCAGTCTAGGAAATATGCTTTGAAAACTAAGCAATAAAAAATGTGTTGAAAGGACAACCACTGTCTGAGGTGGTCAGTCCATGAAAATATGCTTCAAAAGCTAGGCAAAAAATGTGTTGAAGAGACAACCACTGTCTAAGGTGGGTCTATAAAAACATTTAGGTTAAGTTAAATTGCGTGGGCAATGCAAAAGGCGGGAAGTGACGCATTTAGGAATAATGAAAAATGGAAAAAAAAGGAAAAAGGCTCACGACACTCCCCTGACAGACGCGCAATCACGTGGACGCAGTGCTGGTGGCGTGGTTACGCCATGCGGCGGACGCTGTGGCGCTCAATAGGGCCACATGGGCCACGTGGTGGCGGCGGCGCTGACGAGAGAGGCTGCCTTGTGCAGGCAGCCAGTCAAGGGCGCCGGCAGCGACGGCGCTCGACGTGGATCGTCGACGCGGCGCCAACGGACGCTACCGGCGTCACGCTGCCGGTGGAGACTTCTGCTTCGTGGTGGCGCGGACGTGGCGCGTGGTGTGTACTTGCGCGCACGTGGTGGCGCGGACGTGGCGCGTGGTGTGCACTTGCGCGCACGTGGTGGCGCGGACCCCAAAGCACGCTTCTGCAGCGGGCGCGCCCTCCAATAGCGCACATGTGCGCACGTGGCAGCGCGGCAGTCGGCGTGGTGATCGCCCACCCGAGGGGCGCCAGTATGATGAATCCTTTTTGAATCAAACCAACTTAGATGTCCACATTTCTTATATTTCAATTTTACAAGCAAGAATATTATAAGTAAGTACTAATTTACACATTTACATTTTAAATTGTTGGCGATGACGCGGTGAAGTGCGGCTTGATTGGGTCGAAGCGCAATGGAAAAAAAAAAGCTGCTCCGGCGCGTCGGTGATTATATACTAGGGGCGCGGGGAGTGCGGGCGGTGCTGTCGCGATGCTCGAATAATGATGCCGAATTTCCGGCCTTCGTGTTTATTTGGCGTAAACAACACCTTTCAGTTCAGGCCGCTAATGAGACAATTAACTGGCAATTGTCGCGTCTCATATTAAAAAAATGTTCATAATGTAGCCAAAGTTCTTCTGAGGCAAACTTTAATTATTATATCATTTTATTTTCATGTGAACCTGAGTTATACACGAAATTAATAATAGCATTTTTAAAGCTTCGCTGCTCATATAAAAAATGGCGACTTTGATTGATAGAAGTAACTTGACAGACAAAACAGCTGATTGTCAGGTGCGAAAAGAAAAATGTTTTTCGTTGTTAGTTACTATTATTAGTTTGCGTTCCGAATCGATTTAAAATATCGATCTTTTTTATAACAAGCACCATCCCTTGACTGATTTTGCTCGTTTGTGCCTGACTGACAGATTATAGAAACGTTCACGATGTATCTGGGCATGGAAGCTTTCCGAATTTTCAATATTTTTCACACGTAAAATATGAGCCATTTCAATATCACAATGGTTAAAACTTAATAAGAACACGTTAAACTACAATAAAAACAACATCACATAAAGATATAAGATATATGAGAATTTTGTCTCAACGACGACGGCCTGAGACTATATGGAACCTGAATGATGTCCTTTATGTTACTGTTACTTACAAACTACATCACCAAACATACGATTCCCTAAAGCATTATCTCTTCATTGTGTTACACGTTGTAGACAGAAAAACGTCGCGATAAAATGAAAAACATAATTCAAACAGGATTAAACTCCAGTTAAAACTTATTTTAATTAATTTTATAATTTATCTCATGATTTTTGTTTGTGACTAGATATCTTAGTTATATTTTTAACGATAAGAGTCTCATCTGTGTAGTCTTGGAGGTGGTCCATACTTCCGTTAACTCCACGTGTGAAGATAAAGAAATAGGTCATCTAGTGAGGTTACTGGTTATCATAAAGTGTGATAATTACACTTTATGAAGAATTACAAAATACTTCAATACAAGAGCTTCGGAGCACGTTAAGCAGTCGGTCCCGGGTGCTGTATACTTGTATAAAGTAGTCATTAGGGTTTGTCAGAAGCCATTTCGGCGCCCTGAAAATTCTGGCATACACCACCCAGCACTGGGCCAGCTTGGTGGATTATGGCCTATAACTCCTCGTCACCCAGGGGAGAGACTCATGCCCTGCACGCATGGGTGGATGTTTATTCCTCAATCGGCTCGGCAGAACGGCTCAACGTATTTGCATGAAATTTAGCATTGTGATAGTGTACAATCCCGACAACTAAATATTCCTACGGGATTATAAATTGCTCGGGTAAAACAGCGTGAAACTGCTGGTAATGATAATATAATAATGAATCAGATACCCTCAATCTTATAAGTCAGATTTTACTTATTAAAAAAGTGCATTTATTAAGCATATTTTAGATTATGTGCACTTCCATATTTCCCATTTTTTTCACAGTATTCAGTTAAACTTTAGACGAGTTTATCAAAATTGAAAAAATTTACCACTTTTTCTAAGCATAGGGCTCTATCAAGTCAGTAACTATCAAAATTATTACTGGATTATCTCAAGTGACCAATAAAGATAGAACTCGTTAAAATAAGACGTGGAAAATTTCTTAAAAAAAAAAAATTTCGGTCAAAATTTATGTGTCTGCTTCGGAAATGTATTTAATTTATTTATTAGTTTATTCCTTCGGAAAATAATAGACTGTGCTCGGAAGCTTGAATTAAGGGCCTCATTCGAACAAATGAATGTTTGATGGTGATAACTAGAAGATCCAATTATTCGGAAAATGTGATTCGTTATGGTAACAAGAGAGGGTGCTTAGGCGTTTACGGAAGATCAGCGTGTTGAAAGTGTCCGCACTCCATCACTTATGCTGAGTAAATGCCTTTTCGGTGCTTTGTTATATTACAATTGTATGGTTTTTTATTTGTATGTTTATTTATGTTTTGGCACCGAATAAATTTATTTTCTTCTTTCTTTCTATTAGCCGAGTACAATGTATAGACAACATTTTGTCAGTTCCAATGTACAGTTTGCAAAAAACCTATACCTTTTTACTTCGAAGAATTCTTGTCATAAGTTTTTTTTTTCAAATTCAAATTCAAATCATTTATTCATAATCATAGGTAGTTACTTAGTATGGATGTTACAAATATTATGGGCGCAGCCATGACTCGCAATATTGGCACATGAATTTTAATATGTCAACTAAAATGTCAACTTTTTACTGTACATGTCTATAGATTATTTTTTAAATTTCTTTCATAAGTCATATAAAAACCACTATTTAAATGTTAAAAACCTTGAAAACTATAATTATCAACTAAGTTAGGTACAGTAAAGGTAATATAAAATTATTGAAAGTTATTTTAATTTCTTCTAATAATGTTATTGGTATTGTTAATAAAGTTTGTCGTTCAAAAATTCTTTCAGATCATAAAATGCTTTTTCAGCAAGGAAGCCATTTAGAACCGTCTTGAATCATTCTTGGTGAATTCATTCGGGAATTTTATTATAATTATATTATATTTGAAACAAAACATTTTTTTATAATTGCTTTATGGTGTATAATTATATTTTAAATCTGACGCTCTGGACCACATTTCTAAGAGTTGAAATTTAAATTTCGATTTTCGGTTGGCCATGCAAAGAGCTGTTGCCGGTTTTGCAAATTTGATTCGGTTCACCAGATTTGCCGGCATATTGTTTGTAGCTTTAGATAATATGCTGATAATAATTATTTGCGTACAATCTAAGCCCTTTCCTTAGTTAGTGTGCTGTAATACCCTCAATAGTAGGGATTAATGAGAAACGCAAATTGAGTCACAAAAAATACTCAACTTTAAAATTACCTAGTTAGTTATGTTTGTAACGAGAATTTAAGCTCCTCAAGAGCTTCAAAATGTATCACCATTAAACAGATAAACGAGCCGCTTTATACAATTTGTGAAAAAAAGGAAACGCTTAGACAAACATTCTGAGGAGGGATTACTCGTACGTTTCAAACAAAACTATTGTTCAAATTACTCCAGCTGACTCCCATTTCCACATACTTATCACATAATCCAACAAACAACCCGTAGTTGTAAGTTTGTGGTGAAAATTCAATCGGAAATTTTTAATATACTTATTGTTCTTATTGAACATTATACCTGCACTTCTTCTATATATGAACTTATTTACCTTAACTTCTCATTCCTGTTTGCGCTCAATGTGTTTCAAGATGGCTGCAAAGTTTTTCTCCACGTAATAATATGCTAACCTACATTATGAAAAACATTGTAACTTATACAGACATACATAACGTCACGCCTGTATTTATATACGCCTGTAAATTTGGAGGTATTATATAGATGGAGAGAAATTATTGTAGTGACAGGGGGTCAGCCTATCGCCCACAAAAACGCCTTTAAAACCTCTATCCTTTAACTGACTTTTACAGTATGCCCGGGAAGAGAAGCAACTGGCACATTCTACGTTTTTCTTTCGCTCCCAGTCCAGCATGGAAGCATTTTGTAACTTATATTAATTGTAAAATGTAATAAACGGCATGTTTTAAAGCTAGTGTTTTCATTACAAAACTTTTAAACATAATTTAGGAGTGATAAAACATTGTTTTGTTGACGCTACTCGTTATGTCATGAAAAGGTATCTGCGTTCAGATCTAAATTGAACTGGCGTCACATGAGTGCAACCTTCTGACATACAAACATACTGGTCAAGTGTGAGTCGGACTCACTTTATTCTCACAAGAAACTGTAAATTACAAATTTTCAGACTTTTATTTTTATTTTAATTAAATCTGACTATAAGTATTAAATGATGGAGAGAGACTATTGCAGGGACAGGGGGTCAGTCTATCGGCCATAAAATGCCAAACAAACCTCTGTCCCTTAATTGACATTTACAGTATGCCCGGGAAGAGAAGCAGCTGGCACATTCTATGTTTTTCTTTATATATATTTTATGATATAAAATAAATATTAATTATTTACTGTGTAAACCTAACCGAAAGTTGAAAAATTCATTACGCAACGCATGGTTACACTGGTGCCCATTTACCACGGATACAGTACAGATATCTACAGTAATTCAACTCGGCCGTATCTTTGAAATAAATACCTACGCCGCGGTCCGATCACATGTGATAGGGCTGCCCGCCTTGAGAATTTACTATTTATTTATTCCTATTTTATTTATTATTTATCTATTTATTCGTGTATATTTATTTTATTCGCCTACTTTGTGTTTACTTGCATTTAGTTTTGTGGCTGCAAATATACTTTTTTATATAAAAAAATAAAATACTATGTGCATTGAATAGGAAGTGTTCAACAAAAATACGTTTTGAGTCAAAAAACCATGTTTACGTTTGAATAACAAATCGGTCTTATAAATTAGCCACCGAAAAATACTTGCGCCTCGACTGAGACGTAGGAAAAGCAGTATTATTAATTTTTAAAGTATAAACAATCTGCATATTAACGTAAAGCTCAATCAACAATTGTTGTGGCATGCAGACACTCGTGACTGGCCACATGCCGAGGGCATGCTGAGATCAAGCCGCGTAGGTATAGCTCGTGTTTCGTCTGTTTGTATGAAGTTACTGTAGATATCTGTACCGTGCCACGGACGTACGCATGGCGCTTTAAATAGGTAGGTAGGTATAGAAGACTTCACGAACAGTCGTCGAGCCGTGAAGCATTCGTAAACTCTTTATTTATTTATAGGGAATTCTGGTGAAAAAAATAATTACCTACTTTAATTATATAATTATGATCAGAATCGAGTACAGAGTGCTCTCCTTCAATATCTAAAATTTGTCATCAGTCACCCTGTTTTCTCGTTAGAGAAATTGAACCCTAGAACCTGGAATGAGTTGTCGATAGAGGTTGGCTAGAACAAAACTGCCTAAAATAGGTCAAGTGAGAACGGATCAAGTGGGGAATCGATCTTGGTAATTCATGTTACTGAAGCTGTCATCGGAGACAGTTTCCAATGGGACTAAAGTTTACTGCCAATCTTGTCAGGTGATTTATTAGAGACAGGTGAATTTGATGATGAATTAATTTAGCTTTGGGAAAAATTTGATGGATAACTAGGCAAGTTTTTATATAAAATATTTTAAATATTTATTTATATATAAAATACTTTTGTACATGGATACTGGTTAAGTCGATCTAGATCTATTAAGAGCGTGTAGTAATCGTTTTTTCTAACTGATTTCACTATGAAACACCCTACTCCAAACCTAACCGTTTTCGAGATAATCGACTTTTTTTTTTACAAAAATTGCCTTTTTGAACTTTAAATCGCTCAGAACTATGTATTTATTAATCTTAAGTAGAATTTTGGTTACTAAGATCGCAAAACATCTTAATCTGCATGTGAGAAATACATAAAAATAATAAAAATCGAACCTATTTCAAAATATGACATTTAATAGCAAGAAATCAGCAACTTTTGTAAAAAATATTAAAAGTCGATTATCTCGAAAACGGATAGGTTTGGGTTAAGGTGTTTCATAGTAGCCATCCATAACGGGTGAGGGGACCTGTTGCGGCTATTACGACTATGTGTGGGGAAATGGTCTTGTGTACTGGACCATTTCCTATATGGAGGGCGCTCGGCGAAGGCTGAGCGCAATCTGCCGGGGCTCGCAGGTAATGCCAATGGCGATACCGTGACCTCCATCTATGGCGGATGAGGTACAGCTTGAGGTTTTTACTAAAAACCTTCATTCCCACATACCCCGCCGTTCCCCCTTGGGCAGTCGGGGACGTGATAGCACGTTTTACTTAAGTAAAAAAAGAAGGGTGTTTCATAGTGAAATCAGAAAAGACGGGTACTACATGCTCTTAACGGATCTAGGTCGAGTTACACAGTAGCCCTGTATATTCGTGGGCGTTTGTTATGTTTCTAAGACAAGGATAGAAAAATAGCAAAACAGATTGATTTAGGCACGAAGAAGTAGTACAAATACTTTTAGGTACTATGTGTGGATTTTTTTCAGTATATCTACTACCTTAAAGTTCATTTAAATAACGAGCATTTTTTTTCACAAGGACTATTGCACAGAACACAGTGGCATTACGCAAAGGTGTTTAGCGTGGCCTTAAACCGATAAAGTAAAATCACACAATTCCCAAAATGTAGGTACCGCTGACATTTCTTATAAGTGCTGGCTTTATTTTCATTCTCATCTAAGGGTGTGTCAATTTAGCTGAAGTTTGTATATTCAGGTTAAGGATTGAAAGTTACACAACAAACTCTCAAGCAGCGGTTGATTTAAGATTTCAAACTACCATGGTGACTAACTTTTCATTTAACTGTAAAAGTGGAAAATTTTCCATGTAAGAATTTCTTCGTAAGGTCTAGCTTAAATCTTTCCTCAAACGTTGGGATTGAAAATGAAAATTCAACTTCCAAGGCTTCCAGAGATTTTAAACAAACAAAGAAATTCTTCAGTTTTAATAATATTAGTATAGATATTGACGTTTTTGTAATGCTTTCACAGAACATCATTTGTTTGTCTAGTGTGGAGTTCTGTCTAGTGTGGATATGAAAAGAAAAGATATCATTAGTTGGTTTATTTAACGCTCATTATATCTTTTGAATGGGATTGAATAGAACATGGACATGGGTTACCTGGTAGGAATCGCTTGAAGCAATAAGGCTGCCAAAATTTTCCTAGGTATTTATATTGTTTTATTTTTCTGTTTGTTTTGATGGCAATAAAGTGTATTTACCCACGACGGAACGGAGACGGTATATGCGTTTGGGGCACGGCTGGTAATCTCCATAGTGTATATTAGCATCAGTCTATGGATATTTTCCATGGGCTCACATAATGATATTGACACTTGACTGCTTGAATTGGTTGAATAGTTTGATTGAATTGAAAGTTTCAATTCGAATTGAACAATCTTTGTAGAGATTGACACAATAACAATCTTTGTGAATTGATGTGTAAATGAATTTAATTATAAATAAATTATAAAAATATTGTATAAGTTGTGACAATTGTGTTACCCTTATGTGAATTTCCAAGAAAATATACCAAAGGAAGTACCTAACTATAACTCAACAACACTGAAATATACTGGATTTGTAATTGGATTGTCAGAAAAAATTATTTAATCACACCACATTGTCTAGCCTAAATTAAGTCTCATTAAGAACTTGTGCTATGGATACTAGATAACGGATAAATAAACTTAAGAAATATATAAACACATTTTATTTTTATATAGAAAAACATCCAGACCCATATTTATTTATTTGTAAATGTTATTATTTAGCAAAGGAATCACCTATAGGCATAACATACTAAGTACCTAAGTTCTTTGCCATGTCCGTGGAAAAAAAAACTGCTACACCTCATTGTGTAGAATAACATTAAAAAAAAAACAAGCTGTCAAAATCAATATGTGAGCCTCGTATAGACCGACATCTATGACAAGGGAGTTGTCCGTCTGAACTTGTTCTCCTTATTAGTCTGTGGTTTGGGGTGAGAGGGTGTTTGTTTGTGCAAACCAATGTTACCGTTTATCTGCAAAACCATTGGTCCGATTTAAATGCTGTTTTCAGTGATCGCTTTGGATTTGATTGGTGCATGCTAACAACTCGCCAGGGGGCGCTGTAGTAAACATTTGTTTGCAAACCATTGGTCCGATTTGAATTCCGTTTTCAATTATCGCTTTGGATTTGATTGGTATAATGTTCTTAAATAGGTTTAACGGTAACAACTCATCAGGGGGCGCTGCAGTAAACATTTGTTTGTAATAACAACCATTCATTCTGCAAAACCATTGCTCCGCTAACCGCATTAAAATTGGACCAGTGGTTTTGAAGAATGATAACATTGGTTTGCACAAACCATTCTACGTAATATGATATCGAGTTACGTTACAACAAAGCCCCAGCAAAGTTGAGCCACCAGCAAAGTTGAGTTGTAAATACTTATTATAATACTTCACTATGTATTTAAATAAACTACATGGGTTTTCCAGCGGTGTTGGGGACATTAGAGGGCTGATGAGGAACGAGATGTTGTGTAATGTAATGTGTGGTACCTGTATTATGCTCTTTAAAAGTTTGAAATAAAAAACAAAATAAAAATTTTGAAAACCCTAAAATAAAATTTAAAATAATTTAAAATCCCTCGACTGAAATGATTTATGTGACGAGAGATAATTAACGTGAAAAGCTTTTTTAAAAGTTCACTTGGTCTCACACAGAGTCGGTCATATTATGAACCACATACTATTCGTTTTCATATCACTTCCCTACGCTTACCTATTTGGTTCTCGAAGATGTAGATGTCGCAATAACATAGGTATTCAACCTATGAACTTTATAAGAAGAGCAAGAAAATCCGTCGAGGGCTGCCATCAATATTTTAAATTTCAATATAAAACTACAAAACGAATTCATTCAATGGCAGCCCGAGACGGATTTTCTTGCTCTTCTTATAAAGTTCATAAGGAGTTGAATACCTATGTTATTGCGAAATCTACATCTTCGAGAACCGAATAGGTAAGCGTAGGGAAGTGCTATGAAAACGAATAGTATGTTGTTCATAATATGACCGACTCTGTGTGAGACCAAGTGAACTTTTAAAAAAGCTTTTCACGTTAATTATCTCTCGTCACATAAATCATTTCAGTCGGGGGATTTTAAATTAGTTTATTCTTTTCAATTACTTTTTAACCGTCGTGTCGTGGGTTTTTCAAAATTTTTATTTTGTTTTTTATCATCCAAATCAGTTAATTGTCTGTCTGACTAGCTACTATCATTCATATTGCAGAGCACACTTGTTATTTCGTATCTTCACACCACTTAGTAAAGAAACAGTGTAAGCCATACATTTTCCATATCAAACATCAATTGTTTTATTGCTGTCAAATTTGTAGTGAGTCTTATTACCAATATCAAATATAATATCCATGCAATAACTCATTAAATTTACTCAATAACAGTTATGTGACTTGCTTAATTAGTAGGTACTTAGTCAATTAATGATGATAGAGCTGCAGCGGCTTGTTACTCGGAAAGCGTCTATTCACGGAGACTCCGATTTCAAAAGAACCAACTAAATTAGGCCAATGATAGCATGATCTATTTTACTAAGCGATCTGGTAACGACGCTAGGAAGAAAAAAGATAACAAAAAAGTCCAAATAAGAAGTCTACTGTTACATTTTGTTGTATACATAAAAAAATATACAATAAAAAATACCATGATATGTCTCTGTATCACATTATGTGATTTAGGTTATCTACACATTATACTTATCGTTTTTTTATATTGTACGGATAGGATGTTTGTTTTCCATGCCACCTGATGAAAAGTGCGCATGAAGACTTATTTTGGGGCCATGTAGTTGGTGTGATTGTCTGCGGATTTTATTGGTTTAAATAAAGCTCAGTATCAACACGTTTTTCTATACTAAAGCTCTATAAACTAAGATATCTCAACACAATTAAATGAGTAGCCTCGAAAAATGCACGTTTTGCAATAGACTATTTTCCCAAAAGCATCTGGTATTGGGATGTAAGTAAGCAGTGATTGCTGCCTGGAAGCTCGCCGCAGCCGGTCAGCCATTTGATTTCCTTCAGGCTTTTGAAATGAAAATAGTTTTTCCTGAACTCACTCTAGAGTTGGTAAAATGAAATAATTTTTCATCGCATGACCGCAGGTGCGTCAAATACAAAAATATTTAGATACAACATATATTTAGCAATTACAGAGTGGTTAGAAATAATAAGTTCATTTCATTTGAATAACTTTAGAAACGGGTTTTACTCTGTTCTTTCAATATATAATTATTTAATATTTTTAACATTTATAGTACTGGTCACAACAACCTGCATCTTTTCAAAATATCAACAACTTATAATGAATATGAAACATCGTAAATAGTCCGATAAGAATAAAATAAAAGGCTTTCCAGAGTGAAGGATATCTGCATCTTTAGATCTTGGTCTTTTATTTTCCACGCATATTGGTACCAACCTTAGCTCCTAGTCCAAAGGTCAAATAAAGTTTCTAGATTCTGTAACGTTCACAATGTTATACATACTAAACTGGAACAGTTTTGTATGAGCTGGACCACAAAGGGCTGTTCGAAGAATATTTACGTTGAACACTATTCTAGTATTTTTCACTAAGTTCAGTTCTTTTATCCATAATAAATACTGTTTAAAAAATTGGTTGCTAAAATAAACAATAAGTACTAACGATTTAAAAACAACATGTATTTTTGATTGCTTCTTCAATACCTACGATATTACTCGTACATCAATATGCGAATATGTTCCGAGACAATATTAATTAGTAATTATAAAACCTACTACTAATTTCGATTCCCGCAGGAATTTCAGGATGAAAAGTAGCCTATGTACTATTCCATATTGTACTCTATTACTATGTTAAATTTAATTAAAATCCGTTCAGCCGTTTTGCCGTGATAGAGTAACAAACATCCATGCATCCAAAATTTATGATTTTTGCAAGATTATTTATGATTTTTGTAAGATTAAGCATTCATTTCAAATTTGCAAGCCTAGCAATTACCTATTTGGAGATTTTATTTGGAGACTACTGTAATTATCTCCATTTAGCAACTTGCCTTTAGAAAATTCATTTATCCATGACTTGCTGCGTTGCGTGGTTTTACCCACGCTGTGAGAATATCAGAATAAAAGGTAGTGCTATTCCAGACTGTAGATTATGCCAAATTTCACCCAAATCCGTTGAGCTGTTCTGCCGTGATTGAGGAACAAACATCCATCAATACAAACATACATCTGAACTTTCACATGTATAATATTAGTTAGAGTAAGATGTTAAATTTTTATTCTTTACTTTTATTGGATGGAGTAATTATGCATTCAATAAAAGCGTAATTATAGCTATGCAGCCTTTTTCTCCAACTGGCTGCACCTCCAATTTCTTCGGTATATTATTGGTAGAAAGACAAAAGATCATATAGGGGGAGTTTGGTGAGTAAAAGTCTCACACTGTTAGGGATCATCTGGCCGGGTACTAACCCCCTGGCAAGTGCCCTCTCGTACTCCTCGTATTCTCCTCCTCCCCTCCTTGAGCACTTGTACGGTCAATAGGCCTAGGGTGTTCTGGGCCTGGGTAGTCTTCTGTGGCGGAAAAACAAAAAAGAAGACAGAAATAGATATTTAAAAAAAAATATTTTTTTACTTATTCTTAAAAATGGAAAAGTATATATTGATACTTTAATGTGGAATTTACTGTGTGTATGAATACGTAATGCCTTAAATTCTAACATGAATACTAACTAAAAAACTTGTGTTTGTACTGATAATTTTATAGTGAACGCATGTGAATATGTATAGATCTAATAACTGATTGGATTGAGTTGAAATATTATAACGTTTCTTATGATAATTTTCATAATAATAAAATATGTAGTAAAGTCCACACTGGTTAGACACTTTGAAGGCGGCGCGGCGGCGGCAGTTCGCTTCCAGCACGCATGCAAAAGGCGGTTCTGCTCCACACTGCCCGAATCGTTTGCCGGTTTCTGTCTCTTATGCCCTGATCCTCGACCAACTGGTCATATTATCGGGTGCTTCCGACTAAAAAGGCGTGTAGAATTGAAATGTCTAATCATAGCATAGCATAGAAACTAGACAGCCAGATACATAAACTTAGGCAAAAGGCACGTATTAAAAAAATATAATAAATCATTTATACATTAATTTTCATTGATTTATCATAAGCATAAATTACAAATGATTGGTTTTGTTAAAAAGGGAAATAATATAACAGTGATGTATGAACATGGATTGTCTTGTTTTTTCAGACTGAAATATGAAATTATAAGGAAGAAATTATTGAACATTCACTTAATTAGTGTATTTCTATAATTCCTGGATTTATGAATTTCAAACGACGCCTTCTCAATTCATTAATAAAACATGAATCGAAATCGACCTAATACTATAAATTCATTCATGAATTAATGTGACGTAAAGTTGAAAACACTTGCTTTGAGGGAGGAATTTGAAATTGGTGTCAATTACTTATTATAAATTTGTTTGTTTACATTAATCCTACCAAAAAAATAGCAAGAATTTATGTTACTAAAACTCATTACAATTATTTAATTTATATTTCTTTCTATTAAATATTATTAAAAAACATAATCAATTTGAAAACGATTTAGTCAAATAACACTCTAATCAAATATCTGTTTTATTAAAGATATTGAAATTTTTATTTCTGGATTTGAGTTAAATTTCATTTAATATTTAAACTCATTTTTATGGTTTGTCTGACACCTGATGAATCAACCAAAAATTTTCATAACGTCGACCGTTGGCTAAACATTTCTGACAGAAATGATAAAATTTGACGATATATTCAATCTTTTCATTTTTGGATAGGGTGTCATTTGAATAAATTTTTTCAAATCAATCAATTTTTACCTCTGTGATAAAATTTATAATCTTTATAAGTTTAATTACGTTGCACCCTGTACGTATATTATTCTGTGGTTTCACTTATAAGGCTAACGATGTAATTATATTTAGTTTCATTTATGCTATAATACGAGCTTGTGGGTTCATATAAAACAATAGGACCTTTGGCAGCATATGACATTAATTGGTAAGTCGTGCTGCTAGTAATTACATCCGGCACAGAGCTCATTGTTTGGCAAGAAGTAAGCAAGACGGTTGTACTCAGATAAATAATAAAATGTATTTTTATTATAACATATTTGAACTGTGCAAAATAAGCTCTTTCATTTGATCATACGGAGCCGTCAGGGAAAAACTTTTTTTAGTACTTATCTTAAGTTCCCTAGAGGACGCTGTAGTCAATAAATGTTATGACGTTATGTAGTTATATAACCAGCGGACAATCAGGATGCTTCTAACAGCATCTCATTTGCCCAATTTGACTAGTTATGAGATAACAGATAAACACACATACAATACATACAGGTAAAACTCATAACCCTCCTTTTTGCTTCGCCGTAGTCGGATCAAAAGAATAATTTGTGCTTGTCACAAAACTTTCTTTATAAAAGTTCCCACTGATTCAGTCATATTCATTTTTTCTCTACAATTAATACTTTAGGAGCTTCACGCTATTTAGTTTAAAAGAGATTAAAAAAGTTATTTGAGAAATAAAAACATATTGGGTTGAATTATATTTAAATACTAGCTGCTGCCCGCGACGTCGTCTGCGTGAACGCTATGCAGCACCAAACGCACCTACGATTATAACACTGCTAGCGTGATAATATGTAGCCTATATGTTGACCCGACTTCTTAACTATCTTCATGCCAAATTTGAAGTAAATCCATGCAGTACTTTTTGAGTTTATCCCGGAAAGACAAACAGACAAACAGACAAACAGACAAACAGACAAAAATTCTAAAAACTATATTTTTTGTTTCTGTTTCGATTGTAGATAATACCCCAAGTATTCTTTTAAAAAAATATTCAATGTACAGTTTTGAATTTCCTACCATTTTATTATATGTATAGATGAATTAAAACCAAATAATAATTTCAGGTCTTTTACTTCGATATGCTCATCTTTTTTGACTAGGAGATCTACAGATACCCCATTTTTACATGCAGCTAAGCATCCTAGGCATTCTAAACTGCACGAAATGTCAGCTTTTCGACATTCACAATTTCCAGTGCAACCACTGTTGCAGCAACAATACATTAAAACCAGCACTGTGCCAGGCGCCACAGCCACTTCCCGTTTGCGTTCGCTCCCGAACGGTCGTGTCTGCGGCCGCTCCCGAGTGTTCGTATAGCGCTGCCCTTGTTCCCTCCCCCGCACTCGTGCGGGTCAGGTGCCAAGTTAAACTCTTTCGGAAAGTTTTCTCTTGTGGAGGCTGTGTGGTGTCGGGGCTAATTCATCTGCCCTTTTCAGGGCGGACCCGACTGCTGCCGGCCGAAGCATCGCTGGTCAGGTGGATACGTAACCGTGACAACTAAGCCTGATCGTCCGCCGTTCACCGGCAATAGGTCCGTACTAGGTCGTTCTTCTTTTCAGCGCAGTTTGTATTCGATAGACTTTCTTTCAGCCCAGCATTATGCCTCGTCACCGTGAGTGTACCGGGCATCAATGCGAAATCAATCGCCGTCGCATCAAGGATCTCATTGATGAAAAGGAAGGTTTCATTACTAGTCGTGACCGAGTTCACAACTACATGCGCCAGGCAAATGCCACGCTTCGGACGCCTTACAGGAGGAATTATCCGGACGTCCCTCGTCCTCAGAATTCAGTCAGTTGTCTTCTGATTTCAGTCAGTTGTCCAGAGTTAATCAATCACTGGAAACTCAACATGCAGCCGAGAAGAATGCCCTTCTCGCTCAAGTCGAGTTCATTACTAGTCGTGACCGAGTTCACAACTACATGCGCCAGGCAAATGCCACGCTTCGGACGCCTTACAGGAGGAATTATCCGGACGTCCCTCGTCCTCAGAATTCAGTCAGTTGTCTTCTGATTTCAGTCAGTTGTCCAGAGTTAATCAATCACTGGAAACTCAACATGCAGCCGAGAAGAATGCCCTTCTCGCTCAAGTCGAGTCCTTGCGTGAACAATTGTCCGAATTGTCCGCTCGTCCTCAGGTCGCCTCCTTTTCACAGGGGTTCCAAACCGACTCTCCGGCGTCTCCAGATCCCTCTGAGAACGTCGATCCCTTGTCAGAGTGCATGTCGGTAGATTCCACCGCATGCAAACGGAAAACTACCCCTCCAGGTAGTAACTCCGACACCGTTCCTATCGTTCCAGAATCTCCTGCTCCGTTCACCGAGGTTCGCAAAAAATCCAAGTCAAAGAAGAAGAAGCAAAACGCCTCTTTAGTCTTGTTCCCATCCGTTTCAGCTACTCCAGCCGCTGTTCCTGCTCCGCTAAATGTCGCACCGGTGTCTGCTCCTGCGCCCTTTGTTTCAGCGATTCCTGCGTCACAGCCTGTTTCAGCGATTCCTGCGTCACAGCCTGCGTCGCAATCAGATTCGGCTCCGCCGAAAGTCAAATCTCCGCCCCCCGTGTTTCTACGGGACAAGAGCCGCTGGACCGAGGTCTCAGCTCTCTGCGGAACGCACTCCCCGAAGATCCAGTATAGTAAGGCATCCAATGTGGGTGACTCTATTAAGGTCATTGTCTGCTCAATTTCTGATTTCAGGAATTTCACTCGGCTTCTTGCTGACAAGAAGCTCGAGTACCACACTTACGCCCTACCTGAGGAGCGTAAGATTCGTGCCGTCCTCAGGAACGTGCCGTTCAAGCTCTCGAACGAGCAAATCCAAGAGGACTTGTCTTCTCAAGGCTTCCCCGTCGAATCTTTGCACAAAATGCACAGCCGCCGAGGCAAACAGTTCCCATTTGTGCTAGTAATCCTAGCGAAGAGCCCGCAAGGGCAGTCCATTTTCAGAGGCAAGCCCACCGTGTGCGGTCTCTCCAACATCCGCGTCGAAGTTCCACACAAGCGTGGTTTTCCAGGTCAGTGCCACCGCTGCCAACTGTATGGTCATGCGGCGGCAAATTGTTTTGCTTCCCCTAGGTGCGTCAAGTGCCTAGATCCGCATGGGACTAAGGAGTGCTCTCGCACTCCCGAATCGCCCACCGCTCCGTCCTGCGTCTTGTGCGGCCAGTCAGGCCACACAGCAAACTTTCGCGGCTGCCCCAAGGCATCACGTGCTGCCAGGGCTACCGTGAAGCCCATCGAGAACTGGAGAGAGTGACCGAAGCCTAGCTCGGACGCCCCTCCAATCAGTTCAAAGGCTCCTAAGGCCTTTACTTCTATCGTTCCAGGTCAGCGCAGCCAGGTCACGACTCATTCGCAACCGGCCGCCAAATCGGCTTCCCAGTGCCAGAACGCAAAAGGTTCTCAAGACCGCATGGCGTTCTGGATCCAGCTCGCTCCCATCGACGAGATCCTGGCTTTCGGCGCCGCTCTCGACGCCAGCCCAGAGGGTTTCAACGGTGCTCTTCCGGTCCTAATCAAGTTCGCTCCCCTCATCAGGAAACTCCAGCAAGCTCAACGTTTCTAAACGTAGTCCTTCTTTCCAGCATTCCTATCTCAGAGTGAGTCTAATCACTCTAGATAATCTTAGTTTCAGCTTTGTCATTTCTGCTAGTCTTAGCTTCTGAATTTCTCGCTTTCAGTTCCTTTTGGTGGCAGCCGTCCGGATGCCGCTCACTGCGCAGCCTCTCTCTCCAATTAGAAGTCGCTCCGATAAATGATCAAGAACCTGAATTAAGGTAGGTCGTAAAGGGGGATGTTTAGTGGGTATGCTCGGCTTCACTGAGTGAGTCTCCACACTGTCTGGGCATTCTATTTTCCGTTAGCCACTGGGGTTAACAGCTTATAGAATGCCCATTCGTCCGTAATAGGATTCATCCTCCTCCCGCTAAAGCTTGCTTTACTTGGTTAAAGCTTGTTTTAGGGGGTGCCAAAATTTTCTGTGGCGGAAAAACAAAAAAAAAAAAAAGGCGCCACAGGATCAGTGGTAGAATTTGGCTAAAGGTTTCCACCAACTCCTCGTGGGTAACCAAACATATCAGGTGGCATTTCGTTACCCAGCCACTCTTGTACCTGGTAGAAAACTCAACAAAAAGTGAATATCTGTGTCTTTGAAGATGAAGTTGAGCAGTTGGTGCATGATACAATTTCTACTCTCTAACAAATTGTACATTTACAAGCTATGGTGAAAAAAATAATTTATTAAACAAAACTAAAAACAGCACGAATGAAAATGTCGAAAATTGAAGCGTTGCTTTGCGGTAAGCCTTGAAAGCACGTTGTTTTCAGTTAATTTTATTTGAAGTACTTACAAATAGGTGGAATTATTTCATTTATATCTCCTTAGGTTTTACTTTCAGAAGATACTCATCGCAGTATCATAGTAATTTATTATAGTATTATAAATTACGTAACAAACTTTTGCAATTGATAGTCAACGCATGCAGAACATTAAAAAAACAGACTTCACGTCAAAACTTTGGCTGAGTTGAGAATGTCATCAACGTAAGCATTCTCCAAAATAATATATATTTTTTCAAAAGTTTGAAATTTTCAATGAAGTACTCGACCGATTTCGATGAAATTTATATGGGACCAACTATGAAGTATCCTCTATCATATGAAACCAATTCATAATTGTCTGAAATATTGTGTAACAAAGACACATAAAAGCAAACAGATAAATTCAGAACCTCCTCCTTTTTTGGAAGTCGGTTGATAAGCAATTAATTTAGAACTCGTGTCCAGACTCCTATTAATGAAGTAATTTTTGGTAAAGAGATTCATTTTGTCTGTTTTAGACAAGTTCTTAAAATTATTTGGATAAAGCAGATTACTTGATATAAAAAATTGATGTTAAACTGTCTAAAATTTAAACAAATGCTAGGTAGGTACTTCATAACGTGAAAATATTTTTGAAGAATAAATATCTACATCAAGGACTAATCAGTTATTTTGCTACTAGATGTAATTTTTGTTTTAAACTATCTAGGTTATTTTCACTATAATTTAATAAATTCACGGGATATTTCGATGATGTTATGCCCGCTCTACACTCGCGGCGCGAGCCGCCGCGAAAGCCCGCGTCAATTGCGAATCACGCACGATTGTGATGTTTTTCACGCCTTCGCGTTCGCGCTTCGTGCCTTGCTAAGATCTGTGCTTTTGTTCCGCGACATAGGGTCACATCGGCGTCGTCCATAGTCACGAACAAGACTGTGAAGATTTGCGACACAGTTCATGCATGGATCGCGGTATCCGTTCACGGCGACCTCAGGTGCGAGTATAGAGGCTTTGCAAGTACCAGTCCGCGACCGTGGTAAGAATACCGTAAATTCATTATATAATTGTAATTTTCATATTTTATTCTCGTAGCGCATTGTTTGATTTGTTTTGTCTTAGTTATTCTGAGAGGACTGTATAGCTAGAAGTTACACTCTAATTAATGAATCATATATTCACCATCTGCAATGATATAAAATTTAAATAACATATTGTAAAAAGGTACAAGAGATCACTTTCGCACTTAATACATACTTAAATAGGTAAACGAGAAGCTTATCGACGCACGTTTTCAATTTAACTAATATCGATCTAGCATTTAATTTCCTCGTTAGTTCCTTAATTGTCATAAATCATGTTATTTTCTGGCTGCCGTTAATTGACAAAGTCAAAGTCAAAGTCAAAAGAATCTTTATTTCGTAAGTATTTGAATACATTTGAAATAAGTCACAATTTACAAATTGAACTGAATCTACCACCACTTCGGAAAGTCGATCTGTTGAGAAGAAGTGGCAAGAAACTCAACAGCAATCATCTTTTAAAAATACACAATAACAATAACATCAACAACAATTTACAATCTTCTTGCATCCGGATATCTTATAATAAAACTTTATGCTTATCCTTAAATCTATCGAAGGGTTAAATATTTTGGAGTTTTATTATAAAAGCGTACACATTGACCCATGAACGAGTTGGTGATCTTCTGGAGTCTACTATTATATTTATACATTAGGCAATCAAGTACTAGACAGAAACGTAGACATAGATATAGAGGTAAAGATAGAAGTAGATAGATGTAGCGATAGAGGTGAGAGATATTACAGATAATGTGGATGGAGATGAGGATAGTCGTGGACAGAGACTGGACACTAACACGGACGTGAACATGGGGGAATGGGATGGAGATGGGGAAGTCAGAGTCAAATTCAAAAAAGTAACATAGTCATAAAGTCTTCAGCAAAACGACCTGGCACCGCTAGCAGCACCCGTTCACGAGTATAACGCAAGCACCAGCCATCACTCTCCTCAACCATATTTTAGGGAAGAGGGTGACCCGACACCCGACGCTACCGCTAGCCATGCCGCCTGAGGGAGCATGACGTTCTTGCTGTTGTATGGATAAGAAGGAGATGGAGATGGCGTTGGATGAGAAGGAAATGGAGATGGTGTTGGAGATGGAGTTGGAGATTTAGAATATTCGAAAAACAATTTACAACCAAGGACTTTTATCGTCCATATATTCAGAAATTGTATAAAAGCCTTTACTACACAATTTTTGTTTAATAGTTACTTTAAATTTATCAAGTGGTAAGTCTTGAATCCTTATTATAAAAACGTATGCATTGACCCATAAATGAGTTAGTGACTTTATGAAGTCTACTATCATAGCCGGCTAGCTTGTACTTATTTCTAGTATTAACATTATGCAAGTAACATTTTCTATGGAACATGTTTAAGTTCTTTTTTACGAACATAAGATTTTCAAAGATATATTGTGAGGCAAAGGTAAGAATATTAATTTCTTTAAACTTATTTCTAAGTGTCGCCCTGGAATTAAGTTTGTATATTGAGCGAATAGCCCGTTTCTGCAGCACAAAGATGGTTTTAATATCGGCAGCATTTCCCCACAGGAGAATGCCGTATGTCATTAAGCTATGAAAATAACCAAAATAAACCAACCGCGCAGTAGCTTCATTAGAGATATTTCGCATCTTTTTAACGGCATATGCTGCAGAACTAAGTCTCTTTGCCAACCTTTCTATATGTGGTCCCCATTGTAGTTGTGCATCTAGGGTTATGCCAAGGAACACTGTTGAATTTACAGGGCTCAATTCTTGTCCTTTTACAATTAAGTTAGTATTTACATGCCGCACATTAGGCAAAGAGAATTTTAAAAATTTAGTTTTATTTTCATTGAGTAGTAGGTTATTGGCTGAAAACCATTTCTCCACAGTTTCAATACAACAGTTTATTTCAAAGCAATGCTTCAATTGCCTACTCACTTTAAATAGAAAAGAGGTATCATCAGCAAATAATATGACCTCAAAGTCAAAGTCAAAGTCAAAAGAATCTTTATTTCGTAAGTATTTAAATACATTTGAAATAAGTCACAATTTACAAATTGAACTGAATCTACCACCACTTCGGAAAGTCGATCTGTTGAGAAGAAGTGGCAAGAAACTCAACAGCAATCATCTTTTAAAAATACGCAATAACAATAACAACAACAACAATTTACAATCTTCTTGCATCCGGATATCTTATAATAAAACTTTATGCTTATCCTTAAATCTATCGAAGGGTTAATCTTAAATATTTTGGAGTTTTATTATAAAAGCGTACACATTGACCCATGAACGAGTTGGTGATCTTCTGGAGTCTACTATTATATTTATAAATTAGGCAATCAAGTACTAGACAGAAACGTAGACATAGATATAGAGGTAAAGATAGAAGTAGATAGATGTAGCGATAGAGGTGAGAGATATTACAGATAATGTGGATGGAGATGAGGATAGTCGTGGACAGAGACTGGACACTAACACGGACGTGAACATGGGGGAATGGGATGGAGATGGGGAAGTCAGAGTCAAATTCAAAAAAGTAACAAGTCATAAAGTCTTCAGCAAAACGACCTGGCACCGCTAGCAGCACCCGTTCACAAGTATAACGCAAGCACCAGCCATCACTCTCCTCAACCATATTTTAGGGAAGAGGGTGACCCGACACCCGACGCTACCGCTAGCCATGCCGCCTGAGGGAGCATGACGTTCTTGCTGTTGTATGGATAAGAAGGAGATGGAGATGGCGTTGGATGAGATGGATATGGAGATGGTGTTGGAGATGGAGTTGGAGATTGAGAATATTTGAAAAACAATTTACAACCAAGGACTTTTATCGTCCATATATTCAGAAATTGTATAAAAGCCTTTACTACATAATTTTTGTTTAATAGTTTCTTTAAATTTATCAAGTGGTAAGTCTTGAATATTTGTGGGAACCTTATTATAAAAACGTATGCATTGACCCATAAATGAGTTAGTGACTTTATGAAGTCTACTATCATAGCCGGCTAGCTTGTACTTATTTCTAGTATTAACATTATGCAAGTCACATTTTCTATGGAACATGTTTAAGTTCTTTTTTACGAACATAAGATTTTCAAAGATATATTGTGAGGCAAAGGTAAGAATATTAATTTCTTTAAACTTATTTCTAAGTGTCGCCCTGGAATTAAGTTTGTAGATTTAGCGAATAGCCCGTTTCTGCAGCACAAAGATGGTTTTAATATCGGCAGCATTTCCCCACAGGAGAATGCCGTATGTCATTAAGCTATGAAAATAACCAAAATAAACCAACCGCGCAGTAGCTTCATTAGAGATATTTCGCATCTTTTTGACGGCATATGCTGCAGAACTAAGTCTCTTCGCCAACCTTTCTATATGTGGTCCCCATTGTAGTTGTGCATCTAGGGTTATGCCAAGGAACACTGTTGAATTTACAGGGCTCAATTCTTGTCCTTTTACAATTAAGTTAGTATTTACATGCCGGACATTAGGCAAAGAGAATTTAAAAAATTTAGTTTTATTTTCATTGAGTAGTAGGTTATTGGCTGAAAACCATTTCTCCACAGTTTCAATACAACAGTTTATTTCAAAGCAATGCTTCAATTGCCTACTCACTTTAAATAGAAAAGAGGTATCATCAGCAAATAATATGACCTCACACTTGTCTTTCACTAAAAATGGCAAATCATTTATATAAACTAAGAATAAGAAAGGCCCAAGAATCGAGCCCTGGGGCACTCCCATATGAACTGCTGATCCCGATGATCTCTTTCCATTAATATCAACTCTTTGAATTCTATTGCATAAATAGGATTTCATAAAATCAAGTGCCCTATCATTGATTCCATAGTGGTGTAGCTTCATGAGGAGTGTATCGTAGTGAACACAGTCAAAAGCCTTGGACAGATCACAAAAGACACCGAAGGCATCACGTGACTCCTGCCAGGCATCAAATATATGTTTGATAAGCTCAACACTGGCATCAGTTGTTGAGCGACCCCGTGTGAAACCAAATTGATTTGAATTCATTAAATTATTGCTATAGAAGTGTACCACTAGTTGATTCAAAATAAGCTTTTCAAAAATTTTACTAAGTGTTGGTAATATAGAGATTGGTCTAAAGTTACTGGGGTCGGTTATGCTTCCTGCTTTAAATACGGGAATAATTTTACTAAGTTTCATTAAGTCCGGAAACACACCATTATCAACACAATTATTAAATATACTGGCTAAATAAGGTGCAATACCGTCAATGATAGATTGGATGATTTTAACAGAAATACCATCCAGATCAGCAGTGTTCTTAATTGTTATACTTTTAAAAGCTTTCAATACCTCACTTTCAGTAACATGCCTGAAAGTAAAGTTAGTTTTACACTTATTTACATTATTTTCAAGAAAAGACTGTGCAGCTTTAACTGATGAATTTAATGTCTTCGTAGTCGAAACTGGAATGTCTGCAAAGAATTTTTCAAAAGCTTCAGCAACTTCTGTATCTGATGTCAACAGTCGATCACCAATTTTCAGTTTATGTTCCGCGTTTCTAATGTTTGGCTTTCCAGTTTCGCTGTTTATAATTTGCCAAGTAGTTTTAGGTATATTTACACTATTTTGAATTTTATTATTAATAAAATTTGATTTCGCAATACTACACACATTTTTGAACATTTTGGAGTATTTTTTAACATATTCCTTAAAGGTTTCGCTATGATTATATGATTTTTCATCATATAATTCATATAATCTGTCTCTGCTTTTGAATATTCCTACTGTTGCCCAGTCACTAAACTTAAATGAGTTATCATCTATTTTAATTGTTTTTGATTTAAATACTGTATCATACTCACATTTAATTAAATTAAAAAATCCAAGACATTACTTCTGAATCTCTCCAGCCGACCCTCGTTCATGGGTACAAACTTAATCTCTCTTCTTAATGCCTTGTTTGTGTTAATGTTAAAAGATGCTAATTGTCCACTGTGATCCGATTTTAACTTATTAAATATGTATTGACTGTTGGGTGATGCATCAGTGAAAATGTTATCAATACATGTTGCTGAAGTGGCTGTAACACGTGTAGGCTCTAAAAAGAGATTTTTAAGTCCATAACAAAGAAACAAATTAGTTAACCTTTGGCTAAGCGATGATTGGATTAATAAATCAATATTAAAATCACCACAGACAATGATATTTTTTTTAGTATCACTAAGTTTAAGTAAAGCTTCCTCCATGATTTTTTCAAACAAATCAAAGGATGAAGCTGGCCGCCTGTATACGCTTATTATAATAACTTTCCCTAGTTCTATACATGCCATTTCAATGGTTTGCTCAACAGAAAGACTAATAATATCCTTTCGTTCTTTAAATTTCATTCCTTTGTGTGTAATAATCAAGGAGCCGCCACAATTAGCCTGGATTCTGCTGTATGAACTGGCTATTTGATGATTATTGAACGAAAATATCATTTGATGGTCTTTTAGCCAGTGCTCCGTTACACACAAAATATCTAATTTTTTTTAATTCATAAAAAGTTCAATTTGTAAATCCTTACCCAGCATGCCTTCAATATTTTGGTGGGCTACATTTAATACATTTTTACTACATTTTAATTTTGCATCTGGGGCATATGTGCTAATAACATTTTGATTATAGCTAGAAGTCTTATTATCTATTGTCGTCGCCTCTAGTTTAAATTAACTAGAGTAGTCCTAATACTATTACTTGGAATGTTATATTCCACTGGTTTAATAAATATAAGTGGCTGCTCAATAGAAGCAGAGGTTTCAGTCAAGATGACTGGTAAATCATTACTAATAATATAAGATAGCGAAATTGCTATTTGTCGTATAGAATAATCGTACAAATTGTACTTATCATACTTAAAATAAAAAGGTTTACCAACTATAATGTTAGTATCAATCATATGGAATTTATCACTATGCCTACATGTCATAGTGTGTAATATTTTATTCAGATGGTGCCTTATATTGTTTTCTTGCTCTGAGAAAGAGTGGCTAAAAGGTAATGCAAATAATATTATTCTACATATATTTTTCTTTTCATGTAATTTGGAAAAACTGTGAATCATGTCTTTTTTATTTGCATGGTCCCGTCTGCCAACTAAAATAATCAAGACAGTTTTGACTTTAAAGTCAGTCACAAAAACTTTATTTAATATATCACATTATGAAGCACCAGGGAAACAATTATTTATTATTGGCTGCCTTACATATTTACTTACTTGGAAGCCCATTTTTTTCCCAAGTTCATCGCTGTACATAACTACTTCTGGCTGACTTAGCTTATTATTACATAAATAAGATGGCTTTGGTTTTTTAAGCAGTACATTATCCTCTATAACACAAGGCATCTGGGACTGGGACTGGCATAGCTCGGGCTGTGGACAACTTAATACACTTTGTTCACAATTATTTTGGGAAGTCAAATACTCAAATTGATCCAGATTATATTTAGATAGTTGAAGTAAGCTGTCCATGGCCAAAGTGTGTTCTTTTATCTCTTTCTGAGCAACTTCATATTTATTAGTTAAACTATTAAGTTGCTCATAAAGCCTGTTTATTTCCAGCTCAAGGTGCCTTGTGTCACTTTCATAGGTTAACCTATTTTGCTCCAATTCAGAACTACATGATTTTAACTTACTTAGTAAATTTAAACGTTCTTTTCTGTAATGGCTATTTTTACATGAGAAATTTTTATTCTTACTAATATTTTTATTTATATTATTGCTCTTTATACATTGCTTACTTTTGTTTGATTTAGTCCTACTTTTATTACAGTTAAGTTTATTGTTAGTGCTAGTAGTAGGACTAACCGGCAACTCTGCATTAATCGAGCAATCACTGGTAAGGTCAATAGTGGTGGAAGTATTTTTACATATAGATACCATTGAGGGGGCAGCGTCAACCAACTCCTCAAATAGAGACTGAGATTGTGCTGACCTGGATTCATTAATTTTAGATTCTAAGGAAGTTATTTGTGAAAAGGAATCACATAATTGGACTTTCAAATGTTTGTTATGCCTAATAACATCTTCTTATATATTACTTTTACCATCAAACTCATTTATTATCCTTTGCAGTTGGTCTCTTTGCTCAACAACTTCTAGAAATTGAATATGAATTTTTGATAGTTCCAGTTTTAACTGTTTATTTGAGTTGAGTACACTGATAAACTCTTTTTCGGCATCATTTCTCTCATCCAGCAACTGCTCACACATAGACTTTGATAATTTAAGTTCCTGTAGGGTCAGATGAAGTTTGTCTTCCAGCTGACGAACAGCAGCCTGGCGAGTCATCATTTTTGATACCGAGTTAGGTCTTGAATAGAAAATACAACGATTGTTTTTTCCGAATGAATCAAGTGAGCAGTTACTTGAAGTTGAGGTTATGGAATTGGAACAAAAAAGGTTTACACAGTAATTTTACTATTGCTAACTACAGCCAAATCAATTTCAATATATTCTATAGTAATTTCAATACTCACAAATTACTTTTCTTTGTTATCTAAGTCCAAAAAGTGTAACGGTCGGGTTCAAATCACTATTTAGAAACAGTTATGTTTTTCACAATATGTTCAAACAATTGAGAATATGTTAAATGTACACAATATTTCAGCGATTTACTTAGTTTTATACAAAAAAAAAACTTTGATTGGTATACAATTCTTAAAAAACTGCTTTTGTTGCAGTTTTCAAAAGCAGCTGTAGAAGACAAAGAGAAAACTGATTTCACTTTTTTACTTATTTGTGCACTTATAAACTCTGGAAATGATATCACTGAATAATTATCACTTAACTTATGTTTATTTTCACAAATTTCGATATTAAGGACGCTTAAAACTTATTTATAAAAATATTATTTACGGAGCAAATGTTTATGTTGCACAGAGTAATAGTAGTTAGTCATTCAATGGCAGCATTGCATATATAAAATATATATATGCAATGCTGTCAGGAACATCATCTGAATTTAATATTGCTGAACAAAAGACTAATAAGTAGATACAAACTTAAAAAGGCCCAAAAGGTCCTTTTTGCTCAAATTCAAATATTGAAAATAACTGAAAAGCAAACTTATGCGCTATTATGGGTTGTTTTCTATTTCAATAAGCAAATTATTTTGTTTTACCAAATTCCATATTCAAACATTTGGGGTTGGCCAGGAGCCTAAAACTTTCAATGAGTTTTAAATAGGCATTTGTGCTCCAATTGGAATTCCACTTATATTTTCGAAGTGAGAACAATTTAATAATAACATTTAAATTTACATTATTCAACAAAAACATCTTTGCTTTAGGTGTATGACATTTTTTTTGACCGTGTTATTCGAAAAAGCTCAAAAGCCGAATAATCCGAATAATCCCGCTTAAGCCCTTAAGGATCTACGAGACCATCTGAACCGCTTCAAAAATAATTTATTCAAACAAGGTTTTACAGAAATCTAGTTCCTTTTAAAAGGACAAGGTGAAATCTGTGGATTTAGTTATTACATACATACATAACTTCTCACCTGTATACCTTATGGGGTAAGTAGAACACCGAAGCTATAAAACCGATGATACGTTTGACAAATTGAAGGTACTATATTGAAGAGAGACTATTGCATGGTCAGCCTATCGCCCACGTCGCCAATTAAACCGCTGTACCTTCACTGGGAAGAGAAGCAGCTGGCACATTCTATGATTTTTACTAATAAAATATAATTTACTTTTAAATGTTTTGAAACTAATTTTCATATTCTGTGGGTATCCATATATTGTTGAGCACCTTTCTCATCTCAAGAGAGTCATTTTCGTGAGACTGCCATCTATCAGCCAATCAAGATTATGTTTTTGGCAAATTGGAAACGAGGAAAACGTCTTGAGATAGTGGTTAGGTCTATAATAATAATCATAACGGGTCTTTCCCGCCGAAAGGCGTGCAGCTGTAAGCATACATAATAATAATAATAGTTTATTTCAGGTAAAAGCATCACAAAAAAACAGTAAAAGTTTTACAATATTTGAATAATCTAACAATTAAGAATATAATTTTATTTTACTGAGTTCACTACTCCCTAATAAAGGGCAGAGCCCTGTGAGCTTAGGAATTACTATGGTGGACATTATTGTACCAAAGGTTAAGGCGTGCATCTTTAGGCGCTAACTCGCTATGATCCATATGTTTGATTATGGTGTCACTGTCTGGGGATTTATTTATTTTATTTATATCTTCTTTAACAAATTCTCGTAAAGCTCTGTAAAAGAAAAACACATAGTCAAGTCTTAACACGTAAAATACGGATATTTTTCCTACAAAAGCAATTTAGCTGAATTGTCGCTTTACAGAAGTCCTATTTGACTAGTTAATTGCTGCCTTTGTCCCGAATCCAATCATAAAAGACTAGTTTAGGTCATCTTTATTTGACTTGGTGACAACTTGTCCTCCGGGCATTTCGGGTAATGGTTTGCCCCAGCTTCCTCTATTTGTATTGCGTCCGCTTTCAGCCCGCGAGCTCGAAACATATACAGGCAGTGACTGGTGTGACAAGTGGTGAATAAAAATACTATTCATTTAAAAATATCACGGTACACTTTATGATCTGAGGTACAGCCTGCTCATTTATAGCGCAAAACAGCTCCGCAATGATAGCTATACGATGATATACGTAGGAGTGAAAATATACAGATTAATCGTTTATCCTGATGCAGTTCTTTAAGTTCTTTCTCACTACAGGTTTTTTTTTAATATAATTGTTTTTAAATATATTTTTTTATTTTGCTTTGTTTTAGAATAAGGTTAAGTAGGAAAAGGTTTTTTAGCCAATTTTCAATGTCATCGTTTAATGGAAAGCAATTTTAAATGCTAATTACAAAACAAAACATTCAGAGAAGTTTGGGATCTTTGTTCTTACTACTCAATGATTGTTCTGGTATATCGAAAGTTCAGATAAATATAACTTACATCAATAGAATAATGAATTTCAAATAAGCTTAATTCTAAAATACATTTCTGTAGATTCAACCCACGATTGGTGAGGTAAAACAAAATTTTTAACTGTTTGTAAGTAAGTTATCGATTTTTTATTAATCTTTGGGCATGCAACCAGCTATTCTACGCGATATTTGCTCTGTTCGTTTTGTAAGCTGACTGTTGGTTAAGAGGGTCGGTTTCACAGTTTTCAGCTCCAAGTACTGCACAAATTAAATGCTTCATGTTTGTGGTTTCGCGAATGGGATGTGTGTGATTCCAAGCTTTGATAATACTTGATTCAGTTTGCTAGGTAACTTATCGAGTAAAACCAACGAATGGTAGGTGAAAAGTAATATTTTATCAATCCTTAACAGCTACATTCAGAGTATGTGTTCGGACGTACATTGAAATACCAAGAGATATTTTTCTTTTTTAATATAGTACGGGCGCCAATGGAGGCCCGCTTAATTTCAAAACCTAACTGTTGAGCAAAAGTAAACAAAAAACATAATGGAAGTTGTAATATATTTATTTGCGAAAAAGATATCCAAAAAAGTAATACTGTTTTTGGCATTTTCACACAAATGTAAACACTTTTTAGCAACTTGGTATTCTTGGGCGACAAGTTTCCCAAGATGACCCGTAAAATATTAATGAAAATATATGCATAATAAGCACTTTAACGATTTTTAACATAAAATATCAAAAAAAAACACTAATTTCTCATAAAATTATTCATAAATTAACCAAAAAATTATATTGGGCCATCTTAAGTCTTTCAAAATAAAATTGAACTATAACATAAAAACAAACAACTAAATAAAATTTACTTTAAATTATAAACTACGACTGTAACTTATCGAAATAAATCAGTTATTTCTTCTAAAATATTTTTGTTTTAAGGTAATTCATAGGGAACTATAGTATGGGCCATGATAGGAACTTACACCCGGGCTAAGGATAAGTGCTTAGACATGACACGGTACTTAGTAACACATTGATACTTACTTAAATTCGATATCTATCTAATTATATTACCATGATATTAAAAAACTACAGATTCTCCAAACCTAATTTTTAAAATATACCTATATATTTTATAATAATTAAGGATTTTGTTTTTTGTTATCACTTACTGACTTTTGTCCGTAAACAGTAAGGTGCTTTATTTAAAAATTTTTAAATCAGCAAAGAAAAATATATATTCTGATAGGTATTTGTTATTTATTAAAATGGTTTATAAAATCAACATCAAGTGTCTGAATCAAATTCAACGTACGCGATTCACATAGATGTAAAGTAATTAATAACTTAAAAATAACATACATACATACATAACGTCACGCCTGTATCCCTTATGGGGTAGGTTACAAGACCATATGATGTCATGTTTGACAAATTTGGAGGTATTATAAAGATGGAAATAGACTATTGTAGTGACAGGAGGTCAGCCTATCGCTTTTTTTTTTTTGTTTTTCTGCCACAGAAAGTTTTGGCACCCCCTAAAACAAGCTTTAACCAGTAAAGCAAGCTTTAGCGGGAGGAGGATGAATCCTATTACGGACGAATGGGCATTCTATAAGCTGTTAACCCCAGTGGCTAACGCAAAATAGAATGCCCAGACAGTATGGAGACTCACTCAGTGAAGCCGAGCATACCCACTAAACATCCCCCTTTACGACCTACCTTAATTCAGGTTCTTGATCATTTATCGGAGCGACAGCCAATTGGAGAGAGAGGCTGCGCAGTGAGCGGCATCCGGACGGCTGCCACCAAAAGGAACTGAAAGCGAGAAATTCAGAAGCTAAGACGAGCAGAAATGACAAAGCTGAAACTAAGAGATTATCTAGAGTGATCAGACTCACTCTGAGATAGGAATGCTGGAAAGAAGGACTACGTTTAGAAACGTTGAGCTTGCTGGAGTTTCCTAATAATGGGAGCGAACTTGGTTAGGACCGGAAGAGCACCGTTGAAACCCTCTGGGCTGGCGTCGAGAGCGGCGCCGAAAGCCAGGATTTCGTCGATGGGAGCGAGCTGGATCCAGAACGCCATGCGGTCTTGAGAACCTTTTGCGTTCTGGCACTGGGAAGCCGATTTGGCGGTTGCGATTGAGTCGCGACCCGGCTGCGCTGACCCTTTGAACTGACTGCAGGAGCGTCCGAGCTAGGCTGCGGTCGCTCTCTCCAGTTCTCGATGGGCTTCACGGTAGCCCTGGCAGCACGCGGTGCCTTGGGGCAGCCGCGAAAGTTTGCTGTGTGGCCTGACTGGCCGCACAAGACGCACGACTGAGCGGTGGGCGATTCGGGAGTGCGAGAGCACTCCTTAGTCCCATGCGGATCTAGGCACTTGACGCACCTAGGGGAAGCAAAACAATTTGCCGCCGCATGACCATACAGTTGGCAGCGGTGGCACTGACCTGGGAAACCACGCTTGTGTGGAACTTCGACGTGGATGATGGAGAGACCGCACACGGTGGGCTTGCCTCTGAAAATGGACTGCCCTTGCGGGCTCTTCGCTAGGATTACTAGCGCAAGTGGGAACTGCTTGCCTCGGCGGCTGTGCATTTTGTGCACAGATTCGACGGGAAAGCCTTGAGAAGACAAGTCCTCTTGGATTTGCTCGTTCGAGAGCTCGAACGGCACGTTCCTGAGGACGGCACGAATCTTACGCTCCTCAGGGAGGGCGTAAGTATGGTACTCGAGCTTGTGATCAGCAAGAAGCCGAGGAAGATTCCTGAAATTGGAAATGGAATTGACAACGACCTTAATAAAGTCACCCACGTTGGATGCCTTTCTATACTGGATCTTGGGATTGTGTCTACCGCAGAGAGCTGAGACCTCGGTCCAGCGGCTCTTGTCCCGTAGAAAGACGGGAGGCGGAGACTTGACTTTCGGCAGAGCCGAATCTGATTGCAACGCAGGCTGTGACGCAGGAATCGCTGAAACAGAAGGCGCAGGAGCAGACGCCGGTGCGACATTTAGCAGAGCAGGAACAGCGGCTGGAGCAGCTGAAACGGATGGGAATAAGACTGAAGAGGCATCTTGCTTCTTTTTCTTTGACTTGGACTTTTTGCGAACCTCGCTGAACGGAGCAGGAGATTCTGGAACGATAGGAACGGTGTCGGGGTCACTACCTGGCGGGGTAGCCCTTTTGCATGCGGTGGAATCTACCGACATGCAATCTGAAAAAGGATCGACGTACTCAGAGGGATCTGGAGACGCCGGAGAATCGGTTTGGAACCCCTGTGAAAAGGAGGCGACCTGAGGAGGAGCGGATAATTGCTTTTGCATGGACTCGATTTGAGCGAGAAGGGCTTCCTTCTCGGCTGCATAATGAGCTTCCAGTGATTGTTTATCGCTGGATATCTGTCTGAAATCTGAAGACAACTGTCTGAATTCTGGGGACGAGGGACGAGCGGATAATTGCTCTTGCAAGGACTGGATTTGAGCCAGAAGAGTATCCTTCTCGGCATCGTGTTGATATTTCTGTTTGGCCAAGTGATCGAGGATGGCATAGTTATCAGGACGAATGGCTAATTGCTCATTCAAGGAATTGACCTGAGCCTCAAGGGCTTCTTTGTCAGCTTGAAGCTCTCGAATACGACGACGAGCGGCTTCGCTGCTGGATTCAGTATGACGAGGCATTGTGCTGGGCTGAAAGTGAGAAGTCTATCTACCCAAGACGAAGATGAGTGCCGATGAACGGCGAGACGGCTGCACAAACTGCGCTGTAAGAAAGGACGACCTAATACGGACCTATTGCCGATGAACGGCGGACGATCAGGCTTAGTTGTCACGGTTACGTATCCACCTGACCAGCGATGCTTCGGCCGGCAGCAGTCGGGTCCGCCCTGAAAAGGGCAGATGAATTAGCCCCGACACCACACAGCCTCCACAAGAGAAAACTTTCCGAAAGAGCTTAACTTGGCACCTGACCCGCACGAGTGCGGGGGAGGGAACAAGGGCAGCGCAATACGAACACTCGGGAGCGGCCGCAGACACGACCGTTCGGGAGCGAACGCAAACGGGAAGTGTCAGCCTATCGCCCACAAAAACGCCTTTAAAACCTCTGTCCCTTAACTTACTTTTACACTATGCCCGGGAAGAGAAGCAGCTGGCACGTTCTATGTTTTTCTTTCGCTTCCAGTCCAGCATGACTGGCAGCGAAATAACAGAATCAGTTAAATTTACAGTTACTATCTGACAAAACAAAACTATAAAAAAGCAACCTCTTTTTTTTGATAGCATATTTAAAAATCAATAAGTATATAAATCTGTATAAGTTATTTACATAATTAACTGAAAACTAATGGTTTTCGATGGTTTTTGGATCTTTGTATGAACGACTAAAATGCACTCACATAGGTACGGTATTATACCGTACGGCGTAAACTGTTTTTTTTTCAGTTTTGTGATTGTGATGTCAGTAAATTCTAATCCATACACAGACACATAGTACCAATAATAGTTTAATTATAATAATAGTTTTAATAATAGTTTTTATTGCAGCTTAACTAACTTTTACAATATGCCCGGGAAGAGAAGCAGCTGGCACATTCTATGTTCTTCTTTCGCTCCTAGTCCAGCATGGAAGTATTGCAATAAAGTGTAAATAAATAAAGGCAAAGCACGGCTGTAAAATCTCCACCTACTTCTTCAGCAGCTCAACAGCATATTTATCAAGTCTGTTATCAAGTTCCCCCTAGTTCACTACATGGTATACCGCATCACAAGCTCTGCTTAGTTTGGGGCCTTGTAGTTTGTGTGATTGTCTGGGGATTTTATTTATTTATTTATATCATTATAATACCTTCAAATCTGTCAAACGTGTCATCAGACGGTCTTATAACCTCTCGTGTTCTGCCTACCCCATACGGGATACAGGAGTGAAATTATATACATACATACATACATAACGTCATGCCTGTATCCCCGAACCGAACTGTTCGGTGGTGGTCGTTGCGCCCTGAGGATGCTTCTGGTTGAAGCGAAACACGTGTCGGTAATAGCTTGTGGTGTGGGTTCCAAGTGTGTGTTCATTGCATGTCTTGCGTCTTGCTTGAGGGAGGGAGGGCGGTGAACCTTCGCATGAAAATCCTGCATCAATAGTGCAAGTACAAGTCGCGGAATTAGCAAAGTAACTTTTTATAGTAGTTATATTATTCCACATTAAATACATGAACTCTACAATGATTTGTTTTTCTCAAATATCTAATTAGAAGAAAAGTGGAGGGTTAAATAATACAGGATAAAATTTGAGGGAAAAGGGTCCTTTATTTTACACACCTTTTTAATGTGAATTTGAGAGTATTACACCTGTTACCTGAATTTCAATATTAAATTTTTACTTAGTATGGGATTGGTCTGTATGGTATATCTAATTTTCATTAGATACTTTTGATTTGAAACTTCGACATATATTTGCAACAAATCGCTGTAATATAGCAGATACAGATATTTCAAATGAAAAACAATGATATTCATTCTCAATAACATTAGCAAAAAGTTCCATTTTAATAATTTAAACTTATTCTTTATAACATTGTTTACAAGTGGGCAGTTCTATAAATTTGCGTCCTCGTAATTTATTAAACTTTAGTAAGTAATTAATTATTAAACCCACTATCCTGACGCATCCATTGATATTTTTTTTACGTTTCAGATTGATATTTACATAGGTATGTACATTAGTGGCTGTGAATTTGGTATTTTGAATAATATTTCCTACATTACCCGCACATTTTAGGTTTTCTATGTATTACCTAGGTATTGTATAGAATAGCGGATTAAACAGATTGCCGGTAACACATACATACTATGACAATATTGGTGGTCACTGAACAGATTGACTTTGAAGAGATCCTTTCTCAGTGATCTTCTTCAGTGACCTTGCAACCACATTTCTGCGAAGGCATCAAAATTTCGACTTTGAAATTTAGTGTTTTTTCTATTATTATCCTCAAATGTCGACACTGCAACAATTAAATTTCATGTAAAAAAATTCAATCAATTAGGTTTGTCTCAAAAAGTAAATAAATAAACAGGGGTATTTCTAGAAAGTCTATGGAGGATTATTATTGTTAACGATTGTTTGTGTTTCCAAATTATGTACACCAAAACAGACAAAATTAAGTTTGCTCCCCGTGGCTTGTTACGGAGGGTGAACAAGAAAGGACGATGAAAATAAAACGCTGATAATAGCTGCTTATTTTTTATTGTGTAACTTATACGCGCGTTAAGCCGTCAGATGCTATTAAGATATCAAGTTTCACTTGACTTACATTAAACTTATTTGTTTTTTAAAACAAAGCTTGACGCGGTATAAGACGTGTGATCAAGTGTAATATTTTGATTTCTTCCTGAAGATTTGCGATTTGTTTGTCTAAATTGCCAAATATACCAATTTGAAAACTTTCCCAATATTAAGGTAATAAAATGATTGCGTCATCAAACCGTGATCTAAATCATCGAAAATAAATCAATCTAAAACACATAACAGATTAACTCACCACTTAACCCTCACTCAAAATGTGGAGCAAGATATTGGCTGAAGTTAACCCATTTGCCACCTTTCATCCTATATACCTACAGACTAAATTAAGCCCTGATGGCCACGACTGAGACAATTGTACTGCATAATGGAACAAGCAGAATGCCTGGGGTCCTAATGACCCTACGTTGCAATGGTATACGGGATTACGAGCAAGAGCTTCTACTGTTAAAAGTAGATTGATTATATAGTTACGGCAGCGGTGAGTTTATTTAATATAGTTACATCTATTTTTGTATTACCTGCTGTAAGTGTGGCTTTACGTTGAAGCTGTTTTTGCAGTTAAAATTTTTCAAAATTGATATTTACATTAACCCCGATGACTTTACTCGTAAGTAATATATTTTGATGTTTGATAGCCTGAACTGACATTTTTAGAATCTTTACAAAGTATTTTCTAGGCTTACTTTAAAAAAAAAACATTATTATCAAAAACTCAATCGTTTTTTGGAAGAAAGAAAATATAATCTTCTAAGTCAACTCATGCAGCCGTCTATGCCTAATATTATGACGATCGCGTAAACCAAAATCAATAGAGTACTTTCTGTTCACTTTGAATTAATAAATTTAAATTAATTAGATTTGATAATAAATGTATAGGTAAAGAAAAATATCCTAAAATAGGTAATTGACGTAGTGAACCCTAGGTGTCGAGTTCGTAATACTCTTATTCTGTAATTTTGCATGCATTGTTGATTTTTAAAATAAAAAATGCAGCTTATATTCTTATTTTAACAGTAAATACACTGGCCTTGAAAATATTATAAATTTCCCTGTATAAAAACTGAAATATATTCCATGCAAAGCTTTTTTGAATAAATTCTTTGTTTTATTAAAAACAAAACATATTCATTTCCAAAACAAAACTGATTCCTTTTGCAAACTACTGAAGCCCAAAAACTGCGCGCCTCTTTGCATTTAGAGTACCCAAAATCAGAACAGAAAATATGTTCAGACAAATAAAATAAATCGTTTATTGGTATTGTTGTAATAAAACATTTATTTATTTTGCGACAAGAATATTGAGTTTTCCTAGTATACGAAAATTGCCTTTTTCGACCTACGTTTGAACGTCATCTCACCTGATGGTTTATCACTGGCTAAGGAAATGGCTAGCGTTTATATATTAAAAGAATTAGATATTTATATTCCAAGTAAGTTGAAATGTTACACTTCCAGCCACTTCCAGCCATGTGAAATCTATTCATTATAATCTTGTCAGAATAAAGATATAATCAACGAAGCAATTTTATTTTTCTGGAGACTTATTTTATATAAGAAGGAAGGAGTACACAGTTCCTTATGATACAAAATAACGTCTTCAGAAATCAGTTTGAATACTATTACGCTCACGTCTATGCAGCCTAAATGTAACTGCAATTTATGTTAGTGTAGAGGGCGCTTAATGGCAATGACAATATTGACAGTAGATTGCTGCGAAACAGTTATGACTTGAAGTAGAATTATTGCAAGCGACACAAATTCGATTAGGATCACAGATCGACAATAAACGCTGGGCCGAATTCGCTCTCTAATTACTCTTTAATAGTTTACTTTCATTTATTTAAACTGAGAGGCTTCAAAATCAGTTTTTAAGCAACAATTGTACTAATTTGACATCAGAGAGACATTAAATTTGAGCGGGAAATGTTGAATTGAGCTCAGTACCAGTTATGTAGGTAAATGTAAAAAAAATGTCGACAAATAGGCAAAAATATGGAAATTATTATAAAAAATATATTATGCCTATTAAATTAATAGAACATCACGTAAACAAATTACAAATAGAGTAAAACGCACAAAAAACAATATTTTTGTAGGATTACGTGATTATACTAAATAACCCTTGCCTGATTTTTGATCCCATAGTTTCTAACATTGCCTTGAGCGGGCTATGCTAACATTGCCTTGTTTACCAGAAATATTTATATACCTATTTTACTCGGTTACATATTATATTTAGAGATTAACGCCAACAATAATGAAATTCCGAAACTTTTCCTTTTTAATGAAACTTGTCTATTCCATTATCTCAACTCATTTTACCGTAAACTTCATCCTACACGAAGCATCCCGGTTGCGATGTTTGACAACAATAATTTCAAATCTAGAACGCGCATGCTTTCAAAATTCGAATCTCTGCAAATCCCATTAATTTCATCAATAGCCTGTTCAAATTCGAAATAGTGACAAAACTGTCAGCTTTTGAATATCGAACTGTTGGCGATAATATTTCGCGTACCAAGCGGTTGCTAATCTGGTGTTCATTAAAGTGAAATAGTTTTTACAGCGGAAAATATATTGACTTATTACAATATTTACAAATATAAAATATTGTGACGTGTAGTAGCCTAAACACTCACAAATTTAGGTCACTGACTATAACCCTGAAAAATCTAGCCTCAACGAGCAATGGCCACTCCATTGATCAAAGGGTTTCTGCTGGATCAAACCAGATATGAGAAGATTTTCAAACAGAATTTTCGTAGTTTTGAACTAAGGTTGAAGTAGGACTAGGCACTATGGCTCGTAGGTATAACACAAGCTACCTGCTAACTTTACCGGTACATGCTTCAAGCCTTATATTTAATAGAATTGGATAAATTTCATCTCGAAATTGTCAAGGAATTGGGATTAAGCCGAATTAGGTTTTTCGTTACAATAAATTTTGGTAGTTATGAATATTATACACTAGCTGTGACCCGCGACTTCGTCCGTGTGGATACCGTTTATTAGAGTTGGATAAATACTATTATTATATCCTCCTTGAAGTTAAAACTTACCTTATTCTAAATTTCGTCAAAATCGACTGAGTAGTTACTGATAGATAAACAGACAGAATTACTTCAAAAAGTGTTACAACAAAGCAGTGATCCGCAGTTTCACCTAGTTTTTGTGAAAAAGTATAGGTAGGTAGGTTTATTACATAGACGATGCCCGCGACTTCGTCTGTATTGAATTAGTATTTCGAGTAGGTTATTTTCTTCTCCAAGGTCCTAACTATCTTTAATAACAAAAATAAAAATGAAGAATCTTCGCCCATATAATATGTATAACTCCTAACCACAAACATAGGTAGGTAACTATCTATTAGGTACATTACAAAGGCACATAGCGTTTTAAACAAATCGGGTGCCAAAGTGCCTTAAATTATCTTAAGTTTTTGCGATAACTATTATGTATGACTATTAAATAAAACACTTTTCAATCGGATTTATTGCGTATATTTACATTTTAAATTTTAATATTCGCTCGTGACCACGGGGTCTGCAAAGACACCGAAACGTCGAGTTAAAATGTAAAATATAAATTATACGCCATTAATCCGGTTAAAAAGTGTTTTATTTAATGCCTTCAATTTTACTTAATTCATGCAATATCTTCATTAATTATACTTAGCTTATTGTTATTCTAGGTAAAGCTAAGTAGTTTTTGCGTGAAAGAATAGCAAAAATCCATCCATCCAGCCATTATCAGTGTACATACAATACTACCTATAGTTATGTATGGCTGCTTTTCACTGCCAAACGGCCAAGCCAATATTAATGTAATTTGGTATAGTAGTTAACACATACGTTACTTTTATTCCGAAGAAATCTACGGTTTCTGACTTCCAAGAGGCAGAAACGATCATGAAATAAACAAAACCTTGATTTCCATTTTATCTCTGTCTTCCATGCTGGACTGGGAGCGAAAGAAAAACGTAGAATGTGCCAGCTGCTTCTCTTCCCGGGCATACTGTAAAAGTCAGTTAAGGGAAAGAGGTTTTAAAGGCGTTTTTGTGGGCGATAGGCTGACCCCCTGTCACTACAATAGTCTCTCTCCATCTTTATAATACCTCCAAATTTGTCAAACGTGACATCAGATGGTTTTGTAACCTCTGGTGTTCTGCCTACCCCATAAGGGATACAGGCGTGACGATATGTATGTATGTACAGAAGGCAGTACATCAAGCGTTACAAATCTGTCAAAATTTTTTACTAGAATTTGAACTCTATGCCCTCGATAATAAGTTAAAATTGGTTGGGGAAATTTGACAGGTAATGTAACGCTTGTTCCTTCTGTACCTACCTATATTAAATCGCGCAAAAGCTTGCGCTCGCCTCCCGCCTTTTTATACCCTACCGCCGCGAGCCGCGTCGAGCGCGGCAACCGTTACGCAAAAATAATCCCTATATCATTCAGTATTCACGCGCGATGGGTTGTTAGCGTATTTCATGTATAAGTTTGGTGTTTCTTTACCGAGTTCTATGATTCTTTTTTTATTGAATAGGTAATAATGTTATTTTTTTTATTAGGGATGAGTGAGAGTATTCTAAACGTAAGAGTAAACAAATATAATCAGAAGTCTCCGAACTGCTAAGCTATCGGGATTTACACGTGTTATTGTGAGTCAACCATAAAATATAGACATATACTGTCGTGGGATATTTTTTATATAATTTTATGAAGAATATTTCTGTCATACATGATTTCTATGTAGCTTTAACCATTAAGGCTGCACACGCGACGGAAGCTTAAAAAATGAAGTAACTTCTCCCGTTTTTCCAACATTTCCCTTCACTGCTCTGCTTTTATTGATTGTAGCGTGATAATAAGTATAACATAACCTGCCCAAGAGTATGAAGAATAATTTTACCAAGTTTCGTTAAAATCCGTAGAGTAGTTTTTGTTTCTATAAGGAACATACAGACCGACAGACAGACAGACAGACAGACAGACAAAAATTTTACTGATTGCATTTTTGGCATCAGTATCGATCACTAGTCACCCCCAGATAGTTATTTTGAAAAAAAAAATCATGTACAGAATTGACCTCTCTACAGATTTATTATAAGTATCTATACATATAATAAAATGGTAGAAAAGTCAAAACTGTTCATTGAATATTTTTTTAAAAGAATACTTGGGGTATGATCTACAATCGAAACAGAAACAAAAAATATAGTTTTTAGAATTTTTTTCTGTTTGTCTGTTTGTCTGTTTGTCTTTCCGGGATAAACTCAAAAAGTACTGCATGGATTTACTTCAAATTTGGCATGAAGATAGTTAAGAAGTCGGGTCAACATATAGGCTACATATTATCACGCTAGCAGTGTTATAATCGTAGGTGCGTTTGGTGCTGCATAGCGTTCACGCAGACGACGTCGCGGGCAGCAGCTAGTAGATAGATAATATTCATAACTACCTAGTTATTTGACATAATGTTATGAGATTTTACATAAACAACATTGATACAAGCGAGAGGCATGAAATGAAACTACATATAAAAGAGAGTTTATTATTAATCCGAGATAGTCCGAGATAAGGCTGTGCTAAGAAGTCACGACCCTCAGCAATGAGGATACACGACGCAAGGAGGAGGAGGATTATTAATCCGAAACTATCAAAAAAAAAGTTGACGAGAAGTATTTCGAATACGTTAAATAGCTAAATAATTAAGTTTTAACCAACGAATGCAGAACATAAAAAAACTGACTTCACGTCAAAACTTTGGCTGAGTTATAATGTCTTTCTCCGATTAACATTCTCCGAAATCATACATACTTCTTCAAAAATTTTAAATTTTCAATGAAGTTCTCAACCGATTTCGACGAAATTTATATGGGACCAACTTATGAAACAAGAATCATATGAAACAAGAATTTTCAAAATTCATAATTTTTCGAAATATCGTGTAATAAAGAAACAAAAAACATAACGAATTGAGAACCTTCTCCTTTTTTGGAAATCGGTTCAGAATGTAAAAGATTTCGTGGTGAATGACTGCTATACCTATAATATTTGCGGTGGTGATCGGGAAGATACAAGGTGCTTAAATTAAACGAACAAAAATAAAAACTTTTCTGTGAATAAACTTTTGCTTACATCGATCTAATTTTTGTTTTTTGTTGTGTAGCATGATAATGATGCACAAAAGATGTGGTTTCATTGAATGCCTCTCGCTCGTATCAACTCATCGATTTACTCAGATCAGCGAAATAAAGGATTTGTTATGAAAGCCAACCATTGTTTATTTACCTGTATTTACCTGTCAAAATTGTCATGTTGCCTAGAATGGATGCCTCTCGAACTACAAGTTCCTAGTAGATAGCGCTGATTGTTAATTAAAGCCCGCATGTAAACTCAGATTTTTTTCGTTACGGAATTTCTGGATTCGGTCCCCACGCTCAAGACCCGCGATAGAAGCTATGCAATAGCTTAACAACTCAGCAACGTACAACAAAAATAATAGTAGATTATGCATCAAGGGGATAAAGCAGTGTATTATGTCACGGGCATCATATTGAATCCTGAATGAAGCGAGGGATTCAAGTCTGCCCAAGACTAAGACACTGTTATCCCCGAGGAGCATACTCTACTTTATACACCACCTAATTAGATAATTGTAAGATAAACCTGTAAGATAATTAGGTAATGAAACGCAGGAATTAAATCAAGTACTAAGGTATTTAATAATTTAGAAATTAAAGATAATATTAGAAACAATTGACCAGTTATGTAAAGATAAAGTGATATTTCTATTTGGTATATTCATTGTTTACTGTTGTCTTCAACATTGAATAAACAGTCCATAGGCTGCTAGGTTTCTTTGTAGCAGACAACTGTTGAAAATATACTAAAAGCAATGACACCGAAATAATTTTTACGGCTTTTTTAGTTTTCCAAGCAAAGAAATCTTCGTAAAATTTCATGTACAAATGCTTCGATTTACACGGCAAAATATTATCGACGATACTATTTGCTTCATTTCTAATATCTTCTGGAGTTAAATCGTCACTCGAGCTCGACATATTTTATTTATTCGAATATTATTGAAATAAAAACTCTGAAAAATTTTTCTTTTCAAAAACCGCGCAATTTTATTTCTTATTTGTCTTTTTCAAAAGGCAAAAGAAACCGTCGCATACAGGTTTTTTACGAGGGTTTTTATTTTTTTCTTGGTAGTCGTTCCAAATGCAAAGGTACACAAACTTATACAGCCAAAGTCCATATATTTTTTAATTAGGCCAAGCAACTAGTCATACAGCCATGTCCATGTAGGTATTATTAAATTTCGCTCCAATTGACATTCCAAAATCAAATTACATTATAACCCTTAGGATTAAAGTTTTGTTTATTCCCTGTAAGATACCTTTTTTAATCTTAAGGGATTAATATCTTGTTTTAGGTGGAGTTTATCTCATACATAATGCGAATTTTAAACAAAGGTGGTGTATAAAATAATTAACCACCTTTATTTAAAATCTGACACCAAATACCACTGCTGCGGTATGTATGTTTTATAACGGGCCATGGGTTTTTTCTTAACCCATGTGATATCATCTTCGACCACATCTTCAATTGCCTACCATTCAGTGAGATCGAGGTCAAATAATTTAGTCGCTGAGAAACAACAAAAACCTATATTAACGCGTTAACAGCGCATTATCTGGTATTATTTTCCTGACTATTTACCCACTTATTGTACATTTAGATCAACCTAACTGGGTTAAACAAGTTCTAATGTTTATATTTCCTATAATTAAGTTTTCAATATTTTTTACCGGTATGTATCTACACTTGTATGCATATTATTTGTGTTCACTGTAAAAAACGTTTGGGTTTGACGAACGTAGGGTTTGACTAAACAAGAATTTGACGAAAGTCGTAGCTACTCTTTTGAATTTGTCGTAGTGTGATCAAAATGTCATATTACTAAATTAGCATAACTTTATTTGAATATGGTGCAAAATTGATACTGTCATCAGAGTGCACTTAGACACATGACCTGATTGCAGTCGCGAAAAACCACATGATACAAATAGACAGATCCAAAATGGCGGACAAATTGGGAAATAATGTAGCCCCACAGCGAACTCTCCAAGCACAAAACTAACTTAGAATAATGGCACTCAATAAACGTTTAGGTCACTAAAATGTATTATATACATAGTAACTTTGTTTGTGGGAAAATTCAGGGTCTACGTGACCAGCGAAAAGTTTTCCTATAAAGTAAAAATTTAGGTCAGACGTGCGTCTATTTAGTAAGAATTTTTTGTCTAAGCTTTAAATAGTAAGTTTTTAATGACCAATGTGGCGTTGAGTACAATATTTGTACAAACGATAATGGTCATGTGTTTGATCCTCGCATAATGTGATTATTTGTAAGAATATCTTTGCATGAATATGTTTTCTAACCGACTTCCAAAGAAGGAGGAGGTTCGTGTGTATTCGTGTGTATGTTTTTTTGTGTCTTTGTTACACGATATCTCGGACATTTATGAATTGATTTCGAAAATTCTTGTTACACATGATAGAAGATACTTCAGAGTTAGTCCCATATAAATTTCATCGAAATCGATTGAGTATTTTATGGATGATTCCAATTTTTATATAGTATGTTTACATTGAAGACATTATAATTCAACCAAAGTTTTGGCGTGAAGTCGGTTTGTTTAATGCTCTGCAATCGTTGATTGTTATTGTATTTACATTATGTATTAAATATAAATACATAATATAAATACCTGCGTCTGTTTTTCCTGACCACTATACAATAGTCCTGGAACTTTTAAATGTCGAGTGAATAGGTTTCTCGTGGATGGACGTGTACCACCATAGTCTTCATGCGCACTTTCCATCAGGTGGCATGGAAGACAAACGTCCTATCCTTATAATATAAAAAAATAACAAAGTATACTTAAAGCAGAATTTAAAAAACAATAATAATTTAATCTATTCGTCGTATTCGTTAAAAGAATGGAAATAATTTTTTTTTTTTTTTTATAAAATATGGATGGGACGTTTGTCTTCCATGACACCTGATGTTAAGTGAACATGAAGACTAAGGTGGTACACGTCCATCCACGAGAAACCAATTCACTCGACGCTTAAAAGTACTAGGACTATACTGGTCAGGGAAAATAGACGCAGGCAGTTCATTCCAAACCTTGGCGACCCGTATCAAAAAGGAACTGTCAAAGCGCTTAGTTCGACTTTTCGGAATATCAACCACATACGGATGGAAGTTCTGTCTGCGTCTAGTAGTCCGATGGTAAAAGGGTGAGGGTTCAATTTGCTCAAACAGAGCACTCGCGCACTCACCAAAATGTATCCTGTAGTACACGGTTAAACAGGCAACCTTACGACGATGCTCTAGGGTCTGTAGTTTTTTGGTCGTAAGGTCGACGTTGTTAATTAATTTACGGGCTCTTCGGTCAACGGACTACTCGGACTACTAGCGCTTCTAGTTGATATTTGGCTGAACCATCCCAAAGATGACTGCAGTACTCCATGCATGATCGCACTTGAGCTGTATATAAGTTAAGAGCTGTGCAGGGCTGAAGTACCGCCGTACCTTCGAGATGATTCCCAACTTTTTCGAAGCTACTTGAGCCATGGACACAATTTGTTGACCGAAGTTTAAACTAGATGTTATAGTTACGCCTAAAAGCCCTAGATGGTCAGTGATGGGGACAGATACATTTTGGAAAGTGGGCGTTAATGTGAAGGTGCTAATTTTTGCGGAGAATAGACACGCCTGAGTTTTGGACGCGTTGAATTTGACCAAATTCGACTCACCCCAATCGGATACTTTCCGTAAGGTCAAATCAACGCGCTCAATCATTGACTTTCTTAAACTTTGGATTTCACGGGGGCTCGCTCGCGCATTGGATACGTATCTCTCTACGACAGTGCTGTCATCAGCATAACTAATAATGCCCGGTGTCAAAAGGTCATTAATGTGCAGCAAGAATAATGTTGCAGAGAGAACAGATCCCTGAGGTACCCCGGCATTAATTGCCATTTGGTCGGAGGAGAAGCCATCTAAGACTACTCGAATTGACCGTTCCCTCAGAAAATCAGATATCCAGTCGCAGAGCCCAATCGGTATGCCATAAGCTGGAAGCTTACTTAAGAGACCATCATGCCAGACCCTGTCAAAGGCCTTGGAAATGTCTAAGGATACAGCTATTGCTTCACCATGACCCTCCAAGGCCTCGCTCCATAAGTGAGTGGCATACACGAGAAGATCGCCGGTCGAGCGCCCGTTGCGGAAACCATATTGGCTATCGCTTAGGAGCTCGTTGGCCACGAGGTATGCCAGGAGTCGATTGTTCAATACAAGTTCCATGACTTTACAAAGTATGGAAGTGATTGAAATTGGTCGGTAGTTGACAGGATCGGCACGGCTTCCCTTCTTTGGTACTGGTTTTACGTTAGCAAGCTTCCAGGACTTGGGAACCTTACCGGATTCCAATGAAAGTCGATAAAGACGCGTCAAAACGGGAGACAACTCAGCTGCGCAGCGTTTTAAGACCACTGCAGGAATACCGTCTGGACCACTAGCTTTGTTCTCGTCTAGGTGCAGCAAGCATTTAAGAACCTCCTTTTGGCGAATGTGAACGGTACCCATTGTAGGTCCGAACTGAGGTAATTGGGGTGGGATTTTTCCTTGGCAATCTAGACGAGAATTTTCTGCGAAGATACTAGCAAATAAATCTGCTTTCTCCTTAGAAGTATGGGCCAGAGAACCATCGGGTTTCCTCAGTGGTGGCAGCGACGGGCGACAAAAGTTCGTTTCGACTGACTTGGCAAGGGACCAGAAAGCTTTACTTCCCGAAGGGTATGCTGCTATTCTGTCTCCGATACGGCCTATGTGGGCAAAACGAGCTCTTTTGATTACCTTTTTGCAGGACTTGGCGGCAGCATTGTACCTCTTCTTGTGTTCATGCGAATCCACGGCTTTGCTTCTGCGAGCATTTGCCCAGGCTTTGTATGCTTCCCGCTTTCGCTTTTCAGCGGCTAGGCAAACAGTATTAAACCATGGGCGAGCTTTGGTTTCAAGGGATAGATCAGCGTGGGGAAAAAAAGTTAAAGTGTTTCATTTCAGAATTATAACTCTTCATCTTTTAGGTTTCTCTTTGATAATTCATTTTTTTTTGTCCTACGTATGAACAATCTTCAAGCGATGAGCTAGAATGAATCAACAATTCTTAATACTCGTCTCTCTGTGTTTTTTTCTGTGGAGTACAATAAAGTATAAAGAAATAATATATTATGTTCTTATTATAATTAATCTTTTCCATTTATTTGGACTTTATGATTATTTCTATTAAAAGTTTGAATAATAGAATAAAAAAATAAAAGCTTTATTTATAAATACGACTTTGTGTGTAAATTCTTAAATGTGAAAAGGGAGTTTATGTCAAAATCGCAGGCAGCGATCGAAAAGCTTTGAAAAAATTTATGTCATTTTTTTGCTCCGAGGGAAACTTAAATATTAATTTCAGCTTGATACGTCCTCCTAATCCTATAAAAAAAGGTCTTGACAGTTAGAGAGACGGAGAGAAAACAAAGAGTTCATGGTTCTGTTTTTCTATTAAGGCTCAGATCTCAATTTTTTTCTTTTTTTTACATCACGTCACGCCTTTATCCCCTTTAGGGTAGGCAGAACACCAGAGGTTACAAGACCCATCTGATGTCACGTTTGACAAATTTGGAGGTAGTATAAAGATGGAGAGAGACTATTGTAGTGACAGGGGGTCAGCCTATCGCCCACAACGAACGCCCCTTCCACGCTGGACTGGGAGCGAAAGAAAAACATAGAATGTGCCAGCTGCTTCTCTTCCCGGGCATACTGTAAAAGTCAGTTAAGGGACAGAGGTTTTAAAGGCGTTTTTTCTTTTTTTTTTCTTTACCTAGTACGTCAATGACACTTATGCAGGCTTAATTTTAATAAGCACACCACCTCTTGCTGGCGGTCTCTCCACATCAATCCCTACAACATTTGTTGCACGACTTTTAAAAATTAATAATTTTAAAAATTTAAGTTTTCCCATACAAAAAATACTTATAGTCTCTAAACTGGCGTTACTCTATTTACGTACCTTGAGTCACGCCACGTTCAGCGGGGCGCGAGGTTGCGGGGTGACTTACAAAATACAGATTAATAAATAACAGAATAAATAACTTTATTACAGTTTCATTATTGTTTTTTTCTTTACACTTATAATAACACTTATGTAACCACACATAGTCTTTAACTGCAAAACAATTATGCAGTCTTTATTTAATAATGAATAAAAGATAAACGTCTTAATTTCGTAAAGATCAAAAAATGTGCTGCATTTAGAAGCAAGAATGATAACAACTGGAGCATGTTGCAAACGACAGCAACCAGAGAATAACAAGAGACCAAAAAGCAAATTAACAAAATACAATTTGACATTTTACCTTTTAACTTGAATATATATTTAAATTATATGTACATATTATTCTCAGCGGGATGAAAACTACTTAATTTGAGAGAAAATTCTGAAAAGTACGACTTTCTTTCTAATGTTAAATGTAAATAAGATATATTTTTTCTTTGCAAAGGTCTGGTATAGTTATTACTGGCTTTATTTCGGGGATGAAACGGTTGGGGTAATGTCATTATGGTAATGATAATTTTTGTAATTGTTTTGTTTCAGAATGCGGCATTGAGGAATGTAGTGAGGGCTGTAAGCGGGGAGCCAGTTGTGATTGTAATCCGAAAACTAACGACTCAAGTAAGTTGTTTTGAAAATATCTTCTTTTTTATGATAGGTGAAAATAGGTACAGATTCTATTTGACTTGAATTGAATTATGTTGGCTTTTGTTAAGACCCTAGGTACAAATCCAGATACCCTCTAATTTTGTGAACAAACTTTTTGACGTGGGCGTTAGGTGTTTAAAACGTTTTGCATCGAGCTCTCATAAGAAAAACATACAGGGGTTTTAATTAATTTTAAAGATAATAATTATATTTCTACATTAATATGTAGTTGAATTAAAGATTTATAAAGTTGAAAAATATAAAAATAAAAACAGTAAAGTGCCCTAAAATATCGTTAGGTACTTAAAAAAACCAGTATGTCCTTTGGTAAACACATTTTGCATGACGTTATTAAAAAATCTGTAGAAAAAAAGTAGAGGAAAAAAAATAAGTGTGATCGACCACTGTCAAGGGATCATTGTTAGATTAATGCATTCTTTACAATAATTCAATAGAAAATATACTATTAAGTATTATAAAGTTTATAAACTGATCAAGTGGGATCAGTTACTTACTTAAATGATCACTTACTGAGGATTCCTCGCCATCATCAACTTTATTGGATACAAAATCAAATACGTATCCTACTCCACATCTATGTTCGTAAAGGTGTTTTGTGCGAAAAAAACAAGAAAAGTAAGCGAGGTTACTCAAGTTATTAGAGATACATACATACATACACATACATAACGTCACGCCTGTATCCCTTATGAGGTAGGCAGAACACCAGAGGTTATAAGACCATCTGATGTCACGCTTGACAAATTTGGAGGTATTATAAAGATGGAGAGAGACAATTGTAGTGACAAAAACGCCTTTAAAACCTTTAAAACCACTTTACTGACTTTTACAGTATGCCCGGGAACAGAAGCAGCTGGCACTTTCAGTGGCACTGGCAGTTCAGCATGGAAGTTTTATTATTAATTATTATTATTAGAGATATTATAATTATTTCAAGTTTGCTTGATTGAACTTGATTGAAAATGAAAAAAGGATAAATCCTTTCTTATATGGTATACTTGGTAAAATGTAGCATTTGAAAAGTCTGACACGTATTTTGCTTCTTTATTTTTTCATATGATTTTATTTATTTATTTGGGTTTTGTTTAGATGTGACATAAGGGTTATTATTATTGATACGGCCCCGAGTGTTCGGCTGCGGCGAGAGGGCGGTTCGAGTCCCTGCCGTGCCAGTTTAGGAAACCAACTTTTTTGAAGTGGCTCCGATCATAATAACAATAATAAAAAATCATTTTATTCGCTTGTATGTTGCACAATTTGACGCAAGTTATATAAAACATAGGAAGAATACAATTTTAAAATACGAAATAAAAAACAATAAAAAGGTAAGTGATTAAAAAAGTTATACTATACAAATTATTACATAAAACATGCCAATCAGTACATTAAGCTATACAAATTATACATTCACACAAACAAAAAGGCTCAGGCTCAGCTAAATGCTATTACTGATACTAGTAATAGCATTTAGCAGCTAATTTTCAGGGCGCCATAATGACTTCTGACAAACCCTAACGACTACTGTATACAAGTATACAGCACCCGGGACCGACTCCTTAACGTGCCCTCCGAAGCACGGAAGTTGTCATGAGAAATGAATGGTCGGTGGTCACCCATCCAAGTACCGACCGCGCCGAACGATACTTAACCTGTAATATCGTGTGATACACACAGTAACCACGGCGCCACGACGACAGCGCCACGACGAATATGTCATAATCTTAATAAATTACCTACATGCACTAAATACCATATTCTAAGAAAATATCGATAAAAGGCCCGATTTATCGTTGTCGACGGTAGCATGCTAGCCCCACTGGCCATTCCGATCTGAATGTATAATAGGACTAGCTGTTGCGCGCGGTTTTACCCGCGTAATTTCGAATCCCGCGGGAATATCGGGATAAAAAGGAACCTATGTGCTATTCCAGATTCTACACTATCACTATGCCAAATGTCATCGAAATCCGTTGAGCCGTTCTATTGTGATTGAGGAACAAATATACATTCATACATCTAAACTTTCACCTTTATAATATTAGTAAGATAGTCCCTAGTTCCACTGTGTGGCCTCCATAACACCAGCTTGTATAAAAGGTTATACCTTATGCACGAAATCCTTCGAACTAATCACTCGGTTCTCTTACAGTCAAGGAGCGTGAAGATGCGCTAAAGCATCCTATTAATAAAAAAAAAAAAAAAAATTTTGAAAAACCCACTACGCGACAGTTAAAATGTAATTGAAAAAGAATAAAATAATTTAAAATCCCCCGACTGAAATGATTTATGTGACGAGATATAATTAACGTAAAAATCTTTTTTAAAAGTTCACTTGATCTCACACAGAGTCGGTCATATTATGAACAACATACTATTCGTTTTCATAGCACTTCCCTACGCTTACCTATTCGGTTCCTGAAGATGTAGATGTCGCAATAACATAGGTATTCAACTCCCTATGAACTTTATAAGAAGAGCAAGAAAATCCGTCTGGGGCTGCCATCAATATTTTAAATTTTAATATAAAACTACAAAACTAATTCATTCAATTGCAGCCCCAGACGGATTTTCTTATTCTTGCTCTTTAATTGTCGCGTCGTGGGTTTTTCAAAATTTTTATTTTGTTTTTTATTTCGAACTTTTTAAAGAGCATAATATAGGTACCATACATTACATTACACAACACTTCGTTACTCATCAGCCCTCTAATGTCCCCACCACCGCTGGAAAACCCATGTAGTTTATTTAAATACATAGTGAAGTATTATAATAAGTATTTACAACTTTTTTACAATTTACAGCTCAACTTTGCTGGGGCTTTGTTGTAACGTAACTCGATATCATATTACGTAGATTGGTTTGTGCAAACCAATGTTACCATTCTTCAAAACCACTGGTCCGATTTTAATGCGGTTTTCAGTGATGGCTTTGGATTTGTTTATTATACCATTCAAATCCAAAGCGATGATTGAAAACGGCATTTAAATTGGACCAATGGTTTGCAAACAAATATTTACTGTAGCGCCCCCTGGTGAATTGTTACCGTAACACCTATCTCAGAACATGAGCTAATCAAATCAAAAGCGATCACTGAAAACAGCATTTAAATCGCACCAATGGTTTTGCAGATAAACGGTAACATTGGCTTTTACAAACAAATGTTTACTGCAGCGCCCCCTGGTCAGTTGTTACCGCTACACCTATCTAAGAATATGCACCAATCAAATCCAAAGCGATTAATGAAAACCGCATTAAAATCGGACCAGTGGTTCTGGAGATAAATGGTAACATTGGTTTGCACAAACACCCTCTCACCCTTTAGTAGTCAAGTTTTAGTTTTTGAACTTATTTTTTTTCACTCGTTTTGTAGTACAGTGTTTACATATTTGAAATATGCTAACAAAGTTCTTTTATTTGATGAAAAAATTATTACTATAATTATAAAATATAAATACGTAAATATTAAATATTTCTGTCTATCCCAAATTTTGTTTCTTAAAGAACTTGTGTTATGAATACTTTATAACTGATATACCTACTTAAAAAATATTGAATAAATACATAATATTTTTTATTAGAATAAACTTAAATAAACATACAAAACTCCATGACTTGACGACTAATATCTGTGTTCATCACACAAATATCCGCCGTCGCCGGCGGGATTCAAACCCAGGACCTCTGGCATAGAAGGCAATATATGTTACCACTACGTCAATTTAATGTATTTTTATTTTATTTTATTTTACACTTTTAGGAAAACTTACAGCTATTATAGAACACTAGTGAAGAGAAATGGATTGTTTATAGTTATTTACAAGTTTCCACTTTTAAAACAATTACGTTAGATACAAAAAAAGTCACATCCCGCCGTCAAAATCAGGCTGTCACTCAATAAATTCAACAGATTCGCTAGTTAGGCGACAAACAAGAAAGGTTTTTAGATGCATATAATGTACGGAGAAGCAGATAATTCAAAATTTACTACGGCGACAGCGGGTCGCTAGAATTATATGATTTGACTAAATATGATATGACAAGTTATATATTATAAAAAAAAAGAAATAATAACAATAATTTAGTGAGACATATTGTCAAAAAAATCTGGTGATTGCTACTCTAACGCTAGGGATGCTGGTATGGAATATGTCTAGGTTATAAACAGCCTATAACCAGTGGACAGTGAAGAGGCTTCCAACGACACCTCATTTGTCTAATTATGATTACTAGTTTAGAAGTTCTGAGGGAATAGATGAACATTCATACCCACATACATATATGCATACATAAATATTTATTTATTATTTATTGTAAAACAAAAGCAGAAACATGGTACAAAAGGTGGTCTTATCACTAATAAACAATTTCTTCCAGACAATCTTTACATACATACACGTCAAAATTATAACCCTCCTTTTTGCTTCGCCGTAGTCGGGTAAAGATAGAGTTTCTCTGACGATATTGAAAAATTAAAACGTGGAAACCATTGTTCCACGATATTAAGACGTTTGACACCTTTCATTGATTCTTCAGAAATAGTTCGTGTCGGCGGTATAACACCTAAACATCCACGTCTCGATCATCTGGTATTGAAGCCTTCGTAAACAAGTTTCAAATTTGCAATCAACTGTATTTGAATCTACTTTTTGAACCAGCCCTTTATGGATTCAGAGTATTATCATTTTACAGACTAGCTTTACGCCGGAAACTAACTTGTAACGGGCATATCCACGAATTTATTCATACTAGTACATTAAGCTCACTGCACTTAGGATAACGGGAAACATTATACTGGAAATATGAATGTAAGATATAATTCAAATGATGAGTATACTAATCTGCACTGGGCTTTCGTAGCATGCGAAGCCGAAAGACATTATTTTCTGTAGTTTTATGATTAACGTTTTGGGATACTCCTGTGAGGACGAAGAATGATGTCAAGCTGGTTATACGTACCTAAAACAAAACTTGTACTTTTAAAACTGAAGCTGCTGTTAAAGCTTAGATTAGAGTAAGAAGTTGTTGTATATTCAAAAAACTATGACCATTATAAAATATATATTACCACAAACTATGTAGGTAAATGTCTGTGTTAAAAGTTTCCATTCAATGATTGATTTGTCACTGTAATCAGAAACCAGTTATATCGGTATACAAATCACTTTTTGTTTGATAGCTATGATTTTGACTCCACATGAATATTATGAGGTTTCAATTAACCCTAGTTATCATTGCAACATTTTGTCAGTAACAATGCCCGCGTTTGAGCTCAAACACACCTGATGGTAAGTAAACAAGGAGTTTTAAATAAACAGAAACTGGGCCTTCATTAAACATTGCCAAAATCATTGAAACAGTGATATTTGTCGGCAGTTTTTACAAGGAGAGTGGTCGCTAGCCAAACGAATCCTTAAATCCTGAATCCTAGAAGCACTGGACTTCGTTGACCGAAGAGCCCGTTAACTAATAAACAACGTCGAACTTATAAACAAATAAATGCAATCCCTAGAGCACCGTCGTCGCGTCGTAAGGTTGCTTGTTGAACTGTGTACTACAGGATACATTCGAAGAGTGCGCGAGTACCTACTCTGTTTGAATAAATCGAACCTCACCCTTTTACTATCGGACTACTAGACGTAGACAGAACTTCTATCCGTATGTGGCAAATATTCCAAAAATTCGAACTAAGCGCTTTGACAGTTCTTTTTGATACGGGTTGCGAAGGTTTGGAATAAACTGCCTGCGTCTATTTTCCCTGACCAGTATAGTACTGGTACTTTTAAGCTTTGAGTGAATAGGTTTTTCGTGGATGGACGTGTACCACCCTATTCTTCATGTTCTCTTACCATTAGGTGTCATGGAAGACAAACGTCCCATCCTTATTTTATAACAAAAGACGTGGTCCTATCAATAAGCTGATGACACGTAGATTTGTCGTATTTTAGGACACTCTTACCAAGGGGCAGTAGAGCTCTTCTTATACGAGACTGAAAAGCACTATTTTTTTATTTACAGGTCCAGCGTTATCTATTTGGAACCTTGTAATAACTTATCCATAAAAATAACCAATCTGTGACCAATCGGACTAGTTGGTTCTTTTTTTTCATATAAGTATATTGATCACTGTTCTCTCTTGTAATTTTGATCTTCATCAACTTACATAAGCTGAATTAACTTTGAACTTTGTGCACATTTTAAAGCTTATATGATTATTTTTATCTCAGGCCATCAGAAACGAAAGGAGCCCAAATATACTCAAGAATTTGGGCCGCGCGGCGAGAAGCCAACGATATCCGCGCGGCTTTCGCGTCTGACCGCGGTGAGAACGCTCGACCGCCTGCGTCTGCTACCCACGGCGCTGCAGTACGACATGCAGCCAGCTTTAAATTTACATGTAGTTTCGGTGTCATCACATTTAAACATTATTGTTAGTTAATACATTGTTTTGAAAATTTATAATTATTATTAATTTATAATTATTATTTCAACGCACAAGGCAGTCCGCGATGTAAAAGCAAACGTAGCGCCATCTATCCAGCACGTATAAACTACAATTTTCCAAGAGCCTATCAATACTAGAAAAATATTTGAAATTAATTAACATAAATATTCCTCGTCCCAAACATTCCGGTCTGAGCACTTAATTAAAACTTGCTTGCTAAAATCCAACAATTTGTACCACTTACGGAATTTTCTGAACATTTTAATATTTTGGTAAGGTAAGAATTTTAATTATAAAGCGAAGGGACTGCTCATAAAACTGAGCTTCACAATCTTAGTTCTACGATTATATTTGTTTTTCTGTGAATTCTTTTTAGCGTTTCGTATTAAAATAGCAGAATAATTATCCTTATGATGCGTCGTAAAGACAATGTCTTTCTGTCTGTTTGAACTAAACACCTCTACATCTAAACTACACGTAGCTTTAATATTAGGACAAATTGTACTATAGGTAATGCCAGCATCACAAATAAGAAGTTTGTTATGTTTTGTGCTTAAATGACAAAATGAGAAACTACGTGAAACTGTTCGTTAAACTTGTTGTTATTATGTAAAATGTTTTTGACACAGGTTACCAAGCTTTGAATGAACTGCCTGCGTATATTTTTCTGACCAGTATAATCCTGGTACTTTTGAGCGTTGAATGAACAAGATTCTCGTGGATATGGTCTTGTATCTTAGTCTTCACTTCACTTACTATCAGGTGGCAGGGAACACAAACGTCCCATCCTTACTTTGTAAAAACAGTGTGATGTATCGGTGTAGTGTTTGCAAACGGTGTGAGAGTTCTTGGGTTCGACACCCAGTCGGGCCAGCTTTGCATATAAGATACCATTAAGTTCCGCTGTGTGGTGCTCTCCATAACACAAGCATAAAAATGACTTAAACATTATAGAAAGAAAGAAAAGTACTCTTTGCCAAACAACAAAGAATAAAAAAATACAAAACATAAACATACAATCAAAATATTTACATTTAAAAAAAGATAAACTTATACTATATAATTACTTAAAACTACTTCATTTATTGTCTGTGCAATAGGACAATGCTCAGCTTGTGCACTTGCATAAAGGAAAATGCGCTGATTTTCAGCATATCCTCAATTACGATTGCTTTTCGAATTATTTATTTATTTATTCTTTATTGTACATAAATATTTACAGAATAAGTTTGTAACAATACGATAGAGTACCATTTTTAAAGTGAAATATTATGAGTTGGACTTAAAATATCATTAAATTCGTTCTCCATAACATTTTTCTCTGTTTGGCAACACATTATAACAGGTGGATTGAGGATTGGTAAACAATAAACAATGAAACTTTATTGTTCTATTTTCCAATTGGGTCACGATTGATTTCAAAATATCCGAAGTTTAATAAATACCTCAAAATGTACAAATTACTTTTAAAATGTCTTATTGTATACAAAAACCTGACGTTGTATTGTAAAAAACACAAACGACTGCAGGACTTATCCTTTTTTAATATCAGATTTATCCAACATCTCTTAAATGGGTAGTTGTTCAAAGGAGTTTGCCTTTTCCGCCTCAAAAAACTCATATTCTAAATTAGGTACTGTTAATATAATCCCAAGTATCGTTTATGAAATGGACAACATCTTGGGTAATAACAAGTTGTGGCGAACATCTTGTTATTTTTTTTTACAGATTTAGATATTTTTAGACAGATTTGTAATGCTTAATGTGCTTCTTTCTGTGCATCAGATTGATCATATGCTCAAACTAGTTGAGATTTTAGATCAAAAATCTGGATTTTGGATTTTTACAGTTTTATTATAAAATTGAGTTTAAAATTTGCTTATTATTAGAAAACCTTTTGTACCATGTTTCTGTTTTTGTTTTACTTTTTAATTTATTTTTTCTGTGGTTTACAATAAAAAATAAATAAATCTTTAGGTTTTTGATTAAAAACCTAGGTTTCTGATCAAATACCTAATTTTATGAAAAGCCTGCGACAGATAGGCAAAGAATAAAAAAAATGTTTATATTCTATTTTTTTACTAGCATTGTAATTCAAATTTGAATTCTCAATTCCATTTGAAATTGTTCAGTTCATATAATCAGTTCCGCTTTTTCCAGCAGATAAAATATAAATTGAAAATAGCAACACAAACAGCATATCAAATTGAAGTTCAAAAGATATCAAACCAATTCGCACAGCCCAACTAAACACCGGGTCAGCAAAAGGTTATTCACTGATGATTCTGATTTTTCTTATTATAGTTCGGCCGTTCAGAGAATGCGTTCCTGACACATCGCGATTGAACTGACGACGTAACTTTGTAATGGCGTTGCAGTTATGATAAAAAAAATTTTTGCTGGTTGTTTACCGTTTTAACAATTGATCAGCATTAAAACAACATTATTATATCAATAATCAATGAATTTTATAATTTTGTGCCAAACTGAGTGTCAAATAACTTGGTAAACAATATTTTTCAAAATCTATACTGCGCTATTACAAGGTTATGTCAAAGCTTTATATTTTTAGTGCTGTGCTAACAATAACAGGCTATAACAGTATCGTAATCTGTTCTTAAACAGGTATACTTTATGAAATAATACGTTTTGTTTTTCTTTTCAAGAATTTGAAAATAATGGACTATAAGATAACTTTTATTAAATTAAAAAGTAAAACTATGACCAAACCGAATGCGCGAAGAAAAGTTGGTTACAAGCAAAAGGCATTGACGCACATATGCAGATGCTAAAAGCAGAGCTAATTAAATTAATTAAAGAAAATAAAGTGGCAAATGTGCGATACGAAATTGATGAACTGGCTCTGGAGTACGGTTATCGCGTTCTAAGAATTCCATCGTATCATTGCCAATATAACGCGATTGAGCTAATCTGGGCTCAAATAAAAGGTTATTGTTTATTGTTGAAAGACTATAAACCTGATTATGGAACATTTTGAACGAGATATCAGGATTGATTCTGTTGTTGATAATAAAATAATTATACATGTAGGCGAAGATGATGATGAAGACACTACCTCCTCAAGCGAATCGGAGTCTGATTAATATTCTGTACGCACATTCAATTCAATGTACTTTATTGCATAGAAATACAGGTTTTTTTGGTTTCCACTTAAATTACTAAAATATAAATTTTAAATGATTCCGCCAATTTAAAACGAAAATAATCTTAAAAATAACGCGGCGTTTCATTTTGGAGGAACGGTAATGAACTCAGTGTTATGTTGTGCCCATCACTAGTCGTGACTAACTGATAGGTGTCAGGAACGCATTCTCTGAACGGCCGAACTATAATACAAAAAACTGGCTAAGCGCGAGTCAGACTTGCAAACGAAGGGTTCCGTAATGTCTACTAGCAAAAAAATATTGCTCGATTTTGAACGAAAACTGCGTAATATAGCTGCAATATGAAACTGCCCTATTACTTACTTTATGTCTGTGTTATATCGGGTAGTGCGGAACAGGGAGACAAGTGAAACGAGCAAAGGCTGTCACGCACTGACGTTTATTTCAATGTTATAAATATATCACGTGGTCGCCGCCACGGCTACCAACATAACATTCCTCCCCTTATAATATAAACTACTTAGGTAAACTACGAACTTTAGAAATACTTTTTGTAATCGACCTTGGGGCGATTTCTCCTTGGCACTATTGGTTGTAGGTCCTTTTCTGCGTTCTCCTCGACGTCAGGTCCTATCGCCTCTTGAAAATCATCGTCCTCGTCTTCAGACAGCTGTGGACGGCGAACTCCTCTCTTCACAGTTACGTAAGACGGCGAGTAAGGCTCTTCGTTACTTTGAGAAGAAAACGTAGGTGAAGGGTCGTCATCTCTCTCCCCCGAATATGTACCTCGCGGGGGCGGCAGCGGTGTCGGCGTCGGCGTCGCGGGGATTGTTAGTTCTCGCTGTGTCGCGCTGGGCGGGTCTAGGCCAGAGAAAACATCGTCCCAAGGATCGCTACTTCTAATTTCTGCACTAGCATTTCCTTTATACAAAACAATATGATCTATGTGTTTTCTAACACTTATGTTTAACAAACTATCTTTCATTAGATACAGTCTTTTTCCAATGTTTCGTAAAATTACACCTTTGCACCATTTAAACCTATCTTTATTACAATATTTTTTGTATAGTACATATTGTCCAGGTAAAAATTTTTTTTTATCATTTCCACCTCTGCTTTCAATCTGTGAAAACTGTTTAGATTTCACCGTTTTAGTGAGTGAGGTAGATGAGGGAGGCGATGAAATAGGATTTAATAAATCTAAGCGCGATCTCAGTTTACGGCCGAACACAACCTGCGCTGGGGATAAACCGGTAGTTGAGTGAACGGAGTTGCGATAGTCAAAAATAAATTTGAGTAAATTTAATTTACGTTCTCTTACATTATTGCTACTCAGTAAGCTGGACTTAATACCCTTTTTAATTATTTTCACATAGCTTTCCGCTTGTCCGTTACTTGCTGGGTGGTAAGCCGGTGACGTAATATGAGAAATACCATTCAATGAACAAAACTCGGAAAACTCACGCGAAACGAACGATGTACCGTTATCCGTAACTATAGTTTCTGGTAGCCCGAATCTTGACATGTACTCATATAATGTGTCAATTACCACTGCTGAACTATAGGTACCACCCATCTGATATGCTTCGACCCATTTCGAATACGCATCCACGATCACCAAGTACATATGTCCATAGATGGGGCCGAGAAAATCGAGATGTACGCGTCGGAAGGGGTGAGGGGGATACTCCCATGGCGAAATGGACGCCCGCGGCGGTGACACACGCAGCTGCAGGCACACTTCACACGAGCCAATCATGCGCTCGAGGGCCTCGTCTATACCTGGAAACCAGAATCTAGCGCGAGCCTCTGCTTTTGTTTTTACTATGCCCATGTGAGAGGCATGCAACTCCGATAGCACCCTATGTCGAAGCGCTTCCGGAATAACTATTTTATGACCACGCATTAAACAACCATTCTCGCAAGCGAGCTGAAACCTACACAGACTATAAGGCTTTATTTCTGAGTCTAAGACTTTCCTTGGCCATCCGTTAATGACATATTTGATTACCTTAGAAAGAGTACAGTCGGCACTAGTTGCTTTCTGTAGCTTTTCTAAGGAAATAGGTAACGCGCCTTTTATCACAAAACAAACGTACGCTGTGTTATCATCGCACAGATCGAGGGCCGCCGAAACGCCGCGCCCGCGCCCCGCACCGCTTGCCTCGCCCTCTGCGCTGGCGCCGGGCAGGCTGGCGCGTGATAAGAAATCTGCACTATTTGCCGAACTTTTCACATATTCAATTGAATAATTATACCCGCCTAGAAATAATGCATACCTCTGTAGTCGATTGGCTGATACCTCTGGTATTCCCTTATGTGGTCCAAATATTGATATTAATGGCTTATGATCAGTACGTAATATGAAGGGCTATGACCTACCATATAGGTACTGATGGAATCTACGCACGCCAAAAATTATAGCAGTCGCCTCCTTTTGTATTTGAGCATATTTTTTTTCTGCGCTGTTTAACGTTCTCGATGCAAATGAAACTGGTTTTTCTATGCCGTCGCTATCTATTTGTGACAATATGGCTCCCAACCCGGTAGGCGATGCGTCGACCGTGAGAATGACCTTCGCTAAGGGATTAAAATGCGCTAAAACCTGATCAGACGCCAAGAGGTTCTTTATTTTTTTAAATGCCTCCTCTTCAGTACTAGACCATTGCCACTTAGTACTTTTCTTTAATAAATTATACAAAGGATATAGAATAGATGAAGCATTTTCAACGAAACACCTATAATAGTTAACTAACCCTAAAAATGATTGTAACTGGCTTGAATTTGTAGGCGTAGGCGCTTCTAAAACCGCTTTAACCTTTTCAGGTGATTTTTTTAGCCCATTCCTATCAATCACGTAGCCTAGGTAGTTAACTTCATCTTTGAAAAATTCGCATTTATCTTTTTGTAACGTCAAACCAGCGTCTTGTAATCGTTGTAGCACCTGGTGAAGCCTATCTAGGTGCTCGGCATCGTCACGACCTGTAATTAGCACATCATCTAACAGACACAGCACGCCGGTCATGCCAGCAAGTATATTTTCGATTGCTCGCTGAAAAATAGCAGGCGCGCTTGTTAGACCGAACACAAGCCGTGTGTATACAAATAAGCCGCGATGCGTGCGGTACAGTAATTTACTGTACCTTTTTACTGGTGTTAATTGTAGTTGAAAACTCGCAATAAAATCCCTCCCTAGTAACGGGGGGCCGCCATTGCGGACCACGTATATGTGCAGGTTGTTCGTACGACCCCGCCACTGCAGCGCCATCTGCGCACGACCTACACAACCTAGTACTTCACCAGTATAGCTCATTAACTTCCTTTTTGTAAGTGATAACGGTATATCTCTAAAATACAAGTTGTATGTGCTTTCCGATATAACTGTCACTGCCGAGCCACTGTCAATTTCAAAATTTAAATTAACGCCGTTAACGTTCACACACTCAACTAACGGTTCGCCCATAACTGAACGGATATTAAACAACTTACCGTCATCACCCGCCTCATCTACATCGCCCACATTTACATAATTAACTTTTTTGCACATTCTACGTAAATGCCCTTTTACGTTACACTTTTTGCACTTGTAATCGGCGAATCGACAGTCAGATGCGGAATGATTCGCATAGCCACAAACCGAACACTTGGATTTATGTTTAACACTAACACTTTTGTTTCCTTTTTCGATTTTATATAAATCAGCTGTTACGGCGGTATCGGCGGTGGAGTGTGCGGCGGCGGCGCTGGCGGAGGCCGCGCGCGCGCACCGCACATTTTCTGCTAACTCGATCGCTTTTGCTAGCGATAATCCCTTCAGATCCTGCACGTATAATTTTTCTTTTTCCACTCCCGGCAGCATTCCCATGATAAACCGGTCCCTTAAGGATGCGTTTCCGAAAAGGCTAGGTATCGAATTCTACTACTACATGTATAAGATTCACGCACACAAGCGTGCCGTGAAAAAGACGAAAGGTTTTGAACAGTTTTGATACTTTAGTTTTAAATATTTGCAAATTCTTTTATTAAAACGATTAAATTGGGTAAGATTAATTAAAGTGCTCGGAAAGTTTGAGCTCGTTTTATTCGTAACGATAAAACCTCACCATCGAACCTGATGAGCTGGTGGTACACTCGAGGGCTTCTACTGGAATTCCTATTCCTAGGCATGTCAAGTTCGAGTTCATAAGACGAGACATTACCATCAGTCCTGGTAGTGGGAACTGAAGGTATGCCTTGAGGTACTACTGGAACTCCTAGACGAGTAGAGCTAGGCATGTCGAGTTTGGGTTCATTTTGATTCTTAGAACGAGACCTTACCACCCGTTCTGGTAGTGGAAGCTGAAGGTATACCTCGAGGTGCTACTGGTACATACACCTAGACGGATAGAGCTAGGCATGTCGAGTTTGGGTTCATTTTGATTCTTAGGACGTGACCTTACCACCAGTTCTGATAGTGGGAGCTGAAGGTATACCTCGAGGTGCTACTGGTACTCCTAGACGGGTAAAGCTAGGTATATCGAGTTTGGGTTTATTTTGATGCGTAGGACGAGACCTTACTACCAGTTCTGGTAGTGGGAGCTGAAGGTACCATATTTTAAAAGAACTGAACAGGACACAAGGAACTGAAATCTATAGGCGGTCAGATTTGGTGGAATCGGGTTTTCATATTTTAAAAGAAATAATAAAATTTATGGACAAAGGATAATGCAAGTGATTGGGCTCCAAAAAAACAGTCATTGTGCAGGGATGAGATGAAAGTCAGATTATAGATTAGACACATGTCATTCATATTTGTTAGGACGCTAAAAAAATTAGCCCTGGGAAAAAAAAGATATGACCAAAAATACATTTTGCATTTAATAGAATAAAAATCGTTTTCTTTTATGATACAGAAACTGAACGCCCGTAGATTTCTACGAGTGTATTCGTATAACCTTTACAGCCATTGACTACGAAACTAGTGAATATTGTAAATAAATACGATTATTGGTAAAAAAAAGTGCTTGTGTGATCCTTATAAGTACCTAATGGGTTGGCTACACAGTAGTAAACCGCGATTAGGTTCGTCTCTTTTCTTAGTATAGTGACTTCCCTTCTTATTATCGTCGACACACAAAAGAGATGTTATTATTAATCTGTCTCTTTTCTTACTATAGCGAACTTTTTGCGGCACTGGTTCGGCGACATTGGAAGCACGGTTTACAACTGTGTAGCCACCCCTTTTGATTTGATTTGTCTTTTTTCTTACTTTAGCGATGTCTCTTATACGGCACTGGTTCGGCGACATTGGTAAAGCAGTTTACAAATGTGTAACCACCCCTTATGAAATAATGGTATGTATGGTTCATCTAATACTGCCGTTTAGAATAAGCTAGTATGTTGCTATAAGTGGTTAATAAAGTCTAATAGTGGTTATATAATTATTACAACTAGATTTCATTAACGCTCTCTATCTCTTTCTCGGAGCACATTATTAGCGCGCATTGTCCATTTTATTCGAAACATTTCGGGGTTCGAGTCGAAAGTCGAACTTCTTTTATGATTATGATATTTAATTGTATTGTTAATATGAATCATGTGTTTAAAAGTACTATTCCTTTTATAATTTATGATGTTTGTTTAATTGTACTGAAATAATGAATAACGTCTTCAAAAATAGTACTTATTTTATGTTTAAGAACTCTTACCAATGGTAATGAATGAAATAATAAATCATGTGTTTAAAAGTCTTACTTTTTTCATTAACGATAACCACTTATACCAACACATTAGCTTATTCTAAATGGCAGTATTAGATAAACCATACATACCATTATTTCATAAGGGGTGGTTACACATTTGTAAACTGCTTTTCCAATGTCGCCGAACCAGTGCCGTATAAGAGACATCGCTAAAGTAAGAAAAAAGACAAATCAAATCAAAAGGGGTGGCTACACAGTTGTAAACCGTGCTTCCAATGTCGCAGAACCAGTGCCGCAAAAAGTTCGCTATAGTAAGAAAAGAGACAGATTAATAACATCTCTTTTGTGACAGCGCACTGCTGTCTCGCTCGACGATAATAAGAAGGGAAGTCGCTATACTAAGAAAAGAGACGAACTAATCGCGGTTTACTACTGTGTAGCCAACCCATTAGGTACTTATAAGGATCACACAAGCACTTTTTTTTACCAATAATCGTATTTATTTACAATATTCACTCGTTTCGTAGTCAATGGCTGTAAAGGTTATACGAATACACTCGTAGAAATCTACGGGCGTTCAGTTTCTGTATCATAAAAGAAAACGATTTTTATTCTATTAAACGCAAAATGTATTTTTGGTCATATCTTTTTTTTCCCAGGGCTAATTTTTTTGGCGTCCTAACAAATATGAATGACATGTGTCTAATCTATAATCTGACTCTCATCTCATCTCTGCACAATGACTTTTTTTTTGGAGCCCAATCACTTGCATTATCCTTTGTCCATAAATTTTATTATTTCTTTTAAAATATGAAAACCCGATTCCACCAAATCTGACCGCCTATAGATTTCAGTTCCTTGTGTCCTGTTCAGTTCTTTTAAAATATGGTACCTACCTTCAGCTCCCACTACCAGAACTGGTGGTAAGGTCTCGTCCTACGCATCAAAATGAACCCAAACTCGATATAACTAGCTTTATCCGTCTAGGAGTACCAATGGCACCTCGAGGTATACCTTCAGCTCCCACTACCAGAACTGGTGGTAAGGTCTCGTCCTACGCATCAAAATGAACCCAAACTCGATATAACTAGCTTTACCCGTCTAGGAGTACCAATGGCACCTCGAGGTATAATAATAATAATAATAAAACACTTTATTGTACACCAACATGGTTACAGAGGAAAAATTACATTAAATGATGTCATTAAAATACATTTGTACAAAGGCGACCTTATCGCTCAAGAGCGATTTCTGCCAGGTAACCTAGGAATTAAAGGAAATTGAGGTGGATGGGTGCACGGCTTGTAAAAATATATAAATAAACTAAATACTAATAATTACATAAATACATAATGAACATAAATACCATATATACATATATATTAAATATTATAATACATATATAAATAGTTAAGATTAACAGTTTTTCGCCTGGTAGTGTCGTTTAATCATTCGTTTAAAAATCCGTGGTGTGCTAGCTAAACGGATTTCAATCGGCAACTCATTCCAAAGTGACACCGCACGAATAAAAAATGACTTATTTAAAAATGTGGAGGTATGCAATGGCGTCGCAAGGAATAAATTGGATGAGGAGCGCAGGTTACGGTCGTGATTGGTAAACCGATAGGTAAAGCGGTCTTTTAGATACACTGGTATCGCTTTGTCGTACAGAATACGGTAGACTAGTGAAAGTATGTGAGTATTCCGGCGAAGGCGAATGGGAAGCCACTTGAGATTAGTGCGGAATTCAGATATGTGGTCGTATTTGCGTAACCCAAATACAAACCTTATGCAGAGATTTTGTAGCCGCTCAAGTTTATTTAGAAGTTCTTCAGTTAAATCTAGATAGCTGGCATCAGCATAGTCGAGAATAGGAAGTAAGAGAGATTGTGCAAGCATAATTTTAGTGGCAATAGGAAGGAAATTACGAAGACGCTTGAGCGAATTCGCCGCGGCAAACATCTTCCTGCTCAGCTCAGTAATTTGTGGTTGCCAAGACAACGTGCGATCGAAGATGATGCCTAAGTTTTTAACAGTCTCGCTATATGGGATCTTGGTTCCATTGAAAATTACTTGAGGAACTGAGCTCCAGTCAACTCGTGGAATCATTTTGTAACTTCCAATTATGATAGATTGAGTTTTAAGGGGGTTGACTGTGAGGCCATGATTATAACTCCAATCCGATATCTGTTTTAAGTCAGCGTTATGTTGTAGAATGGCGCTGGGCAAGTTCTCAAGGCTGGTTTGTGTATAAATTTGAAGATCGTCCGCATACAGATGGTAAGAAGAAGAAATGTTGAGAGTAATCGTATTGATGAATAGAGCAAACAGGAGAGGAGACAACACGCCACCTTGCGGCACACCGGCTTTAATATCACACCAATCAGAGAGTGCCATCTCAGTGGATATACGTTGCCGGCGCCCGTGCAAGTAACAATGAAACCAGTCAATAGTCGATGGAGATATGTTAAAAGAACGAAGTATTTGCAAAAGGATGTCGAAATCTACTGTACTGAAAGCATTGCTGAAGTCCAACAAAGTCAGTACAGTAAGTTTCCTCTGCTCCATGCCCATACGAATATCTTCAGTAATATTCAGCAATGCAGTGGTCGTACTATGCCCGGTTCGGAAGCCAGATTGGAAGGGATTCAGTAATTTATGGTCTTGTAAAAAAGTGCTGAGTTGTTGATGAATCAACCCCTCGAGCACTTTTGAAAGGAAAGGTAAGATGGTGATAGGACGATAATCAGAAAAGGACGAGGGATTGTTTTTTTTAGGGACAGGTATGACTTGTGCATCCTTCCATGCATCAGGAAAGACACTATTAACAATACAGTTATTTAGGATAGAAGTTATAACAGGAAGGATAATATCAAGGATAGGGATGAGCATCTTACGACCAATGCAGTCCGAGCCGATGGCATCGGAGGCAATAGCGAGTATTTTTCTTTTAACACCGCATTCCGAAAATTGACTTATTGAAAAGGATGGGATATCTGGCATCGGCAAACTAGATATGCTATTCAGAGTATGGATTTTTGTGGTAGCGTCTATAGAGCTAGAAGAGGTGAAATGATCATTTAATGAGTTGAGGTTAACATTATTAAGAGAGTTATCATTCTTAGATTTACCGATACCCAAAGTTCTAAGAAATTTCCAAACTTTAGCTGAATCGCCGTTTGAAACTGATTTATGAATATGGCGTCGCTGTGCATCCCTACACATCGTGTTGCAGCGATTCCTCAAATTTTTATACACCAAAGAATTTGCCTCCGACGGATTTGATTTCAATTTGGCTTTGGCACGGTTTCTTTTGTTCATCAATAGTTTGATATCGTCTGTCAACCAAGGAGCAGGAAGATGCTTAATCTTGACAGGGCGTAACGGAGCGTGTCTGTCATACAAATTAGTAAGAAGTGAATTAAAGGTCGCAATTTGGTCATTGACCGACAACTTATTGACAGCGTCTGACCAATCAATTTGATTAGCGTCGTCAAGAAGCTGTTCTAAATTAATGCCATTAAAATTACGCCGCAGAAGGATTCTCGGCTTTGCTTTGGGTGGACGAATTTTATATGAGAGAAACAATAAGTTGTGATAAGAGAAAGCGTCCGCGTCTAACTGACCAAAATGGGACACATGATCTAAGGAGGAGACAATAGTTAGGTCAATAAGGGAGGGAGAACTATGAGGATAATAATGAGTGGCGTTAGTCGGGACAATACTGAGGTTGGTTGACCGGATTAATGAGCGAAGTTTTGTAGATCGGACATCTGTTTTCAGCAAACAGGTGTTGAAGTCGCCCATTAAGATGGTGTGATCATACGACGGTACCAAATCCTCCAGGGTATGTTCTAAAGTCGAGAAGTAATTGATATTAGGTGGGCTATACATAACTCCTAGCAGCACTTTAGTGTGGCACAACGTGATTTCCAAAAATAAGTGCTCGACTGCACTAGTTGGTAGAGCAGTAGAAGCGTTGACCACGGTAAAAGGGATATGTGCTCTAAGATATATGGCTACGCCTCCACCAGGACGTTCTGGACGGTCACTGCGGATTAGACAGAAACCCGGTAATGCATATGAAGCAGAAGAGAGACATGGTTTGAACCAAGTTTCCGAAACAAGGATAGCGTGTATAGCTTTGCTATCAAAAGCTGCCAGCATATCGGGAAAGTGAGCTGGAATACTCTGCGCGTTAATATGGACAACATTAAAGTTATTACGAAAATCTGAAAAGTGTTGGTCAAGCGCAATATTTAAAGGAGGAGTTAGACTGTGGTAGCTACCAGTACTCTGTGATGAAGGTGAGGAACAGGAGACATAACCAGGCAAAGACTTGTCATCTTCGTTATCCGAAGTATACATAAATGCAAAATAAATAAATAGTACCTACTTAAATATTATATGAAACTACTTAATAAATACTTTACTATAAATAATAATAAAAACGTAAACATTAAACAAGTTCTACCTCCGGCTAAATTACTAAAGTTGAAACAAATAAATCAAATAATACATTAAAACATATATGATTGTCAATAATATTGCAATAGTAATATTGGCGGAGTATTCAATAAATATGCACACTGTGTCTGTGGTAGCTATTACTGACAGTTAGTTATAGATTGAACATTGATTGAATGAAACATATGATATCATGGCAGTGTGACGTTGACAAAACATTAGTAGGTTGTTTAGAAAAAAAATATTAATAAATAAGTCGGAGGTAGCCAAATTTAGGAGAAAAAAAAAGGAAATATATATATCTACACATACATAACTAGGCATAAGGAAAGGAAAAAGAACAATCTATTTACGTGTTGGACGCCTACTTCTTGCTGGTTTTGATTGCTTCGGCACCGGAGATTTAATGTCGTCAGCCTCGCCGGACTCCAATGATATTGCGTCGAGGTCAGCCATGGTGACGATCCGATGCCTTACATCATCCAGCCCCAGCACGAATAAGGAACCATCTCGTGTCCAACACCGCTTCACGCCAAATCTTTCACGGGCAGCAAGGAACGTATCATGTCTCAGCTTGGTTAAGAACTCCGACAACGTTATACCGGAGCCCTTAAGGGCCGTCTTAGACTTCCATATTTTGTCCTTAACTTGTAGATCTATGAATTTAACAAGGACTGGACGAGGCTTGCCTGGCCTAACTGAGCGTCCCAACCGGTAACAGCTACTTATGGCAGTTTTAGTGAATTCAGTAACTTTTATCTGTTCTGTTATAACTTTAGTTGCTGCGCAGAACACATCTTCATTGCTATGCTCCGGAATACCATGAAACAGTAGAAATTTTCTTCGGCTGTGTGTCTGCATCTTGTCAATCTCATTTGCCAGATATTGTACCTGTTTCTGCAAGTTTTCTAAGGCTGTTGTTATGAACATTTGAAACTTGTCAAAATCTTGAGTCAGTGGAGAAGAACTCGAGGCAGGGTTTTGTGAAGGATTCTTGTTGAGTTCCTTGCGAAAATCAGCCATTTGATTATTGAAGAGCTCCGCCAGTGCCACAACTGAGTTTTGAATTGAGTCCATTGTTCAAGAAAAGTGAGGTTAAGAAGAGAAATGAAGTGGAGTGTAGAAGATGGTGAAAATTAGCCAAGGAGGTAGAACTTGCTTTTTACAAATAATACATGTATTTTAAATTAAAAATAACTGTGAATATCCAATTAAACAAATTTAATTAAGCTGAGTGGATCTTAATGATTTCAAGCCTACCCTCCAAAAAAACCTTCAGCTCCCACTACCAGAACTGGTGGTAAGGTCTCGTCCTACGAATCAAAATGAACCCAAACTCGATATATCTAGCTTTACCCGTCTAGGAGTACCAGTAGCACCTCGAGGTATACCTTCAGCTCCCACTACCAGAATTGGTGGTAAGGTCTCGTCCTGCGAATCAAAATGAACCCAAACTCGACATGCCTAGCCCTATCGGTCTACGAGTACCAGTAGCACCTTGAGGTATACCTTCAGCTCCTACTACCAGAACTGGTGGTAAGGTCTCGTCCTGCGAATCAAAATGAACCCAAACTCGACATGCCTAGCTCTATCGGTTTACGAGTACCAGTAGCACCTTGAGGTATACCTTCAGCTCCTACTACCAAAACTGGTGGTAAGGTCTCTTCCTTCGAATCAAAATGAGCCCAAACTCGATATACCTAGCTTTACCCGTCTAGGAGTACCAGTAGCACCTCGAGGTATACCTTCAGCTCCCACTACCAGAACTGGTGGTAAGGTCTCGTCCTGCGAATCAAAATGAACCCAAACTTGACATGCCTAGCTATATCGGTCTACGAGTACCAGTAGCACCTTGAGGTATACCTTCAGCTCCTACTACCAAAACTGGTGGTAAGGTCTCTTCCTTCGAATCAAAATGAGCCCAAACTCGATATACCGAGCTTTACCCGTCTAGGAGTACCAGTAGCACCTCGAGGTATACCTTCAGACCCCACTACCAGAACTGGAGATAAGGTTTAGTCCTAACAAACTTAATGATTCCAAGTTTCCAAATTCAATCCTAATCATAAAAGGTTTTGTAATTTTTTTTTTCAATAAAATTATATTATTACCTTTTCAACTCAGTTCAGAGAGCGTCAAGTATCGAGACTTGTTTGATGTAATAAATTGTGTATGTACAGCGATGTTTCTTAGCACGAAAAATAACTCAAAAGCGATACAGGTCCACTCTCGACAGCGGCTGAGCGCAGACTGAAGATATCTAGTTTTTGTTTGGAATGATATTGACATTATTTGCTAAAGTATAATAACCCTTACCACAGTGTGTTAAGATTTACGCATTTATACAAACATGAAGAAAATTACGTGTTTGGTTTTATTTTTTTTTAAAGGGTTTTTAGTAGTAATTTCAAAGAAAAAAATGCGTATTATCAAAAATGAACATGTCAACCATCGAATAGTATTTTTTTTGTTCATAAATACTTGTGTTTTCATACCAAAAGTGGTACCGTAAATTGGCTTAAAATCGTCATTTTCGTGCGACGAGGCATCGCAAAATTAGTTTTTAAGCCACAAAAACAAATTTATTTATATTATTTTTATATCATAAATGGAGATGAAAGTCTTATCTATCTATTAGTACTTGTAATTATACTAAACTTTGCGCCATTTTATCACAATATGTACCAGAAAATACCCTATTTTGAAGATTTGCGGAAACGCGTCCTTAATACTTCTTCCACGTTTGTGAAGTGGCACTGTGCAGTTAAACCACGTAACCTAGCGGCCCACTGCGACGGTGACTCGGCTAACTGTTGAGTAGCAGCATAAAACTTATGGCGCTCGCTGAACCCAACCTGCTTCGGGGTAAAATGGCTGTCCAATGTCGCCAAGATATCCTCAAAAGGAACGTCTTCCAGTTCTTTTGGCAACACAAGGTCTGAGGCAAGTTTGTATGTGCCATCGGTGAGTGCGCTAAGTAGAATAGCCCGTCTTTTAACTCCTGTCGCATCTTTAGTCGCATCTACGTCATTTGCGACAAACCACTGCGATATTCTGTTCCTGAATATCTTCCACGATTGAGTTTCGTAGTCAAAGTTAGGTACTGCACTGAAGTACGCCATTTTAACTTTTGCACACGCGGTTAGAAAGTCGCCACTGTTATATCGGGTAGTGCGGAACAGGGAGACAAGTGAAACGAGCAAAGGCTGTCAACGCACTGACGTTTATTTCAATGTTATAAATATATCACGTGGTCGCCGCCACGGCTACCAACATAACAGTCTGTTTTATGAGAACTCCCTAAAAAATATGTTGATCTGTTTTTTAGTATTTTTGTTACATCAGCAACAAAAATACATCATCTGTTAACTTTTCAACGGTCTATCACAATTCATAAGATACAGCTTAATAGGCTCCCGTTTTACCTTTTCGATACGGAAACTTAAAACCGTGCTTGCTGATCCTAAGTTGGCACTAATCCAACTGTTCCCAAATAGGCAATCAAAAGTACCTTAAAATGTAAAACGTTCACCTTTAAGAACTGTGAAGTTAGAAATTGTAATAGAGATACAATTTATAAGTGAATCTATATTCTGTGACATCGTATTTACTTAGGTAGGTAGGTACAGTTAACTGGAATTGAGATTTAATGCAAATTACTAAAGATCAATAAAAAAACTTAGACAACAGACTGGTGTAGTGGTAACATATATTGCCTTCTATGCCAGAGGTCCTGGGTTCGAATCCCGGCGGCAGGTATTAGCCGTCAAGTCATGGATGTTTATACGTTTATTCTAATAAAAATATGTATTTTATTCAATATGTATGTTTATATATTTCTTAATATATCAGTTATCTAGTATCCATAACACAAGTTCTTTAAGAAACTAAATTTGGGCTAGATAATGTTGTGTGAGTGTCAGAAATATTTATTTAAATTTATTTATTTAATTTGATATTACAAATCGAATTTAAAATAAAACTACTTATTATCTACTTATGTGGTTTTTCAGAATGAATACTATCATTGCCAAACATCCAAATCCTTGCAGCTGTTCTGTCGTGATTGTGGAACATACATCTATACAAACAGACATCCATACATCCATACGTCCAAACATCCACATTTATAATATTACTAAGATAAATTTGACCAAATAGTCGAAGTAATATTCTGTAATATAACACGTTAGTATATTATTCTATACTCAAGTACCTACAATCTAAACTCCGCAAACACTAGAACTAAAACTACATTATAATTTACTGACAAAAGTACACAGATTCCATTTACAATGTGGACGATGCAATACCACACGTTTGATTTTAAATTATTAAACTAAAGTTGACCACAATTGCAGGCACTAATTGTGAACCAGCGAACCTTAGTATGGGAGGGGTCTGAGTTTATACTAAGCTGCTTAGAATATGGATCTCCCGACATTGTTTTCACATGGTATGAAGATGGAATAAAAATAAACTTTAATAGTACTACAAGGTAAGTAAACTATTGTTAAACCTTTATTCTGTTAAAATTTGAGACATACTTATTATTGGCATTCAATACTTCTTTTGTTGTTTAAAAAAACATTTGATTGCTAACATTGTGTAGCCATAACATAACAGCCATAAGTTTTTCGTTATAAAGCCTTGATACAACTACTATACTAGCATGGCTGACAGACTTTAGCTCAAAGATAAAAACATACAACTTAATATAAAGACCACTTAATAGACGACAGCTTTGGCGATGGGGTAGGTAAACTGGGTCTCGGACGCCAGAGTTTGCGGGTTCGGCACGGAATAACAAAAAAAATGTTCCGTGTCTGGATGTTTATCTTTATTCTAGGTTCCCCCTTGTTCGCTACATGGTATCCCATAACACAAGCTATGCTTACTTTGGTGCCATGTAGTTGGTGTGATTGTCTGGGGATTTTATTTATTTAAGTATTTAATATAAATATATTTTCTGATGTACCTACGCATATAGGTACTTTAACGTTTAACTTGCGTCGCCTCAAATATAGACGAAGTTCTGTATTTGCCAATGGGGCTTAGCCTTAGATCATTTACTAAATGATCTAAGGGCTTAGCCCATTTACTAAATGATCTAAGGGCTTAGCCCGTACAAGTCAAAGGTATTTATTTTCAAAATTTATTGAATTTAAAGCATGAGTTTGTTCCATTTTCGATTTGTTTAAAACTTGCGTGAACAAACTCAAGAAAATGATATGGACTGTCTTGAATCTAACCATCCATAGTTGAATCTGTAATACTCGTAAAAGAAGGCACTTATCCTCGACGGAAGAACAATATAAACTTCAAATTATTTCAGGGATATTTGGACAAGTTGCTGAAGACGCCTTAGGTCGTCGAATGTCAGTTCTTGGTGTGTCTGAAGCAATAAGCCTGGACACTGGTCGATGGTCATGTTCAGCAGATGATGCGAGTAGAAGAAGATGCAGATCTTTAATGCTTTCTATTTTGATACCGCTATAAGAATGGTTCCATCCACTTTGACTGTCAATAAGGTAAATTAAGCGGGTACATATCGGCTCACTCTAATTTTTGGCTCACTACCGATTTGTGTTCATAATTATCACTCTTCATAATTTTATTATTCAAAATTTATTTATTTATACATTTTTAGTACTATCAACGAAGCTCCTAACAGTTTGTGATCATAATTTCTTTATTCATACTGTTGCTACCAAGAACCAGTTAAAATTCATAATTTTCTTTTTCACACCATTAACTTTCAATGTGTCGATCAAGACAACTTCTTCTGCGCAAGCAGTTGGTCGAGACCCGATCTCATCAACATCCACTACACAACTCGACCTCGTGAAATGTATAGGCTGTCAAGGCTGGGCCCATGAAGGCTGAACCGGCTGTGATACATAGGAGTTAGAAGACTTCTTTTGTACAAGATGCAATGTCACACGGTAAATGCCGGAGTAATTTCGTATAGTACCTATACGGTTTTACCCATGGGTCGGGGCAAAATCAGAAAAGGGAGTTATTTGCTTTTTCATTGAAATTGTTGTCTAATATCATTGTTTTCTAAAATAATGTATGTAAATTGTAATGGGTACCTAATGAGTCCTACTGAATATATATGTTGATTTAATACCTTTGTGTTTTGAAACGGATGAACTACATCCCAAGATCCTTAGCTACATGGCTTTGACCCGGTCTACCATATATACAATTTGAACTCGACAGTTAGTCGTTCGTGATAAATAAAACGAAAGATTGACTTTAAATGTTTCCAGTTTAATTTTATACTTCATGAAATATTGCGAAAATCAATGAGATGAAAATAAAACACAAAGGAAAAGTATCTCCCTAATGAAGCAGTTACTTACAGCTTACAGTAAGACTCACTATCTCACAAACGACTGGGAGTGTGTTTGACACCAGATACTTTGCTTGAACACAATTAAAAATACTTGACGCTTTTCCTGAACACTGTTATCTTTATTATTCAAAATGTTATCTCAATTTTCTTCCCTTGGCACTGAAAGTTTAATTATTAGAAAACTTTTCCATGTTTGTTTTATTTTTCATGGTTTTTAGGGCGACAATGTGGTCGAGTCCACGGGGTTTTGGGGTATTAGTTGCCAAACGTTATTACCATTAGCACCTGAATCATAATTCTGGGAAGATTTATATCCCGCAGGCAGCGTTCTTAAGCTTTACAATTTGCAAGTAATAAACTGAACATAACTGTACTCATATTACTTATTTTATTTAATTTTAATAAATATTTTATGTACACATAAGTTCAGATATAATATAAAGACACATTGAACACAATAAGTAAAAAGTTACAGATTATTTCTATTGAAATCTCTTACAGCAGACTAAAGACTGAAGAGTTTGTTAAAATGCAATATATAGTGTGTACTAATCGATAATGTCGTATAAACTACTTAAATACGTAATGATAATAATGACATGCATACCAATATATACAATATTTCATACTAAAGTTTAAATGTATAAGTAGATGGGTTTTACAACTTACATGCTTACTGCATGGACGGAGAAAGAGTAGGAATAAACATCGGTTTTATGAGAAAGCATATTATGTAGAAAAATAAGCACGTGTGCTCTACATGGCTTATCATATTATATATGTATATATAAGTAGATGGATCATTATTTGTGGGATGTGCCCTCACTCGCGCTTATCATCTAAGCTCCCAGAGAAACCCCACCTGAATTCGAAGCCGGGATAAAGTCGGGATATTACAACAAAACTATATCAACAGTTTTGAGACTGGAACATGTATACAAAAATGTATACATGTAAACAGGTGAATGTTGACAAATTTAAGATATTTAAGGGGACCACTCTGTGCTCGATTCTGATCATAATTATGTTATAAAAGTAAGTACTTAATTTTTCAGTAGAATTCCCTATAAATAAATAAAGAGGTTTACTAGGTCGACGACCGTTCTTGAAGCCGTCTATACTTACCTATGTGTTGATGGCTCAGTGCGTACGTCCGTATCAGTGTACCCATGCGTTGCTATAATTAATATTTATTTTTTATTGATATTTTTCTCTTTGTATGATCTCAAACTATATTTACCTCGAATTTCGAAAGTGACCCACCAGTCACCTTGTATATTACGGGTGATCCTGTTATAAAATGACTTCATTCAATCGGGTTGCCTCCCTTCACTCGGCCTTATAAAAACAATCCAGGGTTGACAATGATCGCAGTACAGGTTTTTAGTTTTTCGGATTCAGATGTTAACATTATCCAGCCAGAATTGGGTAGACTTAGGTGAGTTCAAAATAAGTGGATAAGGCCCAAATTAAAACTTCATTTATTATTATGGTGACAGTACCCTTAAGTACATCTGGTTAACCTAGGTTTGCTGCATCTTTAAGGATATCCTAAACAAACACATAAGAAAGTTACAGTTAATGTTCACTAGTGCAATGGTAAGTTGAAAATTCAAAGCCATTTTTAATTTCTCAGGGGCTGGCGATGTTGATTAGTTACATCATACTCGACGAGGAGTTTATCCGTTGAGCTCGTAGGATACTCTCATTACCATTACAAAAGAGACTGGAATCATTCCGTTTCAAGAGATGCATCACTGAGTTGTAAAATTTTTGACGCCTTTCGCACGTAGGTAGTAATTAAATGCTTCAGAAAATATGTTGTGATTTTTCGCTGTTTTCATTCATATTGGCCTGTTGTTTAAGCAAAAGCTCAGGATTTTAAGTTTTTAAAACAAACATGTAGAATCATTTCAAAAGAGTGAATATTTTTTTAACCCCACTGAATTCAACCTTAGGATGACCACATGGTTGGTATATTTGTTTTTTAAATTATTATCAATATAATTTTAATTATTCTAGTGTTGACGCAATAAATTAATCTTAAAATACAGCTAAGTACATAAACAACAAATCTGTTTACAACTTATGTTTCACCTAGGGTATTTTATATCATAACAAAAATTAGCACTATACAATTGAAACGTTCCTTTTTTTCTTCATTATATATTAAACAAGGTCAGGAGGTAGAAAATCGTGGAGGAGTTGGTATGTTAGAGTCTTCGTCATCACCAGTATCACCAATCGCGTCGTAATGGCGAGCTCCGATGTTAGAAAGCCCGGCGCTTCACAGGTAGGTGAGTAGGCCTTAGTAATTTTATTTTATTTTATTTTTATCTTAAGTTTCTTTGTTTATTTTTTCATCTTTCAATCACTGAACAAGATTACTTCCCACCTTTTCGATTGTTACTTTTCCAATTTCTTTTGAGTTTGTTTGCTTCACATTGGTTCTAATTTGACATTACAATCTTTAATGTCAAGTATCTCTTATGTCGAACTTAGAAACGTGAAATATTTAGTTTGTAAATTTATTAGAGATCAGTTTTTGTTAGCAAGTTTTAAATTTTAAGTCTTCTAACTTTACATTAGAGACACTTAAAATTAGCGAATTTAATATCGAATCGAGCCCATTGTATATTTATTTTACACTTATGTTTCTTGATAATAATAAGTTAAATAAAACATTATTTAACTTTAGCGCAAGATTAATAGACGTATTCGTTATTAATGTATTATGTTCATTATATATGTTATATTGCACATTACGTATTAAGGATATCGAGTTTTTTTTTTTTTTATAAGTGACTAAACCCGCGTTTGACCTCAATCTCACCTGATGGTAAGTGACGATGAGGTCGAAGATGAAAGCTCACGGGTTTAGGAAGGAACTGGCTCTTTACACAATATTGCCGGAATACATTACCGCCGGAGCGGTAACATTTGGCGGCAGACTTTATATAAAGGGTGGTCGCTAGCCAGGCGGACCCAGAAGGGATCCTACCACCAAGCAAAAGTTGTTCTATTTTATTGTATATTATTTTTATTTATATATTTTATTGAGCCCACATACTGAGTCATGATAAAATGTCCCTACTTTCTTTTGTTTGTAATTATTATAAGTTTTTGTTATGTATTGTTTAGGTTGTCTGGTTTTATCTGTATTTTCTTAATAAACAATAAAGAGTAAATAAATAAATAAGTGTCTATACACATTAAGTTATTACCAGCTTTGCAAACTACGTAAAGAATGTTCAGTTACCAATACTCGTAACTTCTAACAATATCTCCAACTCTAAGTACAATAACGATACGAATTTCTTATCAAACTTTGAAGAGGTTCTTGTTTCTTTTCGGAGAAATTGCTTTGTTTCACAAGTTGTTAAATGACAAGAAAGTCTTAAAAGCGTTTGCATGAGTAACAATCTAATATTATAATAATAACAATGGGATATGATTGTTTAGTCCTGGGTACTTAGGTTTAATTATTGTATGAAAACCACAAGAAGTTAATTATAAATGAAGAAAAAGTTCTTTAGATTCATTGTGGTTCTCTAAAATAACAAACATATCATGTAGTAAGTACTCAAAAATATACGTTATCTCAGCCAATAGAACAAGGTCTGCTTATTTAAAGGTAATGAAAATAATGTTCAGCAATATTTATTATTTGAATGCAGAATGTCCTATAAACTCATTCACTTGCAAGTACAAAATTATTTGTAAGGACATCTTTCGGCCTTATCTTCAGGTATCTACTGTGTTTTTAATGAGAGGCAAATGAGTACGTGGCTTACCTAATGCTATGTAATCACTGTAAATAGAAACCTACAATTTCAAGGAATTATCCATTACGCTGCCAATGAAATATTACATAAGAAGTTTTAGTGCTAGTAATTACACTCTTCTTCAGCAAAAGTCGTTGACATTTACTGAGGAACACGTTTCAGTACCTAGCAGTAATAAAATAAAATAAAAATACCCCTGACGATCACACCATCTTCATGGCCCCAAAGTAAGCATAGTTTGAGTTATGGGATACCATGTAGCGAACCTAGAATATAAATACATAAATAGATAAACACCCAAACACGGATCATATTTTTTTCTTGTTCCGTGCGGGAATCGAACCCGTAACCACTGGCGTCTGAGGCAGACAGTGTTACCCAATCGCCAAAGTGGTCGTCGCTTCGTCGCGTCGAGTTATACTTCAGCCGACGCACTTTTGAATATTTTTTTATCAGAATTGATGTGGGCTTCTTGCCTTGCAAGGGTGCATGATGTAAAGTTCTAGGGTATATTAATAAATCTCATTTTCAACCAAAATACTAAACTAAGATTCATTTTCAGAAGACAATCGACACCTGATAGTCGTGCCGATATCATACGCTGTGTGGAACACTCAAACCCTCAATACAACGGACACACAACAGTGTGTGATTTTATTTCACATGCTCCAAAACTGAAAAGTATTCCAATCAAATGTTATTTATTAAGGACCATGGGCAAAAATATATGGGCTTCGGCCCCACCTACCAACATACTTGGAACTGATACCAATTTGTTCATATAGTGCTCTGTTTAATATCTTTTTTTTGAGGTAAATCAGTGGGAATATAAATAAAAAAAAAATTGTGTAATTATTAATTAACGTATATTTTTATCTTACATTTGTAAGTTATTTTAAGATTATAGATATATTACAGTACAAAATATGATTTAGTTATTAAATAAAATATACAAAATGTGTTTCAACTGGTAGTTATAAAATATGTATAATGGATACTTTTACTCAGCGATTGTGAAAAAGGTTCTACTGACATACATGCTATTGCAAACTATTACCGTACCTGCTTGATGGGCAAGCATCATAGTAAGTATTGCTCATATGATATCCTTATATGGAACATTGCAGTAATTATTTTTATTCTTCAATTAAAATTCCGTCTAACAGCAGCGCTGGCCGATTAAAATCTGTTTGACGACCTACTCCCGTGTACCATATAATGGATAAGATATTAGCACAACTTCCTACAGTGCGACTGCCTGTCAAGCAAGTACTGTAATGTGCAATAGCATGTCTATCAGTAATATTCCCATCAATTAACACATACGAATAATACATGTATTCGCGCTCTTATCAGTCACGCATTATTCATCATAATATTGCATCTAGACAAATCAGTCAAGGCATTTTCGCGATATAATTCAATAATGTATAATCCGTTTCGAAAATTTTCTGCATAGTAAGACTTTGCTATTTTTAAATAATAAGTGCCTAGTGCAATTACAATTACATCATCTTCGCTTAGTCTCGGAAACACTTCAAAGTCAGGCATATCTGCTTCCATGGCCCTAAAAGTTACTCTCTGACGATTGAGATTTTTCATTGTAACGTAATCTGATAAAAGATTAGGCGTGTTTAATTGATCGTTTATAATATTTAGAATTTCTAAGCTAAGCCTGGTGTCAGTAAAATCGCGATTATGTGCATTTATGTATGATTGCTGCAGCGATTCTGAAATCAACAATCATATTCGGTAACGCTCTGTTATAATATGATTGCCTTAAAAGCTATTTTTGAACTCTTCGTTCACAGCTTCTACCGCCTTCTGGAATATCGTTACTAACCGTGACTTATTTGCCTGTTCAGTGGTGAGTTGAGTAGCATAGCACATGATAAACTTAGACTAAGCGATCGTTACATGAACGGAGTCTTTCGAAAACATTGTTGAAATAAATTTACGTAAAACCGCAGAGAATCAGTTGCTATTGACATAAATATTATTAATCTCTGAGGCATACTTTAGCAAGAAAGGTATTTGCTGAAAGCTTTCATAAATATTACGTTGCCTTAAAATAATAATTATTATGTAAAAAGCTTCTCAATTAAAATATTACTACAAAACAAGGCATTTACATTTTGTTTTTCTTTTTCTGATTCTGTCCTGATTAATCTGTTTCTGATTAAATAAACATTATGAAAAAAATCTTTTTTTTTTATGAATTATGGATGGGACGTTTGTCTTCCATGCCACCTGATGTTAAGTGAACATGAAGACTAAACACGTTACACGTCCATCCACGAGAAACCTATTCACTCGACGCTTAAAAGTACTAGGACTATACTGGTCAGGGAAAATAGACGCAGGCAGTTCATTCCAAACCTTGGCGACCCGTATCAAAAAAGAACTGTCAAAGCGCTTAGTTCGACTTTTCGGAATATCTACCACATACGGATGGAAGTTCTGTCTGCGTCTAGTAGTCCGATGGTAAAAGGGTGAGGGTTCAATTTGTTCAAACAGAGTACTGGCGCACTCACCAAAATGTATCCTGTAGTACACGGTTAAACACGCAACCTTACGACGATGCTCTAAGGTCTGCAGTTTTTTGGTTGTAAGGTCGACGTCGTTAATTAATTTACGGGCTCTTCGGTCAACGGAGTCCAGCGCTTCTAGTTGATATTTGGCTGAACCATCCCAAAGATGACTGCAGTACTCCATGCATGATCGCACTTGAGCTGTATATAAGTTAAGAAGCTGTGCAGGGCTGAAGTACCGCCGTACCTTCGAGATGATTCCCAACTTTTTCGAAGCTACTTGAGCCATGGACACAATTTGTTGACCGTTTTCACAATTTTTTGAAGTTTAAACTGGATGTTATAGTTACGCCTAAAAGCCCTAGATGGTCAGTGATGGGGACAGATACATTTTGGAAAGTGGGCGTAAATGTGAAGGTGCTCTTTTTTGCGGAGAATAGACACGCCTGAGTTTTGGACGCGTTGAATTTGACCAGGTTAGATTCGCCCCAATCGGACACATTCCGCAAGGTCGATTCAACGCGCTCAATCATAGACTCTCTCAAAACCTGTATTTCATGGGCGTTCGTTCGCGCATTGGATATATATCTCTCAACAACAGTGCTGTCATCAGCATATCCAATAATGCCTGGTGTTAGGAGGTCATTAATGTGCAGCAAGAATAAAGTTGCAGAGAGAACAGATCCCTGAGGTACCCCGGCATTAATTGCCATTAGGTCAGAGGAGTAACCGTCTAAGACTACTCGAATCGACCGTTCCCTCAGAAAATCAGATATCCAGTCGCAGAGCTCGGTCGGTATGCCATATGCTGGAAGCTTGCTTAAGAGACCACCGTGCCAGACCCTGTCAAAGGCCTTGGAGATGTCTAAGGATACAGCTATTGCTTCACCATGACCCTCCAAGGCCTCACTCCATAAGTGAGTGGCATACATGAGAAGATCGTCGGTCGAGCGAGTTGGTCTCGAGGTATGCCAGGAGCCCAATTCTCGCGCCACTCGACATTTCAGTGAGATGAGAAATGTCACATCACCTCAACATCGTAGGCGACTTTGATCATGTCTATCAAAAATATCGGGCGCTTAGCAAAACTCGTATTCTCGCCGGTAGTAGACATGATATACTACTCGACACGGTATTATCATTAGGTTCATTCCATTCGTTCATTGCAAGATGTGTTAAGGATACGTTCTGCTTTCAATGAAGACCAATAGCAAATTTAATGAAATATATTTTTTTAAGCTTGTTGATCATCTTAACTTAATGTTTTTACTCCTTAATTTAAATAATAAACCATTCAATCTTAAATATCTTATGCTATATTTCCTAAATCTTTAAAATATTACACACGCAAAATGTTTCATGTTGAACGCAGTAGTATTGATGACATGACAGTGCCATTGATGACTTTTGTGTCTAACTAATTAATTGTCTTCTTGGTATTTGATTGAATCGAAAGGTAAAAAACCTACGGAAAATCAGCCATTATTACGGAAAATCATGGACATGTCATGGACGCACCGCCTCAAAATACCATTCTCCAAATATTATGGAATTATTTAGGGCCACAACCACCTCTTCAACACATCTCGATACCGATGGTTGAGACATGCTTACTAAATAATTATTTCCCACCGGGGTTTGGTAAGATCCTGTGCCAAAAAAGTTTAAGGCACATTAAAACCTGAAAAGAAATGCGTAGAAATAAAAAATAGAGCTATGTAGTAGTATTCAAAATATCTAATACAGAGAAAATAACGGCACATTTTCCTACTAAAAAACTTTAGTTTTAACCGAAATATCTTTTTTGGGAAGAAGAGGCTCCAAACATATTCATCAATTCTATTGCCATGTGTTTGGGGAGACGAATTTTTTTTCTAAATTCGTCGTCCCGCATCTCCATCGGGTCCACCCTACATAGGCTTCTACGGTGACGACTTGGTGCAGAAATATCGACTTCGGCATCCCGAATAATATTTACAAAAAAAGAAGCAATGAACTGTTCCATATTTTCAACAAAATGCTATTATTATTGATTTGATTTTTTAGATTTTTGTTTAGGTTAGGTTATCGTTCACATCTTGATTTATTACTTAAATATTTTTAAAAACTGTTTGTGAAAACTTGTTACTTGCTTTAGTTACATATTTGTTATTTACTCATATTATATATTAAGCTGTTAGTTTTCCAATAAAATAAAATAAAATAAAATTTGAAAACATAAATCTACAAGATCAAAACAATTATATACATCAATGATATTGTCTTTCTTGATACAATGGCGGCCGTCACTTTTGTGTGTAGGTACATATCACCCAGTGAGATTACATGTCGAGTGCTCCAGTCCACTCGTTGCATGTCAAGTGGTTTTTAACCAGTAAAGCTAGCTTTAGCGGGAGGAGGATGAATCCTATTACGGACGAATGGGCATTCTATAAGCTGTTAACCCAAGTGGCTAATGGCAAATAGAATGCCCAGACAGTGTGGAGACTCACACAGTGAAGCCGAGCATACCCACTAAACATCCCCCTTTACTGACTCACCTTGATTGAGGCCATTAGTCTTCATCGGAGCGACAGCCAATTGGAGAGAGAGGCTGCGCAGTGAGCGGCATCCGGACGGCTGCCACCAAAAGGAACTGAAAGCGAGAAATTCAGAAGCTAAGACTAGCAGAAATGACAAAGCTGAAACTAAGAGATTATCTAGAGTGATCAGACTCACTCTGAGATAGGAATGCTGGAAAGAAGGACTACGTTAGAAACGTTGAGCTTGCTGGAGTTTCCTGATAAGGGGAGCGAACTTGGTTAGGACCGGAAGAGCACCGTTGAAACCCTCTGGGCTGGTGTCGAGAGCGGCGCCGAAAGCCAGGATCTCGTCGATGGGAGCGAGCTGGATCCAGAACGCCATGCGGTCTTGAGAATCTTTTGCGTTCTGGCACTGGGAAGCCGATTTGGCGGCCGGTTGCGATTGAGTCGCGACCCGGCTGCGCTGACCTGAAACGATAGGAGTAAAGAACTTGGGGGCCTTTGAACTGACTGGAAGAGGAGCGTCCGAGCTAGGCTGCGGTCGCTCTCTCCAGTTCTCGATGGGCTTCAAGGTTGCCCTGGCAGCACGCGGTGCCTTGGGGCAGCCGCGAAAGTTTGCTGTGTGGCCTGACTGGCCGCACAAGAAGCAGGACGGAGCTGTGGGCGATTCGGGAGTGCGAGAGCACTCCTTAGTCCCATGCGGATCTAGGCACTTGACGCACCTAGGGGAAGCAAAACAGTTTGCCGCCGCATGACCATACAATTGGCAGCGGTGGCACTGACCTGGGAAACCACGCTTGTGTGGAGCTTCGACGTGGATGTTGGAGAGACCGCACACGGTGGGCTTGCCTCTGAAAATGGACTGCCCTTGCGGGCTCTTCGCTAGGATTACTAGCGCAAGTGGGAACTGCTTGCCTCGGCGGCTGTGCATTTTGTGCACAGATTCGACGGGGAAGCCTTGAGAAGACAAGTCCTCTCGGATTTGCTTGTTCGAGAGCTCGAACGGCACGTTCCTGAGGACGGCACGAATCTTACGCTCCTCAGGGACGGCGTAAGTGTGGTACTCAAGCTTTTGATCAGCAAGAAGCCGAGTAAGATTCCTGAAATCGGGAATGGAATTGACAACAACCTTAATAGAGTCACCCACGTTGGATGCCTTACTATACTGGATCTTGGGATTGTGTCTACCGCAGAGAGCTGAGACCTCGGTCCAGCGGCTCTTGTCCCGTAGAAAGACGGGGGGCAGAGACTTGACTTTCGGCGGAGCCGAATCTGATTGCGACGCAGGCTGGGACGCCGGGATCGCTGAAACAAAAGGCGCAGGAGCAGACGCCGGTGCGACATTTTGCGGAGCAGGAACAGCGGCTGGAGCAGCTGAAACGGATGGAGATAAAGTCGAAGAAGCATCTTGCTTCTTCTTCTTAGACTTGGACTTTTTGCAAACCTCGGTGAACGGAGCAGGAGATTCTGGAAGTAAAGGAGCGGAGTCGGAATCACTACCCGGCGGGGTAGTTTTCCGTTTGCATGCGGTGGAATCTACTGACATGCAATCTGAAAAAGGATCGACGAACTCAGATGGGTATGGAGACGCCGGAGAATTGGTTTGGAACCCCTGAGAAGAAGAGGCGACCTGAGGACGAGCTGACAGTTGCTCTCGCATGGACTCGATTTGAGCGAGAAGAGCTTCCTTCTCGGCTGCATATTGGGCTTCCAGTGATTGTTTATCGCTAGACATCTGGCTGAAATCTGAAGACAACTGACTGAATTCTGAAGACGAGGGACGAGCAAATAACTGCTCCTGCAAGGAATTGATTTGAGTGAGAAGGGCATCCTTCTCGGAGAGAAGGGTTTCCTTCTCGGCGGCATGTTGACTGAAATCTTTACGCAAGGACTTGACTTGAGCGGAAAGGGTTTTATACTCCTTATCCTTTTGGTTGTATTCATCGACCAACTCATTGAATTGTTTGACCACCTCACAGTGATCTGAACGTTCTTTGTCGAAGGCGCTCTGAAAATGTTGTTTATCACGAAAGATCTTATCGCAATGATCGCAATTGATCCCGGTACACTTGGGGTGACGAGGCATAATGCTGGGCTGAAAGAAAGTCTGACGAAGACAAACTGCGCTGAAAAAGAAAACGACCTAGTACGGACCTATTGCCGGTGAACGGCGGACGATCAGGCTTAGTTGTCACGGTTACGTAGCCACCTGACCAGCGATGCTTTGGCCGGCAGCAGTCGGGTCCGCCCTGAAAAGGGCAGATGAATTAGCCCCGACACCACACAGCCTCCACAAGAGAAAACTTTCCGAAAGAGCTTAACTTGGCACCTGACCCGCACGAGTGCGCGGGAGGGAACAAGGGCAGCGCAACACGAACACTCGGGAGCGGCCGCAGACACGACCGTTCGGGAGCGAACGCAAACGGGAAGTGATGTCGAGTGGTTTTCGTTCGACATATATCACCCATGAGCTCACGAGAATAGCACTTACCGCATTCACGTGATATTTACGTAATTTTTTCGATATATATCGGGGAGTGACAAATGTCACTCGCGTGAGAATTGGGCTCCAGGATCATACGAGTTGGTCTCGAGGTATATCTATAGATATTTATGTGCCCTTAAGATTATCCAGATTAACCAGACGACTTTAAATATTTAAACAACTGATTCTGTCTTTTTGTTAATTTCTAATCACCTTTAGGCATTCAACTCATGTAACTAAGCATTAAATCTCTCTTAGGCTGATGCAATTACGTTAAAGAAAAATAAAAAAAATTGACCAATCAGATCTCATCATTTAAATTATCGAACAATCGGTGCTTAACGTTGTTGCTAAAATCAACGTGGTTTTAGGCTTTAATAATAGAATTATTTTATTGTATGAATTATTTGCTTGTAAAATTGATATCACAATTGTAATTAAGGAGGCCACTATGAGGTTGGTAAAAGAGGAGCTACAGTAACGATAGGTAATTTTGTAAAAGAGAATATTGTTATGTTTTGAATTATTTTGCAATCTGTAGTATTTTTAATCTTTCGTGCGTAAAACTGTAAATATTGTATATACAAATTCTAAACGAATTATTGTGATATTAAATAAGTAGGTACAATTTATTTTTACAATAAAAAAATTACCACTTTTATTTTGGGTATTTTTTTTCCTATTTTATAGGTAAATTAATTTGAAATGATGGGGACGCACGATGATTAGGACGATAAGATCAAGTGATGATGAGGGTGAATACACATGGCTCTCATAGAACTTGAGCCTACACAATGCATCACATTGGTGACTAAACCCGCATTTGACTTCAATCTCACCTGGCGGTAAGTTAAGATGAGGTTCAAGATGACAGCACACGGGCTAAGGAAGGATCTGGCTCTCTATAAAATTTTACATTTGCTAGTTTTAGTTTAGCATGCTCAATAAGCAAACCTGTTTAGACGCGCTTGCAGTACGACTCCTTCCACCAGCGCCGCTTGTAGCATGCTGGAAAAGCGCAAGCCTGTCGATTCACGAGCATACTTATTTTGAGCAACATTCCGACACACATGCTTTCAATGAAATGAGCATTGTGTAACAGTAGCATTAGTTCCGAAATCATATCTATACATATAATAAAATGGTAGGAAAGTCAAAACTGTACATTGAATATTTTTTTAAAAGAATACTTGGGGTATGATCTACAATCGAAACAGAAACAAAAAATATAGTTTTTAGAATTTTTGTCTGTTTGTCTTTCCGGGATAAACTCAAAAAGTACTGCATGGATTTACTTCAAATAACTTATAACAACATATAGGCTACATATTATCACGCTAGCAGTGTTATAATCGTAGGTGCGTTTGGTGCTGCATAGCGTTCACGCAGACGACGTCGCGGGCAGCAGCTAGTTTTGTAATAAAATTTCAAATTTTTAGAATTCATTTTGCAAAAATTAAACAGGTAACCAGATATTATCACGTTTTAGGCACTCACAACTACTAATTTAATTAACATGCAGGATGCTTAGTTTTCAATATTTTATTCAGTGATCTACTAAGATTTTTTCACTTTGGCTTTGTTTCAACGTCATATTATGGTCTAGATTCTTTGTATAGGTACCTACCAGATAATATCTGTTTTTTAACATATTTCCTTTATGAGAAAACTTGTATGACCTTTATAGTCTTTATTAGTTGAAAAGTTAAAAGAACACCGGAATATTTTGCGTGTTTGTTTTTTTTCTCATTGAGTTCCGGTTTACCTCTCTCTCTTCATAGCTCTCTTCATCCCATCTGATGATGAGGTCTGCCTTTCTTATTTTCTGTATCCACTTCGACCTATTGAACCTTGTTATTATCTTCAGAAGCTCCGCAAGACCTTATTCCATATTATAGACCTTCCGCAATTAACTATGGTTGGAAAAACTACATACATAAGTACATAACGTCACGCCTGTATTCCTTATGGGGTAGGCAGAACACCAGAGGTTATAAAACCATTCGACGTCACGTTTGACAAATTTGGAGGCATTTTAATGATGGAGGCTATTGCAGTAAAAGGGGGTCAGCCTATCGCCCACGAAAAAAAACCTCAAAGTCCCTTAACTGACTTTTACAGTATGCCCGGGAAGAGAAGCACATTCTATGTTTTTCCTTCGCTCCCAGTCCAGCATGGAAGTTAAATTTTGATTGGAAAAACTAACGTTATTTTTTTCTTTCTTTTGTTAATTACATACATATTCTATGGGGGATTGAACCCACGCTTGTGGGTTCAATATTCAAGCGTTCTGAATTCAAGCTGAACAATGAGTTCAAAGAAGTAGCTCTTGTGTTGAGGAAGTAAGGACTGGTTTCCCATAAATATAGTAAGAACACGTATCTGGAGAAGCGCCCGCTTGGCATGCAATAATTCTTAATAAAAAGTCGTCAAATATCCTCGTTCCGAACATTCCATATACAAAAGGTAAGTACCTATAGGGAAATTAATAAAACGACTGTGTTGATTTTAAATGCTTATATGTAACTTGCAATGAATGTTTGTAAGTAAGTTTGGTTGAAATCTTGCTACGGAATATCGAAGCAAATATCTTTAACCAAGTGGTTGTAAATTTTGTAGTATGTATCCTAAAAGCTAATAAATACAGTCGAAATTGGAACCTTCAGTTATTAATATGTTGTTATCCTTGTCACCTGTTGTAAAGTGATTATGAAGATTAAGATGTTACAAGTTGATTAACGAGCAATCTATTTATTCGACGCTTGAAAACTTATTATCAATCAATCTAGTAGAAATAGACCTACTTCCTTCTTTAGTTTTCCCATAAAAAAAAACATTTATAGCTTCTGTTTAGAGGCGTAACTCTATTTACTCTGAGCGTAGGTATGCCAAGCACCTTGCGCAGTAAAATATCGCTTCAAAATAATAATAAGTAGGTACTTCTTACAGAATGAAGAGTAAGGAGCAAACATCTTTTTGTTTTTATTTTTTGCGTTATTTATCAAGATTTGAAAAAGTCGTAGAACAAATGTTGTTGGAATTGATGTTGGGGCTTGCAAGAGGTGTATAATCAGTTGTTTGAGTCTGCAATGACAATGAAACGTCCAAAATTTAAACATTTAAGTGTTTTGTTTGAGATTCTCTGAATCGTAAAAGTTGAACAAAATATAATGCTATAGGTACAATCATTTGAAGAATGATTTTACTTCATATCATTCGTGTAATGTATATAATCATTTGAGAAATTATCAGAAATTATTTAACCAAATCATAAAATTAAGAAAGTTTTAATAGATTACAATAGATAAACACCTAAGTTGTAATTCCAGCTTGTTGACATTCGTAATTAAAATCACAAGCATATAAATCTGGATACACCAGCTTCTCATAACGCAACTTTTGCGCTAACTTAATCAATCTCGAAAAATTACTTGTGTGAAAATATTGCCTTGATACCTATGGGCCACTGTGAGCATTTTCATACAGTTAAAAATTCAGAAGCCGGCACTAAATCCGAGCACTACCCTCGCACATTTAAACAAAATGGTAGTGAACTTTATTACTTGATGAAAAATTGTGGAAAATGTGGAAAACATTTGATGAAAGAGTCGTTCGTTTAAAAAAGTCAACGATAGCGAAAAAATGTGGAAGCTCTGGAGATTTTTAATGCGCTTATTATGAGCTTATTTTTGCTGGTTTTGTTGTGTTGTGATAACGTTGTTATATGAATATTTTATCCCATTCTTGTTCAAATACTCTGGTCCCAGTTTTTCATGTTCGTATTGTGCATCCATAGCTCATTGAACCTACTATGTAAGCAATTTGGTTGTGGCATGACATTGGTTCTCACAATCAGCTGTCTTGTGTTTGTTTTTTTTTTTCATGTCACGGTCAATTTGTACTGTAACTATTTGTATTAATTTGATAATTCTGACTGAAAAGAGTGCCAAGAGATTTTTTTTCCGCCGGTTTTTTTTGTCTCATGGTCTACTGTAATATCTTATTTAACAACTATCAACAACTAGTTAAAGCCGAAGTATGTGATGACTGACTTCATCAAGTGTTTTGTGAAATTCCTAAGGTGAATAAAACTATTTTTTTTCCACTTTTCCGATGTTAAATATTATAAGAAGATAAACTTATAAAACGATTGAAATATCTCTCCAATGTTATCCACTTAGTACTGAGCCTCGTGAGATTTGGTGTTACACGGACTTTGTTCGCAATAATATAAGATTGTTCCGATAATTAAGTGCCAATCAAATTTCGCTATATAACTTGGTATTCTGCCAAGTTTGAAATTGAGCAAATTTCCTCGAAGTAGACTCTTCTTTTTCCCATGTTTTTTTTTTTCATTATGAGGTAGTTTTAACAGATTTGAGTTATAACTCGAGTACCTATTAGTGTTAAATTGTATAATAAAGGTCTCGAATATTTACTTTTTAACCGCGAAGTTAATTACAATAAACAGAGAAACTTTTGAGAATTATGTCCACTAATTGTCCTAAGTTTTCAAGGTGCATATAATAATAAGATACTGAATAAAATACTTTTTAACCTGATTTTATCATAAATACTTACAACTTTTTCATAAGTCGGCCAAACAGGGTTTCTTAAATAGTTTTTGACCGATTCAAAGTGAGAAAGTCTGATTTGTGCGGGTTTTGGGAAAAGGGGCGTATAAAACGTGATATACAATAAGGAAGCGCTATCTAAGCTTTAAAAAAACCGGAAAACCCAACTACGAAAGTCTGTTCCAAAGCAGTGACCCACTAGCCATATAAATAATGAGAATGGCATTTCAGTGTATGGTGGTTCGTACGTTGGCGGAACATTAGTAGCGGGCAGGTGTCCAAACAGTCTCATAAGGGTACACCTATTATAGTAGAACTTTTTAAGTAATAATTTTTTATTGCATAACAACTAATAGCATAAACCTCTTTTCGCAGAATATCGTTGGGCATTAACTCATTTAGCATACATTGAAACCCATAATTCTGTAAGTCAGAATTATCTGTACGCATAATTTTGGTATCCATAATAATCACAATGTATAATCATCACATCGCAGAAAGTTCAAAACCAGATTCATCTTATGGCATATATTTCTTATCCATAACAATTTAAAAGTAGAACCATCATTTCGCATAATGCTTACAGCAAGAATCATCTTTTATACTTTTAGCCGGCTAAAACTAGGTGCAGCCGGCCACATGTGGTTAAACCTAGGTGTATCCATTTCGGGGTTGTGGTGGCCGATCACCTCGCTGCGCTCGGATGATCGTCGCCTCGCTACGCTCGGCTTTTTATATACACTCTTGAGTCGATGGTAACTATGGCAAAGCCAGGTTAAGGGGTCGTGGTTAAGGGGGTTGTGATTAGGCTACACCTAGGTTTAGCCACCGGTGTGCGGCTGCACCTAGAACACAAAATTCTGCTGAATCGTGGCATCACAGAATAAATAAAATTGTGAGCGCGAATCATGTGGGATTTTATAATATATCAAATCAACTGATCAAAGAAATAAAATATTCAACTATAGAAATAGATAAATTAAGTTTCGGCGCGCCACCACCAGCCAAAAAAAGGAAAACATTAAATAAAACAAATCGTCTTCAAAATATTATAAATAATCAGTCGGATTACACAGAATGTGGGTAGCTTAAAGCAATAGGAGCTAATATAAGATTAGTATAATTTTATTTTCTGATTAATTTAATTGTTTTTTTTTTTAGTAATTGTAATAAATAAAAGTTGATTTAATGATAATTATTTGGTTTTTATATCCTTGCCCATGAGAGCATGTTCGTTTCTGGGTCACAAAACTAACCTAACCTAACCTACGCATTTTTAAAGAAGAAAGTAACCCAATCTATATTATTCTAATTGAAATTCTATGATCTTCATAGTATGCCTAGTCAAAGTATGCCAAATAATCTGTACTCTAAATGAACGTTATGCTAAATGATATTATACAAAATTTTAACTATGCCAAAGGTAAATATGCCAATAAAAATTCTACTATCTTAAATGTATGCCATTCTAAATTCGGTCATAAGCACATTATGCCTAAAAATATTTATGTCAAATATTTTTTATGCCTAATTAATGATCTACTAAAGAAGTTTCTGCGAAGTCAGTTATCCCAAATAGGTTTCGGAGTATCAAGTTTCTACCAAATAGACCGCACCCGTCTCATAAAACTGCAGTTAAAAAAATGTCTGCCGGGATAGTTTTGAAAACAAAACTTTTCAAAAGTTGTTTCTAGTTCTATCTATATTTTTCAATATGTTAACTGTGTAAGTAACTTGTACTTACGGTTAAGCGCGAAAGAAATTAAGTGCAACGGTGGCCGATTTGACAGTGGTGATCAATACCCAAATGTCAGCAAAGAAGTATAAAAAATATATAAAAAAATTAAAAGGCTTTGTGAGAGCGCTTCATCGGTGCAAACACCAACATTAATTTAATTAGCCTATGAAGACATATTCAACGGATTTAAACTTAAATTAAACTTTTGAAATCAACTAGAAGGGAGAACCAAGAATACTTGTGAAAATGAAAGTTCATACGAAGCATGTGTTTTTCGTTGATTGAAAACGCAAAGAACGGCTTCATCATGTTTGAGTTCACAAATTAACTAAATTTTGATAAAGTTAAAAAAAAATCCTATTGAGACATACATACATACATAACGTCACGCCTGTATCCCTTATGGTGTAGGCAGAACACCAGAGGTTAAAAACCCATCTGATGTCACGTTTGACAAATTTGGAGGTATTATAAAGATGGAGAAAGACTATTGTAGTGACAGGGGGTCAGCCTATCGTCCACAAAAATGCCCTTAAAACCTTTAAGACACTCCATTAATATAAATATTGATCGAGTGGCGCAGGGCGTGAAACTTGAAAGTGATGGCCCACGTGTCGGAGAGACTCGGTTGAAATCGTACACAGAATAATGACTTTTGTGATTCAGTTTTTCGGGTTTAATTATAATTTCATAAAAACTGTAAATGTGGTGGATGGAAACGTTAGTCGAGTATTCGGCTGCTGCGTGAGAGTTCCTGGGTTCGAATCCCAGCCGCGCCAGTTTTTATGAACTGGCTCAAGTCTTCGTGTATTCTAGGATTATACATACGAAAGCTTACATGGGGATTGTTGAGGATCACGCTGGTGCAGCAGAGTAAAAGGAAAAGGCTAAAGTCCAAACTATTGTTATATTCGTTCCAAAACGTGGGGAGAAATTGAAAGGGTAGGGGTCGCGCGTTCTGCTTGAGAGTGATTTACTAGTATTACTTCTTATATATTACGACTGACTAGTAAGTATTTTAGTAGTTGGTTTTCCCTACCCAAAGTCTCAAGTACTCCGCGCTTCCCGTTTACAAAGTGAGCTTAAATTATAATATTGTTAAATGGTTCCCTTTCATGTTGAACTGGGAACGAACAAAAAACATAGAATGTGTCAGCTGCTTCTCTTCCCGGGCATACTGTAAGTCAGTTGAGGGACAGAGGTTTTATTGGAGATTTTTTTTGGGGGCGATAAGCTGACCCCCTTTCACTGCACTGCAATAGTCTCTCTCCATCATTATAATGCCTCCAAATTTGTCAAATGTGACATCAGAGGGTTTAATAACCACCAGTGTTCTGCGTACCTCGTAAGGGATACAGGCGTGAAGTTATAATGCTGTTCATGCTTAAATGGTTAAGTATTGATAGGTATATGTAAATTATCGTTCACATTATCCTTCACATTAACGCCCACTTTCCAAAATGTATCTGTCCCCATCACTGACCATCTAGGGCTTTTAGGCGTAACTATAACATCCAGTTTAAACTTCGGTCAACAAATTGTGTCCATGGCTCAAGTAGCTTTGAAAAAGTTGGGAATCATCTCGAAGGTACGGCGGTACTTCAGCCCTGCACAGCTTCTTAACTTATATACAGCTCAAGTGCGATCATGCATGGAGTACTGCAGTCATCTTTGGGATGGTTCAGCCAAATATCAACTAGAAGCGCTGGACTCCGTTGACCGAAGAGTCCGTAAATTAATTAACAACGTCGACCTTACGACCAAAAAACTACAGACCCTAGAGCATCGTCGTAAGGTTGCTTGTTTAACCGTGTACTACAGGATACATTTTGGTGAGTGCGCGAGTGCTCTGTTTGTGCAAATTGAACCCTCACCCTTCTACCATCGGACTACTAGACGCAGACAGAACTTCCATCCGTATGTGGTTGATATTCCGAAAAGTCGAACTAAGCGCTTTGACAGTTCCTTTTTGATACGGGTCGCCAAGGTTTGGAATGAACTGCCTGCGTCTATTTTCCCTGACCAGTATAGTCCTAGTACTTTTAAGCGTCGAGTGAATAGGTTTCTCGTGGATGGACGTGTACCACCTTAGTCTTCATGTTCACCATCAGGTGTCATGGAAGACAAACGTCCCATCCATATTTTATAAAAAAAAAAAAAAATTATATTGTGTTAGGTATTTAAGTAAATGGTAGGTACAGACTAAAAACATTTATAAATTTGGTAGCTAACAGGGGTCAAACAGTCGATATGTCATGTTGGATAATTTATTATTAAAGTACAGGAAGGTCATGCATACTCACTCCCACGCTATCGCTTCAGACATTTGCCTCGAAAAAACTCGGCGTTTTCCACCTTCGCACCAATTGTAAGTAGTTATAATGGCTTGTAAGTCCCGCATGGTGTCACAACACAACGTGCATTTGCCCTCATCCTTTTACTCCTGGAGAATTCCTTGGTAGTGTGTATTAGTGTGTTGGTCGAGCACCTACTCGGTTGTGGCGTGTGGCGAGTCCTGGTTTCAAATCCCAGCTGCGCCAGTTCAGGAAACGAATTATTTTCTTAGGAATCTACTAGTTTCTCTTGTATGATCTCCATGACATAAGCTTATACAGGGAGACTGGTGATTTCGGATATTGAAGGTGAGTACTCTGTACTCGATTCTGATTATAATTTTGTAATATAAGTGTGCACAGCACAGAAATAAGTTCGCTGAGCTGACGGCCAACCTCCAGTAGTGGAGAGGCACCGAAAGAAGAAAACTAAAAGTAGGTACTTAATTTTTTACCAGAAATCCCTATAAATAAATACAGAGATATTGTTACACTTTTCCCGACGACGCGCCGCCTTAGTGAACACGCACACAGTAGGGTTCCCGCCACACGCGAATCACCACCCGCTAAGTATCTATTGTATGACGCTTATGTAACCATGCGTTACGTAATGAATTCTTTAACTCTCGATTGAGTTTACTCAGTAAATATTTAATATTTACTTTCTATTTTTTTCTCTTGATGTATGATCTCAAACTATCACGTCCTTGAATTACGAAAGTAAACCACCAGTCACCCTGTGTAAAACCCTAATTGGGGCCGCATAGTTGATGTGGCAGTGTGGGTTATTTATTGATTTTTTTCTTACTGAACAGGAAGGTCATGCATATTCGCAACCAGCGGATCATCTGTGACATATTTTGCCTCGCCTAAACACAGCGTTTCTCGACTTAATGTCCGTGGCGGTGCTATTGGCTTGTTTTTCCGACACGGTTTCATAGCACTTATTTGTTCTTATCCTTTTACTTCTTAAGAAGTTCAGCAAATGTAGATGACGTGCGTAGGTAAACTGAGTCAGTGCTACCATTACAAAAATACGATCACAGGTTTTCTTAGGTTATCTTAATATTAACATAACTATAAATAACAGTAGTTAAATTTTAACAACACATTTTTATCAATTTTAAACCTCCAAAATTCACTCTCTCAGCGAACCTGCTATCAATCTAAAATTTGTTCAAACGTATTAGTCTCTAGGGTCTTGAGAAAATACCGTTTTATTCAAAATTACTTTTAATATATTGCAAGATATGGATCATTAAATTTTAGCTATGGAGATAGAGGCGATTATTTTAATAAATTCGTGGGCCTTCATTGTTTGAATCTAATGGTGAAACCTCATTCAAGTTATACTTCACTTATTGGATAGATTTTCTCCAATGAAAACTACAAAATTCCAAAATCCAAATCCCTGAATCACTACAAACAAACCTTCATTACCTTATGAGACTTAGCTCTCAGGGAAGAAGCAGAACCTATTTCGCCATAGACTCACGTCACACTTATTAGGTATTTCACGTAAATAAAGTACTAAGTATTATAAAATAAAAAAATGCAGTACGAAAATTTCCACGGTCTGGTTCGAATTTCAAATATGCAGAACAATGTCTTGCTCAAAGTTTTCAAAAACTTAAAAAAATTCATACAGAAATATTGCTAACGATCTAAGTTGAAGTAAACGACGCCTTTTCAATGCCCAATGAATGGACTGTGAGTGTGAACTGAGATTAAAAACTTTTGCTGATTTCAGTGCCCATGGCAACTAGGTTAAACGTTTGCTTTTGTGTAAGCGATATGAATGCATAAAAACTTATAACAAAGTGGAAATAAAAAATAAAAAATTATAATCATTTTTTTTTAATAAAGTGACCTAAAATAAAAAAAAAATAAAAGTGGAAATTCAGAGTTCCTCTGAAAGATATTTTCCTGTTGATAGTAAAATATATGTTTATGTTATTTAAACACAAATACATTTTTATTATTTAAAGGCGATTGTCAAACTGGGTACCGCATTAAATTCTTTTTCGATTGGACATAATTCGTTTATGTGTCAAGTCGAGTTTGTTATATCGTGTTCGTTTCGTAATTGCACCACTCTAAACGTAGGTATATTAATAACATTTTGCCGTGCGAGGCAGGAGTAACAATGAATATTTTTTTTAATAGAGTGATTTGATTATTTTTGTCGCTTCCGCAATTAAAAAATAACTTGAATATTCAAAGTATCAACTAAAAAATAAAAAGAAACGGCATACGGTATAGATAGTTCAACTCAATTGTGCGCGCGGCGCTTTGTGTGGGTGCGCGGCACTATGTGTGTGTGCACTTGTAAATATACAACTTCCATTTGTGTGGCAATGACGCTGCAGTCGTCGTCACTGTACGCACACTAAGTCACTGTATACGTACAAGGTTTACCCACACACAGGGCCGCGCGCACAACTGAGTTGAACTATCTATACTATATTCGGTAGGTACCTATATTCACGTGATTTTTAAGTTCGAATCACTTTTTTTAATTCTTAACTGCTATGTGAATCTTATCATAGCATTTTGAGGACCGGCTGGTGTAGGGGTAACGTACATTGCCTTCTATGCCAGAGGTCCTGGGTTGGAATCCCGGCGGCGACGGATATTTGTGTTATGAACACAGATATTAGTCGTCAAGTCATGGATGTTTATATGTTTATTTAAGTTTATTATCTAATAAAAAATATGTATTTATTCAATATGTATGTTTATATATTTCTTAAGAATTACAGTTAACTAGTATCCATAACACAAGTTCTTTAAGAAACTTAATTTGGGCTATATAATGTTGTATGAGTGTCAGAAATATTTATTTATTCATTTTGATTACCAGTCATCCTAGCATTTAAATTTACTTATTTTGATACGTGCATGCTCCGTGCTAATGAAAGCGGAACTGTCAATGTTATTTTGGTTTCTCATGGTAATGTTTTGAGAATGCTTTAAAGTAAAATTATTAAATCTAATCATAAAAGATAAGTATTCAAATCAACAAATACCGTTTGTAATAAGCGTTTTGTTTTAATAAGTAATTGTGTTTACTAAAGATAAAGACTTAGTATAGATCAAGCGCAATGTTAAAGTAAGTTCAATATTGGTTATTGTGACAATTACTTATGAGATTTGTTTTTAATTAAGCTTAAATAATTAAGATGTTTCCTATTGCTTTGATAACAGAAGATGTTGATAAAAAGGATTATTCAGTATGTGTCATGACCACCGGCTTTCTGTTGGCTGGTCTCTGGCTAGAATTCGGCCAATAGGAGACCAGACAGTAGAAGGTTTTGGTGGTACGAAAACCAAGATGGAGAGGGCGTCACTTTTGTGGCGGCCTTTGTCTTGGTGAGTACTTTTCTTGTTGTTAGGGTTTGTTGAAAGTTCTTAAATTAAAGACTACTGTAAGTGTTCATCTTAGTTGTTTTTGTTAAAAGCTAACTTTAAATAAATTCTAGTCACTCGAATGTGAATAGTTGTTTTCCTTTCTTTTCGTATTTTCATATTTGTTTGCTTTGCGATCCTTTAGTGTTTTTAATAATCAGTAATACCTAATTTAAAGTCTATAGATTTGAATTAACCAGTATTGTTCTAAATAACTAGCTTTAATATGAGTCAATCGCGTAGCAGGACTGACAACCTAGATGGGGTTGCCGGTTCTGCCCATTTTAAAAACCCAAGCGATATCCCATTTCCAATATATATAAAACTGTTCCGTTACTGACTGAGTGACTGAGTTACTGAGTGACTGAGTGACTGAGTTACTGAGTTACTGAGTTACTGAGTGACTGAGTGACTGAGTGACTGAGTGACTGACAGACAACGTACAGCCGTAACTACTGGGCGTAGAGAGCTAAAAATTTTGAACATACATTTTTTAGAGGATGTAGGGGAGCAACAAGGAAGGAATTCCCGAAATTCCCACGGGAACGGGAAATATAAGACTTTTTAGTTTGTATGAAAAATCTTATTCCTTGAGTGCACCGATGTGAAACTTGGTGTAAAGGTTTCTCAATGTGTGTCTGGTTGTGTTATGAAAGGAATTTCTGAAATTCCCACGGGAACGGGAATAATATGATGTTTTAGTTTGTATGAAAAAATCCCATCCCTTGAGTGCACGGATGTGATACTTGATATAGAGGTTCCTCAATAAGTGTCTGTTTGTATTATGGAAGAAATTCCCGAAATTCCCACGGGAAGGGGTTGGACTTTTTAGTTTGTATGAAAAATCTTATTCCTTGAGTGTACGGATGTGATACTTGGCATGAAGGTTCTTCAAAGAGTGACTGGTTGTGCTACGAAAAAAAAACTCAAAATTCTCACGGGCACGGGAAATATTTGATTTTTAGTTTCTGTGAAAAAAACTTATTCCTTGAGTTGACTTGGTATAAAGGTTCTTTCAGTGGGTGTCTGGTTGTATAGTTTCTGAAATTTTCACGAGAAGGGTAGTTAAGCGCATACGAAGTTGCGGGATAAAGCTAGTAAATACAAAAACAGATAAACACCCAGACACGGGATATTTTTTTTTCTTGTAATCGAACCTGCAGCCACTGGCTCACTTTACCCCGTCGCCAAAGTGAGCAGGTGTCTTAAGGAGTAAGCCCTGCTCGTTGTTTATATGTGATTTTGTAATGTATGTAGGTACCTATTTTTATTATTGTAAAGGGGGGGTACAAACAGATTGTATGAGCGCGCGTAGTTGCTAACTAGCTTTATCCCGCAACTTCGTATGCGCTTAACTACCCCTCTTGTGGAAATTTCAGAAACTACAACCAGACACCCACTGAAAGAACCTTTATACCAATTATCACACCCATGCACTCAAGGAATAAGTTTTTTCATACAAACCAAAAATCATATATTTCCCGTGCCCGTGGGAATTTTGGGAATTTTTTTCGTAGCACAACCAGTCACTGCCAAGTATCACATCCGTACACTCAAGGAATAAAATTTTTCATACAAACTAAAAAATCCAACCCCTTCCCGTGGGAATTTCGGGAATTCCTTCCATAATACAAACAGACACTTATTGTGGAACCTTTATATCAAGTATCACATCCGTGCACTCAAGGGATGGGATTTTTTCATACAAACTAAAACATCATATATTTCCTGTTCCCGTAGGAATTTCGGGAATTCCTTTCATAACACAACCAGACACACATTGAAAAATCTTTACACCAAGTTTCACGTCGGTGCACTCAAGGAATAAGATTTTTCATACAAACTAAAAACTCCTATATTTCCCGTTCCCGTGGGAATTTCAAAAATTCCTTCCTTAGTGCACCCCTACATCCCCTAAAGAATGTATGTTCCAAATTTCAGCTCTCTACGCCCAGTAGTTACGGCTGTACGTTGTCTGTCAGTCACTCAGTCACTCAGTACCTCAGTCACTCAGTCAGTAACGGAACAGTTTTATATATATTGATAAACTGTCAACTGATTGCCTGCGTTTCCTTTGCTATCCCGTGTGTGTGCTAAGTTCCCGTAGGAACCTTAAGACTTTTGCAGTGGCGACGAAATGATAGTGAACTTACGTGATTTTGTGTAAATTCACCAAAATGTCGATTGGTAAAATTTCGGAATTCGATATACGTTCTGACAGTTGGAACTTGTACGTTGAACGATTAGAATAGTATTTTATCGTAAATAGAATAACTGATGAGTTGAAAGTGCCTACATTAATTACTGTAATGGGGTCACAGTGCTATGAATTATTAGTGGACTTATGCACGCCGCATAAACCATCGACGAAAACATTCGAACAGTTATCGAACATTCTGGAACGTCATCTACAACCGAAGCCGAGTATTCTCGCGGAACGTTATAAGTTCAGACAAAGGAATCAACTGACAAGTGAAACAGTAGCGGAGTACGTGGTCGCTCGCCTACGCGCTGCGGGCGCCGGTGGAGCGCGCGCTGGATCAGATGGTGCGCGACGGCATCCTCACGCCCGTCGAGCGCTCCGACTGGGCCACACCGATTGTACCGGTGATGAAAAAAGATGGAAGTGTTTGGATTTGCTCCGATTATAAGCTTACATTAAATAAGGTAATCGAGATTGACCGTTACCCTCTACCTCGTACTGAAGATTTATTAGCACGGTTACACGGAGGCCAAATGTTTAGTAAAATTGATCTTTCCCAGGCGTACGCACAATTCGAACTGGATGATAGTAAGAAATACACGGTTATTAACACACAAAGGACTTTTTATGTTCAATCGTTTAGTGTTCGGTCTGTCTTCGAGTCCAGGCATTTTTCAAAAGCGGCTGGAGCAGTTATTTGCCGATTTACCTTATGTAGGCGTATTTTTAGATGACGTGATAATAACGGGCCGAAACAATCAAGAACACATAAACAATTTATATAGTGTTTTTGATCGATTAAAAAATAACGGCCTTAGAGTAAAGAAAGATAAATGCGAGTTTTTCAAAGAATTGATTTATTACCTCGGGCATGTAATTAACAAACAGGGAATACAAACTTGCCCGGAAAAAGTAAAGGCTATACTGAACACAGTGCCGCCAACGACTGTTTCAGAACTTAGATCTTTTATAGGCATGGTAATGTATTATGCTAAATTCATAAAGAATGTAAGTAGTATTTTAGCAACGTTATACAATTTACTTCGGAATAATGTGAAGTTTGTATGGAGCACGGAATGTGAAAATTCCTTTAAAACTATTAAAGGTAAGTTAAGTTCAAGTGAAGTGTTAGTTCATTACTCGAATGACTTGCCGCTGATACTGACGGCCGACGCGAGCAGCGTGGACGTGGGTGCCGTCATCTCGCACTGCACCCCCGTGGGCGAGCGGCCGATAGCCTATGCGTCGCGTTCACTGACAGCGGCCGAACGCGCCTACTCGCAGATAGACAGAGAAGCGTTATAAGAAAATTCCATCAATACCTGTATGGTCGACGTTTTACGTTACGGACCGATCATAAACCATTGACGTATATAATCGGTAATAAGACAGGTATTCCTGTCATGGCTGCCTCGCGATTACTATACTTATGAGATAGAATACGTAACTTCAAAGAAAAATTGTGCCGATGCGTTATCGCGGCTGCCGCAAGTAAACATTAATGAGTGTAAAATTATCAAAGAAAAAACTTATTTAAATTTTGTTGAGACGTTTTTACCGATAACTAACGATGACGTTCGAAAGGCAACAAGTAGAGATAAATTACTGAACAAGCTCATACTATACGTTCAGTCAGGGTGGCCGCTAGCTTGTCCAGAGGGTGACCAGTATAAACCATATTACAATAAGCGAAATGAAATATATATTGATAGAGGTTGTTTGATGTGGGGGTACAGGGTGATCATTCCGTCTACACTACGTAATGTTATTTTACAGCAGCTTCACGCAAGTCACATGGGCATAGTTGAAACTAAGTCGTTAGCGAGGAGCTACGTGTGGTGGCCAAACATTGACTCTGACGTGGAATCGATGGTCTACCAACTGAAGTAGTTTCTGATAGAGGACCCCCTTTTACAAGTAGTGAATTTAGTGATTTTTTTACTAAAAATGGTATAGGGTCTTTTTCACCGGCATATCACCCGGCTTCAAACGGCGCGGCGGAAAACGCGGTCAAGTTATGCAAACGGGCAATCAAGAAGGCCATTCGGGAGTCAGTGGACCTGGACGCTGCATTGTAAACGTTCCTTTTGTCATATCGAAACAGCGTCCATAGTAGTACAGGAGAGGGCCCGGCCATGCTGTTGCAGCGGCGCGCGCTGCGCTCCCGCCTCGACCTGCTGCGCGGCGAGCGCGCGCGCGAGGACAGTACTCGACAGAGCTGCGTGACGTACTCGTAGGTGACTTAGTCAGCGCTAGGAATTACGGTCGGGGTAACGATAAATGGATAGAAGGCAAAGTTGTAGGTAAAGAAGGGTCCAGAAGATATATAGTAGATAGGGGTAACGGTCAATTCATACATCACCATATTGACCAAATACGGCGCAAGTCTCGGCACTCGTTAGCTATTTGCCCAGAGGGCGATGGGGAGGCTGGCGCGCAACCGGATGAGAAAGAGCTTGAAATAAATATCGAGGAGGCACAAAAAGAGATAAGTTGGGAGGTTGAAGGTGTGCTAGACGAACGTTCAGAGCTTAGTACCCTTAAGGAAGGTGCGCGGGACAGCGTAGAGCTTACACGTCCCGATGAATCCGAAGTATCTTCTCCCCAGCCACCGATGAACCGTCCCAAGCGGCATAAAGGGCCTATACAGCGTTATGGAATTGATTTGTAATGTTTGGTTTAATGAACTGTATATGTATATGTATAAGCAGGTAAAACTTTAAATGTAAAAAAAAGTATGTGTACCTTTATATATGTTTTTAAATTTTATTATTTTTGTATCTAATGATGAGGTGTATATTTAAGTGGGGAGGTGTAATGTATGTAGGTACCTATTTTTATTATTGTAAAGGGGGGGTACAAACAGATTGTATGAGCGCGCGTAGTTGCTAATAAACTGTCAACTGATTGCCTGCGTTTCCTTTGCTAGCCCGTGTGTGTGCTAAGTTCCCGTATTTCAAGTAAAACAATTTTTTTATTTGTTTAACTTGAAATGCTGTATTTTCTTAGTTTGAAGATAGTAACTGTTAGCTAATTAAAAATATATGAAATAGTTAACGGTAAAACTAAATAATTTCAAAAAGCTCAGGCCTGTTTTTTTGGTGACTTATCCGCGTTTGACCTAAATCCCACCTGATGGTAAGTGAAGACGAGGGCAGAGATGGCAGCACACGGGTTCAAGTAAGCTCTGTTTCTTCAGAAAATATTGCTGGAACACATCACCGCTGGAGCAGTGATATTTGGTAGCAGATATCATACAGGATTACTTGTGGGTTACTTTCGAAATTCGAGGACGTGATAATTAGAGATAAAAAATAAATATTAATGATCTAATGGGTATACTTAACCGAAAGGTGAAGAATTCATAACGCAACGTTTGGTTACACTGGTAACTATTTTCCACGGACGGACGTTAGCACGGCGCTCACACAGAATAGGTAGGTAGGTATAGACGACTTCACGAACGGTCGTCAAGCCGTAAAGTTATTTATTGGGATTTTTGGTAAAAAATTAAACACTTTTAACAAAGTTATGACATCACACTTCCCGTTTGCGTTCGCTCCCGAACGGTCGTGTCTGCGGCCGCTCCCGAGTGTTCGTATTGCGCTGCCCTTGTTCCCTCCCCCGCACTCGTGCGGGTCAGGTGCCAAGTTAAGCTCTTTCGGAAAGTTTTCTCTTGTGGAGGCTGTGTGGTGTCGGGGCTAATTCATCTGCCCTTTTCAGGGCGGACCCGACTGCTGCCGGCCGAAGCATCGCTGGTCAGGTGGATACGTAACCGTGCCAACGCAGCCTGATCGTCCGCCGTTCACCGGCAATAGGTCCGTACTAGGTCGTTCTTCTTTTCAGCGCAGTTTGTCTTCGATAGACTTTTTTTTCAGCCCAGCATAATGGATCACCCTGGGTGCTCCGGGGATTGCGATGGTTGCGATGAATGCGATCATTGCGATCACTACGATCAGGTCTTTGATGAACTTCAATATCAAATAAAAAATAAAGATCACTGGAAGGCTCTCGAGAAAGAGAAATCTCTCAAACTTCAAGAACTGGAGCAGGCATCTCGTACCTCAGCTGCTATCAGTCAGTTTACTATCAGTCAGTTGTCCAGAGAAAAACAATCACTGGAAGCCGAGAAGTCTGCCCTTCTCGCTCAAATCGAGTCCTTGCGAGAGCAATTGTCCGCTCGTCCTCAGGTCGCCTCCTCTTCTCAGGGGTTCCAAACCGATTCTCCGGCGTCTCCAGATCCATCTGAGTACGTCGCCCCTCTTTCAGATCGCATGTTGGTAGACTCCACCGCATGCAAAAGGAAAACTACCCCGCCGGGTAGTGATTCCGACTCCGCTCCTTTAGTTCCAGAATCTCCTGCTCCGTTCACCGAGGTTCGCAAAAAGTCAAAGTCCAAGTCTAAGAAGAAGAAGCAAGATGCTTCTTCGACTTTATCTCCATCCGTTTCAGCTGCTCCAGCCGCTGTTCCTGCCCCGCAAAATGTCGCACCGGCGTCTGCTCCCGCGCCTTTTGTTTCAGCGATCCCGGCGTCACAGCCTGCGTCGCAATCTGATTCGGCTCCGCCGAAAGTCAAGTCTCCGCCCCCCGTCTTTCTACGGGACAAGAGCCGCTGGACCGAGGTCTCAGCTCTCTGCGGAACGCACTCCCCGAAGATCCAGTATAGTAGGGCATCCAATGTGGGTGACTCTATTAAGGTCGTTGTCTGCTCAATTTCTGATTTCAGGAATTTCACTCGGCTTCTTGCTGACAAGAAGCTCGAGTACCACACTTACGCCCTCCCTGAGGAGCGTAAGATTCGTGCCGTCCTCAGGAACGTGCCGTTCGAGCTCTCGAACGAGCAAATCCAAGAGGACTTGTCTTCTCAAGGCTTCCCCGTCGAATCTGTGCACAAAATGCACAGCCGCCGAGGCAAGCAGTTCCCACTAGCGCTAGTAATCCTAGCGAGGAGCCCGCAAGGGCAGTCCATTTTCAGAGGCAAGCTCACCGTGTGCGGTCTCTCCAACATCCGCGTCGAGGTACCACACAAGCGTGGTTTTCCAGGTCAGTGCCACCGCTGCCAATTGTATGGTCATGCGGCGGCAAATTGTCATGCTTCCCCTAGGTGCGTCAAGTGCCTAGATCCGCATGGGACTAAGGAGTGCTCTCGCACTCCCGAATCGCCCACCGCTCCGTCCTGCGTCTTGTGCGGCCAGTCAGGCCACACAGCAAACTTTCGCGGCTGCCCCAAAGCACCGCGTGCTGCCAGGGCTACCGTGAAGCCCATCGAGAACTGGAGAGAGCGACCGCAGCCTAGCTCGGACGCTCCTCCAGTCAGTTCAAAGGTCCCCAAGGCCTTTACTCCTATCGTTTCAGGTCAGCGCAGCCGGGTTGCGACTCAATCGCAACCGGCCGCCAAATCGGCTTCCCAGTGCCAGAACGCAAAAGGGTCTCAAGACCGCATGGCGTTCTGGATCCAGTTCGCTCCCATCGACGAGATCCTGGCTTTCGGCGCCGCTCTCGACGCCAGCCCAGAGGGTTTCAACGGTGCTCTTCCGGTCTTAACCAAGTTCGCTCCCCTTATCAGGAAACTCCAGCAAGCTCAACGTTTCTAAACGTAGTCCTTCTTTCCAGCATTCCTATCTCTGAGTGAGTCTGATCACTCAAGATAATATCTTAGTTTCAGCTTTGTCATTTCTGCTAATCTTAGCTTTGTTTTTCATACTTCCAGTTCCTTTTGGTGGCAGCCGTCTGGATGCCGCTCACTGCGCAGCCTCTCTCTCCAATTGGCTGTCGCTCCGATGAAGACTAATGGCCTCAATCAAGGTGAGTCAGTAAAGGGGGATGTTTAGTGGGTATGCTCGGCTTCACTGAGTGAGTCTCCACACTGTCTGGGCATTCTATTTTCCGTTAGACACTGGGGTTAATAGCTTATAGAATGCCCATTCGTCCGTAATAGGATTCATCCTCCTCCCGCTAAAGCTTGCTTTACTGGTTAAAGCTTGTTTTAGGGGGTGCCAAAATTTTCTGTGGCGGAAAAACAAAAAAAAAAAAAAAAAACAAAGTTATGATCAAATTGAGTATAGAGTGCTCGCCTCTCCATAAATATCTAAAATGTTTCACCAGTCACCCTGTATAAATCACAGAACCGATTTTGGTTACAGATATAGGGGGTGCGTTTTGAAAATTCTCATTGATGAAGAGACTGGCCAGGATCGTTTTCTTGTTATAGAGCATGGGCTGAAGTTTAGTATATTCTTGGGTTTCTTTTGGTTTATATTTATAAAATAATATAGGTGAATTTTAATTAGCACATCACCTCTTTCAGACAGCTTTTCCAAATCAATTCTAACAACATTTGTTCTACGAATATTTTTTCAACACACTTGCTCGTAAAGTGAGCGTTATTCTATTGAATTTAGAACTATAAACTGGGCTATAAGTCACGCGTGCATAATATTATATATTATACCCTAGTGCATAATATAACGAATCCTACATAGTTGAATTGTACCTTTGTGCAAATTACATGCGAGTAAACAGAGCATATTTTATTGGTCCGGGTTATACATTAAATATTTTCAGAAACAACAAAGAGGTTTTATACCACTTCAAATCCATATACATTTTTAAATGTTTGCGCCTTATATTAGTAAAACAAATTTGTATATCAAACAAATTATTTACAATTTACAATAATTTGTTATAAAATATTAAAATATTTGCATTTACCACTCCAAATTAAACATTTTCACTTAAAATAGGCTGTATATGCTATACAGACATTGACACATTTGGCGGAAAAAAAAACCTACGCGCATGCGCGAGGTTCGGCGCCATTTTTCAATCACAATTCACAGCTTTGTTATCAAATGTGTTTGTTATTTTATGACCACGTATGTCTGTCTTTTACTCACATGTGTGTTGAAAAACGTCGTATGTAACTCGTGAGCGTTGCTAATTACAGTCGAGGCTGTGATTTGAGCCCGAGCCGCAGGCGAGGGCTTAATAATGAGCCGAGACTTAGCTCACTTGTTACATAATATACTAAAAATAAATATTTTTTAAAATCAATGTTTTTCCATGCAAAAATTACACTTAATGCCTCTAAACTGGCATACCTAACTCGATTAGCTCTGAGTGTGGGTATGGCACGTACCTTGCGTAGGAAAAATATCACCACGTGCAGCGGGTAGACAATTTTTTTTTAATCCATTCCTTGTTAATTTTTTTTTTTTTGTTTTTCCGCCACAGAAAATTTTGGCACCCCCTAAAACAAGCTTTAACCAGTAAAGCAAGCTTTAGCGGGAGGAGGATGAATCCTATTACAGACGAATGGGCATTCTATAAGCTGTTAACCCCAGTGGCTAACGGCAAATAGAATGCCCAGACAGTGTGGTGACTCACTCAGTGAAGCCGAGCATACCCACTAAACATCCCCCTTTTCAACCTACCTTCATTCAGGTGATTGATCATTTATCGGAGCGACAGCCAATTGGTGAGAGAGGCTGCGCAGTGAGCGGTATCCGGACGGCTGCCACCAAAAGGAACTGAAAGCAAAAATTCAGAAGCTAAGACTAGCAGAAATGACGAAGCTGGAACTAAGAGATATCTAGAGTGATCAGACTCACTCTGAGATAGGAATGCTGGAAGGAAGGACTACGTTTAGAAACGTTGAGCTTGCTGGAGTTTCCTGATAAGGGGAGCGAACTTGGTTAGGACCGGAAGAGCACCGTTGAAACCCTCTGGGCTGGCGTCGAGAGCGGCGCCGAAAGCCAGGATCTCGTCGATGGGAGCGAGCTGGATCCAGAACGCCATGCGGTCTTGAGAACCATTTGCGTTCTGGGACTGGGAAGCCGATTTGGCGGCCAGTTGCGATTGAGTCGCGACCCGGCTGCACTGACCTGGAACGATAGAAGTAAAGGCCTTGGGGGTCTTTGAACTGACTGGAGGAGCGTTTGAGCTAGGCTGCGGTCGCTCTCTCCAGTTCTCGATGGGCTTCACGGTAGCCCTGGCAGCACGCGGTGCCTTGGGGCAGCCGTGAAAGTTTGCTGTGTGGCCTGACTGGCCGCACAAGATGCAGGACGGAGCGGTGGGCGATTCGGGAGTGCGAGAGCACTCCTTAGTCCCATGCGGATCTAGGCACTTGACGCACCTAGGGGAAGCAAAACAATTTGCCGCCGCATGACCATACAGTTGGCAGCGGTGGCACTGACCTGGGAAACCACGCTTGTGTAGAACTTCGACGCGGATGTTGGAGAGACCGCACACGGTGGGCTTGCCTCTGAAAATGGACTGCCCTTGCGAGCTCCTCGCTAGGATTACTAGCGCTAGTGGAAACTGCTTGCCTCGGCGGCTGTGCATTTTGTGCACAGATTCGACGGGGAAGTCTTGAGATGACAAGTCCTCTTGGATTTGCTCGTTCGAGAGCTCGAGCGGCACAGTCCTGAGAACGGCATGAATCTTACGCTCCTCAGGGAGAGCGTTAGTGTGGTACTCGAGCTTTTGATCAGCAAGAAGCCGAGTAAGATTCCTGAAATCGGAAATGGAACAGACTAAGATCTTAATAGAGTCACCCACGTTGGATGCCTTACTATACTGGATCTTGGGATTGTGCCTACCGCAGAGAGCTGAGACCTCGGTCCAGCGGCTCTTGTCCCGTAGAAAGACGGGTGGCGGAGACTTGACTTTCGGCGGAGCCGAATCTGATTGCGACGCAGGCTGTGACGCCGGGATCGCTGAAACAAAAGGCGCAGGAGCAGACGCCGGTGCGACATTTTGCGGAGCAGGAACAGCGGCTGGAGCAGCTGGAACGGACGGAGACGAAGTCGAGGAAGCAGATTGCTTCTTTTTCTTCGATTTCGATTTTTTGCGAACCTCGGTGAACGGAGCAGGAGATTCTGGAACCAAAGGAGCGGAGTCGGAATCACTACCCGGCGGGGTAGTTTTCCGTTTGCATGCGGTGGAGTCTACCAACATGCGATCTGAAAGAGAGTCGACGTACTCAGATGGATCTGGAGACGCCGGAGAATCGGTTTGGAACCCCTGAGAAAAAGAGACGACCTGAGGGCGAGCGGACAATTGCTCTCGCAAGGACTCGATTTGAGCGAGAAGGGCAGACTTCTCGGCTTCCAGTGATTGTTTTTCGCTGTACAACTGACTGATTACTGAAGCTGAGGCACCAGATGCCGTCTCCAGTTCTTGAAGTTTGAGGAAGGCTTGGTTGTGGAGAGCCTTCCAGTGATCTTTATTGCTTATTTGATATTGAAGTTCATCAAAGACCTGATCGTAATGATCGCAATGAACGCAATTATCGCAATTATCGCAATCCCTGGGGCACTTAGGGTGAGACATTTTGCTGGGCTGAAATAAAGTCTATCGAAGACAAACTGCGCTGAAAAGAAGAACGACCTAGTACGGACCTATTGCCGGTGAACGGCGGACGATCAGGCTTCGTTGGCACGGTTACGTATCCACCTGACCAGCGATGCTTCGGCCGGCAGCAGTCGGGTCCGCGCTGAAAAGGGCAGATGAATTAGCCCCGACACCACACAGCCTCCACAAGAGAAAACTTTCCGAAAGAGCTTAACTTGGCACCTTACCCGCACGAGTGCGGGGGAGGGAACAAGGGCAGCGCAATACGAACACTCGGGAGCGGCCGCAGACACGACCGTTCGGGAGCGAACGCAAACGGGAAGTGTTCCTTGACAAAGAATGGGTCTACATTTTAAATGATATTATATTTAGTTTTGCCTCGTTGCCTTTTGAAACTGCCTATTTGTACTACAGTGAGACCAATATTAGTAAGTACAATATTAGTTAAAATTTATGCGTGTACAAATGTAGACATGTCTACATTTGTACACGCATAAACAAATACCATAAAAACAAAATGGCTATCACATTAAAGTGTAGACAAAAGTCCTAACTTATCAGTGTATTTCTGTATCAAGGAAGTATATTTAATTATTATAAAATGACAATGTTTTGTAAGAAAGAATACAATTAGACTCATTTAATGCCTCAAGGGGCATTTTGTATATCAAAGTGAAGTTAATTAAGGAATTATTAATATATAATAAAAATGTGAATATCAAATTTATGACTAGAGAAGTTAACAAAGTTCAATCTCGACAAAAATAAAACTCTATTATATTAATAACAACCTTTAATAAAGCAGGAAAAAAAATAAGCAATTATGTGACTGAAATTGGTCTTTGTTTCTTATGAAACAAAGAAAAAAATGTATTTATAGAAAAGCCGTTGTTTATCTTTAATTCTCCTTCTTTAATAAGCCTCGGTTCGTCCAATATATTCGTACTTATTTTGTAACCAATCATTGAGTAGCTACTGTAGTGTGTATGTGGAATGCAATCCTGAATCAAAATCGTAAATTTGAGATCCCGCGGGATTAGAAATAATAATACCGCGAGATCCCGGAATTTTCGGGATCTCGTCTAAAAAAAGTAAAATTCGGTTGACTGATAACGATGAGAACTACATGTTTGTACAAGTTAAATTTAAATACTATTTGAAGGAAAACAAAATCTTTTATGTTCTAATATTACTAACTAAATAGTTAACAGATTTTTTGAAAATTAACATAATCAAAAAATATTTTTGAAATACTCGTAGTAGGTAGAGGAACCGAATTAGAGACGACTTGCACCAATTTTTTTATTGAATGAAAAGTGATTTATGTCAAATGATTTATGTTTATTATAAAACCAGGAATTTTTCGGACAACTTACCCATACGTATTTACCACATATACAAGGTGTTTCTGTTGTTTTCCCGTAACTCTAGGATTTTAATGGGACCATGTAATAGAATCAAATAACATGTGAATAATTTTTCAGTTTTTTATTACTAATTGTAATAGCGACAACAAAAAAGTCCTTAAATGTACTCCAACAGCGTAAGTAACATCATGATACAATATTTTAAAACATTTGTCGCCTTATCGCTGTAAAGCCAGCCATCCATCTCTGCCAGCAACCTAGTCAGGACAGGACATGAGCAGAGGAAATCAGAATTGGCGTGGGTACAGACTCCATGAAATAGACTCATTACAAATAATTATATAGGTACACTTACATATTAATTATACATATTAATCATAAATATATACAGATATGATATTACATATAGACATATTACATACATACATACATAACTTCACGCCTGTATCCCTCATGGGGTAGGCAGAACGCCAGAGGCTACAAAACCAACTGATGTCACGTTTGACTTTAGAAGGTAATATTATGATGGAAAGAGACTATTATAATATAGACATATTATGAAATATTAATAGGAGCTAATGATGTTTAAGCATCATTTTAAAAGTGAAGTAAAGCCACTGCCAACTCAGTATTTCTTGCGTTGGACATTGACATTGCGGTGGATGCATATGTTTGAAAAACTGGCTCAACCATTCGAGATAAGCTAAAAATAATTTAGTTTAGTTTGCGGTGGACGATCGGCTTTAGGGCTGCGAGCTGTGTGGACCCCTATCTGTAACTCATTCCATAGTGACGGCGATCGGGCAAATACATCATCTGTGACAATTTCAATTATATAACCATCGCGGTTATGATACAGCCTGGTGACAGACGCGGACGGTTAGACGCACAGATTGACAGACGGACAGCGGATTCTTAGTAATACGATCCCGCTGTACCCTTTACGTACGGAACCCTTAAAATACTTATTTCCCGGCTTATCTTAAGATTATTCCATTTGAACAAATACTCAGGGACGTGGAAGAACTAAGTGGCTGACATTGTTTTTGGTCAAAATGGAATTTGAAAGGTCTTTTTTCGTTCCGTTTTCGTGACAGGTGGATGTGAACTGTTTCCTTTGTTTGAGTATTCTTTAGTGAATTCCGTAAAGTTAATTATTTTAAGCCGAAAGTCCACCAACTATGTGAAAACTAAACATACCGAACTTAAGTACGTCCACCAAAAAATAAGCATAGCATTGCGGTGGACGCACATGTATGAAAAACTGGTTCAAATATGCAAGCTAAGTTAAACTTACTTAGTTCAGTTGGCGGTGAACGATCGGCTTTAGAATACATTCACTGCTGGACAATGGTCTTCTCCAAAGGTAGGAGTAATCAATCAACACAGACCCTTTTGGTCTTTGTTGGTGGAGGGTCTGCGTTGATTGATCAGGATCATAAGAATCTAGCAAGTACTTAGCTTGTGGCTCCATCTGAAAAGCATGTAGTTAAAGCTTAAAAAAGCAACTAGTAGCATGAAACAGGATAATTGTATATTTTTGATTTGAAAATATTTTGTTACTTTTGTATACGTGAGTAATATTTTACAGAAGTAAGTATTTTTGTTGATTTTATCGCGTCAATAGTTTTAAAAAAAATTAACTCCAAGTTACTCGCTCTTGGCCACGTTCATCATTCCATATAAACTTTCGAGGTATTTTGGGTTGAATACCAAAATATAATTTTAAAGTAATCCTAAATCTTTAAGAAAAGTTATTAATTTGTAAATATTCGTTTTTTTATATCATAATATCACTGTATTATTTTGCATCCCATTGTCATTAATATTATTAATTTTAATTTTTATTCTTATTTTTAATTTTAATTATGATTGTTATTTAATTTAATCGTTGAGAACACATGACAATTGTTTACTCCTTTATGTACCAAAGCTGTGTGCGCCTATAATAGGCATACATATAAGAAATGTACCTGAACAATTTCACTTGTAATAGTAGATTATGCATCAAGGGGATAAAGCAGTGTATTATGTCACGGGCATCATATTGAATTCTGAGCGAAATGAAGGATTCTGTAGATAATTCCCGAACGCAGTGAGGGAATTATGGTAGGAATCCTGAATGAAGCGAGGGATTCAAGACTGCCCAAGACTAAAGCCCGTATTAATAAATCAAACTCAAATCTGGGAGCGGTCTTAAGTCAATACTTGAGTTACGCGCCATATTTATAAACCAATGTTAAGTACGGCCTTCGGAACGGCGTATCATCCGAGTATCGCCTGTATTAATAAACGATACTCAGCACTTAGGAACACTGCTAAGATGTATACCAAGTACGGATTTTCTGAGTGAGGTCTGTAGGTGACTTAAGATCATTTCTAACTTTGAATTCTGTGCCATCTGTCATATCGACGAGTGTGTTTGAAAATGCAATCTGCAAATATTACAGACGAAGGAAATAATTACGACATCATTGATCAATACGATGATATTTTATGGTTTAATAGCTATAGATTACTGAAAAGATATATTCGTGATGCCGAAAATCTTTTCAAAGTGCCCGCCGATTCTTTTCAAAAAAGATACCGCTTCTACCAAGACTCTGTATTTTACATAAAATCACTTGTAAAAAGTGACTTTTGTTTTGTTTTGAAGATTTTAAACTTTGACATTTGTGACGTTCCGTTACATCTAGTCAGTAGAAAAAAACTCTTTTCACTGCTTTTTTTTGATATAATTGCCGAGATTTATGCTTGATATAAATATGCTATGAAGTAAGTACCTAGTTATTGTTTTATTAACTATTTGTTTGTATAGCAATATTTTTGCATTTTATCATGCAGTCATAAAAAGATTGTATTGTACGATATTTATTTTACAGCGTTAAACGGAACGTAAAATTCAATCAGTCGATCATTCAACCCAAGTTGGCATTTATAGGAGGGCCAGAATCAAAGAGCGATATCAGTTGATACACCCTCAATATACATCTATTAGTACAGAGCGATTTCGAGATGCTTACCATAGCTTAAGTGTGGATCAAGTGATACCGCCCTTAAGCTATGTATTGAGTTTGATCTATTAATACGGGCCTAAGACACTGTTATCCCCGAGGAGCTTACTCTACTTTATACACCACCTTGTAAGATAATTAGGTAATGAAACGCAGGAATTAAATGAAGTACTTAGGTATTTAATAATTTAGAAATTTAAGGTAATATTAGAAACAATTGACTAGTTATGTAAAGATAAAGTGATATTTCTATTTGGTATATTCATTGTTTACTGTTGTCTTCAACATTGAATAAACAGTCCATAGGGTAATAGGTTTCTTTGTAGCAGACAACTGTTGAAAATAAACTAAAAGCAATGACTCCGAAATAATTTTCACGGCTTTTTTAGTTTTCCAAGCAAAGAAATCTTCGTAAAATTTCATGTACAAATGCTTCGATTCGCACGGCAAAATTTTATCAACGATACAATTCGCTTCATTTCTAATATCTTCTGGTGTAAAATCGTCACTCGAGCTCGACATATTTTATTTATTTGAATACTATTGAAATAAAAAGTCTGAAAGAATTTTCTTTTCAAAAAACCGCGCAATTTTACTTCTAATTTGGCTTTTTCAAAAGGCAAAAGAAACCGTCGCATACAGCCACCCTTTTTACAAGGGTTTTTAGTTTTTTTCTTGGTAGTCGTTCCAAATGCAAAGGTACACAAACTTATACAGCCAAATTTAAAGTCCATATATTTTTTAATTAAGCAAAGCAACTAGTCATACAGCCATGTCCATGTAGGTATTATTAAATTTCGCTCCAATTGACATTCCAAAATCAAATGACATTATAACCCTTAGGATTTAAAGTACTTGTTTATTCCCTGTAAGATACCTTTTTTAATCTTAAGGGATTAATATCTTGTTTTAGGTGGAGTTTATCTCATACATAATGCGAATTTTAAACAAAGGTGGTGTATAAATTCTTTTTCAACACACTTGCTCGTAAAGTGAGCCTTATTCTATTGAATTTAGAACTATAAACTGGGCTATAAGTCACGCGTGCATAATATATTATACCCTAGTGCATAATATAATGAATCCTACAAAGTTGAATTGTACCTTTGTGCAAATTATATGCGAGTAAACAGAGCATATTTTATTGATCCGGGTTATACATTAAATATTTTCAGAAACAACAAAGAGGTTTTATACCACTTCAAATCCAAATACATTTTTAAATGTTTGCGCCTTATATTAGTAAAACAAATATGTATATCAAACAAATTGTTCACAATTTACAATAATTTGTTATAAAACATTAAAATATTTGCATTTACCACTCCTAATTAAACATTTTCACGTAAAATAGGCTGTATATGCTATACAGACATTGACACATTTGGCAGAAAAAAAAACCTACGCGCATGCGCGAGGTTCGGCGCCATTTTTCAATCACAATTCACAGCTTTGTTATTAAGTGTGTTTGTTATTTTATGACCACGTATGTCTGTCTTTTACTCACAAGTGTGTTGAAAAACGTCGTATGTAACTCGTGAGCGTTGCTAATTACAGTCTCGGCTCATTATTAAGCCCTCGCCTGCGGCTCGGGCTCAAATCACAGCCTCGACTGTAATTATCAACTTCGCTCACTTGTTACATAATATACTATTATATGTTATGCTGTTGGTGTAACTTATGAATAAATAAGTAGTTTTCTCTCGTCAATCTTTAAATCTTCTTTATGTACGAGTAGGTAGCATCATGCCAATAAAATTCATAATGAAATTCATCACAACTCTGTAATGAGCCCACTGCAGGGCTATGAGTGTCTCCTCTGGGTGACGAGGAGGTTTAGGCCGTAATCCACCAAGCTGCTGGGTGGTGGATTTCAGAATTTTCAGGGTGCTGCTGACAAGATTTCTTCTTACAAACCCTAACGACTACTGTATACAAGTATATAGCACCCGGGATCAACTGCTTAACGTGACCTCCGAAGCACGGAAGTCGTCGTGAGAAATAAAAGTTTGGCGGTCACCCATCCAAGTACCGATCGCGCAGAACGTCGCTTAACTTGCGATATCGTTCGATATGCACAGTAACCACGGCGCCACAACGACTTCAGACAACGACTATATTTCTGTGTGGAGTAATATTTTTAAAAATTTGCCAATTTTTTTTCCATGTGAGCTGTTTAGAATACAGTAAAATAGTGAACGCAGAATAAGCTTTGACAATGCATTTTTAATCCCATCCGCATAAAAGTTTAATGAAGAATTATGTCCATTACATTGGACAATAATAATTAATGTTGTTCATGTGTCTAGTTGCCACTTAACATCAGACGGATTTAGTGCACGTTTGGTGACTTTCACGACAAAAAGAACTGAGGCCTTATTTTATTTATGGTATGCACTGAGTTGAGCTATTCACAGTTCACGGTTATAACGAAAATTTGATTATGAGCAAATATTATGCTATAAGTTTTGTCCACAAATGCAATATTTGTTTGAAATGTTTAGGACGTTTATAAAAGTACATATAAATATGAATTTTTATTTTAAAAAAACTCCCTCCTGGCCTGACGCAAAAATCAAAATTTTCTGCAGAGGCAGCGTTAGGAACTTCTAAAATTTATAAGCTACACTTGAAATTAAATTTACCTTATTCATTAAGACATTAGAATGGCTTAAAATTAGTTAATGCAATGATGAATTGAGGCCATTGTCTTTATTTTCAGCACTCTACCAAATACTCCACAGCTTTTAATTAATCCTATTGTTCCCTTTTAATTTTATCCCTATTTTAGGAGCTGCATATCCCAATGACTCTTAAATTTATGAAAATACTTATTACCTTTTACGTATTTTTGCGAGAACGTTTCATACTTTATTTTACTCTTTTATATTGCTTTCATACGCATTTGAGGTGATTTTCAAAAATGGCAATCCACGAGTGTTGTCGAGTCTCGCTGCGGGCAACTCTGACATCAAAGAATGCAATTCCAGGTAATAGCTTTGGGAACTGCTTGTTTAAACAACAGCTTTAAAAAACATCAAAACAACAAAACACAGTCAGTAAAGACAAGCTCTCTTTAAATGAAGTTTAAATGCCGAGTCATTTGTATATAGCTTCCATTTTGGCAGTAAACGTAGGTATTCGATTTTTATGTATATTTATACGGTTATTCGTTATTAAAAACTTATTTTTGGATGCACCGTTTGCACACTTACAGTCAACAATACAGCACAATTTTTCTTAATGGCCATTAACATGAAACCATTATCAATGAATGCAGAGCATTAAAAAAACCGACTTAACGTCAAAACTTGGGTTGAATTATAATATCGTCGATGTAAACATTCTCCGAATTCAAACATATTTTTTCAAAAATTTGTAATTATCCATGAAGTACTCAACTGATTTCGATGAAATTTATATGGGACCAACTCTCGAGTATATTCTATCATATGAAATAAGACTTTTTAAAATCGATTCATAATTTTTCGAAATATCGTGTAATAAAGACACAAAAAAACAGACACACGAATTGAAAACCTCTTCCATTATAACATACAAAAGTAAGTTAGGCTATATTTTCACTTAAAAATACATAATACATAATAAATACATAATAATAGGTACTTCAATGTTTAACAAACAAAAATAAATATATCACTTAAACAATGTTATAGATGGTGTTTATTAATTCAAAAATGAGTACAAAATAAAGTTTTCTTATGTCACACAATTGAGGAGGGATCAGCAAGAATATCTTAAATCCAACCATAAAATTAAATTACTTTCTACAGAATATATTTTATTATTAATTAAATGAATTAATAATACACTACAAATGTAAAATATGGTAGCTTTCTTTAAAATTTTGGTTAAAGATTTGTTAGGTTAATCTACAATTTTCAAAAGATACCAACGCTGCGTCACGCGTTCGAACGAGAGTTTCATACAAAATTGCAACGTCTTTACCATACGCGCGTTCGATATGGACGTTCGGAATGCGCAAAGCGCCGCGTATGATACGGGCTTACTGTACGGAAAATGTTAGTTTGTATATATGAATCTCTTGTAGTAGATGTTATATAAATCTTTGTGTAGGTGTGCCTATTTGAAGATACGGACGTACGGTACGCGCGTTCGAACGCGTAACGCAGCGTTGTCACTCAAACTTATTCGATAGATACAGTCCTGCGCATTGCCTTCTTGCCATTACTATCAATCGGATATTTTTCAGAATCTTTACTTTTATCAAAAATATTCGAAAAGGAAATTCTTATTTCTCCCCTCGTAAAATATTCACGAAGATGCAATCTGTGCAATTTTGCATAATAATCGAAGTCTTTACGAGGATTGTCAAAAGTTCCATTGTTCACCTTAGAAGAGTGTCGTAAACAATGCTTTTAGAAGGGCGTCATGAATTTTCGCTCATCATTCTTTGATTTATTTTTCAAACGAGTAGTTTGTTGAATGTGTTGTGTTTATTGAATATCACGGATTAATGTGATTTCGTCTTCACGAGATTTTTATTTCAAGTAGATATTAGATACGTAGACACTTTCTTCTTTGAGGTTCTATACAGTGTGTCTGGTCATCGATGTCCGACCTGTTAAGGTGAAGTACTATGATAAATTTAATCAATAAAACCACAGTTTTTAATTATATCATAATCATAATCATTTTTCATCACTTTCACAATACTAATCATTTTTATAAACCAATACGTAAATATGTAAACATTAGACAAAAATTTTGAATGAAAAGTTGTTTAGAGTTTTTCTTAAATAAAAACTTAAAGAACAATAAATTAAATGATAATTGATGTATCACATAATAATAACACTTTTATATAAGTTATTGGCCACGAAATAAAAAATCAGGGGCGTCAACTTTGGTTTACTTATATTAAAAATTACATGTTTAAGTTAATAGAACTTAGTTATAGTATTTTTGTAACTTCTAGTATATAACATATTTTCAGAAAACATTTTGATACAATGAACGCAATTAGCGATAGTAGTACCTATTCAAAACTTTATGTTGCAACATATAGTAAGAGGATATTTACAGCAAAATAAGAACTTCAAATGTAAGTAATTACCTGAACAACACATTTACTTCCATATAAATATATAATACAGTCACATTTTAGATCGTAAACGGCTCGGCACGTTATCGGCTCGTTATCACAAAACTAAAGCTTTTGAAGATCCATGACTCATGCAAATGAGTGTGAAAGAATATGAGGCTTTCTTTTTCATTTTTTCCTGTTTTTTCCGTAGCGAATATTTTGCTGTCTCCCTCGTATTGTGGCAGACAATATAACTTGGTTTTAAGAGCTTATTACATTTTAAATGCATTGCGATCCTAGCTTTATCTAATCATCTTACCCTTAATCTTTGCTTCAAATTATTTTCAATATGATTCTCATGCACGACTGTACTTTTTATGGTTTTTTCACTAATATAAAATTCGGGCGGGTTGACTACTTTAAGAATTTTGAAGGGCCAATTCTTCCGCGAGCAAATCGTTCGGACGAATTGCCTACAGAAAATAATATATTTTTTAAAGGGGACAATCCGTCCGATTCGGACGTGTAAATTTCAGGCGTATCGTCCACTAACTCGTTTTTGATTGTAGGATTGTAGGATCATTTAATTAAGTTTGGTAGTTTTGCTATTTTTAGTCTGCATAGTTAACGAATAGTTTTATAACCACACCGCTTGGTAAACATGTCATAAGATCGTAAATAAAAACATATCTTCTCCACTCCATCCCTTTATGATTGATCATGTCCTAATGTTACACCGATTTCTTGTCAAACTCTGTAGGAAGTTCTGAACGAAAGTACATAATATATCATGAAAATACATATTGTAGAAAAATATTAGGGGCAATTAAAAACATTCATATTTTAGTCGACCGGGTTAGGTAGGATGCGTTGGTTAGGTTCTCACAACCACGTTTATATTCACAGTTCCACTTAGCTGTTTTTAAAATACGAAGAGACTCCCTTAAAGCAGTTTGTTCCTTCATTTCGTGAAAGTAAACTCTTAACGATATTCGTGAAAATACATAATGCGAAATTAAGGCTTCCCTTGAGACATCTACTGGTGTAAACAAAAGAAAAGTCTTTGAGAGTATCTAAAAGTAGGTACACATTGGTGGCCAGATATTTTCACCAAGAATATGTATAAGTACGCAATACAAAATTGTATAAAAAATCAGTTTACATTTAATTTTTAAGAACCCTTGTATATAAAAAGGTAATTTAGACAAAAACTTGGCGCTTACTGTGTTTTTTTTTGCACAACCATTCTGCTCTTCTCCAAAAACTTTTTTATTTTTTTTATTAATTGGTTTACGACACGATTATCCAGGGGCGGTATTCGAAGCCAAACCTAGACGGTAAAAAAGTATATAAATAAGGGAGTCAAATATATCTTTACACGTGAAGTCCGGTTAAAAGTGATTTATTTAAAATAAGTAATCAACCTGACGCCGGTCACCTAAGTCGCGGTGTCTGTAAAGACGCTTAGTTTAAAACGTCTATTATTTCAGGAAGGTATTGCAATGGCAACAAAGAAAGTAACCTGAAAAAAACGTTTCAAGTATATTCAGACATTCTTTGAATTCGCAATAATCAACATTCAGCATAATATTGTTCAATATAAAAATAGATAGGTTTACAAACTTAAAAATAGCTCTGCAATTATTTGAACACCCTTAGTTTTTTATTATTCTTGCGATTTTGTACGCCAACTTTTACTTAACATTATGAACGGTTCGCTAGATTCTCCGTGATATAAGTAGGTATAAAGAAATTAAATTCTAGCATTAGCATTAGCATACTTTAACATTTTCAAATGTCAGCATTCTCTCATTATGATAGTGGGTGGTAGACTATCAAAATTCTTCTTATATCTCAAAATTATATTCATCTACCTAAAAAACCAATACTTTTTTTCAATACTGTAGCCTTTTTTACAGTTTGATTAATTTTAATATTATTTTTGTGGTTCTTCTGAAGAATCCATACAAGTTTATTTATTTATTTATTAGGTACAACAACAAATTATTGTTATCTTATAACTATTATGTGTATGCTTAAATTAAGATATTGCATAACAATAATTCAATAAAAGTTGTACACAAATTTGTCATAATATGGTAGGTTATAAGGTTACATTGACTAAAAAAGAGAAAAGAATTTAACTCGAATAAACTCAAACAAAGTTACTAAAATTTTACATCTACACTACATAATATATTAATAATGAACACAATATGTTAAAAAAATAATAATAATAACTTTACAAAAGATCACTTTACGTTTTGCAAGGCACTAATTACGGATTTTTTGTAGACTGAAAGCGATTGGTTAAATATATCTACATTTTCTAGCAATTCATTATATTGTTTACTAATCCTATTTAAAGGGTTTCATTATATGACACATTGTTGTTTGTCAAGTGTAAATGAAAAAGCTGCGGTCGCCGAACTGTTCGCCCAGGTATTTTAAAACTTATATTTTGTGAGAGATTTCCATAAATGTGACCGTTGACTATCTTGTAAAGAACAACACAGGAATCAACACTTCGCCGTAATGCAAGAGTGTTACAATTAAAATAGCTTAGACGGTCCTCATAGCAAGTTAAGGTGTTTTTTTTGCCTATCTTTTTGACAAGGTGTCTTAACAGTTTCCTTTGCACAGCCTCAATGCGATCAGTATGAACTGCATAAATAGGTGACCATATTGAAGAACAGTATTCAAGAATGAAACGAACCAATGATTGATACAGCAAAATAAGGGTGGATGGTTTCTTAAATGGTACTGTCGTTCATAATATAAATCCCGACATACGAAGTGCTTTTGTAACAATTGAATCGTAATGGCCGCGAAAAGAAAGTTTGCAATCAAAAACTACCCCTAAATCATTAATTTCAGAGACTTTACCTAGTATATTTCCTCTTATGTTGTATGAATATATTATGAGATTTTTATTTTTGCTGAACGAAAAAACATGAATTTTTTTTATATTTAATATCATGTAATTATCCACGCACCAGTTAAAGTACTACAATATGCGAAAATTCACGTTGAAATGTTTACTACGTTCATTATATTATTGATAAGAGTTTCAGGTATGGCAAAGGGATCCATTTGTAAAATTACTTTAATTCTTTCTTTGTATTTAAAGTTAATTCATTCATTTTGTCGACCACTTTGGCGATGGGGTTAACCTGTCTGCCTCAGACGCCAGTGGTTGCCGGTTTGATCCCCGCCCGGAACAAGAAAAGAAAAATGTTCCGGGTCTGGGTGTTAATGTATATGTGTATTTATATTCTAGGTTCCACTAGTCCGCTACATGGCATCCCATAACACAAGGTATGCTTACTTTGGGACCATGTGGTTGGTGTTATTGTCTGGGGATTTTATTTATATTATTTATTATTTTATTATCGAGCCCTTTCCATTGCTCGCTGAGCGACTTTAAGTTTGTTTATAAGGCCCATAGTTAGCGACCAATTCATGGACTAAAATGAAAAAAATAAATATAATATTATATTTATTTTTTATCATGGACAGCATTTAAAAACAATCTTGATACTATGAACTAGTTGTCAAACACATTTTTATTACATATTTCATAATTATGTGACCGTTTTAGTTTCATGAATCGTTGTGTTAATTTGTGCTCTTTAAATTTTAACTACCTATATAAATCCAAGTAATTACTATGCAATGATGTGAAAAACGGTAACTTCCGATTTGAACTTGTTGTAAATCTTCTCAACCCACTAGAGGGGGGGGGTGGTAAGGTCAAACGCGGGTAAGGTAAAATACATCAAATAATACATAATACATCTTTTAAGCATGCTCCCGAAAATATGTGTCATATTCGTAAACAAAACTTGATCACTTCTCACAAGCCTTTTAAAGCATGTAGGTAACTCAAAATTCGATTTAACTACACTGTTATAAAAGACATTATGCTGCTCACTATTACTTACTAATGGTTCAAACAAAACTTTAAACATCTTTCTGAAATACTTAGATCTAAGATTAATTTTAACAAACTTATGGCTTAAGTTTAGAAGATTGTGTAACCAAATTTTACAACCTATTATATGATTTGATTGAACAATTTCTTCCAGTTAAAAAAGGATTCCAACAAGGTAAATATCCTATTTGGTACAACTCAGCACTAATAAAAATAATCAATGAGAAGAACAAGTATCATAAAAAATATAAAAAATATAATAATCATTCCGATTTAATGACATTTAAATTATTAAGAAATAGGGTAAAGGAAATAGAAAAGGTGTGTTATGTGCAATATATACAAAATACTGAAAATAGTATTAAATATAATCCCAAGGCTTTTTGGTCATACATTAAGCAAAAAAGAGTGTCCAATACATTTCCATCTACCATGACTATAGGTAACCGATCCTCCAGCTCTGGGACTGAGATATGTGACTTTTTTGCTGAATACTTCCACTCCACATTCCAGAACTCTCCCGCAAACTATTCTTCTGTGTCCAATGCTTTATTAAATAACTCAAACGCTGACATTAATGATGTTTATATTGATGAGGCTAATTTATTAAATATTCTAAAACAACTTGATCCTAACAAAACAGCAGGTATTGATAGGATTCCACCCCTTTTCATCATAAACTTGGCGCAGAGTCTTGTCACTCCAATAGCATACTTGTTTCGCCTCTCCTTATCTTGTGGTAAAGTTCCGTTAATTTGGAAATCAGCTCTGGTCTCACCTATCTATAAAAATGGGGCCAAAGAAAAGGTTGAAAACTACAGACCAATATCCAAACTTTGTGTATTTGCCAAGGTACTCGAGAAAATAGTTCATGTACAAGTATCTTCTGCCATTAAACAACACATTGATCCATCTCAACATGGGTTCATATCTGGAAGGTCTACTACCACCAATCTACTTCTGGCACATGATTATATATCGGAGCACATGACTTCTCATTTGCAAGTTGAAACTGTATACACTGATTATCGCAAGTGTTTCGATAAAATTGATCACAAAATTCTTTTATACAAGCTTAACTTAGTGGGCATACGTGGTAATTTATATCGCTGGTTCAGTTCGTATGTTGAGAATAGGTGCCAGACAGTGGTGTTGAATGGATACACTTCATCTACATTGTTTATACCCTCAGGTGTGCCACAAGGCTCACTTCTGGGGCCATTATTGTTTACAATCTTCATAAACGATATATCATCATGCTTCCTATATAGCAAGATATTCCTTTATGCAAATGATATGAAGATAATGTGCCCTATTCAATCAGATCTAGACTGTAGCAAGCTTCAACAAGATATAAATAGGTTTGACAATTATTGCAAATTAAATAAACTAGAATTAAACTCATTAAAGTGCTTTATATGTACATTTTCACGCAGATCATCGACTATTGAATTCAATTACATCTTAAATTCTACTAGCTTAGTTAGAACCACAGCAATGAAAGATTTAGGCGTTACATTTGACAACAAATTGACATTTCAAAACCAATATGATTCCATAGTTACTAAAGCCAACAAGTCACTTGGATTTGTGCTACGTATGTCATCTGAATTTTCAGATATCAAAACCTTGAAAGTACTGTACTGTGCCTTCGTGCGTAGCCAACTGGAATATTCTTCACAAGTATGGAACCCTCAATATTTTACGTACATCTCTCGTATTGAAGGCGTTCAAAAGAAGTTTCTACGCCACCTCCAATTTAAATGTAAAAAGTATATTGAAGGATACGAAAAAAGATGTAAATGGTTCCACTTTCTACCATTATACAAGAGAAGAGAAATGGCTGATATATCCTTTTTAATTAAAATATTTACTCAATCGATAGACTGCTCCGAACTTCTTTTTTTTTTTTTTTTTTTGTTTTTCCGCCACAGAAAAATTGTTGGCACCCCCTAAAACTAGCTTTAACCAGTAAAGCTAGCTTTAGCGGGAGGAGGATGAATCCTATTACGGACGAATGGGCATTCTATAAGCTGTTAACCATAAGTGGCTAATGGCAAATAGAATGCCCAGACAGTGTGGAGACTCTCTCAGATAGGCTGAGCATACCCACTAAACATCCCCCTTTTGACTCACCTTGATTAAGGTCCTTAGTCATCGTCGGAACGACAGCCAATTGGAGAGAGAGGCTGCGTAGTGAGCGGCATCCAGACGGCTGCCACCAAAAGGAACTGAAAGTAAAAAAAAAACAAAGCTTAGATTAGCAGAAATGACAAAGCTAAAACTAAGATATTATCTTGAGTGATCAGACTCACTCAGAGATAGGAATGCTGGAAAGAAGGACTACGTTTAGAAACGTTGAGCTTGCTGGAGTTTCCTGATAAGGGGAGCGAACTTGGTTAAGACCGGAAGAGCACCGTTGAAACCCTCTGGGCTGGCGTCGAGAGCGGCGCCGAAAGCCAGGATCTCGTCGATGGGAGCGAGCTGGATCCAGAACGCCATGCGGTCTTGAGACCCTTTTGCGTTCTGGCACTGGGAAGCCGATTTGGCGGCCGGTTGCGATTGAGTCGCAACCCGGCTGCGCTGACCTGAAACGATAGGAGTAAAGGCCTTGGGGACCTTTGAACTGACTGGAGGAGCGTCCGAGCTAGGCTGCGGTCGCTCTCTCCAGTTCTCGATGGGCTTCACGGTAGCCCTGGCAGCACGTGGTGCCTTGGGGCAGCCGCGAAAGTTTGCTGTGTGGCCGGACTGGCCGCACAAGACGCAGGACGGAGCGGTGGGCGATTCGGGAGTGCGAGAGCACTCCTTAGTCCCATGCGGATCTAGGCACTTGACGCACCTAGGGGAAGCATGACAATTTGCCGCCGCATGACCATACAATTGGCAGCGGTGGCACTGACCTGGGAAACCACGTTTGTGTGGAGCTTCGACTCGGATGTTGGAGAGACCGCACACGGTGAGCTTGCCTCTGAAAATGGACTGCCCTTGCGGGCTCTTCGCTAGGATTACTAGCGCAAGTGGGAACTGCTTGCCTCGGCGGCTGTGCATTTTGTGCACAGATTCGACGGGGAAGCCTTGAGAAGACAAGTCCTCTAGGATTTGCTCGTTCGAGAGCTCGAACGGCACGTTCCTGAGGACGGCACGAATCTTACGCTCCTCAGGGAGGGCGTAAGTGTGGTACTCGAGCTTCTTGTCAGCAAGAAGCCGAGTGAAATTCCTGAAATCAGAAATTGAACAGACAACGACCTTAATAGAGTCACCCACATTGGATGCCTTACTATACTGGATCTTCGGGGAGTGCGTTCCGCAGAGAGCTGAGACCTCGGTCCAGCGGCTCTTGTCCCGTAGAAAGACGGGGGGCGGAGACTTGACTTTCGGCGGAGCCGAATGTGATTGCGACGCAGGCTGTGACGCCGGGATCGCTGAAACAAAAGGCGCAGGAGCAGACGCCGGTGCGACAATTTGCGGAGCAGGAACAGCGGCTGGAGCAGCTGAAACGGATGGACATAAAGACGAAGAAGCATCTTTCTTCTTCTTCTTTGATTTTGATTTTTTGCGAACCTCGGTGAACGGAGCAGGAGATTCTGGAACTAATGGAGCGGAGTCGGAATCACTGCCCGGTGGGGTAGTTTTCCGTTTGCATGCGGAAGAATCGACCGACATGAAATCTGGCATTGTATCGACAGGCTCGACATCTGGGGACGCCGGGGAATCTGTCGGAAAACTAAGAGAAGGCGGAGTGGCCGGGAGGGTCGCAGATCCTGCCTGAGTGAATGCGAATTGTTGACTTAGTAACGTGACCATGTGAGTGAGTTGAACGACTTGCGATTGCATCTGACTTACCACGTCCCGGAGTTCTTGCGATTCTCCGGGACTAGCCGGGGATTCGATGGGGGCCTCCATCGATTCCGGGGAACCTAATCCTACTCTGAAAAAGAGCCCTAATCCTAACTGGAGGGACCTATGTGCCGGTGAACGGCGAAGTAGCTGCACAAACTGCGCTGAAAGAAAGATCAACCTAACACGGACCTATTGCCGATGAACGGCGGACGATCAGGCTTAGTTGTCACGGTTACGTATCCACCTGACCAGCGATGCTTCGGCCGGCAGCAGTCGGGTCCGCCCTGAAAAGGGCAGATGAATTAGCCCCGACACCACACAGCCTCCACAAGAGAAAACTTTCCGAAAGAGCTTAACTTGGCACCTGACCCGCACGAGTGCGGGGGAGGGAACAAGGGCAGCGCAATACGAACACTCGGGAGCGGCCGCAGACACGACCGTTCGGGAGCGAACGCAAACGGGAAGTGCCCTACCTATGTTTGCTCCGAACTTCTGAGCAAATTTTATATAAATACCCCTCACAAGACCACAAGACACACTCCACTCTTACACGTACCGCTTGTAAATATAAATTATCGTAGAAACTCCTTTTGTATCAGAGCTCCACGAACACTTAATCAATATAGTTTAGTATTAAACAACAATGACTTTGACCTTTTTTGTTTAAACTTCAATACATTTAAAAAACAATTTAATGCAAAATTTTTCAAAACATAACATTAGGTATTTTAATTTTTTGAGTTTGTAACCTGTAATTTAATGAATCACAAAAAGAAAAGAATTTGTTATAAGGACAAGATGTGATATTTAAGTTTTACCTATATGTGGAAATTTGTTAATTGGCGTTCTATGATCTATGTTATCTTTAAATATGTAATTAGCTGTAAGTTTCCCAAAGAAATAAAAATAAAATAAAATAAAGTACATAGGTATCTCAAAACAAAATAACAAATGACATACGTAACTTGACGCCTGTCTCCCCTTGGGGTAGGCCGAGACTAAGGAACGCCAATTGATACGCTCCAGACTTACCTCTTTCGCGGTTTTTGGAGGACCACGTTCATGAATCTTTTCATACATGATCGTCGGTTACGGGTGCTTTTAACTAGACCCTTTTTACCTGACTTATGGCGAAGCGAAAAGGAGGGTTATGAGTTGGACCTGTATTTATGTGGGTATGGATGCTCATCTGTTCCCTCAGAACTTTTAAACTAGTAATCATAATTAGACAAATGAGGTGTCGTTAGAAGCGTCTTCACTGTTCGCTGGTTACAGACTACATAAAATTACGTTAAATTTACTACAGCGCCCTCTAGGAGACTTAAAGTGTGGAACGAAACATTTTTTTTTTCTTTACGATTTCATGTGAGGTATCAAATGAAAGAACTTTGTTAGCATAGCTCAAATATGTAAAAATTATTACCCCAAAATAAGTGAAATAATAATTAAAGTAAAGAACTAAAAAAAATATTGACGGTTTCGTGTGGGGTACCTATCTAATAAAAGAACTTCATTACCACATTTTAAATATGTAAACACTAATCGGTCGGGTATTAATATTAGTTTTTAAACTTTATTTTTTTTTTGTAAGCTTGTCGCCAATTTATCGGCACACGTTCGTAAAAAGTTCCCGTGAGGCTTAAATATAGCAAACAAGCTCTCTCAGGTGAATCGTTTGTTATTTAAATCACAAAAGATATAATATTCGGAATAAAAACCCTCGCTTTATTTGAAGTTCTGTTTGTGATACAGCCAGATTAGGAGCGGGTATGTATTCGCGTGTCAAATTCAATTATTCTAAAGGTTTTTATAGTACATAAATCCACTTGAAATAGGTCAAATTATTTACAAATTGAACTGAATCTATCGTCACTGTGGAAACTCGATCTGTTGAGAGGTAGTGGCAAGAAATGCCTGGCCGCCTGGCCGGGAATCCAACTCAGGACATCTCACATCGCATTAGCCGCTTAGGGTGTTACATCAATCGGTTGACCATCGATCGACGGCATCGATCAATGGTAGAATGCTTATTCGACGTCGATAGATAGTTTACTAGGCAAAAAAACCCTTAGTCTCGGCTCAGCATAGATAGCTTTTAACGTACAAAGAACTATAGGGCCAGCTACGACTTGCTTGCTCAGTAAGTGAAGTACCCACCGGGCAAGCGGGAGGGAGACCCACGATCGAGTCCCGATCGGGTGAATTTATTTAGTATATTTCTCTGTTCGTATTTTTTTTTCGGTGTTTGTTGAGGCAGCTTAAGTGGTTTTTAAAGCCAAAGTAGGTTTCCTCTCAGGTTTTGAATCGTTTCGCTGACCATTTCGTAAATCCGAAGCTATAATAATTGAATTTGACGACCACTATGGCGTTGGGGTAAACCTATCTGCCTCAGACGCCAGTGGTTGCGGGTTCGATCCCCGCATGGAACCAGAAAAAAAAATGTTCCGTGTATGGGTGTTTATCTATTTATGTATTTATATTCTAGGTTCCCCCCTAGTTCGCTATATGGTATCCCATAACACAAGCTATGTTTACTTTGGGGCCATGTAGTTGGTGTGATTGTCTGGGGATTTTTTATTATTATTATTATATTATTTGATGCCATAATTCTGAAAACAACTCAATAAAGATTAATTATTTCAGAATTCAGAACAACGTTACAAAAAGTAAAAACAAACAGCATATCAAAACAGCCTTAAATCTTGACAAAATTCACAACAACATTATAATACAAAAAGCAAGTGTGTTTTACAATGGTAGAACGCGCTGGTAAATTTCAATTGTAAAAAGAAATATGTAGTAAGATATTACATACATACATAACTTCACGCCTGTATCTCTTATGGGGTACGCAGAACACCAGAGGCTATAAGACGTTTGACAAATGAGGTATTATAATGATTAAGAGAGGCTATTGCAGTGACAGGGGGTCAGCCTATCGCCCACAAAAATGCCAATAAAACCTCTGTAAGAAGTAAGTAAGATATTAATGAAATTAATATTCTATTAGTATTGCGGTGCACAAAATTTCTGTAATTTTCACAAACGATGCTACAAACATACGTTCTAACCGTTGGAAATTAACAAAAGCAACGCAAGGAACATTAAATGCCGCCCACGGCAGAAGCATAATTACTTTGAACGTTTCTTGATAAAACTTTGTTGAAATTGAACACGCTTCTTAGAAAACAATGTTCAAATCTCCGTTGACATAATGAACCCAAATTACTTGGTAAACTGTATAGCAATGTGTTTGTGTATATTGTTTCATTAGGTTAATTCAGAATAAAGCGGAATTAAAGAAGATTATCGCCTTTCATCTTATCGGGTAGGTACTTTTAAAGTGGTTGTAGAGTTCAATACAAAGTACAGTGAGAGTTCATAAATGCAGTAGCACCTTACTGTTTGTATTCGCATGCACAGTGTTCTTATCTTGACTGTGTGAGTGAAGTCTCAGCACACACAATAACGTATCACAGTATACTTGGGTAACACTACTACTAGACTATTCATCGTCTGGTTGGTTGATATCTCTGCTGATTGGTCGGAGTCTTTATTTATAGGATTGCCAACAAATCAGCAGAGAACTACTTACTTATCGAGTTGCGGCTTATCGTCCTTAATTTAGTGCCCAATATTTTAGTATTGAACTTCTTGTCTATATTTTTGAGGTCATTGTGTCTAAAACAATATTTTCAAGTATTTTAAAAGAGAAATCTTTTTATCCTTATAATGGTTAAATTTTAATAGAACCGTTATTTTAATAAAAAGATTATTGACCTCAAAATTTTGCTTACTAATAAGTAAGAAAAAATGCAGTATAAATACTTTAAATAAAACAATCTTTTAACCGGATCAATTGCATATAATTTATTACATGTTGACTCGACGTTTCGGTGTCTTTGCAGACCCCGTCGAGTTAACATGTAAAATATAAATTATACGGGATTTATCCGTCTTATTAATAAGGTGTTTTATTTCAATTATAAATCGTGAAAACTTAAGAAAATATTAGAATAAATACTTTATTACGACCAGGAAAAGGGTTTTAAAGCAAGACACGATTACATCTTGAGTGACAATTTATTAACAAATAGAAATAGTTTATATAGTAAAATATACGTGCACCCATTCACGTCACAAATATTAAATCATACTTTTATCTTAATTTTATCAAGCACGTTTATTAGATATTAATATATTCAATCTTTGTGGGTCACGTCTGAGTACGCCACATAGTACTTTATATTTAGTAATGACAAAAAGGATAAGTAAATGAAAATAATGATATTTCGATAAAGTGTTTATTTTTCAAAGCAAAAAATAAAAATCAATACCTGCCCTACTTTATGATGTTATTAGTATAGACGTAGCTTAATGATCTTGACGAAAAGAGTATTGAAGTTACTTAAACCCCAACTCGTGGCCAGATCCCGCTCATTGAATATTTCTTTTTTAATTAAAAAAAATTCAAAGATTTTTTTTCAATAAAGATTACTATTACTAAGTATACAAAACAATAAAACTTCATAGCCAAGACATAAAAGTCCAGAATTAAAAAAAACATTACCTATTTATTTTACTCATTGACAATGTGAGCGGCCTTATCACTTTGTTTTAATAATAAAAAAGAAATAAATTATATAAACAAAACAATATACCTAACATTAAAAACAATATAAGGTATTATTTTCTTAAATATCTAATATTTTGTATGCCCACCATTGTTTTCTATACAATCAAGTAGGCGTTTACGCATTGAGTCTACAATATTTTGACAAATATCTGTGCATCTTAAATTTTCCCATAACTCTAAACAAAGCGACTTAAACTGCACTATTAAACCCCATACATTTTCAATGGGTTTGAGGTCAGGGGATCGTGCTGGTTACGGAATTACACGAATATCTGCGTGTTGACTAAACCAATGTCGCACAATACCCGCACAGTGAATAGGACAATTGTCTTGCAGAAAACTTATGTCACTAAGTTCTTCACTGGGATAAACTTTACGCACAGTCGGCAACATAAATATCTCTCAACAATTCGACGTAATTTGCACTGTTGGCACGTGTAGGCATAAATGCTAACTCTCCCGGTCCCGCCGCACTGATCCATTGCCACATATTAACAAAGATTCGACCAGACTCGATGTTAGGAACAATATTTTGTTCACACCAACGCGTGTTGTATCTGCGCCACAAATGGACTCTTCCTTTTTGACTGGATTTAAAAGTTTTTTCGTCAGAAAATATAGTAGACTCCCAATTAAAGTCTAGGTAGTCACGAGCAAATCGTAATCGTTGATCCTTATGTCTTTGCGTTAAATATGGTTTCTTAGCTGGTCTTCGGTGAGACCTTCAGCGTGAAGTGCACGGCGAACAGTGAGCAATGACGTATCAAATAATTTTGCATAACGTCTTGAGGCATAAATACATTCGCTTCGTATTCATTGATGATGAAACGTCTTTTTGGTTGATTTATAAGCGGTCGCCTGCTAGTTCGCATTCTACTAGGAATATTACCTTCCTTCTCAAACCTTTTCACCCAACGGTTGACTGTATTTCTCTAAAACAATGAAAGTTCGATTAATAATAATAAAACGGAGCCTACGCAAAAATATAAATTATTTTACAATAAAAACTCACACTGAGTCCGGTTTGATCAGCTATTTGTGATATATTACGTCCATTTCCATGCATAGCAATAACATAAGCCCTGGCTTCAATATTTATACTGGCCTGCATCTAGTAATTAGTAATAACGAATAAAAGTAAAATTTAAAATTTAAAAAACCCCCGACACAAAAAAGACCTTAAAAACTAACAAATAATATTTTAAACCTACTCTAATTATTATCGTCCCATATATATTTGACTGTAAGACTTGTACTTTAAAATATTTTTATTTTCCGAGCTTCGTCGCCGCGTCGGGGACCGCTCAAGTATATAAAGTATTAAGCCAACAACAGCTAATTTATTATTACATTTAGGTATGAGCGATCTTAAGTTTCATGCATAGTCTACGCTCTACGTAATGCCGCGCGCGGCGAGCTCGGTGTGCGGCTTGTGGCGCGGGGGTGGGCGTCACCAAGTGCGGCGACCCGAACGGGCAGACACGTGAGGGCAGACGACGTTGACGGTTGTGTCGATTTTAAGAATTTTTCGGAGTGAATTCTTTTGATGCAATCTGCAACTGACAACTGTTTTTCTCACTTAGCAGTCCCCCGACGCGGCGACGAAGCTCGGAAAATAAAAATATTTTAAAGTACAAGTCTTACAGTCAATTATATATGGGACGATAATAATTAGAATAGGTTTAAAATATTATTTGTTAGTTTTTAAGGTCTTTTTTGTGTCGGGGGGTTTTTAAAATTTTTTATTTTACTTTTATTTTGTACTTTTTAAAGTACTTAGTATTTAATATAAGGAAGATATTTAAAGTAATTAGTTAGTTGAGTTAGTAACTTAGTTAGGTATTAGATATCATATTAGTTTTAATTTACTGGATTAAGTTTTAACTAGTAGGTAGTCTTAGGTCAATTTCATAGAAGTAACACGGTACGAAATTTCGAATCGATAGGACATATGGAAGGTAGTCGGATCCTCTCATCAACAATAAGAGAGCTGATGATCTTCAAACGGCTGATCAGGTCATTGTAACCTTACCATACACTTTCAATTTCATTGAAGTAATACGGCACCAAATTTCGAATCGATAGGATATATGGAAGGTAGTCAGATCCTCTCATCACCTATTAAAGAGCTGATGATCTTCAAACGGCTGATCAGGTCATGGTTCCCTTACCATATACTTTCAATGTAATTGTAGTAATACGGCACCAAATTTCGAATCAATACGTCATATGGAAGCTATTCAGACCCTCTCATCAACTATTAGAGAGCTGATGATCTTCAATTGGCTGATCAGGTCATGGTAACCTTACTTTTAATATCATTGTTGTTATACGGCACCAAATTTCGAATCGATACGACATATGGAAGTTAGTCAGATCCCCTCATCAACTATTAGAGAGCTGATGACCTTCAAACGGCTGATCAGGTCATGGTTACCTTACCATATACTATCAATATCATTGTTGTAATACGGCACCAAATTTCGAATCGACACGACGTATGGAATTTACTCAGATCCCCTCATCAACTATAAGAGAGCTGATGACCTTCAAACGGCTGATCAGGTCATGGTTACCTTACAATATACTTTCAATATAATTGAAGCAATACGGTACCAAATTTCGCATCGATAGGACATCTGGAAGGTAGTCAGATCCCCTCATCAACTAGAAAAGAGCTGATGATCTTCAAACGGCTGAACAGATTTTCATGAAACATGGCTAAGAACACTCGGGATAAAATTATCTATAACACAAAAAAAACTAAACGAAAATCGGTTCATCCGTTTGGGAGCTACGATACCACAGACAGATACACAGATACACAGACACGTTAAACTTATAACACCCCTCTCGTTTTGCGTCGGGGGTTAAAAAATGAGCACAAACGCTCAATTTCTGATATAGACGTCAATTAATGTATTTTACTTTAAAAAACACAGTGTGAAATAAATGGACATATGACTTTGCATATGACAGACAAGACATTGCTTTTTGTAAAGCGCCATCTATCGAAGCTTTTTGTACAATTTTTGTACCGTTTTGTTTTTCTAATGAGCTGTCCGAAAATCTCTCATTGAGTTTAGAATTTCATCAGTGAAAACCAGTTTGAAAACCTGAACATTTCGGCAAACAACTGTATAGTTTGTCCAACCTTTTTAATATTTCTAACACGTTGGGTGTATAACATAAGAAAAAACAAAAACAAAAACGTAAAGATAAAATTAATGACATATGGAAAACGTTGTCAGCCGGGTTTGAATCCACAACATAACATTTATTCAAAGCCACTATTATGAATTCCGAATCCTTAATCTCTGAACTATGAATCTACTTACAAAAAATGTCGAAATGGTTAGTCACAATCAACTTTGAAATTTCATAAACGTGTGTGTGAATGTTTATTCAATGCATATTGTAATGACTTGATTTGAAAAGGTCGTATGCGCCGCCGTCTCATCACAGTATTGTTTTAGTAAGTTGCTACTGCACTTATGAATCGTACAGTACAAAGTAGAAACTAAAATGCTGCTTTAATTGCGAGAATTGTTAATAATTGCGTCTGTTTTGATAAACCTAGGCTTTTCATAAAAAACCGGAATATGACAAATTTCAAACTAACCTAAACCTAAACTAGTTTAGGTGTATGATAAAGTTCTTGTAAAATCACGGGTTTTCTTTGTTTTATGATAAATAGGACTGATTTTTCAATGGTCAGATAAAAGTCATCTAATGTATAAAGCATTATCCAACAGCTTCAAGCTCGTGTCATATAGCGAACTAGGGGGGGACCTAGAATATAAAATACATATAAATAGATAAACGCCCAGACCTGGAATATTTTTTTACTTGTTCCGTGCGGGAATCGGACCCGCAACCACTGGCGTCTGAGGCAGATAGGTTTACCCCATAGCCAAAGTGGTCGTCAAATCCCCAGTCCCCAGTGCTGATAACTTAGCGTGTATTCTGGTAGTATGGAAGAACTACTCTTTTATCTGCCCAACTCTACAATAAGGTACGGCTAAGAAATCAAAAGTTATGATTTAGTAAATCTAAACCAAACCAAAGAACCAAAAAATAATGAAACAACATCAATATTTACCGAAGTTCATTTATCTAGTGAAAACAACACAGTAAGTACAACAATCAACAATGGTGATCTATCACTAAGTAGTTCAACATACGTTCTCAATACGAAGACGAATGGTGCTGTGGTTGGGGCAGGACACATTTAGAGTGAAGCAAAGCGGTTGTGAACAGAAACCAAGGTTAGCAATTAGGTAGCTGCGTGATGTCTGAAAGCGCTGTTATGAGGTGGACATTCAAAAAAGTTGAATAAAGTGCTTGAGTGTTTGACTTCTTTTATACGGGTCACCAAGACGTCTGACCAATCACAATCAACACCACTTTGGTGATGGGGTTAACCTGTCTGCCTCAGACGCCAGTAGTTGCGGGTTCGATTCCCGCACGGAAAAAAAAAAGAAAAAAAATTCCGTATTTGAGTGTTTATCTATTTATGTATTTATATTCTAGGTTCCCCCTAGTTCGCTACACAATATCCTCTAATACAAGCTATGCTTACTTTGGGGCCATGTAGTTGGTGTGATTGTCTGGGGATTTTAAATATCAATGCCAAAAATAATTGATATCGCTACTCTTCAAACTATCCTTAAAACTCCGTCCTAGCAAAAGCTTAATACAATGAAACTTAGCTACGTTCAATTATTTAGCTATTGTAGTGTTTCGGTGAAAATCAATACAATTTCTTATAAATCTAGTTTTAAAGAGCAATATCGTAATTGCAAAAGTTTGAGTAATTTATTAATTTGTCTACCTACAAGTTATTTGGTTTGGTAGGTTCAGTTATTCCTTAAATATGAACGGTGCTTATTTGAGTTCATTTGCATAATTATCTGTTAAGCCACTTCGCTGTTAGAGGCGTTAACTTTAAACTTTTACAAAACATTATTTTAAATACATTGATAGGTACATTGATTATGAATAGCAATACTTTTCAACCGACTTCAAAAAAAAAGAGGTACTCAATCCGTCTGTGTGTTTTTTTAATGTTGTACATCATAACTTTTAACTGAGTAAATCGATTTTGGTGATTCTTTTATCATATTACAGAGTATACTTCCCATTTAGACCTATATAAATTTAATCGAAATCGATTGAGTACTACATGATTTTTCTTTTAATATGTATGAATTCGGAGATCGTTTACCTTGACGACAAATTTTAGATATTGAGTACAGAGTACAGTGTACTCTACACTGTACTCGATTCTGGACGATAATTTATAATCAAACGAACTTACCTTAAGTGAACTTCGATTATGATTTTATGAGCCGCTTCATTCGAATATATTCTTACCGAATAGTCCCCTTAACCTACAAGGCAGCGTTCGCAAATATGTAGAGATATGCTATTTTAAAAACAAAAAGTACTTTAACTTATAAACTAAAAGTAGTTTTTTGATTTCGACCGTGGCGCCACACGGCCGACCATTACCTCACATAGCGCCGTGCGTACGTCCGATGTTAGAAGTTGCCTACAATGTACGTGTGGCGTCCTCAGACGTGCGTGACCCATAGAGATTGAATATATTAATATCTATTAAACGGGCTTGATAAAATTAAGATAAAAGTATGATTAAATATTTGTGTCGTGAATGAGTACACGTATATTTTAATATATAAACTATTTCTAATTGTCAATAAATTGTCACTCAAGATGTAATCGTGTCTTGCTTTAAAACCCTTTTCCTGGTCGTAATAAGTGGTGACCCCGACGTGATGCGTTGCGTAATGAATTCTTTAACTTTCGGCTAAGTTTACTCCGTAAATAAATTAACATTTACTTTTTCTCTTCATGTATGATCTCTAGCTATCACGTCCTCGAATTTCGAAATTGACCAACCAGTCACCCTGTATAACATTCCCTTCAAGTACCATACATCCCAAACTGTTAATATGTGAGTTCCATCCAATGGAATGAAAAATTTGCGGATTTTGACGGATTTTCGGGAGCTTTTTCACAACATGGCATGCTAGATTTTTAGCAACGAAAATGAAAGTTTTCTATTTGCTTTTTAGTAACGAATCTGCCATTGCTACTATAGCTCTTAAGATCTGTTAGATTTTACCCCGACTTTAATTAATTTATACCACTTTAAAACAAAATATTAACTTCTCTAAGTATAGACTACGTCAATGTAATTAAATTTTACTGCGGCTAAAGTTTTACGCTTTTTTGTTTGAGTAGCTTCAAGTGCTTACTTATTTATTTAAAGCTTGAGATTGCTTGAACTAAGTAAAGAGTATAAGTGGGCATAACGCTGAAGTGAAGATACTATTAAAATGTTATGCAACTGGGTTCTGCCTTCGTTATATGTCTTCGTTATTACAACTCCGGAACAAAGAATACTTATCTAGGGATAGTTGTTATTGGTCCCTCATCAGTTGAGAGGTTATAAAGTAAAAAAAATGCCCTATGAAACTGTCCTTCCAATAATTTAATGATGTTATGTTATTTAGATTCTAATGACGCCTAAGAGACTTTTATGTTTTGGTTCAGCTAATTTTACATGATATACCTACCTACTGCTTTTGACGGCCTGTTTGGTAGAATTATTTCTATTGTAAGTGTATATTTTCAAAATTAGAATACAAGTATTTTCATCAATTATATTGTATCGTCGTAGCACAATCATAAGTTGCCGTGTTACAGCTGTGTATAAAAATCGATATCGCAGGTTAAGCAATGCTCGGCGCGGTTGGTAATAGGATGGCTGGCCATCATCATTTTCTCACGGCGACGTCCGCGCTTCGGAGAGCACGTTAAGAAGTCCGTACTGGGTGCTATACATACAGGGTGACTGGTGAAAATTTGCAATACTGAAGGAGAGCACTCTGTACTCGATTCTGATCATAATTGTGTAATAAAATAAAAATAATAAATAAAAAAGACGTGTGGCACTCGGAGACTGCCGCGGTAAAGCTATTGCATAGCATTTTTTATCAACTTATGGAATTATAATTATTTATTTATTTTATTAATGCAGTAATTTTTGATATAATATGAAGTTCTACAAGTTTCTAGTAGATGGCGCTGATTGTTAATAAAGCCCGCATGTAAAGTTATGAAATCAAAGTATCACGGCTGTGCCGGTCGGAGTGGGGGGTGTTAGGTTTTTTTCGTTACGGAATTTCTGGATTCGGTCCCCACGCTCAAGGCCCGCGATAGAAGCTATGCAATAGCTTAAAAGATCTTATGATAAGTAGATAAATAAATAATAAATAAAAGATCTTACCCTATGAAAACGTAAAAAGATCTTACTACACTTTTCCCGATGCGCTGCCTCAGTCAACACGCATAATGCAGTGTTCCCGCCACACGTATAATGTATTAAGCTGTATTTAATGTATTACGCTGACGCAACCATGCGTTGCGTAATGAATTCTTTTACTTACGGAGAAGTTTACTCAGTAAATAATTAATATTTATTTTTTATTTTAATTTTTTCTTTGCATGTATGATCTTAAACAATCAAGTCCTGGAATGCTGAAAGTGACCCACCAGTCACCATGTATATTTGCATACAGTGGTGGTTAGGATTTATTAAAGCCATTTCTGCGCCCTATCTTTATTATCTATTTTAATTTCATTGTACACGATGCTACAGATAAAAAAATCTGTTTGGTTATGAAGCACAACCAGGCGGTCTTATACCTAAAGAGCGATTTTTTCCAGATTACCTAATAAAAAGGTTTACTTTCTTCATTATTTATATTATGATCTACAGATTAATATAAGTCGATGCATTAAAGAAAAGAATCATAAATGGCGGTCTGTCCATGCATTGACAGATAGTATAGTTAGCATAAAATCCCCTAGACAATCACACCAACAACATGGCCCCAAAGTAAGCTTGTGTTATGGGATACCATGGGTATCCCATAACACAAGCTTACTTTGCGATAAATCCGGTTAAAAAGTGTTTTATTTAATAGTATGAATTGCGAAAACTTAAGACATTATTATGTGAACCAGTACGGACTGGAATGGTTGAAAAAACTCCGAATACATCTGGGGAAGTGCCGACATTCTACGCCAAACAAGCAAAAAGTTACTTCATCTCAAATCCATCCAACAGTCGCTCGTGACCACGGGGTCTGCAAAGACACCGAAACTTCGAGTTAAAATTTAAAATGTAAATATACGCGATAAATCCGGTTAAAAACTGTTTTATTTAAATTTCAAGAGATTCCTCATTATGAAAGAGTATATTATTTGTTTGTTTGTAAGGATTAAACTAAAAAACTTCTTGTCCGATTTCGTAATTACTTACAGTAAAACTACTACATCATTGAATCATTGAAGAGTAACAAAGTATCAATATGACCAGGAACTAACTACGAGGGTTTGCCAAAAGTGCTATCTTTAACTAAACTAAATGCGATAAAATCTAATGAAAAGCTTACTTATTTAATAGTACAAACCGTCTACATTCAAATGCATACTATCTCTTTTACTATGGGTACCGATTTGTTTGAGAAGATGCACTGACGACAGAAATCCCGAGGGAATATAGCTCGGGAATGCAATTAACACAAAATGGTACTCCTAGTTAGTAATCACTTTAGAAATAACTTTACCACAGTTCCCTAAACCGAGTGGCCAAGATCTGTTACAAATCTCTCTCAAAGTATTTGTATGAGACTCAGTTTTTGTATGATAGAAGACCAAAGAAGAGGTTAAAATAAAAGGCTCAAAACTCCGGTAGTCACGGGTTCGATACCGAGCAGGCTTAGTGTATATCATAGAAAAATCTAAAATTATTGATTGACCTTGGCGATAAGTTTAATAGCAATTTTTGGCTTAGTTCATCAGGCCCCCAGTTCACCAAGCCCCCTTAACGAGGTCACCTCATTTTTGTCACGATATTTAAATAAGTACAGTTAATTAGAAAATAATTTAAAAACTAAATTAAAAGAAATATCACAATAATGACGGATGTAGGTAAAATAAGTAGATCTGTAAACGTGCATAACTGCATTTAAGGCCCATAGTCATAAGCGATTGCCTACATAAATCCACTTAAGATAATATATAGCGCATTCCCATACACTCAAATCTTTCTTTTTCGTTTTACCTCCATGTCTAATACTTATAAATTTATAATTACAATGTAGCCCTTGAGAGGTAGAAGGACCTTCACTCGTCATTGTGAAATGACGCACTGACCTATTGACCTATGTTACCTTTTGCATATTTGCATAATATTTGAACGAGAACGAAAGGGATGCACTTATTTTGCATCTAAAATTGCCTTTTCTTTTGGCCCCTTGTTTATGGCCAGGAAACTAGAGCTATATTAAATACAAGCGTGTAAATTGAGTCATAAATCATGGTCTTTAATCCTTTTGTAATGTAACACTTGATCTGCAGCCTTCTGTACACACAATACATAAGGACTGTAAGTGTAGCATAGACACAATATTTTTATACGACTCAATTATCACGTTCGTAATACAAGGTTGATACAAGCGAGAGGCATTAAATACCAACCACATATTTTGTGTATTATCAGGCTACTCAACAAAAATCTCAAAGTATCATAAATAAATAAAATAAGAATATCTAACATTCACACCACATTACCTAGCCAAATTATTTTTTTGGAAGAACTTGTATTGTGGCAACATGATATAGGTATATTACTAACTTATGAGATAGACATATGAGTTTTTTTTTTTTTTTTTTTTTTTTCCGCCAAGGAAAGTCGTTTGGCACCCACTAACCAGTAAAGCTAGCTTTAGCGGGAGGAGGATGAATCCTATTACGGACGAATGGGCATTCTATAAGCTGTTAACCATAAGTGGCTAATGGCAGATAGAATGCCCAGACAGTGTGGAGACTCTCTCAGATAGGCTGAGCATACCCAATAAACATCCCCCTTTTGACTCACCTTGATTAAGGTCCTTAGTCATCGTCGGAACGACAGCCAATTGGAGCGAGAGGCTACGTAGTGAGCGGCATCCAGACGGCTGCCACCAAAAGGAACTGAAAGTGAGAAAAACAAAGCTAAGATTAGCAGAAATGACAAAGCTGAAACTAAGATATTATTTAGAGTGATCAGACTCACTCTGAGATAGCAATGCTGGAAAGAAGGACTACGTTTAGAAACGTTGAGCTTGCTGGAGTTTCCTAATAAGGGGAGCGAACTTGGTTAAGACCGGAAGAGCACCGTTGAAACCCTCTGGGCTGGCGTCGAGAGCGGCGCCGAAAGCCAGGATCTCGTCGATGGGAGCGAGCTGGATCCAGAACGCCATGCGGTCTTGAGACCCTTTTGCGTTCTGGCACTGGGAAGCCGATTTGGCGGCCGGTTGCGATTGAGTCGCATCCCGGCTGCGCTGACCTGAAACGATAGGAGTAAAGGCCTTAGGGACCTTTGAACTGACTGGAGGAGCGTCCGAGCTAGGCTGCGGTCGCTCTCTCCAGTTCTCGATGGACTTCACGGTAGCCCTGGCAGCACGCGGTGCCTTGGGGCAGCCGCGAAAGTTTGCTGTGTGGCCTGACTGGCCGCACAAGACGCAGGACGGAGCGGTGGGCGATTCGGGAGTGCGAGAGCACTCCTTAGTCCCATGCGGTTCTAGGCACTTGACGCACCTAGGGGAAACAAAACAGTTTGCCGCCGCATGACCATACAATTGGCAGCGGTGGCACTGACCTGGGAAACCATGTTTGTGTGGAGCTTCGAATCGGATGTTGGAGAGGCCGCACACGGTGAGCTTGCCTCTGAAAATGGACTGCCCTTGCGGGCTCTTCGCTAGGATTACTAACCCAAGTGGGAACTGCTTGCCTCGGCGGCTGTACATTTTGTGCACAGATTCGACGGGGAAGCCTTGAGAAGACAAGTCCTCTTGGATTTGCTCGTTCGAGAGCTTGAACGGCACGTTCCTGAGGACTGCACGAATCTTACGCTCCTCAGGGAGGGCGTAAGTGTGGTACTCGAGCTTCTTGTCAGCAAGAAGCCGAGTGAAATTCCTGAAATCAGAAATTGAGCAGACAACGACCTTAATAGAGTCACCCACATTGGATGCCTTACTATACTGGATCTTCGGGGAGTGCGTTCCGCAGAGAGCTGAGACCTCGGTCCAGCGGCTCTTGTCCCGTAGGAAGACGGGGGGCGGAGACTTGACTTTCGGCGGAGCCGAATCTGATTGCGACGCAGGCTGAGACGCCGGGATCGCTGAAACAAAAGGCGCAGGAGCAGACGCCGGTGCCACATTTTGGTAGATAGATAGATAGATAAAAGCTTTATTGATACCACAAAATTCACAGACACATAACACTTATGTACTTAATATATTCTATGTCTTACAAACTAGAATAACACATTAAAAAAAAAGGACAGGTTAGTGTGATGTGTATGTGTACTGTAGCAGCGCAATAGGAGGCAGCTCAGCGTTGGCATTTGCTCGGAAGAGCAAAAACGCTGATTTTCAGCTACATCCTGAAGGGAGCAGCATACCGTTAAAATATCATAATATTCAGTTAGACGAGAAAATAAAAAAAATAAAAATTACAATAAATTATATAGGTCAAACACATTAAATTTAATAAATAATACTATTTGAATGAACATAAATATTAAATAAGAAGAGATTAATTTAAACTTTATAATATACAACGACAATAACAATATAAAATGATTAAGTGAATGTCAGAATTATAAAATTGTATAAATACCCATGTCCAGTAGAATGAAATAAATTAAAAATAATTAGTATAATAATAATTACTATAAATATATTTTCTTTATAATGTTTCCGCTATCCTACGTAAGTGTTTTCTGAATATTTAAATAATAAGATTTAATTTTAGCTTTAAAAATATTTTTGGAGTTAGACATTCTAATTGGCGGAGGAATATCATTCCAACACTTAGTCGCGTTGTAGCGGAAACTACCCGTGAATGCCGCAGTCCGGTGATGTTGCATGCTTAGCGGCGGTCTTGCCGATCTTGGGTCACGCTTATATATGTTACGGAATTCAGGAAACTTTAGTTTTGAGTATAAATATTCGGGATTTTTAAAATTAATCAAGTCATACATTAAAGAAGAAAGATGAAGTTGTCTGCGAAATTTCATGTTGAGAATTGAAGCCCTATTCAAAAAAGGTGTAATACGGCTTCTTGGAGGAACATCATAGATGAACCTGCAACACGCGTTCTGCACACGCTGAATCAAACGACTACTCCTGCTCAATAGTCTAGGTCCATATACAAGGTCTGCGTAGTTGAGTCGAGATAATATTAAAGCTTCACAGAGACAGTAATTCTAACCTCTTCTGAGAGCAGATTACGGATCCGATAGAGGACTTTTAGTCTGTAGAAGCAATTCCTCACAAGATGCTCAACGTGCGCTTCAAACCTTAATTGATTGTCCATCAAAATCCCCAAATTTTTAGCCACATCAACTTCAGTGATAGTCTGATTGCGAATAATTACTTTCGTAAATTTATTTTTAATTTTTATTATGTGCGATTTGGAGCCTAATATAGTAAATTTAGACTTAGTAGGGTTCAGTAGGAGACTATTTCTATCAGACCAATCCGCGATTCTAGTCAGGTCCTTATTAAGCATTTGAACTGATTCCAATATTTTGTCAGGTGCTTCCGAAACATACAACTGTACGTCATCTGCATACACATGAAACTCGCTGTGCTTGATTTCTTTTGCTAAGTCAGCACTATAAATAATAAATAATAGTGGTCCCAGTATAGAACCCTGGGGCACACCACGACTCACTGGTTTAGGTTCAGACAGAATAAAAGAGCCATCCGGCTTTTTAAGTTTTACACATTGATTTCGATCAGCTAAATAGCTTTCAAACCATTTGAGTGCCATTTCGTCAACGCCGTAGTGTTTTAATTTTGAAAGGAGAAGTGAGACGTCAATTCTATCAAAAGCGCGAGAGAAATCAAGCAGTGCGAGGATAGTTCCATGTCCCATGTCCTGCTCCGCTAGCATCGTATCCACGACATCCAACAGCGCAGTAACAGTGCCACGACCCCTTCTGAAGCCCGACTGAAGGGGAGGAAGTATATTGTTCTGTTCAACGTAATTCCGAAGTTGAATATACACTGCTATTTCCAAAACCTTAGACATGAAAGGAAGTATACTTATGGGTCTCAGATCTTGCAATTCAGTTAGATTATCTAACTTAGGTAAAGGTGTAACTAATGCTTCCTTCCATATACCGGGCACGACAGCAGAACGGATGGATTCATTAACGATGAAAGTAATTATTGGCAGTGTTCTAGGAATCGTGAGAACTACCATGTCTTTGCTTATTTTATCAGACCCAATAGCATTCGACTTAATTGACATGATATATTTGCATACGTTATCCTCAGAAACTGAGCGTAAGGTGAATTTTTTATCCGAAAAATAGGATGTATCAAATTTTTTCCCTTCTAAAACTGATTTTTGTATATCACTGTCAGGGAGGTTTAAGAAGTGGTCGTTTATTACATTAGGATCACTGAAACAGCTCGGAAGGCAGTCATTTTTACTAGGATCAATCAATACCTTTTCTTTTAGATTTTTCCAGAATTTTGAACTGGTTTTCAAATTTGAATTTATGAAGTGATTGAAATAGGCACGTTTTTCGGACATAATGCTTTTCTGAACCAGTTTTTTTAGGTCGTTGTAATATTTTTTATTCGTGTTTTTCTTTTCCCGAGCTTCATTGCGCAATTTCATCATGAACCTTATATTGTCTGTGACCCATGGCAAGGAACCATGACTCTTAATCCGTACAGTTTTAAGTGGTGCGTGTTTATCAAAAAGCTCCAAGAGCATGTGATTAAACTTCGATAGCATTGCATCGACCGACGGTTCTCTAGTTACTACCTCCCAGTCCATAGAGTTGAGGTCTCGATGAAAAACTTGCATGTCTATGTCTTTTAAAGCCCTGTAAGTTATGATTTTAGGCGACAATTTAATTTTTTTCACAGCTAAAGTGACGTTAACCATATAATGACCATACGCTCCGGTTATATTCTTTACTGTGATTTCGCGAACTGGACAGTTAGTGCATACTAAGTCTATCAATGTGTCTGATTCAGGGGTGAAATGAGTAGATTCTGTGACAACTTGACGCAAATCGATGTAATGTAGAAATTTCGTAAACTTTATTGTTTTATTTTCATTTTTTTGTTTCATATTTATATTAAAATCCCCCATCAAAACAAGGTGATCGTAGCCAGATAATTTTGATACCGAATCAGTCAGTGCATCAACAAACATGTCAACGTTCATCCATTGAGGTCTGTAAGCCGTACCGATTGCAATTGTGTACCCATTAGCTTTAGTAGTTAGCCACATTTGCTCTATACAGTTGTTAGGATTATTTATATAGCGTACGCGCACATCTTTTTTAATATAGAAGGCGACACCCCCACCCCTGCCGCCCCGCATGTCGGCCGGGCGCGGCGCACAACGCAGCCGGTAACCCGGCGGCGCCGGCGCACACGAATCCTGTCCGGCACGTAGCCACGTTTCATTTATTGCCACTATATCAGCCTTATACAGATCCATAGCCACGAGGAAGTTGTCATGCCCTGTGTTAAGGGAGCCCGCATTGTACAGTCCTAACTTCAGATATTTAGTTTTTGGAGCCATTGATAAGCATCATATTTTTCTGAATATCGTAATAAATAATTAAAAATGGAAAGCACCATGTCAAAAACAATAACATTAAGGCATATATAAATAATATCCGAATTAGTGAAAAATAAGGAAAAAATAGGTCATGTTTTAAAGATAGTATAGTAAATAAAATAAATGTATGGTAACTATTTAAATACATTATACTAAAGCTGTAAGTAACTGCCGACTGTATTGCACTGATACAGCACACATAGTTATAATAAGACTGTAATAACCAATCAAAACATTTAACTAAGAAGAGAGTAAACAATATAGCATCATCAATAAGTTTCCTGTTATGTCTTACATAAAATTTTAAAGAAATACAATTTAGACATAACCATAATACAATATATAAATAATCACACAAACAAAGCAAATTAAAGCAATAAAAACATTGTAAAGAAGTAGTGCCACAAATAAATTTAAAAAAATCGGTACGTAATATATTTATAAAATGTGAGAAGTAGAAAGCAAGAAGTAAAAGATTTTTAGAAAATATGATTGTGGAATAATAATTAGAATGCATCTTGTTGAAATGATAGATAAAAAGGAAACTTTCAATAACTTGTTGGTAATGTTCTGTTTTTAAATTCCATTTAAAACATACAAAAATAAAATTAACACGGCACCAACATAATTTGATTAATGATATATTGAAATATTTAAGAAATAAGAATAATGGTAGGTATTTATTCACAAAGATATAAATTATGTAATCTTGACACTTTTTGCATAGAAAAACGAACAAGGAACAAAATAAATTACTTAGAAATTGTATTTTGAAGAATAAAAATAAAATGCGATTCGGAGGATAGTTAATTAAGTTAAAAACAATTAATAAAGTGATTTGAAAATAAATTTTAAATTTAAAGTTCAGTACAAAATATGACAATCTATTCCTTATCACAAACCACGTCGAGTCCAAAAACACGTTGGATATCAGCCATCGTGCGCAGTCGATGCCGCGGCGCGTCCACGCCCGGGTGCTGGCGCGCGTACACGCGGCCGTCGCGCGACCACACGTAGCGCCAGTTGAGTCGGCCGGCCGCCTCGCGCGCCTGCCGGAAAACGCTCCTGTTGAGGCGCGTTAGGCGCTCGTTCACGTAAAAGCGACGCAGGGCGCCGGGCAGGCCCACGCCCTCGGTGGTGGCGCCGCGCCGCACCCGCGCCGCCCGCAGCAACTCGTCGCGCACCGCGCGGCGCGCTAGGCGCACCACAATGAGTCGCGGCCGCGCGCCGCCCGCGCCTGCGCCGTTCTCCTCCTCCGGGGGTCGTCCCACTCGCGTTGCGCTGACTACCTCCTGCTCTCCGAGAGTGACGCCGAGTTTGTTCGCAAGTGTTGTTATAATATGTTGCAAGCTTTCTCCCTTCTGTTCGGCAACACAGGAGATCTCGACGTCGTTCTGTAACAGCTCTTGATCTCGCTCGTTCAGTTCAACTTTTAGCTGTTCCACGGTAGCGAGTAAGGAAGGACTGGCGTTTGTAGGCTTGTTGACAGCTTGACGTTCTAAAATAACTAAGCGCTCGTTGATTTGACTAACACGCTCTTCACACGAGTCCATTCGCGATGCTAGTCTACTCATGGTACTGTTCAGAGCGGCTATGAGTTCTCTCGTTGACGCCAACTCCTCTCGAAATAAGCGTATTTCGGTAACCAGAGCACTCGTACTCGATTCAATCGGTACAGTATTATTTGACGCGGTATCAAGTAATAGTTTTTCCATATATATATAATATTTTTTCTAGTCCTGTCCTCGAGTTTATTGCTATCCCATCCCTCCCCGCTATCGGCGGCAAACAGTGCTAACGACTTTTTCAATAATATCGGAAAGACTTTAACAGAAAAGATTCGACAATTCTCCATCACACATGAAACTATTAATACCTACAATAACTCATCTTTGAATTCTTTTGTATTATTAAATACAGACGCAGCAGAGGTCGAAAAACTAATAATGGGGTTAAGGGATGACTGTGCTGTTGGCTGTGATAATATACCTAGCAAATTATTGAAAAAGTTCAAGCATTTCTTCATCCCTCCTTTAACTTTTATATTTCAAAAATGTCTCTCAGAAGGAATTTTTCCTTCTTGTCTTAAAAAAGCCCTCGTAGTTCCTGTCTTTAAATCTGGTAATAAAGACCTAATAACGAACTATAGACCTATTTCCATACTACCCTCAATATCTAAAATATTAGAGAAAATAATAAACAACCAGCTAGTACGATATTTGGAAAATAAGTCTATCATCTCTAAGTCACAATTTGGCTTTAGACCAAACTTATCGACTTCTGATGCTATGCACGGCTTAGTAGATTATATTGCACAGGAACTAGATAAGGGAAACCAGACTATAGGGGTGTTCCTTGATCTAGCCAAGGCTTTTGACTCCGTCTCTATTCCCATCCTGTTAAATAAATTAGAAAATGTAGGTATAAGAGGAAATCAGCTAAATATTTTAACTAGTTACCTTAGTAATCGAAGTCAATGCGTTAAACTAGGCAATATAGTTAGTTCTGAACAAAAAACCACCCCCTTCGGTATCCCCCAGGGTAGTATTTTAGGCCCCACATTATTTTTAATATACGTAAATGACCTTTGTAATCTACAACTAGTACAAGGTAAAATATTTTCATACGCCGACGACACTGTTTTACTTTTTTCAGCTGACTCTGAACAAGACATTTTTAAACTTACTCAGAATGGCCTCAATATTGTGAATAACTGGCTTAAACTTCACCTACTGACATTAAATGCAGACAAAACAAAATATATTATGTTCACAATGCGGAAATCTCACGCAGCACGAACTAATAGACCCATGTATGCACATTGCTGCAATAACGTTGCTGACACTGCATGTGAGTGTCCTAGAATCACAGTAACAGATAAAATAAAATATCTCGGTGTGATTATTGATGAAACTCTTTCCTTCAGATATCACATTGAAGCTCTTAGTAATAGAATCCGTAAACTGATTTTCGTTTTTAAGAAAATCAGGTCAATTGCGGATTCAAAACTTATCATGCTATTATACAGCGCCCTGTGTCAATTTGTGATAACATATTGTATTACGATCTGGGGCGGAGCTCCTAAAACCTCTCTACTTATTGTAGAAAGAGCTCAAAGAGCAATTCTTAAGGTAGCTACTTTTAGGCCATACCTCTACCCTACTAACCTTTTATATAAATCATGCAATGTACTAACAGTCCGACAATTATTTATAACTAATACAGTACTTAAACAGCACACAGCACTTCAATACAGCACCAGTTCTACTAACAAAAGACGCAAGGATATTGTATGTTCCAATCGCACGCGGGTAAAATACACTCTGACTACACGATTTTATAAATTCCTAGGGCCATTATTGTATAACAAAATAAACGCCAAAGTGTATATATATCCCTTAAACGTAAGGAATTGTAAAAAGGCTTTAAAAACAGTTCTCCAGGAATTGTCGTACGATGAAACCGAGATGCTACTGACTGTTATAAGTTAATTTTTGATAATGTTTGCATAAATGTGTAATTAGGTTTAATAAATGAAATAATTATGTAGGTAAATCTCTTAAATTTAAAATTGTCACAATTCCTATTTTATTTTTATTTCTTAAGAATAGTTAAATAGATTCTACTATGTTTGTATAAGTATAAGATCCATATTTTATTTTATTTTATTGAAGTTATATTTAATTTGAATGATTTTTAAATGTTATTTTAGCACGCTCCAGCCTGAAAAACAGGATTATCCTAGTTCAGGCACCAATGTTCTATCCTTCCTTGTATATTTAAGCCAATATTTGTAATTCATGCTTTTCTGAAATTAATAAACATTTTTATTTTTTTATTTTTTATTTTTTAAATATGGTCAGATGGGCTAACCACAGTTTGTCTGGTTCGACGCATATTTACACTATCCAAAGGGGACCGCACAGGAGTGTCGTCGTTTTTGAGTGTTTTAGTAACACACAATGCACATTTCCATGTAATCTTTTGTTCCTTGGTAAAGTTTTTTAAGTAGCGTTCTTTAGATATATTCGCACAAGCAAGGTCGAAGTTTTGTCGACATACACAACAACACAAATAACTCGAGTCTTTTATCAATTGACGGCACCCTGAACAAATCCCGTATTTCGACATTTTTTTCTTTCAAAAAAGTGATGAATGTAATTATATATAAATTTAGGAAAACAATAACAATGAAAAAAAAAATAAAAAAAAAAAGTCAATTTCTAGGACTCGAACGCGTATCTCTAAATCGAAGTATCTAGTCCTGACCACTGCGCTACAACGAAAGCTACTGTCAACTGCAAAATTAGCGATTAGTATGTGACAATAACTTTACAGAGTTGAATGACCGACCGTTGCGTATAACGGTACAAGCCAGCCGCGCACTTTGTGTCACACGCACTTTGAGTCGTTTTATTAAAATGGTTTAAAATTCTGTTTTTAAATTAGCACTTTTAACTATGATACACTTACTTTTAGCCACTCACGATATGTCGTTTTAAAGAGAAAATTACGACGTAAATATTGATATGTAGATCGTCCGATAAAATAAAGTATTGCACTCGATAGAAAAATAAAGCTTGAGATGACACAATAACACGTCTAGCAACGTAAAGCGCCGCGCGCCCCTCCATTTTTCGGGGCAGGAACAGCGGCTGGAGCAGCTGAAACGGATGGAGATAAAGTCGAAGAAGCATCTTGCTTCTTCTTCTTAGACTTGGACTTTTTGCGAACCTCGGTGAACGGAGCAGGAGATTCTGGAACTAAAAGAGCGGAGTCGGAATCACTACCCGGCGGGGTAGTTTTCCGTTTGCATGCGGTGGAGTCTACCGACATGCAATCTGGAAAAGAATAGACGTACTCAGAGGGATCTGGAGACGCCGGAGAATCGGTTTGGAACCCCTGTGAACAAGAGACGACCTGAGGACGAGCGGACAATTGCTCTCGCAAGGACTCGATTTGAGCGAGAAGGGCATCCTTCTCGGAGAGAAAGGCATCTTTCTCGGCTGCACGTTGAGCTTCCAGTGATTGTTTATCGCTGGAGATCTGACTGAGATCTAAAGACAACTGACTAAATTCTGAAGACGAGGGACGAGCGGCTAACTCCTCCTCCAGTTTATCTATCCTGGTGCGGAATCTATCGCACCATTCTTGAGCGGAACTTTTTTCGATTTGGAGATTACGAATGCGACGACGATTGATTTCGCATTGATGCTCGGTACACTCAGGGTGACGAGGCATTATGCTAGGCTGAGAGAAGAAGACTAACGAAACTGCGCTGAAAAGAGCAACCTAGTACGGACCTATTGCCGGTGAACGGCGGACGATCAGGCTTCGTTGGCACGGTTACGTATCCACCTGACCAGCGATGCTTCGGCCGGCAGCAGTCGGGTCCACCCTGAAAAGGGCAGATGAATTAGCCCCGACACCACACGAAATATGAGAAAGAAGCTGAAATAAATATATAAATATCTATGAACCCAGGACCTCTGGCACTAATAATGCTTTCACCACTACACCAGGGGCCGCTACACATTCTGGCGTATTAATGAAAGCGCGTGTTTAATTAAGCCATTTATAATTATGAATCAAACGAACTTACCTTGTGAAGTTTGATTCCAATTATGCGAGGGTCTCCACCGAAGACGATTTAAAGTTAACATGCAGCAGTACGACGTCTGATGCTATCTAGTCACACTTTTAGAGCTGTTAGACAGAGAAAGAAAAGAGAAATGTATCCCTGTCTCGCTCTTTACCTGCCGGCCTGCGTCTGCACCCTAAACTCATATTTAAGAGAAGCTAGTTTTTCGCGTTATAGCCTGCGGACTTTTCGACGGGCAACACACTTCCCGTTTGCGTTCGCTCCCAAACGGTCGTGTCTGCGGCCGCTCCCGAGTGTTCGTATTGCGCTGCCCTTGTTACCTCCCCCGCACTCGTGCGGGTCAGGTGCCAAGTTAAGCTCTTTCGGAAAGTTTTCTCTTGTGGAGGCTGTGTGGTGTCGGGGCTAATTCATCTGCCCTTTTCAGGGCGGACCCGACTGCTGCCGGCCGAAGCATCGCTGGTCAGGTGGATACGTAACCGTGCCAACGAAGCCTGATCGTCCGCCGTTCACCGGCAATAGGTCCGGACTAGGTCGTTTTCTTTTTCAGCGCAGTTTGTTTTCGTTAGACTTTCTTTCAGCCCAGCATTATGCCTCGTCACCTTGGGTGTACCGGGCTTGAATGCGATCATTGCGATCGGATCTTTTATGATAAACAGTACTTTCAGGAATATTCGGATCAAGCCTACCTTGAGCATAAACAAGTTAGGGAGGAGTTGGATACCGAAGAAAAAGAACACAGTGACAGGATCGAATTGTTCAATAAATTGGTTGGAGAATTCCAAGAGTTGAAAAAGGACAGAAATGCCCTTTCCGCTAAATACAAGTCCTTGCAAAAGCAATTGTCCGCTCGTCCTCAAGTCGCCTCCGTTTCTCAGGGGTTCCAAACCGACTCTCCGGCGTCTCCAGATCCATCTGAATGCGTCGAGCCTCCTTCAGATCGCATGTCGGTTGTAACGTTATACGTTCAATTTTGTATTAAAACATAAAAACGTATTTCAAATAATATATTTCATAAATATTAATATATATAAATTTCACATAATTATTTTTTTTCCAAATTAAACCTAACTTAAAATACTACAAATAATTCGATCTAAAAATAATATATTTTATAAACAATAATATATTTACAATCATATAAGTATTTACATATAAAGAAACTTTAATATATTAAAAAACAATAACTTATGATTACTCAACTACGTAAAAAATATAGTAAGCTAAGGTTTTCGTTATTTGCCGCGGATCTCTAGACCACCCAGAAGCCATTCCTTTGTTCTCAAACATCGCGTGATTTTGTGGGCGGAGTTTATGCGTCGTCCAAAACCGGTGCGGGAGACGTCCTGGCCTCAGTTTGACATTGATTCCATTACGAGGACTTGAAGAAGACAGTTGCTGGATCGTATTATCCAAAGCATATATATTGACTCTTTAAGTTACATATTAACCTAAGAGTCTCCTCTTATATATTGTGCTTAAGTAACGAACGTCCTGTACGAAATTATTTTTATATTGAATAGAAATCTGTATTCCCCGACAGGGGAACTAATTTGGAACTAATTTGGAAATAATTTGGAACTTGAAAGTTGAAGCTAAATTGGAACCAAGTCAACGTTGATAACCACGAGGCCTATAACCTATCCACAATCTACTACCTACTGCTGATCACCGTGCGACGAGCCACCCTCCATCTTTGGCTGCCTTCGTCAGGGAAGTACGGGTCTGTGGAGGCAAATAACAGTTGGCATACAACCTGCGACCCTGTATCGCTTTAAATTAAAATAAATATTCTTGTTAACCAGTTTGCTGTGTATTTATTTATGCCTACACGGTAAACTCATAACCGTTACACTGGCGCTCAACCTGGTTTTAAAGACTGTTTATTTGCTTCCGCAGTGAGTAGTATGTGTGTTGTGTGCTTATTTTTTTGTGTAACGCCTGTTTTCTATTTTATTTTGGTTTGTGTTCTTGATTTTTGTTTGCTGCTTTTTGTAATGTTTGTGTTCCTTTTTAGCATTTTTTTTGTAACAGACGGAGTTATCTAGTTTTATTTAATACTTTAAATATTAGATCATCAACTCTCCGATATTTTTTCTCGGGTTCCGTACATTTTTTTTTCTCTCAGTTAATATATATATATATATATTTTTTTTTTTTTGGTTCCGTACATATTTTAATACGATGGCTTTTAGCGTCAAGTTTTTATCGTTGCAAAAGTCTGAGCTTGAATACGAAGTAGCTATACGGGGTGCAACTCCCGCACTTACGGTTCAGGACTTGCGCAAACAGATAGTGAAACTCGGGCCTTTGTTTCCCTCAGAGGACATTATAGACAGCTCGTATGACTCAGCGGAAGATTTAAAGGGAGTAGGCGAAACTCTCAACAAAATAAAATCAATTTTAGAATCGGACCTAAAAACGGTTAAAAATTTTTTGTTTCGTGCTCAAAATATGGCCAACCATCTGTACCACCGTCTTAATCGAATCATCAGCAATGACACAACTAAAACTCAATATGATACTTACGTTGCACAGTTGAGGAATAATATAGTTTTACTTAATAATTTAAAAGACAAGGCAGTCGATAAAATAAACCCTATTAGCGACAATAGTACTAGTAGTGAATCAACGACTTTTGCGACACCCTTGAACATTTCGGTTTCATGTGATCGTGGCGGATTAACGGATATGGGTAAACTGCGATACGATGGCAAAACTTGCGTCCGGGCTTTCGTTCAACGTTTAACCGAATATTGTGACGCGAGAAACATTTCGGGTCCTAAAGCATTGTCTTATGCTACGGAGATTTTCACAGGTAACGCTTTGCATTGGTTTCGAAATGTTAAGGATCGAGTATCTTCTTGGAGTGAACTTATAGATTTATTAAAAAAAGATTTCACCCAGTCAGACTTCGATTACAGACTGCTTGACGAAATTCGTGCTAGAACGCAAGGGGAATCGGAAAACATTACTATTTACCTATCCATTATGTCGGGATTGTTTTCACGCCTTTCTATTCCAAAATCCGAACACGAAAAACTGGAAATCATTCTGCACAATATTAGACCCGCCTATGCCAGCACCTTGGCTTCAGCTGGAAAAATTGAGACCCTCGATCACTTAAAATCTATCTGTCGAAATTTCGAAGATATTCAGGCACGTCTTTCAGGTTTTCGTGAACCCCGCGGTGCCACTTCTGACACTCTGGCCCCTGAATTTGCATACAGCGGAAATAGAAGTAATAACAGTTCTAATTACAAATCGCAAGCAAATAAACAATTTAATCAAACAAATTATTCTAAATATAAGGAAATAGATTTGAATAATCAAAATAAACAATATTCTTTTAACAACTTTAATAAAAATAATAAATATCTAAATAAAACAAATGTAAATGAAAAATATTTAGACGCAATTGAAGCTCCTAAATCTCGTTTCTGCCCAAGATGTCGTGTTAACACACACAATATAAGGCAATGTACTGAAAATAAGAACAATATTCACTGTTTTAAGTGTGGCCGTAAGGACGTCAAGACTCCACAGTGCCCTGATTGTAACAAACCTAAGCCTTCTAGTTCAAAAAACTAATTAAGCAGAATTGTGGTAAATTGTCTAGTCACTTTGACAAAGATGATTGGCATCGTTGGCTTCGTACTCTTAGCATTTTTTTCAAATCATATAAAATTGCCACAATTCTAAGCAAACCAATTGATGATATTAGACCCTATGTTGATGTTTATATAAATAATATTCCTTTCACTGGACTGCTAGACTCTGGTTCAGCAGTTACCATTTTGGGAAAGAATTCCCACAGATTTTTGCAGTCTCATGGCTTTAAATTAATTTGCGACCGTATTGTTACTGTCACAGCGGCGGGCGGTCAATCCTTAAAAAGTATAGGTTTTATAAATATACCGATACATTTTGAAAACCAATTTCATTTAATTGAAGCAGTTGTTGTTCCAGAGATCGAAACGACTCTTATATTAGGCGTTGATTTTTGGCGGAAATTTGAGATTTGTCCGAAATATTTGGGTAGCATTTCGCTCAGTACATCTAATACTGAGGTTGGTGTGCCAATCGAACCTCTTATTCACGGTTACGAAAATCTTAGTAATTCCGAAAAGCTAATTGCCGATAATATTATTGAGCAATACAAGGACATTTCGTTCGAGCGTAAAGGTCTTGGTAGAACACACTTGATCACACATCGCATCGATACCGGAGATGCCCAACCAATACGTCAAAGGTATTACCGCATGTCACCCGAAAAGCAGCGTATTGGTTGAGCAGGTGGATGAGATGTTGGCTCTTGAAGTGATCGAGCCCTGTGAAAGCGCTTGGTCTTCACCAGTCTTGTTAGTGACGAAAAAGAACGGCCAGCCAAGGTTCTGCCTTGACAGCAGAAAACTTAATTCGGTGACTAAACGTGACGCCTACAATTTGCCATACATTTCAGAGATATTGGATAATCTCCGAGATGCTAGGTATCTTAGCAGCTTAGATTTATCCAAATCCTTCTGGCAGATTGAAATCTTACCTGATGACCGTGATAAGACCGCTTTTTATGTACCAGGCAGAGGAACGTTTCGGTTCAAACGAACCGCTTTCTGTCTCACTAACGCACCAGCAACACAACAACGTCTTGTAGATTTGTTGTTTGGCGAATTTGGCCCTAATGTGTTCGCTTATCTTGATGACGTAATAATCATTAGCACAGATTATCAGAGTCACGTGTCCTTATTACTGAAGGTGCTAGATAAACTTAAACAAGCAAACCTCACGATAAACCTGGAAAAGTGCAATTTTTTTCGGAGTCATTTAAAGTACCTTGGGTATGTTGTTGATAGTTGTGGACTACGTACCGATCCCGAAAAAGTAGAAGCCATCTTGAACTATCCGACACCTACTTGCCGGAAAGATCTAAAGCGCTTTCTCGGGACAGCTACTTGGTATCGTCGTTTCGTTCCCAACTTTAGCACCATAGCGGGGCCCTTGAATAGGTTAACATCAATGAAGAAGGGTACGCCTCCATTCAAATGGACTTCGGAGGCTGACTCGTCTTTTCAAAAGCTTAAGGAATGCTTGGTTTCTGCTCCTGTTCTGGCTTGCCCTGACTACAATCAACCTTTTGAGGTTCACACCGATGCGAGTAACTATGGAGTTGGTGCTATGCTCACCCAGATAAAAGACGGAAAGGAACATCCCATTGCCTATATGAGTCGATCTTTGACCGCCTCCGAACGAAATTATAGTATCACAGAGCGTGAAACCTTAGCCGTGATCACCGCTTTGGAGTATTGGCGATGTTATTTAGAGAACGGAAAAGCCTTCACTGTGTATACAGACCACAGTGCTTTAAGATGGTTCCTATCTCTTAATAACCCAACGGGTCGATTGGCTCGATGGGGTGTTCGTTTATCTTCATTTAACTTCGAGCTTAAACACCGAAAAGGTGTTGACAACGTCATTCCGGATGCTCTCTCGCGAGCCGTTCCAATTGCATTTATTTCATCTTACGATGTATCTCACGCTAAAGACGAATGGTACAAAACAATTTTCAACGGTTGTCTTAATAGACCTCAGGATTATCCAAATTATTTGATTAAAGATAACACTCTTTATAGACTTTCTAAGAACAAATTTCATTTAAATGACGAATTTTCATGGAAAATTGTAGTTCCTTCTGAATTGCGTGAAAAGGTTATTAATGAAAATCATTCTGGACCAACATCTGCTCACTTAGGTATTTTTAAGACGTACCATCGTCTCGTGCTTAGGTATTATTGGCCAGGGATGCACAAAGATGTTGTCAAGTTCGTTGGCTCTTGTCAGAAATGTCTTGAGTACAAGACAATTAACCATCAAACTTTAGGTGTTATGGGTCGTCCAAAGCAGTGTTCACGTCCTTGGCAGATGATCTCGATAGATCTCATGGGTCCATTACCAACTACTCGTAAGCAAAATAATTATATTTTCGTTATAACTTGCTGCTTCTCAAAATATTGTTTGATTTTTCCTATAAAGAAAGCTACTTCGGATGTTGTAATTAGAATTATGGAGGATTCCGTTTTTCTCACCCATGGAGTTCCTCAGTCTGTTTTTATGGACAACGGAACTCAATTCATTAGTCGTGAAGCTTCCGAATTTTTCAAAAAATATAATGTTCCAAATGTTTATTTTGCACCGAAGTATACACCACAAATAAACACCGTGGAGAGGTATAATAGGACTATTATTACATGTATTTCCACCCTGGTTGAATCTGATCACAGATGTTGGGATCTTGTAATTCCATCAGTACAATTTGCCATAAATAACTCAGTTAATGAGGCAACTGGTTTTACGCTATCATTTTTAGTCTATGGCAGAGAACTCGTGACCTGTGGTACTCATTACACGGATAATGAGTTAGGCGATGAAGTCTTATTTCTGCCACGGGATATTTATGCAGAAAATTTAGGTTGTCTGTCTAACGTATTTAGTGAAGTTCAGACTAAATTGTGGCATGCGCATGAAAAAAATGCCGCACATTATAATCTGCGTCGTAAACCGGCTGAATTTAACGTAGGAGACTTAGTGATGAAACGTGCCTACGTTCTAGGCGACAAAGATAAATACTTTAGTAAAAAACTAGCACCCAAATTCTTGAAATGTCGTATTATTGCCAAGAAATCACCTCTGGTTTACGTGTTGGAAGATATGTCTGGTAAGAATATCGGTACATGGCACATAAAAGATTTGAAACTTATTGGCCTTAGTAAATAAATTTTAATTACTTCCACGCTGGACTGGGAGCGAAAGAAAAACATCGAATGTGCCAGCTGCTTCTCTTCCCGGGCAAACTGTAAAAGTCAGTTAAGGGACGGAGGTTTTATTGGAGTTCTTTTTTTTTAATTCCTAAAACCTGTTAATAAACTTGCACCTTCATCCTTCATCTCATCTTCACTTAACATCATTTCATGTTAATTTGAGGTGAAACGCGGGTTCTATAAAAAAAAAAAAAAAACAAAACATTTTTTTTTGTTTTTTTTTATACCATATTTTTGTACCATAATTTGCACGAGTTAGCAGTTAACGTTATTAATTGAAACTTTGTCATTTTTGGGACACGCTAAAAAAAATGTGGTTATCGTTATTTTATGTATGCGTAATATAGGCGTAACTGTAATTCATTTTACCTATATTAAACTAATGCGGATTTTATTATAAGGAATAAAATCCTTGGTGAAGCGAGGGGGTATTGTAACGTTATACGTTCAATTTTGTATTAAAACATAAAAACGTATTTCAAATAATATATTTCATAAATATTAATATATATAAATTTCACATAATTATTTTTTTTCCAAATTAAACCTAACTTAAAATACTACAAATAATTCGATCTAAAAATAATATATTTTATAAACAATAATATATTTACAATCATATAAGTATTTACATATAAAGAAACTTTAATATATTAAAAAACAATAACTTATGATTACTCAACTACGTAAAAAATATAGTAAGCTAAGGTTTTCGTTATTTGCCGCGGATCTCTAGACCACCCAGAAGCCATTCCTTTGTTCTCAAACATCGCGTGATTTTGTGGGCGGAGTTTATGCGTCGTCCAAAACCGGTGCGGGAGACGTCCTGGCCTCAGTTTGACATTGATTCCATTACGAGGACTTGAAGAAGACAGTTGCTGGATCGTATTATCCAAAGCATATATATTGACTCTTTAAGTTACATATTAACCTAAGAGTCTCCTCTTATATATTGTGCTTAAGTAACGAACGTCCTGTACGAAATTATTTTTATATTGAATAGAAATCTGTATTCCCCGACAGGGGAACTAATTTGGAACTAATTTGGAAATAATTTGGAACTTGAAAGTTGAAGCTAAATTGGAACCAAGTCAACGTTGATAACCACGAGGCCTATAACCTATCCACAATCTACTACCTACTGCTGATCACCGTGCGACGAGCCACCCTCCATCTTTGGCTGCCTTCGTCAGGGAAGTACGGGTCTGTGGAGGCAAATAACAGTTGGCATACAACCTGCGACCCTGTATCGCTTTAAATTAAAATAAATATTCTTGTTAACCAGTTTGCTGTGTATTTATTTATGCCTACACGGTAAACTCATAACCGTTACACTGGCGCTCAACCTGGTTTTAAAGACTGTTTATTTGCTTCCGCAGTGAGTAGTATGTGTGTTGTGTGCTTATTTTTTTGTGTAACGCCTGTTTTCTATTTTATTTTGGTTTGTGTTCTTGATTTTTGTTTGCTGCTTTTTGTAATGTTTGTGTTCCTTTTAGCATTTTTTTGTAACAGACGGAGTTATCTAGTTTTATTTAATACTTTAAATATTAGATCATCAACTCTCCGATATTTTTTCTCGGGTTCCGTACATTTTTTTTTCTCTCAGTTAATATATATATATATATATATATATTTTTTTTTTTTTTTTTGGTTCCGTACATATTTTAATACGATGGCTTTTAGCGTCAAGTTTTTATCGTTGCAAAAGTCTGAGCTTGAATACGAAGTAGCTATACGGGGTGCAACTCCCGCACTTACGGTTCAGGACTTGCGCAAACAGATAGTGAAACTCGGGCCTTTGTTTCCCTCAGAGGACATTATAGACAGCTCGTATGACTCAGCGGAAGATTTAAAGGGAGTAGGCGAAACTCTCAACAAAATAAAATCAATTTTAGAATCGGACCTAAAAACGGATAAAAATTATTTGTTTCGTGCTCAAAATATGGCCAACCATCTGTACCACCGTCTTAATCGAATCATCAGCAATGACACAACTAAAACTCAATATGATACTTACGTTGCACAGTTGAGGAATAATATAGTTTTACTTAATAATTTAAAAGACAAGGCAGTCGATAAAATAAACCCTATTAGCGACAATAGTACTAGTAGTGAATCAACGACTTTTGCGACACCCTTGAACATTTCGGTTTCATGTGATCGTGGCGGATTAACGGATATGGGTAAACTGCGATACGATGGCAAAACTTGCGTCCGGGCTTTCGTTCAACGTTTAACCGAATATTGTGACGCGAGAAACATTTCGGGTCCTAAAGCATTGTCTTATGCTACGGAGATTTCTACGGAGACTCCACCGCATGCAAACGGAAAATTACCCCGCCGGGTAGTGATTCCGACTCCGCTCCCTTAGTTCCAGAATCTCCTGCTCCGTTCACCGAGGTTCGCACAAAGTCCAAGTCTAAGAAGAAGAAGAAGCAAGACGCTTCTTCGAACTTATCTCCATCAGTTTCAGCTGCTTCAGCCGCTGTTCCTGCTCCGCAAAATGTCGCACCGGCGTCTGCTCCTGCGCCTTTTGTTTCAGCGATCCCGGCGTCACAGCCTGCGTCGCAATCAGATTCGGCTCCGCCGATAGTCAAGTCTCCGCCCCCCGTCTTCCTACGGGACAAGAGCCGCTGGACCGAGGTCTCAGCTCTCTGCGGAACGCACTCCCCGAAGATCCAGTATAGTAAGGCATCCAATGTGGGTGACTCTATTAAGGTCGTTGTCTGCTCAATTTCTGATTTCAGGAATTTCACTCGGCTTCTTGCTGCCAAGAAGCTCGAGTACCACACTTACGCCCTCCCTGAGGAGCGTAAGATTCGTGCCGTCCTCAGGAACGTGCCGTTCGAGCTCTCGAACGAGCAAATCCAAGAGGACTTGTCTTCTCAAGGCTTCCCCGTCGAATCTGTGCACAAAATGCACAGCCGCCGAGGCAAGCAGTTCCCACTAGCGCTAGTAATCCTAGCGAGGAGCCCGCAAGGGCAGTCCATTTTCAGAGGCAAGCTCACCGTGTGCGGTCTCTCCAACATCCGCGTCGAGGTACCACACAAGCGTGGTTTTCCAGGTCAGTGCCACCGCTGCCAATTGTATGGTCATGCGGCGGCAAATTGTCATGCTTCCCCTAGGTGCGTCAAGTGCCTAGAACCGCATGGGACTAAGGAGTGCTCTCGCACTCCCGAATCGCCCACCGCTCCGTCCTGCGTCTTGTGCGGCCAGTCAGGCCACACAGCAAACTTTCGCGGCTGCCCCAAGGCACCGCGTGCTGCCAGGGCTACCGTGAAGCCCATCGAGAACTGGAGAGAGCGACCGCAGCCTAGCTCGGACGCCCCTCCAATCAGTTCAAAGGCCCCTAAGGCCTTTACTTCTATCGTTCCAGGTCAGCGCAGCCGGGTCGCAACTCAATCGCAACCGGCCGCCAAATCGGCTTCCCAGTGCCAGAATGCAAATGGTTCTCAAGACCGCATGGCGTTCTGGATCCAGCTCGCTCCCATCGACGAGATCCTGGCTTTCGGCGCCGCTCTCGACGCCAGCCCAGAGGGTTTCAACGGTGCTCTTCCGGTACTAACCAAGTTCGCTCCCCTTATCAGGAAACTCCAGCAAGCTCAACGTTTCTAAACGTAGTCCTTCTTTCCAGCATTCCTATCTCAGAGTGAGTCTGATCACTCTAGATAATATCTTAGTTTCAGCTTTGTCATTTCTGCTAATCTTAGCTTTGTTTTTTTCTCACTTTCAGTTCCTTTTGGTGGCAGCCGTCTGGATGCCGCTCACTGCGCAGCCTCTCTCTCCAATTGGCTGTCGCTCCGATAAATGATCAAGAACCTGGATTAAGGTAGGTCGTAAAGGGGGATGTTTAGTGGGTATGCTCGGCTTCACTGAGTGAGTCTCCACACTGTCTGGGCATTCTATTTGCCGTTAGCCACCGGGGTTAACAGCTTATAGAATGCCCATTCGTCCGTAATAGGATTCATCCTCCTCCCGCTAAAGCTTGCTTTACTGGTTAAAGCTTGTTTTAGGGGGTGCCCAAAATTTTCTGTGGCGGAAAAACAAAAAAAAACAAAAAAAAAAAAAAAACGCGTTATAGCACACTTCCCGTTTGCGTTCGCTCCCGAACGGTCGTGTCTGCGGCCGCTCCCGAGTGTTCGTATTGCGCTGCCCTTGTTCCCTCCCCCGCACTCGTGCGGGTCAGGTGCCAAGTTAAGCTCTTTCGGAAAGTTTTCTCTTGTGGAGGCTGTGTGGTGTCGGGGCTAATTCATCTGCCCTTTTCAGGGCGGACCCGATTGCTGCCGGCCGAAGCATCGCTGGTCAGGTGGATACGTAACCGTGACAACTAAGCCTGATCGTCCGCCGTTCACCGGCAATAGGTCCGTACTAGGTCGTTCTCTTTTTCAGCGCAGTTTGTCTTCGATAGACTTTCTTTCAGCCCAGCATTATGCCTCGTCACATTCAGTGTAACGATGATAATTGCGCAAACTCCCGTCGTTTGTTGGTGGCCTTCGAAGGCCTCAAATCAACTTATCAAAACGGCGCACGCCGTCTCCAGACCGAAATCGAGTCCTTACAGCAGCAGAACGCGTCTTTGCAGCAGCAGTACGAGTCCGTGCAGCAGTCCCTTCAGCAGCAACAAGCCGCTCGTCCCCCTTCCCATTCGTCTAAAATCAGACAATTGGAAGCACAACATGCATCTGAGAAGGATGCCCTTCTCACTCAAATCAATTCCTTGCAGGAGCAATTATCTACTCGTCCCTCGTCTTCAGAATTCAGTCAGTTGTCTTCAGATTTCACCCAGATGTCCAGCGATAAACAATCACTGGAAGCCCAATATGCAGCCGAGAAGAAAGCTCTTCTCGCTCAAATTGAGTCCATGCGAAAGCAGGTCGCCTCTCTTTCACAGGGGTTTCAAACCGATTCTCCGGCGTCTCCAGATCCATCCGAGTACGTCGACCCCTTTTCAAACTGCATGTCGGTAGATTCCACCGCATGCAAACGGAAAACTACCCCGCCAGGTAGCGATTCCGACTCCGCTCCTTTAGTTCCAGAATCTCCTGCTCCGTTCACAGAGGTTCGCAAAAAGTCCAAGTCTAAGAAGAAGAAGCAAGATGCTTCTTCGACTTTATCTCCATCCGTTTCAGCTGCTCCAGCCGCTGTTCCTGCTCCGCAAAATGTCGCACCGGCGTCTGCTCCTGCGCCTTTTGTTTCAGCTATCCCGGCGTCACAGCCTGCGTCGCAATCAGATTCGGCTCCGCCGAAAGTCAAGTCTCCGCCCCCCGTCTTCCTACGGGACAAGAGCCGCTGGACCGAGGTCTCAGCTCTCTGCGGAACTCACTCCCCGAAGATCCAGTATAGTAAGGCATCCAATGTGGGTGACTCTATTAAGGTCGTTGTCTGCTCAATTTCCGATTTCAGGAATTTCACTCGGCTTCTTGCTGACAAGAAGCTCGAGTACCACACTTACGCCCTCCCTGAGGAGCGTAAGATTCGTGCCGTCCTCAGGAACGTGCCGTTCGAGCTCTCGAACGAGCAAATCCAAGAGGACTTGTCTTCTCAAGGCTTCCCCGTCGAATCTGTGCACAAAATGCACAGCCGCCGAGGCAAGCAGTTCCCACTTGCGCTAGTAATCCTAGCGAAGAGCCCGCAAGGGCAGTCCATTTTCAGAGGCAAGCTCACCGTGTGCGGTCTCTCCAACATCCGAGTCGAAGCTCCACACAAACGTGGTTTCCCAGGTCAGTGCCACCGCTGCCAATTGTATGGTCATGCGGCGGCAAATTGTCATGCTTCCCCTAGGTGCGTCAAGTGCCTAGATCCGCATGGGACTAAGGAGTGCTCTCGCACTCCCGAATCGCCCACCGCTCCGTCCTGCGTCTTGTGCGGCCAGTCCGGCCACACAGCAAACTTTCGCGGATGCCCCAAGGCACCGCGTGCTGCCAGGGCTACCGTGAAGCCCATCGAGAACTGGAGAGAGCGACCGCAGCCTAGCTCGGACGCTCCTCCAGTCAGTTCAAAGGCCCCCAAGGCCTTCACCTCTTTCGTTTCAGGTCAGCGTAGCCGGGATGCGACTCAATCGCAACCGGCCGCCAAATCGGCTTCCCAGTGCCAGAACGCAAAAGGTTCTCAAGACCGCATGGCGTTCTGGATCCAGCTCGCTCCCATCGACGAGATCCTGGCTTTCGGCGCCGCTCTCGACGCCAGCCCAGAGGGTTTCAACGGTGCTCTTCCGGTCTTAACCAAGTTCGCTCCCCTTATCAGGAAACTCCAGCAAGCTCAACGTTTCTAAACGTAGTCCTTCTTTCCAGAATTCCTATCTCTGAGTGAGTCTGATCACTCAAGATAATATCTTAGTTTCAGCTTTGTCATTTCTGCTAATCTTAGCTTTGTTTTTCTTACTTTCAGTTCCTTTTGGTGGCAGCCGTCTGGATGCCGCTCACTACGCAGCCTCTCGCTCCAATTGGCTGTCGTTCCGACGATGACTAAGGACCTTAATCAAGGTGAGTCAAAAGGGGGATGTTTAGTGGGTATGCTCAGCCTATCTGAGAGAGTCTCCACACTGTCTGGGCATTCTATTTGCCATTAGCCACTTATGGTTAACAGCTTATAGAATGCCCATTCGTCCGTAATAGGATTCATCCTCCTCCCGCTAAAGCTAGCTTTACTGGTTAAAGCTGGTTTTAGTGGGTGCCAAACGACTTTCCTTGGCGGAAAAAAAAAAAAATCGCGTTATAGGAACAGTAATTTTATTTTATATCGGGGTACTTATAGGGAGGGTGGGACGATATAATCGTCTTCGGTGGAGACCCTCGCATAATTGGAATCAAACTTCACAAGGTAAGTTCGTTTGATTCATAATTATACTTCGGGTCTCCACCGAAGACGATTTAAAGTTAACATGCAGATGTTTAGAGCCATGAAATGTGATATAAAATAAAATTTTAACATAACTTATGTAATAAGTACTTTCCATCATGATAGATAATGAAAATCGAAAAGAAAATAATTTCTTAGTGAAAAAACTAATGCTAACAATATTTATCAGTCGCTTGTTGAATGTTGAGTTAATAATATAATAACGTTAACAATACTTTTATTTTGATTCCGTAAAATAGTTTTAGCAAAATCATTTTCATTCACCTGAATAACTTCCCTACATTAATATTTAAGGAAAACATGTGACGAATCACTCCACCCTGCAGCCTTGCGAACCACTTCAAGACTAACGCCCGACTTGTGAGCAGCCGGGGTGGCAGGTCCACGGGTACTGTGAGATCCAAAACCAGAAATATCGATACCGCTATCTTGTAAAATTTTCTTTTGAAAAGCTTCGAGAGTTTACTGCGTTATGTGGCTTACGTAAACCTATAAATAGAAATTCCTGAGATTTCGTCTTTTTTTTTTTTTTGATTTTATGTTTTCTTTATGTATTTCAAGTGCCGGGAAAACACTAAGATTTTCTTTTATACAGGGTAATATTTAAAGTGATTGCCAAGATCCCGGTCTAGAGTTTTTTTTATAAGTTCCTCTATTTTAATTATAATGAAATCATCTTGGAATGAAATATTATTAATTTTAATTAACCTCAAAGTTGCAAAGTTGCATCTTTGAGCCGATGCAATGGCAAATAAGGTACAAGTTTTAAATGATAACATCGGTAATGAAACCTTACTATAGGGATAATGATTGGACAGATAATTTAATACATGATTAGTGTCCCACGTAAAATTGTATTCAGGATTTGGTGGATTGAGCCGATATACCCCTTTTAGGAATCGATTAACGCATTCATTCAATGTGATTTCAGTACCTAAAATTATAGATAATGTCGATCTATGTGTATTAAGGCTAGAGTAGCTGACCCCTTTTTCAAATTTATCTGTTAAATATAAATTTACATATCTATAGTTTACATTAAATAAATCTCAGTTCTTAGCTTTACAATATAGCCACCATGACTTGATCGAGCTGCAATATTGATGTAATGTTTTAGTGACGAACGAAGCCATAACTTTGTCTAAGGATTCTTCTGGTATGTTTCGTTTTATCATTGATTCTCTGATAATTTGTCGGCCACCAGGGTAAGAATTTAGTGAAGTGGATGACAAGTTCTGAAAGGAGAATTTAATAAGTATTTTTCGGGGCCAAAGTAAAGTTTTTCTGAAACTACCAGTTTTGACCATAGAGGGTACCACGGCTGCCTTGGCCAGTATGATAGTATTACGATACCTGTAGCTTTATCCACTTTATTATTATTATTTATTTATTTTTTAAACTTTCATTATGAGACTGAACGGAGGGAATGCATAGAAGTTTATGTTTTTCCAACTAATCGTAAATGAATCAATAACCTCAGCATATGGATCAGGCTTCTATGACGCATATTTAGGGCACTTAAAATTTTTGGAACTTACGAAGAGATCAAACTTATGTATAACTTAATCAGTTTTTAAATATTTGAACACAGTTTCAGAAATCTCCCATTCCGTATTAATCAACCGAGAGCCATAGTCAGCAGTTTTATTATAACGAGACCTTACGTAAGAAGCAAATATAAATATGTGTATATCTTCATACCACTGCCAAATTGTACGCGATAATTCGCTGAGGTGTGGGTGTTGAATACCACCCATCCTGTTAATGTAACAAATTGCTGTGGTATTATCAATTCTTTGTAAAACATTGCAATTTGTCAAATGAACGGCAAATATTTTATCTTTACGAATTTAACAATAAGCTGAATCAATATATCAGTCCACCACCTAAAATCGTCTTCTCAGTGTTTATTTAATTTCATATATTTACCATAATTAGCAGAATAATTTAATGCTACTGCAAGGATGGACGACGGGAGCTAATCAAACACGTGTTGTACAGATGAAAGTACACAGTATATTGACGTAGTAAAATGATACATGGCAAGGAGGCACGTCATACACTACACCTCCCCGGCAATTTTAATAAAAAAAAATATATAAACAACATTAATATTTTTTTTTTTTATAAGACCAATATAAATTGTAATCATACATTGCTAATCTCGTTAAGGATAATACAATTATAAACAAAAAATATATGAAAACTTTATAATACAAAAAAATATCTTGTAGAACAAGTTCTATTTGACAATTTAAAATATTAATAATACCTATAAACCTTGATTTTTATTTATTCATATTTTTTTTTACAGTAATATTTAAAGTAAATTAAAAGGAAAGTATGAAATGACCTTTAAAATAAATTTTAAAACTTATTGTCTCATTAGTAACATCTGACTTTCTGGATATTAATGAGTATTGATTTATTTTATATTACCTTTAAACATACTCATGTACCTGTACCACTGGTACATTTGTACCTATGGTAAATTTAGTTTTCAAAAAGAAACATACATTTGTTACTTACATAAAAGTTTTATACATACAAGTAAAAGTTTTTCATTTCTATATACTTTCATTTATAACTTATTTTTAACATATTATTACTTACTTATTTACTAAAATAGTTGGCAGCATTGACAAAACGGTATTGATAACAGTACCTACGAAAATTCCTTAATATCAAATACCTAATCATAGTATTATTTAACAAAACAAAAAAAAACTCATATTGACAGTACCTACAATATATTGAACAGATCAAAAAAAAATATTTATTAATCGTCATAAAAAATATTCCTATTAAAAAAAAAACTTCCTGCATTTTATATTATATTCTACATATTCCTTCGTACCATTATTTTTTCTTACCTTCATTTTATTCAATCATTCACTTTGAAATATTTCTCTATAAGTTCTACAATCCTTAATCCATCTTACAGTATTGGCTACACTTTTTATCCTACTCTGGGATATTATATTTTATCGGTGGCCACCGTTTTTATTATTTATATTATATTTATATCATAAGTACTTATATTTGGGTACATAATTTTATTGAGTCGACTCAAAACTTTTACTTTATAATATTCATTACATTAGTATAGGGTCACCGTTTTAAGACATTTTGTCTCCAATAGTTTTCACAGAGAAATCTCGTTTGCACCATGATCAAACTGAAGGATCGCTTTGTGCCCTTGTACCCTTATTGTGTGCCAAATACTAATTTATCATTCCTAATACTATTCACTAACTGTATAAACCATTCCAAAACCAAAAATATTTAATTCTCTTTCAGAATAAATCGTTCCTATAATACGAAATAAGAAAAAACTTTTGGGTGATCAGTCCAATAAATCTTTAACTTTCAATATTACGGACGATTTCCAGCAACCTACAATTAACTGAATAAATCCTAAATCTAACAAATCCGAGCATCTAATTAGCTTCCTATACCAGTATCAACCTATTCATAAATCCTAACATACAAATCTATGTATCAAGTAACTAATCGCATTCTTATGATGACGAAAAGAATTTTAATACTTGCACAAAGTCCAAAACCTTCTTAAAAAAAATATGCCGTCTCTATTCTGAAAACATCTTATTTCTAACTTACACGTTTTCGTTTTCGTACTTTTAAGTTTTCTTAATTAAATTTACCAAATCATCGCTTCTGTATTGATACTACTCAGGTATGTATCTACCGGCTAACTCGTAAAATAATTTTATTCAACTTTTAATAGTTAATACATATTGAGAAGCTTTCACATGCCTAATTCGTTAAAATATATCATCTCTAAATATTAAAATAAAGTTTGAAAAGTTACTAAATTAATTCATGTTACACATGTTCGTAAGCCATATTTGACGACAACATCAAATTGTTGACCTAAAAAAAAAGCATACTCAGTTACGGTCACGTTGTGCAGTCTTGATTCCAAAAACTCTCGGTATCGCATAGCTTTAACAATAATACATGTTACTAACAGGGCTGTAAAATGATGACGGTGATCTAATATTTCATTATATTCTTATTCATTGAAAATAATATTTTGTTCAACCAACTTACAAAAAGGGAGGAGTTTATCAATTCGACTATATGTTTATTTTATAAGTACACAATGCTACATTTCAGAAATCGATTTGAGAATTAATTTTCATATTTAATACCATAACTTCAAATTCGATAAAATTATCCAAACTATATTAAAGTGTACAACCAGAAAGAAAATTGAGCCTATTGAGCTTTTTGACATGAACGTTTCAAGAAATTTTTGACTATTAAAAAAAATACTACTTAGCCTACTTGTATAAAAATATTCGTTAGGATTTGAAGATTAAGTTATAAAAGTAAACTTAATAAACCAAAATTTCATCCTTATAGGTAACTAATTTAAATATTACGTTTTAATTTGAATCGAAAGTAATTAGTATCTTTTTCTGTACTGGAGTTGTTCTCTGTACTCTGCGCACGAAACTGAACTCCCTTACGCTGCAAATTTTATGTTCTCAGAAACAAACCTTCGATAAGAAATATGAAGACGTTGATCTACGTATTCATGAACCATAAAAAACAATCTGTTGCAAAATGATTATTAAAAAAAAATCGAAATGATTAAAATACTACCAGTTTGAAATCAACTTGTTTTACGCAAAAATTATAGGTAGTTACAAGTACATACGTTGTTCCTTATTATTACCAAAACTCTATTACTTAAGCTTTGTTAAAAAGTAAAAACTTATAAAGATATGAACCAAGACTGCTCACAAGACTGTATTTAAAATTAATTGATTTAGATGATTATTTACCGGTTTGTCAATGCGCTACTTGACTTATTTTGTAAAGATACACGATTACATATTAAAAATAGACACAAGACCCCTGCAATGACCTCCTTTCTTTTTTTAACACTTAAAGCACTTTTTATACACTTTGATTTACACATCACTATTTTTTTTTTTCTTCCACCAGACTCATCCAGCTCATTATCGGTATTTTCGCTCTCCAGATCGACTCTCGCCCAGTTGCATCCTGACTCGATTAGTTGACTTGTCCAGCTCCCGGCGCAGGGTCGCCATGCAAGGATGGACGACGGGAGCTAATCAAACACGTGTTGTTCAGATGAAAGTACACAGTATATTGACGTAGTAAAATGATACATGGCAAGGAGGCACGTCATACACTACATACTTTCTCCCGTTCGAATGATGTGGTACATATAACCATCCATAACTAACCGCGGGACAAGCTGACGTCAGTAATCCTATGTATTCTGAAAAATATCTGATTGTACAGTCACGTGTTTAGATTTACGCATATCGCAACTTATCTGGTACATCTTAATGGACGTGACATCTATATCTTAAAAATATCATTGGTCTTATTTCTTTAGTTTTTTTTTTTTTTTTAATGCTTTGCTTTTTTCATTTGGTAAGGACAAAGCATATTAGACGTATTAACTATGAAACCTGAAAAATTGCATATTTTATTAGATGCAAAAACACTTGGAAAATTTATGACAAAATCTAACGATCTAGCATGTCCTTAGTTGCTGTAACGTTTACTTTACAACTATGATAACACTATATACAAAAAATCGGTCACTGATAAAAAACCAAATGTTCGTAAATATTGTAAAACAGGTTTTAATATTTATATTTTATAAATATTGTATGTGAAAACAAAGTGCGATTTACAAAGGCCAAACGAGAGGACGTTAAACTCTTATAATTGTGATTTCCCGTGGAATCGCAACAGCCTCCTATGTGATTTATCTATAGATATTAAAAAATAGGCATCCTGAATACCTAATGTAGCCATGTAATAGTCATTATCAAGTAATTTAAGTGCTGTTCGATAATCTTCCATCTTGAAATGAAGAACGTTTACATATTTCTTTAATTATTTCAAGTTTAATATTAAGGGGTTTCTACATGGTATACAGTGCGAAATGAACTTTGAATGTAATAAATCGGAAATACATTTATCAGTAAGCATAATTTGTGTTTCTGAGTTAAATAAATTAATAGGATAGTCAGACGGTCAAGGTTCGCACTTGAAAGGTATTTCATATCCTTTAATGTGGCTAAATATAAATAAAATCATCTGTTAAGTTACACCAATCCTTATAAAAGTATCTCAAGCGACTGGCTATAGGTACCAGCACATCGGGATTTATCGCCCCCTGGATTGATGACGCCCGTGACTGGTCGACTGGCGCCCTCTCGGAGCTGATTGACTGTTCCATGGCAGCGCCCTTACGCGAGGTGCAGGAGCTGACCGTGGCATCCCCCTCGAGTTTAAAGCACCTCTATGAGCTCCTAACGTAGTTGTTTTATATAACGGTCACTGGACTTGTTATATAAAACAAACGTCCTATCCTTAAAATATAAAAAAAAAAAAACTCTTAGCTAGTTTTTGATATGGCTTTAACGGATTTTATATGCTCTGATAATTCTGCACCGAATAAGTATTCATCTATATATTTTTTACCATCTTTTTCATGTCTTTATTTATAGTTCTGACAGTGGCGTATCTACGAGCGGTGGATTCTCTGTAATTAGAAACGCTAATTAGTCTTCCACGTCATTCAGTGTTTTGATAATTATTTGTGGGACAATACTTTTGGGATCGAGGGTCCAATTCAGAACTTGAGCAATAGCTACAAGACTACTTGCTAATTGATTCTGTTTGTTCTGACTAAATAAGTGTTACAGGTCACTCTTTTTTTTTTTGTTTTTCCGCCACAGAAAATTTTGGCACCCCCTAAAACAAGCTTTAACCAGTAAAGCAAGCTTTAGCGGGAGGAGGATGAATCCTATTACGGACGAATGGGCATTCTATAAGCTGTTAACCCCAGTGGCTAACGGAAAATAGAATGCCCAGACAGTGTGGAGACTCACTCAGTGAAGCCGAGCATACCCACTAAACATCCCCCTTTACGACCTACCTTAATCCAGGTTCTTGATCATTTATCGGAGCGACAGCCAATTGGAGAGAGAGGCTGCGCAGTGAGCGGCATCCAGACGGCTGCCACCAAAAGGAACTGAAAGTGAAAAAAACAAAGCTAAGATTAGCAGAAATGACAAAGCTGAAACTAAGATATTATCTAGAGTGATCAGACTCACTCTGAGATAGGAATGCTGGAAAGAAGGACTACGTTTAGAAACGTTGAGCTTGCTGGAGTTTCCTGATAAGGGGAGCGAACTTGGTTAGGACCGGAAGAGCACCGTTGAAACCCTCTGGGCTGGCGTCGAGAGCGGCGCCGAAAGCCAGGATCTCGTCGATGGGAGCGAGCTGGATCCAGAACGCCATGCGGTCTTGAGACCCTTTTGCGTTCTGGCACTGGGAAGCCGATTTTGCGGCCGGTTGCGATTGAGTCGCGTCCCGGCTGCGCTGACCTGAAACGAAAGAGGTGAGGGCCTTGGGGGCCTTTGAACTGACTGGAGGAGCGTCCGAGCTAGGCTGCGGTCGCTCTCTCCAGTTCTCGATGGGCTTCACGGTAGCCCTGGCAGCACGCGGTGCCTTGGGGCAGCCGCGAAAGTTTGCTGTGTGGCCTGACTGGCCGCACAAGACGCAGGACGGAGCGGTGGGCGATTCGGGAGTGCGAGAGCACTCCTTGGTCCCATGCGGATCTAGGCACTTGACGCACCTAGGGGAAGCAAAACAATTTGCCGCCGCATGACCATACAGTTGGCAGCGGTGGCACTGACCTGGGAAACCACGCTTGTGTGGAACTTCGACTCGGATGTTGGAGAGACCGCACACGGTGAGCTTGCCTCTGAAAATGGACTGCCCTTGCGGGCTCCTCGCTAGGATTACTAGCGCTAGTGGGAACTGCTTGCCTCGGCGACTGTGCATTTTGTGCACAGATTCGACGGGGAAGCCTTGAGAAGACAAGTCCTCTTGGATTTGCTCGTTCGAGAGTTCGAACGACACGTTCCTGAGGACGGCACGAATCTTACGCTCCTCAGGGAGGGCGTAAGTGTGGTACTCGAGCTTCTTGTCAGCAAGAAGCCGAGTGAAATTCCTGAAATCAGAAATTGAGCAGACAACGACCTTAATAGAGTCACCCACATTGGATGCCTTACTATACTGGATCTTCGCGGAGTGCGTTCCGCAGAGAGCTGAGACCTTGGTCCAGCGGCTCTTATCCCGTAGGAAGACGGGGGGTGGAGACTTGACTTTTGGCGGAGCCGAATCTGATTGCGACGCAGGCTGGGACGCCGGGATCGCTGAAACAAAAGGCGCAGGAGCAGACGCCGGTGCGACATTTTGCGAAGCAGGAACAGCGGCTGGAGTAGCTGAAACGGATGGAGATAAAGTCGAAGAAGCCTCTTTCTTCTTCTTCTTTGATTTTGATTTTTTGCGAACCTCGGTGAACGGAGCAGGAGATTCTGGAACTAAAAGAGCGGAGTCGGAATCGCTACCCGGCGGGGTAGTTTTCCGTTTGCATGCGGAAGAATCGACCGACATGAAATCTGGTATAGTATTGACATACTCGACATCTGGGGACGCCGGAGAATCTGTGGGAAAGCTGAGAGAAGGTGGAGTGGCTGGGAGGGCCGGGGTGGATTCCTGCCTGGCCAAGATGGACGCAAGTTGTGCCTGCATAGTAGCTGCCAATGATGGATTCGATGCAGATACGACTGAAATGAGGATTTTTATCATATTCCGAAGTTCTTGTCTAAAAATCTCGTCGGGATGAGCCCCCGGATCGACGGAGGACTCCATCGCACCCGAGGAACCTAACCGACGTGCCGATGAACGGCGAAGGACCTACGCAAACTGCGCTGAAAGAAAGATCAACCTAACACGGACCTATTGCCGGTGAACGGCGGACGATCAGGCTTAGTTGTCACGGTTACGTATCCACCTGACCAGCGTTGCTTCGGCCGGCAGCAGTCGGGTCCGCCCTGAAAAGGGTAGATGAATTAGCCCCGACACCACACAGCCTCCACAAGAGAAAACTTTCCGAAAGAGCTTAACTTGGCACCTGACCCGCACGAGTGCGGGGGAGGGAACAAGGGCAGCGCAATACGAACACTCGGGAGCGGCCGCAGACACGACCGTTCGGGAGCGAACGCAAACGGGAAGTGGTCTCCACCGAAGACGATTTAAAGTTAACATGCAGCAGTACGACGTCTGATGCTATCTAGTCACACTTTTAGAGCTGTTAGACAGAGAAAGAAAAGAGAAATGTATCCCTGTCTCGCTCTTTACCTGCCGGCCTGCGTCTGCACCCTAAACTCATTACGCGTTTTTGTGTTATCGACAAAATGTGCACAAAATGCACAAAATGTGCACAAAATGCACAGCCGCCGAGGCAAGCAGTTCCCACTTGCGCTAGTAATCCTAGCGAAGAGCCCGCAAGGGCAGTCCATTTTCAGAGGCAAGCTCACCGTGTGCGGTCTCTCCAACATCCGAGTCGAAGCTCCACACAAACGTGGTTTCCCAGGTCAGTGCCACCGCTGCCAATTGTATGGTCATGCGGCGGCAAACTGTTTTGCTTCCCCTAGGTGCGTCAAGTGCCTAGAACCGCATGGGACTAAGGAGTGCTCTCGCACTCCCGAATCGCCCACCGCTCCGTCCTGCATCTTGTGCGGCCAGTCAGGCCACACAGCAAACTTTCGCGGCTGCTCCAAGGCACCGCGTGCAGCCAGGGCTACAGTGAAGCCCATCGAGAACTGGAGAGAGCGACAGTAGCCTAGCTCGGACGCTCCTCCAGTCAGTTCAAAGGTCCCCAAGGCCTTTACTCCTATCGTTTCAGGTCAGCGCAGCCGGGTTGCGACTCAATCGCAACCGGCCGCCAAATCGGCTTCCCAGTGCCAGAACGCAAAAGGGTCTCAAGACCGCATGGCGTTCTGGATCCAGCTCGCTCCCATCGACGAGATCCTGGCTTTTGGCGCCGCTCTCGACGCCAGCCCAGAGGGTTTCAACGGTGCTCTTCCGGTCTTAACCAAGTTCGCTCCCCTTATCAGGAAACTCCAGCAAGCTCAACGTTTCTAAACGTAGTTTTTCTTTCCAGCATTCCTATCTCTGAGTGAGTCTGATCACTCAAGATAATATCCTAGTTTCAGCTTTGTCATTTCTGCCAATCTTAGCTTTGTTTTTCTTACTTTCAGTTCCTTTTGGTGGCAGCCGTCTGGATGCCGCTCACTACGCAGCCTCTCGCTCCAACTGGCTGTCGTTCCGACGATGACTAAGGACCTTAATCAAGGTGAGTCAAAAGGGGGATGTTTAGTGGGTATGCTCAGCCTATCTGAGAGAGTCTCCACACTGTCTGGGCATTCTATTTGCCATTAGCCACTTATGGTTAACAGCTTATAGAATGCCCATTCGTCCGTAATAGGATTCATCCTCCTCCCGCTAAAGCTAGCTTTACTGGTTAAAGCTGGTTTTAGTGGGTGCCAAACGACTTTCCTTGGCGGAAAAAAAAAAAAAAAAAAACGGTGGAGACCCGAAGTATAATCAAATAGGTTAAGTTAACTGAAAGCATTTAAACAATAAATTAAGTTACATTTATGATACCAATGTTCGCTAAAACCTGTTGCATTTAGTAACATCCTGCTTTAGCTAGAAATCGAAACTTTGAACAACTTAGTTAATGTTTCCATTTGCTGTTGGCTTAGCTAAATAAGTAACGATTCTTTCGTATGTGGTCGTCGTACTTTTTATTTTAATATTTTATAGGGGTTCTTGTTTATCGGTAGGATACTGAGTTTGCCGACCTAGTGATCACCTTTCATTTTAAGTCATCGGTTCAGTGGTGATGTGTTCCAGTTTCGTTTATTCAAGAGCCAGTTTCTTTTAAAACCCGTATATCTGAGTATCATATTCGATCTCATCCGCACTGACTATCTAGCGATTGAAATCAAATGTGGAGTTAATAAAGCGATAAAAAAACAGTCTGAATGTTAGAAATATTAGTTTTGGGTAAATTTTAAAAACAGCTACATACAAATAAAATAAATGACATACTGGAACATATGTCTTTAAAGATAGGGTTGAATAGCGATTTATAAAAGGCGACTTATCGAAGTGAAGCTTTGGGGTCCGCATGGTAAGATTTTCACACCTTGATACTGCCAGTTAGTATTTTAGCTTTCAATATAGAATCGAAATCCAAAATTTGCCAATCGAGATTGAAATTTTAATCCATTTTTTGATATTGCTGTTTCAATGAGCAACTGTTGGACTGTTATATCAATCGGTTTAACAAATCTATCTTTGTTAGGACGGATTTGCAATTTATGATATCTTTTGTGTCACAAAATCGGTGTTTATTAAAAAATGCATTGACTTTCATTGCATACTATGAGAATATGACAAGACGAGCGGATCTGAAATTTTATAAGTGTGAATTCATATCTTTGGTTGCTCTAAAACATGAATTAATGATTTTAACTCGATAGTTTTTTTTTTTTTTGAAAACATGTCTAAAAATTACTTTTTCTTAAATTACTTAACACATAGTTGTGAAATCCATACGCCTAGCAATAACTTAAATACAATCTTCACATTATTGTCCAAACTTTGGTTACTCAAAATTTACATAGCACTTCCATGCTGAACTGTAAGCGAAAGAAAAACATAGGATGTGCCAGCTGCTTCTGTTTCCGGGCATACTGTAAAAGTCAGTTAAGGGACAGAGGTTTTGTTAGCATTTTAACGGGTGATAGGCTTAATGTCACTGTAAAAGTCTCTATCCATCATTATAATACCTCCAAATTTGTCAAACGTGACATCAGATTGTCTTCTGGTGTTCTGCCTACCCCATTAAGAATAGAGGCGTGAAGTTATTTGTGTGTATGTAGAAGCCACTGCGCCACTTCGACTTCCAGACAAAAAAGATACCTTACATACCTAAACGTAAAACGATTTAAAAAGAAGCTTTATCTGTAACATTCAAATTTTTGGTACAATTTTTGAAAAACACTCTTAATTTTAATACAATAAGTGTTTCTCCTCTGTTCATTGTCAGCAAAAACTTTGTAAGCCTTTTGTGTAAGAAGCTTTTCTGAAACCGGACTAAATGAATCCCCTCAGTCAGTGTTTAATCCGTTACTAAGTTCCTTTAAACTTATTTTGTTCAATGTGTCTTTATATTGTACCTAAACTTGTGTATACATAAGTTGTTAAATAAATAAGTTCCAAATAAGTTATAAGTTCTTGAGCATCACAAAAATATAGTAAAATTGTTATAGAGTAATCAGCTAAGTAAATTGATTTAAGGTATAATTATAAGTAGCGCGGTTTTTGACACGTACCTTTTAATGCTTATACTTATTGCTTACACTATCATTCAGCGTATTTAATCAAAAAAAAAGAAACAAACTCTTCAGCTTTATAATATCTACAACGTATAATAAAATGGAGAGATAAAACTTTAGGGTTAGCTTCTATACCATACGTAGAATATACAATAAAAGATTTAGCATGATTAGTGCTGGTATAGACTTTCATACAAATTTATTTAATTATTTTACGACTAAATATTTTGACAACCCTAGTCAACCTATTAAGCTAAAACAAGACTTGTGCCGCAATCAGTGACCTTAAGGCCTTTCTCACACCGGCTGAACTTTGTAGTATCTGTCTTAGTTACCCATCACTTTATTTTTATGCCATCTGTAATCGAATAGATTTCATCAAAAGCTAACAGCTGTTTTTAGGGTTGACACTTAGATATTTTGATCTAAACTTTGAACTTATATTTTGGCTGAACCGTAAGCATAACAAATTGATGTTACTGTTACTTATATACTACATCAACAAACATACAATCCCCCGAAGTATTATCTCTTCATTATGTTACACGTTGTATAAAAAAAAGATATCTCATCTACAAAAAAACACACTGAGAAAAAATTATTGCCATTGCAACAATAAAACTTGGTTGCTACTGAGCGATCAAAGTTGGGTAGTTATTTGAACAAAGTTTTTATTGTTCCTGGATAAAATTGTCAATGCAACAAAGATTAGAATATAGCTCATGCAACAGTAAAATGTTTGTCGGGCGAGCAAAGTGAAATATATACTGTCACAATTGTAAAATTGTTCCTATCACTTTATCTTTCACTAGGTTTGGTCATACTGTTTGAGTATTGTTCACAGGTATGGAATCCTCGATATGCAAAATACATTGACCGAATTGAAAAGGTACAAAGTCGCTTCATGAGGTATCTTCAATTCAGGTGCAAGAAATATGACATCGACTATGCAAGTAGATGTAGAAGACATCATATACTGCCACTGTTACAGCGTCGAAAAATTGCTGATGTTATGTTTTTCGTAAAGCTTGCTCAAGCTAAAATCGACTCGTCATATTTACTTGCACAGATTGGTTTGAAAGTCCCATTAAAATCTTTGAGAAATAGCAGAATAACATCTTTATTGGAGATACCTAGAAGTGCCACAAACTACAGACAAAACTCGTTCTTTGTTCGATCGGCGAAGTTTATTAATGGTATGGTTGACTATCCTGAGTTGGATATTTTTACCTCTTCTTCCTTAACTATTAGAAATACACTAGTTGGGCGTTGGATGAGTGCGTTTCCTCAATGATTTTGATATACTTTAATTTCTTGAACTGTATATATGTTTTCGTAATTTATTGTCTCTTCCTCGGTGTATTATTTAGTTGTGTTTGTTCCTTTTTATGTTTTTTTTTTTCTTTTTGATCTTTAATGTTTAATGTCTAATTTAAATTTAAAGTGCCTGATACATTGTACGTACTAGTTGAGTATTTTGTTGTTTTGTATTGTGTTCTTTTCTTTTTTGATTTTGTGTTTTGGATTTTAAAATTATACTTACTCAGCTCGGCTTTCTTCAGAAAATCCTTGAACCTCAAACTGCTAAGATATTACATGCGAAAATGTGTAAATGGTGTATAGTTTTTATTGTTGTTTTTGTTTAGTTTATTAAATCACTGTATATTTTCCGAATAAAATAAAATAAAATAAAAATAAAATAAAATAACAAATTCACTTAGTTATAACATCTAAATAATATTGTCACAGTGTCTAATTCATTTTGCTGCAATAACAAAATTGCTTCAATGACGGACTTTTTGTTGTCTCGACATCCATTTATATTTAGCCGTACTAACAATTTACTTTGCGCCTTTAACAAAATTTATTTTGATGCCTCAACAATTTTACTTTGTGGCTTAAACAAATTTACTTTTGTTGCCTCAACAATATGACTTTGTGGCTTTAACAAATTTACTTTGTTGCCTCAACAATATGACTTGTGGCTTTAACAAATTTACTTTTGACGCCTCAACAAAGCATTTTTGTCGCATATCCTTTGCAGCGGCAAAAAAGTAACGTTGTTGGTTTCAAATTTTGTACTTTTTAATGGTTAACTATGTGGGACATTGATATTTCCAGCACAATCTTCGAGAAGAAAAAAAAATCTCCTCGAAGATTGGGCGAGAAAATTGATATTCCCACATAGTAAACCATTAAAAAGTACAAAATTCCAAACCGGCAACGTTACTTTGTTCGAACTGCAAAAAATATACACTATAAAAAATATGAAAGGGATTAATAATACAAAAACAGGTATTGTACTAAATCATTGGCATTTATTATTATAAGTAGATAAGTCAAAAAACAAAGAGTTGCTAAATATACATACATCCCGTATAACTAACAGAAGACATTATATTTCGTCGCTTCATTCTTCAGATATTATATAACAGGTAGTCCTTTTTAGGTACTAGGTAACTTCGCATAATTTAAAGTATCATAAAAAAAACACTGTGGTGGGGCGCCGCGTGGCATGATCCACCCGGTTCGCGCCAAGCCCTCATTCTTTTTTCGTGCGTGGTAACAAGCATACGTCATTTACTTTAATCATTTACTTAAGTTTTTACAAAATGCCTTAACGTACAGCAGAAGAACAGCTTCAACATTATAATATAAAGATAAAAAAGTTGGAACAAAAAATAAATAAAAAACGGAAACAGCGAATTATTTCCTCCGATGAAGAAGAAATCTTACAAGGTAAGACCTACTTATTCGGTTTAAAAATGTTATTTAAAACATCAGAGCAGAAAATGCGTGTAATCTATAATAGATATATCACGTTATCCGCTCAATATCGTAATGATGTAAACTTTAATAAATTTTATCTGATCTTATCGATCACCTTTTGTTTTCAATACGATTACAGAAAATGCGGGTAATCTCAAGGAGATTTATCTCGTTGTCTGTAATACGTTATGGGCGTTATATTAATATGAATTAGACATAAACATGTCGCCTCCAAGGTTATTTAAAAAATCAGAGCAGAAAATGCGTGTAATCTATAATAGATATATCATGTTATCCGCTCAATATCGTAATGATGTAAAATTTAATAAATTTTATTTGATCTTATCGATCACCTTTTGTTTTCAATACGATTACAGAAAATGCGGGTAATCTCAAGGAGATTTATCTCGTTGTCTGTAATAACGTTATGGGCGTTTTTTTAATATGAATTAGACATAAACATGTCGCCTCCAAGGTTATTTAAAAAATCAGAGCAGAAAATGCGTGTAATCTATAATAGATATATCACGTTATCCGCTCAATATCGTAATGATGTAAAATTTAATAAATTTTATTTGATCTTATCGATCACCTTTTGTTTTCAATACGATTATAGCTGAAATAAATGCTGAAATCTCAGCAGCCATAACTGACATAGCACGAACACGTGACAAAAAAAAAGATCCAAAACTTTCAGCAACAGCTGGGGTACGGTATTATATACCACCATAAATCGAGAGATGGACGTCCTCCCTGAGAAGGAAGAAAACAAAATGAAGGCCTTCCGTCACGTAAGTGATGGATGCTGCCTATTATCAGACCTCCACTTTATGTTCACCAAAGATAGGGTAAAACTGATTTTACCTAATTTGGATACAAACTTTAAACATGTTATACAAGACTCCGAAAGAGACGAAACTTTATTCGGAAGTTCGTTGCCGGAAAAAATAAAGGCAAGTAAAGCCATTGAAAAGTAGGGAGCCCTAGGCCCAGCCAAAACAGTCTCCTCTCAAATATCAACGGTCAACCGGTCGTCTCAGCAGGGAAACTGGACAGGACCTCCTCGTTACCCGTCGTTCAGGGGGGGGCGGGGAGGTCAGAGGAAACCGATAGCAGCTCAAACACAGCGGCGCCCTCAATCGAACTCTGCGTTCAACGCCAAGTTCCAGCCGCAGACTTAGTCCAGGACGCGTGCTCCGACCCAACATTAATCAAGGTACATGCAGGTCGAAGTAATTTATTTTATGATTGTTGGACAAAAGTAACTAAAAACGAAGTTATATTGAAGTGGATAAATTATGGATTTAGAATACCATTTGATACTCAAATTTGTCAGTATTCTATTCCTAAAAATAATTTGTCATCATGTGAAAAAAGAGACATGAAAATAGCTATAAATAAATTATTAGACTTAGGGGCTATACAACCTTGTTTTTGTGTTCTCCTTCAAATGATCAATTTATTTCAAATATATTTTTAGCTCCGAAACCTAACGGAGAAAAAAGGTTTATACTAAATTTAAAATCTTTAAACAAGTTCGTAACAAAAGTACATTTTAAAATGGAATCTTATAAAACAGCCTCGAAATTAATTCCTCGTAATGGATACTTAGCCAACATAGATATGAAAGAATCATACCCTCCGGACTTTTAGGTCTATTTCCTTGTATCTACTTATGCCGTTTTTTGTTAGTGACAGAAAGTACCTACGATTCGAATTCCAAGAAAATGATTCGTCTGAGCCGATCACTTACGAGTTCACAGCAATGCCGTATGGATTATCGGTAGCTCTGTGGGTATTTACAAAAAATATGCGTGAAGTAATGAGTCATTTGAGAAAACGAGGTTTTAAGTCTACTACCTATTAAGACGATCTTCTTATTGGAGATACATATGAAGAATGCATGATTAATGTAAGAGAAACTTTGAAGTTATTACATTGTCTAGGTTTTATTGTAAATTTCGATAAAAGTCACATTGTACCAAAAAAGTCAATCAAATTCTTAGGTTTTATGTTCAACACAGAACAGATGTCTATTACGTTACCTGGCGATAAGCGGCATAACATTGCACAGTTAATAAATAGGTACATTAATCTTAAAACTTGTTCATTACGAAATTTCGCTAAACTTATAGGTGTATTGATCGCAGCCTGTCCAACCACAAAATATAGATTCTTATATACAAAAATATTAGAAAGACAAAAGTTTTTAGCCTTAAATAAGTTCGGAGGAAACTATGAGGTGAAAATGAATCTTAATTAGATATTACTAAAAGATTTATGGTAGTGGAAAAATAATATTAATATTATTTCTTGTCCAATCATTACTCAAAATTATAAGTCAGAAATTTACACCGACGCATCTAGGACAGGCTGGGGAGCAGTATGCAAAAATAATAAATATAGTGGTTCATGGACGAACAGTGAAAAAGAAAATCACATGAACTTTTTAGAATTACTCGCGGTTTTGTTAGGTCTCAAAAGTATAGCTAGTGAAGGAAAAGATTGCGCAATATTATTACGTATTGACAATACTACCGCCATTAGGTACATTAATAGGATGGGAGGTATTCAGTTCCCACATTTGAATATTTTAAGTAGAGAAATTTGGCAATGGTGTGAAAAACGCAATTTATGGATATTTGCTTCTTATGTTAACACCAAAGAAAATCGAGCAGATTTCGAGTCCAGAAATGGGCCCTCTCGGATAGCGCTTTCCAACTTATTGTAAATAGTTTCGGGCCCAATAAGATCGACTTGTTCTCAAGTCGAGCCAATGCCAAATGTTAATTATTTGTCACCTGGAAGCCTGAACCTGATGCAGTCGCAGTTGATGCATTTACAATAAGCTGGGCTGACTTGGATTTTTATGCATTTCCTCCCTTTTCTCTTGTATTAAAATGTATACGAAAAATCATTGATGATAAAGCCGAAGGGGTACTTGTATTCCCCTTCTGGCCTTCCCAGCCATGGAGTCAGCACCCACTGCACTCCAGCCTTACCCTGGGTGCCGCGAGGCTCTCCGGGCGTCGTTCAGCCGGCGCAGCTGCCCACCAGAGGCTCTCACGTTGATGCTCGCCTCGCTCGCAGACACTACTGTTCGCCAGTACAACGTCTCATTGAAGTTATGGTTTCAAGAAGTGTGGTTATGAATTAATAGTTTCGAAAAATCCAATGGAATGGAAAAAATTTCTTTGATTCTTAAACGAGCAATTTAATAAGGGATGTTCTTACGGTTCATTAAATACACATCGATCTGCATTATCTCTTTTATTAGGAGAAGAGATAAGTGATAACAGTTGTGTTAAACGCCTCTTAATAGGAGCCTATAAAACTAAACATATTAAGCCTAAATATTCATTTACTTGGGATCCAAATTTAGTACTAAATCAACTGTCTTCTTGGTATCCAAATATTAATTTATCATTAGAAAATATTACAAAAAAACTCGTTACATTATTAGCTTTATGTACCGGTCAAAGAGTACAGACATTGTCTTTACTTAAATTAGAAAATATTGTTTTTCAATCTGATAAAGTAAATATTATTATAACAGATATAATCAAGGCTTCCGCTCCAAATCGTGAACAGCCCTTATTATCTCTCCCAAACTTTCAAAGCAATATGAACATATGCCCAGTATCAACTTTAAAAGAATATATTTTTATTACAAAAAATATCTGAGGTTCAAACTCCGGGAATCTCTTCGTAACATTCAAAGCTCCCCACAGAACTGCATCAAGTCAGACGCTAAGTCGATGGATTAAGCAAACGCTCGCCACGAGCGGCATTGACATGAGCGTTTTAGTGCGCACAGCACACGACACGCGTCGACCTCAGCCGCGCGCGCGGCTGGTATCAGTGTCGATGTCATTCGAAAAACGGCCGGGTGGACACAAAACTCACAGGTGTTCGCAAAGTTTTACCATCGGCCTTTAGATGATCAACAAAATAACTTTGCTTTGTCGATACTTAATCGAGACATGAACAATACTTAACCTAATATTAAAAATAGTTATTGAATATTACGTATTTTGATATTAAGTAAATTACTACATTAAAAATTATGTGTCTATAAATAGACTATCACTAAGTTTCATTAATTTAAGCTGATTATAATTTCTAGCGACTCAAATAAAGTAAGATTATTTGAAGCTCATTATGTAATAATACTAATTATTAAGTACTATAATAATAAAATATGTAATTACATATTTATATCTTTACTTATTTCAATTCCAAGTATATACCTAAACAAAACTTTCTATCTCTGAAAATCTACCTGTTATATAATATCTGAAGAATGAAGCGACGAAATATAATAGATGATTAAACGAACTTCTAAGTGAAGTTCTATCGCTATTATATGAGTCGCTTCATTCGAAGATATGACGTACCCACCCACCCCAGAACCCATTTAAAAGTTTCGTTTAGGGTCTCTAAAGAATGAGGGCTTGGCGCGAACCGGGTGGATCATGCCACGCGGCGCCCCACCACAGTGTTTTTTTTATGATACTTTAAATTATGCGAAGTTACCTAGTACCTAAAAAGGACTACCTGTTATATAATATCTTCGAATGAAACGACTCATATAATAGCGATAGAACTTCACTTAGAAGTTCGTTTAATCATCTATAATATTAGGCAAGATATTTTGAGCCTGGATCAAGATAATCAAAAGAAAATATTTGGAGTCGAAAATAGGTATCTAGTTATCTATTTTGATGAAAATCGTTACTAAAATATAATACATCTGATATGATTGATTTAGTATCTTATTAAGTAACTGTGTCAAATAGTTTATAGTATAAAAGACATTCTACCCGTAATTTTTGTAATGCTGATCTTAATCTTATTTTGTCAGCTATCTTGGGGACAACTTGGGATAATTCATTGTCATTAGCCTCGAATAGTGTTTCGAGTGTTATCTCTTGTTCTGAAAAAAAAGTTCACTGTTATTCATTACAGTTTCTAATTGTCATGCACCTGAGTGGACTAGAATTTAAATAGGATGTAGATATTCATAAAAAAAAAACAAATAATTTGGTTCTACACAACCATTTGGATACTCTGTCAAAGTAACAATGTAAGTAGGTATCTACAAAAAATAATAACAAAATTATTTGAATCGTCGAATAACGTAATAATAAGTTACCAATCAACGGGCACGTACATGAACCTACATGTATTACAATAATTCCCCATTGTAAGGAATATTAACTATTTATTTGAGAACTAGCTGTGACCCGCGACTTCGTCCGCGTGGATACCGGTTATTGGAGTTGGATAAATACTATTATTATATCCTCCTTGAAGTTTAAACTTACCTTATTCAAAATTTCGTCAAAATCGATTCAGTAGTTAAGCTGTGAAAGCGTTACTGATAGATAAACAGACAGAGTTACTTCAAAAACTGTTACAACAAAGCTGTGATCCGCAGTTTCACCTAGGTGTTTTATGAAAAAGTATAGGTAGGTAGGTATATTACATAGATGATGCCTGCGACTTCGTGTGTATTGAATTCGTATTTCGAGTAGGTTATTTTCTTCTCCAAGGTCCTAAGTACTAAAAAAAATTAAGAATCTTTGCCCATATAATATGTATAACTCCGAACCACAAACATAGGTAAACATAGGTATTAGGCACATTGCGTTATAAACAAATCGGGTGCCAAAGTGTCTTAAATTTTACATAATTCATGCAATACCTATCTTCATTAATTATAGCTTATTGTTATTCTAAGTAAAGCTATATTACTGTAAAGTTTCAGAAGAATACATTCGGCAGTTTTTGCGTGAAAGAGTAGCAAAGATCCGTCTATCCAGCCATTATCAGTGTATAATGTGTATCTATCTATAGTTAACAAATCGGTAAAAATTTTTTTACTTGAATCTGAAATCTATGCCCTCGACATTACCTAAGTTAAAATTGTTTGGGGAAATTTGACAGGTAATGTAACGCTTGACCTGCTGCCTTCTGTACCTACCTGTATTAAATCGCGCAAGAAGCTTTATTAATGATTTAGCCTTATCAACATAGCAAAATTTTCTACTGCACACCAACTATTTTTCAGATTTATCATTTTTAAGCCCCTAGTACTTTTACCAGGAGAAATTCCTTAGAATTCTTATTCCCATGTTTATTTTTAGTGTAGTTCAGTATTTTTTTTCTTCTGGCTATCCGAACGCTTTTACATCTAATCTACTAATGCCACGTTACAATATCAAAAACACTGTTCGTTCGTTGCTTCCATGCTGGACAGGGAGCAACAGAAAATCATAGAATGTACCAGTTGCTTCTCTTCCCGGGCATACCTTAAAAGTCATTTTAGGGATAGAGGTTTTATAACGGATAAAGGCGTGAAGTTATATGTATGTATGTTTGTTTATTCTACGAACAGTAGATTTAGCTATCATACACGTTGAATATTGAAGCGTATAAAGCGTTTCAATATTCAACGTCATGTCAAATTACTACTTACCATTCTTATAACTACCTGCCATTCGTTTATAGTAGCTTTTACTCATGTAAAATATTAAAACCCAGCATTCATTGATTTTGACGACAATTTAGTTATAATTTACCCCTAAAATAACCCTACCACCTCTGAATAATTGACTAATCCGAGTGAGCCCCGTTTGGTGGTAAACTGACTGTCTCGGCTTACAGAAATTTACCGTCAAATATCACTACTGCCAGCGGTGACGCGTCCCGAAAACATTTTATAAAGAGCCAGTTCTAGAGCCGCAAACGGGTTTATGATAGAACTGGCTTGGCTTCGGTATTCAACCTCATTTATACTTACCATCAGGTGAGAATGAGGTCAAATTCGGGCTTATTCACCGATTTGAAAAAAAAACTTAGTATTTTTAATATTTTGGAAGTTATAAAATTAAACTCGTGGGTAGTCTGACTCCCAAAACCGTTACAAAAATTTGGTGGTTCATTCAGAGAAATCTTATTTCCAAGTGAAATAATAAAAGTTGGGTGAATATAATAGGCTACCAGAGTTTGGTAAGTATCTCGAACAATTAACAGCGTGAGTGGCCGGCCATGCCAGCGAATCACTCGCTCGCCCGCCCGCGTCTTATCGAACAGTTATTTTAAAATTATTACGATATCTCTTTGGATCTTGATTGAAATCAAGTGGTGTCAAAGACAATTTTGTTCACAATTAAATATTTATTGTAAACAAAATAAAAGAAAATTACGTGAGCAGGATCGAACCCACGACCTTAGACTCATGGTCGGTCTACGCGCAACTGAGCTATGAGTACTTCTGATCTGTATGCCGAACATCTCCACCATATTCTAGTAAGTTTTAGGCATAACTTTTAAAAATCTATTACAATTTTTTTATGTCTGCAGAATCTGCTCATCATCCTGAACAACTTTTGTTAAGGCATCATATCTATATTTCTTACGGTTTTGATGATCCCTTAAGGGTTCTGCATCAGGTGTTTCAGTAACCGAAATAAAATATACCCTATATGTTGCCCCGGCTTTACAGCTATACATCAAAAAAAGTTTCATTCAAATCCGTCCAGCGGTTCCAGAGATTAGCGTGTGCAAACAGACAAACTTACAAACAAACAGACAAATTTTTTTTTTCAGATTCTTCCTTTTTTTTTTTTTATAAGTGTCTTAACCCGCGTTTGACCTCAATCTCACCTGATGGTAAGTGACGATGAGGTCGAAGATGGAAGCACACGGGTTTAGGACGGAACTGGCTCTTTATACAATATTGCCGGAACACATTACCACCGGAGCGGTAACATTTGGCGGCAGACTTTATACAAAGGGTGGTCGCTAGCCAGGCGAACCCAGAAAGGATCCTACCACCAAGCAAAATAATTCCTCTTTTTATATTTCTTTATAACCCTAGATAATTTTTTTTGTAAAAATATTAAATGTACAGACACGTTTTTTTTACTGTTTTATTATATGTATTGATGTCTGTCTGTTGATTAATTAGGTACCTTTCATGTTTAAACTTTTTTAATTGACGATAAAAGTCTTAGCTTGAAGAAAAAAATGTCACGCGACGTGTATTGTACCAGAGCAAGCAGAATATAGTAAAACGGAAACTAAATTTAAGCACATTACAAATTATGTGTTCAATAAAAAGAAAAGCAACATACACCTACGTATAACTTGCTTCAGCTTAGTAAAACTATGTGACTTCCAGTTTATATTTACATAGAAATCTAGTCCTCCATAATGATCCAGTTTGTTACATCTCAGTAAATTGAATTTTTAGGTATCTAACGGACACAACCAGTGCGTGGCGTTCGGGGTTCGTTCACTGACACAATATGACAAGAAAAATTTGGACTTCTCGCATAAATTGCAATTTTGTTGTCTCTTATAAGCTACTTAGTCACAATGTATATGCATTTATTGTTAATTTAATTTGAAAACGGAGCTTTGTCGCACGTTTACAATTACCAATAGCAATTTTGTTGTCGCTTATAAGCTACTTAGTCACAATCTATACGCGTAAATTGTTAATTTCATTTGTAATTTGGAGCCTTGTCGATGGAACCATATTAGAATAAATACGCTGACAACTCTTATTCTGTTAAAACATACTTTGTTATACTAACACTAGCAATTATGTTACTCCGTTTAAATATTACTAACATAGTTGTAGTATCCATGTATGTTTTGATGCAGCGACTAAAAAAAGTTAACAAAAATAGCTTTGCTGTAGGCACTAGGGCCACGCTGTTGCAGTGACAATTTACTTAGATACGATAACAATAAAATTCCAACAAAGCAATTATTGTCGCTTTGTTAAGCGTTTTTTCTAATTACCAATATTGAAATATAGTATTGTGTTAACTAAATCTAACAGTTATTTTGCAGCGTTATTCATCGTTCTGGGAGAATTAATAAGAAATATTGATATTCGGCTATTTCACGGATCGCCCATGATTCAGCAATGTTCTACGTTTGTAGCCATAGTGTATATCTAACAAGGTTTTTGCGTGATTAAGAGCATTATTTGCAAGATGTCTATTATTTGCAGCCATTTTGAAAATTGTAAATAGGAAAAATAAGAACGGTTGAGCTAAAAAACTACCGATGTTTTATGATTTGAAATCGGTCTTCGGTTTTTGAGTTGATTTTAAACAAACACCAATCTTTCTACAAGATAGATCTACTAAAAGATCTTTTTACAAATACCTAATATTGAATGTTTAGTTTAATCATATTTTCTTATGAGGACACTCATAAATTAATCTAGAAATTTCATTGGTGAAAATCCGTTGAGTGCTTAGGTGAGGTAATCGATATTAAATAAGACGTTAATTTGTATATTTTAAACTAAATCAGTAAAACAATATATTCTCAAACTTTCTTCGCCCTCATAGTTTGAAAATTTTAGCAAATTATTAAAGACAACACCCGAGCTAAATCAAAAACTATGTAGCCTCAAATTAGGATTATATATACAGGATGTGCAAAAAAGTACTTTGGAGAAAAATATCCTAGATTAAATATCCATTCCGACGAGAAAAAACCGTTTTTATTTGGACTTCCTTAACTTACTTAAAAATCCAAGTGACTAAATTTGAGGGTAGCTTCCTTAAGCGCCTATTTAAATTTTGAAATCTTGAAGGACATATATAAGTAGTCGTATCGAAAAAGAATGATACCACTTAGCGTAAAGTAAGAAAGATACACCCAGCCCCGAGTACCTAGTATTACCTAGAAAAATCGTTCAAAAACCCTCAACCTCTCTTACCGCAGCCACATAACCTATCAATTCACCATAAAAACCATCGAAGTAAACTAAGAAAAATAACTAAAATTATAAAACAGTAACTTAATAAGAAAGTAAATTACGACTCTAATCAATTTTCATCGCGTTTACTTTTCTTCCATGTTGGACTGGGAACAAAGGAAAAAAAGAGAATGTGCCAGCTGCTTCTCTTCCCGAGCATACTGTCAAAGTCAGTTAAGGGACGGAGGTTTTTATGGAGGTTTTGTTTGTGAGCGATAGGCTGACCCCCTGTCACTGCAAAAGTCTCTGTCCAACATGTGACATATATTTATTTATTTTTTACTCAGGCTGAGTAACTGAGACTACGTCGATAAAGACAACGAAACATCGAGTTGAAATTTAAAATAAAATTGTATTTTATTATAATAAAATTTCATCGTAAAATTTTACTATATGAAACCAATATATTTTGTACTCTACTACATTGTCTTGTAAAGTGGAATTCGGAATTATAGATAGTGGTACATTTAAAACAATGCAATCAAGAAATTCAGTCCCGTGTTACCCTTATTAACGTCAAACCGTTGTTTATCCACACCAGAAGATCCTAATAATTTACGTTTCGCTATAAAGGGACGAGATAGACATGAGGAACTCGTAGATATGCCTGAATTAATCCTTCAGATGTCCCAAAGGGATAGGATTATATGATTGAGGTTAGCGCTAATATCGGCCTGAGAATATGTCTTTAGAAATTTGACAACCATATATCTTGTAACAATAATAAAGAGAAAGATTTGAATTTTGTATGCTTGTTTATTTTTATGTTGGATAAACTCAACGAACTGCTGGAAACAATTTTTCAATCCTTTTAATTCGAGCAACAAAAATAACTAAGCGGTTTCAGGTTTATATTATATTTATAATATTAGTTAAATTCCTTAGAGTTTTTAATAAAGTATACTTAAAAACAGTGAAATTTCTCTTAAGTATTAGGAAATATTACCGAACCGTACATCACCCGTATTAAATTTAAAAAAAAGTCTTCCCAAATACTAAAAAGCAATATCCGATAACCCGGCCTGCAGAATACCGCACGAAAATCCAAAAGGTAATTTTAAATTTTCGCATCATACCGTAATAGACTATCACAAAGTCTTCAAAGAAAAATTGAAAGCGAATAATTCAAAGGCATACCTCAAAGATCTAGTAAAGAAGTTCTTAGAGCGAGGCCTCAACATTATGTTGCGTTGCGTCGCGTCGTATATTGCGTTGGATATCATACACTTTAAATGACAAGCCACAACAATGGAGCAACGGACGAGAGATGGAAAGAGAAAGTAGCGCAGGAGGAGGACTGGTGAATGTATAGACGCAACCATATCTTGCGAATGCTGATTAGAACACCATATAATCAGTATGTTTGATCGTGGATTCGTAAGAATGAAAATCACAAGTTCGCGGGATAGTCACGTTCTATTAGGACAATGCTTGATGGACAGTCAATGTTTCAATGCTGGAGGGTCAAACTACGGTAATATTATCTATACAGTATTACGCCTTCATACAAACGGAAAAAACACGAGATCAAGCCGCGTAGGTATAGACCTAAGTGGCTCGACCTCAGCATGCGCTCTACGACTGTCTACGTGCCGAAACAACTTTAATTTGAGCTTTACATTAGAATGCAGATTTTTCGTACTTTAAAATTTAATAATAAATCATTTGTACAAATGTAAGTTAAATTCTGAAGGCGGGGAGCCCTATCTCATTTGAACGTACCGCGGCGCTGAAGCCATTTATTTCAAAGATGCGGCCGAGTTGAAATACTGTAGATAATATTACCGTGGTCAAACGTTCGTGTGAAACATTGAGTTGAAGTGCGTTGTTGTCATGCACTGACACGGCGTGCGTCGACACAGGTGTGGTGCACATTGCGTTGATTCGTTGCGACGACGCAACGCACTAATTGGGCCTCAATCTTAGTCGTGGGTGGTGACATGGTGACACAGAGTAAATTCCTTCAGTTCTTCTAGCTTTTGTCTTGTCCGGGCAATGTGCCGCTAAAACGGTAATAAGAACTACAGCACTGGTGCCTTTATTGCCTGTTATTATGCAATTCTAAAATAGGATATTAGCTATTAGCTGTATGGTTATGAGGTTCTTGCTAATTGTTAGTTAATTGTCCTGTTTTTGAAATAGTCGTGATTGTAAAGCAAGAAATAGGTTGTTTTCTAGCTAGCCTTAAAAAAATTAATACTAGCTGTTTCTCGCGTAATTTCAAATTCCGCGGAAATATCGGGATAAAAAGTTTGCTATTCCAGACTGTACTTACACTATCACTATGCCAAATTTCATCCAATTCCATTGAGCCGTTCTGCCGTGATTGAGGAACAAACATGATACATTTGTGGCGAAAATGTCACTACTTATATGATGTACTCTATGTAAATATTTGTTATAGATTACTCTCGAATAGAGATGTTATGTTTCTCTGTACACTTTCGGGTGATTGTCAGTTTGTATTGTTATGCGATCATTTCAATGAATTACTACAAAATATTGGAAAGCAGGAACGTTGTTGTTATAAAGCAAGGACCTGCATCGGTGACCCAGACGTGATATGAACACGCAAACCTTTGCATCCATATAAAGTTTCACATTTATTTATAAGATTGTCTTTAGTTTTCATGGTTCATTAGACGACCACTTTGGCGATGGGGTAAACCTTCTGCCTCAGACGCTAGTGGTTGCGGGTTCGATTCCCGTACGGAACAAGAAAAAAAAACCGTGTCTAGGTGTTTATATATTAATGTATTTATATTCTAGGTTCCCCCCTAATGTACTACATGGTATCCCATAACACAAGCTATGCTTACTTTGGGGCCATGTAGTTGGTGTGATTGTCTCGGGATTTTTTTAAAGACTTTTTCAATTTATTTCTAAAAAAACCGGATTTTATACCGCATACAATATTTTACATTGTAACTCGAGGTTTCGATGTCTTAACAGATAACGCCGTGTATAAAATCTGCTTGAAATATCAATTACGAAGAAACTGATAATATAATTTTCAACACACTTGCTCGTAAAGTGAGCGTTATTCTATTGAGTTTAGAACTATAAACTGGGCTATAAGTCACGCGTGCATTCATATATTATACCCTAGTGCATAATATAATGAATCCTATAAAGTTGAATTGTAACTTTGTGCAAATAACATGCGAGAAAACAGAGCATATTTTATTGGTCCGGGTTATACACTAAATATTTTCAGAAACAACAAAGAGGTTTTATACCACTTCAAATCCATATACATTTTTAAATGTTTGCGCCTTATATTAGTAAAATAAATTTGTATATTAAACAAATTATTCACAATTTACAATTATTTGTCATAAAATATTAAAATATTTGCATTTACCACTCCAAATTAAACATTTTCACTTAAAATAGGCTGTATATGCTATACAGACATTGACACATTTGACGGAAAAAAAAACACAATTCACAGCTTTGTTATCAAGTGTGTTTGTTATTTTATGATCACGTATGTCTGTCTTTTACTCACAAGTGTGTTGAAAAACGTCGTATGTAACTCGTGAGCGTTGCTAATTACAGTCTCGGCTTATTATTAAGCCCTCGCCTGCGGCTCGGGCTCAAATCACAGCCTCGACTGCATTTAGCAACTTCGCTCACTTGTTACATAATATACTATTGTAATTGATTGACGTGGTGATGAGAAAGTGAAAAAATATTATTTTTTCAACTAACACAAAACTTTCTTATATAGAAAATGAATCTTACTTCGCAAATACCTGATTGTAATGAGATTTACACTCTGACTTTATATTCGGAGGCGCTAGGTATTTTAAGCATAGGCGGCTATCTCCAAAAGTACCTACCCAATCTTATGCTACTATTACACATGCTCATTTCAAGCATACTTCAATTGAGAATTTGTAGCATATAACAAGTACATAATATACCGTCCATTATTAATTGAGTATTATTGAAGCCCCACAATACCTGAATGAGATTCATAATCATAAACATTCACTTAAGCACTCAAGCTATTAGGGTTTTATAAAGTTTTATTTTTATTTTATATATTTACTAGCTGCTGCCCGCGACGTCGTCTGCGTGAACGCTATGCAGCACCAAACGCACCTACGATTATAACACTGCTAGCGTGATAATATGTAGCCTATATGTTGACCCGATTTCTTAACTATCTTCATGCCAAATTTGAAGTAAATCCATGCAGTACTTTTTGAGTTTATCCCGGAAAGACAAACAGACAAACAGACAAACAGACAAAAATTCTAAAAACTATATTTTTTGTTTCTGTTTCGATTGTAGATCATACCCCAAGTATTCTTTTAAAAAAATATTCAATGTACAGTTTTGACTTCCCTACCATTTTATTATATGTATAGATTATATTTAAATTTTAGTATTTAAGGGTTTAAATAAAGTTTATATTTTCAACCGACTTCCAAAAAGGAGGAGGTATGTTTTTTTATATCTTTGTTACATTACTGTTCATTGTTGGTCCCATATAAATTACATCGAAATCGGTGGAGTCCGTCATAATTTATTTTTAAATGTGCATGATTTCGGAGTATGTTTGCGTTGATGAAATTAAAACTCAGCCAAAGTTTTGACGTGAAGTCGGTTTTTTTAATACTATGCATTCGTGGATTATACTTTTATCCTAATGCATATGGCGGTTAAACTACGTAGTGGGTTAAGTAGGCAAACTTAGGTTAAAACTTGTAAGCTCATGTTGAAGGTTAAAAAAAAAAAACATTTGGTTGAAAAACGTGCTCAATATTACGAAAAACGCGCACAAAATCACGAAAAACGGGCTCAATATAGGAAGAAAAATAGATCAAGTGCGTAGACATTGAAATATTAAAGAAATCCGTACATAAGTTGTCGCGATGCATCAGTTGAGAAGTTTTTTCTACTTTTGACGTCTTACAACGTTTAACTTTACTGTGATGTCATTTTGTATGTTTCTCGATCACAGATGGTCTTCCTATTTATTTATTTTAAAATAAAGTACACATTTAAATATCCTTACCTCTGATTTCATCTTATATTACACCTCACCACATCACCTACACATTATCAACAGACTTGCAGCCAATTAAATATACAGGATGTCTTAGAAACGACACGTTTCCGTGTCACTGGAGGTAGATAGCCCTAAAAAAGCCTATCAGATAACATCAATACAGATTTAGTAAAAGTTCTCTGGTTTTCGAGATTTTTTGTCCTTTTTTGCTCAGTTACAATAAATATTTGTTAACGCACGTTTTACATTTACTAGGTTTTACTGAGTTATTTTTATTATCATTAACGTGTCATTTCTGGAAAACCATTTATATTCAAAGCTCCTTTTTACATTTTCTTCCTTAATTTTAAAGTCGACATTTCCGAAAACGAAATGTTTATTTTGATATTCAGTTCTCACTATACTGCAACACGAATAGTGGTAAAAGCGCAATCTATCAAGATATGTCACGCAATTTTCTCTACATTTATAGTGGATTTCTATATCGGAACTAAATTTTAAATCCAGATTTTTTCACACAAAAGCATACCCGGATTTTGTTTGTCATGGCATCTCTGATACATCAAAGTGCTTACACACATAGATTTTGAATTAAGATTTAATATAAAAATCCTCTTGCATACCGGCTGGTATGGCGTTTAAAGTGGTTGGGGGTTTCACTGAATGCACCATGTCCCATCAGGACTTTTATGAGCACTCTTGCTAGCTTTTATTTTTTTAACTATGAAAACACTTGCGTTTGACATCAATTTTGCTTTATGGTAAGTGAACATGAGATCGAATATAATTAATTTATTAGGTTATTAGACCGGAATCTTTTTAAGTAACGACCAATCATTTGAGCCCAAATCGTTTCATCCCAAAGTGCACCGTTTTTAAAATATTTGGGGTTATTCTTCTTTTTCTTCTGAAAATCCAATTTTACTCCTGCAAATTTCGGTTGCGAAAAAACGAATGGTCTGATTTTAATGTTCTTTTCAGTTCTAGGTGTTTATTCAGTAAAAATAAATACTTTAAATTTGTTTCAGTGTTATTCATTCTTATTGTTATTTTGTCACACAGCATTTTCTTTATAGTCATATGGTATTGTTAGTTTTTCTATAATATTTTAAGTTCCATACTATAGTATCTTAAATTTTAACAATCGTATACGAAAAAAAAACTAAAATTTTAAAGTTAGGTAAAGGTAAATATCAACTATTTAATAGTCCAAACATTAATGAAGATACAACCCCTCTTATGATGCGCTACATACATATTTTACAGTAAACTTTAACTAAAAGTTAGCATGAGTTTTATCAACAAAATAGTGTGTTCTACGTAAACCGTGTATTGTTGTTTATTCGACCATTCTGCCTCATAAAACTTCTTAACTGCATGTTAGCGTAGATTTACACTAGCAAATATTTTAGTTAAGCTACACGCCGTGGTAGTTGTCTGAGGGTAAGACACACTTGCAGAATCACATAACAGAAAATAGGACATTTTAACATACGCAATGAGTCCTACGAGTAGGTATATTTAAAAAAAAATATTAGAAAGAGATCTTTTCCGTGAGGGGCAACTCTCCCTCGGACTGTTTCTTTCAGTCTAGTGCACAATCTAGTTATCAGCAAAGGTTCTTTGTTTACGTGTGACATGACGCTAGTTACAAGTTACAATGGTCAGCACATTAATAATCCTTTCATATAATGATACTATAATTAGGAGAGAGTAGCACTCCTCACAGCGCAGGATGTAACTTAGTCACTGTCACCTTACTCACCTCCCACTACTCGCAATAAAGCTAAATGATAAATACTAAACTTTAGTAACAGCCTTATTTGTATTTAAAAATAATTTACTTGTTGTTTCTTGGAGGATTGTTAATGTGTACCTGAGAAATGTGGAAGGTATTTGTTTTTAAAATCAACATTTTGATTGGATACCTACTCATTTCATTACCTTTAATTATTTAAGCTCCTCTAATATTATTTAATAAAATATACCAAAAATCATTTGTCCAACGAAATCATTGTTTCTCTCTCTCTCTCTCACACCTTGAGTGTAGTAAGAAAAAACGCACTAGGAAAAAACCCCCAAATCATGACCCACTTTGCAGCAAGTTCGTTTGAAGCTATCAAACTTGTAAGGTCTATCGCGTATAATGCACTTAGGACATTTTAGATACCGTAAGAATTCTGTACTCAAATGTCAGTGACGAATAAAATGATAACAAGTTCGTCACCAAGGAAACCTATTTTCAAGTGAATTTTGACATAAACACATAAAAAAGTTTGAGATCACTTTGATAATATACGACCTTGTTTTTATTACGTTAGAATAAAACGTTTTTTCTTTTTCTTTTTTAGATTTTTCATTAAAAATTAAATCTTTGAGTAACAAAAGAATTTAAAATATCAATGGTTTTTCCCTGTTCAACACTTATTCAGAAATCTGACCAACTTGATTCAAGCGTTTTTCTGACTTCTCGAAGAAGGAGTTCATTCAAAAAGATGCCGAGGGGATTATCAGAAGTTTTACGAGCAAGCATTGTTATATTAAGGGCAGAAGGACATTCTACGCTAGAAATAGCACGCAAACTGGCTTTATCCCAATCCTGTGTCGTGAACACTTTACGGAATTATCGTGATGTGGATAACTTTGCTGATCGACCTCGCAGTGGTCGGCCAACTGTCCTTACTGCTGCTTAAAAGCGTTACATCAGATTGCCGACTGCACTAGACCCAACAATCAATGCCACTAAAATAAAAGCCGAGTAACGGGGTTGCTACTGGAGAAATTAGCATTCAGAACATCAGGGATTGCTTACACCAGGATTAATTATGAGCGAGAAGATCCTGGCAAGCACCAATGAACTCACATCAACGACAGCAACGCAGATTGCCGTGGGCTAGACTCCACCGAAATGAAGAAAATGACGAGAAAAACATTTGGCAGACTTGTCTTTTCATTGACGAGTCCAGAATTAGCATTCCTCCAGATAACCGACGTCTTCATGTCTGGAGAAGACTTGAGGCCGAATAACGATTGGTACTAGAACGCCGTTGATCTCGTATCGTGGCTCGATGACTGCAGCTTTGTACCAAACCATTGCTATTGATGGAATTGTCAGGTCATTTATAATAAACACAAAGCGGCCCTCTATTCGTAATGGTTGACGATAATGCACCCGCACTTCGAGCTCAACGAATCAACGCTGCTCTGCGTGAAATCGACGTTACCAGGTTAGACTGGCCTGCCGGCTCGCCTGACTTAAGCCCGATTGAGTAGGCGTAGGATGCTGCCAAGTGAGCTGTTCGGAATAGTCAGCCACTTCCCCAGACATTGCAAGAGATCAGAGAAGCCGTAATTCAAGAATGGGACAGATTACCGCAAGAAATGCTGGATTATTAAATTGCCAAGAAGGATTGCCGCATGTGTTCGAGCCAGGTGAGGAGTTATCTTGTACTAAATAAAAACAATTTCATAGTAAATGTTGACAATATTTAGTTAAATCCTACTTTTCTTTCAATTATTTACCATCCGAAATTGCATAAAGAATTTTTATATTGAATTTTTGTTACTAAAAAATAAAAAAAACATTCTTTTATTTCAAAAAGTGTATCTTTTCAATAAAAAAAATATAACGTAAGCAAAATTCCTTTAAAAAGTAAAATTTAAAAAATATTCCATCTTTTGCTAGTGATCTCAAAATTTTTTTGATTTGTATACTAGTATTTAGACATTTAGTCGAAGCCAGCAGATCAAGAGTTACATTACCTGTCAAATTTCCCCAAACAATTTTAACTTAATGTCGAAGGCACAGAGTTCAGATTCAAGTAACTTTTTTTGACAGATTTGTAACGCTTGTCGTGTTGGCTTCTGTACTTAGCAAAAATACCAAAATCTAGACCAAATGAAACATATGAGTGCCATTACACTATTCATTTAAAAAGTACTAAACAATAGTATACGCTAGAAAAAAAGCAATAGAACCAATAAAATAAAATCCTACATTGTGTCATATCCAATTGCCTCTACAGTCAATAGGCGTGGCCATTGTCCCAGAAATTTTTAGTTTTCAGTTTTTGTTTTCGTTCTTTTAGTTTTCGCTTTCATATTTATATTTTTGTGAAATAGATTTTTCTGAGTTTACTTATTAACTGCTTTTTGTATTTATTTTTGCAGTTATCCACAATATTGTATCTTCACAATAGAAATTTTAAGAATTGTGTTACTAAAATACTTTCGATAGATGTGTAAGTAACAATTATCTTAAAATCTAAGTAATCTATACAGGGTTAATTTTAATTAGCGCATCACCTCTTGCATGCAGCCTCTCCAACATCAAGCCTAACGTTTCATTTTAATTGGTCAGCAATGATGTAAGTATTACTTACCCTTCTTCGGAACCTGTACAGAGTGACTGGTGGACACTTTCGAAATTCGAGGACGTGCTAGATTATACATGAAGAGAAAAAAGAAATAAATTATGGTTAGTAATTAATTCGGTCAACATTAATATTGGGTAGTATTTAATCGCTACTTTAAATAAAAAATTTTAGTTGACAATAATAATGAATTTGGCTTACTGTTTTAATTAAGTGAGCGACTGACTGCGAGTGACGAAGAATCAATGAAACAGCGACTTAGAAACATTATTTAAGGGTACCTACTAAATAAACAGACTTCTCTTAAATAGCATTATTCCCATCTAAAAATCTAAGTTGCCTTTTAAATAACTATATCAGCCACAATCCGTGTCACAAACCACGTCGGGGTTATTTAAATAAGCATTAGGGTTTATAGCTATATGCAACCTAACTGCTCCTCCTCGCTGCGCTCGTCGTCGCACCTAACCGTTCCGACTACGTCTTCCGGAACGGGAGCCCTTCTTGTCGCATAATATTTTGCATCTAAATGTAAATGAATATATTACTTATTATAAAATAAATTTATGAATATAGACCTTATGATTTTCAATATTTTGCACCTAACCAACCTACTTGTTTCCAACCTACTCATGATTAAATAGTCTGTGTATTATCGCTCACTTAGTAATTCAGTCGCACTATTAATATAAACCGTTAGCTTATATTAGAAACCGTTTTAAACGTTCATTTTTATATATTTTTAAAGACTGTCCAAATTTGTTTTTTAGTCAGTCGTTTTATTATTTTCCTTTAATACTTAGCCGAAAGTTTAAGCCAACGCATAGTCACACTAACGTTGGTAAAACCTTGCCACGTTTCTAAAGGCTATTAATATAAACCGTTAGCTTATATTATAAACCTTTTTAAACGTTCATTTTTATATATTTTTAAAGACTGTCCAAATTTGTTTTTAGTCAGTCGTTTTATTATTTTCCTTTAATACTTAGCCGAAAGTTTAAGCCAGCGCATAGTCACACTAACGTTGGTAAAACCTTGCGACGTTTTTAAAGGGTTCGTAGGTAAGCATGATCATTTTACCTTCATAAAATTATTTATTCTTTATTTTCCACATAATTAAGAGATTATTACAATAAGATAAAGTTTACCGAGCACCTGCCATTTGGGCAGCCTGCAAAAGATGATCTCTTCCAGGTAACCATAGTCATACTTAATTTATACTGGCTTAGAACAGGAAAAAATACGGCTACTAGGTAGGTCAATAAGTTACTTACTAAGTAATTTGATATTTTGGTAGTGTATTTTTGAGAGAAACTTAAGTTTAAGAAAAAATATTTGAACGTCTCGCGCATAGGAACTGCGCCTTTTAACATATAATTATTACATTACACCAACGTGTACCAGGATTTAGAAGCACACTTAGGTTAAGCTTATTTCCTTTTACAGCCCTTTGAAGATGGGCACGAGCGACAGGAAATCCGGTTAAAAAAATTCATTTCGCCCTGACTGAGCTCCGGCTCTATGTGAGGCGAATGTCATCATCCTACGCAAACGTTTATAGTTATATAAGATAAAACACTGTTTTAACACGGAAAGAAAAAGCTGATCGTTAAAAATAAAAACTCGTCCCTTTTAAATTGTTTCAAAGTTTTGCTCTTTTCCAATTGCCTTCTACAAAGAATATTCAGTATCAACAAAGAAACAAGAAACTGCAATATGATTCAGAGTTGCTAAAAAAATATGTTTGTTAAATGCTTTGGTTGTTAACAATAGATTTTTTTTGCAGTGGGTTCTTTTATAAAATATAATTTTAGAAAATCTATTACTCTTTCAAATGATTTGAGTTCATAACTGCGTCTTAAAACTCTTTTTCTTGCTGTCATACCACAATATTAAGAATATTACCTTTAACAAAAGTAAAAATACGAATTCCTAGAAAATTTTAAACGAAATTGCTATAAAAAAGAACCCTTCCCACGGTACAGCAATAAAATAAACTTCCAATATCTACGGTTATTGCTAAGTATGGAAACTAAAACCCATTAAATAAATTAATGGAGGCTGGTTTGTAAACAATAACAGGAACAACTTTCAAAGCAAATCATATCGGAGGAGAAAAATATCAGCAAATTGCTTCAGCAAAAACCCTGAACTGATAAACGAAAGGGTTCGAGAGTAGACTTTATTAGTTTTGGTATTTTTTTGTTTATCGTTCATAAACCAGATTTTAGCCATAAATCATTTTCAGTCAATCAATCATGCCAAATGCTTGTGGAACTCCTAATCTAATTATTTGCAATGAGCAAAAACTGCCGTTCCTTTTAAAAAATATTTTAACTATCTAATGTTTTTTTATGTGATTATTCGTTGTTAAGTATACTGCTTTTTTAAGTTTTAAGTTCTGTAAATAATTAATACGGTACATTATGATTGTCATACTTAACCAGGGTTGCCTCGAAGAATTCTCTTTATTCTTTACCGCCTTATTTTTCTCATGTACAATAAAAAATACTTTATTAGTTAAAACAATACATAATTATGTAACAGATTGGATTCTTCTTTTAAGTGTGCATAGTCTGTGTCAGGGTATTTATTAGAAAGACCACTTCCATATAAGCATGGCTTCATTTTATATATTTACTTTATACAGTTTAAAAGACATGTATGAGAAAAAAAAATTTACACATTAAGTGTAACAGTAATGTCATTAAAAATTAAAATTGCCAAAGCTCTAAAATAAGTTTATCATGGGTTAATGAATAAGTCGAATTTAAGGTATGTCCGTTTCAAAAAACTAATGATTCCAATTGCCCTCTAGCCCGGACCTCCTAAAGAAAAGCCTACCCCGAGAGAGGATAACATTTATACATTTCATTTTGTGTCCCCTACTTGCAAGGGTCCTACTTGCAAGTAAATTCTCATTTACCTAGCTGTTACAGAGGCAACTTGGTTGTTTACTCTTGCAATAGATTTATTGGGTCATTTATTGCTTTAGCACCACCCCTTAGAGAAAACTTTTTAATAATTTTAGCATGTTTTAAACTTTTTTATTGAATTCGATTTAAAAATGTTATTATGCGTAGTAGTATTAAGTAGTAGTAAGTAGTATAGTTTATTATGCGGCTTTTACTTACAATTTATTGTCGGAGGTGTCCGACTAGTTTCGAACTCTTATGGAGACCTTCATAAGGGGTGAGTGCGAGGCGAGGCCCAGCCACATGATAAACTATAGTTTAGTCTTGAATGAAGTGAGCTAGGTATTGATATTGATATTACAATATCAATACTTATTTAAAAGTGGAGAAAAATACTTTAAGAGGGTAAAGACATGTAAATTCAAGAGTATTTTTTTATTCAGTTTCATCATCATCACCAACAACCAGGAGACGTACCTACACTGCTGGACATAGACTTCCCCCAAGGTTTTCCACGTGGTTCGGTCCCGCCCGTATCAGTCCAGAAGTTTGAAGACATCTTTTAACGCCGCCACGGTGAACACCTTAGAACAAAATAATTATTTTAATAATTATTGTTTTTTCATTTTAATTTTTCCATACTTTGCTGTATACCAGAAAAATAAAAAATGACAAAATAAAATACGAAAAACACTTATTACTTTTAAGGTATATCTTGAAGGGAACTTTTAGGCGAAGGGCGAATAATATATGCCATAAAGAACCATCATCGTAGCTACTAAAGATAACTTCCTTTTGTGACTTAAAAATGTGAGTGAATAGAAATGAAAAAAGCGCCGTCAAGGGTGTTTTTCTTTATACTGGCCTAGTTTCAATGGTACTTTTGTGTTTTCGAAAATCGTTAAAGAGATATGTAGTCCCGTTCGTTACAAAAAGGGTTCTTTCAAACTCAAAAATACTGAAAGAATGATTTAGCTTTAAAGAAATTTCATGCAAACCGCTGTTTTTTGTTTAGGTCTGAAGTTAGAAGACAAAGCTCAATTTAGTTAAACAAATAAGAAAGCATTCGTACCACACCCTTACGTATCAGATTAAATTGTCGGAGTCTTCATATTACCAGGATGTTGATGTTGCTTAATCCCGAATAAATTAATATTTCAAGTTGTTTCAGGATTTCCCTGTTAAAGTTTCAATTATATATTTCAATTACAAATTTATGTTTTATGAATTGTAAATCAAATTTAACTAATTTTGATTCGAATCGATATTTTTATTGTACCTACTATTTTCAGTATTATTCATAATGTTTCTTTTTTATTAATTTATTATTTAATTTATTGTCATTCTGATATGGATAGTATTACCAATTATTTTTAGGAAAGATGATGTTATTTTATATGAATTCTTATGTGTATATTGTTAATCTTGTTTGTTACAATGATAATTATTTTTATGCATTTAAATACTCTTATCAAATTTTATTATTTATTTTTTACAATATCTTTTTATCACTGTTTTTTATAATTTGGTAATAGGTGTTTGTAGGTGATATGGTTATTTTACAAAAATAATATCAATTGGAAATATCTATCATGTGACGTCTTTCTAATTCAATTTTATTTTTTTTAAATTTTTTCATTTTTGTAAAATTTTATTCTATATATTCACTAGTTTTTAAATAATTTCAATATTTTTTAGCAATTGTTTTTTTTTTTCTGTATTACACATTAATAATTCCTTTTTTAATATTGTGATTCCTTAATTATTATTTGGAGCTTTAGCTATTCGTATTTGTGTTTGCGCATATGTTTGAGTTGCAACCCAGCTATATATCTAATTAATGCTTATGTTTTTTATGTTGATATGGTTGTGATTTGTAATGTGCATGAAATAAATAAATAAAATAAAATAAAAAAACAATATCCGCAAATTTATTTTTTATCCATGCTGGACTGGGAGCGAAAGAAAAGCATAGTATTATGTATGTATGTATTATTTTTTATACAGGATGTCCCGCCAACGCTATATACCTTCACAGAGGTATTCTAGTACCAGTAAGGATTACAGAAAAATATTAAAAAATAATAATTCGAAATTCATTTTTGTATGAGAGCAATAAACTTCGACTTTTTCTTCATAAAAATATTTAAAGAAAAAATTTGGCGGGACACACTGTAGATGACTAATTTGCGTTTGCCTTCAATCTTAACCTCTCTCAATTCGTGTGTATGTTTCTTTGTGTCTTTTGTGTCTGTCTCTTGAAATATCGTAAGAAAAAAGACAAATCAAATCAAAAGGGGTGGCTACACAGTTGTAAACCGTGCTTCCAATGTCGCCGAACCAGTGCCGCAAAAAGTTCGCTATAGTAAGAAAAGAGACAGATTAATAACATCTCTTTTGTGACAGCGCACTGCTGTCTCGCTCGACGATAATAAGAAGGGAAGTCGCTATACTAAGAAAAGAGACGAACTAATCGCGGTTTACTACTGTGTAGCCAACCCATTAGGTACTTATAAGGATCACACAAGCATTTTTTTTTCCAATAATAGAAGATCAAACGAACTTCTTAAGTGAAGTTCGATCGATATTATATGAGTTGCTTCATTCGAAGATATATTCATTTACCAAGTAGTTCCTTTGACTCACACGGTAGCACGCACGAATTTAAGAGTTGTGAAATGACTAAAAAGGTCAAAACACGTGTTTTCGATCGTTTTAGTTAAAATTGTTCACACCAGTCTGGATCCATAGGATGCGCCTCTGTCGAGCTCATTATTTTAGAGTTCTTAATTTTATAGTTATGGCAAAACTTTAAGGGCAATAGTTTACTACATTGACAGGGCGGGTGGGACCTTAATGTATATCTTCGAATGAAGCAACTCATATAATATCGATCGAACTTCACTTAAGAAGTTCGTTTGATCTTCTATTATATTTCGTTGCTTCATTCTTCAGATATATTCATTTACCAAGTAGATGTTCAGAGCATAAGGTAAAGTTTTGCTTTATAAAAATTCATTAACTAATATTCAACAGTTATTTAATCAACTCAATGTAAATGTATAACTTTGAAACATTTTGTTTATATGCATACTGAATAAAATTACTTAAAGTAAATTAATAATTAAGGATCAACAAAGGAGTTTACTTCTACATTTGATTGAAAAAACTGCCTTTCCAAAATTACTTTTATTGATCGACCACGGGGCGGTTATAAAACTTAGCGAATGTTTGAGACTGAGCGGTCCTGCAGGCCGTGCTGCGAATGGCTAGCAGCTATAGGCCGCCACGCGCTCTGGCCGCGGACGTTGCTGCGCGTGCCGCGTGCTGTGAGCGCTGAACGCCGCGCGCCGCCGCGCCGCCACGCCCGCGCCGCTAGACCCCATGACATGCTTTATCCAGCGACTGATAGACGGTGAGATCGTTGTTTTGTAAGGTCGCTTTGGTTTGACTATAAGGCAATCTACATGCTCTGGCCTAAGTTAACTCGTTACAAATAACTAATTTTCTAAAGCTAATGCAGGGCATATACAGGAATGGCATGTTCATGGAAATATGGCAAAACTAGAGTTGATTACTAGCAGTAGCTGAAATTATAATCAAATCCAAATTCCCTATTTTGATTTCAATAATCAAATCCAAATTCCCTATTTTGATTTCATTTGCAAAAATTATAAGAGAAATTGCACACGGTGTGCTAGTGGCCTAAAAGCCAGTAAAAATACCAGTTACTGTGTGTGTACTTTGCTCAAGAGTTAAATAACTATTGGGATACCATTTTGAAATATAATCTTAAAACGACTTGAAGATCTTAATCTTAAACCAAGTGTAATTGTGTTATGTTGGTAATGGCCTTAACCCAAGGTAATGGATTAATTAGTTCATGTGATCCTATATTGTTTCCTAATAATAAGGCCAACCTATGACTATTTACTATATCTATTAACTGTTTTTATTAGTTTTACTTTAATTGAAATCGAACGATTAAAGATATCTCCACTGTTATTGTGACAATAATTCTAGTACCGAAACGTTGTACCATGCTACGTTGTACTGAGCTTAAGTTTTGTTAGAAAGCGACGAGACCACGACTAGGTACTGTGGTGACCGCCTACACGTCTTCTCTTAATGAAACCGAGCCGGGAAGCCTCGCTGGTTCGTTCTGGAAAGATAAATAATTTCTTTTCAAAATCGTTAGCTCAGTAAAAGAGCACTCGTTCGGCAAGCGAGAGGTCCCAGGTTCGTGTACTGATCGGTTCTTTTTTTTTTTTTTAATTTATTTTTCCCGTTACCTATTTAAGAATAATTGAGCATTATTAAATGCAAAAATTTCAAAACGGCTTGAATGTTTTAATTTAAAGCAATGAGTAGTAAACGCGAGAGTAAACGCGTCTATAACCGTAGCTTCAAGATCTCGTTACCAAGAAACCTATTGTGAGCATTTAACATTGGTGCGAGAAGCAAACAGATTTACTTTAGGTTGACTGAAAACTTTGATACGCATAATTGGGTAGTGCTGTATTTTTTCCCGAGTTGATATACGGAGCAAATAGTCAAATATTCATTTTCTCAAACTATTACCAAATACTTTTAGCTAATGCATTTAAATGAGGAAATCGAATTCCTCCCATTAAATTAATATAGATAGTACCTACATACAGCGCAAACGTGTTTATCCTTTGCAAAACACTGTAACCCATTAAAAGCTGAAAACATGTCTCACTATTTTTCCAGTTTCCATTTGCATGATTATCTTTACAAATTACCCCACCCCATCAGGCTGTGACGCAAATATTCGCTAAATATTTCTATGACAAGATGTCTTTCACATGTTTTTCCACCACTGTAAATCTTCTAAAATCTTACTATGTATTTGTATTTTTGTATCGTTATTATTGCTATTTTTGAGAGCTTTGTATCTATCCTTTCGAAAGTTTGAGTGGTAGTATAATCACTAATATTTAACCGTTGGACAGGCTGAAGTTAACGGTTAGTTAGTTGTGAATTGTGCTAATTCTTTGATGGTGCAACACCTTACTTTTTAAATTTTGTTCCTTACTTTTTATAACTGAATTTAGGATGGCAACACAGATTTGAACACTGATTGAAACTGGTTGATTCGATATATGTTTTTATACGTGTTGTTATTTATGACAAATTGTTTACTTCGTATTTCACTTTTTTCTTGCAAAATCACTGGTTATATTTCCACGGAGCAGTATTAATTATCTTTACTAATATTTGCAATTCACTTTGAGTTAATTTTAATACCTATGTTGATATGCGACTTTGTTATAACTTTTCCAAAAATCTTTAAGAGACCTCGTAAACACTGTATTCATTTGACAGATCCGAGTTGAAGTCCTCGAATTCATAAGTTTGTGGTAAAAACTGAAATCGTAATTATTTACGATGTTCCTTTAATATAGGAACTAAAAGATAAGATTCTCTGAAATTAATGCAAGCTAAAAAGGACTTTTTTGTCACTATGCTCAGGGAGGTTCTAAAATGTTCTTATAAAATGTGATTTGTTATTAAGGAATTTATAAAATTTGTATAAGATTTAAAATAAATCTTTTGTCTCCATTTGATTTTGGTGCAAAAAATATATTCGGAACAAACTGATCAGACTGAGAAGAGCAGGAGACTATTGCTCCTAGATTAATTGATTTATGTATGGAGAGAGGCTATCTCGAAAGCCTGATTTTATTTAGAAGCAAAATTGTTTATAGGAGTTACGATTTGTATAACTTGAAAGATTTTTGGTAATGAGACGCCTTTGGAGATCCACTTTCAACCAACAGTCATTGGTAATAGCTGTACCAGAATTATAAAAATATGCCATTTTATTGATTTATTTATTTATACTTCATTGCACACTTACAAAATAATAAAAGGAAAAGAATACATTAGAACAAAAACAGTTTTGAAAGGTACAATAGGCGGCCTTATCGCTATAAAGCCATGTACCTGCGTTAACGATGGGCTAGGGATCATTGTCTCGTTGATATCGTCCACAGAGTTCGGGGGCGTAGCGCTGACAATAATACTGTTGCGTAGTTGCGAGCCGATATTCGGTCCAGTTACCTTGAAACCGCGGGTGTGGGTTCGCTTGATATGTGGATATTTTAGGCATGTCAACATGCTTTTTTATCCTTTTCTTCATTTTCCAATATGTTAACAAATCTAGACCTTCATGGCAGTTTCGTTCTTGTTTCAGTTTCAAAAAAAAAATGTAAATCAGACAGAACTCTGCAATTCTCCACTAGGAATTTTATTGTGTTTACTTTAATATCCAACCAAAGAATAGTCATAGCTTGGCTTATAGCTTGTTGTTCCGAGCCCAAGTGCTTACCTTCCAATTTTTGGTTTCAGACTAAGGGTTTTCAATAATCTGGTTTATCTTAAACCTCTCTGGGTAGCCCTTTGCGCAATAACGGCAGCCATCTTTGAGCTAAATCTTGGTGAATACATTCGCCATGTTTAGGGCCTTTGTTAACGGGAACTACTAGAACCGTTAAGATTTAAATTGGAAGCGTTTGTATTTCCGCTTGAATTATTGCTGTTTCAGATGGAACTTTCGGTTACAGTTGACGTTCTATCTCCGAAATCTAGTTTAGTTTTTGCTTCCATGCTGGACTGGGAGCGAAAGAAAAACATAGAATGCGCCAGCTGGTTCTCTTCCCGGGCATACTGTAAAAGTCAGTTACGGGACATAGGTTTTAAAGGCGTTTTTGTGGGCGATAGGCGGACCACCTATCACTACAATAGTCTCTCCATCTTTATAATACCTCCAAATTTGACAAAAGTGACATCAGATGGTCTTGTAACCTCTGGTGTTCTGCCTACCCCATAAGGGATACAGGCGTGACGTTATGCATGCATGCATGCTTATTAGTTTTTATTTGACCTCCGTGTCGATTTATAAAATCAACATCCTGGGTACTACCTCCGTGTCGATTTAAAAAATCAACATCCTGGGTATTTTATCCTTCGCGTTAACGCGAGGTTAAGATCCTGGAGACATTAGATGCTTTTCTTGAATATTGCCTGTATGAAATCACTCGTCTATGATTTTTTCCTTTCCAACCTTCTAAGCTTGCGTTTATAATATTCTTCTTTTCTTCGGCCGTCTTCTTCGGCATTTTTATGACAGGTGTACTTGCTACCGCGCACGAAAAAGGAATGGGCTCGACAGAGGCGCATCCTATGGATCCAGACTGGTGTGAACAATTTTAACTAAAACGATCGAAAACACGTGTTTTGACCTTTTTAGTCATTTCACAACTCTTAAATTCGTGCGTGCTACCGTGTGAGTCAAAGGGACTACTTGGTAAATGAATATAAAGCAAAGCCCAAAATCCTTCAACTACGAAGTTTTGGTAGTATTGACTATGATAAATTGGTACAAGACGCACAATCACTTGACTGGTCCAAGGTTGTGAGTGCTGACACGACGGATAGCCAGGTTGAAATTTTTAATAATTACCTTTTTCAGCTTTATGATAAACACGCACCAGTTCATCCCGTGAAGATCAAACATCTCCCTGCTCCATGGCTTAATGAACAAATCAAAACTGCGATGGCTAAGCGAGATCTTGCTCGCAAAAAGTACAAAAATGATCCCAGCGCAGAGAATGGATATAACTACCGTCTTCTCCGGAATCGCTGCAATACAATGTGTAGGGACGCACAACGACGCTATATCCATAAATCAGTTTCAGATGGAAGTCCCGCAAAGGTTTGGAACTTCCTCAGAAAATTGGGAGTCGGTAAAAGCAAAAACAATAGCATCCCTAACAACTTTGATCTGAATCTGCTGAATTCACACTTCTCATCCGCTTCTGGCATGGACGTCAATGTTAAATCAACCACGTTGAACAACATTTTCTCCTTACCGTCCCCAAACTATGATTCTTTTTCTTTTACACAATTTACAGAACGTGATGTTAAGTGGGCAATTAATTCCATTTCGTCAGATGCAATTGGATCCGATGGCGTAAGCCGAAAAATGGTAGTTATTTTATTAGATTTTCTCCTTCCTATTATAACTCAAATCCTTAACAAGTCTATCAGTACTAGCCACTTCCCGTCCCAATGGAAAAACGCTCACCTGATTCCCCTGCCTAAAAAATCTACCCCTATCACATTTCAAGACATCAGACCTATATCCATACTTCCTTTTCTATCCAAAGTCCTTGAACGACTAGTACACAAACAGTTAAGTCTATTCCTATCCAAAAACAACCTACTCAATCCTTTCCAATCCGGATTCCAATCTGGCCATAGTACCAGCACAGCACTTGTCAAAGTCTCCGATGACATTCGTTTGGGCCTTCAAAACAAGGAACTAACGGTTCTTGCTTTGCTAGACTTCAGCAACGCCTTCAACACGGTTGATTTTGACATCTTGCTACAGATGCTCTGCTCTCTTAACATATCTCCGTCTGTGATTGTTTGGTTTCAAACTTACTTGAGCGGACGTCAACAACGTATACGTATTGATGATGTTTACTCATCATGGACTACTGTAGATGCTGGTGTCCCTCAAGGTGGCGTGTTGTCTCCTCTTCTTTTTTCTGTTTTTATTAATAACATTTCAAAAAATCTTACTTCTTCCTACCACATGTATGCAGACGATCTACAAATCTATCTCAAAACCAGTTTGGACGACTTGCCAAAAACTATTAAGACCATAAATGACGACCTTACTAAAATATCATCCTGGAGTTACCAACATGGCTTAACTGTTAATCCAAATAAAACACAGGCAATCATAATTGGTAGCACACATATGTATAGTAAAATTGATTTCACACTTTGCCCAAGAATTAATTTTAATGGTATTAACATTGACTGGAGTAAAAGTGTAAAAAACCTTGGGATATTGTTCGACAACAATTTATCCTGGAAGCCACAAATTGATGAAGTGAGCAGGAAGATGTTTGCAGCCACTGGATCGTTAAAACGTCTGCGCAATGTCCTACCAATACCTACCAAAATTTCAATTGCCCAGACCTTATTCCTTCCTATTTTAGACTATGCTGACGTCTGCTACCTGGATATAACTGAAGCCCAATCAAACAAACTTGAGCGGCTACAAAATCTTTGCATTAGATTTATATTTGGCTTACGCAAATATGATCATATATCAGAATACCGCAATAAACTCAAGTGGCTTCCAATTCGCTTTCGCCGGAATACTCGTATCCTCTGTCTTCTTTATCGCGCGCTGTTCAATCCTGCTTCACCGAGGTATTTGTCTGAAAAGTTTGAATACATTCACTCCGCCCATAAGCTAAATTTGAGATCTCGTAATAATTTGAAACTATTGACGCCGATCCATTCGACAGATTTCTATGGCAAATCATTTACCATCCATGCAATACGTTTATGGAACGAATTACCATTGAAAATTAAATCTGCACAAACTTTACCTACTTTTAAAAAACTCGTGAAGATTCACTACTTGTCAAAAGTTGAAGAATTGCCTTAATTATTTTTTATGTATTGTTAATATTATGTATATGTATGTGTATGTAAGGTTATAGATATATATGTGTGTAGGTATATTTTTAAATAAGAACTTAATTATACTTTATATTTATTACATATATTGTACGAAATGACACCCTTTGACGCATATAATATCCTCTACCCTAAGGTTTGTCTGGAAGAGATCGCTTTTTTAGCGATAAGACCACCTCTTGTATCAACCCTAAATTTGTTCTCTGTTGAATATCTGTATATTTATAGTTGTACAATAAAGAGTTATTATTATTATTATTATTTATACCTAAAGCTACACGCCTTATTATTATTATTATTTATTCAATTTATATAAAAATATATCTCCTTTGAAGGGGTGATTTATTTTTTACGCGGGCATTAATACCAAGCGCAAAAATATTATTATGTTGTGATTATGGAGTTGTTATTTATTAGTGATAATGGAGTGAGAAATTTTCTGGTGATACGACAGGTGTTCAAAATTATTGCTTTTTGTATGGTGTGTAGAATGTTATGAGGAAGGTTAAGGGCAGTGAAACTATTTTTGATGGACTTAGGCACGATTCCAGTTGAAGATACTACGATTGGGATAATGTGAACAAGATCGGCTTTCCACAGTTTTTTTATTTCGATAGCCAGATCTTGATATTTAGCCAGTTTTTCGGTAATTGTTTTCTGTACATTATTAGTATTAGGAACTGCAATGTCAATGAGGTATATACTTTTATTTATTTTATCATGGATAGTGATGTCTGGTCTATTGGCTGAGACAGTTTTATCTGTTATTATGGTTCGATCCCAGTAAATTTTCACTGTATTATTATCCAGTACGATGTCAGGTTGATATTTATAATAGGGCACTTTCTTGTGTATAAATTTATATCTGTGTGCTAAGTACTGATGAACTATTGCTGCAACCTGATCATGTCGATGTTTGTAATCAGTTTGAACGAGGGCTTTACAAGAACCCGTGACATGTTGAATAGTTTCACTCCCTGAATTGCATCGTCTACAATTATCTACTAAGTTAGGTTCTTTAAGGATGAATTTTCGGTAGTTTTTGGTGTTAATGACCTGGTCTTGGATTCCAAGCATGAATGCTTCCGTCTCGGGGAACAGATCTCCGCGTTTAAGCCATGCGTTCGATGCATCTTTATCGACATAGGCTTCAGCAAGGTCAGCAGCGTGTCGACCATGTAGAGACTTTAGTCTCCATTCTGTTAGTCTTTGTTCCCTGGTGACTTGGCATTCATTGGGCTGTTGTGCAGATGAGTGAAGATTTAATGGTGTAAGTTGTTTGTCATTTATATTTATCAAAGAGTGTAGCATGGACTGGTCGGATTTTGAGTGAAAGTAATGTCTTAAGTTTGTTATCTGTTTGTTATGTAGATTTTTTATGTGGATTAAACCCCTGCCACCATCTGTGCGTGAGAGTGTAAGTCTTTGAGAGCAGGTTTTTGGATGATGTTTGCGCTGTTTAGTCATTAAAGTGTTTATTTTTCTTTGAAGCCTAATTAAATCTGTATTGGACCATTTAATAACTCCAAATGAGTAGGTTAAAACGGGTATGGCATAAGTGTTTAGAGCTTTTATCAAATTTCGGGAGTTGAGATGGGTTTTAAGTATTTTATTTAATCTTTTTGTGAATTCAATAGTTATTTCAGATTTAGTTTGTTTATGATTGATGAGTTTAGATTGTTTAAAACCTAAGTATTTATATGTATTTCCTGGTCCCAAAGATTCTATTTCTTCGCCTGTATTGAGCATAAATGTATTTTCTTCTATCTTACCTTTATTAATCGATTGAATTTTACACTTATCGATACCGAAATTCATAAAAATACTACTAGAGAAACGTTGTGTGATATCGGCTAACTTATAGAGGTCATTCTTGCTATTTGCAAACAGCTTAATGTCATCCATATACAGTAAGTGTGACAGAATATATCGACTATTGTTGTTATTTAGTTTAAATCCTACCGCAGCGTCATTTAGTAGCTGTGAAAGTGGGTTCAATGCTATACAAAACCAGAGAGGGCTCAGGGCGTCTCCCTGAAAAATGCCTCTTTTTATACAGATAGGTTGCGTGGTTACGGTTGTATTACAGGTTTTAATTCTTAGCTCAGTTTTCCATGTTTTCATAACGGTTTCTAAAAATAATATTAAGGAGGGATTAACTTTGTATAGTTTCAGAACAAAGACAAGCCAGCTGTGGGGTACGGAATCAAATGCCTTGCGATAGTCTATAAACATAGTGTGCATGCTACTTTTTGTGATGTGGGCTTGTTTCATAACTACTGAGTCAATAATTAACTGTTCTTTACAGCCTCGACTTGCTTTAATGCACCCCTTTTGCTCTTCATTAATTATTTTATGTTCTTTAATATGTTTGTATATTATTTCACTGATGACGGCAGTTACAAGTTTATAAAAAGTCTGTAAGCATGTAATGGGGCGATACTTTGAAGGATTATTTGTATCATTATCCTTTGAGATCATGTATGTTATTCCCTGTGTTATAAAATTTGGTAGTGTATCTGGTGATTTGATAAATAAGTTGATATGATTGTGGATGAAAGGATGTAAGTAAGTTAATTTCTTATACCAATAGTTATGAATGTTATCTCCTCCTGGAGTTTTCCAGTTATGGCTACGTTTTAAGACTTGGTGGAATATTTCTGGTGTAACAAATTCAAATGTATGATCAGGAATGTGATCTTGTCTGATTTTCTTGATCCACTCAGCCTCGTTGTCATGGTCGACAGGGTTTTCCCAAATCTCTGCCCAAAAGTCTCTAAGCACTTCAGATGGTGGAGGGTTGTTATTGTTCGTCATGTTGGTACCTTTATTGAGATTACTTCTGTAGAATTGCTTTTCAGCATTAACAAAGAGTGAATTTTGATTTTTGCGTTCAGTGCATTTAAGATACCTCTTGAGGCGGCTAGCTAGTGAACTGAGTTTTTGTTTGAGCGTGTCAAGATAATCTTTAATTTCTATGTTGTTGTTTTCGTGAGTTGCGTGGATGCTATACTTCTGCTTTATTTCATTTACAGTTTTAGTTATTTTATGATTTCTGTTGCCTGCTATGTATTGAGTAGTGTGACCAATGTAGTACCTAATTGATTTTATCCTCTGTTCTAATCTTTTTTGCCAGGGTTTTTTGATTATTTGCCTATGATGTGAGTTATCGGTTGTTAAATTTTTGATTTTGTTACCATTACAAATAGCTGTAGTGTAAGCAGCTGTGTATATCAATGTGTGCAGTAATCGGAAGTCCATATCAGAAAATGCATACAAGGGTAGTATGTGATTATTTAGGCATTGAACTATATTTGACAGTCTTCTAGATGGTTTCAGTTTTGGGATGGGAGGTCTATTCAATGGGTCCGAGTTATTAAATTGTTGAAACGCTGATTCAAACTGGGTTTTGATATCATTTGCGAGTTGTATGTCGAATTGCTGGTCTAACTCTGATGGGACGGTAGGAGGTTCATATTGATTATCTGGTGTTAAATCTGTACTATTTGTTACGATGTTTAAATCTTCTGCCCTAGTATCCTGTGTTAGTGGTGATGGCGTGCTTTGAGTGTTAATTGTTGATGGTGTGTCTTGATTAGTGTAGTCGATTTCAGCAGTTCGTTTTATATCATTCAAGGTTGCGTCGGGAATTACTTTTCGGGAAATAATACTCCTTGCCTGAGTTGCTAGTTTGTTGCCACTAAAATGGTTTTTCTGGGAGTTCGGGTTTCTTTCCTTAAATATATTTTCTAAATGGCTAATATATCCTCCTCCTCTTACTCTAGATAAATAAAAGCAGTAAAGTAGTTCGTGCTGTTCACTTGTGGTCCATTTCAGTTTAGTATTAGTACTTAGGATTTGTGAGCTACTCGAGGCTTGACTGCGGATGGGAAGGAGATTACTTGCACGTGTTGGGCTATTTTCTTCTATTTCTAATCTTATTTCGCTATTGATTTTATTGATTTCAAGGTCTGTTAGGAGTTTATTTCTTACAATCGATCGTCGTTGATTTGCAAGTTGTTGGGGGGTTACAGTTACCTGAGGATATTGTTTTATGAATGAAGAGTGGAGTGCTGTTACATATTTTTTTGTGTCAGTATCTAAAGATGTAATACGCAGATATTCACGCAGTATGAACTGATTCATATCATTTGTCCATTTTCGGCGTGTTTTTGATCTTGAGTTGAGTGCAGGTATATGAGCTTCATCAGCTACCTGCACAGCATCCCCAGGATTTGAAGAACTTGTGCTAGAGTATGAGCTTGGCGGTCTGTACATCGCCTCATCATCAGAGAAGTCGTAGATATTTTCTTCTTGTCTATTTGCTGTTAAAGACGCAGTTGATTGAAGGCATCTTCTTAAATTATATCTTTTATTATTAATATTTTCCATTTTGGTCCCACGAGAAGCTAGGGAATCTTGTGGTCAGTCTCAGCAGAGCCCCGCTTGCCAGAGATAAGAGCTAGCTTAAAGAAAGCTACACCTGGAGTCCGCTCACTACTCCCGGCGTGGCACGCTAGCGACCGGGCTCGCCCCCGGCCATGCATCCCTCGGCACGGCAGACCTTGGATTGGCGGATATAGGGATGGGGAAATGGGGTATCAAGGATAGGTGAAGGCTGGGTAAAGGAGTTTGGGACCGTTGGTTGGAAAGGGTAAACCTAGATGTTTGTGGTTTTGCAGTACCTCGTAAAGGTTAGTCTAGTTGGTAAAGGACTTTAAATAGTACCTGCTTTCCTCAAGCCCCCCCACCACGGCAAGGTGGTCCCTCAGGGGGGTTATTATTATTATTATTATATCTGAAGAATGAAGCAACGAAATATAATCGTATTTATTTTCAATATTCACTCGTTTCGTAGTCAATGGCTGTAAAGGTTATACGAATACACTCGTAGAAATCTACGGGCGTTCAGTTTCTGTATCATAAAAGAAAACGATTTTTATTCTATTAAACGCAAAATGTATTTTTGGTCATATCTTTTTTTTCCCAGGGCTAATTTTTTTGGCGTCCTAACAAATATGAATGACATGTGTCTAATCTATAATCTGACTCTCATCTCATCTCTGCACAATGACTTTTTTTTTGGAGCCCAATCACTTGCGTTATCCTTTGTCCATAAATTTTATTTTTTCTTTTAAAATATGAAAACCCGATTCCACCAAATCTGACCGCCTATAGATTTCAGTTCCTTGTGTCCTGTTCAGTTCTTTTAAAATATGGTACCTTCAGCTCCCACTACCAGAACTGGTGGTAAGGTCTCGTCCTACGAATCAAAATGAACCCAAACTCGATATATCTAGCTTTACCCGTCTAGGAGTACCAGTAGCACCTCGAGGTATACCTTCAGCTCCCACTACCAGAATTGGTGGTAAGGTCTCGTCCTGCGAATCAAAATGAACCCAAACTCGACATGCCTAGCTCTATCGGTCTACGAGTACCAGTAGCACCTTGAGGTATACCTTCAGCTCCTACTACCAGAACTGGTGGTAAGGTCTCGTCCTACGAATCAAAATGAGCCCAAACTCGATATACCTAGCTTTACCCGTCTAGGAGTACCAGTAGCACCTCGAGGTATACCTTCAGCTCCCACTACCAGAACTGGTGGTAAGGTCTCGTCCTGCGAATCAAAATGAACCCAAACTCGACATGCCTAGCTCTATCGGTCTACGAGTACCAGTAGCACCTTGAGGTATACCTTCAGCTCCCACTACCAGAACTGGTGGTAAGGTCTCGTCCTGCGAATCAAAATGAACCCAAACTCGATATACCTAGCTTTACCCGTCTAGGAGTACCAGTAGCACCTCGAGGTATACCTTCAGCTCCCACTACCAGAACTGGTGGTAAGGTCTCGTCCTGCGAATCAAAATGAACCCAAACTCGACATGCCTAGCTCTATCGGTCTACGAGTACCAGTAGCACCTTGAGGTATACCTTCAGCTCCCACTACCAGAACTGGTGGTAAGGTCTCGTCCTGCGAATCAAAATGAACCCAAACTCGATATACCTAGCTTTACCCGTCTAGGAGTACCAGTAGCACCTCGAGGTATACCTTCAGCTCCCACTACCAGAACTGGTGGTAAGGTCTCGTCCTGCGAATCAAAATGAACCCAAACTCGACATGCCTAGCTCTATCGGTCTACGAGTACCAGTAGCACCTTGAGGTATACCTTCAGCTCCTACTACCAAAACTGGTGGTAAGGTCTCTTCCTTCGAATCAAAATGAGCCCAAACTCGATATACTTAGCTTTACCCGTCTAGGAGTACCAGTAGCACCTCGAGGTATACCTTCAGACCCCACTACCAGAACTGGAGATAAGGTTTAGTCCTAACAAACATAATGATTCCAAGTTTCCAAATTCAATCCTAATCATAAAAGGTTTTGTAATTTTTTTTTTTTTCAATAAAATTACATTATTACCTTTTCAACTCAGTTCAGAGAGCGTCAAGTATCGAGACTTGTTTGATGTAATAAATTGTGTATGTACAGCGATGTTTCTTAGCACGAAAAATAACTCAAAAGCGATACAGGTCCACTCTCGACAGCGGCTGAGCGCAGACTGAAGATATCTAGTTTTTGTTTGTAATGATATTGACATTATTTGCTAAAGTATAATAACCCTTACTACAGTGTGTTAAGATTTACGCATTTATACAAACATGAAGAAAATTACGTGTTTGGTTTTATTTTTTTTTAAAGGGTTTTTAGTAGTAATTTCAAAGAAAAAAATGCGTATTATCAAAAATGAACATGTCAACCATCGAATAGTATTTTTTTTATTCATAAATACTTGTGTTTTCATACCAAAAGTGGTACCGTAAATTGGCTTAAATCGTCATTTTCGTGCGACGAGGCATCGCAAAATTAGTTTTTAAGCCACAAAAACAAATTTATTTATATTATTTTTATATAATAAATGGAGATGAAAGTCTTATCTATCTATTAGTACTTGTAGTTATACTAAACTTTGCGCCATTTTATCACAATATGTACCAGAAAATACCCTATTTTGAAGATTTGCGGAAACGCGTCCTTAATGCTCTGCATTCGTTAATTATTCCTTTGAACATATCTGTATCAATATGACGTAAATACACGAATATTTCAGCGGAGACTATTTTCTTGTTTCATACTTTTTAGAGCGTGTTTTAGTAGTCAGGTTCAAGTTTTTAAACTTTATTTTTTTTTTTACTTATTTTGTTATTTACATATTTAAAATTTGCTAGCGAAGTTCTTTTATTTGATACCCCACACGAAACAGTCAAGAATATTTTTTAGTTCTTTACTTTTATTTCACTTATTTTCGAGTCATATTTTTTACATATTTGAGCTATACTTACAAAGCTCTTTCATTTGATACCCCACACGAAACTATAAAGAAAAAACATTTTTTTTGCTTCTACAATTTAAGTCCTCTAGAGGGCGCTGTAGTATTTTTTTTTTTTGTTTTTGTTTTTCCGCCAAGGAAAGTCGTTTGGCACCCACTAAAACCAGCTTTAACCAGTAAAGCTAGCTTTAGCGGGAGGAGGATGAATCCTATTACGGACGAATGGGCATTCTATAAGCTGTTAACCCAAGTGGCTAATGGCAAATAGAATGCCCAGACAGTGTGGAGACTCTCTCAGATAGGCTGAGCATACCCACTAAACATCCCCCTTTTGACTCACCTTGATTAAGGTCCTTAGTCATCGTCGGAACGACAGCCAATTGGAGCGAGAGGCTGCGTAGTGAGCGGCATCCAGACGGCTGCCACCAAAAGGAACTGAAAGCGAGAAAAACAAAGCCAAGACTAGCAGAAATGACTAAGCTGAAACTAAGAGATTATCTAGAGTGATCAGACTCACTCTGAGATAGGAATGCTGGAAAGAAGGATTACGTTTAGAAACGTTGAGCCCGCTGGAGTTTCCTGATAAGGGGAGCGAACTTGGTTAGGACCGGAAGAGCACCGTTGAAACCCTCTGGGCTGGCGTCGAGAGCGGCGCCGAAAGCCAGGATCCCGTCGATGGGAGCGAGCTGGATCCAGAACGCCATGCGGTCTTGAGAACCTTTTGCGTTCTGGCACTGGGAAGCCGATTTGGCGGCCGGTTGCGATTGAGTCGCATCCCGGCTGCGCTGACCTGAAACTAAAGAGGTGAAGGCCTTGGGGGCCTTTGAACTGACTGGAGGAGCGTCCGAGCTAGGCTGCGGTCGCTCTCTCCAGTTCTCGATGGGCTCTACGGTAGCCCCGGCAGCATGCGGCGCCTTGGGGGCAGTCGCGAAAGTTTGCTGTGTGGAATGACCGGCCGCACAAGACGCAGGACGGAGCGGTGGGCGATTGCTTTCGCAAGGACTCGATTTGAGCGAGAAGAGCTTCCTTCTCGGCTGCATATTGGGCTACCAGTGATTGTTTATCGCTGGACATCTGGCTGAAATCTGAAGACAACTGACTGAATTCTGAAGACGAGGGACGAGCAGATAATTGCTCCTGCAAGGAATTGATTTGAGTGAGAAGGGCATCCTTCTCAGATGCATGTTGTGTTTCCAATTGTCTGATTTTAGACGAATGGGAAGGGGGACGAGCGGCTAGTTGCTGCCGAGAGGACTGCTGCAAGGACTCGTACTGCTGCTGCAAGGACGCGTTCTGCTGCTTTAAGGACTCGATTTGGTCCTCGAGACGGCCTGCGCCGGCTTGATAAGTTGATTTGAGGCCTTCGAAGGCCATCAACAAACGACGGGAGTTTGCGCAATTAGCTTCATTACACTGAGTGTGACGAGGCATAATGCTGAGCTGAAAGAAGAAAGTCTATCGAAACCAGACAGAACTTCGTGCCGGTGAACGGCGAGACGGCTGCACAAACTGCGCTGTAAAAGAGATCAACCTAAAACGGACCTATTGCCGGTGAACAGCGGACGATCAGGCTTCGTTGGCACGGTTACGTATCCACCTGACCAGCGATGCTTCGGCCGGCAGCTGTCGGGTCCGCCCTGAAAAGGGCAGATGAATTAGCCCCGACACCACACAGCCTCCACAAGAGAAAACTTTCCGAAAGAGCTTAACTTAGCACCTTACCCGCACGAGTACGGGGGAGGGATTAAGGGCAGCGCAATACGAACACTCGGGAGCGGCCGCAGACACGACCGTTCGGGAGCGAACGCAAACGGGAAGTGTTTTTGCGCTGTAGTACATTTAACGTAAGTTTTTATAGCCTATAACCAGCGGACAGTGAAGAGCCTTCTAATGACACCTCATTTGTCCAATTATGATTACTAGTTTAGAAGTTCTGAGGGAACAGATGTACATCCATACCCACATACGCTTACGTATATACATACATAATTACGTACATAATATATACATACATATACAGCTCAAAATCATAACTCTCCTTTTTGCTTCGCCATAGTGGGGTAAAAAGTCAATTTAAGTTGAGATTATATTATCAGATATATGCATTATAGCTGATATCTTTGCATTAAAAAGCCCCTCATACTTAGGTTTGTATTGTTCTACCAATTATCATAATTTGTACGTACCTACTAGCACAGTTTTGAGATTATTTTGTAGATCCAGTTTTTTTTTTTTCAAAATTAATCTTTGGCCTTAACATCACTTACCATCAATAGAAATTAATCTCAGCAATAAAAATTGAAACATTGAAAGAATACATACATATATACATAACCTCACGCCTGTCTCCCTTTGGGGAAGACAGAAACAAGGGAACACCAATTGCTTCGATCTAGACATACCTCTTTATCTTCCTCCACGTTCATTAATGTTTTCATACATGATTGCCGGTTACGGTTTCTTTTAACTAGGGTTTTTTTAAGAACGTCGCCAATTTGATTGGCATATATTTTTTATTGGCATTTGAGCGGCACCATCCATCCTTGCTCTGTACACCTCTTTCGTAAATCTACTTTCACTCATCCTTTCCAAATTTCCAAACCACCGTAGCATACCCTTTTCAATCTTAGTCACTACATCTTTTTTGTCAAATTATCTTATTAAATTATGTTCAGAAACTCATGCAGTTATTCGTTTTAGGTAGGTATTCTTGAATAGATTTTCGATGGAAAGGTGCCCTCTTATTATATCTAAATCCAATATTTACCAATATTACTTACAATTAATTAAAAGAAAAACTTACATTAAGTTAATACTGCAGACTGCATGAAACGTTTATCCACAGTAATGATTATTCAAAACGCCCTGGAGCGGCGTATTTCGTTTTTACTGAAGCGTTTTAAAAACCTGAATGTGCTTGATGAGTCCGCCATTAATTTGAAACGCAAATGTAACTGTTAAGCTTTCGTGAAAATATATCCATTATATTTAAGCTGATACTTGGGAAAAAATGTTCATTTTGTGATATTTTAGGGAAACTTGAGAAAGTTTGGCGCCCGTTTGTCGATTTGAATTAAGAATACGCATAATGTTGAGCCACACTCATCGTTGAGCGTGACTTTAAATTATTCTTGTTTCCTTCGGGTTCTTGTATAGGTTGACATGTGTGAACAGACACACTATACTTTATATATGCATACATATTTAATATGCAAGACGCAGCCTTAAGAGGTTTCTTTGGTAGCTGTTTCTTTTTTATTTCCGATTAATATTTAATATAAGGTTTTAACCGCAGGTTTTATTTATTAGTACATTAGTGCTATAAATATCATAACGTTTTACTTAAATAAAGGTGTATCACTCCTTCAAATAGTGATCGACTTAATTTTCACAATTCTATAATAAATACAAAAAAAATACAAAATTCTTTATTGTGCCTTTTAATACCTTATTCAATTAATACAATTTGGTTTACATTATAACTTGACAACATTTACGTGGGTACAAACAGCGATCCTTTACTTTCCTTTCTAGTAAAATAGTGTGGTACGGCAAAGTAATGATTCTCATCGTAAGTAGGTTAGGTACCTGTTACAAACATCTTAATTCTAAAACTATAGTGCGGCCGGTGGGAGTTTGCGTTCCTGACAGCTGTCAAAATCATAGCTTTTTTAACTTTCGAATCGGAAATAAACTTTATTCAGTGGACATAAGTAGCTGTCAGGAACGCATTCCCGCAACGGGCGCGCTTTAATAACACAAATTAAAGTGGGATAGGTGTCCCCGGCATTCACGGTAACTATAACTGCACAGCGTGAACAAAACTTTGACGCAAAAAATTGCATAGTATATCCGAAGATTGCAGATAGTGTGTTCATTACAAGAGTAAAAGTAAAGTAGAAACATTATTAATATGAACAAATGTTAAAAATTACACTAATAACATTGCACTGCTTTGTCAGTGCATTAGAACGAAACAGCAACACTTCGGATAATCATAAATTATAAACTTGCTCAGCTTTCCAAAGAAAATCAGTTTAAGGAACTCGTTATAATAAGGAAATTGCAGCAAGATGTGCAAACTTGGCAACTAAAAGGAAGTACTAGATAGGTACCTACGGGAAACTATAGGTACTGTAGATGCATTATAGCCTACAACCAATTAGGATATTTAGGGCCATTTTAAAATAGATTTGTACAGTGCAGTGGTCTAGATGCTACCACACCAATTGTGAGATCGTGGATTCGATTCCCGCATGGAAAAATGTTCTTGGTTCCCCCTAGTTCCGTACATGGCATTACATAATTCAAGCTTTACTTACTTTGAGGCCACGAAGTTGGCGTGTTCGGGTTTTATTTATTCAAAAAATTGAATCAATAAATATACAGGGTGGGCAGTATGGGATAGTCTGAAACTGAAAAACATACGAAGACCTGTTGAACGATGTCATCGATTTTGATAACTCGAAAAACTGCATGCACACTGGCTTACACAGATTAAAAAAAACTTGTGTTTTGCTAGGAAATCGTAAGAGGAACTTTTAAAAAATGAAATACATAACTTCACGTCTGTATCCCTCACGGTGTAGGCAGAACACCAGAGGCTATGAAACCATCTGAGGTCTCGTTTGACAAATTTAGAGGTATTATAATAATGCAGAGAGATTATTGCAGTGACAGGGGGTCAGCCTATCGCCCGAAAAACTGTCAATAAAACCTCTGTTCCTTAACAGACTTTTACGGTATGCCCGGGACGAGAACCAGCTGGCACAATACAATAAATTTTTTTTTAGATATTAAGTTATTGATTATGTTGTTGGATGGTGTGTAGATAGGACTCGTTCAGGGTTCGCCTGGCTAGCGACCTCCCTTCATATTAAATCTCCATCACCGCTCCAGCGATGATGTGCTCCGGGAATGTCTTATGAAGAGACAGTTTCTTGCTCTATCCGTGTGCTGTGATTTTCACCTCATCTACACTCATCACACGGTGATATGGAGGTCTAACGGGAGTTAAATCACCAAAAAATAATAATTTATTGATAGTATTTTTAGAACATTAATTGCACGTGATTGCTTTCATATTACGTATCTTATATCTCATTTGTCCATGTTGATTTGTGACCATGGACTTATATGAAGATGCTGTTGTTATAATTTCGATTTAAAATTAAATAGGCAGTTAGCATAGCGTCCTCTTTCAAAGACCTACAACATGCATTTTCCTAATGAATTGGATTAAATATCAAATAGACTCTGCAGAAAAATAAAATCCAATATTTTCACCTTAAATAATATACTTCAATCGAAGTTTCAGATATTAACAAACGCCTTATTCACGAGGGACGACCTCCGCAGTAGTGAGTGAAGCCTTAATTTATTACAAGCTGCTTTGCGCGGTTTCGCCCCCAAAATATCTGATTTCGTCACTATTTATTTGATCAGGAATCGGCATGAAATGAACTTTCAAATGCATAGAGAAAAATATAAATCCAATTGGTTAATTCTGAGATAAATGTATTCAAATAGTTTTACCTGCATATATTCAAAAAAGGGACCTACATAGTCTGCCAATTCAGTTTTTCGAACGAGTGCAGCCTTTATCACTATTATTTAAAATGAAGAGTTACGTCCAATAAATTGTATAAAATTTTAAAATCCTGGCAATTTTTCAGTGACAATATCAAAAGCTCATCCGACGTTCCGGCAGTGTTGTCATTGTGCTTCGAGTTCTACGCTCTATTGACTCAGGTAATGAGTTTTCAGATTTAACTTGATCGTTTTAATACTGCAGATAAAATATCGACATCATAATAAAGCGGTAACAATTTTTCAATTTTATACGTAAAATTTTTTACTAACTATCATATCTATGTTCACGAGCTATCACAAACCCATAATAATAGTCAACGAATGCAGAGCATTAAAAAACCGACTTCACGTCAAAATTACGGCTCAGATGAGAATGTCATTACGTAAACATTTTCCGAAATCATACATATTTTTTCATTCTTTTTTTGAAATTTTCAATGAAGTACCTAACCGATTTCGATGAAATTTATATGGGACCAACTATGAAGTTTATCATATGATATTAGAATATTTAGGGCCATTTTAAAATATATTTGTATAGTGCAGTGGTCTAGACGCTACCACGCCAATCTTGAGGTCGCGGGTTCGATTCCCACACGAAAAAATGTTCTTGGTCCCCCCTAGTTCCGTACATGGCATTACATAACTCAAGCTTTACTTACTTTGAGGCCACAAAGTTGGCGTGTTCGGGTTTTATTTATTCAAAAAATTAAATCAATAAATATACAGGGTGGGCAGTATGGGATAGTCTGAAACTGAAAAACATACGAAGACCTGTTCAACCATGTCATCGATTTTGATAACTCGAAAAACTGCATGCACACTGGCTTACACAGATTAAAAAAACTTGTGTTTTGCTAGGTAATCGTAGGCAAAACTTTTAAAAAATATTTTTTTTTTACTTATTAAGATATTATTTTTTTACTTCACCTCATCTTCACTGATCACCAGGTGAAATGGAGGTCTAACGGGAGTTAAATCACCAAAAAATAATAATTTATTGATAGTATTTTTAGAACATTGCACATGATTAAATTGCTTTCATATTATGTATCTTATATCTCATTTGTCCATGTTGATTTGTGACCATGGACTTATATGAAGATGCTGTTGTTATTATAATTTCGATTTAAAATTAAATAGGCAGTTAGCATAGCGTCCTCCTTCAAAGACCTAAACATGCATTTTCCTAATGTATTGGATTAAATATCAAATAGACTTTGCAGACAAATAAAATACAATCTTTTCGCCTTAAATAATATACTTCACTAGAAGTTTCAGATATTAACAAACACCTTATTCACAAGGGCCAACCGCAGCAGTAGTGAGTGAAGCCTTCATTTATTGCAAGCTGCTTTGCGAGGTTTTACACACAAAATATGTGATTTCGTAACTATTTATTTGATAAGGTATCGCGGCATGGAATGAGCTTTCAAATGCATAGAGAAAAATATAAATCCAACTGGTTAATTTTGAGATAACTGTATTCAAACCGTTTTACCTGCATATATTCAAATAAAGGGACCTACATAGTCTGTCAATTCAGTTTTTCGAACGAGTGCAACCTTTATCAATATTATTTAAAATGAAGAGTTACGTCCGATAAATTTTATAAAATTTTAAAATCCTGGCAATTTTTCAGTGACAACATCAAAAGCTCATCCGACGTTCCGGCAGTGTTGCCATTGTGCTTCGAGTTCTACGCTCTATTGACTCAGGTAATGAGTTTTCAGATTTAACTTGATCGTTTTAATACTGCAGATAAAATATCGACATCATAATAAAGCGGTAACAATTTTTCAATTTTATACGTAAAAATTTTTACTTACTATCATATCTATGTTCACGAGCTATCACAAACCCATAATAATAGTCAACGAATGCAGAGCATTAAGAGGGCCGCCAGACTGTTGAAAACACGTTGAAAACCAATGCTTCCAACCAAGGTTAAGGAAGGTTAACTTGTTGACAACCAATTCCGAGTCATCCACACTGTTACAAACGGTGGTTTCCAACAAGGAGACAAACAAGAACACAAGCCAAGGTCACGCCAGGCCACGCCCCTTAATCGTCAGTGTGCTCTGATCTCTCGCGGTGACAACATCTTCGCGATGGCAGTTTTGTATGCAATTGAGGATACAAAGAAGGAAAGGTTGAAACGCAGGATAAAAAGCTACAAAACTCGAGTCATTTATAGTTATAGTTACATAGTAAAATATACAATAACAAGCGTACACAGTCCTAAACACAGACATACATCTAAATAGATAAAGCAAATGCATGTCCTTTGCGTGTCCGAACCCCGACCAAGCGTCAAGGTTGGTCGCCTCTAGATTTAATATGTATTGTAATATGCGTGTATGTATGTCTGTTAGAAAATCGAGTCAAGAATATCAATATCGGTCTTAATAATCGATTTCATCGGCGGTATCGGTGTCCCTGAATCTTTTTGTATTTTCCAGTAATAAATATCAGCTGTGACGTCACAATAGGTCTTAAAAAGTCGGCACGCTTGGTTCGAATACAAATCGTGGCACTTGCGTTGTCTATGTAGATGTATGTCTGTGATTCTAAACACCGCCGTTTCCAACCCGCCAAGGTCATGTAATTTGGTTGTCAACAGCCATCTTCACTGTTGGAAACACGTTGTAAACTAGCAAGGTCACCTTGGTTTGATGTTTTGTTTCCAACAGTCTATTTGGGCCTTAAAAAACCGACTTCACGTCAAAATTACGGCTCAGATGAGAATGTCATTACGTAAACATTTTCCGAAATCATACATATTTTTACATTCTTTTTTTGGAATTTTCAATGAAGTACCTAACCGATTTCGATGAAATTTATATGGGACCAATTATTCAAAAAATTTCAAAATCAATTTATAATTGTCCGAAATATCGCGTAACAAAGACACAAAAAAAACATACAGACGAATTGAGAACCTCTTCCTTTTTTGGAAGTCGGTTGCAAAGTGTTGTTTCGTAAATTCTCTGTTGAATCACCCACCTGATAAGCGTCATCAAAGTAAATGAGTTATCTTCTGGCTGTCCGTTCAAAATACACTTTGTCAGGCGCTGCAGGACACATGTTCTTCTTCATTTGACGTCACTTGTTTTTTTATTCAATGTTAGTATCAATATTTAACGTTTAATGTCTATTCATTATGCACCTGATGGAAAGTACGCATGAAGACTATGGTGTTACATGCCCATCCACGAGAAACCTATTCACTCGTCACTTAAAAGTTCCAGGACTGTAGTGGTCAGGAAAAACAGATGCAAGGCAGATTGTTCCACACCTTGGCAATCCGTACCAAAAAGGAACTATCGAAGCGTTGTGTTTGACTTCTTGGTAAATCCTCTATATAGGGATGGAAGTTCTGTCTGCGTCTGGTAGTCCGGTGGTAAAAAGGTGACTGTACTCAAAATCCGCCAAAGCAAGGCGCGGCGGCGTGACCCGTTAGAAATGTGCTTAGTGGGCACTATAAAGGGTGTTCAAAAAGTACTTTGGAGAAAAACATCTGAGAAAGAGCCTGTCGTCCCCATTTGAGAGCAAAAACCGTATATTATTATTCGGACTTACAGTTTTTCCATTAAAACACTGAACATTTTAAGAATCGACTGGTAACAGCTTCGAATACTTGGAAGCACAAAATAAAAGCCTGAAAGGATCTTCTAAATCCATTAAATTATATCACAAATATTGTTCAAAATGGATTTGGATGTCTGCGGATTTTATTTATGCATTTAATTTCGGGGAATCGCAGTAAAATCATCTAGACATCCCATTCTAACTTTAGTCAAGTAAGTACTACCAACACATAAGTGTCATACTATAATACAATTTATAACGTCGTTTTTTAGTATTGCTAAGTGTTTCATTCCCTTAATAAGTAAACAGACACAAGATGGATAATACATACGCATGAAGCATCTAGGGCCTTTGTTGGCACGTAAACAAGAATTATCTCCCCCTAGGGACACTCAATCTAAGCAGCGAGTGACTAGGTGACTCCTGTAAACGAGACAACGGACTGAGATAACCAAGTCAAGAAACTGTAGGTTGGTAGGTATATTTAAACTGAAAATTTAGGAAAAGAGTTTTTTTTTTGGGCCCACCTTTCTCAAATATTGCTTTTAAATTACTTTCTAAATAACTTAATGTGTAAAGCACGTCTTGAAGTTTGCCCCTAAAACTCGACAAAATAGATATTATTCTCAAAATAATTTTATTACTCGCTGTTTGAATTGTCTTTTGAATTGTCAATTTTTGTCTTTTGAATTGAATTTTTCGATTTATTTTGTTAAAATATTTCCATATACAAAAATACTCAATGAAATTGTTTGATTTTATATTAAATTTTCAGTTCAATACATACACTTCTAAAATAAAATGAGACACATGATGTCCAAGTAAAATTATATTTGAGTTTTGAACAACAATGAGAAAAAAAATATTGAATTGAACTAAATATATGTATAATAATTATTACTTTTTATCTTTTTCTTACATCTGTCAACCCTGAGAAGATGCTCAGTCTTAACAAAAAAAACCCTGTATATGTTTGTTCCTCAATCACGGATGAACAGATCTTGATGAAACGCAGGCAAATTCAATGTCAAATGTTCAGTGTTAAGTCTGGTAAAAAATAAATGATTGTTATTTTATGGATTTATTTGAAGAAAGAGTTTGATATCACGCTTTGACGCTCTTAGGTAGCATTTTGTATCGCACTAGATTTATTATTAGATTGACGTTACCAGCCATTGTAATACACTTACACACTTTCCAATTAGAACTTTAACGCGAACGGAGTCGTGTACTGCGGCTAGTTTCACAATATTATGTTTTCTTTGACCGGGTGGTGTAGAGGTAACGTACTATGCCAGAGATCCTGGGTTCGAATCCCGGCGGCGACGGATATTTGTGTGATGAACACAGATATTAGTCGTTAAGTTAGAGTTAAGTTTTTTATTTTCTAATAAAAAATATGTATTTATTCAATATGTATGTTCATATATTTCTTAAGTATATCAGTTAACTAGCATCCATAACAAAAGTTCTTTAAGGAACTTAATTTGGGCAAGATAATGATGTGTGAGTGTCAGAAATATTTATTTATGTATTTTTTGCCGATTTGTTAGGAGCCGCTTCCGTTGAATTTTATACTCTAACTTTACGAATATCTTTATATTAGTAGCTGTTCCATAGAATCTTGAGGCATGGCAGTGCCCCAGCCAAGTCTCAATTTATTTATCCCGAAGAAATATCAAGCTAAAAGATTTATAACAACTATGATGTTTACCTAGCTATCTAAAAAAAATGAATTCATTTTCGTATATTTTTCCATAAATTTCCCAAAATAAGAAGAAAAACTGAAAATTGCCTTCTGATCTTCAGATTAGTTGGAACTTTTATGAAACTAATTTGTTTAGATTATCCTTGTCAGGGAAAATTCCATCAGAAGCAATTACTGGACTCAACACTCTTATTATGGCTAAAATTAAATTTCGATGGTTTTAACGATTTAGATGGTTACCGGGCCGTTTGTCCGTGGTCGATTTTTAGTAAACAAGCACACTGGGGGCATTTGGTGCCTTTTCAAAAATATTATTAAAAATTCCTTCACCAAATGGGGTGCGCCCAGTAACATCTAAATTGAAATGAAATTTCTTTCACAGGATAAATTGTGAAAAGTCAATTCAATAACGTCACTATTTTATAATATTTTCCACAGTATAACGTTTCTAACGTTTCTGTTCAAATAAAACATTTATTACAATAGTCGCAGAATGGAATTCAGTTCCGTGACCCGAGTATTGCAGCAGCGGTTGACCCGCGCGTGACATACAAGGTGTTCTGCACTTCATGTCAGCTGTTCGCGGTATATTTCCATTTACAATATATAGCTTGCGAGACAATCATTTTTAATGTATAATATTGCGTTTGTTCGAGATATGACTGTGAAAGTTTTATCAAAACCTCATGATTTTTTAAATTTTCAAATAACTAATGATTTTAAACCCATTTTGTTTTTCTTGTTATGAAAGCCGGCAAGCGGTCATTGAATTCACCTGATGGTAAACAGTTACCAGGCCCTTGGGTGTCTTTAATTAGTAAAAGTCTTAGTAAAAGTCTAGTAAAGTCTTTTTATTCCTGTAATTTCAATTGCTGTTCCTCCTCTTTAACCCGAACGCAACTACGCTTTCACACAGTTACTTTAGCGGTTAAAATAGGAAGGACTGTAATACCGCCCTAGAATACCGCCTAGACGTGAACACTATTATCACAAAAAAAAACATTTTTCCTACATAAGTTTTTTGATTAAATAATATGTATTCAATAAATACCGAATATGTTTACTAAACACTTATTTACCACTAGCCAACCAGTAGCCTACGGTTTTATTTATCACTGTTTAAATGTAATACGTGCTAATTACCTGTCTATTTGATTGAGTTACCAAAAAATATTTCATTCAATCATGCACAACTTTATAAACTTAGTGTCGCATTACTGCAAATCTTTGTTTCATATATTTGTATTAATATAAATATAAACTTCCTAGAGCTGATTATTTCCTACATCACGCAAAATTTTTAGTTCAATTTTGAAGTCGGTTTTATTTTTTCAAAATATTTTCGTCAGAGAAATTGTGCACAGTTACTACCCCTAAAGCCCTATTACTTCATGCGGGGACACCCTGTATATTCAAAAACTAAGCACATATTTAATTCTTTATTTACTCGACATTTCTCTTGTTTGTCACGTCAGCAGTCTCTGAGTCAGATGTTATTCTGCGGAATAAGTTTTGAATGCATGTTTTGAAGAACCCCTTAGGGAATGTATGACATGCAATGCTGCAAACCATCTTTTAAAATTTCTACTAATGCTCCCGTGTAATACAACTGAGAGCAGTATCTTGCTGTTTCTTATTCAACTCAAAAGAAATCTTAGAAAATACGGGTTTGAATACAGAATACAGAGCTACAGTTGAAGTTTTATGAACAAAGTTTTACATCTTACTTAATTTTTATTAATGTGTTCGCCTCCTATACATCTTCGTTTAGAGAAAATGACATTAAGTAACCAATGACCAAATGATCTGTTAAAGCTCTCGTTCAGCCATCAAGCCCAGTAAAATTTTAATTAGGTATATAAAATATTGAATAATTATACAGGGTCCGAGTCAATTATATTTTAATAGCAGATTAGGTATGATGAGTGGATCTGAATTTCAAAAAAATAAAATTTTCTTTTCTCAATATTTTTCATAAATAAAAATTACATAATTGTTCTCTGTGAGTAAAATTTAATATTAATCAAGTGTTTATGACTATACACAATTAGATGGACACGTTTTTATTACTTGTTGTGTAGTCATAAACTACAGATCAAACTTAAATTTTTATCAATTAGAAGAATTTTAAGACTTTAATTTATGTTTTTTTTTTATATTTTATTTTTCGTTATTATGACTCATCAGTCTCAATCTGCTATTAAAATATTATTGACTATTATATGGCGACTCTAATAATATGACGGTAGGGCTATTCTAAGTCTTACATTACAATAAGTACAGAAATGTTTTACTAACATTTCCCGGTATACAGGGTGAATGGTGGGTCACTTTCTAAATTCGAGGACGTGATAGTTTTGAGACCATGCATGAAGAGAAAAAATTAAATAAAAAATAAATATTAATTATTTACTGAGTAAACTTAACCGAAAGGCAAAGAATTAATTACGCAACTCATGGTTACATAAAATACAATAGATAGGTACTTAACGGGTGGTGGTGTGCGTGTGGCGGGAACACAACTGTGTGCGTGTTGACTGAGGCAGCGCGTCGGGAAGAGTGTAGTAATTTTTTTTTTTTTTTTGTTTTTCCGCCACAGAAAATTTTGGGCACCCCCTAAAACAAGCTTTAACCAGTAAAGCAAGCTTTAGCGGGAGGAGGATGAATCCTATTACGGACGAATGGGCATTCTATAAGCTGTTAACCCCGGTGGCTAACGGCAAATAGAATGCCCAGACAGTGTGGAGACTCACTCAGTGAAGCCGAGCATACCCACTAAACATCCCCCTTTACGACCTACCTTAATCCAGGTTCTTGATCATTTATCGGAGCGACAGCCAATTGGAGAGAGAGGCTGCGCAGTGAGCGGCATCCAGACGGCTGCCACCAAAAGGAACTGAAAGTGAGAAAAAAAACAAAGCTAAGATTAGCAGAAATGACAAAGCTGAAACTAAGATATTATCTAGAGTGATCAGACTCACTCTGAGATAGGAATGCTGGAAAGAAGGACTACGTTTAGAAACGTTGAGCTTGCTGGAGTTTCCTGATAAGGGGAGCGAACTTGGTTAGGACCGGAAGAGCACCGTTGAAACCCTCTGGGCTGGCGTCGAGAGCGGCGCCGAAAGCCAGGATCTCGTCGATGGGAGCGAGCTGGATCCAGAACGCCATGCGGTCTTGAGAACCATTTGCATTCTGGCACTGGGAAGCCGATTTGGCGGCCGGTTGCGATTGAGTCGCGACCCGGCTGCGCTGACCTGGAACGATAGAAGTAAAGGCCTTAGGGGCCTTTGAACTGACTGGAGGGCCGTCCGAGCTAGGCTGCGGTCGCTCTCTCCAGTTCTCGATGGGCTTCACGGTAGCCCTGGCAGCACGCGGTGCCTTGGGGCAGCCGCGAAAGTTTGCTGTGTGGCCTGACTGGCCGCACAAGACGCAGGACGGAGCGGTGGGCGATTCGGGAGTGCGAGAGCACTCCTTAGTCCCATGCGGTTCTAGGCACTTGACGCACCTAGGGGAAGCATGACAATTTGCCGCCGCATGACCATACAATTGGCAGCGGTGGCACTGACCTGGAAAACCACGCTTGTGTGGTACCTCGACGCGGATGTTGGAGAGACCGCACACGGTGAGCTTGCCTCTGAAAATGGACTGCCCTTGCGGGCTCCTCGCTAGAATTACTAGCGCTAGTGGGAACTGCTTGCCTCGGCGGCTGTGCATTTTGTGCACAGATTCGACGGGGAAGCCTTGAGAAGACAAGTCCTCTTGGATTTGCTCGTTCGAGAGCTCGAACGGCACGTTCCTGAGGACGGCACGAATCTTACGCTCCTCAGGGAGGGCGTAAGTGTGGTACTCGAGCTTTTGATCAGCAAGAAGCCGAGTGAGATTCCTGAAATCGGGAATGGAATTGACAACGACCTTAATAGAGTCACCCACGTTGGATGCCTTACTATACTGGATCTTGGGATTGTGTCTACCGCAGAGAGCTGAGACCTCGGTCCAGCGGCTCTTGTCCCGTAGAAAGACGGGGGGCGGAGACTTGACTTTCGGCGGAGCCGAATCTGATTGCGACGCAGGCTGTGACGCCGGGATCGCTGAAACAAAAGGCGCAGGAGCAGACGCCGGTGCGACATTTTGCGGAGCAGGAACAGCGGCTGGAGCAGCTGAAACGGATGGGAATAAGACTGAAGAGGCATCTTGCTTCTTCTTCTTTGACTTGGACTTTTTGCGAACCTCGCTGAACGGAGCAGGAGATTCTGGAACGATAGGAACGGTGTCGGAGTCACTACCTGGCGGGGTAGTTTTCCTTTTGCATGCAGTGGAATCTACCGACATGCAATCTGAAAAGGGATCGACGTACTCAGAGGGATCTGGAGACGCCGGAGAATCGGTTTGGAACCCCTGTGAAATGGAGGCGACCTGAGGACGAGCGGACGATTGCTTTCGCATGGACTCGATTTGAGCGAGAAGGGCTACCTTCTCGGCTGCATAATGAGCTTCCAGTGATTTTTTATCGCTGGATATCTGTCTGAAATCTGAAGACAACTGTCTGAATTCTGAGGACGAGGGACGAGCGGATAATTGCTCTTGCAAGGACTGGATTTGAGCCAGAAGGGTATCCTTCTCGGCATCGTGCTCAAGTTGCTGTTTAGCCAAGTGATCGAAGATGGCCCAGAGTGTAGTAATGTCTCCTTGTTTATTTATAGGGAATTCTAGTGAAATATTAAGTACCTACTTTTATTAAATAATTATGACCAGAATCAAGTACAGAAGAAGCTCTCCTTCAAGTCACCAGTCACCCTGTATATGATCCTTTAATTACTTGATTCATTGAGTGAAACTATAAACTAACAGGTTCACAATTCCCTAGGGGTATAAAAGAGTATTTTAAGATACTCTACATTACCTTTCAGGATTACAAATGAAGTTTGAAAAGCTCAATCTTATTTTAAAATTGGTTTCTACAAAAACTCTTCAGCTTGTGGAACTCATTCAAGTTCATCATATAGTAGTATAGAATTTATGGTTTCAATCCTCAAGAGAGCTTTAACCGAGCAAAAAACTCACGGTCCTATTCTTTATAGATAAAGTTTAGAGTTGCAGCAAACCCTTGTTATAATATATCTAGGAATTCCTACGAAATTAAAATTAACCGTACTACATTAGACAACAAATACTTTGACAAACACACGTGTTTTCTTTGTACTTACGAACTCAGTTAAAAATATAAGCTCACAAAAGTGTTGACAGAAGTTATTGTTCTAAGGAAGTAGTTTTCCAAAGTTGGATCTCTTGACTTTTCTCATCGTGCCGCGTGAGCCCTACATTTTTAAACTGTAAAGTTTTAATTACTTGTGGGACATTCTTCTGGATGCTCTGAGCACTAGGGATTCAGGCTTTGTTTATGTTTTGTTGTGACAAAAACGTGCTTAATTTTTTTTAAATATAAGAATCGATCGCGGCTGTCACTCGAAATCAGATCTTCCCTTCCGGGCGGGCACTTATTTAGTATCTTATTTTTTTTCTTTATATGCTTACGTAGCTACTATATAACTTGTGATAATGATTTGCAGGTTTACTACCCGAGATTAAAGAAAAGGAACCTCAGTCTAGATGAAAAATTGCAATGAATAACCCCTGCATACAATTATACAGGATAATTGGTGGGTCACTTTTAAAACTCGAGGACGTGATATGGACGAGGACGATCATGTATGAAAAGATTGATGAACGTGGAAGAAGCAAAAGAGGTATGTCTGGATCGCAGCAAATTGGTGTTCCCTTGTCTCTGCCTACCCCAAGGGGAGACAGGCGTGAGGTTATGTATGTATGTATGACGTGACAGTTTAAGATCATAAAAGAAGAGAAAAAATATAATTAAAAATAAATTTTAATGATAAACTGAGTAAACTTAACCGAAAGTTAAAGAATTGATTACGCAACGCATGGTTACACTAGATTTGGCAGCGATCCGCGTGCCAGGTCACGTGCCGCGATTCACTCAGGCGTAAGTAAAGTAAATACTACATTGGTTGAAAAGTTCGCGGCCTGGCCATTAAAAAAAAAAACTTTTGTTATTTTTTTCTGCCGTCATTTTGAACTGTCATTATTCAATTGTCAGCCCGCGAATTTTCAATTTGATATCTTGTTTAAATAAAATTTTACGAACAATATAAATACGTGTGTAGAACAAATTTGAACAACGTGCTGTGATTAAATATTTGTTTAAAAAAAGATTAACACCAAAGGAGATCCATGATGACATACAAACAACATTAGGGGAATCTGCCCCGTCTTATAACACTGTGAAAAAATGGGTTGCAGAATTTAAACGTGGACGAGAGAACATCGAAATTGACCCTCGCTCCGGCAAGCCAATGACGTCTACGACCGAAGAAAACATCAATAAAGTGTGTGATCTCATATTGAAAGACCGTAGATTGACTATCAGAGAAATTGCAGACACTATAGGCATCTCATATGAACGAACGCAAAACATCATTGTCCATGAACTCGGCTTTTCTAAGGTTTCGGCTAGGTGGGTCCCCAGATTGCTTTCAGTAGAGCAAAAGCGAATTCGACTCACGATTTCTCGCGACTGTTTGGAGATGTTCGAGGCTGATCCACAAGGTTTTCTTGACACATTTGTGACAATGGATGAAACCTGGGTTCACCACTATACCCCAGAATCAAAACAACAATCCAAACAATGGAAAAAATCAGGTGAACCAACTCCGAAAAAAGCAAAGGCAATTCTGTCGGCTGGCAAGGTGATGGCATCGGTTTTTTGGGATGCTAAGGGTGTCATTATGGTGGACTACCTTCCAAAAGGCGAAACAATAAACTCTGCGTACTATAGCACCCTTCTGCGCCGTTTACGTGAAGAAATTAAACAGAAACGCTCAGGATTACTGAGAAAGAAAGTGTTGTTTCACCAGGACAACGCCCGAGTCCACACGTCTGTCGAGTCTATGGCTCAAATTCGTGATTGTGGTTTTGAATTGTTGCCACATCCAGCTTATTCTCCTGATTTGGCACCTTCGGACTTTCATCTGTTTCCAAACCTGAAAAAACACCTCGGTGGGCAGAAATTTTTAACGAATGAAGAGGTCGAAGCCGCTGTTAACCTGTATTTTGAAGACCTTGAGGAATCTTTTTTTAAAACAGGTATGGAAGCTCTGGAAAGCAGATGGAAGAAGTGCATAGAGCTAAATGGAGATTACGTCGAAAAATAAAAATATTTTTGTATGTACTTTATTCTGTTTTCTTGACTAGGCCGCGAACTTTTCAATCCACCCTCGTAGTAACAAAACTTTATTTATTTATAGGGAAGTCTAGTGAAAATGAAGTACCTAGTTTTGTTACACAATTATGACCAGAGTTGAGTACAGATTGCTCTCCTCCTGTATAGCACCCGGGACCAACAGATTTACGAGGCTTAAATTGGAAGGGCGGAAGTCATCGTGTATTATAATGTTTGGCGGTCATCTAACTTTGTACATTCAAGTCTAATAAGATGTATTACATTTTCATTGGAATTTAAACCTTACGACTACTGAATAAATTGCAAAGTGTATATCTTACCGGAAAATAATAAGAACAGTAAATTTATAAATTTACCCGGAAATTTATAATTTTTCGTAAGATTCTAAACAAGAGATAAATTGTTTTCTTTTACGCTCAAATTTTTGCAAATTTATAAACGACGTCTCGTGGTAAATTTATAAACTTACGGATATTCATTCGTAAGATTCTAAACGGTGCGATCAATCACAGAACAGCTTTTAATTTTAGGCTTTTTTTAAATACGGAAAATAATACACTGCTCGCTGATTGCTCAAGAAGACAAACAATAACAAAATTTGGCTTAACTACACTCATTGTTTATGGCGCTTCGCCGGCCGCTCTCGGTGCCTCGCTGCGCTCGTCGTCGCACCTAACCGTTTCGATAAGGCCTTCCAGTGCATTTCTTTTTGAAATTAGAACACGTGACTTATTCAACCAATCAGAGCTTACTTATTACTTTACTAGTGAGTTCGGTAAGTTTATCAATTAAAAATATGGGCGTAAAATAATACATTTTGTCTCCCGTTTAGAATCCTACGGAAGTTTATAAATTTCCACGTAAATTTATAAATTTACTTAAAAGGTGGAGATTTTTAAATGGCTATGGAATACTCATATATTTGTATAATAATATTATTATGTGTCTGTAAATCTTCCGAAAAATAAATAAATAAATAAATAAAATTTAGGGAATGTATTATTTTCCGGAGACATGTACATTTTCTTGTATGCTTCTATGCTGGACTGGGAGCGAAAGAAAAACATAGAGTGTGCCAGCTGCTTCTCTTCCCGGGCATACTGTAAAAGTCAGTTAAGGGACCGAGGTTGGATATGGGAGGCTTTTTTGTGGGTGAGTGACCCCCTGTCACTGCAATAGTCTCTCTCCACTATTATAATGCCTCGAAATTTGTCAAACGTGACATCAGACGGTTTTATAACCTCTGATGTTCTGCCTACCCCATAATTGATAAAGTCGTGAAGTTATGTATGTATATACATTTTATTAGACGTGACTGTACATACTGGCGCGAATAAATTTAAAAATAATTCGTGGGTGGGACCTTCAAATAAAGAACAGTGGCAGCGGGCCATACATGATTTCAGTTGATGTTATTTTGTGGCGTTTAACAAACAAAAAACATATTAGACTATTCGGAATTCATTCCTGAGTAACTCAGTGAAAAAAATACTCGTAGATGAACACTACACGAAAAGATATTGCATTTTGAATATAATATGTATTTGTATGTCTTTGGCAATTACAATTAAATTTTTCGACGAATTTTATATATTTTAAAACCGCTACACACTTTAAACCAATGTGTTGAAAATTCGTAGAACAATATGTTAATAAAGATAAGTGATGATTAGATTTATGAACGCTCATTATTTCAAGTAACTAAGGATCCGCCGATGTTCTTTGGTATTTCACTCAGCTTACCGCGTAGGTTGGCATTTTTGGTGAGACACACGATTTATTCTGAAGTAAATCGGGCAAGCAAAACATTATAAAAGGTTTTGGAATCTATGTCGATATGAACAAATACTTGAGTACCATTCATAAAAAAAAAAAAACTAATTTTAACTAAGCGATAAATAAACTTCGATCATTGGTATTTATTTTATTATATTAGGAAAAAACAATAACCGCGACAAATATTTATTTATTACTTATAAAAAATATCTTTAAAATATTGTTCTCACTACCAATATTCTTAAATAATAATAATAACAGAGGTCCTGGGTTCAAATCCCGGCGGCGGCGGATATTTGTGTGATGAAGAAATGTAGAATGTAGAATGTTCACAGATATTAGCCGGCAAGTCAAGGATGTTTATATGTTTATTTAAGTTTATTCTAATAAAAAATATGTAATTATTCAATATGTTTGTTTATATATTTCTTAAGTATATAAGTTATCTACTATCCATAACACAAATTCTTTAAGAAACTTAATTTGTGCTAGATAATATTGTGTGTGTGTCAGAAAAAAAAAAAAGAAAACGTTTGGTAAAGGTATGGGACTCCTACCTTAGTATAGAAAATGAACGTACCTTAAAACTGTAATACTGTAGGTACCTCTTTTAAGTAGAATTGTAGACCCATTATGTATACAATTTCAATTCCAAAGCAACATCGCAACCCGTTATTAATTTCTCAATTTCAATAATTTGAATAATTCAATAATAGATTGAAAAATTCAAAAAGTTTTATTTATCTTAGGAATTTCACAAAACACTTGATGAAGTCAGTCAACACATACTTCGGCTTTAACTTGTTGTTGATAGTTGTTAAATAAGATATTACAGTAGACCAAGAGACAAAAAAAGCCGGCGGTAAAAACTCTTGGCACTCTTTTTCAGTCAGAATTATCAAATTAATACAAATAGGTACAGTACAAATTGACCGTGACATGAAAAAAAAACAAACACAAGACAGCTGATTGTGAGAGCCAATGTCATGCCATAACCAAATTGCTTAGATAGCAGATGCAATGAGCTATGGATGCACAATACGAACATGACAAACTGGGACCAGAGTATTTGAACAAGAATGGAATAAAATAGTCATAGTATCATTAGCAAAACGACCTGGCACCGCTAGTAGCACCCGTTCACGAGTTAACGCAAGCACCAGCCATCACCCTCCTCAACCATATTTTAGGGAAGAGGGTGACCCGATACCCAACGCTACCACTAGCCATGCCGCCTGAGGGAGCATGACGTTCTTGCTGTTGTCTTGACAAGAAAATAAGTGAGTGGGACAATCACCAGTATGTCATATATATACTGCACAGCCAAGCCGTAAACAAAATTATTAAGTAACTAGCTTTTGCCCGCAACTTCGTTCGCGCATAAATATTGTTTATATTTAACACAACCAGTCATTGAATAACCTTTATATCAAGTATTACATCCATGCACTGAAGAAATAATTGCTCATACAAACTAAAAAGTCCAATATTTCGTGTTCCCGTGAGAATGGCGGGAACTTCTTTCACAACACTAACAGTTACTCACTGGGGAACCTTTATACTAAGTATCACAACTGTGCACTCATGGAATTTATTTTTTCATACAAACTATAAATCGTATATTTCCCGTTCCCGTGGGAATTTCGGGAATTCCTTTCATAGCACAACCAGTCACTCTTTGAAAAACCTTCATGCCAAGTATCACAACCATGCACTCAAGGAATAAGATTTTTCATACAAACTAAAAAGCCCCACCCCTTCCCGTGGGAATTTCGGGAATTCCTTACATAATACAAACAGACACTTATTGAGGAACCTTTATACCATGTATCACATCCGCGCACTCAAGGAATAAGATTTTTTCATACAAACTAAAACATCATATATTTCCCGTTCCCGTGGGAATTTCGGGAATTGCTTTCATAACACAACCAGTCATTTTTTGGAGAACCTTTATGCCAATTATCATATCCGTGCACTCAAGGAATAAGATTTTTCATACAAACTAAAAAGTCCAACCCCTTCCCGTGAGAATTTCGGGAACTCCTTCCATAATACAAACACACACTTGTTGAGGAACCTTTATATCAAGTATCACATCCGTGCACTCAAGGGATGGGATTTTTTCATACAAACTAAAACATCATATATTTCCCGTTCCCGTGGGAGTTTCGGGAATTCCTTTCATAATACAACCAGACACACATTGTAAAACATTTACACCAAGTTTCACATCGGTGCACTCAAGGAATAAGATTTTTCATACGAACTAAAAAGTCGTATATTTCCCGTTCCCGTGGGAATTTCGGGAATTCCTTCCTTAGTGCACCCCTACATCCCCTAAAGAGTGTATGTTCCAAATTTCAGCTCTCTACGCCCAGTAGTTACGGCTGTACGTTGTCTGTCAGTCACTCAGTCACTAAGTCACTCAGTACCTCAGTCACTCAGTACCTCAGTCACTCAGTCAGTAACGGAACAGTTTTATATATATTGATTATAAACTTTTAGAAATATCCTGTTGAGCTTAATCCCATGTCCTTTTATCATCTAAGTAATCTTTGGTTTTATAATAAGCTTTTCGAGATAGAGTGTTTTTAACGATTGATTTAAATTTATTGAATGGCAGGGATTGAATTGACTTCGGGATTTTGTTATATATACGTATTGACATTCCAATAAATGATTTTCTGCTTTTAGCCAGCCTTAATTTAGGAAACGCTAACTTGTGGTCGTTCCTAGTCTTTATAGAGTAATTTGTATCATGATTATCTTTCCTAGTTTTAAATTTATTACTATTTTTATAAATATACATAATGTTTTCATAAATATATTGTGATGCAAGGGTCAAGATACCAATCTCTTTAAACTTTTCTCGAAGAGATTCTCTGTTTCTAAGTTTATACATTCCACAAATAGCCCTTTTCTGCAGTGTAAATATCGTGTCAATATCTGCGGCATTGCCCCAAAGTAGGATGCCATAGGACATTATACTATGAAAATAACTAAAATATACCAGCTTCGCTGTATTAACATCAGTCAATGAGCGAATTTTCTTTACCGCGAACGCTGCAGAACTAAGTCTACTCGCTAGTTGTGAGATATGGGCGCCCCATTGCAATTTAGAATCTAAGGTAATTTCAAGAAAAACAGAGTTATCTACTAGATTCAATCTGTTCCCATTAAGCCGCAGATCAGACTCAACTTGTTTTACATTTGGTGCAGAGAATTTTATACATTTAGTTTTTTTATCATTGAACGCTAGATTATTTATATTGAACCACTGAACAACATTTGCGAGAGCATTGTTTACATCGTCGTAGTTTATTTTCTGTCTTATAATTTTAAAAATTAATGATGTGTCGTCAGCAAACAATACAATCTCATGATTATTCCCTACCATATAGGGTAGATCCTTTATATAGACTAGAAACAAAAATGGGCCCAGAATTGATCCTTGAGGCACTCCCATTCTCGCAACCGACCCAACCGACCTTTTCCGGTTAACCTCAACCTTCTGAATTCTATCACTTAGGTATGAATTCAAAAGTTTGAAGTCAGTGTCTTTGATGCCGTAGTGGTGAAGTTTCCTGGTGAGAGTGTCATTATGAACACAGTCAAATGCCTTAGATAGGTCACAAAATACACCTAGGGCATCCTTCGACCTCTCCCAGGCACCAGTGATTATTTCAAATAGTTCAACACCAGCATCAGTTGTTGAACGGCCCTTTGTAAATCAAAATTGTTTATTATGAAGTAAATTGTTATAGGTGAAATGGGCCAAGAGTTGATTAAGAATATTTTTTTCAAAAATTTTACTACAAGTAGGTAGAATTGAAATTGGTCTAAAATTAGTAGGGTCTGTAGTGCTACCCGACTTAAATAAAGGTATAACCTTACTATGCTTCATTAAATCAGGAAATTCCCCACTAATAATACAGTTGTTAAATATTTCAACAAGGCAAGGAGCTATTACATCTATTATAGAATTTAATATTTCAACAGATATGCCCCAGAGATCAGTTGTCTTTTTAATATCAATTGTCTTAAATGTTTTAATAATATCCCCGGTGTCTATGGGTTGGAACTTGAAAGACACCTTGCACTCACTCACATGATTTTTGAGCAATGATTCAGCTGCCACAGGCGATGAGCTTAATGATTTAGTAGTTGAAACTGGAATGTCAGCAAAACAGCTCTCAAATGCTGTCGCAATATTTTCATCTGCTTTAATTATTGTATTGTCAATAACAAGCTTTAACTCACTATTGCGATTCTTTACTTTCCCAGTTTCCTTATTAATTATATTCCAAGTAGTTTTAGTCTTATTAGCACGATTTTTAATCTTATTTCTTAGATAAATGGACTTGGCTGTGGCACAAACTCTTCTGAATAATTTAGAGTAAATTCTAACATAGTTGCAAAAAATTTCACTTTTGTTATATGATTTCTCATGATAGAGATCATATAGGTGCTTTCTACTTATATGTATACCTGTGGTAGCCCAATCACTGAAGGATTTACAATTGTTTGGAGACACTTTTTTTGGAATAAATACAGTCTTATGTTGTTTATTAATTAAACTACTTAAATTACTGTATAGTAAATTTACATTATTGGAGTGGGCTATATGGGGCATATTGTTAATGACACCACATCTAAATCTCTCCAAACGGATTTTATTGACTGGAACAACCATTATACTCTTAAATAAAACACTTTTTAACCGGATTTATCGCGTATATTTACATTTTAAATTTTGACTCGACGTTTCGGTGTCTTTTCAGACTCCGTGGTCACGAGCGACTGAGGTGTCAAGCGTCGGATTGATAGATTGAAAAAAGTTATACATCATCATCTCCATCTGTTTCTCAGTCTTCGAGCGTAGCGTTCTGGATTGACGCAAAACGAGCTGACAGTATCTTGAGTTACAGGTCGTGCAGCTTGCTGGATGTTAGATTTAATGTTTTTCAGGATAGGGTCCCATGTCGGTGATAGTTTCCAACCATCTTCTCTATTGAAATTAGGGTGTTTTTTAATTTCAATCGCTTCTCTGATCATTCTAGGAATGTAATGCTTCTCTCTAGATAAAATTTTCACAGAGTCAAACCTTAAGTAGTGGTTGGGCTTGTCCATGGAATGCTCACAAACTGCAGACTTTGAAGCTCTTCGATTTTTAATATCAGCTATGTGTTCTTTTACGCGGGTTGATACGTTTCTTTTGGTTTGACCAATGTAGGAAAGCCCACAGCCGCAGTCAATCTTGTAAACACCTGGGTCTTGTAAAGGGATGCTGCATTTAACTGAGCGAAGATGTTGACTTATTTTTGAATTAGGTTTAAATATTGTTTTTATTGAAGCGCGCCTAAGAATGTTTGAGATTTTATCTGTGACACCCTTTACAAAAGGTAAAAATGCAGGTTTGCGTTCGACTGTCTGAGGCTTCACGTGGTCACTGCGGCGGCGACGAGGTGGTTTGAGGCCGTTTTCACGAAGCACCTTGACAACATGTTTCAGTTCATCATCAATGTGCTGAGGATCGCAGATTCCATGTGCTCTCTGAAACAAAGAGGAGCCTACGGCGAGTAACTGGCTCGGGTGGTGGTGGGACTTTCCATTTAAATAGCGGTCAGTATGGGTGGGTTTCCTATATGGGGACGTTTCCTATATAAGACACCGAAACGTCGAGTCAAAATTTAAAAAATTTAAAATGTAAATATACGCGATAAATCCGGTTAAAAAGTGTTTTATTTAATAGTATGAATCGCGAAAACTTAAGACATCATTATACTCTTATTAACCTGTTTTACATTATACTCTTATTGGCTGTAGAATGTGGACATCATTTATTAGAATTCCACCGGATTTATAATAATAATGTCGGGTCTTTTCGCCGATCATTTTATTCAGGTTATATACACCCATTACAATTTCACAAATTTACAAAAATACAGAATCACACAATAAACATAAAAAATGTTTTTGTGCTAACAGTATAATTTAATTTGGCTCACAGAGGCATTAATGTTAATCAGCAGAATAACTCATCCAACGCTTTTATTTCAATTAATCAGTTAATAGTAACTGCAATGCTTGTTTATTTCATATCTCGCTTTTCGTTTGTTTTTTCTGTATTTACTACAGAACTTAATGCTCATATAGGAATAATATATTAATAACTTGTTCACTTCAACACTTTACTGATTTTTAATATCTAGGCATCAGATAGTTAAAGAGATGATAATAGGTATGGTTCATCAATAAAATATCTTTTTGAGTGTTTCTAGCGATATCTCGGTTTGTGCGATTGTTTTCGATTACTGCAGTATGATAGTGATTGTATTTCATACAACTCATCTAGTTTAAAACTATTCCCGACAACGTTGCCGAATTCACTTCACGTTTGCGTTCGCTCCCGAACGGTCGTGTCTGCGGCCGCTCCCGAGTGTTCGTATTGCGCTGCCCTTGTTCCCTCCCCCGCACTCGTGCGGGTCAGGTGCCAAGTTAAGCTCTTTCGGAAAGTTTTCTCTTGTGGAGGCTGTGTGGTGTCGGGGCTAATTCATCTGCCCTTTTCAGGGCGGACCCGACTGCTGCCGGCCGAAGCATCGCTGTTCAGGTGGATACGTAACCGTGCCAACGAAGCCTGATCGTCCGCCGTTCACCGGCAATAGGTCCGTGTTAGGTTGATCTTTCTTTCAGCGCAGTTTGTGTAGTCCTTTCGCCGTTCACCGGCAAGTAGGTTCCTTGTTAGGAATAGGGTTCCTTTCAGAACAGTTCAGGTTCCCAGGGTTCGATGGAAGCCCCCATCGAATCCCCGGTTAGGCCCGGAGGATAACAAGAACTCCGGGATCTGGCAAATCAGGAATTGCAATCCCAATTTAATCAATTCCAAACCGAAATTCGGGATAGTGTGCAACATATGTTCGCGTTTTTCGCATCAAACCTTCAGGCTCAAATCACGAGCTTCATAGCCACTCATGCCTCCACCGCGTCAGCCCCTCAGGAATCGCTCTCCCCGGCCCAGACCACCGAGGTCCCTCCCGCGTCCCTCCCGGCCACTCCGCCTTCTCTTTCTTTCCCAACAGATTCTCCGGCGTCCCCAGATGTCGAGTGTGTTGACACTGCGCCAGACTTTATGTCGATTGATTCTTCCGCGTGCAAACGGAAAACTACCCCACCGGGTAGCGATTCCGACTGCGCTCTTTTAGTTCCAGAATCTCCTGCTCCATTCACCGAGGTTCGCAAAAAGTCCAAATCTAAGAAGAAAAAGAAGCAAGATTCTTCTTTGACTCTATCTCCATCCGTTTCAGCTGCTCCAGCCGCTGTTCCTGCTGCGCAAAATATCGCACCGGCGTCTACTCCTGCGCCTTCTGTTTCAGCGATCCCGGCGTCACAGCCTGCGTCGCAATCAGATTCGGCTCCGCCGAAAGTCAAGTCTCCGCCCCCCGTCTTCCTACGGGACAAGAGCCGCTGGACCGAGGTCTCAGCTCTCTGCGGTAGACACAATCCCAAGATCCAGTATAGTAAGGCATCCAACGTGGGTGACTCTATTAAGGTCGTTGTCAATTCCATTCCCGATTTCAGGAATCTTACTCAGCTTCTTGCTGATCAAAAGCTCGAGTACCACACTTACGCCCTCCCTGAGGAGCGTAAGATTCGTGCCATCCTCAGGAACGTGCCGTTCGAGCTCTCGAACGAGCAAATCCAAGAGGACTTGTCTTCTCAAGGCTTCCCCGTCGAATCTGTGCACAAAATGCACAGCCGCCGAGGCAAGCAGTTCCCACTTGCGCTAGTGATCCTAGCGAAGAACCCGCAAGGGCAGTCCATTTTCAGAGGCAAGCCCACCGTGTGCGGTCTGTCCAACATCCGCGTCGAAGTTCCACACAAGCGTGGTTTCCCAGGTCAGTGCCACCGCTGCCAACTGTATGGTCATGCGGCGGCAAATTGTTTTGCTTCCCCTAGGTGCGTCAAGTGCCTAGATCCGCGTGGGACTAAGGAGTGCTCTCGCACTCCCGAATCGCCCACCGCTCCGTCCTGCGTCTTGTGCGGCCAGTCAGGCCACACAGCAAACTTTTGCGGCTGCCCCAAGGCACCGCGAGCTGCCAGGGCTACCGTGAAGCCCATCGAGAACTGGAGAGAGCGACCGCAGCCTAGCTCGGACGCCCCTCCAGTCAGTTCAAAGGCCCCTAAGGCCTTTACTTCTATCGTTCCAGGTCAGCGCAGCCGGGTCGCGACTCAATCGCAACCGGCCGCCAAATCGGCTTGCCAGTGCCAGAACGCAAATGGTTCTCAAGACCGCATGGCGTTCTGGATCCAGCTCGCTCCCATCGACGAGATCCTGGCTTTCGGCGCCGCTCTCGACGCCAGCCCAGAGGGTTTCAACGGTGCTCTTCCGGTCCTAACCAAGTTCGCTCCCCTTATCAGGAAACTCCAGCAAGCTCAACGTTTCTAAACGTAGTCCTTCTTTCCAGCATTCCTATCTCAGAGTGAGTCTGATCACTCTAGATAATATCTTAGTTTCAGCTTTGTCATTTCTGCTAATCTTAGCTTTATTTTTCTCACTTTCAGTTCCTTTTGGTGGCAGCCGTCTGGATGCCGCTCACTGCGCAGCCTCTCTCTCCAATTGGCTGTCGCTCCGATAAATGATCAAGAACCTGGATTAAGGTAGGTCGTAAAGGGGGATGTTTAGTGGGTATGCTCGGCTTCACTGAGTGAGTCTCCACACTGTCTGGGCATTCTATTTTCCGTTAGCCACTGGGGTTAACAGCTTATAGAATGCCCATTCGTCCGTAATAGGATTCATCCTCCTCCCGCTAAAGCTTGCTTTACTGGTTAAAGCTTGTTTTAGGGGGAGCCAAAATTTTCTGTGGCGGAAAAAAAAAAAAAAAAAAAGTTGCCGAATATAATTTGCAGAGATCACAGATTGATATATCCACATGACTTTGATAGGGTTCAGATTTAATATGAAACAGAAAAGATTTTATAATTTTGCAATCCCAGAAGATATTTAACGCCTATTGTATTCACATAAGTTTCAATCTTATAGAGAGATGTGATTTACAAACTATTCATGTTGAGGAATATTATGTGGGTATACAGGGTGATTGGAGGGTCATTTTCGAAATTCCAAACGTGATTGTTTGATCACAACAACATAAATGAAGAGAAAAAAAAATATTATTTAATGATCAAACTTAACCAAAAGTTAAATAATTCATTACGCAACACATGGTTACATAAGCGTAATCCAATAAATACTTAGTGGGTGGTGGTGTGTGTGTGGCGGGAACACTGCTGTTCCGTGTTGAGTGAGGCAGCGCGTCGGGAAAAGTATAGTAAGGTCCCTTATTTATTCATAAGGATATCTGGCGAAAAATGAGAAACCACTTTTATCACATAATTCTGATCAGAATCGAGTTTAGAGTGCTCTCCTTCAGTATCTAAAATTTGTCACCAGTCATCATAATAATATTACTGTGACAACCTTATACTGAAGCATCCTATTTTTTGACACTTATTAGCGCCTTAAATAAATAAAGATTTCATTAAAAGTATTTTTTTTGCTAAGCAGCGTCCATAACTAATACGGTGCGATATATGACAATTTCCAAAGACGGATATTGTGTTCACCGTTCACCAAAACTTTCAACGTTGAGAACCAATCTTGAACATTTTTGTTCAGGATTTAAAGTTAAATATTCTTTGACCGGTTCAACAAAGTTAAATATACTTTGTAAATACCGTTAAAGACGAACTAGGTAAGTAATATATTCTTGAGTCCCTCAATCCGTTTCAAAGTTTCAATATGTGAACATCAGTCCTTATTGAAAAGTTTACCTTTCTTTGAAGCATCGCTTTTGTAGATTTGAATAATGCATACATAAGTGAGATGTTTTGAGCTATCTTTCTTTATAATGGCTGGTTGAATGTTGTCGAGGAATAAATTGTAGCGAAATATTATTGTTCTTGAGAAATGAAGAGAAAAGAAAATGTGTTTCCGATCAAGAATGCAATAGATAAAGAAAGTATGCTTGCTTTATGGTACTTAGTTATTTAATAGTTATTTTTTTTATTTAGCGTTGAGATAAGTTTTTGCAATTCATTACTTTAAATTAAAGACGTTTTGAACCGGAATAAAATAACTTCTAAATACCACACTAAAATAGTTGTTAATTAATGATTTATTACGCAAAATACTATTAAATATAACAACTCCAGATAGAGAAAAAGAAAAAGTTATTCAACTTTTTGTTTTTAATTGTGTGTGTGTTGGGAACTCTTCATAGACGCTGATATCTTGGAATGGAGTGGGACCTACACCAGGACCTCTTTTAAACCACAGTTTGCACCAGGTTTCTCCATATCTCTCTTTTCACTGCAGTTCAGGATCATAACTTACGTCCTTCATGAGCGACTACGTAACACTCGTAGCACTACGTAGCATCCATAGCGTTCGACTCATTGCGTACAATTGTTTAGGGATTTAATATAATCCACGAGGAAGCTCAAACACAAAAGTCAAGCTATTTACTTGATTAATTAAAAAAATTGTAGGTACATTCGCTATCGAAAACGACTTGAATTGGCCTTCGGTTAGTGAGGATACATGTATGTTTGTTTTCAAGCTGAAACAAAGGGCTTTATTGGGCTAAATTCTACACAAAGAGAATAATTTTATAGTCTTATTCCCATAAGGTCAGTACAAACGAGTAAATAAGTAAAACAGCAATAACTTTATTTCTATTTCTATTCTATTTCTAACAGTTCAACGTTAAACATATTGCATTAGCAAAGTTACCAAAGGTTTAATAATAATAAAACTCTTTATAGTACACCAACATAGTAACAAAGATTAAATTAAAATAAAAATCACAATTAAAATACAAAGGGCGGCCTTATCGCCGAAGCGCGATTTCTGTCAGGCAACCCAGGCATAGATGGAAATGGATGTGAGCGAGGTGTACGGCTCTTAAAAATAAACTACATACATATACATAAACGTTTACATAAATACTTATGTACTATATAAATAAATAATATATCAATACACATATAAATAAAGGTTTAATGTACTATACATTAACAAATTTGCGGAAGCTTACATACATACATAACGTTACGCCTGTATCCCTTATGGGGTAGGCAGAACACCAGAGGTTATAAGACCATCTGTTGTCACTTTTGACTTGGGAGGTATTATAATGATGGAAAAAGACTATTACAGTGACAGGGGGTCAGCCTATCGCCAACAAAACATGCCAATAAAACCTCCGTCTCTTAACTGACTTTTACAGTATGCCCGGGAAGAGAAGCAGCTGGTACATTCTATGTTTTTCTTTCGCTACCAGTACAGCATGGAAGAATTGCGGAAGCTTATAATTAGTAAATATGGGTTTACATACATTTAATTAACCGCTCTGTTAATTTTCCAAACAAGCTAAATACTATTTTATTATCAATCGTAAATTCGAGACTTAACAGTCTTCTATTAAACTTAGGGCAACAAATACCAGACAATAAACTTCATTTTAAATTCTACATAGTCCAAGAATACGAGTAAAATAAGCTTAATTGCTTAAATTATAAGCCAATGATCAATGCTCTTATGTTACCTGTATGTATACCTTTTTATTGGTAGATAAAATAAGGTACTGCTACATGTAAAGACTTTAATATGGCTGTTTCACACGTAACAAGCTGTAGTACACGGCTTTACGCGGGTGCAAATTGGCTTTATGTTGTTGCTGTATTTGACGTTGAAGTATTTTCAAATCGATACTCTTACCGATTTTGTCGACTCGAGACTAATGCGGACACTTAAAGAAGTGCAAGCCAGATCAAAGTTAGTTCAATTGTTCCGAATTAATGTTTAAGTGTTTAATATTTCTGACACACAACATTATCTAGCCCAAATTAAGTTTCATAAAGAACTTGTGTTATGGATACTAGATAACTGATATACTTAAGAAATATATAAACATACACATTGAATAAATACATATTTTTAATAGAATAAACTTAAATAAACATACAATGAATTACCCCGATTATACAGCCAGAAAATAAAAAAAAAAGCACTTTAAAAAAACACTTAAAAAAGACACCTTTTTTAAGCTTAGTCACTTAGTCATTGAAAAAAAATTGTCCGGTGAATAAAAACCAGCCCTGTTTATTCATTTAGATAAAACTTTAAAGTGAAATAAAAGACCTAAAAAGTATTTTATTTAAGACTAGCTGTGCCCGCGGCTCCGCTCGCGATAATTTCGGGATAAAAAGTATCCTATGTTACTTCTAGTACCTCTCATGATTCGTCGAGTAGTTTTTGCGTGAAAGCTGAACAAATATCCACGCTTTCATATCTATAATATTAGTAAGGATAAGGATTGACATTTTATAATATCTATACATATAATAAAATGGTAGGAAAGTCAAAACTGTACATTGAATATTTTTTTAATAGAATACTTGGGGTATGATCTACAATCGAAACAGAAACAAAAAATATAGTTTTTAGAATTTTTGTCTGTTTGTCTGTTTGTCTGTTTGTCTTTCCGGGATAAACTCAAAAAGTACTGCATGGATTTACTTCAAATTTGGCATGAAGATAGTTAAGAAGTCGGGTCAACATATAGGCTACATATTATCACGCTAGCAGTGTTATAATCGTAGGTGCGTTTGGTGCTGCCTAGCGTTCACGCAGACGACGTCGCGGGCAGCAGCTAGTTTGACAAATAATTGTTTAGATCACTTTCACATGAGGCTTAAGTATCTATGGAACGAAAATACTTGAGCGCAAAGCTTTCGAGTAAACTATATTGAAAGTTGACCCGTCCGGCACGTGAACATGAAGATTTCTAGAACTGCTAACCCGGGAAAGAGCGACGTATAACTGACCATGCGAGAAACAACTGACACCGAGATCTACTCCAGCAACACGAAAAGTCTGCCCTTGAGCCTTATTAATTGACATTGCAAAACACACCGATACTGGGAATTGCGTTCTTTTAAATTGTAATGGAAAATTATTTGGTATTATGGGAATTCTGCGAATAAAGACGGTTTCTCCTGCACCGCAACCTGTTAAAATTTGAGATATCCAAATAGAATTATACCCAGAAATATGTACAACTTACAACAGAAAAAGAAATGAAAATAAAGCTGAAACGCCTGTGCAATGCTATCTACCTATACCTACTTCATTTAAAAATAAACACCTATAACTACAATAATTAATAAAAGTACCTACGCTTTTACCTAAAAAATACAAAAAAAAAACTGAACATAAATTAGCCAAAATTAGGAATTTGACCGAATATTTAAACACTACCAAAACAACTAATATCTATTTTATAAAATAACAACGAAAGAAATTCAAATAAACTATTTAAAGACTAAAAGTCGCGCTGATAAGCACGGTTTATAATATCAATTATTGTCTGTCAATAAAGTCGAACGCTCTGAACGCATCAACAGTAGCGATGCGCGATCCAGATCTTAGATCCGATTTTAAGGATCGGATCGGATCGTAATACGTCGATCCGATCCGCTGATTGGATCGCATGCTGACGATCCGATATCAAAAAAAATCGGATGCAAAAAGCAAGACACCATTACATTTTTACTAATTTATTATTTAAAAATAAACTAAGCATGCACTTGTAAATAAAACAACAACCATAAAACAACCAGGGTTCGAAAAATTCGAATTTTTATAATAATCGAATAAATCATGATAATTATCAAGGAAAAAATCCATTAATAATTATCGGATAAGTATCTTAACCAATCCTATCAGTTTTTATTAACAAAACGTCCGCACATCTGAGATTATCGGAGACAATGAAATAGAAACTAATCAATTCGTACTTATGTTTTCTTACTTACCTACCTACACAGTCAGATTATAATTAAATGTAATAAGATGCTATAAGATGTAATAAGATGTATATCTACCCGCAAAAGACGCCACCGCCGCTGCCAAATTTGGAACGAAACGTAAACAAAAGATCAAGTTCGGTCCTAACAAAATCGTGAGTGGTATATGTAGGTAGGTATAAACCGCCTTTCAATTCATACACGATCCAAGCGATTCGATTTTCGAACTTTTGTATCGATACGCCAAAAAATCGCATGGTCTCGATCCGATCCAAAAATCGTTAGATCGTATGGCTTCGATCCGATTTGTCAAAAGATCTGATCAGATCGGCGCGTCCCTAATCAACAGCCAAATACCTATTGAATGAATTATAAAGCTTGCGCTCGCCTCCCGCCTTTTTATACCCTACCGCCGGCGCCGCGAGCCGCGTCGAGCGCGGCAACCGTTACGCAAAAATAATCCGTATATCATTGAATATTCACGCGCGATGGGTTATTTATTAGCGTATTTCATGGTGTTTCTATACCGATTTCTTTGATTCTTTTTTTTATTGAAAAGGTAATAATGATATTTTTTTTAATTAGGGATGAGAGAGAGTATTATAAACGTAAAAGTAAACAAATATAATCAGAAAGCTCCGAACTGCTAAGCTATCGGGATTTACACGTGTTATTGTGAGCCAACCATAAAATATAGACATATACTGTAGTGGAATATTTTTTAATTAATTTTATGAAGAATATTTCTGTCATTCATGATTTCTATGTAGCTTTAACCATTAAGGCTGCACACGCGATGGAAGCTTAAAAAATGAAGTAATTTCTCCCGTTTTCCCAACATTTCCCTTCACTGCTCTGCTCCTATTGACTGTAGCGTGATAATAAGTATACTATAACCTGCCCAGGAGTAGGAATAATAATTATACCAAGTTTCGTTAAAATCCGTCGAGTAGTTTTTGTTTCTATAAGGAACATACAGACAGACAGACAGACAGACAGACAAAAATTTTACTGATTGCATTTTTGGCATCAGTATCGATCACTAATCACCCCCTGATAGTTATTTTGAAAATATATTTCATGTACAGAATTGACCTCTCTACAGATTTATTATAAGTATAGATTATGTATTTTGAATACTAAATGAACAGAAACGCACTTGTATAAAATATATTGATTAAAGGTAAATATCCTAAGCAATAGCTAAAACTATGCACGAAAAATTAAATGTTATTTTCAAACAGGTATCTCATACTCATTGTAAATGTTGTTGTGAATAGTTAACGTGTGTATATAGCCTTTGCTTAGCACATTTGTCTGTTTCTTAGATTTCCCAAGCGACCGACACCGGCAACACTATCCCATGTTAGACTGGAAAATTGCCCGCGTTTTTGTTAATGTTACTGTTTTAGAATACAAAAACATTGCTCATTCTACTTTTAACGGGTTATATATGAGAATGAAGATCAACTGCTTTGTTTCTGCGGTTTTTTCATTTCAATAAAGGAAACACGAGTGATGATACCTACTTGATGTTGTTCGGAAAAGCACATTTTTTAAAAACTTTTTATACGACCACGGTGCAACGATCGGTGGTGGTCGTTGCGCCCTGAGGCTGCTTCTGGTTGAAGCGAAACACGTGTCGGTGATAGCTTGTGGTGTGGGTATCCAGGTGTGTGTTCATTGCATGTCTTGCTTCTTGTTTGAGGGAGGGAGGGCGGTGAACCTACGCATGAAAATCTTGCATCACTAGTGCAAGTACAAGTCGCGGAATTAGCAAAGTAACTTTTTATAGTAGTTGTCATGGATTTCCGCAAAGTAATGCCTGATTCAATCAATTCCTTGAATCTATAAAAACAGTGCTACGAGCTGTGTTTGCAATCGTTATGGAGTCTCGAACTTCCAGGTTTTATTTTATTGAACTCAAATAAATGTTATCGATTTATTTTTATTAAACTATAGGGGAGAGAAGAAGATAGATAGATACTTATTAACTCATTTTAAGTTTCACTTTTATAAATAAGTATTTTACTACTGTTATTTTTGTTGAGTTAAGCAAGAATTATAAAAAAAGTTCCAAGGATCGAAACACCTGACTTACAAGTTCTATAAGTAGTGTTCTGTTTCCATTAAATATTAATATTTAAAATCGTACCTCAAAATACGCAGTTAAATTAAATTTTCAAACAATTGGGTGCTATAGGCTGGAGAATATTGAGCGAACTCAACAGGCAACCGACGATCACTTTGGCGATGGGGTAAACCTGTCTACCTAGACGCCAGTGATTGCGGGTTCAAATCCCGCACAGAACAAGAAAAAAAAATTCCGTGTCTGAGTGTTTATTTATTTATGTATTTTTATTCTAGGTTTTTATTCCTAGTTCGCTACATGGTATCCCATAACACAACCTATGCTTACTTTGGGGCTATGTAGTTGGAGTGATTGTCTAGAGATTTTATTTATTTACTAACCACGGCGCGCGGTTTTACCCGCGTAACTTTTGATCCCGTGGGAATTTTGGGATAAAATATAGCCTATGACCTTCCTCAAGAGTTGGGCTATCAAATGCAAAAATAATTTTTCAAATCCCACTTGTATTTTCTGAGATTAGCGCGTTCAAACAAATAAATAAACAAACTCTTCAGCTTTATATATTAGTATAGATTTTATTTAACCGTCGTCAGTTTAAGAAGAAGCCAGGTGAGGCCACCCCGCAACGTGCCTGTTGTTCATTGATTTAATTTCCTATGTTCATTACTTCGTAGGAACGGTTCGTAAATGGAATTTGAGTTTTTTTATTGGATCACAAAGGTATATCTTTTGAATTTACTTTTTGGAGTACCTTTGCTACCTATTTTGGATACAGCAATTAACAAAATTGTAATTACACAGAAATAATTGTATTTAAACGTTTGAATAAAGAATTTTTTAGTAATCTAATCATGCATTTAATCCATGAGCAAGGAGTTCTGGATACAGGATACTTTTTAACCCGGCTACATGTCAGTATTATCGGAAAATTGAAATTTAAATAATAATTGATTTTTTTTCCTTCATAAGATCGTGACTCGAGCGAGAATTGTACAGTATTTTAAAGGATGAAAAAAACAACTCAAAATTCTATAGAAAATTTCTATTAATAATATACAGAATGACTGGTGAGTGTCTTTTGAAATAAAAGGACGTGATAGTTTTCGATCATACATGAAGAGAAACAATATAATAAAAAATAAATTTTAATTATTTACTGAGTAAACTAAACCGACAGTTTAAGAATTAATTAAGCAACGCATGCTTACATGCTTACGCTAGCATTGGCAGCGATCCGCGTGTCAGGTCACGTGCCGCTATTGACTCAGGCGTAGTGAAGTAAATAGTAACAAAGCGGTAATTTATTGGGAACTAGCTGTTGCCCGCGACGTCGTCTGCGTGAACGCTATGCAGCACCAAACGCACCTACGATTATAACACTGCTAGCGTGATAATATGTAGCCTATATGTTGACCCGACTTCTTAACTATCTTCATGCCAAATTTGAAGTAAATCCATGCAGTACTTTTTGAGTTTATCCCGGAAAGACAAACAGACAAACAGACAAACAGACAAAAATTCTAAAAACTATATTTTTTGTTTCTGTTTCGATTGTAGATCATACCCCAAGTATTCTTTTAAAAAAATATTCAATGTACAGTTTTGACTTTCCTACCATTTTATTATATGTATAGATTCTAGTGAAAAATGTTCTTTTTTTTTTTTTTTTATAAGTGACTAAACCCGCGTTTGACCTCAATCTCACCTGATGGTAAATGACGATGAGGTCGAAGATGAAAGCACACGGGTTTAGGAAGGAACTGGCTCTTTATACAATATTGCCGGAACACATTACCGCCGGAGCGGTAACATTTGGCGGCAGACTTTATATAAAGGGTGGTTGCTAGCCAGGCGGACCCAGAAGGGATCCTACCACCAACACTTCAGTATCTAAAATTTGACACCAGTCACCCTGCATAATAAACAATTTTTATCAAGATTTTTTTTTTTAATGAGTGTTTTTAGTTATTTATTATTGGAGGTTTTGGAGTTATGTTTTGTCTTAAGTTTTCACGATTCATAATTTAAATAAATTTTATGTGGAATAATGAATTCTACCTACAAATTGATGGTGTCGCCATGGGCTCCCCGGTGTCCCCTGTAGTTGCTGACATCTACATGGGAGATTTCGAGGAGCGTGCTCTCCACCTGGCACCAGTCGTGCCGAAGATCTACAAGAGGTATGTTGACGATACTTACACTATTTTACTTCAACACAGAGTAACTGCATTTCTTAACCACCTTAATTCCTTTAACAATAAAATACAATTTACTATGGAATTAGAACAGGATAATAAGTTAGCCTTCCTTGATGTTTTAATTACCAATGTTTTAATCCAAATGGTACACTCGGCCATACTGTTTATAGGAAACCCACTCATACTGACCGATATTTAAATGGGAGTTCCCACCACCACCCGAGCCAATTACTCGCCGTAGGCTCCTCTTTGTTTCAGAGAGCACATGGAATCTGCGATCCCCAGCACATTGATGATGAACTGAAACATGTTGTCAAAGTGCTTCGTCAAAACGGCCTCAAACCACCTCGTCGCCGCCGCAGTGACCACGTGAAGCCGCAGACAGTCGAACGAAGACCTGCATTTTTACCTTTTGTGAAGGGAGTTACTGATAAAGTTTCAAAAATTCTTAGGCGCGCTTCCATCAAAACAATATTTAAACCAAACTCAAAAATTAGTCAACATCTTCGTCCAGTTAAATGCAACATCCCTTTACAAGACCCAGGTGTATACAAGATTGACTGCGGCTGTGGGCTTTCCTACATTGGTCAAACTAAAAGAAGTGTATCAACCCGCGTTAAAGAACACATAGCTGACATTAAAAACCGAAGAGTAACCAAGTCTGCAGTTTGTGAGCATTCCATAGACAAGCCCAACCACTACTTAAGGTTTGACTCTGTGAAAGTTCTATCTAGGGAGAAACATTATTTACCTAGAATGATCAGAGAAGCCATTGAAATTAAAAAACACCCTAATTTCAACAGAGAAGATGGTTGGAAACTATCACCAGCATGGGACCCTATTCTCAAAGATATTAAGTCAAACATCCAGCAAGCAGCACGACCTGAAACTCGAGACACTGTCAGCTCATTTTGTGTTAACCCTGAACGCTACGCTCGAAGACTGAGAAATAGATGGAGATGATGATGTATAACTTTTTCAATCTATCAATCCGACGCTTGACACAGTCGCTGGTGACCACGGGGTCTGCAAAGACACCGAAACGTCGCGTCGAGTTAAAATGTAAAATATAAATTATACGCGATAAATCCGGTTAAAAATTAGTTTTATTTGAGTTATGTTTTATTTTGTTTCGTAATTTCTGACTTAGTTGTTATCCTGACTGATAAACAGAATTTAAGCAAATGGTAAGGAATCAGTAAATTGTTGATAGTTCAACATCTCAAGTTTGTTTTCATAAGCCACTTTTAGTTGAGACTTAATTAATTATCAGTCAACAATTCAGAGGACTAAAGTTTGAACTAAATTTTGATACTACTCGTAAATAAAGTTACTTACTCATTTGCCATTCTGTTAGTGAGAAGTTGACTGCAAAGATCTTCAAAATGGATATACATTAAACGGATGAAAAATTTAACGAGTAACCCAATTTTCCAGTATTATTTATTTGAAGACTTAGCACCTACAAAATCACAAACCCTACAGAAAAATTTGTCTCTATGCTGGATGAAGAGGAGGTTTTGCCAACAAGCTGTCCCAGTGCTTGTTGGTAAGTAAAATAATTTTCAAAGTGCCGAAAGAACCCTTATAACGTATCAACCTAACTCATTAGTGATTATACAGGGTGACTGGTGGGTCACTTTCGAAATTCAAGGACGCCATAGTTTGAGATCATACATGAAGAGAAAAAATACGTACGCACAGCGCTATCAACACTGAATAGGAAGGCTAGACGGCTTCACGAAAGGTCGTCGATCGTAGAACACTCTTTATTTATTTATAGGGAATTCTGGTAAAAATTTAGTACCTCCTTTTATTACATAATTATGATCAGAATCAAATACAGAGTGCTCCTTCATTGTTTAAAATTTGTCACCAGTCATCCTGTATAAGTAGGTGTGCACGAATGCTCTTTAGAATAAAGTGAATCCATGCATTGCTATCGGGCTTGAGGTTGATATATTAATACATATAGGTAAAATAGGAAAATCACAATCCAATCATTATTACGCGTGAACCACTGATATTAGTACCTACTAATATCTCAAATGCGACGGTCACTTTGGCGATGAGGTGAATCTATCTGCCTCAGATTTCGTTGTTCATTTAACTGCATTTTTGGCATCTCTTAAGTTGAATTTATGCATTAATAAATTCTATTGTTATCCAGCTTATTATTTGATGCTTGAATAACAGTGCCAAAGTATTGATAGCTCTAAATAAACTAAAAACGGAGAATTTCCCATTTCCAAAGTTGATTTAAATAATAAAACCTGGTATTAAGGTTACAAATCATTACTTCTTAACACACCACAAAATAAACTATTATAATTATTAGAGAAAAAATATTATAAAGTTGTTCCCGAGATTTTATTGTACAATGATTACGTATACCTCGCTAACTCGAGGCGGTTGGCTGGAAAAACGCTAGCAATTACTTATTTCCAAGCCAGCGGCTGTTTTAGCGAGTAATATTTTAAAGTATGAGCTTTCGTTAAAAATGCAGATATAGTGGAGCACCGACACGTGTACAATCCTTTGAAATATGAATAGCCGTAGGATCAACCAACATTTTGAGCTGGTGATAAAAATAATTTTGAGCCTACATTGGAACTGAATTCGAATTGAAAATAAAATAGAATCACAAATGTAGCGATAGCGATACTAGGAAGTTCGCATTTTATTAAGTACTACGCGCTTGCTAGATGGCGCGTTAAAATTTTGCGCGTTTTTGAGATACTAGATTTGACGACCACTTTGGCGATGGAGTAACACTGGCTCAGACGCCAGTGGTCATGTGCTCGATTCCCGCACGGAATAGGAAAAAAATATTCCGGGTCGCGAATATACAAAGGCTATACTATTTGAGTCACGAGTCAGACTCTAATAGAGGAGCTTTTGTTTATGCATATTACTTGACAATACCTAATCGAACTCAGTAAAAAAGTTGACTGAAATGGATTAGCTTTTGCTCTTGTAATTTTCAAAGAAATACAATGACAAAACCTAGTACTGTTTAATACATATTCACTCAAATAGATAAGCTTTTGTCAAGATGAAAAGTAGGTATATCTTTGTTTGATATACATTGCGATGAAAGAGATAAGCTACGAGAAGGGCTCCCGCACCGGAAGGCGGAGTCAGTACGGTTAGGTGCGACGACGAGCGCAGCGAGGAGGAGCATGTTAGGTTGCATATAGTTATACACCTGCGCGAGCCGAGCGAGCGAAGCGAGCGGTGCCGCGGCAGCGGCCGGCGAAGCGCCATAAACCTGGTCAGCTAATATAGTCAACCCTGGACAATCCCGACATGGTCAAAAGTCATCAAAATAACGATGGTCATAATGCATGCACATTTTATTTCTATCTTTGAAAATCAGAACAATTGCCATTTAAGTATCAAATTGAAGCCAACGATCGGTAAATATCGATATCAAATGGGATAGCTTTTGTTGCTGCAATGTTCAATTGAAGTTATCTCACAAAGTCTACACGACTTCGGTCAATTTCTGTACTAGAACGGATTAGGGTTTGGGCAAGCTTTTGTCATACAAAAGCTAAGCCAGTTCAGTTTGCACTTTCACTCTAATGGTATAGCTTTTGTAAATACGCTTCCGGGTCTGGGCGTTTATCTATACAGGGCTGTTTATTGGTAACCGGCCAAATTTTGAAAAAAATAATAATAACATTTATAGAAACGTTTTCTGTAAAAAAGTTATTTTTTACGAGGAAATCAATATATTCGCTAACATATTAAGAAAAGCTTGGTCACTCTAAATTATGAATGAATACCATTAAAATAATAACGACTACGCGCTACTGCAAAACATCTTGTAGTACTACGTCGTAGTATTATCAATGATGCTGCGTCGTAGTAGCTATGTTCATCAACAGCGACTATTGTGAAAAATGTTTTCGGTGCCATATCTTTATTTTTTTGTACTGAGCAATATAAAAAAAAAATTTAGGTTTGTTTACATCGTATCAAATAAAATAACGTTGAAATTTGGCTGGTGACTAAAAATCAACCCTGTGTATGTATTTATATTCTAAGTGCCTCCCTAGTTCACTACATGGTATCCCATATCATAAGCCCTGCTTAGTTTAGAGCCCTGTTGTTGGTGTGATTGTGTGACTGGGGATTTTATTATATTTTTTTTTATTTTTACTAGAGTTTATTACGTTCCGTCCACATGCAGTCACGCCTTTGACTCAATGAATTACCTGCAGATTTTGAGGTTTTGTAAAATGAAGCCGAAATAATTGATTACAATATACAAGGTAGGAAGTAAAATTCATATTATCTTGTAGATCACTACCTTTCTTTAATTCAATAAACCTTTCTGTAATTAGCTTTTACTTCGGACTTCACAATTGGGAATTGGAATAACAGAATAATTTGAAAATCTTGTGTTTGTTTATTGTTGGGTGCAATTTGAATTGAGTGAGGAATGATGAAGTGATGGACGCTTACTAACAAATGTCATCAGTTTGAATAACTGACTCAAACAATATTGATATAACATTTGATAGAAGACCGAAGATCGGAGGATAAAGATTTAATTGAACTAAATTTTTATTTGTTTAAATTGACTCACATTTTAATTGTTTAATTTTATTTCATTAAATTGTTTAATTTATTTTGATTTAATTATTTTTTACTTTATCTACCAAATAGTTTCATATAATTTATTTTAAGTCAATCTAATTTTAATATTTAATGCAATTTATTTTATTTTGTCAAATTGTGGAAGAGCAGTAATTCAACTTTATACAAACGGACGAAACGCTACGCGGCTTGATCTCAGCACGCGTTCGGTGTGCGGCCAGCCGCGACTGTCAGCATGCTGAAACAATTTTCGATTGAGCTTTACATTAAAATGCGGATGTTTTATACTTCAAAATTAAATAATAAATTATTTCGTACGTCTCAAGGCGCAAGTATTTTTCTGTCGCTAATTTATAAGACCGATTTGTTATTCAAACGTAAACATAGTTTTTTGAAACAAAACGCATTTTTGTTCGTCACTTCGTATTTAATTCACAAAGTATTTTATTTGTTTATATAAAAAAGTATGTTAATAATCATAAAACTAAATGAAAGTAAACACAAAGTAGGCAAATTTAAGGGCAGCCCTATCTCATCTTAACGGACCGTGGCGCGCGCTGTAGGCATTTATTTCAAAGATGCGGCCGAATTGAAATATTACTTGACAATATCTAATCGAACTCAGTAAAAAAGTTGACTGAAATGGATTAGCTTTTGCTCTTGTAATTTTCAAAGAAATACAATGACAAAACCTAGTACTGTTTAATACATATTCACTCAAATAGATAAGCTTTTGTCAAGATGAAAAGTAGGTATATCTTTGTTTGATATACATTGCGATGAAAGAGATAAGCTACGAGAAGGGCTCCCGCACCGGAAGGCGGAGTCAGTACGGTTAGGTGCGACGACGAGCGCAGCGAGGAGGAGCATGTTAGGTTGCATATAGTTATACACCTGCGCGAGCCGAGCGAGCGAAGCGAGCGGTGCCGCGGCAGCGGCCGGCGAAGCGCCATAAACCTGGTCAGCTAATATAGTCAACCCTGGACAATCCCGACATGGTCAAAAGTCATCAAAATAACGATGGTCATAATGCATGCACATTTTATTTCTATCTTTGAAAATCAGAACAATTGCCATTTAAGTATCAAATTGAAGCCAACGATCGGTAAATATCGATATCAAATGGGATAGCTTTTGTTGCTGCAATGTTCAATTGAAGTTATCTCACAAAGTCTACACGACTTCGGTCAATTTCTGTACTAGAACGGATTAGGGTTTGGGCAAGCTTTTGTCATACAAAAGCTAAGCCAGTTCAGTTTGCACTTTCACTCTAATGGTATAGCTTTTGTAAATACGCTTCCGGGTCTGGGCGTTTATCTATACAGGGCTGTTTATTGGTAACCGGCCAAATTTTGAAAAAAATAATAATAACATTTATAGAAACGTTTTCTGTAAAAAAGTTATTTTTTACGAGGAAATCAATATATTCGCTAACATATTAAGAAAAGCTTGGTCACTCTAAATTATGAATGAATACCATTAAAATAATAACGACTACGCGCTACTGCAAAACATCTTGTAGTACTACGTCGTAGTATTATCAATGATGCTGCGTCGTAGTAGCTATGTTCATCAACAGCGACTATTGTGAAAAATGTTTTCGGTGCCATATCTTTATTTTTTTGTACTGAGCAATATAAAAAAAAAATTTAGGTTTGTTTACATCGTATCAAATAAAATAACGTTGAAATTTGGCTGGTGACTAAAAATCAACCCTGTGTATGTATTTATATTCTAAGTGCCTCCCTAGTTCACTACATGGTATCCCATATCATAAGCCCTGCTTAGTTTAGAGCCCTGTTGTTGGTGTGATTGTGTGACTGGGGATTTTATTATATTTTTTTTTATTTTTACTAGAGTTTATTACGTTCCGTCCACATGCAGTCACGCCTTTGACTCAATGAATTACCTGCAGATTTTGAGGTTTTGTAAAATGAAGCCGAAATAATTGATTACAATATACAAGGTAGGAAGTAAAATTCATATTATCTTGTAGATCACTACCTTTCTTTAATTCAATAAACCTTTCTGTAATTAGCTTTTACTTCGGACTTCACAATTGGGAATTGGAATAACAGAATAATTTGAAAATCTTGTGTTTGTTTATTGTTGGGTGCAATTTGAATTGAGTGAGGAATGATGAAGTGATGGACGCTTACTAACAAATGTCATCAGTTTGAATAACTGACTCAAACAATATTGATATAACATTTGATAGAAGACCGAAGATCGGAGGATAAAGATTTAATTGAACTAAATTTTTATTTGTTTAAATTGACTCACATTTTAATTGTTTAATTTTATTTCATTAAATTGTTTAATTTATTTTGATTTAATTATTTTTTACTTTATCTACCAAATAGTTTCATATAATTTATTTTAAGTCAATCTAATTTTAATATTTAATGCAATTTATTTTATTTTGTCAAATTGTGGAAGAGCAGTAATTCAACTTTATACAAACGGACGAAACGCTACGCGGCTTGATCTCAGCACGCGTTCGGTGTGCGGCCAGCCGCGACTGTCAGCATGCTGAAACAATTTTCGATTGAGCTTTACATTAAAATGCGGATGTTTTATACTTCAAAATTAAATAATAAATTATTTCGTACGTCTCAAGGCGCAAGTATTTTTCTGTCGCTAATTTATAAGACCGATTTGTTATTCAAACGTAAACATAGTTTTTTGAAACAAAACGCATTTTTGTTCGTCACTTCGTATTTAATTCACAAAGTATTTTATTTGTTTATATAAAAAAGTATGTTAATAATCATAAAACTAAATGAAAGTAAACACAAAGTAGGCAAATTTAAGGGCAGCCCTATCTCATCTTAACGGACCGTGGCGCGCGCTGTAGGCATTTATTTCAAAGATGCGGCCGAATTGAAATATTACTTGACAATATCTAATCGAACTCAGTAAAAAAGTTGACTGAAATGGATTAGCTTTTGCTCTTGTAATTTTCAAAGAAATACAATGACAAAACCTAGTACTGTTTAATACATATTCACTCAAATAGATAAGCTTTTGTCAAGATGAAAAGTAGGTATATCTTTGTTTGATATACATTGCGATGAAAGAGATAAGCTACGAGAAGGGCTCCCGCACCGGAAGGCGGAGTCAGTACGGTTAGGTGCGACGACGAGCGCAGCGAGGAGGAGCATGTTAGGTTGCATATAGTTATACACCTGCGCGAGCCGAGCGAGCGAAGCGAGCGGTGCCGCGGCAGCGGCCGGCGAAGCGCCATAAACCTGGTCAGCTAATATAGTCAACCCTGGACAATCCCGACATGGTCAAAAGTCATCAAAATAACGATGGTCATAATGCATGCACATTTTATTTCTATCTTTGAAAATCAGAACAATTGCCATTTAAGTATCAAATTGAAGCCAACGATCGGTAAATATCGATATCAAATGGGATAGCTTTTGTTGCTGCAATGTTCAATTGAAGTTATCTCACAAAGTCTACACGACTTCGGTCAATTTCTGTACTAGAACGGATTAGGGTTTGGGCAAGCTTTTGTCATACAAAAGCTAAGCCAGTTCAGTTTGCACTTTCACTCTAATGGTATAGCTTTTGTAAATACGCTTCCGGGTCTGGGCGTTTATCTATACAGGGCTGTTTATTGGTAACCGGCCAAATTTTGAAAAAAATAATAATAACATTTATAGAAACGTTTTCTGTAAAAAAGTTATTTTTTACGAGGAAATCAATATATTCGCTAACATATTAAGAAAAGCTTGGTCACTCTAAATTATGAATGAATACCATTAAAATAATAACGACTACGCGCTACTGCAAAACATCTTGTAGTACTACGTCGTAGTATTATCAATGATGCTGCGTCGTAGTAGCTATGTTCATCAACAGCGACTATTGTGAAAAATGTTTTCGGTGCCATATCTTTATTTTTTTGTACTGAGCAATATAAAAAAAAAATTTAGGTTTGTTTACATCGTATCAAATAAAATAACGTTGAAATTTGGCTGGTGACTAAAAATCAACCCTGTGTATGTATTTATATTCTAAGTGCCTCCCTAGTTCACTACATGGTATCCCATATCATAAGCCCTGCTTAGTTTAGAGCCCTGTTGTTGGTGTGATTGTGTGACTGGGGATTTTATTATATTTTTTTTTATTTTTACTAGAGTTTATTACGTTCCGTCCACATGCAGTCACGCCTTTGACTCAATGAATTACCTGCAGATTTTGAGGTTTTGTAAAATGAAGCCGAAATAATTGATTACAATATACAAGGTAGGAAGTAAAATTCATATTATCTTGTAGATCACTACCTTTCTTTAATTCAATAAACCTTTCTGTAATTAGCTTTTACTTCGGACTTCACAATTGGGAATTGGAATAACAGAATAATTTGAAAATCTTGTGTTTGTTTATTGTTGGGTGCAATTTGAATTGAGTGAGGAATGATGAAGTGATGGACGCTTACTAACAAATGTCATCAGTTTGAATAACTGACTCAAACAATATTGATATAACATTTGATAGAAGACCGAAGATCGGAGGATAAAGATTTAATTGAACTAAATTTTTATTTGTTTAAATTGACTCACATTTTAATTGTTTAATTTTATTTCATTAAATTGTTTAATTTATTTTGATTTAATTATTTTTTACTTTATCTACCAAATAGTTTCATATAATTTATTTTAAGTCAATCTAATTTTAATATTTAATGCAATTTATTTTATTTTGTCAAATTGTGGAAGAGCAGTAATTCAACTTTATACAAACGGACGAAACGCTACGCGGCTTGATCTCAGCACGCGTTCGGTGTGCGGCCAGCCGCGACTGTCAGCATGCTGAAACAATTTTCGATTGAGCTTTACATTAAAATGCGGATGTTTTATACTTCAAAATTAAATAATAAATTATTTCGTACGTCTCAAGGCGCAAGTATTTTTCTGTCGCTAATTTATAAGACCGATTTGTTATTCAAACGTAAACATAGTTTTTTGAAACAAAACGCATTTTTGTTCGTCACTTCGTATTTAATTCACAAAGTATTTTATTTGTTTATATAAAAAAGTATGTTAATAATCATAAAACTAAATGAAAGTAAACACAAAGTAGGCAAATTTAAGGGCAGCCCTATCTCATCTTAACGGACCGTGGCGCGCGCTGTAGGCATTTATTTCAAAGATGCGGCCGAATTGAAATACTGGAGGCCGTCAATGTTCTATGAGGAGACAGTTACTAATTAAAACCTTGTTCCTCTAGTAATCTCAGCGCCACTTTATAACAGTTAAAATAGATATCAAACGCTGATCTCTATCATAACTGATAATTATAATTCAGACACTCACGGATAGTCTGCCGTAAAGGCCAATAGTGAATCACTATTACACCATACAGTGTGTTCAAAAAGTACCTTGGAGAAAAATATCCCAGATAGGACTAGTCTTCTTCATTCAACTACAAGAAACCTTTTTTTATTTGGAATAAGAGTTATTGCAATAAAAAATATCTTAAAAATTTAAAGAAATACCCACGCGCGCGACCTTTTAACAGCATTGACTTGTAAAAGCATCGAATAATCAGAAGCGCAAAATAAAAGCCTAAAATAATTCCGTAAATTCATTAAACTTTATCACAACAATTGTTCAAAGTGTAGTTCATTTCGGGGAATGGCGGTAAAATAACACACTAACACAAATAAGTATTGACGAATACACGCTCTAGAAAAAGGTTGCCGCAATACATAAACGACATCTACCGACACATTCCATTCTAACTTTACACAAGTAATTACTACTAACACAAAAGTTTAAATAATAAATAAATATTTTAATATATTAGCCGGGATATTTTCATACAAAAAATTTTTTTGATCACTCTGTATAGTATCAGAATTTCGAGACCCAGATTTTTTCATACAAAGTAGAAATCTAGATTTCCGGCGACACGGCAACATCCATACATTATAGTATATGAAAGCAAAACTAGGGAATTGAAATTTAATATTGAAATCCACTTAACAGTTGCAAGAACAGAACACAATATCTTACCTTAACTTAAAAAAATATCTACATATGTAAATATATACTACGGATATAATTTACAAGCACAAAAACGGATATTTTAGAAGCAAAGAGCATCAAACGCTTTCGTGTTGAAACAATAACATCAGCGGAGGTAAACTTGGCGGTCGGCCAAACTCATACGAGATCTCGCTAATATTACCTTATATTACCAGACAGACGTGTTACTGCTGCGCCCTTCAATTTTATTCATTAAATTGAGTAAAAAGTGTTCGAAATAGCATAATAAATGCATCTACAGTGATATAGTGAAGTGAACAATGTGATTGTGCAAAAAAAACAATCAATTCATCAATTTAGTGCAAGTTATAAGCCAACAAAGTTTAAAATTACGTTAAAATTGTAAATCAAGTCAAAAAGTGAACAAAGGCAAACTCTAAACTCATCAATGAACCGTTAGCAAAACGTCTATAAGTAAATTTTATTTGGAAACACTTTTCATAAAGTTTGCTATTTCGTCGCATGCCGTCAGTGTACTCTTGGTCGATTGGTACAGGATCACACAACCGATCCGGACGGCCCAGGTTCGAACCTGTAAAAAGATTTTTTTTGTGTATAATAACCGAATTAGAAGATAGATTACGGTGCATGGTCAAAATTTAAATGATATCTATTACTGAAAATATTTTAAGTCTAGAAAAATCCCTATCTTTTGTGACTGAAGAATATGATTTAATAAAGAAAGAGTCTAATCATTGAGTCAATAATCTTACCTCTAAATCATTGTCCGTACAGCAAATGAAGAATGAAAACGTTGCGTTGACTGAAACTGTCAGAACTCTAAATTCTAGACTTGAAGTCATGGAACAACATAATAGATCCTGTAATCTTGAGATTCAATGTAATGGCCCAGACGGTATGCCCGCATTTTTTATCTCCAAGTGATGATGATGATGATGATGTGCCACTCTTCTTGTTCTTCCTTTACACTTGATTTTTAACAGATCCCTTACCTCTGGTGTTTTTCCGGACTTATGGAAAATAGCTAAAGTGGTCCCAATTTAAAAAAAAAGTGATAAATGTAAAATTAAAAATTATAGACATAATATATCTGTTTTATCCGTGTTTCCAAAAGTATTTGAAGCCCTCGCCTGTCCCTATGTACATACGAACGTGAAACAAATTTTCACCAAACACTAGCACGGTTTTATAAAAGATCTACTAACATAAACCTCGTTACGTTTACGGATGCCATCGCTGAGGCTATGGACTCTCAAATCCAAACGTACATTATATACACCGATCTATTAAAGGGGTTCGACAAAGTGAATCCATATTCTGACCTCTCTTGGTTAAAAAGATGTCAAAATATGGATTCCGCGGAAATTTACTTCAATCCCCAACCGATCCCAATTTGTTGTAGTGAAAGGGTATGCTTCCGATCAATATCACGTCACCTCGGGTATTCCCCTAGGGCTCTAACGTGGAACCTTTATTATTTAATATTTTTATTAATGATATTGTGAATACAGTAAAACATAGTAAAATTTATTTATATATAGACGATCTTAAGCTTTTAAAGTCGATTAAATGTGAGGAGGATATTGAGCTGCTGCAGCAAGACTTAAATAGCTTAGTGACACGGTGCGCTGATGCCAACAAATGTTTTTATATTCCAGTAACACGCAAGCTCTATATTTTTTCGTCGAAATATTGACGTGCTTAAACAAGTTGATAATATAAAAGCCATATAAAAGCCATTATAATATAATATCAAGAGCATCGAGAGCACTCGGTTTTATAATAAGAAATGGTAAGGTTTTTAAAAATCCATCGACTAAAATAGTTTTATATAATAGTTATGTATAATAATATACACCAACTTAGGATTGAACGCATTCAGAAACGTTTCACGAGACATCTTGCTTACTGGAGTAATAAAAACAAAATGACCTGCTATAACGACCGACTGCACCACTTTAATATGAGCAGTCTTCACACAATCTGGAACATTTTGGACTTGACTTTCTTTTATAAAACTCTCAGAAATATGATCGACAGTCCACAAATTCTCGGTATGTTCAATATCAGAGTCCCTCGCAATTCCGATGCCATTGTTCCACAAACCTCGCACTCGCACTAATATCCGCATGCACGCCGCTATATAGACATTTTCAATGACACTTATCGTGATTTTCAGGTGAAAATTTCTCAGTATTTCAGCGATCTCTGTAGAGTTTATTCTGTTTAATATAATTTAATTTAAATAATTTGGATGACTAATGGAGAATTTAATATTGTAAAGTATTAATCTGTAAAATTAGTTTTTAACGATTATAAATACCGGAAATTACTTGAACACTATTTCAATGTTTCATTTACATCAAAATTTATACAGATTGCTGATTTAGAAAAAAAGACGCAAAAAATTATGTAGTACCAACATTCCACTATGGAACGATTAGTACGCTAGATAACCGTCTATTGCCTCCCATAAGTCCTCATGTACCAAGTAGTTTCGCATCTTGAATTTCCACGTACCTAGTAGCCTTCACTCCCACTCAGGCGTATGCCCGAGGGAAGGCTCGAGGAAGATGATTTGCTACTACTATCATCACTAGCCATAGTGTTATAACAACAAAAAACTTAAAAAAAAAATTCAAAACTCTTATTCTCAGAATTTTCATTTCACTTTCTTCTCTAGTTACTGATTTTATATATTCGTGCTGATAAAATATAGTGGTTGTATAAAGGAAACAGCTATTAATTATCTTTTAATACAATTATTTGTTTATTGATAAGTCATGATACGACAAATGAATTGTTAGAAGACAGAATAATAATTTTAAATTTGATTATAAAAACCGTAGAGCTAATACTACAAAACAAGGTTTTACTACAGAACTACTGCATAGTTTGGTTTTGACACTGAGAAGAACCGTATTTCAAACCTATTTTGACTATCGGTGACAGCATTGTCTTTCCTGAATCGGCCAGCCTAGACTTTGTGATCCCCTATAACCATGCATCCACTCTAATTAGATCCGAGATTCATTGTCAGCCCGCTATGATATATTGTTCGTGTATGTAACGTGTATGATATGTTATATATTTTAAGTTGTAACAAACAATTCTACTCGTGTCATCTATTTTTGACCACATCATCACTTACTATTTAATTAAATGTTCAAATGTAAAAACGAGGTCACAGTGGTTCATATCAAATTCAAATCTCAAAGATGGCAAACGAAAGAGTTTTCATCCGAAGATTTTAATTTATTCGGAGCGTAATTAAATACCACCATGTGTCTTGACTTGACCGGTTATAGAGCGCTGAATATAAAGATACGATTTTATTATTCATCAATTATTTTTACCCATTTTACTTTATAAATACCGGAAATTACTTGAACACTACTTCAATGTTTCATTTACATCAAAATTTATACAGATTGCTGATTTAGAAAAAAAGACGCAAAAAAATATGTAGTATCAACATTCCAGGATTAACACAACATTTTTTTTAACGTTATTTTGAAAACTTTGTTTCTTTCTTTATTGAAAACAAGCAACCATCCTTTCAGGGCCTTAAAAAATACAGTAGCCATCAAACAAAATTTCAAAAACAAAACAATAATTTCACCTAGAACAAACAAATAATATATAAGACAATAACAAAAAATATTTACTAGAACATTGTTTATTATCTCTGTATAACAATTATTTTTGTTAGCCACGCGGAGGAAAAACTTACTTTATTTACTACGGAGTTTGAGTTATTTTTAATTAAATGAGGGGATGGAACATTTATATTTACATTTATTTTATTAAAGTTATCAAGGAAAAGTAACTTTTAAAATAAGTCGGATTTGTGTACATTGATCAATAATCTAATACATTTCACAAAATCCAAAATATAACTAAGGAAAGCTTTCACTAAAGCTTTTAATATTATTGGTCCCAAAGAGGATGATTTTATTTGATTAAAATGTTTATTTTTTATTTCTTCTTAATATAAAACGCGCGGTGCCTTAAGGAATGTTTTAAAAAAGATCTATAGCCGGCGCGGCGAACCTTGATCCCTATGACATCGGGTATCTATTAAATCATACCTTATGAAGTAACTTTTGCAGAACGTAAACGTAAATTGTTATTGAGATAATTTATTGCAAATGTTATGAATTGTTATGATTCCAACCAAATATCATTTTATTTGAACATAGCTACGTAAAATAAATAAATGCCATTTTAGAAGCCTCCAATTCGATTCTTATGTAACGGTGACGGCACTACAAGTTTATGTTGTGGAAATTACTGTAAGTGTCATAGGAATCAAGGTGCGCCGCGCCGGCTATAGGTGACCTGCATATCAAGCTGATTCGGGTTAATTTATACAGAAACGTTGATGCTAGTATTTTAATTTCTAAAGAAAATGACTGAAAAGAAATAAAATTAATGAAAATGAAAAATGAAAATAAAAATGAAAACTTTTTATTCAAAGCATAAAAACACTTATACACTTAGTGAAATTAAAACGCTGGATGAGGGCGGCGCGGGTCCGGGCGACATGAAGAATCCTGGGGAGGGCTCCGTCCAGCAGTGTGCGTCTCTCGGCTCATGAAGATAATGATCGCCCATTATCCACCAATGTCTAAGTGTTGTCTACGACTACTTCTTCAGTTTTAAAAAACGATATGTAAGTAGAACCCATGGTACACCGGGAGGAAAAAAGCCGGCGGAAAAAAAAATCTCGGCACTCTTTTGTAAAACGTGCTCATTATAGGTACAATTTAGCAGAAATACAGCTCTGCTATGACATAAACAAACAAACAGAAGACAGCTATTCGTGCTTGCCAAGCTGCTTACATAGTGATTTAAGTTTAATATTTGGAAATAACCTGTGGAGACATCAATCCCACGCTCTTTTATCATCTAAATAAGCTTTGAGTTTATGGTAGCCTTTCTTGCATAATGTTTCTTTGATACCTAGTTCTTTCAAATTTATTAAACTGAATTGACTTTGGTATTTTCTTATAAATACATATTGACATTCCCATAACTTATTTGATGGTTTTAGCTGGTTTAACTTTATGGTCGTTCCTTGTCCTTACAGAATAATTTTTATCACAATTGTCTTAAGTTTTCGCGATTTTTACTATTAAACAAAACACTTTTTATTACGACTGACACTCGCTCGTGACCATGGGGTTTGCAAAGACACCGAAACGTCGAGTTAAAATTTAAAATGTAAATATACGCGATAAATCCGGTTAAAAAGTGTTTTATTTAATAATTTTTATTATGATTATCTTTAGTAGTTTTCAATTTATTTCTATTCTTACAGATATACATTATGTTTTCATAAATATATTGTGGTCAAGATAACAACCTCTTAAAATTTTATCTTAGAGATTCTCTGTTTCCAAGTTTAAAACGAAAAATATCATACCAGTTGTTAAGCGAATGAGAGTAAGAAGGTTCTCAGTAAGTTTGTTTTGTCAGACAATGATCACACGCACGGATCATTAAAAACTAAATTAAGTAATTGGATTTTGTAAAACGTATATTGTCTTTAGATTTTAGGGTTCAAAATATTACAGAAGTATTTAATTATCTTATCGATATACCTAAAACAATTCAGTTCAAAGCTTATTTTTCTTAAAATTATCATTTTTTCGTTAGTTCGATGCACCTAATGGTGACTGATGTCTCGGACGACATCTTTAATAACTCCTAGTCAGAAACAAACATTTTTTATATAAAAAGAGGGAGAATTATGAATTACTGCACTCAAAAAATAATATTTATTCTGTAAAAGTTTAAAATAGTATATATTCTGATTGATTCAAATTACCCCTGAAAGTGAATATAACTTTACTTTGAAGACATGAACACTATACGAGCATCAAAGTATCTGTTGCACCTATTTGAGAAATAAGTAACCTGTTTCCCTAATTTACGTTGATTCGCAACAATTCGGATCGCGTTCCTTAATTACGTAAATTTTATTTCCCAAGTTATCCTTAATGTCTACCTGTAAATAATAAATATCTCAAAGGTCATCATTATGTCTTCAACCTGGGCTATGACGTTGATTGTCAGCTGTCTTCATCACTGAGGGCCAGAGGGACGTAAAGTATCCCAATTTACATTTTAAAAAAGGACAAAATACCAAATGGCTCCTCTGGCATCGGCCATTTTGTTTGAGCACCTTAATTGGCACGGGTGACGTAACGCAGTGACGGAGGAGGCGATAAAATATGTGTATTGAACAAATTTTTCTCAAAAGTGTTGCAAATTATCTAACTATAAATATTACGTCTAGAAAATTGTACTGATATAAGCTAACTGATGCTGTAGTTTTACAGCAAGTTCTTTTTTATATTTCTTAATTCCAAGCTGAAATACAGGGTTGATTTGTAGTCACCGGCCAAATTTTTTTGTACACAATAAGTATCATTTATAGAAACAATTTTTGCAAAAAAAAGTATTTATTTTTTTACAAAGAAATAAATATATCCGCTTACATATTAAGCAAACCATGGTCACTCTAAATTACCATTAAATTAAAAGCGACTACGCGCTACTACAAAACATTTACTACGAAATGCCGCTTCGTAGTAGAAGAGACTTGTCGCTGGTAGTAGTTACATTCATCAACAGCGACTATTTTGTTTAAAGTTTGTGGTTCCATATTTCTACTTTTTTGTGCTGAGCGACGCTAAAATAAATATGCAAGTATGCTTATATGCTATCAAAGAAACTAACATTTAAATTTGGCTGGTGACTACAAATCAACCCTGTATAGATACGACTTTAAGTTATTTTTTCAAGTTTTTATATAAATTATGAATATAACTAGGCATATCAGGAGATAAGGATTTTATTAACACCATGTTACTTAATTTCACAAACGTACACATTCATCCCAAAAGATTTAACACCGTAAGCTTTAAAAAAACGTATTCCCTCTGAGCGGCCGTAACAATTTACAATGTAAGGAAAAGTATAATAAAATTTAATCTATGAACCGTACGGGTAAGAGGGCTTCCACTGTAAGTTTAGTTTCTTAGGTCCGTATTATTTACCTGTTTGTTTATTTAAGTTTCGCTGTGAATCCATAAATTATTATAATCAACGAATGCAGAGCATTAAAAAAACCAACTTCACGTCAAAACTTTGGCCGACTTATAATGTCATCCACGTAAACATTCTCCGAAATCATACATATTGTTTCAATAATTTAAAATTCTTAATGAAATACTTAATCGATTTCGATGAAATTTATATGGGATCAACTATGAAGTATCCGCTATTATATGAAATAAGAATTTTGAAAATCGATTCATAATTGTCTGAAATATCGTGTAACAAAGACAGAAGAAAAAATTACAGACGAATTGAGACCTCCTCCTTTTTTGGAAGTCGGTTGAAAAATTTAATAAAAGCGTTAAATGCTGCTGAACGTACGAAATTCGACATCTCATGATCGCCTTCAAAGTTGAGATTAGTTTGTTAATATGCGCCATAGTTTGATTTATGGAGTAATCACAAAATATACTTCATATATAGGATGTTTGGTAACAGGGTGCAAAGCTGGAAGAAGGTGATGGTCTAGACCATTAAAAACATTTTGAACCGTACATGTCTTTGTCGAAGTGTAATAGTTTTTTTGTTATGAAAGATTTAAGGTTTTTCCATGAAAACTCCGATATTAAACCTCTAACAGTACTTTTGTTACTGTAGGTAGATTATTATTATTTTCTGTTTTGGAATTTATAATGTCTATTGTATACAGTCACTGTAATTTGAAACGTTTGCGAATCAAGAAAAAAAAATGAAGGGATATGAAAATATAAAAGTTTTAGAAAAAATATTTAAGTGTTTCTATTGGGATGGATTTAAAAAAAAAGTAAAAGAGTTACTCTTGGCTATTCAAATCATTTTCAAAACATGCTTGGCAACTGATCTTTCGTTTAAGTTATCATTTACGACAGAACTATCGTATCTTATTTTACTTCTTCGAATTACTTTGTCAGATTTAACTTAAGTAAAAGTATTAAATAAAAAAAATATACCCATTCCTACAGACAAAGAATACTCATTTGAATTTATTCTGCATAAAATGGTAAGGCCTTCTATTAAGGCTGGCTAGATTTGCTTGCGCCTTTTGCTCTGAAATACAGCAGTTAATAACTTGCACGTATAAATTATTATCCCAACCACAGAGTATGCTCACAGTTTTAACTGCCCACATATGTTTTACGGTAAGTACCTTTGGAACGCTTCTTCCATGCTGGACTGGGAAAAACATAGAATGTGCCAGCTGCTTCTCTTCCCGGGCATACTGTACAAGTCAGTTAAGGGACGGAGGTTTTATTGGCGTTTCGCAGTCGATCATAATAATACCTCCAAATTTGTCAAACGTGACATCAGACGGGTTTATGGCCTCTGGGGTTCTGCCTACCCCATTAGGGATACAGGCGTGAAGTTATGTATGTATATATATATGTACTGTGGAACGCAAGTTTCAGAAATTATTTCTCTGGTAGGTATCTGTTTATTTTTCTCCGTTTTTTTTTAGCCACGTGTGATTTTAACCTCAACTTATGATAAGTGGAGATGAGTTCGAAGATGGGTTTACGAAGAAACTAGCTCGTCATAAAATATTGCTAGATAGAACACAGCACCACCGGAGCGTTTGGCGGCAGATTTTAGTTAAAGAGTTATAGCCAGCCAGGCGGACCCTGAAGGAATTTATTTACTAGAGTTTGTTAAATATTTTTTATTCATTTTGATAATTATTTGAACTAAGGCAATTAACTAAGTACAGACTACAAAAAAAGTAACCAGCACCTGCCGGCGGCGTTTACTTGAATAAACATTCACAAAGTTCCAAACTTACCGCATGTCAACACAAATCAACAAGTTTAGTTTCATCCCAAAAGTTTCCTCTTTGTAGTTTATAGTTAAACTAATATAAAGAAACCCTCTTCTTGTTAGGTAATTTACTTAATTTAACAAAACAACGTCTAAATTACTGTTTCCGCATAATAAGAAAACCAGGGGAACTACTTATTTGGGCACTGGTTTTCGTGTCTGGAAATCACGTCGGGGTTTTCAAATTCAGTCTGGGATTTTCCCGTCCCAAGAAAAGAGCTAAGATAGGCACCCAATAATATGTCCAGAGTCTGTTGCCTTTTATTTTCTACTTAAGCTAGTACCTAATGGTGGTATAACAGTGCTATGTGTTTAATTCATCACGTTGTTACGAGTAAGGAACTCTTCCTTCTTGGAACGCTAATCACGACATCAAAACGAGAGTGAGTGTCTTCCTGCGAGAGTGGAATACAGGCAAGGGCTGCGAGTGGTAGTATTATATAAGCCAGTTAATAAGAGGAAATCTTAAAAACTGCCTGTCTCTGTTTTAAAAATTGCAGCTCAATTCATAAAGTTATTTTAGGGTGAAAGAGTTACAAATCTATACTAATATATGAAGCTGAAGAGTTTGTTTTTTTGTTTGTTTGTTTGTTTGAACGCGCTAATCTCAGAAACTACAAGTGGGATTTGAAAAATTCTTTTTGCATTTGATAGCCCAACTCTTGAGGAAGGTTATAGGCTATATTTTATCCCGAAATTCCCACTGAAACAAAAGCTACGCGGGTAAAACCGCGCGCGGTGTCTAGTATCTATATGTCACAAGGGTTTACTTACATCCATAACATTAAAAGAACTTTTTCATTAAAAACTACTCATCCGATTCCAACTTTAGTGTAAATCAATACCTTTGATTATCAAGGATCAATCAACGCACCTCCACTCAACAATATTCGTACCAATTTATCTGAACAACAAACAAGCGAAATTCAATTACATTCGAGACTAACGATTTAAATTCGATCATGACGAATGTTTCCCCAGCGGTGACGGAATATTCGCACGAAAGCAGTTTGCGTAGAAAAAAAATGTTTCATCAGATTGAAACGCGTTGAGAATCAAAACCAGAAGCAGGTTTCGATTGTCGAGCAAAGAGAAAAGTACTCGATTCCCAATTTCCGTAACATCCAATTACGGATCACCCGATTTTAATTTCGATTCTGTTTATTTTTGTCTATGAACTGTAAATCTTCAATGCTGTCAGGAGATCGAACTCAACAATAATCTTATTATAAAAAACGAATTGGTCAATTTGTTAAATTTACTCTACTTAAGTTTGCAACCGTATTTATGATTTATTTATACTTCAGTTCACAGTATTGACACAGTAAATAAAAAAAAATTGTGTTTAGAAAGTACTACTTTGCGGTTTTATCTCTGAAAAGCGATTTCTTCTAGACAACAGTATTGATTGTATTTGAGAATCTTGCAGGTTTGTGTTGAATAATAAAGTTTAAAGAGCGCAATTTTTTTCCAGATTTATCGTATAATCTAAGCTGATCCTTGCGTATTATCTCTAATAATGACGTCCTAGAAAATAATATTTACACACTTATGGAGTGAATCATGTAAACTTGGAAACTAGTTAAGCAAAAAAAAATACCTCAAGCATATTGTGCTCAGTAAATAAATAAATATTTCTGACACTCACAACATTGTCTAGCCCAAATTAAGTTTCTTTAAGAACTTGTGTTGTGGATACTAGATAACTGATATACTTAAGAAATATACGTACAAACATACATATTGAATAAATACATATTTTTTATTAGAATAAACTTAAATAAACATATAAATGTTCATGACTTGACGACTAATATCTGTGTTCATCACACAAATATCCGCCGCCGCCGGGATTCGAACCCAGGACCTCTGGCATACAAGGCAATTCACGCTACCTTAGGGCTACTCATTATTAGAACAATTTCCTTCAATCAATCATCTGATATTTTTACGCACATGCTCCGACGACCTTATTTCTCGTCTCTCAGCAAAAGCTTTCAAAAAATAAGAACAATCCATCAACAAAAAGACACTATCGCTTTCCCGATTTTCCGCTCTTCCATTAAGGCTCCTAAGCTATCGCACATTTTTGACAAAATACCTGTTAAAGTGAAAAGTAGGCAATAGCGAAGGAAATAGACGTGTCTACGGAAGGACAGTGATAAACGTCAACATGTGATACGACGTTAATATTGGCACGTCAAACTCGTGCGTAACGTTTGCTCTTAGCGGTCGCAGTCACACCGTATTTTTTTCGATTACGCTTTATTTTATAAATTGAAGATTTTGTAACACACTACCAATACAACATAAAACAGATATCCATATTGTGAGGAATGTAAAATAAAAAGTGAATAAAATATTCCTTCCGAAATTATAATTGTGTTTCGTTATACAGGTAATTTATAGCAGTTGTAAATTATATCTTTTTAAGATATATATTTTTTTATAATTATCTTTGAAAACATATTGGTCGTAATCCCAAATGAACTGTGAATGTAACTTTTGAGTTCTGACTGTAACAAACTAGTGGTTGAATTTACAATTGTTTGAGAACTTTTACTAAAGGCTGACAAATAGAAAAGTACAAAATTCCAATGTGGATCCTCAATGGGAACGCAGGCTCGTGTAAGACACGAAGAGTTGATATGTTTGTTATCAAATTCTTAAGCATTAAGGGTAAGCTATATTGGAATTGATTTATTTATTTAACAATTTATGTAAGTGCACACAAGTTTAGATACAATATAAAGAAACATAATCAAAATAAGTACAAAGGTAGATTTACTTAAGGTATATTACTTAATAGTACATTTACTGTGATTGCATCCTGTTTACGTGTAGAATTTATGTTTTATAGAGATGTTTTAATGGTAAATGACATGACGTTTTTAGTACGTTATAGTATTTTAATTTGTTTTATAGTTTTTTAAAGTGGGTGGATACGTACTAAAATGGTTTTTTTTACTTTTTTTTTAATAACCAGTTACTAGCAAATACTATGATTTTGGCTTTCAATCAAAATTTAACTTCAGATTAATGGCTTGTAAGATACCAATAACATTTGAAAAATCTCACTATTTTTCTATGGCTATCAAAAAGTAACTGTCATAGATGGCCAGTTAAAGGCTTTCTTTGTGGCTAGTTAATAATTTGTTAGTTTTGATCAACAGCGAGTAGTGCTGACATGTAAAGAGCACTTCTCCATCTTTTCCCGTCGGTGTAGTAAAAAGCGACTCAGGGACTCCAACCAGAGGACGGGCAGCAGCGTCCTTCTGCGTATGTAAGAACCGAGCCAACCCGCCTGCCAAGCGTAGCTATCAGGGCATTTTCCTCCAGATTAAAAATAAAATTGGGAACCCAAATATATAATTTAAGATAATAATGTTTTTATTTTTTTTTGCGTTTAAAATGCTCAATTATTCTTAAATAAATTTAAAATGTGATATATAAAAATTACCTGACCAGGATTCGAACCTGGGACCTCTCGTTTGCCGGACGAGTGCTGAGCTACCGGGGCCTGGCGGTACGCCTCGAAATTTTTGGTTTTACGTTATATTGCTAACGTAGCTCCATCTTATGGTATAGCTTTGCAGAGAGGTCCCAGGTTCGAACCTGGTCGGGTAATTTTTATTTATCACATTTTTCACTTATTTACAATTTAAGATATTCAATTCAAGTCAATTCCATGGCTTGAATGGCAACCAGCCGTAAATACTAAACGAAATTTAATTTTAAGATACTAAATACGCGTTGGTGTGAGCGTTGACTGAGTGTGAGCTGTCAGCGGCCGCATTAACCGATCACTTGAGCCCTCAGGGTGGCGTGAACAAATGTTGCACGGAATAAGAGTATCACCTCAAAATCGCTTCAAATATTTTCCCTCGAAGTAAATATTATAGCATCGAATTTTCGCGAAGGAATCTGAGAACTTGTTACCTGAGAACTTGTTACCAATTTCTACAAATAATTGGTCATGACATAAACTAAGTTAAAATCTGTTATATTTGTTTAAGTGCTTCGTCTAAAATGAATTCTAGCTGAATAGTTAGCAAGAAATTGATTATATTAATAGAGAAACACGTAGGGATTAGTTTTTGAATGGTTTGTAATTGGTACTTGAATTTAGATTAACGTTTTAGAACTTTCGAAGCAGTCTTCCTACTATGGGGCAATTTTGAAAATGTAAGTAGGACGTGACTATAAATACTATAGTATTCTGTTATTCTAGTCCTTTTTTCAGTTTATATTTATATTCTTTACTTTGCAACCGACTTCAAAAAATGAGGCATTCAGTTCGTGTGTATGTTTTTTTTTCGTTTGTTACCTCAAAACTTTTGGCTGGGTGAATTATGATGATTTCATATGATATTTGGCTTAAGTTTTCACGATTCATACTATTAAATAAAACACTTTTTAACCGGATTTATCGCGTATATTTACATTTTAAAACACAGTTTATAGGAAACCCACCCATACTGACCGATATTTCGAAGGGAAGTCCCACCACCACCCCGAGCCAGTTACTCGCCGTAAGCTCCTCTTTGTTTCAGAGAGCACATGGAATCTGCGATCCTCAGCACATTGACGATGAACTGAAACATGTTGTCAAGGTGCTTCGTGAAAACGGCCTTAAACCACCTTGTCGCCGCCGCAGTGACCACGTGAAGCCGCAGACAGTCGAACGCAAACCTGCATTTTTACCTTTTGTAAAGGGTGTTACAGATAAAATCTCAAACATTCTTAGGCGCGCTTCAATAAAAACAATATTTAAACCTTATGCAAAATAAGTCAACATCTTCGCTCAGTTAAATGCAGCATCCCTTTACAAGACCCAGGCGTTTACAAGATTGACTGCGGCTGTGAGCTTTCCTACATTGGTCAAACCAAAAGAAACGTATCAAACCGCGTAAAAGAACAAATAGCTGATATTAAAAATCGAAGAGCTTCAAAGTCTACAGTTTGTGAGCATTCCATGGACAAGCCCAACCACTACTTAAGGTTTGACTCTATGAAAATTTTATCTAGAGAGAAGCATTACATTCCTATAATGATCAGAGAAGCGATTGAAATTAAAAAACACCCTAATTTCAATAGAGAAGATGGTTGGAAACTATCACCGACATATCCTGAAAAACATTAAATCTAACATCCAGCAAGCTGCACGACCTGAATCTCAAGATACTGTCAGCTCGTTTTGTGTCAATCCAGAATGCTACGCTCGTAGACTGAGGAACAGATGGAGATGATGTATAACTTTTTCAATCTATCAATCCGACGCTTGACACCTCAGTTGCTCGTGACCACGGGGTCTGCAAAGATACCGAAACGTCGCGTCGAGTTAAAATTTAAAATGTAAATATACGCGATAAATCCGGTTAAAAAGTGTTTTATTTAATATGATAGTATATAATATAAATTTCATCGAAATCGATTGAGTACTTCATGTTTTTTATTAAATATGTATGAATTCGGAGATCGTTTACCTTGACGACCTTATACTTCAGCCAAAGTTTTACGTGAAGTCGGTTTTTTAATGCTCTGAATTCGTTGATTATTTCTTGATATAATCAAATCGTCTTTCCAATCAAAAAGTTTTCTCGCTTTTTCTCTTTAGAATTATAAAAGAGTGTATCTTTTTAACACTGAATTTGTGCGGTAATCACTTAAAAAAGCGAATAAAACGACCGAAGGGGGACGACACGGGGCGGGAACAGACTGCAGTGGTGCTTTGCTTGGTGGTAGGACCGCCTGGCTAGCGACCAGGCGGCGACCACCCTTTATATAAAGTCTGCCGCCAAATGTTACCGCTCCGGCGGTAATGTGTTCCGGCAATATTGTATAAAGAGCCAGTTCCTTACTAAACCCGTGTGCTTTCATCTTCGACCTCATCGTCACTTACCATCAGGTGAGATTGAGGTCAAACGCGGGTTTAGTCACTTATAAAAAAAAAAAAAAAAGTGAGAAAAATGTACCCACAAGAATGTATAAAATACATACTCTTATCTGTGTGAGGAGTAGTTTAACGCATGCTAAATATGAAATAACATAGTACGTGATTTACTATAATATTATACTAGTTTTATAATCATGAGTTATCTGTTTGTCACTTCGTCAAGCCCAAAACAACGGGTTTTGATGAAACTTGTCAATCACAAATTAAGAAAATACGTAACCTTATTTCTGATTAAATTTCAGTAAGCAGCGCTTATCTTACTAATATTATAAATGTGAATGTTTGGGTGTATGGATATTTGTTCCTCAATCACGGCAAAACGGCCCTACAGATTTTAATGAAATTTGGCATAGTGATAGAGTATAATCTGGAATAGCACATAGGCTACTTTTTATCCCGAAATTCCCACGGGAATCAAAATTGCGCGGGTAAAACCGCGCGCATCACCTAGTATTTAATAACTTTGCCGAGAACGATACAAAATAACAACATCAACGACTTGCGCTATATGTATAGAAATAAGACTGAGGAAAGCACGTTCTCAAATTGAAATGCAAAGCTTCTAAGGACATCCTCAATTTTTATTGAGTCCATATGACCTCAAATTACACAAACGCCTTGAATATGTGTCAAGATCCTAGTTTCTTGATAGTGTTTGTATTCGTCCTCGCGATGAAAGGCCTCACTGACCCACTGCGAGCAAAACAGAGCGCTCGTTGCCACCGCACTCAAAGGGTTCACGAATAAATATTTTATGAAATCTGTAGAGACTCGAACACATCTCTTTGGAAACTAATAACTGTCCTGGGAGTCTTTTTAAATTGTGAGTTAAGATTTTGTATGTAAAGGCAAAGAGTAATGTTCATAGCTGACCTGTCAGATTTTTGACAACTCATGAAATGTAATAAAACATCATATAGTGCAAATAATAGCCATGTTTGGCTAATTCCAAATCATTTACTTATATTAGAATATTTAATACCTAACAAAAAGTAGTTTGACTGGTCAGAGACTGTATGGACCAGGAACTCTTTGGGATGAAAACTTTTTGTTTAAACTGGAATCTAAATTGAAATGTGACTGGTCGAACTGTTGATATTCAAATTTTCGTCAAAGAACTATCCAGTACAGATTGTGACACCGTGCCTTACATTTATCATCCTGGCAAAATGAATGCGGGCAAGATTTGTACGCATTATTTATACTTGGACTAATAATTGCGCACATTACAGACGCCCGAACAAAATAAATCATTTGAAATGTATTTTAGCTAGATAGAACGATATCATTCCTTTCTTCCTTACTGCATCCATCATGATCTTATGTACGACCTCTTTTATAACCACCTGGTGTAGCGGCAGCATACATTAATAATAATGACCTTCTTTTTCATATTATCACAAAATATAGGTCCACAATTTAACACATTAATAAAATATAAGCACAAACTGTAATAAAAAAATATTTATTTATTTATTTAACAACTCATATTCACAAGTAAATAATAAAATTGCTAAAATATAAATTACCAACTTTTTTTAGTGACTCTACATAGTTTTCAAAGCCATCATAGTCACAACCATTTATAATGAGCCATACCAAATCTTGTTCTAGAAGATGAACTCTTTTCAACGGTATATCACACATGTCTATGGAAGCGGGTACCAGATCTCATTCAAAGTAATGCATCGTCCTTTAGCATAGTTTTAAAGCTACTCTTCCAGTATGTTATACGTACAATGGCTTCAGTATAGTATGAATTCGTGTGTCGTTGGCTGTACTTCCTAAATATCCTTATTGCAAATAAGCTTTTACAGTGTCAAGGGATACGAGATTTTATTTCATCGTATCATTTATCATAATCCTTCCCTTCGGTTCAGCATCCGGGAAAAAAAGACAAAGCTTTGTTACATAATAGATGAAAGCTGGCGTTACGCTAACTGCGTCAGTTATATTCATAACGTTTTTAGCAAGCGCGCTGTGAATGATGTATGAATTTTGCTCATTTCTTTCGCAGCATTGTTTTTGAAGGGTATATTCAAAATAAGAACGAGATGTGTTTAATTGATATGATTTTGTTTTATTTTCTTAGCAGACCAGTAAATTAGTGGCATGTGCACTGTGTGAGCTTATTTAAAAAAATAACACAAGAAATATAAATATTAAAATATAATGTTGTAGTAGATCGGAAACTAAACACACAGATAGTCAATTTTTAGAACAAAAATACTCATATTACTAATCCAGTGAAGTGGTATACTACATTTCAACAATTGATAACATTAAGTTTAAAATATTCTACGCTTATAGAATCAAAGTTACATGATTGGTTTCATTAAGTAGATAATACTATTTTTGGTAAAGCTATAGATTTTTATGGGGAGCACAAATCTCTAGCGCTTTACGCTGTTAAAAGGATCCGCTCACTGATAGAACCTGTATTTCAGTTATTTTCTAAGTTATGGCATCCTTCGGCGGGAATTGCAGCAGATATTAAAACTAACTTCACTTTACGGAAAATCGCTATTCATGGTATTTATGAACATGGGAATTTTAGATCTTTGAGAGAAAATTTAAAGGGGTTTGGTATTTTGAAATGCAAGGAGAAGAACATTTAGGAAAATATAGTAACAATAATTTTAATATATAGAATTGCTTCGCAGGGCACATTAAGCAGTCGGTCCCGGGTGCTGTTTACTTGTATACAGTAGTCGTCAGGGTTTGTCAGAAGCCATTTCGGCACCCTGAAATATCTGACATCCAACCAGCACCGGACCAGCTTGGTGGATTAAGGCCTAAACCTCCTCGTCACCCAGAGGAGAGACTCATAGCCCTGCAGTGGGCTCATTACACGGAGTTGTGATGATGATGATGATAAACAATAATAATAAATACTTGCAGCTCCTACTACCTATGTAATATCCATATAACTTTTGATACCTTTAGAATTTCCTGATGAAATTATCAGCTTCTTTCATGTCCTTTGTTCTGTCTGAGGTCGATTCTGAGTAGCTCCAATTTGAAAATCAAATGAACAATCATAACTGGGGCCACATAGTAGGGGAGTTAGTTTGAGTAATTTATTAGCATTGTTTATTAGTTAATCATTCTATTTAATAGTAAGTACATACATACATAACTTCACGCCTGTGTCCTGTATGGGGGAGGCAAAACACTCGAGGTTATAAGAGCATCTGATGTCACGTTTAACTTTGGAGGTATTGTAATGACGGATAGAGACTATTGCAGTGACAGTATCCTTGTCGCCCACAAAAACGTCAATTTAACTTCTGTCCCTTGACTGACTTTTACAGTATGCTCGGGAAGCGAAGCAGCTGGCGCATTCTATGTTTTTCTTTCGCTCCCGGTCTAGTATGGAAGGAAAATATGTATTAACTATAAATTTATTAGTAAGTATTAACTAAAAATTACATTATAATGTTAAACTATAAATAGTATTAAATCGTCATACGCGAGAAGTCGTCGTGGCGCCGTGGTTACTGTGCATATCAAGCGATATCGTAAGTTAAGCGCACTCGGTGCGGCCGGTATTAAGATGGGTGACCGCCGACCATTCATTTCTCACGACGAGTTCCGTTCTTCGAAGGGCATGTTAAGCAGTCGGTCCCGGATGCTGTTTATTTGTATAAAGTAGTCGTTAGGGTTTGTCAGAAGCCATTTCAGCACCCAGAAATATCTAACATCCACCAACCAGCACCGGGCTAGCTTGGTGGATTACGGCCTAAACCTCCTCGTCACCCAGAGGAGAGACTCATAGCCCTGCAGTGGGCTCATTGCACGGTGTTGTGATGATGATGATGAGTTTTAAATTATTCTTGTATTTAATAGTTTTGGAACATTGAAAGAAAATTTAAACAATAATACAGTTGACAAGAATATAAAAAGGCGCAAAAGAACATAAAAAGGAATAGCAATACTTAAGCTGAAAATATGTAAAGATAATAAATTATGCGGACTATTTACATATATATTTAAAACCCGCAACACAACCAAGTCATTATAACTCAATTATAAAGGTGAGTTAACAAATTCAAACCCACCAGCAGCGCGAACCTTGTTCTTTTAACATTTGCATAATATCAGAACCATTACCGCTAGCCATCCTTCCTCATTTCGAGTAAGTATACTATTAAAAAGTTCCGATGAAAAGTGTCCCTAATAAGCATGCTTTACAAAGAGGAGTATTTTAAATTTTAATCACTCTTGTAGCAAATGATGAATACCTTTGTTTACAATTTAAAAGTTGATGGCTTTTAGTATTGTCACATGGAACTGATAACTTCATAACTTTTTATTAAAACATATATCTCAAACGACGTTGACTTAGAAGTTTGTGTCGGAACATAAATATCAATCCCTATAAGAGTTGATTTAAAAAATACATATACAATAAAAAATTAAATTAAATTAAAATAAATAAATTACGAATTGCTTTGTGTCGGAACATAAATATCAATCCCTATAAGAGTTGATTTATAAAATACATATATAATAAAAAATTAAATTAAATTAAAATAAATAAATTGCGAATTGCTTCCGTGCTGGACTGGGAGCGAAAGAAAAACATAGAATGTGCCAGCTGCCTCTCTTCCCGGGCATACTGTAAAAGTCAGTTAAGGGACAGAGGTTTTAAAGGCGTTTTTGTGGGCGATAGGTTGACCCCCTGTCACTACAATAGTCTCTCTCCATCTTTGTAATGCCTCCGGGTTTGTCAAACGTGACATCAGATGGTCTTGTAACCTCTGGTGTTCTGCCTACCCGATAAGGGATACAGGCGTGACGTTATGTATGTTTGTATGTAAATTCTTTAAAACTTTGATGCAAAGCCAAAGTTTAAGTAAGTATGTTTGATTAAAATAACTTGCGATACCTAAATATGGATAGTTTACTGAGTCACCAAACGTTTTATTTAGTTTAGTTTTGAATCTTAGCCGGATTGTTAAAGATACATGAGGAGTAACAGATCAAAGTGTATTAACTCCACCCACCGAAAAAAATAGTAAAACACGGATTTTTATCTATTACAAACCTTTATATTCATGTCAAATTATGACTGATTAAATTATATTTCTTTTTATAATAAAAAAGAACCAAAAGTAGACATCGTTTGAAACCGTATTAAATCCAGTACATTTTTCAATTTCCGTTCTTAAAGAAATCATGAATTATGCCTTTATCTCGAAAGTTAAATTGACGAAATTAATACACTTTGATCTATTACTCCTCACATATCCATCAACAATTCCTAAATATTTTATATAACTGAAAGTTTGTTCACTGGTTTTAAAACTTTGAAACAGCTTAACATGGTCAAAACGCGTCATACGAACTCTTTTGTTTGTGCAAGCGCTGCGCAAATGGTTGTTCGCACGGATTTATTTGTTATTGTTTTTTTTTCGATCTACCCAGCTTTAGTATACTAAAAAAACATTATAAATGAATTGTAAGTTCTTTATGAGAAATAAAATTCTTTAACCTTGACATATCTTCACTGCGATCCGTGACAAATCCCGGTCTAAGTTTAATTAGTTGCTTCACAACAGTAAAACTTCAAATTGGTACAAGACACACACAAACCAAAACTGTGATGAGGTCAGGACTACTATTTGGAATTAGTTCTCAATTAGGAGATGCAAAGCCTTTACCGAATTTATTTCGCTGTTTCTTGCTACATCTGTATGCCGTATTCTTCGAGTAATTAAGTTGAAACTCGCTTGAAACCGATAACAATTTATCTGATTTGTGTTATGCAAGACTTCGACCGAATTTGTTACTTGGTAAAACAGTTTCTTGAAATAGTAGTTAAGTTTTATAAGATAAACTAGCTTTATCCCGCAACTTCGTATGCGCTTAACTACCCTTCTCGTGGAAATTTCAGAAACTTTTTGCTTGGTGGTAGGATCCCTTCTGGGTCCGCCTGGCTAGCGACCACCCTTTATATTAAGTCTGCCGCCAAATGTTACCGCTCCGGCGGTAATGTGTTCCGGCAATATTGTATAAAGAGCCAGTTCCTTCCTAAACCCGTGTGCTGTCATCTTCGACCTCATCGTCACTTACCATCAGGTGAGATTGAGGTCAAACGCGGGTTTAGTCACTTATAAAAAAGAAAAAAAAAAAAAAAACTATACAACCAGACACCCACTGAAAGAACCTTTATACCAAGTATCACACCCATGCACTCAAGGAATAAGTTTTTTTCATACAAACTAAAAATCATATATTTCCCGTGCCCGTGGGAATTTTGGGAATCGTAGCACAACCAGTCACTCTTTGAAGAACCTTCATGCCAAGTATCACATCCGTACACTCAAGAAATAATATTTTTCATACATTCTAAAAAGTCCAACCCCTTCCCGTGAGAATTTCGGGAATTCCTTCTATAATACAAACAGACAATTATTGAGGAACTTTTATATCAAGTATCACATCCGTGTACTCAAGGGATGGGATATTTTCATACAAACTAAAACATCATATATTTCCCGTTCCCGTGGGAATTTCGGGAATTCCTTTCATAACACAACCAGACACACATTGAAAAACCTTTACACCAAGTTTCACATCGGTGCACTCAAGAAAAGTCCTATATTTCCCGTTCCCGTGGGAATTTCGCGAATTCCTTCCTTAATGCACCCCTACATCCCCTAAAGAATGTATGTTCCAAATTTCAGCTCTCTACGCCCAGTAGTTGCGGCTGTACGTTGTCTGTCAGTCACTCAGTCACTCAGTACCTCAGTCACTCAGTCAGTAACGGAACAGTTTTATATATATTGATGGGTAAAAGACGTTCATGATGACATTTTATCGCGTATAATAATATAATTATACTAGCTTTATCTCGCAACTTCGTATGCGCTTAACTACCCTTCTCGTGGAAATTTCAGAAACTATACAACCAGACACCCACTGAAAGAACCTTTATACCAAGTATCACACCCATGCACTCAAGGAATAAGTTTTTTTCATACAAACTAAAAATCATATATTTCCCATGTCCGTGGGAATTTTGGGATTTTTTTCGTAGCACAACCAGTCACTCTTTGAAGAACCTTCATGCCAAGTATCACATCCGTACACTCAAGGAATAAGATTTTTCATACAAACTAAAAAGTCCTACCACTTCCCGTCGGAATTTCGGGAATTCCGTCCATAATACAAAGAGACACTTATTGAGGAACCTTTATATCAAGTATCACATTCGTGCACTCAAGGGATGGGATTTTTTCATACAAACTAAAACATCATATATTTCCCGTTCCCGTGGGAATTTCGGGAATTCCATTCATAACACAACCAGACACACATTGAAAAACCTTTACGCCAAGTTTCACATCGGTGCACTCAAGCAATAAGATTTTTCATACAAACTAAAAAGTCCTATATTTCCCGTTCCCATGGGAATTTCGAGAATTCCTTCCTTAGTGCACCCCTACATCCCCTAAAGAATGTATGTTCCAAATTTCAACTTTCTACGCCCAGTAGTTACGGCTGTACGTTGTCTGTCAGTCACTCAGTCACTCAGTACCTCAGTCACTCAGTACCTCAGTCACTCAGTCAGTAACGGAACAGTTTTATGTATATTGATTTTACATTTTAACTCAGCGATGCTGACGGTGGCTGGGGTAACAGAACGGTAATAGGACACGATAACATTCTACTATAACATGGTTCATTAAAGAAAGGAATTGAAAATGGCGGCGCTTATCATGTTCTCTCGCTCGCACACTAGTGCCGTCTATATTTACTCTTACGCGTACGGTCAGTAAAAAAAATCATTTTTGTTAAACAAATTGTTATATTATAATTTTTAATATACGTATATTTTTTTTTTATGATATCTATTTTATGGGATATGGTGGTTGTTGGTATTTTTCGGTATCGATCTACATTATTTTTCACCAACGATATCGATACCACAGATGTAATGATAATGTTAAATAAGCGTTTGAAATGATAGGCGTTTGTAAAACCGTTTTGTTGGATCGTTGCATGGAATGAAGTTGTTGCACATCGAATTAATGGCATACACGCAAATGGAAGAGTTTTGATATCAATCTTTGATTTTATACAAACTGCTATTTTATTGCTCTATGGTTGGTAATGGTTGGTATATGGGTGATTATTATCACAAGTAACATACTTTGAGTTCCACCATTACAATGATTCTGTATTTGAGTTACAGACCGTGACAGAAGCAGAAATAGCCAAAATTATTCTATTGATGAAGTCTAATTGCCTTGGTTATGATCACATAAACAGGGACATGATCCTTCTGACCTTGCCCCACAATCTTAAAATTATAACGCACATTATTAATTATTCAATTATATCTTCAACATTTCCTCATCAATGGAAAGCTTCAATAATAGTGCCTATTCCTAAGATAAGTAATCCTCAGCTGCCTAGAGATTTGAGACCCATTAGTATTTTATGTTACATGTCCAAAGTGTTAGAGAGAGTAGTGTACATACAGCTAAGGAAATATCTTGAATCGAATTATATTCTACCTGATAGGCAGTCAGGCTTTAGAAGTGGCCATAGCACGACAACTGCTATGTTGGATATTGTGGATAACATATTGGCTGATCAGGATCAGGGCCGCGGTACTTTACTAACTCTCCTGGATTATTCTCGAGCCTTTGATTCAATAAATGTATCTCTTCTACTTTCCAAGTTGGCTTTTTATGGTTTGAGTAATCAAACAGTTGCTTGGTTTAATAGTTACCTTTCTGGACGATTTCACTGCGTCAAGGTTCAAAATCAGTTTGGCCCATCGTTTTCCAATTTACTTCCAGTCCATCGCGGCGTTCCACAAGGATCAATATTAGGGCCGTTACTTTTCATCATTTATACCTCTGATATTACCTCCAAAATTTTGCATTGCAACTTCCACTTATATGCGGATGACACTCAAATGTATACGTCTTGTTATCCTCATGACATTGACACAGCTGTAAACTCATTAAATGAAGATCTTGCTAGAGTTGCTGAATGGGCTGAACATAACTCTTTAGTGCTCAACCCAAATAAATCTAAATTACTGGTTTTGGGTTCAAAATCACAGGTGGCTGAAATCAGTCGTAGAGATCCCAGCATATCTATTAATGAACACCCCTTACCCATAGTAACAGAAGCACAAAATTTGGGAGTCTTATTTGATAGTACATTAAGATTTGAGAAACACATTGATACACTTGTAAAATCGTGCCTTTACCGCCTAAAAGTACTTTATAATATCAGAGACCTGCTTAGTACGGATGTACGTGTTCTCTTGTGTGAGGCCCTGGTTTTGTCTCGATTAAACTACGCTGATGCTGTTTTGTTGCTCCATGGCTACATCTTCATCCAGGAGAATGCTACAAAGAGTTCAAAATGCTTGCTGCCGCTTTTCTTTTAATATTCCTCCGCGCACACATATAACACCCTATTTGCACAAATATAACATGTTAAATATTAATTCACGACGTGAACAACATTTTGCAACTCTTGTGCACCAAATTTTATCTACGCAGATACCTAGATATCTTTTTGAAAAGCTGCGGTTCTCTTGCATGGACAATCGTTATAAAACTAGGGCCTCTAAATATTTATTGCAGACGTACAAACACAATACCGCTGCATTTAAAGGCAGTTTTCGCTATCGAGCTACCCACTGTTGGAATAATCTACCCCCACCTTTGCGAAATCCACATACAAAATATACTTTCAATAAAATAATCAAAGTTATTTTATTGGGTAAACAGAGTGTTCCAAGGTAGGTAGCTTGATAATTTTTAGTCATAACATTTATGTATGTGTATGTATGTGTATGTATATGTATGTGTGTGTATGTATATGTGTATGTATATATATATATTATTTTATCTGTTTATTGTATTTTGTAAATTATCATAGATATTTAATTTAAGTCCATTTACATTTTTAATAAGTACTATATTTTTATTTAATTTTTAAATTTTTTATTATGTGTGTGTATGTGTTAAGAGTACGGGGGTGGCCCTACTCAGGCCGCAACTGAAAACCAGTTTTTAGTTTAACTGAGTTGTGTGCCTTTGTATTGCAGTACACTTCAAGATAAATTGAATTATTTAAGTTGTAATTATTCTTTTTTTATTATTATACAATGTGTGTATTGTTCTTGCTGTTATGTTTTTTTCCTGTATGTGTACTGTATTTACAATAAAATGATTTTTACTTTTACTTTTACTATTATAAAAGATCTGCTTTTTGTTTATATATTTTTATTTACGTTTGATAAACTCTAAATAAATTAATGACTGTTAATTATTTTAAACAAAACTGAAAAATAACTCAAAAAAATATTAAATTTATTATTATATTTCAGGTAGATATTCATATAACATTTCAATAGTGTGCTTTAAATTTTGCGCAAAATACTGGAATACTTACTGAAAAATGTAATCAGAGAACATGAAATAGAGAATTTCAATATTAATTTAGACCTTCGTGGAAGGAAACAGCTAAAAATAGATAGGAATGGAAAAAATGGAGGAAGGCTTTTGTCCAGCAGTAGGACAGTGCACGCTAATATAATAATAATAAATTATTTTTAAATATTAAAAAAACTTTTTTTTGCTAACTGTACTGTCTGTCAACGTTAGTACAGGCCACCATTTAAGATTCCCTTCTTAATTGAACCAAGTAATACATAATAAACTGAGTCTTGAGAACTAAAAACAAAATTCATATTGTTGACACAAGTATTTAAGTAGCCTATTATTACAAAAAAGTCAAACAAAGTGCTTCGGCTTCGGCAGTTCATTTTGATACGGGTAGCTAAGGTCTTTAGCTGCCTGCGTTTGACCAACTCATGGACGTAGACCAACTTAGTCCTTATGTTCACTTTCTAAAAATTTTAAAACCAACTTGTGTTTAACAAACCTCTGTCTAAAGTGAAACGTCATTTATTTTTCTAGACGTTTCTTCATTAGTACAAATTTTTCAAAGCACTTTTTTGATTTTGATGCATATTATAACGGATTATAACGGACTACCTCTAAAGTATCTTGTTCAGAATAAAACCAGAATCATCAAAATTGACAAAAAAATTGCGAAACAAACTTTATTTATTTATCCAAAAAACATACATTATCTTCTCTCAATCCATTTCGAATCCAGTCAACGCAGCTCATTTTTCACCTTATTTCCTCCCATTCATTCCGCCTCCATATTTTGTAGTTTTGGAGGTTTTTCCTGTTCGCAATTCATCGTATTTATTCTTTACAGAAATCACCAACATAAAACCTGTACAAATAAGTGAAAGTTGTAAACGGAAATATGTTTCTTACTGTTTAAAACTAAATAAAACATGTGGACTTGATAATAAGGAAACAAATGTAAATGCGTTGTTTGATAATCTATACTAATATTAAAGCTGAAGAGTTTGTTTTTTTGTTTGTTTGTTTGAACGCGCTAATCGCAGAAACTACAAGTGGGATTTAAAAAACTCTTTTTGCATTTGATAGCCCAACTCTTGAGGAAGGTTATAGGCTATATTTTATCCCGAAATTCCCACGGGATCAAAAGTTACGCGAGTAAAACCGCGCGCGTTGGCTAGTTCGTTTATAAAAAAAAGTACTTTGCCTCATGGCGTTTGACTCAAGTCAAATACCTTTAGTCTGTGTTCTTAGATTAATCATTTAAACTAATAGGTTAATAGGTACCAAATAGGTTAACCATGAGTGAACGTGCGGCCGTTACTTTACGCAAAGCTTGCGTTTTACGCTTCTCGGGAAGTCGGGCATTTTAGTTTAGTGCTCAACTTGTGTCCGTGGCGGTTGTTACTTCGATCCATGAGCTATCTATCATCTATCAAATAATTTAATTCTATCATTTTAATCATTTTATGAATATTATTTAAAGTTTTATTGATTATAAACTCTATCTATCTATTATTGACTATCATTGTTACCTATCGTCAAATATATTACGGGTTCCTTTCGTCTCAGCTAATGCAGTGAGATTGTATAATATATTTTTAAAATGATAATCGATATATTTTAAATCCAAGTAAATGTATACGAGTATACGATTTCTGTATCACCCTGTATTAAAAATTATGCAACAGCACCTTTTGTGCCTTTTTTGTTTTGTTTTTTAAATATATTTTTTGGTGTATAATAAAGTTAAAAGAAATAAAGAAATGTCTCAAGTCCTTTGCTACATCAAAACATTGGTTCTATTTTCAAATGAAATGCAAACAAGCCCCAAATTTGAGGCAAGCCAAATAATACAAGATTGTCTCAATTTCTCTTTTTACTTCTGATTGGTTAAAGGTTGCAAAACCAAAACCAAATAAATAGCCCCGAACGAAATCTAATCACACCTGAACATATTCTAAATTAACTAGAAATAGAACGAGGGACTTGGCTTCAATAAGGCCACGTTCAGACTACACGCGCCCGCTCAGCGCACGCCACGTGCCTCATTCGCATCTCACACTTTGTTGTATTATAAGGACTCTTTTTTAACACACTAATGTAATGCAATATATTCTATGCGTCTTTTTTGTTGAGAATTGGTTGCATTGTATGTCACATTAAACCAATGTGTACCCGTCTTTATGAAAAACATCATGGTGAGGCGCGAGTCCTGTGCGGGCTGAACACGCCCTCAGACCAGAGAAAGCTGTTTAGTGATGTCGTTATTCGCTGAACTGTTAAGGCGGGTACACATTGGTGTAATGGAACCAATAATGTAATATCCAGCGATCGATGCCTGCGCTCGCTGTATTTGGACGTGTATTGCGCATGAACTGAGCATTCAATACTTGAGTAAGATTTTTTCCGTATAGTATATCGTCGCGAGCACGGTCCGTCGCCGCACACATTCTTTTCAACCGACTTCCAAAAGGAAGAGGTTATCAAATCATGTGTTTGTTTGTCACTTGATTAATTGGTCAATTATGAATCGATTTTGATGATCACAATAATTCAGAGGTGGCCCATAGAAATTTAATGGAAATCGATTCAGTACCTACTCAAAAAATATGTAGGTATGAAAGCGGAGGATATATACCTACATAGATGACATTTCATTTCCGCCAAAGTTTTGACAAGGATTTAAAAATGTTAGTGAAGTTGGTTTTTAATGCTCTATCTCTCTATCTCTCTAGGTATTTGATAATACCTTTCTCCGCGACACTTCACAAAATTAATACAGACGAGAGTTCGAAGACCTCATTCGTGCTCTAATTTTTATCAGAGTTTCATCAGTATCATACGTTCCTATATTAAAACTCGCCTGAATGACTGATAGACAACGTACAGCAATAACTACTAGGCGTAGAGAGCTGAAGCTTAAACATACATTCCTAGGGAGATGTAGGAGTAGGAGTGGATCAAGGAAAGTAACCTGAAATCAATGGGTGTCTGGTTAAGTAAATTAAAAATAAATTAATATTTCCAGCGTTCACACCATATTATCTAAGCCAAATAAAGTTTTCTTAAGAACTTATGCTATGGATACTAGACAGACAATGTTTGTTCGCCAACGGAGTCATGAGCAAAAGCTAATCGTTGTACTCATGAAAAAATGCCGAAGTCCCCGATGCAGCGACATTGATGGCGCACAGAATTGTATAAAAGGACTACAGATGATAAAACAAAAACTTTAAAAGTTCTGGTTGTTTACAATTTCACGATACAAATTATTTCTTAAATTATCTCCTAAACGAGTAAACTGATTTACATAATTCAAATGGATAAATTGGTTTTATACCCAGAGCTTTCATTTGACGTCAAAATCGTTAAGATAATTTAATAAACAAAGAATCACATTTTCAAGTTGCTCTCTTAATTATCTAATTTGCAATCAGAGTCCCTACGAGCGTCTCGCAGACAGGAGCAAGTCTTACTCACTAGGCGCAATTCGTGCTCGTGAGCGGTGCTCGCGCAATTAGGACGGGCGCACGAACGTCCGTCAAAATTGAGCATCGAGCATTTTTTGATGTTATTCATACAACAGAAAATGTACGGATAGCTTAGAGCAGGCCACGAGCGCGCTCTACTGCAGCTCAGTTCGCGCTCGAGAGGCGACAATCATGGGAACTTTTTTTGCAGATTACATTACTAGCAATGTGTACGCACCATTACATGGAAAATACTTATGATTCGTGGATACAAGTTCAGCGGTATTATTTCTCAGAATAATGCTTACTTTATTTACATTATTACGCATTACAATATCTAGACGTTAGTGTTAAATATTATTTTTACCTACTGAATGTTTTAATGTATACAAATATAAAAACCTGGACGACGGCTAATCTTAGAAACCAGCAGGATTTGGAAAAATATTTTCGCAATTTGTATCTTAGGGCTAGGATTTTGTAGGGTTAAAAGGTAAGTAAGACAGTTAAAGCCTGGGTTGCCTGGCAGAAATCGCGCTTTGGCGATAAGGCCGCCCTTTGTATGTTAATTGTGATCGTTATTTTTTATTTTTTAACTGTATAACCATGTTGGTGTACAATAAAGAGTTTTAATATTATTATTAAAGAAGAAAGCTTGTTCGGAATTTAAGTCATTACTACCCAATATTTGCTACAACTATGAGATAAAATTAATGTGAAAAGATTCTCTAGACAAAGAGTATAAATGGGAGAAAAGATAGTATATGATCTGTGGTCACCGTTGTCGGTGATCGGCGTTAACTGCCTTCGATGAGTTTAGTCAAATAGTACATTCTTTGCTCTTTGGCTCCCGTAGCTAATAATATGATTAACAACAGCAAATTAGGTACGTGATGCGTACGCGATCGGTTCACGGTGAATTCCATATGTGAAGATATATAGATAAATAAATCATTCATTTAGCAAGCTCAAACACAATTTTTACATAATTACATAACTTCACGCCTATATCACTTATGGGGTAGGCAGAACACCAGAGGTTATAAGACCATCTGATGTCACGTTTGACTTTGGAGATATTAAAATTATTCAAAAAGACTTTTGCAATGATATAGATTTATTACATTAAAAATAAAAATGTTGCTTCTCTTCCCGGGCATACTGTAAAAATCAGTTATAGGACAGAGGTTTGATTGGTGTTTTTTGTGGGCGATAGGCTGACCCCCCGTCACTGCAATAGTCTCTCTCTATCATTTTAATACCTCCAAAATCGAACGTGACATCAGATGGTTTTATAACCTCTGGTGTCCTACCTACCCCATACGGGATACAGTATGTAAGTAAAAACGTTTTTCCCCGAAGGGTAAAGCGTTCCCTGAAATCAGAAGCAATAGTGTTGCTGTATGTCTTGATACCCGGCACAAGCTACTGCTGTCGATATTGTAAACTGTTAGAAAATTTGGTCAACTTCTTAAGTTATAGGATACAATTAATGTTGAAGATTGCTTTTAAGGTCCATTTCACCAATAAATGGTTGCTTAAGAATTCTATTTTTTCTGAATGGCAAAGGTCGTTAATACTGAGGCTGCAAACTGGACGGTACCGACAGCGAGAACGACAGCGGCGCGGACAGCGACGCGGGGAATCTGGGCCGTTCTCGACGCCAGCGGGCGTGAAGGTGATTTTCCGCGGTTTCATACAAACTCAATACTTACTATCGTGTCGCGGAAATCGCTGCCCGCGCCACTGCCGCTCTCGCTGTCGCTGCCGTGCAGTTTGTAGCCTGATTTGTGTAATGCTATAGTTCTAGCTGCTAGATTCATTTCGCTTTGTAGATGAATATAATACTTTGATAGATGTTCAAGGTGTAAATTATCGATTTTAATACTATTTGTTTTCGACCAATCTTTCCATTTTGACCACGCTAGATTGTAAGTTTTATGAGTTGATTGCCACCAGGAGGATTCCAGAATCTACTGACTCCACGATTTTACTGACTCCAGCCTGAACCTTCCAGACCTGCAAACACATGTCTTTGTTTTTTTTTATCAATTATACATAAACTTCACGCCTGTATCCTTTACGGGGTAGGCGGAATACCAAAGGTTATAAAACCATCTGATGTCACTTTACATAAAATTTGGTGGTATTCTATGACGGAGAGAAACTATTGCAGTGACAAGGGTCAGCCTGTCGCCCACAAAAACGTTCATAAAACCTCTGTCTCTTAACTGGCTGTTACAGTTTGCTCGGGAAGAGAAGCAGCTGGTACATTCTGTTTTTCTTTCGAGAGTTATAATCTAACTAAATTAAAATCTCACCTGATAGAAGGTTATCTCACAATGAATTAACAAACAGTATTTATTGGAAGAGGGTTCACTCTGAATAGTCGCTTATTTAACGCGCTTACATGAGAAGCTTCTTATAAAATAAAAATACTGGAAAAAAGAAACTATATGAACAAAGAGTAAGTTCCCTTAATTTAAATTATACACTTAACAACAGTGTTTTTCCTAGTTTAAAACATTGTAATACTAGCGAATATACATACAGCTTGAAACTTAGTAAAAGCGATTTTCTCATAACCGGTTTGAATTTTTTATGAGAACACCACTCTGAATATTGCATGACTGTACGTTCGCATACTCTAGTCTCGAATAACATGAGACGTTGTGCAAGTCAGGATTTAGAGAGTCCGTGCAATAAGTATAAGAATACACTGTAAAAGCGACACACTTCTAGTAATTAGTTTCTGAGGTATATTTGCTTGATTTTTACCTATGATTTCTATTATATCTATATACCTAGGTAGCTCCTGCGATTATGTTCCGTTATTATTTCAGTTCAGATTAATTCTGAATCTGTTTCAAATTAGATCCTATGGTTAAGGTTAAGTCAAGATAAAAGAATCCAGGCATTTACAAAATTGAGCATGGCTGTGATTTCGGTTCTATTCAAGGCATACTTAGTTTTAAGTAAAGTTTTTTAATGACATAAGAAACAAATAAGCTTTCCGAGTTTAATAAAGATAACTTGTTTGCATACTTAAATTTCTGAAATCATCCATATTGGGATTTGAAACCTTCATTTTGTCTTCGAGGCTTTGCCCAAGGGCAAAGTTGTTTGCTATTGAAGAAGATCATTAATACTAAAATGCATTGCTGCACTAAAACAATAGTAAGACGGAGAAACAATACTATAAATTTTCAATGACTAACTTCAAATACTATTTTATTTCTAACTCTACTTTTATTTCTCTCACATCCAACATACTCAAACTATCAAAGATTCCGTTGTTATTTTGATAAACCTTACGGCCCTCAACTAAAAGTATAAAAGTTTCAGTTGAGACCATAAATATTGCTCAAAGCGGCGTCTGTAGGGAAATGTGTTAACCGGATATTACCCCGTTTTCAAAGGAATGTAGTCCAAAAAAGTCTTTGAGGACGTAAGAACGGCTCACTTGTGGACCGTCTTTTATCTCGGCAAAGATCTTTAGGGTGTGTTCAAAGTTTTACGAAATTTTATATTAAACATTAAAGTTTCAAGGCTTTTATTTGATTTTGGTAACTATCACTGGTTAAACAAGTAGGTACCTATAAAAAAATAAAACTAAAATATATTTATCAATATTATTTTTGTAGCTATGCTTTTGTGTGCCTTAATATATTTTCCTTAAATGTAAAGGTTAAATTGCAAAGAAGGAAAATTTAAGTACCAGTTTTGAAAAGGGTTTTGCTAGCCCTACACCTTATGAAAATGCCATTGAAGCAAAAACTGTCAAGGTAACAATTATACAAAAGATATGATGGCTATTTGTCGTTGATAAATCTCGTGGGTGCCTGCCAGGACATACATACACTTTGGGTGTATATTTATTTATTTTCCAACAAAATCCACAGCTCTTAATTTTTTACTTAAATAATACATAAAGGAAGATTCTCAAAGCCATTTATGGATTTATAGTTTCTTCGTGGTACTCACAAACAAATACCAATGTCAAATAAAATTGAAATCAAATGAATATCAAAATAAAAGTCAAACTCAGTAAAAAATAAACATACAATTAATTAAAAACGAAATATAACTTATTTCTTAAATTCTTTCACAGTAATATTTAGTGTTAAAAATCATCACAAAATAAATAATAGAAATAAGTTCATAAAGTCCATCAAATCGAATTAGAAAGCAAATAGAGATCGAATTAATTACAAAATTAAATAAAAAAAATAAAAGTAAAATTCATTACAAAACAAGAACAAATTCAATAAAAGGATTCAGAATAACTTCAAACTTATTCATTCACAGAAATAATTAATGTTAAAAATCACAAAGTAAGTTCTTTTTAAAAAAAGAAGTTAACTTTTGAATAAATAAAAAATAGCAATGCAAGGCAATGTTAAGGCTTTACTGATTTTATATTTTATGATTTTATTTAAAAGACTAACTGCGATCTACCAAGTCAAAACCAAATAAAACAGTGCTATTTAACATAAAACGACGTGTCCATTCGCATGCCGCAATTATCGTTATATTTTTTTACAATTTATTATATTTAACGTCATGTATTTTGTTCATACGAAACCTGTAAAAGGTATGTTCAAAATCAGTAACAGAATCTATTGCAATCGTTTTTATAACTCAATAATCTTAACATACATACATAACTTCACGCCTATATCCCTTATGGGGTAGGCAGAACACCAGAGTTTATCAGACCATCTGATGTCACGTTTGACAAATTAGGTATTATAATGATGGAGAGAGGCTATTGCTGTGACAGGGGGTCAGCCTATCGCCCACAAAAATGCCAATTAAACCTCTGTCCCTTAACTGGCTTTAACAGTATGCCCGGGAAGAGAAGCAGCTGGTACATTCTATGTTTTTCTTTCGCTCCCAGTCCAGTATGGAAGCTTTGTTGAACTCTATTGATAATTGAGTTTTGGGCATATTTTGTTTTTGTCTGTTTAACATGAAATAGATCAGTATGTCTCGTTCTTTTGTTAGGTGCTCGAAGAGTCAAGGTTGTGTTGATGAGTTGAGTTGAGTCATTACATAGAACATGTCATGTAAAGAAATAACATGTCAAGTAAGTGGCGTCGATTGTAAAGTGGTAGTAAGTTATGTTGCCTACAGGCGTCAGGGTGTGATATGTGTTGGTCTTTGTGTGTACGATGGTTAAGGTGATTAATAAGCTTTTTTTTATCGATTCGATATTTTATTTGTATGTAGTGTAATGTGTATTCCAAATGGCACTGCAGTATCCAAGTGTACTCCGTTTATATGAGTAATACAAAATATTTAGGCAGTTAACGTCTGAAAATGCAGAACTAACGAATTGTCCATCATTTTTCATTTGATATTATAGTTGAGAAGACATCCCGAGAATACTGTAACAACACGAGCTTTTGTTTTAAGTTATGAGAGAAGTGAGAGCTTCACCTTTAAGATGAAGAGCTTTTTAATATAAAGGAACTTTATCTATTAATTGTTTGAAAAGAAAACATAAATATGATATGAAAAAAAATTAAGAACAGTTTACATAATATGTAATAAACTTACTGTTTTATAAGGCATTATTTTTGTTATATTGTATTAGGTTTTAGTTCCTTTTTATTTTATAGCTGAAAATGTTCTATTATGAAATCTAAATATTGTTTATTTACCTTTCAACTCTAAATTTGTCATGTAGCTTATGTCACTTTTCAGCACAGATAATTTATAAACTGTTATTGGGTTTTATATTCATTTCTCTTTCAATTAATTTTTAAATTATTACTTTAATATAAATTATTTTGAGACTTGCACATTTAGAATCAAGACAAGTATCAGCTCCACTTTTACCATACCACAACCGCTGCTCCAGAGACTAAAACCTCCTTGATACGAGAAGTGACAGCCGCTGGCCGATGAAAAATGGATGCCTCTCGAAACATAAATTAATTTACGGCTGTCGAATGAAATCGAGGATAAAAAAGGAGTGGCGAGCTGATTTCTTGGCTTTTTTTTTTGAATTTTACACCTTTCAGTGAGGAAGGAGAGCATGCTGAACATAATTAACAAAATCTAAATACAAATACCCGCATAAACTCTTGAAGTTCAGGACTCTGGAAACTATTTTGGAAAACTCATTTGGAAAATTGCAGTGTATATATGTAATCTTAGTGGACCATAAGTGAGAAAGTGTTTTTTATACAATCTTGTAAGATTTTTTATTTGTAAATATATTAACTTTAACTTTATCTTTTTTATTTTTTCTTTAACCTTTTCTTTTAAATAGTAGGTTACGTAGGCCTTTACTCCAGGTAACACTACAAATATGGTACTATAATTGTCTTTTTAGTTAATGTCATATACTCGGGGCCATGTTGTAATGCATTTTAACCGAAATTCGGAGAATTGTACATTTTTTGTGTTCGGAACTTAATTTCTCAGAATAAATCCGAAGTTTTTGTAGACCTTTGTGACCAACGAGAATAAAACCAGTGGAGAGCGCATCGGCACGTCTTTGTTCTATATCCAAGTCACCAAAAAGCGGCGGGGGCAGAGGTATCCTTTCCCCGCTATCATTGGGCGACGACTCGACAGCCAAAATACATCAGATTCACTAGGGATTCCAAAAAAAATATCGATATCGATAAAAACTGGAATAATTATTTTAACGGCCATTTATAGATTCACTATTGTTAGGTACGCACGTATGCCTTTATTAGAATTAAAAACAAATCACATTTTATCACATAAATTATGGTTTGATTTATTATTAGTAGGTATAATGATTTTTTAGCGTATGTTACTATAGCCCTAAGGGTTACTATAACCCAAATCGGTAACCGAACATTATTTATTCATTTTTCATTAAAGTTTTACGTTAAAATGATGGATTTGATTATTTTGAACATTAAATGGCAATTTATGAAGGTGGAATGTCATTTCGGTTGAAATTCTCAGAAATAAAAATAAAAAAAGAAAACCATAAAAAAAATTGCGAAAGGTACATGGGCCTGACACTATTTATTGGGACACCCTGTATAAAACCATTTTTCAACCATCCCAAAAGATAACAACTACAATAATTATTAAAATCCACCTTTGTCAAAATCCATCAAGCTATTCGGACTGTAGGCTTGTAATATATATATTTTTATCTATATTTCATACCTACCAGTATTTTGTATTCAACTTAATCCTTTTTCTGTATATTTGCATTCAAACCCAAGAGCAAATACATAAAGCAATAACAATGTAAAAAACATAAGGTAAGTATCTATATTTTAAAATATCTATATGAAACGTAGCAATCCTGCGAACAGCACTATCGAAATAAAAAGAGACAACTGCTAATATGCAAAACAGTGTATCAGAAAGAGATAGCAAGAAAGACATCAACGCGAGCATTTCAGAAATGAAAATATTTTATTTTGTTTATTTTTTTTATCAAATTGAATAAATAGAGTAGAAATCCACTTAAATATGAAATGATACCCCATCTTTTGTGTAGCTTGAAGTCGTAGTTGACTTTCCACACCATTTAATTGCACAACTAGGCATTATTTCGAGTTTTAATTTGCTTATAATCAGGAGCGCGGGACGTCCGTACGTTAGCCTACAGTTGCTGTGACTGACTCAAAATTCTGTCGCATGCCCTACATATAGGTCAAATTGAGCGACCGCGGTAGCCCCGCACGCACTCTCCACTGGTTGTATGCTCGTTGTTTGTGACCATGGTTGTAATATGAAAGATTCCCTTATTTCTTACCATTCTGCTAAATGTGATCCTTTCCTCCAGAATTAAGCATCAAAGAATAGTTCTCTTCTCTCAAGAGCCGCGAGACGCACACTTCTGGATTCTTCACGTCGCCCGGACCCGCGCCGCCCTCATGTACCGTTTGACGTTCACCAAGTGTATACTTTTTACCTACAGTGAATCAAAACTTTTTGATTTTTTTAGTAATTATCAGTTTATAGGGCGCTTAAACAAACAAATTTTTCAACTTTATTTTCTTTGTAAAGTTCATGAACTATGAAACCTGAATACATATGCATTATCATGAAATGTGATACTGTTATTTATTTATTTAAATGAAAAGTCACATCAACAACATTTACACATGCAAAGAATTTCAAGTTGATATAGTAAAATAACAAAAAGTGCTAGTACATACAAACTGAGTCCAAATACCGCTGTTAGTTGGACCCGACCTGATATAATATAAGGCTTTCTTCGGTAATCGTAAAATGGCTCCCTGGTGTCCTCTACCGCTTGTTTGAATGTATTATTACACGTAATATAATAAAAATGCTTTATTTTATATGTTTGGATTAGGCCGTAAGGTTTTGTAAGTTTTCTGGTTTATTGTAGCGCGTTTTTTTTATGTTTTTATGTTATGTATTATCCCCGGTCCGTCTAGTAAGTGACATCATAAAAATAGATCGTAATATTTATGATGCGATGCCGATCTTTGAACTTAGCTAGAAATATTGTGATTATTAAAAATGGAAGGACAGTAATAACCGTCAGTAGTGAGGTGCTTTCACATGAAACAAATCAGCTAAAGGTAAATATTGTAAATTCATAGCAAAAAACCCATAGGGCATGAGATATTTACAAAAAAGCGCAAAAAAACGATTTTTGTGACCTTTGACCTGGAAATTTAATAGTTGCGTACACCCTACCATATGTAGGTTTTGAGAGAACTTTTAGGGTGTCAATATACAAGTATTTACAAACTTACATCTTGAATTCCGAGATTACCTAATTTAAGCTTAAATGACTGGACTATTAAGCAAAGCATGGTCACTCTAAATTACCATTAAAATAAAGTCAACTACGCGCTACTACAAAATATCTCGTAGTACTACGTCGTAGTATTAACAATGAAATGCCGCGTCGTAGAAGCTATGTTCATCAACAGTGACTATAGTTCGGCCGTTCAGAGAATGCGTTCCTGACACATCGCGATTGAACTGACGACGTAACTTTGTAATGGCGTGGCAGTTACGATAAAAAATATTTTTGCTGGTTGTTTACCGTTTTAAAAATTGATGAGCATTAAAACAACATTATTATATCAATAATTAATGAATTTTATAATTTTGTGCCAAACTGAGTGTCCAATAACTTGGTAAACAATATTTTTCAAAATCTATACTGCGCTATTACAAGGTTATGTCAAAGCTTTATATTTGTAGTGCTGTGCTAATAATAACAGTATCGTAATCTGTTCTTAAACAGGTATACTTTATGAAATAATACGTTTCGTTTTTCTTTTAAAGAATTTGAAAATAATGGACTTTATTAAATTAAAAAATAAAACTAAAACCAAACTGAATGCGCGAAAAAAAGTTGGTTACAAGCAAAAGGCATATATGCAGATGCTAAAAGCAGAGCTAATTAAATTAGTTAAAGAAAATAAAGCGGCAAATGTGCGATACGAAATCGATGAACTGGCTCTGGAGTACGGTCATCGCGTTCTAAGAATTCCATCGTATCATTGCCAATATAACGCGATTGAGCTAATCTGGGCTCAAATAAAAGGTTACGCCGCCCGCCACTATACTTCCCCGCCATTCAGCACGAAAAAGATTTTGACCTTATTAAAAGAAGCCTGCGGGGAAGTCACTAGAGATGACTGGACAAAGGTTGTTGAAAGAATAAAAACCTGATTATGGAACATTTTGACCGAGATATTAGGATTGAAACTGTTATTGATAATAAAATAATTATACATGTAGGCGAAGATGATGATGAAGAAACTACCTCCTCAAGCGAATCGGAGTCTGATTAATATTCTGTACGCACATTCAATTCAATATACTTTATTGCATAGAAATACAGATTGTAACTTTGTAACAAAAAATAAATAAAACAATTTTATTATATTAATATTACCTTTTCTTGGTTTGCACTTAAATTACTAAAATACAAATTTTAAATGATTCCGCCAATTTAAAACGAAAATAATCTTAAAAATAACCCGGCGTTTCATTTTGGAGGAACGGTAACGAACTCAGTGTTATGTTGTGCCCATCACTAGTCATGACCAACTGATAGGTGTCAGGAACGCATTCTCTGAGCGGCCGCACTTTAGTGTAAACTTTTGTGGTTCCATATTTCTACTTTTTGTACTGAGCGACACTAAAATAAATATGCAGTATGTTTTTATTGTATCAAAGAAACTAACATTTAAATTTGGCGTATACTATAGTATCAAGTATTTCATATATTTTCTTAGAACTGAGATCCAAATAGAACATCCTTCATTAAAGAAATCAAACAACCAACGCAGAAGCACTCCTTGAAGCACTGGATCAATCACTCCGAATCACAATAATTCAATCCCGACTCACTGGGAACCCTTCATTTATTTACAGTTGCAATCATTGTTTTACTTTTTTTAGTGTATAACTGATTAAATTTTAATTTTAATTTTAAATGCTTAACCGTTTTAATTTTTTTTTATTGATTTTTACTTTGTTTTGATTATAGGATTACTTATTTCATCATTAAATAGGGGCCTAGTAATAGAATATAAAATAAATACAATAAAATCCTCAGACAATCACACCAACTACATGGCTCCAAACTAAGCAGAGCTTGTGTTATGAGATACCATGTAGCGAACTAGGGGGGTACCTAGAATATAAATACATGCAAAGATAAACGCCCAGACCCGGAACATTTTTTTTGCGGAAATCGAACCCACGACCACTGGCGTCTGAAGCAGACGGTCTTACCCCATCGCAAAAGTGGTCGTCAAGAATAATGCTGGGCAAACCTATTATGAATTTGCTCGCCAGAAAATTTACCTAATGTCATTGATATTATGTTATGTTATTATAAAATACTAGCTGACCCGGCAGACTTCGTACTGCCTCAATCGATAAGTAAAAGACCTAAACTTTTGTATAAATTAATTTCAAAACAAACAAACGTATTGATTAAAAAATCATTTTTTTAATGAAGCATGAACATTTATTATTATTTTCGACACATCATGATGCTAACTTAAAAAAACAGAGTTTTCCTGTTTAAATTTTTATTAATAGACACACACTGTTATGATACAGTTTGTTAATAAATTTAAAGTTTTCTCATAAACTTTATTTTTTGTTTTGTTTTGTGGTGCGTAAATAAACAAAGAAGACGGCTTCCCCACGCGCGAACACGCGACGTATAATTGTCCATGCGCGAAATAGGGAAACTCCAAGTTGATTCCGCAAACTTCTAAAGACTTGGTATTTATTTATTGTCATCTCTAAGGCCGGACGTACTGGAAATTGTAAGCGTTTAAAATCGAATGGAAAATCCATTGGAATCATCGGTATTCGCGGGACCAAGACATCCTCATCCTCCTTCCTGTGTATTTTCCTTTTATGATTGTTGCCTCAATGACGTTATTCATCAGGTTTTTCACAGCCAGTCTTGTTCCATTGCATAGTCCAGGTTGATTAATGTTACGCAGCATGATTACAACTGATCCTACTTTTAACTACAAATTGTGAGGGGGTAATCCAGGCAATTCCAGTGAATTTAAAAACTCCGTGGGATAGCTGACTACGTCATCCTGGTTCATAACGGTGTCGACTGATTTGAAGGAAACCAACTGTCCAGGAATTAAATTCTGAATGGTCGCATTGATATCCTCGACATCTTTATTTTTCACTGCCAATATTGCTCGTTCACCCAGCCAATTATGATTATTGAACTTTTGCGCTATATCTGGGAAAACACTCTGAATAAGCTCCTCTTTTGAATCTGTGATCTGACAGAAATCTGTGGGTAATGTGATGAATCCGGTCGAGGTGTCCATTGCAACTTTATTATTTCCAATATCTAACAACTGCTTCGCAAACATATTTGCAGTTTCATCATGTTGCAAAATACTCGCATGTTAGTTGTTAATTTGAGTGCCTTTACGTACTGCCACAAATTCGATGATTTTAGGCATGCATGAACTGAATCATCAGCAGCAGTTGATCGGGGAAAAAATGGAAGACTCTGACGAAAATCACCTGACAACAGCATCATGGCCCACCAAAAATATTTGGCTGTCACGAAGATCTTTCAATGATCTGTCCAGCGCCTCCAGTGACCTCTTATGGGCTATTGTGCATTCATCCGAAACAATTAATTTGCATACCTGTAGGATCTTGGCCATTGCGCAATTTAAGCGATGTTGCAAATTGGTGTTTCGGTGATTTGCATGTTTAATGGTAATTTCAAGGCAGAATGCGCAGTTCGACCGCCTTCTAGCAGTGTCGCAGCTATTTCAGATGAAGCCAACGCTAGAGCAACATTATTTCGCGATCTGATCCTCGCCAAAAGCAATGAAATTGAGAATGTTTTTCCGGTTCCTCAATCAAGCATCAAGGAAATAAATTCCACCAGATCTACTGTTCACAGCTTCTATAAAAGTGTCGTACGCAATTCTTTGTTGTTGATTTAATTGTGGAACATTTGTACGAACTGTTTCGGCCAATGCTTCAATGTCGTACTGTTGTTCCCTTTGCAACTCGTGGTTTGATGCATCGTGCAGATGACGATTGGGTGCTGTCATTCCCAAACACGACAATACTTTATTTGTTATCAATAAACACATATTACCATGATCAATGTCTCATTGTAAATTTCTTCAGTCATTTGCAGTGTAGGATTCAAACTTTCACCGCGCACACGACGCAAAACATCCTCAGACATGTTGAGGATGTTTAATACCCAGTATTTCAGGAAATCTCTGTTTTTTTTAAGTAAGCATCATGATGTGTCGAAAATAATAATAAAACTTCATGCTTGAAGTTTCAACATGTGCGACAGAATGATTGATATATAGTTGGTTGTCAAATGTAATGTCAAATATTATGGTTGCGTTCAAAAACTTAATTTGTGACAAAACTTAAGATTTATTAAACTTAAAAAAATAATCTGATACCTACAGTTACAACTGAAGTTAGCTAAAATTAAGTTTTGGGAAGCCGACCAAATTACTTACTAAATTACTAATGGTTTATTACATTTTTGGTCGCGTTCGCGATTCACTTTTGTTTATTTTCGGAACGCGACATTAGATCCTCCAAAGCGCACTCGCAGACTGTTTTGATAGATATGATTGAATTTGAACTTTATGCAGCGGTAATAAATTGCAAATTGACTATTTGACGTTAGGAACACACGTAAATTGCTTACACAACAGTGAGTGATAATAATTTAATATGAACTTTATTGAATAGCAATAAAGTTCAAATTGACTATACATTTTATTTAGAAAACGTTTGTATGGAAAATAGAAAAGGGCTGTTTTTAGGGTTTTCCGCGCAATTTTCTTATTTTTTTCTTTCATAAGAACCTTCTCCTGATAATAACGAACAGAACAAAAAAAGAATTAGCGAAATCTGTCCAGCCGTTCAGGCGTGATGCCGTGACCAAGGGAAATAGGGATTCATTTTTATATATATAGATTTTGTGTAGCGTATAGTTGGCTTGGCAGTTAATTTAATTAAATAAATAAATACATCTAATGGCAAATGTTCTTATTCCAGTAAACATAGTGTGTTTAAGGTTTAACAAATTCGTCTCACATTTGCATCATGAAATTGATTTTCAATTTGCTATAGTTTCACCGTAAAAGCCTCCAAACAAGCAGGAGATCAACCAGATTAAAAGCTTCATACGAGCCTAGTGGCTTCATACATTATGTTATGTTCTGTCGTCAAAGGCAGGAAAAGTGTATTGTTCCTGTACTATCAATAGCTAGGTACTGTATACCTTTGTCCGAAACATTTGCAATTCGCTATCATGATGATGGATAATATGGGATCAAAGGGAGTAACTATAATCAGACATCCTTACGCAGAAGTGGCTTCTTGCTACAGGTATACTCGTATCTTCTTTGCTCTATGCTTTTTTTTTTATAACTAAAAGACATAATGTTCATAATAAGTTGTAATATAGGCAGACAGAGGAAACAATTCGTGTAGTTTTTAAAACTGTCACACGTATACCATGTAGAGTCCAGATTAACAAACTAAAAGTCCTCGAGGTTCGGGGATGTGGTGAGAGTGTATGTGCAGCATTTTTTCAAGTTTTTGCCTATATCTCAAAAATTTGTACAACATACAAACATACATACATAACTTCACACCTGTATCCCGTATGGGGTAGGCAGAACACCAGAGGTAATAAAACCATCTGATGTCACGTTTGACAAATTTGGAGGCATTATAATTTGTACAAATAGCATAAAATTTGGTTTTGAAGTTTCTACGTAGGTACTATTTTCTACTTATTTGGTCAATAAGTTATACAAAGTATGACTGAGCCAATTTTGAAAGTACAGGGATTATTTCCATTCAATTTTCATTTTTCCCCGGACTACCAATTAAAAACAAATGTAAAACATTCGTAATCAAATGATAATTTTTATAACACACACAAATGTTTAATTAATAATATAGCCGACTTGAAAATCAATATAGCAGTTGAATCATATTTTCCAATAAAATATCCTCTATTTTGATTAATTCGCTTTGAGCAAAAAGTTTATTTCGATCTTCCGTTTTTCCATCCTCTTTGAATTTTTCAGAAAACTTCCTTTCACTAGGGTTGCCAAAATATTAAATTTTAGATATTTAAGGAGAGCACTCTGTACTTGATTCTTATCATAATTATGTGATAGAATAGGTACTTACTTAATTTTTCACCCGAATTCCCTATAAATAAATAAGGATTCAAAAATCGAAATTCGTCACTTCCCGTTTGCGTTCGCTCCCGAACGGTCGTGTCTGCGGCCGCTCCCAAGTGTTCGTATTGCGCTGCCCTTGTTCCCTACCCCGCACTCGTGCGGGTAAGGTCCCAAAATAAACTCTTTCGGAAAGTTTTCTCTTGTGGAGGCTGTGTGGTGTCGGGGCTAATTCATCTGCCCATTTCAGGGCGGACCCGACTGCTGCCGGTCGAAGCATCGCTGGTCAGGTGGATACGTAACCGTGACAACTAAGCCTGATCGTCCGACGTTCACCGGCAATAGGTCCATACTAGGTCGTTTTTTCTTACAGCGCAGTTTGCAGCCATTTCGCCGTTCACCGGCACGTAGGTTCGTTCAGGATAGGGATTTTCAGGTAGAACGATGGATCCTGAAGATCATATCGCCCACCTCAAGGCTGAGTTCGAAGCCGAAAAATCTAGGATCGTCCATCATTATAAGTCTCGTATCAAGTCTCTTGAGCAAATATTGGTTGATAAGGATCAAGCAATTGCTGCTAAAGAAAAGGAATTAGTCGAGTTAGACCAGGAAAATGATGTCCAACATAAAAAACTGGAAGCTAAACGTCAGGATATTTCCGCTAAACGTCAGGTTATAGCGGAACAGTCTCAGAAATTAGATGCTAGTCTTAAAGAACTAGAGGAATTACGCACTCGTCTTTTTCAAGCTCCAGCCGTTCCGGCTGTCTTGAATTTTCAGGTACCTCCGGCAACCGCTCCGATCCCGATTGCTCAGGCCGCCGCGAGGGCCGCCCAAGCCCTCCTGTCATTTCCCTCTCTTCCAGCTTCTCAGCCCGCTGCGTCTAGTAGCGCCTCTTCGTTGCTAGTCCCCCCGGGTTTCTTGTCCATGTCCCCAGCGTCTCCAGTTCCCGAACCTATGTCGGTATGCGAGCCAGCTAGCCAGTCCTCTGCGTCTAAGCGGAAAACAACACCGCCTGATAGTGGGTCTGATTCTAACGTGAAAGATTCGGTAGATTCGGAGTTCACTCTCGTCGAGAAAAAATCCAAGTCTAAGTCGAAAAAGAAGAAGCAGTCAGCAACTTCTACTTCGCTTCCTTCCCTTCCAGATAGCCAGGCCTCGAGTGATGTAGCAACGCCGTTGTCCCCAGCGATACCGGCCTCTGTGCCTACACTCGCGCCCTTATCCGTTTCAGCGATCCCAGCAACACAGCCTGCGTCGCAATCAGATTCGGCTCCACCGAAAGTCAAGTCTCCGCCCCCCGTCTTTCTACGGGACAAGAGCCGCTGGACCGAGGTCTCAGCACTCTGCGGTAGGCACAATCCCAAGATCCAGTATAGTAAGACATCCAACGCGGGTGACTCTATTAAGGTCGTTGTCAGTTCCATTTCCGATTTCAGGAATCTTACTCGGCTTCTTGCTGATCAAAAGCTCGAGTACCACACTTACGCTCTTCCATAGGAGCGTAAGATTCGTGCCGTCCTCAGGAACGTGCCGTTCGAGCTCTCGAACGAGCAAATCCATGAGGACTTGTCTTCTCATGGCTTCCCCGTCGAATCTGTTCACAAAATGCACAGCCGCCGTGGCAAGCAGTTCCCACTTGCGCTAGTAATCCTAGCGAAGAGCCCGCAAGGGCAGTCCATTTTCAGAGGCAAGCCCACCGTGTGCGGTCTCTCCAACATCCGCGTCGAAGCTCCACACAAGCGTGGTTTCCCAGGTCAGTGCCACCGCTGCCAATTGTATGGTCATGCGGCGGCAAACTGTTTTGCTTCCCCTAGGTGCGTCAAGTGCCTAGACCCGCATGGGACTAAGGAGTACTTTCGTACTCCCCAATTACCCACCACTCCGTCCTGCGTCTTGTGCGGCCAGTCAGGCCACACAGCAAACTTTCGTGGCTGCCCCAAGGCACCACGAGCTGCCAGGGCTACCGTGAAGCCCTTCGAGAACTGGAGAGAGCGACCGCAGCCTAGCTCGGACGCTCCTCCAGTCAGCATTAAAGTATATTATAAAATGAAACAATTGTCAACGGTATTATTAATTTTTAAACTAGAAAACTTACTAGACTAACTAAAAAATAAAGTTTAAAACTAAAACCCGACTACACGCTTTAAAAGTAGGAAACAAATAATAAATAGCCTGAGCTGAAATATTTATGTATTTTATACGTCATACTGATAGAGATATGTTCACAGGATAGCCGTGCTCGTATGCCCCTTTGATTTAATTTTAGAACAAATTAAAATAAATCTGATTTGCTATAACAGGCGGCATACGACTTATACAGTAAAATCCTAAATAGTGAAATAACTCAAAAAACGGTAAATTTTAGGAGGGGTGGTTCCATAGTGAAAATGTTTCATTTTGACATACTCTATAACCCTTCAACAGATGCAGTAACCTTGTATATTTTACTAACATTTGCACGATCTGGACTATCGAATGCAAAAAGAAAATATAACTCCATATCCCCTGCTTAGATTATTACATTTTACAACAAACATACAAACCCTTAATTCTTACTATATAAGTAAAGGTTATTATGATTTATATCTCAAAATACAAAAGTTTACAAACACAGAAAAATAACACAGAAAAATAATTAAACACAACTTGAGACAATAGGCCATGCCTCAGAATAATGCTACTGGAAACAATTATTTCCAGTCGCGCTGGTTTTCAGGCACAGCCGTGGTAGACTACGTTAATATCGTTAACATAGTCTACCACGTTTATCATTAAGTCCATTCGAAGACATCGATTATTTAAATCTGTATTGGTCAGGTATATGTACAATAAATAAAAAATAATAAAAATACAATATTAACAATAAAAGCATTAATCTATTAAATATTATTATAACTGCTAACCCTAGCATCGGTCAAGCTGAGCGTCACTCGCTTTGCATCTCACAGAAGCTGCCTCCATAAGAAGATAAATCCAAGCAGACTCGCGCTTGTTACACCATCCTTTTGGAAGTCTACAATATCTTAAGCAGGTTTCCTAAAGCTGATTTTCGTTTGTTGTCTGAAAACGGGGATTTAAAATTAAATGACAAGTCGATTTAATCTGGTTGCGAGAAGAATGCTATTTTCGTATTGTCGGAGATTTAAAGTCTAAAGTTACAGATATGATGAAAGATATGTGAAAAATTATAAATGTTAGGTTCGGAAAACATAGACGTACAGCCTGCAACAGAATAATGTATACCACCATCTGACGTCGCACGCACACGCGCGTTCATCCATACTCACTCACACCAAGAAAGTCAACCAATCCAAGCATAATAAGTGGACGTGCTTACGCACACACGCACACTGTGAAAATACTTTACTTCTGCTGATTCATAAATTTGTTAAACTCGTTCTTAGCTACTCTCAAGTCTCACATGACGAGCTATATGGATGAATAGCAGGCAGACAAGATAATATGATGCTAATTTCACAACTTCAAGTCATAGCGTCCATGGCCTAGCGGTTTAAGTGTCTAGGAATGAGATCTGGACAGGTCAGGTATCGAATCCCACAAAAAACTGTGATTTCATATTCATTTTTAGAGATTGAAAGAAGAAATATATTACAACTTTTTTGATGTTTTTTATTAAGTTTGAATTTGAAGTAGGTAGCTATTATTAGCGTAACTATTCGAAATAACAACGATGCCTCATTTCTTAAGACAAAATAAGTGGAAGACCCCGATTATCTTTTATTGTGTTGCTAGATTTATTTTTAGCTTGTCATATCTTTAGAAAAAAAAAGTTAAATCTACCCTCTATTATTTAATATTGTGTAGTCGTGTTTCTAGATGGTTTGCATTCGTCGTTACTTGTTACTACTATCAGATTGTTGTGCCCAAATGAAATTAAAAATGAATTATCATTTAACATTGCTGCAGAGAGCTGAAATCATTGTTTCATTCAATCAATACTTTTATATCAGGGGAATTGCACGTCGATTGATGATATTTGTAAGTTTTAAGTTAATTATTATTCTGACTCAATCCTTGTATTAAACGTGATCGTTATTTCTATGTTGATAATTTTATTTTCAGAGACAAACAGTGCAACTATCTGTTTGTCGTTAAGAGGAACCGGGGGATATATCCATTTTTACCCACTCGTTCGACGGCCACCACATATGATGTGAGTTTGCAAACTGTGTGACGACATTTGAAAGCAAGCAACATATATTGTTACAGGTAAATAAAGAAGTATATAATCCGACGTTAGATATACAATATATTATAACTTAAAATGAATTAACTTTCTTATACATGCAATATAATTTGTTTAAACTTCAAGGGAACTTAAGTTTATTTATTCATTTACAGGCTAGCAAAAGAGATATTGATGAACGAAAGCAATATTTGGAATTTGATTCGTCTAGCAATGTAGTTATTTTTACGGATAAACGACATTCAAGTCGGACAAAGATGGCCGTAAAATATTATGGAGGAGAAAATGCCAACGTTATGATGCTCGAAACACCCTACCTGTTCAAATTCTCGATGGCGTTTAAGCGGCCGCATTAAACGCCATCGAGAATTTGTGGGGTCAAATGATTTTAAATTGGGATTCATCACAAGTGAGGTCCAGAGCCAAATTAGAAGGGCGGGTTATTTCAACTTGGGAGATGATTGCCTTTTGCTGGAATTTAGTTGACAGTATGAGATCTAGATTGCAGCAGGTCATAGACTCCGACGGCGCTCAAATTAGCTATTAATAAAATAGTGAGGTAATAGTTGTCTTTTAAAAAGTAGATAATCCAGAGTGAATGATGTTATTGTTGATTAGCTTAGAAATAAGCTTAGCTTAGCTTATTTATAGTTTCTGGCTAATAACATGTTGATTCATATTTACAATGGAATTATTACTTCAATTATATAATAAGTTCATACGCCAAGTGACAGAAAAATTAAAGTGAGAACTGTCATTCAAATCTTTCAAATAACAACTATTACCTAAACTATCATTGTTTTTAAAATTAATCGTTTAATAAATTTGTGAAATAAAAATTCCTAGTCAGACGCAACATATTGTGAAATGCAAAAAATAAATAATTATCTGGAAAAGATTGTGTTGTTTTAATTAGTAGTTTTTACCTGCACCTTATTTTTCGATTGCTTGCACTATATTTAATTTATTGATTAATTAGAATATAAATATAATTAGAATATAGAACATAAAAATTATATTTATATCATTTTAAATTATAATAAATTATTTAAATATTTCTTAATTTAAATGAATATATATTAAGGTTTATTGATGAATATATCTTCATTAAATTTGAACAAAAAAAAAGATATTGAAGATATATCTTTAAACATTATTAATTTAACAATCAATCAATAATTTAACAATAAAAAAGACATATTAATATAGCAACGGAGAAAAAAAATGCAGACCTTTCAGACTTCTATAATATAAAACAATAATCTGCACATTATACGGCTGACATAGGCTCGTCGAAGTACTGAAACTAAAGATCTATACATCCGTGTAGTTATATTATTTCTTGTTGTGACACGATGTAGTTGGTTAGCTTAGTTAGAATTGATCTTTAGTTGTGTGCGTACGACTGGTGGTCAACGTTATTCTGAGTCTTCCGCACACATACAACGCGAATGCATAGGTATTGTATGTGTGCGTGCGTCTGGGGTGGTATACATTATTCTGTTGCAGAGTGTACTTGTCATGAAAGATGAAGTTATTGCAATAAGCTCTTAATGTAGTGTTTTGAAATAAGAACTAATCGTAGATTTACAACTGACTTCCGAAAAGAGGAGGTTCTGAATTCGTGTTTATGTTTTTTTTATCGTTTTATTTAAGTCAGCAGATGAAGCTTTTAAGTTTTCACGGACAGAATTTACGAAACGTAACATAGCGATTCCCCGTAAAATATCATGAAATTATATATATTTTTAAATTTGTAACAATAACAGTTTTAAAATTTGGCACATGTATTTAGTTATCTACATGCTATCTTAATAATGGTGGAACATCAAATGTAAATTCTATGCATGACAAAAGAAGGATATTGTGCCAGTTTTGCGATGTCGCAAAAGGGTGCATAAGTAATTAACAGACTCTGTGGTGCAGTGGTCGAGTGTTTGGCTGCAGAGGGAGTGGTTCTTAGTTCGAGTCTCAGCCAGGCACTCAACCCTGAAGAAGGACTCCATTTGGGCCCAAAACTAGTAGGACACTTCCAACAATAACGTATGACTCAGCTAACATTTGTAAATTTATCTATGTAGATATTACAATATTATAACTTGTCCCATTATGTTACAATGTATCACTTAACTGGGCACTGCTTTTAAGAGCCATTTTTCTACAACATGTAAAATCTTACCGTAAGTAAATGATATGTAACTTCACTAGCAAGTTTATCTTAGTTACTACCTATAAACTTACCTACTTAAAATTACACAAAATAAAAGTACCTACCTATGTACTTTAATTTTATAATAATATAATATTAAAATGTTTTTGACGCAAAATAGAAAAACAAATAAAATTAACAACATTTAGGAAAAACAAACTAAAATACAACAAGAACTTAGAAAAAGACAAAAGGAAAACAAAAACACTAATTTGACGCCGAAAAAGGTTGAACTCAGTGTTATGCCGAAATTCATAAGCCACGAATTTCAGCGCTGATTTTCAGTTAAAGCCAAAGTAGTGGAGTTGACGGACGTTTCTGAGCAAATAATTAACTGTAATTTTACATACCGCAGGCAAAACTCTCTTTAGAGTCTTCTTTCATTAAATATTTATTATAATCTCTGCATATTTACATAAAAAACGCACTTTTAATTGAACTCACAGTAGCATGTTGATCAATATTCCAAGTCTGTGTACTTACCTTATACGAGCGTAAGCAAACCAAACAGAGAGAAACTCTTACGGCGAAACTTCAGCAAATAAGAAAAGTTTCAATTGGTGTCATTAGGCATTGTATTCATGGGAACACGTGACGATGTTTGAATATCTAATGCTTGGGGAACATGATACCGAGGTGCAATATAAATAACATTGAAACTTATTTTGATTTGTTTTTAATAATAATTCTATGGGAGACCGGGTTAAAGCCGTATAGCTAAAGCTCTGGGCGTGTAGTTAATCCGTTTAAAAATGCAAAGGTATTAAATCAGCATATACAGTGTGTCCGGTCACGACCTAGCGATAATTTAAGGTTACAAAATATACCTAATTTCATCGACAAAAACACCCATATATGGGGGTCTACCACCCCTCCTGTCGGAATGGCCGCCATTTTATTTTATTTTTATTTTTGTAGATACCTCTGCTGAAAGATGCCGATTTCTCTGGACAGAAAGATCCTACAGATGTAAAAAAAATGTTATTTTAAAGGTAGAAATAGCAACTATCAAATAAAAATAAACATTATGGAAAATTTTCCCTACAAAATATCTTAAAACATTTACAATGCTAATTTAAATGAAAAAAAATTACTGTTTTTTTTATTTTTCTTAACATATTTCAAAAACTAGCACATTGATACTGATATTTTTAATACTGTCCTAATACTTAAGGATATTACTTACAAATTGACGTTAAAATTATTGTTGTTAATTGCATAACTCGAGAGTTAGGGCTGTTTGAATATGACCCTTTTGTGAGGGTCCCAAACCCATGTAGAGCTACCTGCTACATTGAATAGGGTTTATGTGACAAGGACGGAAAATGATTTGTATCATTGTTAGAGCGGTGAATAAGTAGGATAAAAAATCATGTTTGATCATGAAAATAAATGTTTCTTACATAAATTAATAGCGCTCTACATTCATGATCCTCGCAAAAGGGTCATGTTCAAACAGCCCTAACTCTCGAGTTATGCAATTAAGAACAATAATTTTAACGTCAATTTGTAAGTAATATCCTTAAATATTAGGACAGTATTAAAAACATTAGTATCAATGAGCTAGTTTTTGAAATATGTTAAGAAAATTAAAAAAAACAGTAAATTTTTTTCACTTAAATTAGCATTGTAAATGTTTTAAGATATTTTGTAGTGAAAATTTTCCATGATGTTTATTTTTATTTGATAGTTGCTATTTCCACCTTTAAAATAACATTTTTTTTACATCTGTAGGATCTTTCTGTCCAGAGAAATTGGCATCTTTCAGCAGAGGTATCTACAAAAATAAAAATAAAATAAAATGGCGGCCATTCCGACAGGAGGGGTGGTAGACCCCCATATATGGGTGTTTTTGTCGATGAAATTAGGTATATTTTGTAACCTTAAATTATCGCTAGGTCGTGACCGGACACACTGTATATTCAGTCAGAATTATCAGGTACCCATTAAAATTAACATATTTTTGATAAAAATGAAATTAGACAATTTCAATTAAAAAGCAAATAACTACTTTTTCTGGTTTTGCCCCGACCGCTGGGTAAACCGTATACTATATACGATATTGCACCGAAATTTACCGTGTGACATTGCATCTTGTGCAAAAGAGGTCATCCAACTCCCGTGTAACACAGCTGGTTCAGCCTTCATGAGCCCTACCTTGACAGCTTATACATTTCACGAAGTCGAGTTGAGTAATGAATGTTGATGAGATCGTGTCTTGACCAACTCTATGCGCAGTGGAAGTTGTCTTGAATGACACATTGAAAGTTGATAGAGTTTTGTCAACGAGCAGCGCTGATGAAAAAGTGATAATAATTAGACTTTTCTATCTGAATCAAAATCGTATATAATCGGTTTTACCCCATTCCGTATTGTCCCAATACGATTGTAGCACAAAAACAAAATTCACTCACACATAGTCAATACAAACTTGCCGGAACAAACATTGCATTTATGAAAAAATACATCAACTACAACATAGTTGATTAGTGACTTAACTGTAGTGTGTGTACACTTCACAATCACTACTTGTATATTCACGAAAATACGATCAAGACTACCTTACAATACTAATAACATCGACAACAACGATCAAGACTTATAACAATAAAGTTAAATAGCTCCAAATTGCGTTAGCCTACAACGACAAATGTTTGTTTATAAATAGTACTGCTTGATATGCACCTTTGTTTGCCTTGTTACCTTATGCGCACGATATCCAGGTATACGGTTTGGTCCAGGTTTCCCTATTCATGTTTTTGAACCGCTGAAATAATTATATTTGGATGAAATTGTGGATCAGTCAAATTAAAATAACTAGTACCTAATATGAATTTGTCATCACATAGTTGTACGGTTTTGTAGATAAGATAAATACTACAGAAAATCGCCCTCTGCCGGGACTCGAATTCTGGTTTTGGTAGCGAAAAATTAGCGCGGTCGCCAGCGGGCACTTATAAATAAACCTATCAAATATCTTATTTTCTGAAATTAGACATTAATAACATAATTTTAGACATTTAAATGTTTTATTTACTTTAATTGTTTTTGTTAAGGATCAAGTGATTTCCTATTTATTTTATAAGTCGCTTCATAGTGCGCGCCTCAAACAAATATTGTAGGTAGTCTGATATTTAGAAACGTACAAAAAAAATATTAAAATTGTATAGATGTCACTTTGATTTTTGCTCCTGTACTAAAAGGTCAATTAAAATACTTTATATTCGAAAATCAAGAATCTTATTCAATTCATCCCAAAACAGTTTTATTTAATTTAATTTTATGTATTTGAAGGGAATCGGTGTGAATTTTGATAATAGAAATTGACTTACTTTGAAATTGATTTTTAATTGTATGATTAATTTAAATAACTAAATTTTAACTTGTTTAAATTGATTCAAATTTAAATTTTTTAATTTACTTTGATTTAATTGTTTAACGTAATTTAATTTTATTGTTTACTTTTCAATTAATCTAACAAATGATTTCATATAATTCACAGGCATTGAATGTCTAACTGAACACCCCAGACGACTATTTGTATTAGAATAAGAAGAAGGAAATAAATAAATTATTATTATTATTTTTATTATATAAAAACTTGTCGGCACTACCTGAACCAAGCCAAACAGGTTCTACCAAGAACCGATTTACCTCTTTCCCTAAATAAGTTTATCTGCGCCGATCTTTCTTCGACTTCATCTTCATTCATCGTAAAATGAATTTGAGGTCAAGTGTGAGCACACAAAAATACTCTTCAATAAAAGCAGGGATAATGATTTCCTCAACCACTGTATTCAGATAGCTGTAATCCTGAGCTGGGCATCCGTGGTGCCCAGTAAAAAATTTAAAAAAAAATACCGGCCACTTTGTTTTGGCTGCAAATCTCTTAATTTCTAACCATTTTCAACTGTATCCAGATAGCTGTAATACTGAGCTAGTTGTCCGTGGGGTCCAGTCAAGAATTTTACTAAAAATACCGGCCACTTTGTTTTGGCTGCAAACCTCTTAATTTCTAAACCTTTTTATCACGATTTGACTATATAACTGAAACAAAAGCCTAATGTCAAGAATTCATTTTCAATATCCCTCTATTTCGAAATGCGAGATCCAGTTGAATTCAAAGCGATCACTTTCCTAATGCTGACCTGACTAATTGGACTGATTACTTCCTAGAAATCCGTTCGAGTTGACACGTGGCCTCAATTAGGTAGGCTTTGAAGGAAGGTAGGTCTTGTTTCGGACCAAAGGACTGCGTTTAAAAACACACCCTTCATCGCTGCCAAGAAGAGAAACTTACTCAAATTGACTGACACGGGGGATCGTGCAAATTTGGTAGAACTTTAATCAAAATTAAAACTAATCAAAAATTGAAGATAGTTCTTAATCAAATTAACTCTTATATAATATCTAGACATACTTTGGCAATGTTACATGCTGGCAAGTGACGTCGAAGTCGAGGATTTAAAGCACTAAAATTGCGGGAGTAACTGCATTACTTTGTTATATCAAGTTTTAATCTTAGAAATACACTTCAAAAGAAACGTAACCATCGACGGTTTTTTGCATTCAAAATCTTACCTAATTATTTTTGAATAACTGAAAAAATATGATAAATAAAAATCAAATTACTGTATTTATCACATAAATATCAACCGCACAGGGATTTAAATTCAGGACCAGGCGTAAAAAGGATAGTTTCAACCTTTGTACTAAGAAAGAGGATACTCATGAAATATTAATTAATAAAATTATGTTGTTCAGTGATGTACACCTCGTTTTTTCTCTTTTACTTCTTATTTTACTAACCAATAAAAAATATTGATTCAAGTTCTTTTTAAGAATACCTTATATAATCTTAAACGTTATGTTTTTAAAGAAACTTTTCAAAGAAAATATCGATCAATGGCTTAATTTAAATTGAATTTTATAACGAACTTAATCGAAAAATACCATCATGAATCTTCTTTCCCCAAAAGTAATTTATACCCAAAACCGTACGGAGCTAAAAATAATAACGAAAATATATACAAAGCAATCATCCTCAATGAACCGAAAACCTATAAGCGTAAACCAATAACTTTTTTGGGGTTCCGTTGAAATAAAAAAGAAACGCATGTAACGTTTATTCAAAGTATCAACACAAGAAGTACCTATATAACCCGATTTTATACATTTGATTGCATCGCCTGAATGTCAGACTATTTGAAGTTCGTGTGCTTACATCTTCGACTTTATCGTCGACCTAAATTATATGTAGTTAAGTGGAAAAGTAGGTTGAAGCATAAAAAAAGTAAAGCACGTATCGGACGGGTGAGGTTTCCGTTCGTTAACTTGTACAGTAGGTATGCAGATGATGCATACGTGATAACAGATTGTTAGGTAAATTCGCACTTCCCGTTTGCGTTCGCTCCCGAACGGTCGTGTCTGCGGCCGCTCCCGAGTGTTCGTATTGCGCTGCCCTTGTTCCCTCCCCCGCACTCGTGCGGGTCAGGTGCCAAGTTAAGCTCTTTCGGAAAGTTTTCTCTTGTGGAGGCTGTGTGGTGTCGGGGCTAATTCATCTGCCCTTTTCAGGGCGGACCCGACTGCTGCCGGCCGAAGCATCGCTGGTCAGGTGGATACGTAACCGTGCCAACGAAGCCTGATCGTCCGCCGTTCACCGGCAATAGGTCCGGACTAGGTCGTTTTCTTTTTCAGCGCAGTTTGTCTTCGTTAGACTTCCTTTCAGCCCAGCATTATGCCTCGTCACCCCGAGTGTAACGAGCATCAATGCGAAAACAATCGCCGTCGTATTCATGATCTCCAGGCGGCTATCCTACGCCTTAAACAGGACAATCAAAAACTTTTTCGTTCCGAGTTGAAAACGATTGAAACGTTTCATGATCAGTCCGATAAGATCGACTCCTTGAAGAAGGAGTTATCTGCGCGTCCCTCGTCCTCAGAATTCAGTCAGATGTCTTCTGATTTCAATCAGTTGTCCAGCGAAAAACAATCACTGGAAGCTCAACTTGCCGCCGAGAAGGAAGCCTTTCTCTCCGAGAAGGATGCCCTTCTCGCTCAGATCGAGTCCTTGCAAGAGCAATTATCCGCTCGTCCTCAGATCGCCTCCTTTTCTCAGGGTTTCCAAACCGATTCTCCGGCGTCTCCAGATCCATCTGAGTACGTCGATCCCCTTTCAGATCGCATGTCGGTGGATTCCACCGCATGCAAACGGAAAACTACCCCGCCAGGTAGCGATTCCGACTCCGCTCCGCTAGTTTCAGAATCTCCTGCTCCGTTCACAGAGGTTCGCAAAAAGTCAAAGTCAAAGAAGAAGAAGCAAGATGCTTCTTCGACTTTATCTCCATCTGTTTCAGCTGCTCCAGCCGCTGTTCCTGCTCCGCAAAATGTCGCACCGGCGTCTGCTCCTGCGCCTTTTGTTCCAGCGATCCCGGCGTCACAGCCTGCGTCGCAATCAGATTCGGCTCCGCCGAAAGTCAAGTCTCCGCCCCCCGTCTTTCTACGGGACAAGAGCCGCTGGACCGAGGTCTCAGCTCTCTGCGGTAGACACAATCCCAAGATCCAGTATAGTAAGGCATCCAACGTGGGTGACTCTATTAAGGTCGTTGTCAATTCCATTCCCGACTTCAGGAATCTTACTCGGCTTCTTGCTGATCAAAAGCTCGAGTATCACACCTACGCTCTCCCTGAAGAGCGTAAGATTCGTGCTGTCCTCAGGAACGTGCCGTTTGAGCTCTCGAACGAGCAAATCCAAGAGGACTTGTCATCTCAAGGCTTCCCCGTCGAATCTGTGCACAAAATGCACAGCCGCCGAGGCAAGCAGTTCCCACTAGCGCTAGTAATCCTAGCGAGGAGCCCGCAAGGGCAGTCCATTTTCAGAGGCAAGCTCACCGTGTGCGGTCTCTCCAACATCCGCGTCGAGGTACCACACAAGCGTGGTTTTCCAGGTCAGTGCCACCACTGCCAATTGTATGGTCATGCGGCGGCAAATTGTCATGCTTCCCCTAGGTGCGTCAAGTGCCTAGATCCGCATGGGACTAAGGAGTGCTCTCGCACTCCCGAATCGCCCACCGCTCCGTCCTGCGTCTTGTGCGGCCAGTCAGGCCACACAGCAAACTTTCGCGGCTGCCCCAAGGCACCGCGTGCTGCCAGGGCTACCGTGAAGCCCATCGAGAACTGGAGAGAGCGACCGCAGCCTAGCTCGGACGCCCCTCCAGTCAGTTCAAAGGCCCCTAAGGCCTTTACTTCTATCGTTCCAGGTCAGCGCAGCCGGGTCGCGACTCAATCGCAACCGGCCGCCAAATCGGCTTCCCAGTGCCAGAATGCAAATGGTTCTCAAGACCGCATGGCGTTCTGGATCCAGCTCGCTCCCATCGACGAGATCCTGGCTTTCGGCGCCGCTCTCGACGCCAGCCCAGAGGGTTTCAACGGTGCTCTTCCGGTCCTAACCAAGTTCGCTCCCCTTATCAGGAAACTCCAGCAAGCTCAACGTTTCTAAACGTAGTCCTTCTTTCCAGCATTCCTATCTCAGAGTGAGTCTGATCACTCTAGATAATATCTTAGTTTCAGCTTTGTCATTTCTGCTAATCTTAGCTTTGTTTTTTCTCACTTTCAGTTCCTTTTGGTGGCAGCCGTCTGGATGCCGCTCACTGCGCAGCCTCTCTCTCCAATTGGCTGTCGCTCCGATAAATGATCAAGAACCTGGATTAAGGTAGGTCGTAAAGGGGGATGTTTAGTGGGTATGCTCGGCTTCACTGAGTGAGTCTCCACACTGTCTGGGCATTCTATTTGCCGTTAGCCACTGGGGTTAACAGCTTATAGAATGCCCATTCGTCCGTAATAGGATTCATCCTCCTCCCGCTAAAGCTTGCTTTACTGGTTAAAGCTTGTTTTAGGGGGTGCCCAAAATTTTCTGTGGCGGAAAAACAAAAAAAAAAAAAAAAAAAAATTAGGTAAATTCGTGACATAAATCAACATACAAACATGTATTGTTAAGTTGCCACTATCTCATTTGATAAAGTTTTATAGATAAGGTTTAGATAACGTTTAAGCACGTAAGTTAAGTAGTATATAAGTTGCAATTATGGAATAAAGAATGGAATAAATCTTGATAAGTTGTTTCACTTACAAGCGGACGACCACCATACCCTGCAAACTACTTACAAATTTTCTGTAATTTTTCTTTAATCGTTGTATTATCCTTTACTTTTGACCATATTCCATGAAACTAGGTCCACCGGAAGACCGCCAATATGGACTGGGAGCGAAAGAAAAACATAGAATGTACCAGCTGCTTCTCTTCCCGGGCATACTGTAAAAGTCAGTTGAGGGACTGAGGTTTTATTGGCGTTTTTGTGGGCGATAGGCTGACCACCACATCAACATAGCACCTTCCCTTTTAAATAAAGAGTGGTTGCCGTACAGATCGCTAAGCATAACAGGCAATCCTTAACCTACCGGACATTTTTTATAGCCTCTTGTGTTCTGCCTACCGCATAAGGGATACAGGCGTGAAGTTATGTATGTATATTTTAGTTATCGAATCCCAAAATTGCAGCTTAAGATATTAATTATAATAATAAAATCATTTATTTGAGACCATTAAAATCCATTATTCTTTTGGTTGTAACAATTTTACTTATACCTATGTTAGTAGTTTTAAGTTACAAGAAAATTTTAAAAACAATATTCAAAATTTAGTTAAAATTAAAATTCAAAATAAATGAAATCTAACAATATAATTTGAAAGTCAAAATTTAAACCAAAATCTAAATTTAAAGTCAAAGCCAACGTGATATTCAACAATACAAATCCAAATTAATGTCACAACTTAAAGTAAACAAAATGAATATTGCAATTGATGTTAAAATTAAACTAAAATATTGGAATTACAAACATACATACAGGATTTACATACATATAATATCATTATGTGGAAATATTAAGACTAACAATATCCAATGTTAATCTACTTATATGCAAAATTTCAGTTCAATCCATACTTTTTTGACGCCGCTTGTGCCATGGACACAAATTTGTTGACCGTAATTTCTTTGACATACGCTCGAAAGCCCTAGATGCTTCGTGATCGATACGAATAATTCTGAAAAGTGAAAGTGTATTTAGCGGAAAATAAACACACCTGTGTTTGGGATTAGAATTTATAGAATTTGACTAAGTTGAACTCGCCCCAAGCGGACACTTCCCATAAGGTCAAATTTCAGGGTGATAGAATAAGAAACATATATCACTCAAACAAATTGAATCCTCAGCTCAATGAAAAGCTTAATTTGGGGACACAATGTTCTTATGTTTTTATTTTTTGTTATGATTCTAACTTATTATTATGATTTCATAGTAACATTTTACACGAGCATAAAAATTTTGAAAGTTGTACAGGCAAAAAAATTTTTTTTACAGATGCTTTATGCCTGATTTTCAGCAAGAAAATAAAAGTATAGTTATACACCTTTAATCTGACGTATATGTTTGGCCAGTTGTTCACTAAGCCAGTCTAGTCGTATTGAAAACCAAATTTCACACAAATGTACCAGATATATCTGGCTGCATTAAAATACCCCTTTACTGTATCGTTAATAATATAAATAAATAAATATTTCTGTCACTCACACAACATTATCTAGCCCAAATTAAGTTTCTTAAAGAACTTGTGTTATGGATACTAGATAACTGATATACTTAAGAAAAACATAAACATACATATTGAATAAATACATATTTTTTTATTAGAATAAACCTAAATAAACATATAAACATCCATGACTTGACGGCTAATATCTGTGTTCAGCACACAGACATCCGCCGCCGCCGGGATTCGAACCCAGGACCTCTGGCATAGAAGGCAATGTATGTTACCACTACACCAGCCGGTCGTCAATTATAATATAACTTTAAAGCTACATAGTGGCTGACCAGGTTATATTTTTTTAGAGAACATATGATTAAGAGGTTTTGTATAAAATTGTATGATTCTCCTGTATATTCAAAGTTAACTTTAGGTCTTTTTTTTTGTTCACAAGGGAATCAAAAATTTACCAATCATTTTGCAATTACTAGTATTAAAATATTCTGGTAATAACATTTTAGCTTATGAAAAGCGGTAATTGTGGTCAAAGTATTTAGTGTAATTAATAAAAACCACAGATGCGGTGACAACTCAATACTGCCCCTAAGTTGTTTGTTCGTAGAGTGAGAAGCTAAAATTCTGCTAAATATATTTTTGTGAACATTTTTTAGATAGACTTTGAAACGAATCGTTCTTACTTTTGTTTTACTATCATTGACATGACATGTTTTGTTTTACTATCATTCATAACATGTGATTAAACATCAAACCGAGTGGAGCAGGCGGCGCTTGCGGCGAGCGGTTCGGCTCGCTGTTCTGACCTGGAACATTTCATTGTCATGTAAATTTACGTAACGACAAAATGTTACAGGTCGGTTGCCACCTTAGAGTAGAGTTAGAAAAGATGGCGTTGATGATTGACAACTTTTGTATCTGTCAACCTGACGCTTGACACCTCCCACTGCAATCGATCGTCACTATGGGGTGTGTAAAGATACCAAAACATCGAGCTAAAATATATAATATAATTAGACTTTAATGTTCGGCTAAAAAAGTATTTATAGAGGTGGCTATAGATGTGTGAGGTCTAGCGTTATCATGATGAAACACCACACCCCTTCTGTTGATCAATTTCGGCCGCTTTCTCTCAACTTCTTGTTTTAATCTCATAAGTTGTTCGCAGTAGAGTTCAGAATCGATAGTTCTGCCTGGTGGTAACAGCTCATAATGTGGTGGTAACAGCTCATAATCCCACCACACACACATCACCTTATTGCGAGTTAACCCGGGTTTCGCCATAGTCTGTGAAGCCTGACCGGCCTTTGACCACGACCTTTTTCGCACGTTCTTGTCGTACGTGATCCACTTTTCATCACCAGTTATCAGCTTCTTCAAAAATGATTCAGTTTCGTTACGTCGTAATAAAGAATCACAAATGAGTACACGCTTCATTAGATTTCTTTCAGTGAGCTCGTGAGGTACCCAAATATCGAGCTTTCTTGTATACACAGCTTTTTTCAAATGCGCCAAAACTGTTTTGTGGTCAATTCCCAGTTCTTCAGCTACGTCGTAACTACTGATATGTCGATCTTGCTCCACTTTTTCAAAAATGGCATCCATTTTATCCGTAATAGGGCGACCAGAGCGAGGTGCATCTTTGACATCAAAATTTCCGGATTGAAAACGCTTAAACCAAATTTGTACTACTCTCACAGACACTGCACTAGGTCCATTAACATCGCAAATTTTTTTCGCGGCTTGCGTTGCATTTTTACCTATTTTGTTGTAAAATTTTAAAATGTATCGAATTTCTTCATTAGATTCACTCATTTTGACAGTACGAAAAACAAATGAAAATCACACATTTTCCTAATTTGAATTTGTAATTATGTTCTTTAAAATTTTAACTTTCAATGATACCAAAACCAGCCAGATACAAATACTATAGCCAAAGAGATTTTATTACAAGTTCATACATACTATAATGCGAAAAGACTTTTTCCCCAACCTATTATATACAGATATTCAGTATGTACACATAGGCGGTCTTATCGCTGACGAGCGATTTCTATATAGAGTAACATAAACCTTTGCCATCGTTAAGTATGGAAAATAAATAAATAACGCTACATTAGGTATAAGCTGTATAGCCTCAACTAGCCTTTGACTAAGAAGAGCTGTGATAACTTATTTAGAATATATGTATTTCTCTATATTAAATCTTTTTTAATACTTTTAATCCGTAAAAGGCATCAGACCCAACATTTCGCTTTTCAAGCCATTGCACTACAGAGACACAGTCGAAGGTATTTCTGTGTTGTCAGTAGGTTACTAAATAGTATTTAAAATAACATAAAATATATATATTAAATATACGGAACACAACATCTGCGGATTAAATGTCGCTGCCGATTTCTATTCAATGAATAAGATAACCAGAAAGAAATTACATAAATATTTGATGAAAGTCTAATAATCGTAAAATTCTAAGTATGGAAGTATAATGTATTTTGTTGACACATATTTTGTACACACGATGGACGTTTATTTGAAGAGTTGCGTACAAAGGGGGTGCTAACAGAAGCCTATTATCAAGTCTACATTGTCGGATTATTACCTAGTTCTTTTCGCACTATTACCTACGAGTAGTTCGGCTGGCATATTTTTGATGAAGTTAATTCTTTTACGCTACTTCTTTACGATTTTTACTTTCATTCATTTTGTAATGAAGTGGAATAATCGGTATTACTTAAGTTTTCTTAACTTAATTCGTCTTTATTAACAAGGGATAAAAATCATTGATTTGGTTGAATAGTTGCTGTGTGGTCCCAAAGTAAGCTATTAATAAGCTTGTAGTAAGCTAGTAATACATTTTAAGATTGTGTTATGGAGATCTCACAGCGGAACTAGGGTGTATCACAGTATTCACATGAACCCAAAAAAAAAACGATTGTAAGTGTTACCTATGTTAACTAATGTTGAAATTAGCTGAAGAAATATAAAATCATGCATTTTAAATATACAAAGTCAAGTAGGCGCAATTGGCCGTCTGAGAAATTCGTAATCTTCTTGAAACTTTTCGAGAAAAACGGGGCATTTCCATTATTTTTCTGTAATTTCTTGGTACTCAGAGCTAAGAAAACTTACTTTTATTGAATTTACTTTCCATAGGTACTTTTTTATTTTTTTTCGGATTTCGTTGGAGCTATAATATCATCAACAATGTGTTATAAATTTGTAGTATTCAAGATAATAACAACAAAAAGTAACAAGAATTCATTATTTATCGAAAAATATGTTATGGAATGAAGAGTTATGCAGGTGAAATATCACGAAACGTAATTATATTATATAGAACCACGTTCTGATGCCCTTGTGCACCTACTTCAACCTTATATTAATTAAGTTCAGAAGGATTTAGGACACACGTCGCCAACCTTAAAAAAACTTTTCTTAGATTAGTTACTTTTGAGCTAAGCTGCTAGACTAATATTATCAAATAGAACCTACCAGTAAGGCGATAAAAGTTGTCTAATTTTAAAGTAATACCTTTGGGATCATTAGGCTATTTTAAAAGTAAAACTAGTTGGCATTAACCACCTGATAACACATTTTTTTATTTCATAATAAGTTTTATTATTGAGTTTATTGTTTTTGCTAAATATTTGATGCGATTTAATTGCTAGACCAACATGAGGACAGTATAAACGTCTCAGACTTTCAAAATCAACTCATTTAGTCAAAAAAAAACACAGAAAACTCCTTAAACTAATTCAATGTCGCTATAATCTTCCTTTAGAATAATTACTCCCAAAGTTTTGGTCAACTTTCTGACTTAAAGTATTTAATTTTGAATAAAGTTAATTTTGAGTAAGCATGCATTAAGGAAACAAGGAAGAGAAATTTCACTTTTCCGGCTTAACGTCCCTTAAATAAATAATGGTGAAGATACTACATTGGTTGAAAAGTTCGCGGCCTGGCCATTAAAAAAAAAACTTTGTTATTTTTTCTGCCGTCATTTTGAACTGTCATTATTCAATTGTCAGCCCGCGAATTTTCAATTTGATATCTTGTTTAAATAAAATTTTACGAACAATATAAATACGTGTGTAGAACAAATTTTCACTAATGGAGAAATTTGAACAACGTGCTGTGATTAAATATTTGTTTAAAAAAAGATTAACACCAAAGGAGATCCATGATGACATGCAAACAACATTAGGGGAATCTGCCCCGTCTTATACCACTGTGAAAAAATGGGTTGCAGAATTTAAACGTGGACGAGAGAACATCGAAGATGACCCTCGCTCCGGCAGGCCAATGACGTCTACGACCGAAGAAAACATCAATAAAGTGTGTGATCTCATATTGAAAGACCGTAGATTGACTATCAGAGAAATTGCAAACACTATAGGCATCTCATATGAACGAACGCAAAACATCATTGTCCATGAACTCGGCTTTTCTAAGGTTTCGGCTAGGTGGGTCCCCAGATTGCTTTCAGTAGAGCAAAAGCGAATTCGACTCACGATTTCTCGCGACTGTTTGGAGATGTTCGAGGCTGATCCACAAGTTTTTCTTGACAGATTTGTGACAATGGATGAAACCTGGGTTCACCACTATACCCCAGAATCAAAACAACAATCCAAACAATGGAAAAATCAGGTGAACCAACTCCGAAAAAAGCAAAGGCAATTCTGTCGGCTGGCAAGGTGATGGCATCGGTTTTTTGGGATGCTAAGGGTGACATTATGGAGGACTACCTTCCAAAAGGCGAAACAATAAACTCTGCGTACTATAGCACCCTTCTGCGCCGTTTACGTGAAGAAATTAAACAGAAACGCCCAGGATTACTGAGAAAGAAAGTGTTGTTTCACCAGGACAACGCCCGAGTCCACACGTCTGTCGAGTCTATGGCTCAAATTCGTGATTGTGGTTTCGAATTGTTGCCACATCCAGCTTATTCTCCTGATTTGGCACCTTCGGACTTTCATCTGTTTCCAAACCTGAAAAAACACGTCGGTGGGCAGAAATTTTTAACGAATGAAGAGGTCGAAGCCGCTGTTAACCTGTATTTTGAAGACCTTGAGGAATCTTTTTTTAAAACAGGTATGGAAGCTCTGGAAAGCAGATGGAAGAAGTGCATAGAGCTAAATGGAGATTACATACGTCGAAAAATAAAAATATTTTTGTATGTACTTTATTCTGTTTTCTTGACTAGGCCGCGAACTTTTCAATCCACCCTCGTACCTCGGTCTTTTGTTATTTAAGTTCGGCTTTTCTTACTTAAGTTTAAATTGTTTACTGAAAGTGGTGCAGACATTTATTGTGCTCTGTTTTACGCAATCTTATTTTGAAATTGCGAGCTTTTCAGGCTACAAGAATGCTTTTAGTTAATTAATTTATGATGTTTCTTTTATAACTAAACACATGTAACTAAAATTTATAGTATTTATTTATTAGAAAGTGTTGGAAATTAATAATATTAACACATTTAAGGAGTAAGGATAGGGCGTTTATCTTCCATGCTACTTGATGGAAAGAACGCATGAACGTATGAACAACTCAGAACTGTAGTGACCAGGAAAAACTGACGCAGGGAGTTTGTTCTACATAATGGCAACCCGTACCAAAAAGGAACTGTTTATTTTCGACTTTTTGGTAATACCTACACTATTTAGGGATGTAAGCTATGTCTGCGTCTGGCAGTGCGGTGTTAAAAAGGAGTTAAAGAGTGCATAGCGTTCCTGTCAGATTTTTGACAACTCATGAAATGTATTAAAACAACAACATAAAGTGCAAATTATAACTCATGTTCGGTTTATTCCAAATCATTTACTTATATTAGAAACCGCAGCAAAGATTTATGTATTTTACCCTCTCAAGTTACTCAATAGACTACTAGTATCATCCACTTGAAATGAAAATCCCGATATCGTTTCTAAGAAATTAAATCAAGCCTGCACCAATAGTTTAGATATAAACAGGCAGCATTTCAATGACAATATCATCTTTATACATTCACATACCTAACATAAAGTAGTTTGACAGGTCAGATGCTGTATGGACCGTGAACTCTTTGGTCAATAAGAGCACTCAGCAAAATGTAGCTGATAAAATACTGTCCAACAAGCAACCTTACGACCATGCTCTGGAGTCTGTATTTTTTTTATTTTGAAGGTTATCTTTATTAATAAGTTTGCGGGCTCTAAAGTGAACATAGTCCAGTGCTTCGAGCTGATATTTAGTATTAGTATTTTTTCATTATCTTAAGTTTTATCATTATCCAAGAGCAATAAAGCACTCAAATAAAATCAGACAAGAACATCATATTACATACTGGCCACCGCGCGCGGTTTTACCCGCGTAACTTTTGATCCCGTGAGAATTTCGGGTTAAAATATAGCCTATGACCTACCTCAAGAGTTAGGCTATCAAATGCAAAAAGATTTTTTTAATACAGTTGCTCAAAAAGTGGCGTATTGCAGGGACGTATAGCGTTCGGAAAGTGGGCTTTTACGCACTCGTGCTTTTTCTTTCCCAACTGTCAAAATAATGTCTATTAAAAAGAAAAAAACCAACCACGAAGTTTTTACTAAAAAAAATTCATAGAAGTTTTAAAGATTCATGCAAATATTTCTGAAAAGAAGCTACTAATTTGTTTCAATATCAGATTTAATGATTTGATTCAATGTGTTAGGTTAGGTTTCATCTCATTACATTTAATTTTCATTACATATTAATAAAAAAAATCTACTAAAGACTTGGCTGTATGGGCATAGTTCCCTTGTCTACTCAGACAGAATGTGTGAAGAAAATAAAAAAAAACCTTTGCTTATATTCTTTTACGGTTGGCGCCATTTTGTTTATTGTTGAGTTTGTTGTGTTTTTATTATTTTATTAAATTGCTTCATTTTTTCGCAACTGTATTAAAAATAGTCGTTCAGTACACGTGCGGAACCGTCATTGCAACTTGTTCCGACTGTCAACCCTCGCCTTCGGCTGCGCCTCGGCTCGGGTAAACATTTGTCGGAACTCTTTCCAATGACAGGCTTTCCGCACTCGTAATGAAATATACTATTTCAAATCCCACTTGTAGTTTCTGAGATTAGAACGTTCAAACAAACAAATAAACAAACAAAAATTAGGTATTATTTCGCCCGTTAGATGTATCTACAGGGTTACTGTTTAAGTCGACCTAAATGCGTTAAGGGCGTGTAGTACCCGCCTTTTTAACTGATTTCACTATGATTTTACTCCAAAACTAATCTTTTCCGAGATAATAGACTTTTAATGTTGTTATAAAATTTTTACCTTGATGTGTAGCTGACAAAATGCAGATATTTTTTAGCATATCTACCGAACGTCTGTTATTATAACTTTTTTAGATATTCTTAAAAGAAAAGTAAACTGTAAACATTTGTTTTGACTTTCAATCGCTCAGAACTATGTATTTAGTAATTTTACGTAAAATTTCGGTTACTAAGATCATCGTTCATAGAGTATCTTAATCTGCGTTTAAAAAATAAATAATAATTATAAAAAAGCGCACCAATTTCAAAATATTACATTACATGGCAAAAAATCGGCAATTTTAATAAAAAAATAAAAGTAAATTATCTCGAAAATGGTTAGTTTTGGGGTAGCGTTTAATTTAGTAAAATTAGTTCAAAAGACGGGTACTACACGTTCTTAATGGATCTAGGTCGGCTGAACCTGTAGCCCTGTATATACCTACCTAACAATTCCTTTCATCATGAATAACATATGAAATGAATCTGGCAATATAAATATGTGACGTAAGAAAACGCCATTAAATAGTTCTAACCTTGTATAAATTAATAAAACAGCAAAAACTCATATAACCATTATATTTTACAACAAAATTAAGAAGCGAGTTAGTGATCTCTGTTTCGATGCTAATTATGGCAACATGACGCCGATTTTCAGCTGGTTCCTAACCCGACCGTTCCTGTGGATTTTTTATTAAAATATTATAATCTACCTGATAATAATGACCTAAATATAAATTAATCGTAGAAATATTATATACCATCAGAAACATTTTTTTTTGAGCCTCAGCGGGGCTAAAAGTATCCCTCTCTACTTTGGTTCACTTAGGGTGTTCCCACACCAATCTATCGACGCGCGAATGGAACAGTCGACGTCGATCGATAGATTTACTATGCCAAAAAATCCGGTCGACGTTGACCGACGCATTTTTTTTTCTCTTTATTTAAAGGCTATATATACATCATAAAGATTAAGTCAGCCTTACACTTTAATAGTATATTATGTAACAAGTGAGCGAAGTTGCTAATTACAGTCGAGGCTGTAATTAGCAACGCTCACGAGTTACATACGACGTTTTTCAACACACTTGTGAGTAAAAGACAGACATACGTGGTCATAAAATAACAAACACACTTAATAACAAAGCTGTGCATTGTGATTGAAAAATGGCGCCGAACCTCGCGCATGCGCGTAGGTTTTTATTTCTGCCAAATGTGTCAATGTCTGTATAGCATATACAGCCTATTTTACGTGAAAATGTTTAATTTGGAGTGGTAAATGCAAATATTTTAATGTTTTATAACAAATTATTGTAAATTGTGAACAATTTGTTTGATATACATATTTGTTTTACTAATATAAGGCGCAAACATTTAAAAATGTATATGGATTTGAAGTGGTATAAAACCTCTTTGTTGTTTCTGAAAATATTGAATGTATAACCCGGATCAATAAAATATGCTCTGTTTACTCGCATGTAATTTGCACAAAGGTACAATTCAACTTTGTAGGATTCATTATATTATGCACTAGGGTATAATATATTATGCACGCGTGACTTATAGCCCAGTTCATAGTTCTAAATTCAATAGAATAAGGCTCACTTTACGAGCAAGTGTGTTGAAAAATATTACAATTAATTACAATTAACATCGAGAAAGTGGTTTAGTTTTTAATTACACATAATTATACAGGGTGACTGGTGGGTCACTTTCAAAATTCAAGGACGTTTAGGATCATTCATGAAGAGAAAATAAAAAATGAATATTAATTATTTACTGAATAAATTTAACCGAAAGTAAAAGAATTCATTACGTATGGTTACACTACTGGTATCTACTTGCCACGGAAACGTACGGACGGCGCTATCAGTACAGAATACGTAGGTAGGTATAGACGACTTCACGAACGGTCGGCGACCTTAATCAATCAATAATAATATAATATGTATTTCTGATAAAAACTTATATCTGAGAATAACATCAATTGTGAAATTAATACTAGTTGAAACAACATAATTCATATTAACTAAATTACAAAAATAAGCAAAAAGTACTATACAATAAAACGTCATTTCATCTGTTTATCATGACCTAGTGTAATACAGGTATGATACCTATTTATGATTACTTGTTTTTTATGTACAAAATATTCAATAGAATGGAATGTGCTAAGTTTTTAATTCTAAAGATATAATAATTTGATGTGCAAAAGTGTAAAACTACTTTATAAGCTAAAATTTATAAAGTAAAGAAATTACACTTATAATAATGTTCAAAATAACAAAAATACTATACTAAATACATAAATGATGCACAACATACAACGGTCATTAATCTATATCTACTACTAAAAACATACTAAAAACTTTTTAAAACGAAGTTAGATTTAAACTTATTTTAAGACTATTAACAGTTTCTCTGTTTCATCATAAGACATGTTTAAAAGTGACGCTCGTATTATCCGTTTAGTTTTGCTGTAGGTTAGGGGGTATATGTTTAGTTTGGCGTTTAATCTTTTATACAACAGTGGTCCTAAAAAAAGGTAAAATCTAGAAGAAAATGCAGTTTTTGTGTTTAGTGGGCGTGCAATGTCAAGCCTTCTTTTGTTAGTTGCATTCATTCAATGTTCTTACATTCAGAATCATCTATAGAGAATAATATATCTAATAATCTAGACTACTTTTCGCACTTGGCATCAACCCAAGTGTGTACCAGGCTTACTTGCATACTAAAACCTCTGGCGTTGGATTTTGCAACGAAATAATCTTGTTTTTGTATCCTTGCGTCTGCTGCCCGGACATCTTTTGTATTCCTTTATATCTCACAATAATATTTTATTTTCTTGTAAAATATCAAAAGTTACATTTTGAGAACATTGAGAAAATCAAAAGTTTAGAATTATGTTTACTAGAATGAACAACCTAAAGCGCAACCGTGAAAGGATTTTGAAGCAATAATTTACACAGAAAGTTATTTTTCAGCTTGGAAAGATTTGACTTTGGCTATAACTGTAGGGTTGTCAACTTTAAACGACCCTAAATAAAGAGGGAAAATGAGTGATGTCGCAAAAAGAAATTAGTAACCAAAACTATGTAAAAATATTTGGAGTTGGAACAACTTTTAAAGATACAGGAAGGAACGCTTGATATACAAATAAATCGCCTAAAAAGGCCACAGTAGACTTATCAATAAAATTTATTGTGTGAACAGTTAATACTGAAAATTCTTAATTCATCTTATTATGCTTATAGAAAAGTTTGTGCAATTAATTTATTAATGTAGTATAAATGTAGTATACATTTGAATCATATTTTTAGGCTAGCATAGAAATACTATATGCATAAAAACTTGATAAATTTTAACAAACCTGAAAATATTTTTTAATAGAGTCTGGTCCTGTATGAGTGTACAAAATATATTGAGGGCAATTCCCTCATAAATTGGAACGAACGAACTTAGTAGTTTTAATTACGATATAAAGTGTGTTTATCAAGGTGGGTAAATCAAATACGTTTCTCATAAATACACAACTTTGTTAGCCTCACTCCTATTTTCATTTTGTTAAAACATGTTTTTATCTTTTTGCATAATAAGGATGGGTCACTTGTTCTCCATACCATCTGGTGGAAAGTGAAAATGGGGACTAAGATGATACTCATCGTTCCATGAGATACCTATTCACCTGACACTTCCCAGGTGAAAGTACCAGGACTATAGTGGTCAGGAAAAACAGACGTAGGCAGTTCGTTCCACACCTTGGCAATTCGTACCAAAAAGGAACTGTTGAAGCACTTTATTCGACTTTTTCGTAAATACACTACATGTATATTGATGAAAGTTCTACCAGCATGTTGTAGTCTGGCGGTAAGAAGGCGGAAGAAGGAATAATTAAAAGATATCTTTTGATTTTTCCTTTTTATGATTTGTTTCAATATCTGCATAATAAAGGCAGAAGGAAACTGTATATCTGCCAAAGATATTATAACTCTTCGCAATATGCGAGAGAAGGTTTTTAACAAGGACTACAAGTTGCACAAAAGCAACCCTCAATTAAGAATTATTTTAAAACTAGTTAATCACATATTATGTACCTACATGTTTATTGAATACAATAGATAAATACATTTATTCCCTCTATGATAAGCTTTATTTTATTCATTACATAACTATGGTATGGTTGGTCATGGGGTGTTCTCTTCCTGGTCTGTCCGACTATGAAGAAAAGGCACTCGTGTAAGCGACCCCGGCCTCCTTAGCTACTGCGTTCACAACAAACGTCCCCTCCGTGCATGGAGCATTCTCATAATAGCTTTCTCCTTCCCGTCATTCATAAATCCCTTCCAAATGAACCAACCCTTTCCTATCCGATGAAGTAGGAGAATCGGATATGATGAGGAGGGGAATAAAAAAGACTACCCCAGGAGGGTACTAGTCTAGCTGGAGAATCCCTCCCGGAGGTCAACTCAGGCTGCCCCATCATATCTGGGGGGCGGCAATATTCCCGACGGCGACGTGCATTGCACACGTCACGTCTTGTCCCCTCCAGGCAAAAAGAGGGCAGGGCGACAATGAATGTTTATGGAGGAATAGCTGATAAGATTGATGAAATATGCGAGGTGATGAATGCCAGGAAAATTGATGTGATAGGTGTGAGTGAGTCGAAAATGAAAGGTTATGTAATGTCCACGCATGGCGAACTCTCCGCTTACTGGGCGGGAGTAGAAGAGTTTGAGAGAGGAAGCCAAGGTGTGGGCGTTCTTTTATCAGAAAGAATGAGTGATTGTGTGAAAGGTTATGAGTATATGAGTCCCAGGCTCCTGTGGCTGAGACTGAAAGTAGGCTTGACCAGGATTTGAACATTACAATAATCCGGCACCCAATGGTTTTAAATAGTGCTTGGACATAACATGTCATGTATTATTTTTGTCATAAAATGATATTGAATGTCGCATAATTATTTCAACTTGGCAGGCTCTTAGCGCTATTAACAACGAAACTAAACAAAATATGCTCGTTCATGACGTCCATTTTTCACACATGAAATAAATATCGCGAAGACTCAGGCACATTAATATTGGGTGCCTACCAAATGTAACAGATTATACCTTCAAACGTATCTTATACGCAAAAAAGATAATCCGTCTAAATCTTTTTGTTTATTGCTAGCAGTCAAGGGAGGCTTGTAAAACAAAACAGGCCATGAATAAGTGATGGATTGTTCTGCTGTTGGCGAGCAAATACAAATGTATTCTTTACACTTATTGCTGAAATGCCGTTAGGAGGTTTTGAGCGATGTGTTTTTTGTTTTAATTTTGAAGTCTGTTTTTGTTAAGCGTTTCTCTGTTTTGCGCAGATGCTATTTTATAGTATTATTTTATGGTATTATTTTATTATTCAGGCAGCTTTACTTATTTTGTTGAAGTGTACCGTATCCGTTCTTTTGATACGTACTTGATACGATATGTTGTTTACATCATGAAAAAAACGATCATCTTGTGATTAAACGTTTTTTCTCCGCTCTGTGATATGCTGCTTGAAGTCTTTCGATCATAGTCTCATACGCCTCATTAATTTTCAACATACTTGCTCGTAAAATGAGCCTAATTCTATTGAATTTAGAACTATAAACTGGGCTATAAGTCACACGTGCATAATATATTATACCCTAGTGCATAATATAATGAATCCTACGAAGTTGAATTGTACATTTGTGCAAATTAAATGCGAGTAAACAGAGCATATTTTATTGATCCGGGTTATACATAAAATTTTTTCAGAAACAACAAAGAGGTTTTATACCACTTCAAATCCATATACATTTTTAAATGTTTACGCCTTATATTAGTTAAACAAAATTGTATATCAAACAAATTATTCACAATTTACAATAATTTGTTACACATACAACATTAAAATATTTGGATTTACCACTCTAAATTAAATATTTTCATGTAAAATAGGCTGTATATGCTATACAGCCATTGACACATTTGGCGAAAAAAAAAACCTACGCGCATGCGCGAAGTTCGGCGCCATTTTTCAATCACAATTCACAGCTTTGTTATCAAGTGTGTTTGTTATTTTATGACCACGTATGTCTGTCTTTTACTCACAAGTGTGTTGAAAAACGTCGTATATAACTCGTGAGCGTTGCTAATTACAGTCTCGGCTCATTATTAAGCCCTCGCCTGCGGCTCGGGCTCAAATCACAGCCTCGACTGTAATTAGCAACTTCGCTCACTTGTTACATAATATACTATTTCAACACACTTGCTCGTAAAATGAGCCTAATTCTATTGAATTTAGAACTATAAACTGGGCTTTAAGTCACGCGTGCATAATATATTATACCCTAGTGCATAATATAATGAATCCTACAAAGTTGAATTGTACATTTGTGCAAATTAAATGCGAGTAAACAGAGCATATTTTATTGATCCGGGTTATACATAAAATTTTTTCAGAAACAACAAAGAGGTTTTATACCACTTCAAATCCATATACATTTTTAAATGTTTACGCCTTATATTAGTTAAACAAAATTGTATATCAAACAAATTATTCACAATTTACAATAATTTGTTACACATACAACATTAAAATATTTGGATTTACCACTCTAAATTAAATATTTTCATGTAAAATAGGCTGTATATGCTATACAGCCATTGACATATTTGGCGGAAAAAAAACCTACGCGCATGCGCGATCACAATTCGACCACAATTCACAGCTTTGTTATCAAATGTGTTTGTTATTTTATGACCACGTATGTCTGTCTTTTACTCACAAGTGTATTGAAAAACGTCGTATGTAACTCGTGAGCGTTGCTAATTACTTAATTAGCAACTTCGCTCACTTGTTACATAATATACTATTATTGGATTGTATTATTTTCACACAGCGCACCTAGTACTAATTTAAGCAGAACTGATATATGAAACCAGATAACGAATAGAATACTAATAATCAACGAATGCAGAGCATTAAAAAACCGACTTCACGTCAAAACTTAGAACATCAAACATTATCCATGAAGTACTCAATCGATTTCGATGAAATTAATATGGAACCAACTCTGAAGTATCTTCTATCATGTTAAACAAGAATTTTCAAAATCGATTTATAATTGTCCGAAATTTGACAACCTCCTCTTTTTTTTAAAGTCGGTTGAAAAGTTAAAATGCAAACAAAATTTTTACAAAAAGTTTACAAATTACCAACAATCATGACAATTATTATCTCTAGATAATAGAAATTTTTACCTACCAGGTGGCATGGTGGACAAACATCTATTTTTATAGAAGACTTGCACGGTTTTACCTGATAATCTTTGATTCTGTATGAGATCTTAATTACAAATAAGAAGGGAAAACATGTGAGTTTCTAAGATTAGCTCGTTCAAACAAACAAAAACCCTCAGCTTTATTGTTACTACAGATGCAGCGGTATCTAGGGTTGTCAACCATAGTGTTTTTCACTACATTATGCTTTTTACTGTTGAACAAAAATAAAGTATACAAAACACTGTTTTCAGCATCAAATAAAATGCACTTCATGCACTAAATTGATAATTATAATTAATTTATGTACATACATACATACATAACGTCACGCCTGTATCCCTTATGGGGTAGGCAGAACACCAGAGGTCGTGACATCAGATGGTCTTGTCATCTGATGTCACGTTTGACAAATTTGGAGGTATTATAAAGATGGAGAGAGACTATGTAGTGACAGGGGATCAGCCTATCGCACACGAAAACGCCTTTAAAACCTCGGTCCCTTAACTGACTTTTACAGTATGCCCGGGAAGAGAAGCAGCTGGCACATTCTACGTTTTTCTTTCGCTCCCAGTCCAGCATGGAAGACTTTATGTAATGTTTTGAAAATATATGTCCAAAACATTAAATTAACTAAATTAAATTATAAATAATGTTTATTTTTGCAAAATGCCGTTCGATATTCTTTTCAGACTCAAATACACTTTATTTCTAGAAATAAAAAAGTTGGCAACCCTGCTCGTAACCTTCACTTATCACTTAGCTCTTCCATACATACATAACTTCACGCCTGTGTCCTGTTGTGGGATAGGTAGAACACCGGAGGCTATGAAACCATCTGATGCCACGTTTGACAAGTTCGGAGGTATCATAATGATGGAGAGAGACTATTTCATTGACAAATGGTCAGCCTATTGCCCACAAAAATGCCAATAAAACCTCTTTACCTTAACTGACGTTTACAGTATGCCCGGGAAGCGAAGCAGCTGGCACATTCTATGTTTTTCTTTCGCTCCCAGTCCAGCATAAAAGTCTTCCATCACCGTTCTAATATTAGATTCAAAGAAAATCAGAAACACCGACTGCAAAAATGTTTACTTGCTTAAAATTCTTCCGTTTATTTATCTTACAAGAGCCATTTGTATTGAATTCTGCACCCTTATAAATAACAAATTTACTTTACAAGCGATCGCTATTACTCGGAGAATTTGGTAATTTGATATCAAATTGAGAGAAAATAATTGAAAATGTTCGTGTTTTTTCTACAATTTAGGTTGCGAATATCTCGTTTAATAGCTCTCAGTATAGAATTCTAGACTGTTGACACTCTGAAAGACGATACCTACTGTTCTATTTCACTTTTATACTTCTTTTTAAAGGGAAGATTCCTGTATAAATACAGCACTTATCTGGTTTGAAACAATCTAAGAGCGGTTGCGCACTACATCCGATTCTTATCCGATCCGCTGCCTTATCACGTAACTTGCAAGAGCAAAGCGATGGCATGAATTACGCAAGATTTGCTAAAAAAGAACTAATTCGTATTACGTTACAGCAAATACAAAGCCATAGCAATCCAACGACTGTGCTGCCTCTATCGTACAATCGATGTACTAAAAGTGCATATAATCCCTTTTGACTTTCATACTTTTCATGTGTACTTTTCAGCGAAATTTTAAAAGCAAACATCTGTGTCACATTTTATTAGTTTCTTTTTTAGCTACCAAATTGTTTTTGGCGCAGAATGCATTTATATTCTGCAATCAACGAACAATTGAACAGCTATCGCGTACATAATACGATGTAAAGCAATGAATCGCGCGTCCATGGCATGATGACTGTTTTCTGGGTCTAGGCGTTGTAGATAAACAATGTATATTTTTTTATATTCTAGGTCTCGCTACATGGTATCCCATATCACAAGCTCTGCTTAGTTTGGAGCCATGTCGTAGGTGTGATTGTCTGGGGATTATTTAAAAAAAATCTTTGTAATAAACCTACTGCAGAGCTGTGAGTCCCTCCCTTGGTATATTATAATCATGAAGGCGGTTTCTTATAATGATGTATTCCCATTTAGTATAACAATGAGTGTCTAAAAGCACTAATTATAACTTTTAAACAAATTCATCCGACTCAAATTTCTTTTTTACAGGTGACTGAACCCGCGTTTTATAAACATCTCACATGATGGATGATAAGTAAGAGGTATTTAAGCTGAAGTACCTGGCTAAGGAAGGAACATAAAGAATAACTTTTTTGAAGTGAACTATACCTAACTGTTCACTTACACCGTACGTCAGATTCGTTAAAAACGCTTTGTGCGTATAAGCAAATATCTTTTTTGTAAAACATTTTATTCAAGTCATTTACGACATTGAATTCGAAATCAGAAATAACGCATTAAAAAAACCGACTTCACGTCAACACTTTGGCCGACTAATTATGTCATCCACGTAAATATTCTCCGAAATCATCCATATTGGTTCAAAAATTTGAAATTTTCAATGAAGTACTCAACCGACAACCAACTATGAAGTATCTTCTATCATATAAACCATATGAATTAGGATTTTTTAAAATCGATTCATAATTGTCCGAAATATCGTGTAACAAAGACACAAAAAATAAATTAACAGACGAATTGAGAACCTCCTCCTTTTATGGAAGTCGGTTGATGAGTAATAACTTCTGATGAATGAATTGCTGCTTTTTGCTATATGAAATTTTAGAAACGCTTACTTCGTTCATACTTAAATCAATAAGATTAAATAATCTATAAGTTTTAAGAGTGTACGAAGAAAAATACGATTAATACTTACGAAGAATTATTGTTTAAGTAATAGGTAAATACCTGAATTCTTTCGCGAAGGATTAAAAGATTTTGGCTGTAAGCTCTTTTGAAAAGAGGATTAGCGTAAAGAGTCTTTGACAGGCTTTGAAACAGTGGTATAATAGTATATTATGTAACAAGTGAGCTAAGTTGCTAATTACAGTCGAGGCTGTGTCTTAATAATGAGCCGAGACTGTAATTAGCAACGCTCACGAGTTACATACGACGTTTTTCAACACACTTGTGAGTAAAAGACAGGCATACGTAGTCATAAAATTTATTTGACGCAGCTGTTAGTGCTGCGCGTCAGTAACCCTGTCCCATTACATGTACACACGCTATTGTTGCTTGAAGGCGCTGTGCGGGCCGCTGCTGCAGCAGCTAGGCGCGGCCCGCACAGCATATATTTAATGTATAACCCGGATCAATAAAATATGTTCTGTTTACTCGCATGTAATTTGCACTTAGGTACAATTCAACTTTGTAGGATTCATTATATTATGCACGCGTGACTTATAGCCCAGTTTATAGTTCTAAATTCAATAGAATAAGGCTCACTTTACGAGCAAGTGTGTTGAAAAAATCATTTCAATGTCTTAAGTTTTTGTGCTAGTTAATATAATTTATATTAAATAAGTTTTAATGTTCTAAATTTTACTCCAAATAGACTCAACTCGAAAGATTCATAATAATTTTGCGATAATATGATAATAAGCTATAAAATTTAGTTAAATAACATTAGGTATAATCATATCAATGTTTGAATAATAATTTTTACTCCAAATATAATGATCGGTTCAGACCAATTCTCTTAAAAGGTATATTAGTATCTTCTAACTCCGTAGTTTAAATTCCTACTTTTTTATTTCAACCTTCGCAATAGTATCACGTCGAACGAAGTCGTCGTGGCACCGTGGTTACTTTGTGTATCATACGATATTACAGATTAATCCAATTGCTTACTAGTTTGTGTCTCCTAGTTGATGATGATAATATTGGTTTGGAATTAAAATCAACAGTTTAGTTAATCCTCCTTGTCACCCAGGGCGAGACTCAAGGTCCTGCAGTGCGCTTATTACCAAAGAGTTAATCTACGAGTTAAGTTACGGCGTAGCCCAATTCGTAGAACAGATGGTAATTTAACAGCGTTTATATTCATAATTTATTCAATTACATTTTTATTTAGACGTTTAGATGACACCTATCTTATCAAAGTTTTAGAAGCCTTATACAATATGCAGTTTGAAACGTTAAAAGATGACTATTATAGCCGATTCTAATAGTTCTATAACAAAAAAAAAAAATTTGATCTCCAAGCTGTTTAAATGTGTGTTAAATAAAGCCGTAACACACTTCAAAATTTAATTTTGCCTAAGAACAAACGTTTACCTACCTCATCTTAAAAGCGTCGTTCATTTCTGAAAATTCTTCGAGCTAATTACAAAACTGGCTAACTTATACAGGAAAATCTCTTCCATTGCAGCGACTAATATAAACAACGATAAAACTTCACTTCAAGAAGTTTGTTAAACCTTCAATTGAACCTTCAACTATGTCGGAACACTCTCAAGACTTTCATTATCGCCATCTAGTAATGATGTTTAGAGAAATCATAACACAGGAGCACCAAACGGAATATATCTATAATAATATAACAACGCTGAAAGGTGCTTATTTCAATGCTAATGTATATGTCGGGGCTAACGATAAGCTAGCTATGTAGCTGACGGTTCATAGTAGCTCGGTGCTGATTGATTGAGTATTGTAATTATAACTGTAAAGTAATTGACGGAACGCACTCGCGAATTAAGATTTTGTGGAAATTAAGCCAGGGATACCTTAACCAAAGCCACAGACTCGGTACTAAGAACTGTCCACTGAATAATTCTATCGTGTTTTCTGAATTACAATTCTTTAGTTCATTTTCCGACATATAAATACTTTATACGAAAATTACCCGTCGGATTTGAAATAAATCTTTTTCCTGTAGCAATGGTTAGCCAGAGGTTAAAGGTTTTTTCTATGAAATTCCGACGAGTTCAAAATCCTTTTGTGATAATTATTTAGGTAGGCGTTTTTTAACCGAATTTGCACTTACAAATTTAAGTATTTGTATCTTTCCCGTTTGGCAAATTCAGTCAAATTTTGCTTCCAAAAAACTTATCGCACTAGTTTCATTTTCAAAAAAGAATCTTTAGTGAATTTATATTTCTTGGTCAAATATTAATTTGGCAACTTTTTGATTGCTAACGTTTTATTAAGTCGAATATAAATTAAGAAAATGCTTTATTTTATAAAAAATGTATTCCAAAAATAAAATATATTATGGGACAAGAAGGACTCCTGCACCGTCGAAGATCTTGTAGTGACATCTAGCGACGCTCCACAGAACGATGACGACACGACGTAATTCCTACATCGCGCTATCACAGTTCCTATAGCGATCTGTACATATACAACCTCCCGACAACAACCGTCAGGCCGTGGGCCGCGGCCTGCCGTCCTTTTTCTTGGGAGTAGGAACAAACATCCGTTCCTACATCTTATCGAGGGTAGGTTTAATATAGGCCACACGAGCCATAAACCCTAGGGTGTGAGGTCAGTCACCTCAAACCTCAACCCTCACATGGTTTGCCAAGTTTTTATTACAGTGAATTTATACTCTTATGTAAATTATATGATATGCAATATTTTGGGAAGTGCATGTTATGTCCAACAGTAGACGTCTACTGGTTCTGAATATCTTATGCCTAACCATATCTTTGACGACCGGCTGGTGTAGGGGTACATTGAATTCTATGCCAGAGGTCCTGGGTTCGAATCCCGGCGGCGACGGATATTTGTGTGATGAACACAGATATTAGTCGTCAAGTCATGGATGTTTATATGTTTATTTAAGTTTATTTTCTAATAAAAAATATGTATTTATTCAATATGTATGTTTATATATTTCTTAAGTATATCAGTTAACTAGTATCCATACCACAAGTTCTTTAAGAAACTTAATTTGGGCTAGATAATGTTGTGTGAGTTTCAGAAATATTTATTTATTTATTTACACTTCAGTATACAGTACAGATAGTAAATGAGAAAAAAAAACAGTGTGTTGTGTAAATACTACTAGGCGGTCTTATAGCTGACGAGCGATTTCTTACAGACAACCATTATTATCTATATTTGACTTAATACTTGGTAAAATGAAACAAAAGCGTAAAATGCGAAAATAGCGAAAATAGTTTTGCTCACTGTAAAATTGCGAAAAGATGTTTTATTCCAAACTAGCTGTGACCCGCGACTTCGTCCGCGTGGATACCGGTTGTTGGAGTTGGATAAATACTATTATTATATCCTCCTTGAAGTTTAAACTTACCTTATTCAAAATTTCGTCAAAATTGATTCAGTAGTTTTAAGCGTTACTGATAGATAAACAGACAGAGTTACTTCAAAAACTGTTACAACAAAGCTGTGATCCGCAGTTTCACCTAGGTGTTTTGTGAAAAAGTATAGGTAGGTAGGTATATTACATAGATGATGCCCGCGACTTCGTCTGTATTGAATTAGTATTTCGAGTAGGTTATTTTCTTCTCCAAGGTCCTAAGTACTATCTTTAATAACAAAAATAAAAATGAAGAATCTTCGCCCAAATAAAATGTATAGCTCCTAACCACAAACATAGGTAACTATATTAGGCACATTGTTTTATAAACAAATGGGGTGCCAAAGTGTCTTAAATTTTACATAATTCATGCAATACCTATCTTCATTAATTATAGCTTATTGTTATTCTAAGTAAAGCTATATTAAAGTTTCAGAAGAATACATTCGGCAGTTTTGCGTGAAAGAGTAGCAAAGATCCATCCATCCAGATGTATCTATAGTTATGTATGATTGGCTACTTTTCACGGTAAGCCAATTGAATGTAATTTCTTTTGGTAGTTAACACATCTACGTTACTTTTTATTCTACTTCTAAATCTACGGTTTCTAACTTCCAAGAGCTAGAAATGATCACGAAATAAATAAAACCTTGAGTCCCATTATTTTAAGTTTAACTTTCTTACAATATATCTCTGTATGTACAGAAGGCAGCACATCAAGCGTTATAAATCGGTAATTTTCTTTTTACTTGAATCTAAAATCTATGCCCTCGACATTACCTAAGTTAAAATTGTTTGAGGAAATTTGACAGGTAATGTAACGCTTGACCTGCTGCCTTCTGTACCTACCTGTATTAAATTGCGCAAGAAGCTTTATTAATGATTTAGCCCTATCAACATAGCAAAATTTCGTATTCGACCTCATTTATACTTACCATCAGGTGAGAATGAGGTCAAATTCGGACTTATTCACCGATTTGAAAAAAAACTTAATATTTTTAGTATTTTGGAATAGAAAGTTATAAAATTAAACTTGTGGGTAGTCTGACTCTCAACCGTTACAAAAATTTGGTGGTTCATTCAGAGAAATCTTATTTCCAAGTGAAATAATAAAAGTTGGGTGAATATGGTCATAGGCACCCAGAGTTTGGTAGGTATCTCGAACAATTAACAGCGTGAGTTGCTGGCCATGCCAGCGAATCACTCGCTCGCCCGCCCACGTCTTATCGAACATACCTACCTATTTTATTACGGAGTTATTTTAAAATTATTACGATATCTCTTTGGATCATGATTGAAATCAAGTGGTGTCAAAGACAATTTTGTTCACAATTAAATATTTATTGTAAACAAAATAAAAAAAAAATATAATAAAAAAAAATTACGCGAGCAGGATCGAACCCACGACCTTAGACTCATGGTCGGTCTACGCGCAACTGAGCAATGAGTACTTCTGATCTGTTTGCCGAATATCTCCACCATATTCTAGTAAAGTAAGTTTTAGGCATAACTTTTAAAAATCTATTACAATTTTTTTAGATCCTAGATTTTTTTTATGTCTGCAGAATCTGCTCATCATCCTGGACAACTTTTGTTAAAGCATCATATCTATATTTCTTACGGTTTTGATGATCCCTTAAGGGTTCTGCATCAGGTGTTCCAGTAACCGAAATAAAATATACCCCATATGTTGCCCCGGCTTCACAGCTATACATGAAAAAAAGGTTCATTCAAATCCGTCCAGCGGTTCCAGAGATTAGCGTGTGCAAACAGACAAACTTACAAACAAACAAACAGACATTTTTTTTTTTTCAGATTCTTCCTCTTTTTTCATTTCTTTATAACCCTAGATAAAAAAAAATGTAAAAATATTAAATTTACAGACACGTTTTTTTTACTGTTTTATTATATGTATTGATGAAAATTTGGGAAGCATACTTTAGTATTTGATATTTTGGGAAACGTTTTTGGCCAAAATTAGTAATCCGTAAATGTTATAATGTAAGTTAACCATCAAAACGTAAACTTTGCAACTTGTTATTTGCAGTTGTACTTTTTATACGACTAAATTCGATTAAATTCTGATAGATTTGGACACTAATGGTTTTACGGGTAACGTAACTAAACCAAAATCCGGGAGTCTTTCTGCCGTGAAATATTAGGGATCACAGGTTTTAAGCCGGGGATCAAACTATGCATTGTTTTTAGGTTAGAATGGATTGCAGTTTTTATTGAAAAAGGATTACAAATAAGTAATTTGTTGTAGCAAAAGTCTAAAATGCATATAACTAAAATGGGAAACGTATTAAGAAAAATCATTTCATAATTTGATTTATGTTAAAGCTTTTAAAAAAGACAAAATTGTAAGCAATATACCGTAAGATGAGAGGAAGGGGCTCATGTTTATTCAGCTTACACGATTTCATATAAATAAACTATCATGTAAATAACAGTTTGTGAAAAACCGATCTTTCTAAGAAAACCATGATCAATATAAAGTTTGAATTTAAAACCTCTGAATGTCAAAATGTTTAGTGTTACAGCTATTTTCATTAGATATTAGAAAATTCTGTGTCATTAAGCCCTCCTGAATAAGAAAATGTTTGCATAGCGCAATGTAGTGAGTGACGCACCTCCTCATTATGTATTTGATTGTCAACTTTGAACCTGCGAACTCGTCTTTTATTTGGCTCCCGGTCGTCCCACCTCACATGGCGACCCTTTATTAAAAGAAATTGTATATTTTTTTTTATCAAAATTGACGAGGAGGTGTAGTGAGTGTAGTACCTCCTTATTATGAATTTTATTAGTACACAGTCAACTTTGAACCGGTACGTATTTTATTTGGCTCCCGGTCGTCCAACCTCACAGAAAATAAATATAAATACCGCGGCATTTATATTGTTTTGTTTTTACCAAATCCATTATTTAAATTCGCCTTTAATGGCAAATGTAGCTACAATTTGTCACACAAAGCTTGAACACACATTTTATATTCAATATTTTACACACAATCAGCTCAAATCATGGCTCTCAGGAATTGCTGCGGAAGCGACGAATAAAGCCTGTTATCGCTCGCAACAGAATATTCCAACGGGTTACTCTCATTCTAGTATAGAATATACAAAAGAAATAATTTTGAAATAACTGAAATATGTGTTAAATAAAAATTACCCGACCAGGACTCGAACCTGGGACCTCTCGTTTGCCGGACGAGTGCTCTTCCACTGAGCTACCGGGGCCTTTTTTGCGTTTTTGCATTTTAAATGCAAAACCTTTAAAATATTATTAAGCATTGCAATGCTTCACTTTAACTGAGATTCACAATTTCTACAAAGAAATTGATCTCGGGTGGTCTTAGCTGCAAAGCTATACCTACTATTAGATGGACCTACGTTAGCAATATAACGTAAATACAAAAATGTGTTAAGTAATTTCGAGGCGTACCGCCAGGCCCCGGTGGGAGAGCAATTGTCCGGCAAACGACAGGTCCTAGGTTTATGTCCTGGTCGGGTAATTTTTATTTAACACATTTTTTCAGTTATTTCAGAGTAATGAATCATTTTAAATGCAAAAACTTTAAAATACTATGAAATAATTTTATTTAGTCCGTACATAGCCTTCCTGATCATACTTCAGTTGCAAAGCTGAAGTGGCAAAGGGAAGGGCAGATACCTCTCAAAAGTGCAGTAAGGTTCTCGAGTGGTGGCCATGTATTGGGACACGCAACAAAGGCATGCCCCCGCAAAATGGACCGACGATCTGGTCAAAGCTGTCGGTAAATGTTGTATGTAAACAGCACAGGACCGAGCTGTGTGGAGAATCTTGGGACTTTGTCTAGCAGTAGGCATCTCTAGGCTGATAGATAGATAGTTCGTAGGTAGTAATAGATAGTATACAATCCTTCAAACTAACACTAGATGAAGATGAACTAAGGTCTGGCGGTAAATGACATCGGAGCTGTAGAACGTCAACTAATACCGATATTTTTTGAATTTAGGTAAAAGAAAACTGTTGACACCAAAATGAATATTTATGACCTAATTACAACTACACCAAAATTAATACAGCTCATTTTAAGAAACACAGCTTAGTGAAAATATGTTATGCCTTAAGGGTATTCTTCTGTTTGAACTTCTTCTTCAAGAAGTTAAAAGAAAGATTTTGAAGCAACAAGATTCCCCATCATGACAGTTTCATGTGCTTATTCTAAAAAAGAACGCTCTATTCGAAGGCAAAAGTGGTCCTAAAAAGTAAGTAGGACCTTAGTTTGGCTTGTTTAGGTCCGTATTCACGTAATCAAGACCACGGTTCACCACACTGCGCTACACACAATCAGTGTTTATCGGAGACTTCGGCCAGACCGTCGTCGGTCCACCTTACTTAATTATTATCTGTTAAATTGTATTCTGTTTATTAAATGAAATTTTAATAGGAATTACAGAATTCAGTCCTAACTGGGATTCACCCGTTTCAGGGAAATAGCTGTAAAATTTTACTGTCACAAATCGCCTCATGGATATTACTACAAATGGTAGTCCATTACAGCAGCGTACAGCGCTCTATTTATTACAATAGTAAGTTTTAAAATTCAATTATTGTCGGTCTGACTTTTATTAACATTTTTATATTACCTGCCGGGTTAGGAAACTATTCTGAAACTTACATTAAATTTAAGTATTTAAACTATCATGATCATTCATCTGTAGGTACCCACCGTAACACCTCTAAAGACTACACGCGTATGATATTATACCGTAGGTACAATTTCAGTTATTTTTTTTATTTTCTATATTTAAATATTGTTTAAATTATCGATTGTTTTTAAAAGTAGGTCAAACTTTTTAGAATAGCCAAGAGCAGTTCTCATAAGCAAAAGTCACGGAGTCTATCCCCAATATGTGTAAAATGGTGCGTACAGATTGCTGTAATGGAACTTGTAATGTAACATTCTGCGCGACCACACGTAGAAATACGCAACGTGCGCAGAATGTTACATTTCTAGTTGCATTACTAGCAATCTGTACGCACCATAATAGCACTCACATTGGTATTACTGGTAGATATTTGTGAGTTATTTGGTTTTAATTATGTTCGATAATCAATTAATACACCGATATTTATTATGTTTCCTAGTTTTACATCAATGTATTTCCATTTTCATTTTCGACTAAGTATCTATCTGACAAAATTTAAAGTATAAAAACTTGTGCGCTACGAAACCCAACTTTTTCTGAAAACCTCATGAGTAATTTTGTTTAATATTATGGCTTGTACAGTCGCGACAAAAACCCGGTGGCTTTGACGACGGTTTAACCCATGTCAGTATCATATGACACATGAAAAAGTAACGGATAAAGTCAGATGTTGATAGAAGTACATTAGCTGAAATGGCGCTTGTAAGAGTTATGCTACTTATATGTTTAGACTCGTTCCCACTCGCTTTGGAAGTCCCATCTGGTTATACCTAAGAGTAAAAGATAAATGAATGGTCAGCGGTCGTCCCTTCGTTATGCCGACCGCGCCGAACGTAGCTTTATCGGGAATTTAAATATTCAGTCATAATTTTTAATCCAATATTTTTGTTTGTAAAGTTACATTCATATATTATATGTATTTTAAATGTTATATTGAGATTAAACTCCAAAGTTTACTATAAGTTGATCGATATATGTGTGTAGTGGACCCTATAATCTTGGAGATTCAATATCGGAGCTTTTTTTGTGTATGAGTCTTAGAAGAAAGAAACGGAGTTTATTTCTTGGTTGTGTAAAAAAAGTAGTGTCTTTTAGGCTGTCAAATGCCTTGGAGTAATCTAATAAAGTCAAGATATAAAGGGGAATTAAAACAAACTTACGTGTTTTCTATAAGTTGATTTAAATATTGCAAGTGTTCTGACCAGGTCGGAAGCCTGCCGTTCGGATGGTTATTTAGTATTTACCTTAATGTAGATTCATAAAATGTGAATTAATTTGAACCAACATACAAAAATTCTATTTTTCAGGAAAGAACGGAAGAAAACAAACTCTCTAAGTAAGTAACTAAGTTAAATAAAAGATTGTAAAATAAGATGCATTCACAGCATGATGTACACGTGTCCTTTTTAGTAAGGCTTTATAGAATGTCATCATCATAATAATAAAGTATATTAAAGGAATTTAAGTATTCAAAATTTTAATAATCAGGAATTTTAAAATTAAATAATCAACGAATGCAGAGCTTTAAAAAAACCGACTTCACGTCAAAACTTTGGCTGAGTTGAGAATGTCATCAACGTAAACATTCTCCGAAATCACACATTTTTTTTTATTTGAAATTTTCTATGAAGTACCTAAGCGATTTCGATGAAATTTATATGGGACCAACTATGAAGTATCCTCTATCATATGAAACAATAATTTTCAAAATCAATTCATAATTGTCCGAAATATCGTGTAACAAAGACACAAAAAAAACATACAGACGAATTGAGAACCTCCTCCTTTTTGGAAGTCGGTTGAATCACTGCGACTGCTTCAACGGGTCTCGGAAAGTAAAACAGTGTTTTCATTGAGAAATACTCATAGCACTGCGCATTTCTGCTTGTAAAAAGTTTAATATAATCTAAACTAATATATAAAGCTGAAGAGTTTGTTTTTTAGTTTGTTTGAACGCGCTAATCTCAGAAAGTACAAGTGGGATTTAAAAAGTTCTTTTTGCATTAGCTAGCCCAACTCTTGAGGAAGGTTATAGGCTATATTTTATCCCGAAATTCTTACGGGATCAAAAGTTACGCGGATAAAACCACGCGCGGTGGCTAGTGTTAAATATACACACCGGCACAATTAGCGGAACAGAAAAAAAAGTGAGACTATGAGATAATAACGCATATATTTGACGAAAATGTAATTAGACACAAAATAACAAATTGATTAACATCTTTTAACAACGTTTTTGAAAAGTCTTCGTTATTTTTTTATTGAAAAATAAAGAAATTTGAAATAAGTGAAATTTTTTGATGATTATGAACCATCACAAAAAATAAAAAAAAGTAAGCATTAAATGATTTAACAATAAAATTAATGCAAAATTAATAACGAGTGTTTCCCCCTCTTGCTCTGATTACGGTTTCCATTCGTCTGGGCATGCTACAGATTATGTTATCGATGATTTCTTGAGGCAAACCGCTCCCACTCCTCAAGTAATGCGTTTCCAAGTTCATTCAGATTGTTGGGGGGTGGCATTCTGGATTTAACCCTTCTTTTTAGCAAGTCCCATACATGCTCTATCGGATTCATATCGGGGGAATTTGCTGGCCACTGCATCACCGGTATACCAACGTGGCTCAGATATGCCTGTACCGATTGTGCACTATGAGCACGAGCATTATCTTGCATTAGAATAAAGTCGTCACCAATAAATGGGGCAAATGGTACAACATGTTCTTCTAAAATGTCTCTGATGTATCGATCTGCTATCATGGCCCCTCCTGTGACTATCACTAACTCCGTGCGAGCTCCCAAACATATCCCTCCCCAAACCATAATCGAGCCGCCACCATAAGTCACTGTGTGTTCAAAATTTTCCATTTTTGAACACACAGTGTTCTTCCTAATTTTCTATTTTCAAATTTGACAATAAATTTAAAAAAATATAACTGGCCAGTTCCTCAAGGAAAAGATTTTAAAATCCTGCTTTTTTTTTGTGTTCCGCTAATTGTGCCGGTGTGTATATTATGACACGCTTATACAAAGGTAGGTCTAGAGGTATCCTAAGTCAACGCAACGAGGCGTACAGGTGGATCATTTTCAAAATTCCAAGACGTGTTAGAAATCATACATGAAGAGAAAAAATAAAATAAAAATAAATATTAATTATTTACTGACTAAACTATAGGGCCGCCAGACTGTTGAAAACACGTTGAAAACCAATGCTTCCAACCAAGGTTAAGGAAGTTTAAGTTGTAGTCAACCAATTCCGAGTCATCCACACTGTTACAAACGGTGGTTTCCAACAAGGAGACAAACAAGAACACAAGCCAAGGTCACGCCAGGCCACGCCCCTTAATCGTCAGTGTGCTCTGATCTCTCGCGTTGGCAACATCTTCGCGATGGCGATGCAATTGAGGATACAAAGAAGGAAAGGTTGAAACGCAGGATAAAAAGCTACAAAACTCGAGTCATTTATAGTTATAGTTACATAGTAAAATATACAATAACAAGCGTACACACTGTCCTAAAAGCAGACATACATCTACATAGATAACGCCAATGCATGTCCTTTGCGTGTCCGAACCCCGACCAAGCGTCAAAGTTGGTCGCCTCTAGATTTAATATGTATTGTAATATGCGTGTATGTATGTCTGTTAGAAAATCGAGTCCACAATATCAATATCGTTCTTAATAATCGATTTCATCGGCGGTATCGGTGTCTCTGAATCTTTTTGTATTTTCCAGTAATAAATATCAGCTGTGACGTCACAATAGGTCTTAAAAAGTCGGCACGCTTGGTTCGAATACAAATCGTGGCACTTGCGTTGTCTATGTAGATGTATGTCTGTGATTCTAAGCACCGCCGTTTCCAACCCGCCAAGGTCATGTAATTTTGTTGTCAACAGCCGTCTTCACTGTTGGAAACACGTTGTAAACTAGCAAGGTCACCTTGGTTTGATGTTTTGTTTCCAAAAGTGTAGTTGAGCTTACTGAAAGTTAGTGAATTCATTACGCAACACATGGTTACATAAGCGTAATGCAATAGATACTAAGCGTTGGTGGTGTGCGTGTGGCGGAAACACTGCTGTGTGCGTGTTGACTGAGGCAGCGCGTCGGGAAAAGTGTAGTAAGTTCTCTTTATTTATTCATAGGGACTTCCGGTGAAAAATTGAATAGGTGCCTTCTTTTATTACATAATTATGATCAGAATTGAGTTCAGAGTGTTGTCCTTCAGTATCTAAAATTTGTCACCAGTCACCCTGTATAGGTATTAATATCCATTATATAATGCTAATTTTGACTTAGACTTCACAGCCGAACAGATTATGATAAGTCCTCCACTGAACCCAAAATACTTCATAAATTATACTGTTGGGTCTCTTATTATGTAAGTCTTTAAGTATTCCTATTACATAATGAAACTCTGGCTCTCACTGCAAATAAACCAACCTGGATATAAAATCCTTCGTATATAAATTACGTGACATAAAATTGTCCCAGTTACATAAATTCAAAAGTCTTACCTTTTGTGACTTTCAACCTAGCCTCCTTTATAGTTAAAACAGCAAATTACCTCGTATTTTCCGAAAATAAATTTAAACGAATACGTTTTTGAATTACACAGATCTACGAATAGAAAGAGAGGCCGTGTATCTTACAAAAGGCGGCAGTAATGCCTTCTCGTAAATTTTATTTTACCCTAAATAGTAATTCACAATCGCACACGCACGTTATACGCATTAATATTGGGCTGAAACTGAAATGAAATAGAGTTTAAAGAATGGAAACGTGGTATCCCTTTTATTTATTGCTTTTTGGTGTTCCATAATTTTATGCTCTTTGTTATCAGATTTTTTTACAACTATTATGAATTCTTAATTTACGTAAAATCATAGGAACAGCTAGTGGAAGGCAACTAATTCGATTGACCTTTATAAGTATTATGATCTCATAGCTCTTCACGTGGCTAGAACCCAGTCATCATCATCACAAAGCTTTGATTGTAAGTTTTCTTTTGGGTGAAGCGCAGATTTGGGCTAGTGCCCATCACCAATGCTGTTTGATGGATGTTAGCATTGTCATGGTGCAGAAATGAATAACGAATATGGTAAACAAGGAACCAGTACAAAGACCGTATTATTTAGGTACTCTTTGAAATAATAAATAATAATAATAATAAATATTTTTGACACACACAACATTTTCTAGGCCAAATTAAGTTTCTTAAAGAACTTGTGTTATGGATACTAGATAACTGATATACTTAAGAAATATATAAACATACATATTGAATAAATACATATTTTTATTAGAATAAACTTAAATAAACATTAAACATCCATGACTTGACGACTAATATCTGTGTTCATCAAAAAAATATCCGCCGCCGCCGGGATTCGAACCCAGGACCTCTGGCATAGAAAGCAATTTATGTTACCACTACACCAGCCGGTCGTGAACACTTCACTTGACACACTTCAGAGTTATAAATTAATGGTTGCCGATCAACCATTTTTGTACCTTGCCGAACGTTGTTCTTATCTGCAATGCCGAATGAGATAGAAAGTGAAATTAAAGTTGCTGCTGACTGGCAGGGTTTTTTGAACTGACCACTCATATAAGTAGTCGTGGCGCCTTGGTTACTGTTTGTAACATACGATATCACAGATTAAGCAACGTTTGATGCGGTCGGTGCTTGGATGGGTGACCGCCGACCATTCATTTCTTACGGCGACTTCCGCGCTTCGGAGGGCACGTTAAGCAGACGGTCCCGGGTGTTGTATACTTGTATACAGTAGTCGTTAGGGTTTGTCAGAAGCCACTTTGGCGCCCTGAAAATTCTGACATCCACCACCCAGCATTGCGCCAGCTTTGTGAATCATGGCCTATACCTCCTCGTCACCTAGGGAAGAGACTCATGACTTGCAGTGGGCTCATTACAAAGAGTTGTGATGATGATGATGATGGGGTATTTTCTCTTTATGTTCTATTTAATTATATGAACTTATTTTTTGACAGATAATTTCATATCCAATAACTCGTACTTTAAACGTACCTTTACGCTAATATATTTGTTTGCGTGCAATTTGAAAATGGAAAGTGATACTAAACGAAATACGTTGCTGGATCATATCGCGTCTAATTAAAGATTTAACCCGACGTTTTGATGCCTTAACAGACGCCCGTAATCATACAAATATCATGCAAATATGCGTCTTGTTGACAATTGGCAAAAATATAATTTATACCTAAACGTATGAAAATTGCCATTTCGTTCTTTCTCGCTATTTGCGCATTAAATTAAAAACTTACTAGATTGATTTGAATTACCTTCGAAAGCTACATTATTCAGAAATTAAATAGGATCGCGAGCGAAAAACAACATAGAATGTGCCAGATGCTTCTCTTCCCGCGCAAACTGTCAAAGTCAGTTAAGGGCCGTCCCAAAGTCAGTTAAGGTTTTATTGGCGTTTTTGAGGGCGATAGGCTGAGCCCCTGTCACTGCAGGAGTCTCTCTCCATCATAACTCCAAATGTGTCCAACTTTTTTTTTTTTTATTATTCCGCCAAGGAAAATCGTTTGGCACCCACTAAAACAAGCTTTACCCAGTAAAGCAAGCTTTAGCGGGAGGAGGATGAATCCTATTACGGACGAATGGGCATTCTATAAGCTGTTAACCCCAGTGGCTAATGGCAAATAGAATGCCCAGACAGTGTGGAGACTCTCTCAGATAGGCTGAGCATACCCACTAAACATCCCCTTGATTAAGGCCACTAGTCATCGTCGGAACGACAGCCAATTGGAGCGAGAGGCTGCGTAGTGAGCGGCATCCAGACGGCTGCCACCAAAAGGAACTGAAAGCGAGAAAATCAAAGCTAAGACTAGCAGAAATGACAAAGCTGAAACTAAAAGATTATCTAGAGTGATCAGACTCACTCTGAGATAGGAATGCTGGAAAGAAGGACTACGTTTAGAAACGTTGAACTTGCTGGAGTTTCCTGATAAGGGGAGCGAACTTGGTTAGGACCGGAAGAGCACCGTTGAAACCCTCTGGGCTGGCGTCGAGAGCGGCGCCGAAAGCCAGGATCTCATCGATGGGAGCGAGCTGGATCCAGAACGCCATGCGTCCTGAGAACCTTTTGCGTTCTGGCACTGGGAAGCCGATTTGGCGGCCGGTTGCGATTGAGTCGCGACCCGGCTGCGCTGACCTGGAACGATAGAAATAAAGGCCTTAGAGGCCTTTGAACTGACTGGAGGGGCGTCCGTGCTAGGCTGCGGTCGCTCTCTCCAGTTTTCGATGGGACGGTAGCCCTGGCAGCACGCGGTGCCTTGGGGCAGCCGCGGAAGTTTGCTGTGTGGCCTGACTGGCTGCACAAGACGCAGGACGGAGCGGTGGGCGATTCGGGAGTGCGAGAACACTCCTTAGTCCCATGCGGATCTAGGCACTTGACGCACCTAGGGGAAGCAAAACAGTTTGCCGCCGCATGACCATACAGTTGGCAGCGGTGGCACTGACCTGGGAAACCACGCTTGTGTGGAGCTTCGACGCGGATGTTGGAGAGACCGCACACGGTGGGCTTGCCTCTGAAAATGGACTGCCCTTGCGGGCTCTTCGCTAGGATTACTAGCGCAAGTGGGAACTGCTTGCCTCGGCGGTTGTGCATTTTGTGCACAGATTCGACGGGGAAGCCTTGAGAAGACAAGTCCTCTTGGATTTGCTCGTTCGAGAGCTCGAACGGCACGTTCCTGAGGACGACGGCACGAATCTTACGCTCCTCAGGGAGGGCGTAAGTGTGGTACTCGAGCTTCTTGTCAGCAAGAAGCCGAGTGAAATTCCTGAAATCAGAAATTGAGCAGACAATGACCTTAATAGAGTCACCCACATTGGATGCCTTACTATACTGGATCTTTGGGGAGTGCGTTCCGCAGAGAGCTGAGACCTCGGTCCAGCGGCTCTTGTCCCGTAGAAAGACGGGGGTGGAGACTTGACTTTCGGCCGAGCCGAATCTGATTGCGACGCAGGCTGTGACGCCGGGATCGCTGAAACAAAAGGCGCAGGAGCAGACGCCGGTGCGACATTTTGCGGAGCAGGAACAGCGGCTGGAGCAGCTGAAACGGATGGAGATAAAGTCGAAGAAGCATCTTGCTTCTTCTTCTTAGACTTGGACTTTTTGCGAACCTCGGTGAACGGAGCAGGAGATTCTGGAACTAAAGGAGCGGAGTCGGAATCACTACCCGGCGGGGTAGTTTTCCGTTTGCATGCGGTGGAGTCTACCGACATTCAATCTGAAAAAGGATCGACGTACTCAGAAGGATCTGGAAACGCCGGAGAATCGGTTTGAAACCCCTGAGGACGAGTGGACAATTGCTCTCGCAAGGACTCGATTTGAGCGAGAAGGTCATCCTTCTCGGAGAGGAGGGCATCCTTCTCGGATGCGTGTTGTGCTTCCAACTGCCTGATTTTAGACGAAGAGGAAGGGGGACGAGCGGCTGATTGCTGTAAGGACTTGATTTGAGCCTGAAGGCTAGCCTTCTCGACTTCAAAACTCTCTAGAAGTTGGACACGAGCATCTTCATGCTTACGTTCCATGATTTGGAATGTATATCTAACGTTCTCGTATGTTTCGCAGTAGCTTTCGGTGCACCTGCTACGATCACGACGACGACTCATTTTATTGGGCTGAAAGAATATTTTTCCTAGACGATCCTGCAAGCCAGTGAACGGCGAGAGGGCTGCACAAACTGCGCTGAAAAAGAAAACGACCTAGTACGGACCTATAGCCGGTAAACGGCGGACGATCAGGCTTAGTTGTCACGGTTACGTATCCACCTGACCAGCGATGCTTCGGCCGGCAGCAGTCGGGTCCACCCTGAAAAGGGCAGATGAATTAGCCCCGACACCACACAGCCTCCACAAGAGAAAACTTTCCGAAAGAGCTTAACTTGGGACCTTACCCGCACGATTGCGGGGGAGGGAACAAGGGCAGCGCAATACGAACACTCGGGAGCGGCCGCAGACACGACCGTTCGGGAGCGAACGCAAACGGGAAGTGAACGATGATGACAATGTGTCCAACGTGACTTCAGATGAATTTATAGCCTCTGGTGTTCTGCCAACCCCATTAGGGATACAGGCGTGAAGTTATGTATGTATGTATTAAATAGGAGTGAAATATTCTTACTGCCTGTTTATAATAATTACCTATCTTTAGCTCTATAGAAAAACCTTCGACACATTGTTCCCACATATTACAAGCTTTACACAGTTTTAGGTATCATAGCGATATAGCGCATATAACGATAATATATTACGTAGTGTTGTGTCAAGAATTGATGTAAAATTAATAAAAAAGAAGCTCGTTTTCTTCCGCAAAACCAATTACAGTAAAATCTTGGTGATGAACAATAAAAACCTGAATTATTAATGTTCAAAATTCGAGGGACATAAAATAGTTCATCCACTTCCAATGTCCTACCGTAAATAGAAAATTGGCCAGTCTCCAAGTCCTTGTGCGTCCTAGTCTCCAAGATGAAAGATATTTCTGTTTGAGTTGGACTTAGTCAGCCTTAGTTTGATTAACAAGTTCTATGTTAAAGGGGCTGTGATAAATATTGATAATGTGAGAATAAAAGGAGCCATTTATACTTTTTCTTAAAGAATCAAATAAAGTTGTCTTGATGTTGGACAATTTGATTTGTACAAGGAAAATAATTCGAATAACATCTTCTTTATTACATAATTCGAGTAATGGCACAGCTTTAGTAGCGGTAAATTCTGCCATTAATGAAAGAATTCCTGGTTTCAGATACAGGTTGGATATTTTTTGATCAATTTTTAAACTAAATCGTTTTGTAATATTTATACTTTGATGCATATTTGTTATGCAAATAAGAAACTTATTTTGGGATAGATAGTGTAATATTCGTTATATTTAATACTATTTAATTATCAGCTAAATGTCTCTTAAAATTTGCTGCCCTTGGAAAAGCGTAACGTAATAGGCAAACTCTCTTCTCCCTTCTCTGACATAGTGCCTTTTAGGATCAAACTGATTAGTGATTTATAACCTTTAAATAAAGTATGCTGTCATATATCGTTCCAGCGATAATGAAAGAGTGGGCACAAGCCGGTCGAATCCGAAAGGAGTCTTACCACCATGCAGGGGTTGTTTGAGATATACAGGTTTTATTTTAATTAGCGCATCACTTCTTGCAGGCGTCCTCTCTACATCAAACCCAACAACATTTTTTCTACGACTTTTTAAAATTAATATAAAAAAAAATAAGTTTATTTAAACTGATGCCACGCAGTTGCGTCATGCCACGTGCAGCGGGGCGCGGGGCTGCGGGGCTGCGGGATGACGCGGCAAAATACAGATTAATAAAGAACAGAGGGAGTTAACATTTGTTTGTTTTTCTTTTTTGTGTTATTTATCAAGATTCATAGAACAAATGTTGTTGGGATTGATGCGAAGAGGCTGCCTTCAAGAGGTGATGCGTTAATTAAAATTAACCCTGTATATCTCTTCCTGTTAACCTTTACATCAACATAAATCTGGGGGCGTGATCTAGTGTGCCAATAAATAAATGATTTGTAGGAACAGTCTTTTAGTGTGTTCAGGGCCAACCCTAAAGATTCATTACGTATGTATCTGTACTAAAAAATATTAAACATGTATCTAAACGTCGTTCGTGAAGAGAAAAATTATCCTTGGTTTACCCGTACAATATCTTTTATGAAACCTCTATTTACATCTAGCTAAAGACAATTTTTCGTTATTTTCAGTTATTATCAAACCAGTGCAGCACTGGAAAAATCCTGAAGGATTTAGCTGTCTAAGCGAAATAAATTGTTGGCTACGTCACGCGCCGACACATGCCCTGCGAAATAACTCGTCACCGCATTGCGCTAATTTAGCGATACAATAAACAAACATGCTCTTGTATTTAACTGTATGTATGAAGTGACACTGATTAGATAAATTTATCTTAATTTTTGATTTTTTTCCTGTTAAGAATTGAACAGAAATCTATCCCATTAAACCAATATGTTTTGGAATAAAAAGTAGTATGTACTATTTCTGTGCAAAATTTCATTAAGATCCGTTCTGCCGTGATTGAGGAACATACATCCATAGATCCATCCTAACTTTTGACATTTAAAATGTTAGTTATAGTGTAGAACTAGCATTTTTAAGATAAATCTATCTTAATTTTTAAATGATTAATAATCAACGAATGCAGAACATTAAATTACTTATAATGTTACAAATTTATTTTTCAACCGACTTCCAAAAAAGGAGGAGTTTCTCAATTCGTCTGTATGTTTTTTTTGTGCTTTTGTTACACTATGACTTTGTGACAATTATGAATCGATTTTAAAAAATCTTGTTTCATATGATAGAGGATACTTCATAGTTGGTCCTATATAAATTTCATTGAAATCGGTTGAGTACTACATTTTTGAAACAATAGTTAATGATTTCGGAGAATGTTTACGTGGATGACATTCTACATCGGCCAAAGTTTTGACGTGAAGTCGGTTTTTTAATGCTCTGCACTCGTTGATTATTGATATCCCATAACTTTGAGGTTTTGTTCCTTATCATCAATCTTAATATAATGAGTTCATAAATTATCACCATTGTAAAATCTTATTAACCTTCATTCAATAGACGCGTGTCAATGAAGCCATACAATAAACAACCAAAAACATTTTGCAGGTTAAAGGAACATTGCATGCAATATACAACGCAAAACGTTGCGAGCTATACCTGCGCATAGTGATAAAAAGGGATAGAAAATGCCACGTTGTGATACCACAAAGATTTTTAGTTTTAATTAAATTATTTTGTAAGAAAAAAAAAGAAAAAATTTAAAAATTATGTACATGTTATTTGATTATATTACCTACATGATCCCATTAATACTCTAGAGTTATGGGAAATCAAAAGGAACACCTTTTATACAGGGTTTTTAAGTTTTTTTTTTTTTTTGTTTTTCCGCCACAGAAGACAACCCCTCAGAGCACCCGCAGGCCTATTGACCGTACGAGAGCTCACTGAGAGGAGGAGGAGAATACGTCAGAAGTACGAAGGGGCACTTGCCAGGGGGTATTAGTCCCCGGCCAGATGACACCCAACAGTGTGAGACTTCTACTCACTAAACTCCCCCTTAATGATCTTTTGTCTTTCTACAGACAATCGACCGAAGAAATGAGCGACAGCCAGTTGGTGGTGCAGGCTGTGCGTAGAAAAATTTTTTTTAGGAAGCACAACGTGCTGAATCGACTACTTACATCAGCTATTAGCTGGCAGACAGGAGATTGTCCAGATCAGAAAAGAGCTGGTTTGGAGGATCCGAGAGAACGTCCTTGGGCCTACGACAAGAGCGTTTGAAACATTTTGGATTGGGTTGGTACCCGACAGTCGCACGAACTAGCCTATTTGGATGATTTTCGTACCGTTGGAAGTGGGATACGGATAGGGACTTAAGGTATTGCTGGATGGTGGGGAGTTTGAGGTCCCTGTGTAAGTCCGCGTTCCTAACATAGTACGGGGCGTTTGTGGCCCTCCGACAGAAGTTATTTTGAACTACTTGGAGTTTGTAGAGCAAACGAGGCTTGGCGTGGGCGAATACGGGACCGGCGTACGTCATGACTGGTCTGATACAGACCTTGTATAGGGTACATTTATTGCGCAGTGACATTTTACTGAGGCGACCTATCATGCTATTGAGTCGGCTGAGGTAGAATTTAGCCAGTTTGGTTACCCTGGTGATATGGGGTTCGAACGATAGCGTCCTATCGAGTGTGACGCCGAGATATTTGACCGTAGCTTGCCACGGTATGGGGACTCCACGCATGCGGACGCAAGGGTCGGACGCGGCCGCCCTTCGACGTTCTTTGTGAGTGAAGCAAATCGCCGAGCTTTTGTCGGGGTTTACTTCAATACGCCACTTCGAGAACCAGGCGACCGCGATAGTAGAGAGCAGTGTCGTCGGCAAAGAGGGCGAGTTGGACACCTTCGGATGGTTTGGGGATGTCGTTAGTGTATACCGAGTATAGTAACGGCGCGAGGACGGAGCCTTGAGGGACTCCGGCTTTTAGCGGATGGGGGGACGAAAGCGTGCCTTCGAATCTAAAGCGGAAGGTGCGATTTCTGAGATATGACGAAATTATACGGACTAACCTATCTGGGAGACCTATACCGTATAATTTGTGTACTAAGCCTGCGTGCCAGACCTTGTCGAAGGCCTTGGCTACGTCGAAGAAGACGGCGCCAGTTTTGAGGCGTCCAGGGTAGAAGCCGGAGAGAGCGTGTTCGGTGATACGTTGAACGTGATTTTTGATACGCGTGAGTATGATACGTTCGAAGTTTTTACCCAGAGCCTTGAGGAGGCTGATGGGTCGATGGTTGGATGGGATATGATGGGGTTTCCCAGGTTTGGGGATGCCTATAACGATTGCCTCTTTCCAAGCTTTTGGAAAGTGACTAAGATCAAGGCAGGCGTTATAGAGTATTGCCAGAATGGCAAGAATCTGATGGGGGAGGTGCTTGAGCGCCTGGTTAGAGATACCATCCGCCCCCGGTGCTTTTTTAGCATGGAGGCGTTTGATATGAAGGCGAATCTCGTCTTCGGAGACCTTGACGGGTTCGCTGGTCGGGGGTAGGGAGTCCTTGAAGAGGACGTCGTCTTCTACCGCCTTTAGATGGGCGGGGTCGACGGGTTGGGAGCTGGGGGAGCATTGAGCGGCAATACTGTCGGCGAACGTTTCAGCCTTTTCATCATCTTCAAAGGCTAAGGTGCCGTCTGGGCGGACCAGGGGAGGGACGTGGGAGACTGTGTCTATGCGAAGGCAGCGTGCCATTCTATAATAGGCCGTATGAGATGGAGTTATGTTTTCCATAAGCTCGTTAGCTTGAAGTTCTCTGTATTCCGCGAGGGATTTTTTGACTTTCCGCTGAAGTTGATTTGCCGTTAACCTATTCTCGGGTGTTGGATAGCGCCTAGCCCAGCGAAGTGCAACGTTTTTTTGTTTGATTAAAGCGAGGATGTGAGGAGGGAGTTTGGGTTTGGGAACCGGGACGGTTTTTTCGTTTTCACTGATGGCATTGGTGATGGCATCGGTGATAACGTCAACCGCACTGTCAATCCTGTCGGGACTATTGAAGTAGTCCGAAAGGAAGGCCAGTGGTGAGTCGGGAGCGCCAGAGAGAGTGGCAAGAGATTTCGTAAACCCTTTCCAGTTGGTAAAGGTTTTCGAAGAAGGGGTTGGATCGGAAAGACTGCCTAAAGTTAGGCGTACGGGGCGGTGATCAGAGCCGAGGTCGTCGAGCGAATCAATAGAGCGTAGGTCTAGAGAGACGTTTTTGACCATGGCGAAGTCTAGGATATCTGGAGGGTGGTTAGGATTGGCAGGATAGTGGGTGGGAGAGTTTGGACATAAGATATCAATATCTATGTTCAGTGACTCTAGGATCTCGTCGAGTTTGGTGCCGTTACTGTTGATAGAGTAGCACCCCCAGTCAGTATGTTTGCAGTTAAAATCTCCAAACATAATGACTGATTGGCCCAACCCCAGTATGGCCTCAAAGTCGCTGCGAAGGGGAGGCTTCTCCCTATCGCTAGGAAGGTAGATGGAAGCAATGATGATGGAGGGGTGGCCTGTGATGGCTACCTTGCATACCGTTGCTTCGAGGTTAGTGAGAGGAGGAGTAGGGATTTGGATACAATGGAGACCACGCTTGTAGTAAATGGCAGTGCCGCCGCGATCAGCGTCGAATCTGTCATTCCTTACCAGCGAGTATTTGGGAATAGAGAATCCTCTGCGGTTCTTGGGTTTGAGCCAGGTTTCCTGGACTAGAAAGAGGTCGAAATCGTGCTTTTGAAGAAAGAGTTTGACTTCGAGATGGCTGGAACGGAGTGAACGCGCGTTAAATGATCCGAGGGTTAAGCCCTTAGGTTTGGTCTTGGAGCGACCAGACGTTGTTGTGGGAGCACGGGGGACACTATTGTTTACCGCCATTGATGAGGTTTTCGATATGTTTGATGACGGGTGCGTATTTTCTAAGGATTTGGGTGACGGCCCTTACGGAGTTGGTTATCCCTTCGGTCGTGTTGATCGCGGCTAGCTCGGCATCTATGGCTAAGTAGGTGTCGAGACTAGCAAAGCTAAGGAGGTTATCTAGATTGAGTTGGGTTTGGGGGGCTGATACTGGGGGGGCCTTGCGCCAGGCCGGTGCTAACAGAGGAGAGGCAGTGGCCTGAGGGGCCTCTTGGGATGTCGGAGGGACGCTGACGGAGTGTTGCGGAGGGGCGGGCTTTTTAGTCACGGCCGCCGACGGTAGTTTGGGCTTCGGAGCCCTGGGACAGCCGCGGTAGTTGGCTGTGTGGCCCGAGTTGCCACACAGTACGCAAGCAGGGTCGGTGGGAGTTTCGCGAGTGCGGGTGCATTCTCGAGTCGAGTGCGGTTCCAGGCACTTGACGCACCTGGGGTTTTCACGACAATTGGCCGAGGCGTGGCCATAGACTTGGCAGCGGTGACATTGGGCTGGGAGGCCGGTTTTCCGGGGGCCTTCAACGCTAACTTTAATGTAACAGACGTCTTGGAGGTTGCGGAAGATGCTCTTCCCCATTTGGGTGTTTTCTAAGATGACTAATGCTAACGGAAATTGTTTACCGGAGCTGGAATGGATTTTGTGCACGGCTTCGACCGGATAGCCTTTTTGTATAAGGTCAGATTGGATCTCTTTGTTGTCGAGTTCGAAAGGAACGCCCCTTAGGATTGCGCGTACTTTACGCTCCTCCGGGAGGGCGTAGGTGTGGTATTGATATTTTTTATCCGATAATAGTTTAATTAAGGCACGAAAGTCATCTACCGTTTTTACTTCGATTTTAATGTAGTCGCCCGTGTTGGACGCCTTTTGGAAAGAGATGCGCGGGGTGTTATTATCGCATATATTTGAGATTTCAGACCACCTTTTCTTGTCTTTGAGAAAGACAGGTGGTGGTTTTTTACCGGAAGTTGGGGCCGCGTTGTTGGAGACTGCTTTTTTTCTTTTTGGTGAGTCGGGGGCCGGAGGGGCCTTCGTAGACGGAGTAGAGGATGTTTTATCGCGGCGTTGTTTTTTGTTAGATACGTTTTCCCAGCCGTTATCGTTTTCAGTGTCTGGATCGTGGTGTGGGGACGCTGTCGACATGCGGTCGACTTCAGAGTCAAAGGCATCCTGAGCGGCAGGAGCCTCAAAAGAGGGGGTGTCGGGGGACGCGGGGGAGTCGGATACCGCGGGGTATTGCGACAAAGGCAAGGGCTGTGAGTCTTGGGTGAGTCCCGAGGCGGGCTGGTTGGTGACGCGAGATGAGATACGCGACTGGCGGGCTTTGCGGGATTTCGACGATGAACGCGGCGATTGTGGGTATGGTGCGGCGCCGGACCGGGCGGCGGTCCGGGGGTCGGAGCGGGACTGGGAGCGCGATACCGAGTGGGGTTTGACCTGAGTGGTCGGGAGGGCCTGAGAGGCTTGGGAAGGGGTGGCCTGAGGGGCCGGGGAAAGCGAGGCCTGAAGGGCAGGGGCGGACGCGGGTAGTGCCTGAGGGGCATGGAAGATGTGTGCGGTGGTCGGATTGTTATAAATGATTGCCATAAAGGAGCTTATCTGCGCGAGCGTCTGGTCGTAGCGTGAGAAGTGTTCATTAATCTGATTAAGCTGGTTGGCTAATAGATTTACCTGATTCTGGAGCACTTCAGTCGCTCCAGGGCTAGCCCTGGATTCGATGGGGGCCTCCATCGAACCCGGGGAACCTAACCTACTCTGAAAGGAAACCTATCCTAACTGGGGGGGGGGGACCTACGTGCCGGTGAACGGCGAAGTGGCTGCACAAACTGGGCTGAAAGAAAGATCAACCTAATGCGGACCTATTACCGATGAACGGCGGACGATCAGGCTTAGTTGTCACGGTTACGTATCCACCTGATCAGCGATGCTTCGGTTGGCAGTGGATGACTACCTTGAAAGGGCAGAGAGTCCACTCAACTTCCGCAGAGAACTTTCCGAAAAGAGCTTGACTTGAGGCCTTACTCGCACGAATGCGGGAGAGGGAACAAGGAAAGCGCAGTACGAACACTCGGGAGCGGCCGCAGACACGACCGTTCGGGAGCGAACGCAAACGGGAAGTGGGGGTTTTTAAGTCACCAACAAAACCTTTTTACACAGTAAGTGTCATTTGTGGAAACTATTGTTGCAAAAAAAAAGGTCTATAGTGTTATAACTAGGAAATTAATATATTCGCTAACATATTAAGCAAAGCACTCTAAATTATAAATGAATACCTATCATTAAAACAAAGACGACTACGTGCTGCTACAAAACATCTTGTAGTAGGTACTACGTCGTAGTATTATAAATGAAATCCCGAGTCGTAGTAGCTGTGTTTATCATCTTCGATAATTTGTAAATTAATTTATGGTGCCATATCTTTTTTATTTTCTACTGAGCGATACTAAAATAAATATGCAGCTTTGTTTATATCGTATCCAGTGAATGAAAAAAGAATGGAAGAGTAACTTCAAACAAAATCTCTTAGAAAAGCGGCACATGACTTTTGTTTTCTTTTAACACCTAGTTGTTTTCTTTGAAAATGATGAAAATGTGATTGGTTTTTTTTTGTCAACGCACGTAGCTAATTGGCTAGACAACGCACATTAAATATGACATCATTGGCTGTTGAAATGTACATTTGCGAACATTTACGAACCTGAAAGAGTCAACATAGTGGACCATTCATGTAGAAGGTGGCAATGAAAGATATGAATATTTTTATTTTGTATATTTCTATATATATTTTTTTTTTTGATTTAGACAAAAGATGACTGGTTATTGTAGTGGTAACATAAATTTGCCTTCAATACCAAAGGGAGTGGGTACAAATCTCGGTGACGTTAGATATTTTTGTGTTGAACTCAGATATAAGCCGTCAAGTCAAGTAAATTTATTTTGTATTAAAAAAATGTATAGTATTATTGTCAAGTTTAATATTTTTTTAGACTCCATAACACGAATTTTTCAAGGAACTGGGCTGCATAAGGGTGATACCACACCAATAGATCGACGTCGATCGACGGTCGATCGTCGGCGTCGATCGATTGCTGTGGTAACACCCTAATGCTGTGTGAATGACTGACATATTTATAAATTGATTTAATTATTATAACCATTTTCTCAACATTTTGAAGTTTTGATATTTGAATAGTTGGTCATTTTCATTTGGCCAACAGAATGCACAAATATGTTTTACTTCAAATTCTAAACATTTGAAAATTCACTTATTTCATCGGGCATAACACCATCCCCGTAGAAATAGTTGCCCCAAGTATTACTTATAAAAACCTGAATTTGGTACCTTGTTTACGGTTTACTAAATCTTGTATATTTTTATTATTTATTTATTTAATTATGTATTTACAAGTAGATATGAAAATACAGGGTTACTTAACAACTACTAACATATGTACAAAGGTACTGCTTAATTCTAAAAGAAATTTGTGAATGGAAAGTTGTAAAAGAGGCAAAATTAGTGCGTACGCTAACAGAAATAATATTCCAATAAAATATACTAATACTATACTAAATACTACAAATAACTAAACACATACATATGATATAATATTTCAAGTTATATTCGTTAGTATTTGACTTTAAGTTTATTACAAAAAACGTATAAGTAACCAAAAACTTCAGTAAGTTATCGCGCAATTTCATAGACAAGAAAAACTATTACAAACAAAGTCAATAAACCCAAATATGTTTTCTTACAAAACCAAAGTTGAAAATTCAATCAATACAAAGTAACCAAACCCTTTGTCAATATCAAACATATTTTCAATACACTTCCAAAAACCTTTCTTGAATTACGATAAGACATGTTATCTGTGACTGAAAAAGTTTCTCGTAACTAAGGTACCCGGTGAACCCGACATTCGTCACTGGCTCGAAAATGTCGCTGAAGTGAACCCATTTGTCAACGTAATGCCAAAAGGTGTTTTTTATCGCCTCTTCACAATATTTACAGCGTCTGAAAGCATAAGTTATTGTGCGTCAATAACAAAAACAAATGTTGAATGAACCGCCGAAAACTATTTGCAGAGTTATATATTACACAAACTGACAATGTGAATTGGTATGTATATTATCTACTGGCAGTTGATTTTTTACGTAATGTAAAGTGTGAAGCTACAAGTCTTATATATTTTAGTCGAAATAGTAACTACGTGGCTGCGTAGAGTCGTAAAAAGCGAATAATCGGAGTAATGCTTGTTGGAAGGACCCGTTTAGTATCCTTTCGGCTATCCACAAAGGTTCCGTTGCATTCCTGGCCGCAACCTGTGCCAAATTTTTGAATCGTGGCTATTATTCACAAATCAAACAAAAATACAGCATTTTAAGTTGAATAAGTAATTTAGGTGTACAAACGAAAAAACAATACGACGGTATTGCCATAAATCTCCACCGTTATCCAAAATGGCCGGAAGTACTTAGTGTATGTACGTACTCAATCTATCAATAAAATGTGTTGCAAACTTATAGAGATTTGTCTTTTGTTCTTAGAATGTATAAAAAATAACAAAAACTTAAAATATATATTATTACTTCGAACTCGTAGTTTTAAAACAAAAAGTTAGAAAACGGTTAGTGAGAGATGATCTTCAAAGGTCAACATACTTAATGTACGAAAGAGACATTTCACCACTACTAATATCTATCAAAAATACACAATATTTAACCGAATTCAAAAGAAGGAGGTTATCAGTTTGACCTGTATGTATGTATGTTTGTCCGCGATTTTCTCACGTTTGGCAGAACCGATTTGGATGCGGTTTTCAGAAAAAGATTTGTCATGTTTAGGAAAAGGTTTTAGTATATTGACCAACTTTAAAAAATAAGGTTCTCAATTTATCTTTTTATTTTGTATCAGAGATGAGCCGAATGTTCGGCCGAACATTCGTATTTCGTAAAACATTTGTATTCAGCCGAATGTTCGATTGATTTGCCGAATAATTACCGAATACTAGCAGTTTCCCGCAGATTTACCTGCATAACTCCTGATTAAAAGTAGCCAACTTACAAAGAGGAGTTTAACCTGTATGTTAATTATGTTTTCAACACACTTGCTCGTAAAGTGAGCGTTATTCTATTGAGTTTAGAACTATAAACTGGGCTATAAGTCACGCGTGCATTCATATATTATACCCTAGTGCATAATATAATGAATCCTACAAAGTTGAATTGTAACTTTGTGCAAATAACATGCGAGAAAACAGAGCATATTTTATTGGTCCGGGTTATACACTAAATATTTTCAGAAACAACAAAGAGGTTTTATACCACTTCAAATCCATATACATTTTTAAATGTTTGCGCCTTATATTAGTAAAATAAATTTGTATATTAAACAAATTATTCACAATTTACAATCATTTGTCATAAAATATTAAAATATTTGCATTTACCACTCCAAATTAAACATTTTCACTTAAAATAGGCTGTATATGCTATACAGACATTGACACATTTGACGGGAAAAAAACCTACGCGCATGCGCGAGGTTCGGCGCCATTTTTCAATCACAATTCACAGCTTTGTTATCAAGTGTGTTTGTTATTTTATGATCACGTATGTCTGTCTTTTATTCACAAGTGTGTTGAAAAACGTCGTATGCAACTATTGTCATCGATTATCTTGCGTTGGGCAGAACCGATGTTGATGCGGTTTTTAAAAGGATATTTGTCCCATTTAGAAGAACCTTTTATCTTTTACTTACTTTCAATTTAGGGCTAGCTTTTAGTTTTTTCATAGTAAGTTAGTTTCCATATTTGTAGATATACATGATAGATTTTTTAGTGATAAGTTTTGGATAAGTTCTTAGCTGACTGTTCGCACGAAGATTGTTTTTAAGCGAATCTCTTTTTGTCGTCAGTTTCTGCAGCACGAGCATGCTGGCGATACCTAGACAAGACCATCTCGTGCTGCATTAAGTCGTCGTTATTTTTCGTTGGGATTTAATTCCTCTTCTTTCTTAAAGCGTCCTTCTCCCTAGTTTTCTACCTAGGCCTCCAGGTAAAACGTATATAACAATAGCAGGTAGGTCAAAGTCATGATTTTACAGTACCAAAACATCACATTACCAGAAGAAGTAGGTCGTTACTAATACCAGAACTAGCCTAAAACTTATCACTAATATCTATAACTGTAGAACCTAACTATGAAAAAAAAAAATAACTAGCCCAAAACAAAAACCTAACACTAAAAAGTATGAAATAAAAAATAAATAAAAAAAGTCATAAAACCAAAACCAAAATGAAAGCAAACTAATTATTTATTTTTAAGAAAAAAGTGAACCGCATTCAAAAAACCAACCCACTAAAAATGTTTAAATAATTTTTATAAACGCCATCCTATTCCTGTTTCTATTCCATCCAGTTTACTACCCCGTATAGTAAATTTCTGCCAAAAATTAATTAATACTAATGAATGTAATAAGAAAATTAGCAATGTATCTGGGTAGGTATTTACATAGTTTTTGAAGTCGGTGCCAAACCAAAATTTTTAGGACAACAAAGCACACTGCATCAGAAGTACTAACATAGTTACATGTTTTGTATTATTATAAATTAAATAAAACTGTTTATATTGTAAGGAAATCGAAATGGGGAGGGCGCTGTTCTCTAAAATACAGACTTTCTAATTTAGGGGCCAGACATATCACTTGGGTGCTACGCTTTTTTATGCGGAAAAAATACCGAAAGGCACACACTTGAGGGCCACACGTCGTCGTCGTGAGAGGATGTAACTTCGTTGATACGTTCACCTTATAATTTTCTCTGTTTGGCAGCAGTCTTACTTTTATTGGTTTGGCACCGACTTCAAAAACTATGTAAATACCTACCCAGATAAATTGTTAATGTTCTTATTACATTCATTAATATTAATTAATTTTTGGCAGAAATTTACTATACGGGGTAGTAAAATGGATGGAATAGAAACAGGAATAGGATGGCGTTTATAAAAATTATTTAAACATTTTTAGTGGGTTGGTTTTTTGAATGCGGTTCACTTTTTTCTTAAAAAGAAATAATTAGTTTGCTTTCATTTTGGTTTTGGTTTTATGACTTTTTTTATTTATGAATTCTGTTTGCTTTTCTAGTTTTTTTTTATTTAAATCATATTTTACGTCCAGGCAGAAGTCAAAAATATAGGAATGTCAGTAAAAATTTGACTTCAATATGGCGTCGTCAGTCACCTGTGGTCATTGTCGATTCAAGAAGTTTTTCTTAATGTAGGTACACGAAAAGTAACTAACAATTTAATTAACAGTTATTTAAAGAAGTGTTTTCATAATGGTATTCCACAACTATTTTCTTTGGCACAGGTGCTGGCCAGACGTCCATATTAAAATGAACCGTGTTAATTTACCGCTCCGGTATTAATATATTCCGGCAAAATTTGACATATTACTAGATCTTTCCTAAAGCATGCTTGATCTTGGATCTTAGTGCCAACGCTGCGTCACGCGTTCATACAAAACTGCAGGGTCCGTACCATACCGACCACTTTGGCGTTGGGATAAACTTATATGCCTCTGACGCCAGTGGTTGCGGGTTCATTCCCGCACGGAACAAGAAAAAAAAAAAGAATTTTCCGTGTCTGGGTGTTTATCTATTTATGTATTTCTATTCTAGGTTCCCCCCTAGTTCGCTACATGGTATCCCATAACACAAGCTATGCTTACTTTGGGGCCATGTAGTTGGTGTGATTGTCTGGGGATTTTATTATTTTTATACGCGCGTTCGATACGGACGTTCGGAATGCGCCAAATGCCGCGTATGATACGGAAAATGTTATAAAATTTTGTATATTTGAATCTCTCTTAGTAGATGTTATATAAATCTATGGGTAGGTGGGCCAATTTGAAGATACGGACGTACGGTACGCGCGTTCGAACGCGTAACGCAGCTTTGGCACTTAGTTAGCATCGCTTACCATCAGTTTAGATTCGAATAGGCACAACGCAAATTAAATTTAGTAGTACAAAAAGTTTTGTGTGGTCAGACTTCGCTTGGTGGTAGGATCCCTTCTGGGTCCGCCTGGCTAGCGACCACCCTTTATATAAAGTCTGCCGCCAAATGCTACCGCTCCGGCGGTAATGTGTTCCGGCAATATTGTATAAAGAGCCAGTTCCTTCCTAAACCCGTGTGCTTTCATCTTCGACCTCATCGTCACTTACCATCAGGTGAGATTGAGGTCAAACGCGGGTTTAGTCACTTATAAAACAAAAAAAAAAAGACAGCTAGTGTAATTTCAAGAATATTTATATCATTTATTTTAACAATTTCATTGAAACTTTGATTTAATGTATTTACGGGATTCTTACCACGATTTTCGATTTTATTTTCGATTTAATATCGGACGTGCGAAAATAAAATCGAAAATCGTGGTAAGAATCCCGTAAATACATTAAATCAAAGTGAAAATAACCGCGATAGTTTAAAACAATAATTTCAATGAAAGCCTGAGATCGTGTATATGGTAAAGATACACGCACACTATTTTGGACCGCATCGTAGTGCAAAAATCCGCTTGTGTCCAAATGTGAAAGTTTCGATGGATGATGGATGATTTCTCTTTGGATGAAATTTGGCATAGTGATAGTGTACAATCTGGGATACCACATATAAACTAATTTTGATCCTGATATTCCCGCGGGATACGAAATAGCGCGGACAAAACCGTTTATTTTTTTTGTTTTTCCGCCAATGAAAGTCTTTGGCACCCACAAAATCAAGCTCTAGCGGGAGGAAGATGAATCCTGTTACGCATGAAAGGAAATTCTAAAGAGCTAACTCCAGTGGTATAGAGTAGCCAGACAGTGTGGAGACCGCAAGAGCGGCCACGAGACTCCTCAGAACGCCTGAATATACCCACTAAACATCCCCCTTTAATGATCCGCCTTGACAAAGGCCCTTGATCATAATCGGAGTGACAGCCAATCGGTAGCTAGAGGCTGCGCAGCGAGCGGCATCCTGACAGCTGCCGCCATAGATGAACTGAAAGCAAGGGTGAAACCGCGAGAAACAGCTAGTTTTATATGAACTATCATACACTATGCCGGAGCGCAGCATGCTGCACTATCACATCCGATTAATCATAACCGGATTTCCGGTTACCAATTTACCGTGAGGTGGAAGTGGTGGTAGCTTATAAACGTAAAGATTGCGTTCTGGATACGACACATTAGATCTTGCGTATATTCTTATATACGTATAGATATAAACAACTTTAAAAGTACATTAAAGATATTTAATAAGTAAAATATAATAACACCTTGTCACTGATGACAGGCTGTTGTAGTGATAACATACAATACCTTCTATATCAGAGAGAAAAATATGTATTTATTTAATTTGCATGTTTACATATTACTTAAGTTTATTATCCGTTATCTACGATCCACAACACAAGTTCTATGAGAAACTTAGTTTAGGCTAATAATTAAACTGTCCAAAACTTTCCCTTGTTACAAAAACAAAAACTTTATACTTAATATGTTTTTAGCTTTATCGTTCGTATTTATCTTTTAGCCAGCTCTTCATAGTATCCCAAAGATTTTAACCAAAAAATACCGCCTACACCTTTTGAAAATCTCTCCTAAACTCATAAAAATGCTTTTTTCAAATCTTAATTATTTCGGCTGCTAAGATATTTGATACCAAAAGAATTATGAAAAAAGTTTTATTCGGTCAGTGTTTTCAGTTGGAAAAATTGGATTTTGACCCAATTTCGTAGACATTCACTAACACGCCGAAACGTTTTTATTTCCAAGAATCACTTTCTATTTTTTTGTCTTTTCTGTTTTCAATATCTTCGAAGGTGCTCTTTGCTCTTGCTTTTTGTGGAAGGTGTATCTTTGAAGGTAGATATTAAAAATTCTTGCATACTTTTAGTATCTTTTTTTGTAAGATTATAGTACTTAAATATATGACTGATGTTTTGAGACTTTAAAAACAATTCGTATATTCACGCAACGCCTTACAACTCTATAAAAATATACAACTTTGGTATATCTATACACATACTTGCCTCGAATTGGGCAAAGCACGACGTAAGTAACGATACAATTAAGAGGCGGTGGTAAAAAAGTACTCAACAAACACGAATAATATTTTATCAACCGACCTCCAAAAAAGTAGAAGGTTCTCAATTCGTCTGTATGTTTTTATTTGTTTTACGTTAAACGATATTTCGATTTTAAAAATTCTTAATTATATGAGGATACTTCATAGTTGGTCCAATATAAATTTCATCGAAATCGGTTGAGTATTTCATAGAAAACTTCAAATTTTTGATAAAATATGTATGATTTCGGAGAATGTATAAGTTCATGACATTTTAACTCAGCAAAACTTTTGACGTGAAGTCGGTTTTTTAATGCTCGTTGCATCGTTGATTATTTTAACTTCATAATTGTATGGACCAAGTAAAATAATGTGTATGAAGAACTATTACTTTGATTATCACAACAATCCAATATCACTGTCACATCGTTGCCGTACCTTTTCTAATGTATAACAATGGCAATTGAGGATACAATTTTTTATTCTACAACCGACTTCAAAAAAAGGAGGCGGTTCTCATATAGTTGCATATGTTTTTTCTAATGTTTGGTACCTCATAACATTTGACTGGGTGAACCGATTTTGACGATTCTTGTTTTATATGATAGAAGATAATTTCCATTTGCACCCATATAAATTTCATCAAAATCAATTGAGTACTTCATGTTTTTTTCTAATATTTGTGAATTTGGAGATCGTTTACCTCGACGACCTTCTACTTCAGCCAAAGTTCTGATATGAAGTCGGTTTTTTAATGCTCTTCATAGAAGCATTTTACTTACAAACTATTATAAATATCTAAATACGATACCATAAAAATGCTATTAATGAAATTATATAAAAATTAAAAGATAAAAATAACTGTTTAGTTACTAGCCACATCTCTAGAAAATTCTTAAGTTTTTTTTTACTTTTAGTTTATTCATGGACAGACCTAACAATACTGCGCATAAAACTACCTTTATTAAAAATGCATAAATACCTTCACAAAGAAAAATATTCCTTTGCCGAGTTATACAGAATTCAAAACCCAACTATTATTCTAAAACCAAACAAAAAGTCAACTGGAGCATGGAATATAAGTGCAAAAAACCTCCATCTTTATTTTGCTGCATTCAAATGAGTACATAATAACTACGGCGGAAGTCACATTCAGAGTAATTACGCGTCAACGTCTGTATATTCACCATACAATAACTATTAGGATCTAGATGTAACATTCTATAAGGAAACACCGAATAAGTTGAAAAAGTTAACAATTTTAAACCTTATTTCAACTGGTTACGTCAGAGCCTGAAGGCGATATACCAGAGGGAGTAATTTCGAACACAAAATATGAAGCGCGCGAGGCGTTCTTTTGTCTTTTTCGCATTCACGCTGTAATGATGCCCCGAGTTGAGCTACATTGTCTCTTATACTTTGAATTATAACAAATATTGTAAAAAAGGCTGTAATGAATCGTATATTTTTATGATATTAATTTAAAAATTATATTTTTTTCAGTTTTCACCTTTCATTAAAAGTATTTTTAATACAATCAAATATAAGACATTGTTAAGCATTTTTAAGGCCAAAGTGTTTGAGCCGTCGGCCGATCGGCTTTATTCTTGGTCATGCGCGCAACCTTCCGCACTAGATTTACTAGAAAATCCGAGTCCGTCCAAGAATCCAGGTCCATGACGCTAAAAAAGTCGAAAAGAAAAGGTAAAACCGAAAAAACACATCCACTTGTTACAAAATAATATTTAATTGATGTATTTCACTTTTGAAGTTTGGTGATAGGGATCCCGAACTAAAATAAAACAAAATTCACTAAAAGTTGTTGCAATCGAAATAATGCATTGCAATATTATACAATTAACATAATTATGTTTGTGATATGCTTTTGATGTTATTTATTTTATTTTCAATATATACTTTAGATTATATTTATTGTACTGTTTATGAAAAGCTTTATGTATACCTATATCTTTAAAATAACCCATCTCTTCAATTAATTCTCTAAAACTTATTTTGCATTAAATCAGTAACCCCAACGTTGCGCAACTATTGTATGTAAACTCCTCACGATTAGATTCTTATTATTTGAGTTTATTTTTATTGGGAAATATTTTAGTTCTGATATTTATTTAAATAATCATTTACATAAATCATACAAATCATCGTGCATTACATTCGTCCATTCAGCGCTGAAACATAAAGCTTACTGACGGCCTGAAATGGAAAGTGAGCAACCAACTTATTCAAAGCAACCAACTTATTCAAATACTGATTACAAAAATGTTGAGCATAAGAAACAATTTAATTCACATCCGTCACAGCAGACGCAAACTTTTGTCGTTTCGCGTAATAAATATAATCCTAATAATTGTTTTAAACTATCGCGGTTATTTTCACTATGATTTAATGTGTTTACGGGATTCTTACCACGATTTCCGATTTTATTTTCGCACGTCCGATATTTCGATGCTGTTACAAGCACACATACCGCTTGAGACACCGGGTGTTTATAAAATTGACTGCAGTTGTGGCAGCTCCTACATAGGCCAAACGAAGAGAAATATTTCATGCCGTCTTAAGGAACACATCAAAGCCATAAAAAACTCAGACACAAACAAGTCAGCCATCGCCGAACATCTGTTAGAATCGGGCCCTAATTATTGGATTGAATTCCATTATACTCGGATCTTATCTACGGAACGACACTACATACCGCGAATCGTTAAAGAAGCGTTAGAAATAAAAAAGTGCGAAAATAACTTTAATCGAGAAGACGGTTTTAAATTGTCTAGTACGTGGAACCCAGTGGTTAGGACTTTTACTAAACCAAAAAACAGCGAAAGTGGTGTGTCCGGTCAAAAACCCAGTGATACTGTGAGCGTGTTTTGCAAAAGTGATATTCATGTGAGTTCCAGTAGTAGCAGATCAAAACGAATAAGAAAGGGGGTAGATCGATATATCTGCCTCTAACTGTCATCGCCACCTACCTACATCTGCCAGTCCGCGATCATGGTGCTTGTAACAGCATCGAAATATCGGACGTGCGAAAATAAAATCGGAAATCGTGGTAAGAATCCCGTAAATACATTAAATCATAGTAAATATAATCCTGATTCTACTAAATATAACAACCCCAAAAAACATATTTGCATTTTGTGTGGGGGTGATCACGCATTATATAGCTGTTCTAACTTCCTTAACTTAACAGTTCAAGATAGATTTAAATTAGTTAATGAAAATAAGCTATGTAAGAATTGCTTCCGTACAAATAGCCATTCGTTTAATGAATGTTCATTTGGACCTTCGAGTCGAATTTTACGAAGAATCAAGCCCTTCAAGACAAAGAAGAAGCGAGAGGAATCGGAGCAGCAGCGGTCAACGTCGTCCATCAGGTCATCTGTATCTTTTAATTCGTTCGAACAATACCTTAAGCATCTACACGTTCACTTGTAATACAAAAAATAAATACGTTTTATTATACTTTAAAATAATAAATAATCATTGAAGAGACCTAACCACCTGACCCTGCAATACTTATCGAGTAGGTACATTTCCAATGTACAGTCTGCAACAGAATTATGTATACCACCAAGTGTCCCGCACACATACAATATACATGCATATTGTATGATATATTAAGACTGGGTGGTATACATTATTCTGTTGCAGACTGTACCTACTCGATATGCATATTCATTTATTATCAAAGTTCATAATAATTTTATTTTATATTATCGCTTTGATAGTGATAATATAAAATAAAATTAAACAGTACAATACAACTCAACGCAAAATATGAAACTGGTTTATTTCTGTTCAACAACTACTTAAGGCTCACAAACATTTGCAAACATTTTTGCATACGAATACGCGATAAAGCGTTCACATTCACACTATAAGTGCAAATTCTTGTCAAGAATATTTACAACAATTTATCAACCACTCCACGTATTTCTCCTTTAAGTAAATTTTAAATCCGCGGCTAAGAACTTTTGCATTTTATTGAGCTTATAAGCTCGGTTTATGGAGGTGCGGAGGCAAAAGCTCTCAAGTACGAACTTTACGACTTTTGGAGTATATCCAGTTGATCTCGAGGCATCTGCCAACGACGAAATATGCTTTGTCTATCATAAAACTTTAGAATAAACAACCTAGTGATGAGCTGATTTATGTGCTATAAGTTATTGGGACAATAAACGACGATTTGAACCGATTTTCTCGCGTTTTTAACGATTGTTTGATGTCTTTGGCAAGCACGAGTGACTTACATATAGGGTCATTTTTCATCATCATCATCATCATCACAACTCTTTGTAATGAGCCCACTGCAAGGCTATGAGTCTCTCCCCTGGGTGACGAAGAGGTATAGGCCATAATCAACCAAGCTAGCCCAGTGCTGGGTGGTGGATGTCAGAACTTTCAGGGCGCCAAAGTGGCTTCTGACAAGCCCTAACGACTACTGTATACAAGTATACAGTACCCGGGACCGACTGCTTAACGTACCCTCCGAAGCACGGAAGTCGTCATGAGAAATGAATGATCGGTGGTCACCCATCCAAGCACCGACCGCACCAAACGTTGCTTAATCTGTGATATCGTATGATACACACATTAACCACGGCGCCACGACGACTTCGGGTCTTTTTTATGAAGATCAAAATAAGATAAGAAGAAGAATAAAATAAGATTAGGAGAAGGTTAAGAGTGATGTGTGTCAATTTATGAAAACAATTTTTTTTTTTTATTAGCTACATTGATATTTTATAATTCTCATAAGTTAACAATATTTTAGTTTAATCTGATATTTACGACTAGCAAGAAATAAACTCGTTTTTCCAACACTTAAAAGATTTGTTAAATTTCAATTTAAAAATTTATGTAGGTATATAATTTTTTTTGTCTTAATTCAATCCACATATAATTCTTAACCTTAACTTAAAATGTTTTCATCTTCAAAAAAATGACCCTGTATAGTTGAAAATCTATTTGAAACCTTTTTTACCATGATGAATCGTATGCACATAAGACAAAAACAATTCAAATAAAGGGTGTTTTGCAAATGGATCAATTGATTTTAAACAGTATGAGGATAGTCATTGACTTTTTACATGACCTTTGTTTTATATAGGTATCACAGTTTAGAACCACATCTATATCTTTATTTGTTTTATTTAGAAGTAAACGTAACTTTTTACTCAAAAATAATATTTTCACTCATCAGTATGTAGGCTTCATTATTAATTTATTAAGCCTGTATTTAGTATTTACCTAGATTCCTCTTATTTATTATAATCAGCATATGTAATGTGACAAAAGTAATCATTTCAAATGCTCTTTCCAAGCATTTAAAATAATACTCATTCATTCTAAAATTAAGGCTTTATTTATAAACTCGTACAATTAGGCTTAGCTGAATAAGGGTAAACGGGTTACAAACCTTCACAGAAATAACAGAATAAAATTATTTAATCTCAGTCTCTTGGTAGATTAAGTATGAAGGCCTTTTTAGTGTGGGACCGAAGTATTATAAAAATATTATTATATTCTTCACTTAATTAACGTTGTGAGCCTACATAGAAGTTTATTTTCATAGCTACGGTAGGTAACATCCATCAATGGGCATTATTTGGGTAAGTACATACATACATACATAGCTTCATGCGTGTATCCCTTATGGGGTAGGCAGAACACCAGAGGCTATAAAACCATCTGATGTCACGTTTGAAAAATTTGTAGGTATTATAATGATGAAGAGAGACTATTGCAGTTACAGGTGGTCAACCTATCGCCCGCAAAAACGCTAATAAAACCTCTATCCCTTAACTGACTTTCACATAATGCCTGGAAAAAGAAGCAGTAGGTTAATTTAGTGAAAGAAAAACCATGAAAGCTTCATTTTTAGATTTGAGTCGGTTCGATTTGTGGGTGAAGCAAGCAAATTTTTCAATAATCTTTGAATGCAGTTTTATTTCTTTTCCAAAATGAAGGCATATTTCTTTGGAGTAAAATTTGCTATCTCTATTATTTAGAGTACTTTTCCTATAGCATTCAAAAATTCCACCCTGTATATTTATTCTCTGGTGTCTCAAATACATAATTATACTCAAATATATATTTATGTATTTGAGACACCAGTCGGCAGCACCGTCGTTGTGCACGAATATTAAGAATTCAAAACAATACTCATCGGCAGCCTTTCATAGTTTGAAGAAAATAGACTACTTTATCACCTAAGACATCTAAATAAAATCAAATAAAAGTTTTCTGCAATTTACAGCAACATCCACAACGTGAAAGTGGAGTTGAAATCTCATAAAGAATTCATATTACAAGCTACTCGTATGACATGCAGTGTAATATTACGATAAAAAATGTATTTTAACAAACAGATGGGGCTCCAGCTATGAGATCTGGGATTCTATTTGCTTAAAGCACAATAGTAAGAGTACTCGGGAGAATAAACTGCATTTTAAATTATTTCAAGACATGTTTTAAAATACATTAAAGACTGATTCTTAATGTTATGAATGTATGTTGGATTGCTTTTTATTTCGAATGAAAAAAGTTAGTACAAGTATGCTCCAAACTTAGTTATTCCAAAAGAGACTTTCGATTATAATTTAACATACAATGAAATAGATTGTATTCCAACAGTTTTGTTTTACTGAAAGCACATTTTTTGTAAGATTAACTTTTATTTCAAAATTATTGAATTCTAAATGGAAAAAACCATGAAATTTAATGATCCGGAAAATAATTCAACTATGTAACCCCAAAATACTAAGGTTTATAGTGGCATCAAGGGGAGGTTTCTCCTAGTAATTTCCGTATCAGTCCTACAAATCTGGATTAGTATAAAAACTTGGAATTCAAAACTTAAATTTAAACCGGGTACGGGTTACATAACTAATAGCCACGTTTTAAATAAAACTTTGCAAAGACACCGAAATGTCGAGTTAAAATTTAAAATACGCGATAAATCCGGTTAAAAAGTGTTTTATTTAATAGTATGAATCGCGAAACTTAAGACAATATTGTATACCTATTAAACTGTCCATCATCAAATTCCAGTTGCACACAAAATGACCTAAACTTGGCTACAACTAATGCTTTAGGAATAGAGAGATTTTGGGTAAAAAAAAACTAGGACGAAAACCCAATTGCAAGAAGGAGACGCAGAATCATTAGGTTTTTTGGTTCTTCAGTTTATTTACATCAGAAATAATAATTAATAAAAAACAGTTTATACGCAGGTAGGTATAATACACAGAATTATAATTCAATAGTCCTTTGAATAAAAAAACATAGGTAATCACTTAATATTGTAACTATTTAATACGTTGGTATACCTATTTCCTATAACACACAAATATTTGAACAACATAAGAAATTTAAAAGACAAGTATTAATTACTCAAATCTACGAGAAACATTTTAATAAAACCCCCAGTTGGTGATAGGTGTTAAGGGATCGCTTGGTTGGGACCACCCATCGTATTTAGTTGCAGCCAGTATCATCGGTAATTTGTACTGATAGTTTAAATGTAAACTGGCAAAAGCAAGACTTTGTGCCGCTGTCTCATCTAAAGGGAATCAAACAAAAGGACTTATGTTCGAATTTAAAAAGCCACTTTTACCCCTACTGTATTTAACAAAGTCAGGATAAAATGGCAAAACCTTGTTTTAATGAGTAATAAAAAGTAAAAAAAATCCCCAGACAATCACATCAACTACAAAGTAAGCAAAGCTTGTGTTATGAGATACCATGTAGTGAAATTCTTGTTCCATGCGGGAATCGAACCCGCAACCACTGGCGTCAGAGGCAGGTTTACCCCATCGCCAAAGTGGTCGTCAAAAAATAATATATAAAAAAGTTATGATAAAAAATAAAGACTCTCTTTCATAGCTACGCTGTTGATTTTCTCCAGAAAATACAATCTGTATCGATACATTATTCATTCACAATACAGTTTGATAAAAACACAATGAATTTATCAAGCGCTGCGAACGTAAAGCCAGCTTTCATTTATTATTTGGCTTTATTATTTGTTCTTTGTCTTTTTTTACAGAAACGCGAACCAAAGCATAGGATGGTTATGAATTAGCCATTCCAATGGAAATGCTTTTTTGTAAAAATATGGAAGTTGAATCATAATTAAGTGCTAAGGTTTATGTATGCATTTCGGAAAAAATCTGGCAGATTCTGATTCGCATACTCGACTTATTTTGAGTTGGACTGTTCGGTTATTTAAATTTATACTTCAATTATTTTAATTTTTAAGATTTGTTGATTGTTGATTAATTATTATATATTTTTTTGTATACATATAAACATAACTTCACGCCTGTATCCCTAGGGTATATCACGCCTGTATCTCATAGGGTAGGCAGAACACCAGAGGTTATAAGACGATCTGATGTCACATTTGACAAATTTGGGGGTAGTATTATGATGGAGAGAGACTATTGCAGTGACAGGAGGTCAGCCTATCGCCCACAAAAACGCCAATAAAACCTCCAACCCTTAACTGACTTTTACAGTATACCCGGGAAGAGAAGCAGCCGGAACATTCTATGTTTTTCTTTCGCTTTCGCTTTTCTCAACCTTTTTAATGGGCCTAACGCAGGGCCATGAGTCTTTTTTCAGCGAAGAGGACATTTACACCGTAAATCACTAATTACGTTGGCTCATTGTTGGATGTTAGAATATTGCTTAAATCGCATCTGTCACACCATAACGACTACCGTATACAAATACAATACAAAAATGCTTTATTTCCATTAACAAAGAATCACAACATACCTATACAGCACCCAAATGTTAGCACGCCCTAAGCACAGAAGTCGTCGTGATTGATGATTTTTTAGACCGTAACTACCTTAACCTATGTATTGAATGTGTTGCCAAGGAGCCGCTACGGGTCACCTAATGTTGAGTAATGACATCGCTCATGAACAAGGTGATATTCTACAATTTTATCCAAAATGCACCAAATATAACGCTGATATTCCGTGTGACAAATCTTTAATATTTCACATACTGAAATGGCTGTTTTATCCATGTTACTGTTCACCTGTGATGTGCTCCGGAAATATTATGAAAAGAGACAATTCTTTTTTTTCTTATATTGTAAGGATGGTGCGTTTGACTTCCATGCCTGATGGTAAGTGCGCATGAAGATTATGGTGTTACACGTCCATTCACGAGAAACCTATTCACTCGACACCTAAAAGTTCCAGGACTGTAGTGGTCAGGAAAAACAGACGCAGGCAGATTGTTCCACACCTTGGCAATCCGTACCAAAAAGGAACTATCGAAGTTTTGTTCGACTTTTTGGTAAATCCAATATATAGGGATGGAAGTTCTGTCTGCGTCTGGTAGTCCGGTGTTAAATAGGAGTGGGTTCAATTTGGTCAAAAAGAGCACTCGCACACTCACCAAAATGTAGCCGATGAAATACTGTCAAACAAGCAACCTTACGACGATGCTCTAGCGTCTGCAATTTTTTATTTGTAAGGTTGTTGTTGTTTATGAGTTTACGGGCTCTTCGGTCAACAGAGTCTAGCGCTTGGAGCTGGTATTTAACAGAACCATCCCAAAGGTGACTACAGTACTCCATGCACGATCTCACTTGGGCTGTGTATTCTCTTCTTTGACCGTTTTTTTTCATCATAAACTATACAGTCCCATACCATCAGCTGAGATTGAAGTCAAACGCGGGTACGTAAACCTATCATCACCGTTCAGAATAAATAATCAATACTTCTAATTTTCTTCATGAGTTTAATGAAAAGGATCACCTGCCATCTAGATAAGTTATCACAAGACAGGATATATTTCTATGACCCCTTATTCCAAGTGCCTTTTGCCTATGTATTGTGATGTAAAAGTCTACTCAGCTTTTAGGTTCACCTCCATTAGATTATAACAAAGGGCACTGCGAAGGAGGCTTTGTTTTATAAACAAAGGTTACCTATCAATGATATCAGTACTATGACATGAGTTGTCCCTTATTGGTTTTCTCAGTAAGCTTGACTTCACACTGAGGTAAATTAAATAGGTATGCGTTGTGAAAATTCAATATTGCCGGCTACTGATAGTTTTATTGTCACTTTCCAACAAGAAGAAAATTGCCCTATGAGGCAATTTTTAGCTTCAAAATTATCCTGCACTGAACACTCGTAAATAGTCAATATTGATACCTAGCCAAAAGTGACTCACTCAAATCACTCGCCTATAAACCCATACGTCATATTGATGTGTATATACTTTCTTTCACCCAGCAAACGCCCATAATCCCAACGATATTATTGCATAACGATATTTAATTTACTTTGCCCCATTTATGGAAAAGTTTAAGGTAGGGATGGAGCATCTGACTAGATAGTGTTTGTTATGTAGGTATGATCTATGTCAATATTGATAATTGTAATTGAAGGTAGAAACATAAAAGTTTAATAAAACAGTCTATGTTGAATCTCGGCGTTTCATTGACATAACGTTTGGCGCAGTCGGTTTTAATTACGTGTTTAAATATGCCAATAGGAAAAATTGAACAGTTTAATGTTGATTCCCAAAATTGGGACAGTTATGTGCGTCGGGTGAAACAATTTATCGCGTTAAACAGCATCAGCGAAGAGTTGCATGTCTCCACGTTACTAACCTTAGTGGGCGCGGAGTGTTATAACCTCATTTGCGATTTGTGCTCGCCGGTTGAACCGGAGTCAAAACACTTCGATGAGTTAGTTACGTTGGTCGGAAGACACCTTGAACCGGAAAGATCGGAGATTGCTGAACGCCACGTTTTTCGACAAAGAACGCAACAGCAGGGAGAAAGCATTCGCGTTTATCTTCAAAGCTTGAAGCATTTGGCTAAAACCTGCAATTTCGGAGTATCACTCGAAGAGAATCTACGCGACCAATTCGTGTCAGGCCTGTACAGTGAGGAGATGCGATCGAGGTTATTCGCCGAGAAAAACATAGACTACAAGCGCGCCGTGGAGCTGGCCAGCGCGCTCGAGGCGGCGGAGCGGCACGCCGTTGTGGCGGGAGCTTCGGCCAGCGCGAGTGGAGCGGGCACGCCCGGCGAGGACGGGCTGCATCGTATAGGAGGCAGCAGCGGCGGCGGCGCTGGCGGCGGCGGCTGGAGTCGGCGCCGGACGGCGCGTGCTAGCGGTGGCGGCGGCGGCTGGAGCCGGCGCCGGACGGCGCGTGCTAGCGGTGGCGGCGGCGGCGGCGCTGAGGTGCCCGCGCCGCGCCTGCCGGTGAAGGGAGCCGGTGCTGCCGGTGCGGAAAATCGTCTCATTCGTCATCTAAGTGTCGTTTTAAAAATTATTCGTGTGATTTGTGCGGTGAAAAAGGTCATCTAAAAGTGATGTGTCGTAACAAAAGGGAAACCAAAAATAATTACAGTAAGCAGAATAACAAAGGTCAGTACTTTTTAAATTATTCTACAGACGAGGACAGTGACTATCATTTTTATAACTTGATTTCTAATAGTGAAGGTAATGGACCTTATTCTATCAATTTAAAAGTTGAAAATGTACTTTGTAAGTTTGAAATTGATACAGGTAGTAAAATATCTGCTATTTCTAAAAGTTATTATGACAAACATTTCAAAAGTTAACAAATACAAAGAAAACTGTTGGCTTTAAAATCTTACACCGGTGACGTCATTGAGACCTTAGGTTATATTAATGTTAGTGTAACTTTGTGTTCAAAGTCGGCATTACTAAAATTATATGTAATTGCAAACGGTGGACCACCGTTAATGGGCCGCACTTGGATTAAAAAACTTAAATTGGAAATTGTAAATTGTAATCTTTTAAATAATGTTGGCCCGCTAGAAATTTCTTTAAAAAATGAATTTCCAGACGTATTTGCAGAAGGTTTGGGTACGTGTAAAACACCTATTAGTTTGCAGTTAAAAGATAAAAGTCCTGTGTTTGTAAAAGCGCGGCCGTTGCCGCTGGCTTTGCGCGCGCGCGTTGAAGCGGAGCTAAAGCGGCTAGAACGCGAAGGGGTTATTTACAAAGTTGAGCGCTCTGATTATGGCACACCGATTGTTCCAATTATTAAATCAAGCGGGGGAGTCCGTATTTGCGGAGATTACAAAATAACTATTAATCCACTTTTAAAGGATTTTCACTATCCGTTGCCTAGGATAGAAGATTTACTGGTGACATTGGGAGGGGGTGAACAATACACCAAAATTGACCTTTCAAATGCTTTCCAACAGTGTTTTTTAAAATCTGAGTCACAAGCGATGACTGCAATCACTACTCATATAGGAACTTTTGTTTATCGACGTGTACCATTTGGAATAAGAAGAAGAAGATTTGGAATAAAATGTATTCCAGAAAATTTCCAATAAATTATGGAGGAGACACTGAGTGGGCTACCGTGTACAGCAGTCTTTGCTGATGATATTTATTTATTTATTTATTTATACTTTATTGTTAACCTTATATTACAAAAATTACAGTACATTCAAAGTGACTGAGATTACACAATTGGCGGTCTTATCGCTGGGCAGCGATTTCTACCAGACAACCATGGACATAGGATAATCGTAAAAAGGAGCTTGGGGTTAAGGCATACTAGTTAATCAATAAAAAATAGACTACATATCAATATAATAGACAAATAAATATATACATACATATAAATATATATATATACTACTATTATATATAAATTGTATACATATATGCATATCATAGTACACAAATTAATGATTAGCTTACTTCAATAGCTGACAAGTAGTGGGATTTAAGTCGTTTTTTAAAACATAGAAGTGATTTTGCGGATTTAATGTTTAGAGGAAGTTCGTTCCACAAGCTTACTGCTCGAACCATAAATGATTTATGTAGGTAATCCGTAGAGTGTATAGGTGTACTGAGCATAAGGTTGTCAGTTGACCGTAGAATACGCTCATGTTGAGAGTGACGAAATTTGAAATGCTCGTGAAAGTAGCGCGGTGCAGTAGGAATGAACAGTAGACGATACAGTAGACAGAGAACATGAATATTCCGGCGAAAGCGAATAGGAAGCCACTTGAGTTTAGCGCGGTATTGAGTCACGTGATCATATTTGCGTAGTCCAAATATAAATCTTATACAGAGATTTTGGAGGCGCTCAAGCTTATTGAGTTGGTCTTCGGTGACATCCAGATAGCATACGTCTGCGTAGTCGAGAATAGGTAAAATGAGAGCATGTGCAATCGATATTTTGGTGGAAAAAGGAAGGAGATTGCGTAGGCGCTTCAGCGAGTAGGTGGCTGCAAACATCTTTCTGCTTAACTCGTCTATCTGAGGTTTCCAGGATAGCGTACTGTCAAAAATAAGACCGAGGTTTTTTACGTTTTTGCTGTAAGCAATAGCCTCTCCATTAAATATAATTTTAGGGCAGAGTGACCAATCTATGCGGTTGATAAGTTTCTGGCTACCAATAATAATTGCCTGGGTCTTTGATGGGTTTACGATTAGGCCGTGTGCAGTGCTCCACGAAAATACTTTCGAGAGGTCGTTATTTATTGTATCGATACTAGCCGGCAAATTTTCCAGGCTAGTCTGTAGATAAATTTGTACATCGTCTGCATACATATGGTAGAAAGAAGATAGCTCTTTAGAAATTGTATTTATAAAAATAGAAAAAAGGAGAGGAGACAACACGCCACCTTGTGGGACTCCTGCCCGTACTTCGGCCCAAGATGAAACGGTATCGCCGATAACTGTACGCTGCCGTCGTCCACACAAGTAAGAATGAAACCAGACAATGACCGATGGAGATATGTTAATTAAGCGCAGAAGTTGTAGCAAAATATCAAAATCAACAGTGTTGAACGCATTGCTAAAGTCCAACAACGTAAGAACAGTTAGCTTTTGGTTTTCCATGCCGATTCTGATATCATCTGTGATTTTTGCCAATGTTGTAATGGTACTGTGGCCAGATCGAAAACCAGATTGAAAATCATTTAATATTTTATGTTTGTCGAGAAAATTAATAAGTTGTTGGTGAACAAGGCGCTCGAGAACTTTAGATAGAAAAGGGAGTATAGAGATGGGTCGGATATCTTTAAATGAACTAGGTGAATTATTTTTTGGCAAAGGAATAAGCTCGGCGTTTTTCCATAAAGATGGAAACTTGTTTGAGGAAATGGATTTATTTAGCAAGTATGTGATTAAGGGCAAAAGAAAGTCAAGGAGAAGTATAACCATCTTGCGACTAACGGAGTCTGACCCAATGGCGTTGGAGGTAATGGTATTGATATTTGCGAAACAGGAAAAGACAGGTCTACTCATTTAGCGAATTTAAGGGCTGTTTTGAAGCGATTACAAGATAATGGGCTTAGAATAAATTTCTCTAAATGTCAGTTTTCAAAAATAGTGTTACCTATTTAGGGTATAAAATTGATAAGCACGGGCTGCATACTGATGATAATAAAACTGAGGCTATAGTATCCGCACCACGTCCCGAAAATATCACCCAGCTAAAAAGTTTTATGGGGTTAGTAAACTTTTATTCAAAATTTTGTCCTAATATAAGTGATATTTTAAAACCTTTATACGATTTATTGAAAAAGAACGTCAAATGGGAATGGGGTAGTGAGTGCGAGGGTGCGTTTAGAAAAATCAAGAAAGTGCTAAGTAGCAGCCCAGTGCTGGCGCATTATGACGCGCGGCTCGCGCTGGTGCTGGCGGTGGACAGCAGCCAGTACGGGCTGGGCGCGGCGCTGCTGCAGCGCGGCGTGGACGGCTGCGAGCGCCCGCTGTGCTACGCGTCGCGCACTCTCAACGCGGCCGAGCGCAACTACTCGCAGCTAGACAAGGAAGCACTCGCTATTGTTTTTGGTGTTAAGAAACACCACCAATACTTGTACGGTCGCAAATTTATTTTAAGAAGCGATCATAAGCCTTTGAGTTATATTTTTGGAAAAAATAAAGGAATTCCTTTAACGGCCGCGAGCAGGTTGCAACGTTACGCAGTCACCTTAGCTGCTTACGATTTTACAATTGAGTTTGTACCGTCGGCTCAAAATTGTCATGCAGACCTATTGTCGAGGCTTCCTCTTAACTTGACGAAGTCAGTCAAGAAAGAGGAAAGTCAAAATGTCAGTTATATTAATTTTGTGCAAGAAAGTTTTCCACTCAGTTTTGTTGACATTAAAACCGAGACGGCAAAAGATACACTTTTAAGCAAAATTTATGGTTATGTCATGTTTGGCTGGCCTAAAACAGCAGATAATCACTCTGAAAAAACTTATTTTTCTCGGAAAGAAAACATTCATATTGATCAAGGATGTTTGATTTGGGGCTACAGGGTCATAATACCTAGTTCACTTCGAGACGCGGTACTAAAAGAAATACACGATGGACATCCAGGTATTGTTAAAATGAAACAGATCGCACGTAATTATGTGTGGTGGGAGAACCTGGATAGTGACATCGAGCGCTGTGCGCGCGAGTGCGGCGCATGCGAGGCGCAGCGGCCCTCGCCCCCGCCCGCGCCGCTACACTCTTGGCCTTGGCCCCAGGAGCCTTGGGCTAGGTTGAATATGGATTTTTTAGGGCCTTTTCAAAACAAATATTATTTCATTATAATTGATGCGCACTCAAAATGGATTGAGGTTGAAAAAGTTAAAAGTACTTCTGCGGGGGCAGTCATTGAGGTTTTAAGAAAAATATTTGCACGCTTTGGTTTGCCGAAAAGAGTCGTAAGTGACAACGGGCCCCCTTTTTCATCTGCGGATTTTGCTCGTTACTTACAATGTAATGGAATTAAACATACATTGACGGCTCCGTACCATCCTTCTAGTAATGGTGCGGCTGAAAATGCAGTGCGTTCGATTAAAAGAACTCTTAAAAAAGCACAAATTGAAAATGAAAGCTACTCCACTGCTTTGAGCCGATTTTTATTTTACTACAGGAATACGGAGCATAGCACAACCGGGCGGTCCCCGGCGGAAGCTCTATTCGGTCGGCGGCTGCGAGGGCGTTTGGACCTGCTGCGGCCCGACGCTGCGGAACGCGTGCGCACGCGCCAGCTGCAGGAGGAGAGCCGCCACGCGCGCCCGCAGCGCGGCGCCGAGGAGGGCCAAGCAGTGCTTGTACGTGACTACTCAAAAGACGGTCGGAAGTGGACCGAGGGCACGGTACTTGAAAGGCAGAGTCCGGTCTCTTACAGCATACAGATGCGTAACGGACAAATCCATAAGAGACATATTGATCAAATACTGCTTAAAAATAACATAAAATCGAGGTATTCTCTTACTAAAGTTCAAGAGGAGGCAGAGTTGGGTCAGAAGCAAGATATGACATCCGTAAACAGTGATACAGCGACATCAAATGGTAATCGAATGTCGGAAGAGGAAGATAAGGATTTGACTCAGTTCTGCACTCCTAAGTCGAGTCCGGTATTAGAATTAATGAAGGGTTGTGAAAATACGTCGCCTGAGCAGAAACGTGAGCGCCGCAGAGCTACGAAAATATATTTAGAAAAGCTACGAAAATAAGATATAAAGTGTAATATCCAAACTTTCTACAAATACTTCGGCTTGTTGAAAATATAATTTGTTCATGTACGTCAATTATAAATACTTACCATATTTTGTAAATTACTCATTATTGTTTTGGCTCAATATAAACTTGTGTACTCACTAAATACTACTAATACGAATAGTGATACTTTAAAAAAATAAAATAAAATTGTTATGTTTAAATTTAGGAGGGAAGTGTTATGTAGGTATGATCTATGTCAATATTGATAATTGTAATTGAAGGTAGAAACATAAAAGTTTAATAAAACAGTCTATGTTGAATCTCGGCGTTTCATTGACATAACAGTGTTGAAGTGTTGGCAAAAATTAACCTAAAACAATACAAATAGTTAAATTCTCTTCAACAATCAAAATGTATTGTCCTGAACGCCCGTAGATTATGTATGCCGATCTTATTTTAAAAAATTAGAGCCAAGTTGATGCACCAACCTCCAGCTTACACCACAATGATAACTTGTATAGCTTTTTGGGTAATCATTCAACTACAGCACATGCACCTATTTCACCATGTAACTGCGTATTTTCGGTTTCCTCATTCGCTTTGGCAGTAAAACTTTCGAGGCCACAGGCGTAAAACAAAATACAACAGAGGCGCTGAAAGCCATTTAGGTTTCAGCTTATGAAAACTGTTCTCAGCACTGCGCAAAGCTCTGGCTTAAACATGTTTCTCCTAATGGAATTAACTTTGAGGGATATAAAATAAAATTGAATAATTATGTTTTATTATGAAAGTGGATAATTTTAGGATATAGTAGTAAAAATATATTTAAATCTAATAGAAAAATAATCTTCAAGAAGGCACGTAAAATATTCTTTATTACAAATTTTTATATGCCGAAAAATACCTGATTTATTACTATACATACATGTACAATATGTAAGAATTAACAAACTATTTCGGGACAAAATATTTTTTTATTCACTTTAGAGATACGACATCATCTGCACAGAAGTTAGCATATGCACAACTTCAGCTTTTGTAAACGAGTTTAAAGAGGAAAAAAGTGAATATTGTAATTGACATTGAATGTAACTTGAAATCACGTATTGGTTCGGTACTGAAGATAGTTACCAATTTTCATATTTTTTACTTTATTTGCGCTGTAAGCTCTAATTACTTGCCAAATTATATGATTCCAGGTCAGCGGAAGGAACTTGGTTTCGATGATCCTGCAAGCTTCAAAATATGCAACATAATTAGAGCACCACAGCTCGTATCTAATGATGGCGTCGACTTAGAAAACGGATTTTTTATACTCCAAAGGATTAGAGATTTGTGTATCTAATTTCTTTGAATTTTTTGAATTTTTGTTTGATACAACCGAGTGATCGAGGAACAGATTAAAAGGATTCCGTTTTTCTTAGTTTTAAATCATGTTGTATTCATTGCCAATAACAACTGTTTCATACATTCCAATGAGTATCAAATGTTCAGCGCTTCAGATGTGTTATTTAATACAGCACAAAGTGCTTTCAATGTGGCTTAAGCCTTAGTAATCAGAGCTGTTATCTTGACCGACGATCTTACGACTTTAGATCGTTCAACGCTGTTCCATTATACAAGTTGCCTATGTCTATATCTGACCTCGAATACCTGATTGATTTGGATTCACAGAGCAATATTGGTAATATGTGTAGGAACAGATGTTTGTTCCTAGACCCAAAAATAGGGATGACAGGCCGCGGCCCACGGCCCGACGGTTGTTGTCGGGAAGTTGTATATGTACAGATCGCTATATAAACTGTGATAGCGCGATGTAGGAATAATGTCGTGTTGTCATCGTTCTATGGAGCGTCGCTAGATGTCGCTACATCTGAACAAATGCTGTGGTCCATTGTAAGGTCGCTACTGCGTCAATTATAAGGTCGCGGGTTTGATCCCGCACGGAACAAGAAAAAAAAATCTTCCGTGTCTGAGATTTGATTTACATATACTGGACAATCACATAAATAACATGGCCTCAGTACTCTGGAGAAAATCTTTACATACATACAAACACATAACTTCACGCCTGTATCCCTTATGGCAGAACACCAAAGGCTATTAAACCATCTGATGTCACGTTTGACAAATTTGGAGGTATTATAAGGATGGAGAGATACTATTGCATTGACAAGGGGTCAGCCTGTTGCCCGCAAAAAAGCCAATAAAACCTATGCCCCTTAACTGACTTTTACAGTATGCCTAGGAAGAGAAACAACTGTCACATTCTATGTTTTTCTTTCGCTACCAGTCCAGCATGAAAAATCTTCATATAAATACGATTTCTTCCATTGAATACAATAGAAAGGACAATAGTACAGAAGGCAGCAGTTTAAGCGTTACATTACCTGTACATTACCATTACCCCAACCACTTTTTGCTTAACGTCGAGGGCATCGAGTTAAGATTCAAGTAAATTTTTTTGACAGATTTGTAACTTTTGATGTGCTGCCTTTTTTTTTTTTGTTTTTCCGCCAAGGAAAATCGTTTGGCACCCACTAAAACAAGCTTTAACCAGTAAAGCAAGCTTTAGCGGGAAGAGGATGAATCCCATTACGGACGAATGGGCACTCTATGAGCTGTTAACCCCAGTGGCTAATGGCAAATAGAGTGCCCAGACAGTGTGGTGACTCTCTCAGATAGGCTGAGCATACCCACTAAACATCCCCCTTCATTACTCACCTTAACTAAGGCCATAAGTCATATTCGGAGCGACAGCCAATTGGAGCGAGAGGCTGCGCAGTGAGCGGCATCCTTGAAGGCTGCCACCAAAAGGAACTGAAAGCGAGAAATTAGAAGCTAAGACTAGCAGAATGACAAAGTTTAAACTTAGAGATTATCTAGAGTGATCAGACTCACTCTGAGATAGGAATGCTGGAAAGAAGGACTACGTTTAGAAACGTTGAGCTTGCTGGAGTTTCCTGATAAGGGGAGCGAACTTGGTTAGGACCGGAAGAGCACCATTGAAACCCTCTGGGCTGGCGTCGAGAGCGGCGCCGAAAGCCAGGATCTCGTCGATGGGAGCGAGCTGGATCCAGAACGCCATGCGGTCTTGAGACCCTATTGCGTTCTGGCACTGGGAAGTAGATATGGCGGTCGGTTGCGATTGAGTCGCGACCCGGCTGCGCTGACCTGAAACGATAGGAGTAAAGGCCTTGGGGGCCTTTGAACTGACTGGAGGAGGGGCGTCCGAGCTAGGCTGCGGTCGCTCTCTCCAGTTCTCGATGGGCTTTACGGTTGCCCTGGCAGCACGTGGTGCCTTGGGGCAACCGCGAAAGTTTGCTGTGTGGCCTGGCTGGCCGCACAAGACGCAGGACGGAGCGGTGGGCGATTCGGGAGTGCGAGAGCACTCCTTTGTCCCATGCGGATCTAGGCACTTGACGCACCTAGGGGAAGCAAAACAGTTTTCCGCCGCATGACCATACAATTGGCAGCGATGGCACTGACCTGGGAAACCACGCTTGTGTGGTATTTCGACGCGGATGTTGGAGAGACCACACACGGTGAGCTTGCCTCTGAAAATGGACTGTCCTTGCGGGCTCTTCGCTAGGATTACTAGCGCTAGTGGGAACTGCTTGCCTGGGCGGCTGTGCATTTTGTGCACAGATTTAACGGGGAAGCCTTAAGAAGTCAAGTCCTCTTGGATTTGCTCGTTCGAGAGCTCAAACGGCACGTTCCTGAGGACAGCACGAATCTTACGCTCCTCAGGGAGAGCATAAGTGTGATACTCGAGCTTTTGATCAGCAAGAAGCCGAGTAAGATTCCTGAAATCGGAAATGGAACAGACTAAGACCTTAATAGAGTCACCCACGTTGGATGCCTTACTAAACTGGATCTTGGGATTGTGCCTACCGCAGAGAGCTGAGACCTCGGTCCAGCGGCTCTTGTCCCGTAGAAAGACGGGGGGCGGAGACTTGACTTTCGGCGGAGCCGAATCTGATTGCGACGCAGACTGTGACGCCGGGATCGCTGAAACAAAAGGCGCAGGAGCAGACGCCGGTGCGACATTTTGCGGAGCAGGAACAGCGGCTGAAGCAGCTGAAACGGATGGAGATAAGTTCGAAGAAGCATCTTGCTTCTTCTTCTTTGACTTTGACTTTTTGCGAACCTCTGTGAACTGAGCAGGAGATTCTGAAACTAACACAGCGGAGTCGGAATCACTACCTGGCGGGGTAGTTTTCCGTTTGCATGCGGTGGAATCTACCGACATGCAATCTGAAAAAGGATCGACGAACTCAGATGGGTCTGGAGACGCCGGAGAATCGGTTTGGAGCCCCTGAGAAAAAGAGGCGACTTGAGAACGAGCTGACAATTGCTCTCGCATGGACTTGATTTGAGCGAGAAGAGCTTCCTTCTCGGCTGCATATTGGGCTTCCAGAGATTGTTTTTCGCTGGACAACTGACTGAAATCAGAAGATAACTGACTGAAATCTGAGGACGAGAGACGAGCGGATAAATCCGACTGTAAGGAAGTGATCTGAGCCAGAAGCTCAGCATTCACTTTCCTAAACTGAGCGTTCGCATTCTTATAATTGGATTCGGTTTTCAAAGAGCCAATGAGGTGTTTCTTTTCCTCTTGAAGCGTCTCTTGAAGATTACGGATGCGACGACGGTTGATTTCGCATTCATGCTCGGTACACTCAGGGTGACGGGGCATAATGCTGGGCTGAAAGAAAGTCTATCGAAGACAAACTGCGCTGAAAAAGAAAACGACCTCGTACGGACCTATTGCCGGTGAACGGCGGACGATCAGGCTTAGTTGTCACGGTTACGTATCCACCTGATCAGCGATGCTTCGGCCGGCAGCAGTCGGGTCCGCCCTGAAAAGGGCAGATGAATTAGCCCCGACACCACACAGCCTCCACAAGAGAAAACTTTCCGAAAGAGCTTAACTTGGGACCTTACCCGCACGAACACTCGGGAACCTAAATGATTTATTTTTAGCCCGCAAGGGGGGTCGGCTTGTGGAAGTGGAAGAACTCCTTTAGTCTCCAACGGCTTAGCGATCACCGTTCTTATAAAATCTGACGTCAAATATCACCGCTACGGCGGTGCTGTGTTCTGGCGATATTTTATGGAGAGCCAGGTCCATTCGAAACCCATGAGCTGTCATGATCTCATGAGCCTCATCTTCACTTACCATCAGGTGAAGTTAAAGTGAAACGCGGGTTAAGTTACTAATAACAAAAATAAAATAATACTTTACTACCTTTCATGTGAAATTAACCAAAAAATCAATTTCTTCTTACGAAAATAACAAACGATTAATCCCCACAACTCAAACAGCCTGGAAAACATTTTATAAATACCACAAAGTTACTTACTCGAATCAGATTAACATCGAAATAGCAGCGAAAAAAGAAAGTCAATAAATCAGTCGAATACGATTCCATACAGAATTACATGGCAAAATCGAGTAGCGGATCCGTTTATCGCCAACTCATTCGATTGAGTACATCTGATTCGAGGGCTCTTAAATATATTGCGAGCAGTCTACTTAAATAAGTATTTAGGCTTTTGCCAAAAGCCTTCCATAAAGTATAGGTAGTATGTAAGCTGTAAATTGAATCCTTTATGTTGCTGACAAAATTAAAAACCCTTTTCAACCGACTTCCAAAAAGAGTTCTCAATTTGTATGAGTTTGTTTCACGAATATTTCGTCAATTATGAATCGATTCTGATGCTAATTTCATTTGGTAGATGGACTGCTGAAGAGGCTATATGTAGCGGCAGATTTTATATGAAGAGCTGGATTAGAGATTCCTAGGCCTGCAGAACCTTTTTACCTGCTCAGCCTTTTTCCCAACTGCTTTCTTTCCTAAGACAATTAACTATCCCTTTTAAGACAACGTTCGGAAAAAGGAGCGTTAAGTGGGTATGGATCATTTCCGAGTGAGTTCCAGATTAGACATTCCTTCCGTGATAGAGATTACGCTTGAAGGTGTAAACTTTCTTTGGCGGAAAAAAGGGTCTTTGACGGGCACCAACACTAATAAAAATAAATTAGAAAATTACGGCTTTATTCATCAAGCCATCGTAATAAATGTACATCCTCATAAAGGAAACTGAAACTGGGCCCAGAATTCAGCTCAATAAATTTTATAAAAGTTTTGCTTTAAAATATAAGATAACACTGACTCATGTTGCAACACTCGGCAATCTAAGAATTTGTTTACAAGAATATACTATACAGCAACGATAACATGATCAAAAAATTATTTGAAAAGCTGATAGCTCAAGATATTCATAACTAATAAGTTGGTTAATTGTATATTGTAATGTGTTAATTATGCTACATTCACATATTCAAATTTCCGATTCAGAATTCCACTTTAGAAAGTTCATCCGTTTAGGAAAGAATGACAAGAAATCCAACAGTAATCGCTTTAAAAAAGATAACTCTTATCATCCGTGTATGTTTTTTTCTTGTTCCGTGCGGGAATCGAACCCGTTACCACTCGCATGGCGTCTGAGGCAGATAGGATTACCCCAACGCCTAATTGGTCCTTGAATTTTATGTAAGATAATGTTGCAAATGTCAAAGATTTTAATTATTAAAAGTAATCGACCTCATTTTACTTCTTATCATGCAAAGTATGTCTCAATAAACCTTATCAAAAACGCGTGTATACGTAAAGTGTGAAACATAATGAATAAAAAAGATACACCCTTAAATACCTTTTCACAGCGCCTTAAACAGATCACATCCTATCTCAGGCCAATGGAAGCGATCAAATTTTAATACAAAGCTGCTGATATCGTTAAATTGCCGCCGGAACGCTCTCTCCGGACGGATGGTGTCTCAGACCCTTCAATATTTATGTATATGACCATTTTTAGGGCCCTTAAAGGAAGTTTATTCTAGTTTCAGCTTAAAGGTATTACTTTTAGGTCGTTGAAAACGCTTTGATGAAATCTTTTTAAGGCTGTGAGGACCGTTTAATTTTCTGCTTCAAGGTAATATTACTCTTTTATAAATACGAAGAAATATTGTAACTTCAATTTAAAAAATATATCAAAAATTATCGTTTGTTTTATTAATGATCCAATGTACCTATGGATCTGTTACTATAGCTTTTTACGTTTTTGTTATCAATAGATATTTTGTTTATTACGGTATTTTGCGTGTGGACTGATTGAAACCACTGATTGATTAATGTAAGTGAAGACAATAGAAGGAGGTTTGTAGTTCCTCTTATTATCTCATAAATCTATTCAAAATAACAAGGGATGACGTTAAAATACGATATAGTTTAATGTAGTTGCTGGTCTTGCCAACCAGCCAGATTTTTCCTCACAAATACGATATTTTGGGCACTCTCAGATTTCGCATTAATAAGGAAAATCATCCGATTACAAAAATCTTTACTTGGCATATGATAAAGTCGAAGATTACTTTTGCTTACTTTCAGTTTTATTGTGGTTTTTGTGGACTAAACTAGCGTTTGACCACAACCTAACTGATGATAAGTGAAGATAAATCCGATGATGAAAGGACACAAACTTGGGAAGTAACAGGCACTTTCTAGAACGTTGCTGGCACATATCACCGTTATAGCGGCAATACGTGCAGCAGACTTCTTATGAGCCAACCAGGTAAGCCACCTTTTACAATAAAATAAAATCCCCAGACAATCACACCAACTACATGGCCCTAAAGTAAGCGAAGCTTGTGTAATGGGATACCATGTAGCGAACTAGAGGGGAACCTAGAATATAAATACATAAATATTTAAACAACCAGACACGGAACATTTTTTTTTCTTGTTTCATGTGGGAACCGAACCCGCAACTCCATCACCAAAGTGGTCGTCAAACGATAATTCAGGAGTAATATGGTTGTTCTTAACCGACCCTACGATGCCTTAATTTGTATACAAGACAATTTGTAGTGTACCTATCCAAACTTCGTATAATAGGCACCATAAATAAATCGAAACATACATAAATGGGTTAGTGTCCCAGACAAGCTCCAGTTTAGGGTCCTGGTGGTCTTGATGAAATGAAATACTTAAGCGGACTGTAATCTGATGTATAAGATGTTAAAAAGATGGCCGTAGTTTTGTGCGGGTGTCCTCGTAGCTCGCGTAGTCGAGATGTGATGGCCGCCGGTGTAGTTGCGGGGAAGGAGGTGAGGGGCGACAGTATTTTTGATATGTTCTTACCTCATATGCGATTGAAGAGTCTCTTTATTTTGTTTAGAGCATTTTGTTTACAATAAAACTCTTTATTACTAAATTTTAGAACAGCTAACATTTGAACCTAGTTTACATAGTCTACACAAGCAACAGTTTTATTATTTAATCGTTTCTTAGTGGTCACGACTGAAATGCCGGCATACATACCTCCCTGAGGAACCCCAAGCTCCTTATGTATTCTGAATTGTATTGACAGAAGCAAAGCCAACACACAATACAAACTCACAGAAGTATTATTCGATATATTTTTTTAAATTCTACGTCAACAGTCCTGCAGTGCTATCACAGAACTTTATCGAATCGTATATTAACGAATGTTTACGAATGCTCGTATAGTATGGAGTCGGTTGCAAGTTTTGAGTAACATTGTATTTTTTTATTTTACAGATATTTATGAGTACAACATGTTTACAAACATTCAAAATTAACAAGGCACACATTTATTTAAGCTGGCCGTGCGGCAATGGATAGATTTAATTTTTTTCTTAAAAACCGTCTCCATACTATACGAACATTCGTTAACAAACGATTCGATAAAGTTCTGTGATCGCACTGCTGGTAAGTTTTGGTAACTATTCATTTCATAAAAGGAATCGGTAAAGTACTCGCACACCAAAGTATTCGGTAGTAATGTATTTTTTATCTATAAAATCCATTTTCAATGTTTTGCTTTATTTGCTTCACTTCTTGCCAAAAATGTTCATAAACGGGATGTGTAGGTTTTGATAACTTTATGAGCGTCAAACAGAGAATAAACGGCCATATCTTTTGATTACATAGATTTAGAAGTTTAATATAAATTTAAGGTTGAAATTCCCACGCTTTCCTTTACATAGACAATACATTGACAAATTTTAATCTTAAAATAATTACTTACAAAATTTTTGTGAAAGACTGGTATCTGTACTAGATAGGAGACCTGTATGACAGATTACCAGCCTCTACGGGCTCAGGACAGTGAGATTTTTGTTATAATTATTGTACATTTATTATATGAAGGAGTTTTATGATCAGTGTTTGTGTTTTTGTGAGTGTGTGTTTGTGAATTTGTGTGTGTTTGTGTGTGCATACGACATTGAATTTGTGTAACTACCTTGAGTGGTAGCTAAGTTCATTTATGTGTTTTTATGAAAATAATGTAGTCAAAGGTATTTAGTTAGGAATAGTTTTCCTTCACATGATTTATTTTCCTAAGAGATTGCGAAAATCAATCAATGGTAATATTTATTTTTTTATAATTATAAGATGGAAAAGTGGTTACGTTCCTCATATAAAAGGAACTATAAAAACGCTGTCGGTTACTTACCTCATTTCCAGTTTTGTCATGTTTTTGTGAAATCCCTTGGAAAACCCCTTATTTCTGAGATTGAAATTCTCTTTGTAATGGTTACCTTTCATAGAAAAGAAAACTTATGATCAAACCTTACCGGTTTCAAAGCTCAAAGTTCCACAACATCGGTCTATATCAGTAATAAAAAGGGTTTTCACAGGAGTTGGAGGTTTTCTCCACAGAATAATCCATTTTAAACCACATTCATCAGAAAACGAGAATGTTTATCATGCCAATCGTTATGTCCACTTCTAGTGGTTGATTTCAATATTAAATGCACATGAACGCAAAGATTTAATTTTGTTAAAATTCAACTTTAGAAAATATAGGTACTTACTTAAAAGACATCAAAATGAAAAACACCCCAATAGCAACGGATGAAATAGTTAAAAACTTTGCCCAAAATGGGATCTAATTGCCAATACTTAAATTATAATAATACAATATGAAACAAAATCTAAAATGATATTTTAATAAGTTTTCACGATTCAGAATTTACATAAGTACAATACTTTTTAACTAGATTTATCGCGTATAATTTAATTTTACATTTTCACTCGCTAGTGACCACGGGGTCTGCAAACACACCAAAACGTCGAGTTAAAATGTAAAATATAAATTATACGGGATAAATCCGGTTAAAAAGTATTTTATTTAAATCAAAAATATTTAGTGTCACTTGGATTTAATGAACGTCAGACTCTACTTTTATTCATATAAAAAAAGAATCTGACATACACAGAGAAGAAAGAAGGCGCCGAAAAATATACTCTTGGCATTGTTTTTGTTCAATTTACCGAACAAGCTCTGTAAATGATTTCTGCGATAGGCTTAGCGTTTAGGAAATATAAACGCGCCAAACAAACGCTCCCATATTGCTTATGAGATTGAAGCTAATGGGTTAGCCACCTCTTAGGAAATTTTAGCTTTATTACATTTTGAGGAGGTAATCAAAGAACACGGCAGTAAATGTGTCCCAAATTAAGGTCCTCTTGTAACACGGTGTGTAGGCATACAAACTCACCATACTCCAAGCTTAGATACCGCTAGCAAAATTTGCCGACGTGAACAAAGGCAAATTCGTTTAATAAAGGGGTTTGAAAATTTTTGGTGCACCTTCTGTCCGCCATTTTGATTTTTTTTCGATTTTGCGTCGCACTATAAAACTTGTATATTTCGATTGCTGACATACAGACGAGCAAAAAATGTTAGATAACATATGGGTCTAAAACGTCACGTTTTAGAGATAATATGGAAAACAATTTTGCTAAATAATTCCAATTTTTCATACATTTAATCGTTGAAATACCTCTCAGAATGTATTAAATTAGCATGAATGTTTGTAGTATTATCTTGCACATTAGTTAAGAGTAAAAATAACTGGTTTTTACACCTACCTATCTAAAACTTGACAATGCTATATTAACTCGGCAAAGCCGGCGCTGTAGGTACGTACCTAACTATATTATTCTAGTAACATACAAGAAGTAATGACACAGATTACTAAAGAGTTACTACGTGTTATGACATGATTAAGAGTTTTCTTTTTTAGAATCCTTTTACATTTGCTTGTACCTATTCGGAAATGCGGGATAGAGAAAGACGCGTCATTTCAACACCCTATAATATTTAAGTCTGTCTTTAAATACTTATAGCCCACACGAGAAGAAGAAGATGGGCTTGTGTATACATTTCTACAACACGGTTGCCCATGACATACAGGAACTTACGTAAAAAAGGCAACTATAAAGTGGATGGCTTCTTAAATGAAAAGGAGCCATGGGTGTGAAAAAAACGCCCAGCTCTTTGCCAAATGTGAGACTTATATATAAGTGATTATAATGTAAGTTATAAAGTAGATTGTAAAGTGTTTCTGGAGTTTCTTTATCTCCAATTCTTCTCCAGAGTAGACTCCCACACCTCACACTAAACTAACTAATTAAATTAAATTAAATAGTTAAACTAATAGTTTACATACTAGTTAAATAATACTGTTAATATTAGTGAATGTACTATTGTGGAAAAGCGGGGTCCACTAATACAGGAATTTTTATACTTAACAGTGGTCTCCACCTCGGCTGTGTAAAATTATTTTGTTTTTAAATAAAGATATTTTGTAGGCATTTGTATAAGGGTGCGTACATATTGCTAGTAATGCAACTAGTAATGTAATATCCATACGTGTATTGCGCCGAACTGAGCATTCAATACGGGCATCCTGAGTAAGATTTTTTCCGTATTTCGTCGCGAGCACGGTCCGTCGCCGCACACGTTCTTTTCAACCGACTTTCAAAAGGAAGAGGTTATCAAATCGTGTGTATTACCACTACACCAGCCGGTCGTCAAAGTTTCACATCGGTGTACTCAGTGAATAAGTTTTTCATACAAATTAAAAGTCATATGTTTTCCGTTCCCGTGGGAATTTCGGGTTACTTGCCTTGGTGCACCCCAACATCTCCCTAGGAATGTATGTTTAAGCTTCAGCTCTCTACGCCTAGTAGTTATGGCTGTACTTTGTCTATCAGTCACTCAGGTGAGTTTTAATATAGGTATGTATGATACTGATAAAGCTCTGATAAAAATTAGAGCACGAATGAGGTCTTCGGACTCTATATCTCGTGTGATCTATTAATTTTGTGAAGTGTCGCGGAGATAAGTATTATGAAATGCAGAGCATTAAGAAACCAACATCACTAACATTTTTAAATCCTTGTCAAAATTTTGGCTGAAATGAAATGTCACCTACGTAGGAAAATATCCTCCGCTTTCGTACATGTTTTTTTTAAGTAGGTACTGAGTTTATTTCATTAAACTTCAATGGGCCACCTCTGACTTATTGTGATCTATCAAATGAAACAAGAATCATACAAATCGATTCATAATTGACCAATTAATCAAGTAACAAACATACACACGATTTGATAACCTCTTCCTTTTGGAAGTCGGTTGAAAAGAACGTGTGTGGCGACGGACCGTGCTCACGACGAAATACGAAAAAAAAACTTACTTATGGTGCGTACAGATTGCTGTAATGGAACTTGTAATGTAACATTCTGCGCACTACACGTCCAAATACGCAACGTGCGCAGAATGTTACATTACTAGTTGCATTACTAGCAATCTGTACGCACCATTAGGATGCCCGTATTGAATGCTCAGTTCGTGCGGAATACACGTACAAATACAGCGAGCGCAGGCATCGGACGCTGGATATTACATTACTAGTTGCATTACTACCAATTTGTACGTACCCTGAGAGTGCACAGGTCTGAACTGGAGAAAAAGTCGTTGTGTATTATTTTTACTGACATGTTTCAGGAGAATATTGTAATATTTCCAAGAAATAAATTATTTTTCTTGTCTATTCTAGTCCTCGCGCTATAGCCTCAATAATTAATACTTACTGGGAATCAAAACTCCCGAACTCCATTAAGAGTAGGTAATTAAGTATGTAAGTACTAAATTTTTTTGCTAAAGTAGCTATATCTTCATTCAATAACAATTAGTTAGAGATACCTACACAATCTGAATTGCCACAGAGGCGTTGCGCTCTATGAGCACAATGCATTTTAACGCGTCTAACCGGCTGGGAGCGCGGTGCGGCGCGGCGGCGTTGCCGGGTTGATATGGCATTGTTAGGTTTCAGATAGGTAGGTGTAGAAACAAGTTATTTTTACTCTTAACTAATGTGCAAGATAATACTACAAACATTCATGCTAATTTGATACATTCTGAGAGGTATTTCAACGATTAAATATATGAAAAATTTAAATTATTTAGCAAAATTGTTTTCCATATTATCTCTAAAACGTGACGTTTTAGACCCACATGTTATATAACATTTTTTGCTCATCTGTATGTTAGCAATCGAAATATACAAGTTTTATAGTGCGACGCAAAATCGAAAAAAAATCAAAATGGCGGACAGTAGGTGTGCCAGGCTCCATACAAAAATTTTCAAACCCCTTTTCAATTTCGGGCATTTGGAAAGGATGAGTGAAAGTAGATTTACGAAAGAGGTGTGCAGAACAACAATAGATGGTGTTGTTGGAAGGGGCCGGCCTAGGCGAACGTATGCCGATCAAATTGATGACATTTTGAAAAAGGGCCTAGTTAAAAGTACCCGTAACCGGCGATCATGTATGAAAAGATTGACGAACGTGGAAGAAGCGAAAGAGGTTTGTCTGGATCGCAGCAATTGGTGTTCTCTTGTCTCTGCCTACCCCAAGGGGAGACAGGCGTGAGGTTATGTATGTATGTATGTAATTTTTCAAAAATTATAATTATGTAAAAGTTTTACTTTAGCTATCGGTTACAAGAAGTATGCTTTATGCTTTTATGTAACTTTAACATGAACCCATTGAACCCATGAACATTATGCCGTTTCGTAGAAATATCAGTTTGAAACTGTAAGCTAGTGTTATGTTTTTTTATGGAACCAATTTTTATAAATCCTGTTTCTGTTTTTACACATCGGTTGGTTATATGTTTAATTTTTGTGAATATTGAACATTGAACATGTCCATTCACGAGATACCTATTCACTCGACGCTTAAAAGCACAAGGACTATACTGGTCAGGGAAAATAGACGCAGGCAGTTTTATTGTATTATTGTCTGAAGTCCTACACGATTCATAATATAAAATCAAATCAAATACTTTTAGATGGGTTTATCGCGTATATTTTATGTTTTCCATTGTGATTTGTTCTTACTTTAGTCCTCGAGGTCAATGAAGACACTGAAACGCCGTGAAAATACGTGAAAACGAAAATCAGTTTAAAATATTTTATCTATCGTAATCCACAAAATACAGATTCAAAATCTCTTCGTGTTTTCCATTATAGTCAGTTTTCCTAAGCCCTGGTGCATTAAGCTGATCTTTTTTTTACATTTTCATTTGTTCTGTGCTAGTCGAATAGAACATGCATTATGCACTTTGTGCATTTGCTTAAAACTCTTCGAACAACTTTTGTATAATGTCTTATTAAAGTTTAACACTCAGAAAGCTTTAACTGCGCTTTGTGGATTGTTCGTATTAGAGCTTTCTAGAATTGTTATTTCGAATAAAGGAAATTCGGTTAGTTTAACTTAAAAATAAAAACTGTTCTGTATTCGCTTGCCACAGTTAAAGTAACTAATAAAATTTCTTAGTAACTCTTTTGTCCGATAAACAATTTTAAACATAAAAAGGTCTGCTGTTGTAGTGGTTAATATTTTACATGTGTTATCCTAGCATAGGTCCTGGGTTTGAATCACACTTTAGAGAGACATTTGAGTAATGAACACAGGATATAGGCTAAGAGTCATATATATGTTCATAAATTTATTTAAGTTAAATTTATAATTTCGACATGTAGTTATGTTCATATATTTTTTTGATATATGTATTATCCATTACACATAAATTTGTTGGAAAATTTGAGGGCTGACAAATTATTTACATAATTCTTAATAATGACTACTTATTACTGATATTTTAACCGTCTATAGTTCTTTAGTAATCAAAAATAAACCCTCTGTTTAAAGATCTACCCATAAATCAACACACTCTTAATGGAATTATAATACCAGCAGCTATTTGCAGTCTTTTTCACTGCATATATTCAAAAGAATTTCCTCCTTTAATAAGCCTTTTTAATCTTATGTAATAAAGTTTCATTAGTTCTTTAGTCTAGCTAGATAAGGTTGCTAATCCAAGGTATAAAAAAGCTAATTCTCTTTGTAAATGCCGGCTGCAAGCTCGTATGCAATCCGAATTTCTTTTGACGTAATCCTGTATTGAGCCAGAGATTACCATGCGCACTAGTATATTATTCCTCAGTCGTGATTTTCTAATACTCCTGTGGCCGATTTAGGAACCAATGGGTAAATGAACACTTTCACCAAAATCTACTGTTTTCATAGACATGTTAATAATAAAGGACTACTTGGAGTTTTACAAGTTTATTTCATGAGTTGTCTTTACAACACACCTATCAGTCTATTTATTGCGCTAGGGCGATTCCAAGCTGACACTAGAGTCTGATAATAATGAATTATCATTTACTTACCAAATTTTACTTTAAATTGTCCATATATTTTTGTAAATATTTTGTTTCACACTTATATATTACCGACAGTTTAAATACCCCTTCTCTGAAAGTTTCATTTTACGTGCTTTGATAAAATTTCCCTTAAAGCAGCTCTATTTAAAAAGTATAAAAATAGCACATCATAGTTTTAATTTATAAAAATCCAAAAAATATGAAAATCACGAACTCCAAAGTTTGAAATTATAGAACAGGCTACAGTATTAAAAATAAAAAATAAATGAGATTTTAGTATTCAAAATAAAGTAATGAAATATCATTTATTTTCAAACTGTGAAAATATATAAAAATATTCCTACAACTTTAATGAATTCAATTTTAAATTAACTAAACGCTATTCTACAACAACATTGAAAATTAAACCACGCTGCAGGCGGAGAATAAAATTTCACCGTAGCAAGGAGACAAAAATATCAAAAACTGTCTTAAAAACTGAAAATTCAAAAGTAAACTTACTTAAAATTGTAAATAAAGAAACCAAAAGCTTTTTTCGATTTGTTGTCAAATTTAATCAAAAATACCTGAACCCAAGTTATATTGGAAAATCCGAGAGCTGATTTCCATAAGTATGCTCATCTTCATTCCGGTTCCGGAGACGACAATCACGTTCAGACTGATGAGGGCAGAATGGGAATTAGTTTACTGTGACGTCACACACACTGAATTGCATAATTCCCAGAAGATTGCAAATAGCTGTAGTATTACATAGATAGTAGGTGCCATGTATTCTTGGATTTGGTATTGTAAAAGCAAGTGCATTCAAGTGTCTACCTACTAATTCCTCTTTGTAAAAATCTGTCCAATGTTTAATACTTTTATTGATAAAACGTTTTAAAAACTTTTCAAAATATATTTAATCGTGGAAACTGTAATGCGATTAAAGTTGTAGAAATGTATTATATTTTAATACTAGCCACCACGCGCGGTTTTACCCACGTAACTTACGATCCCGTGGGAATTTCGGGATAAAATATAGCCTATAACCTTCCACAAGAGTTGGGCTATCAAATGCAAAAAGAATTTTTCAAATCCCACTTGTAGTTTCTGAGATTAGCGCGTTCAAACAAACAAATAAACAAAAAAACAAACTCTTCAGCTTTATATATTAGTATAGATAATAAATGGCAACTGAAGAAAATATTTGTTGAATTTACTATTTATTGTATGCATGAAGCATTATATACGTATAAACTACTAACTGCGGGGTCAAAAGGTAGTACGCGGCTATGAAAATACTTCTATTGGGCAAAATATACAGGGTGGTCCTTTTGAATGCCCCCTGGGGGAAAGTACTCTAAATAATAGAGATAGCAAGTTTTACTCCATTACTTTATTTCGGAAAAGAAATAGAACATAAAATAGAATTGCTTCACCCAGGAATCGAACCAACTAAAATCTAAAAATGAAGATTTCATGCTTTTCCTTTCATTAAATTAACCAAGTACGTTAGAGAAATTTTATTCTTGTGATTGATGCTAACGATCGATGCAATAAAATGACCGGGTACAATTTTTACATATTTTAGTCGGCTATTTAATTTCTTTAATTTCTGTACCGAAATGTATAGGTCAGCATATATCCCTACGCTTTATAGGCTTGCAACTAAACTATCGAACATTCTACAGTTATTTAAAAATAAAAATTTAATATTGATACAGGAAAATTTCAGTTAACTGAAAAAAAATCAGTTATGCTATAATAATAAAAAAGGTACACGAATTATTTCAGTATGAATTCCTGTACTGTTATTTTTAAATACACCTAATTTAACGCTTTGACGTCATACAGAAAAAAATGTACAGAAATTCATGCCGGTATGCAGTTATTGCCGTCATGAGAATGCAGTCACACGGCTTATTCAAAAAAATGTAAAAGAAGATGGGCTTTGTCATCTTTCTAGTTATACTGCTATCACACATCCACTCCCATGTGTTGGCTATAATGAAGGTGACAGTCTTGTGACAAAATTGATTAATGTAATTTTCAACACACTTGCTCGTAAAGTGAGCGTTATTCTATTGAGTTTAGAACTATAAACTGGGCTATAAGTCACGCGTGCATTAATATATTATACCCTAGTGCATAATATAATGAATCCTACAAAGTTGAATTGTAACTTTGTGCAAATAACATGCGAGAAAACAGAGCATATTTTATTGGTCCGGGTTATACACTAAATATTTTCAGAAACAACAAAGAGGTTTTACACCACTTCAAATCCATATACATAACATATTTTTAGAAATTACGATCAATTTGAAACTAGATGTCGCTGTGTGCTATTTCCAGCTTTATTTCTTGCAAGTTAATATTAATACCAGTAATCGAGTTCTGAAGGCGGATAAGGAAAGTCGCAGCCCAGACGCGGTGCAAATTGGTGTTTATTAAATTACTAGACTACGTGCTAGCTCCTATCCACCACCGCCGCTTCATTAGCCATCAATTTTGAATAAAATAAAATATGTTCCATCTATGTTTCTATTTTCTTGTAGTAACTAAGGTTGTTTTTAACCTAAATCTCAATTCAAGGTAAGTAAAGATAATTGCTAGTGTTGTACGACCATGATACACGTCCATCCATGAGAAACTTATTTGACGAGACCTTTAAAAGTACCAGGATTATAGTGGTCATGAAAAACAGACGTTGGCAGTTCAGTGTAAGTAACTTTAATTGATTTAATTGAACTTTAACTGACTTCAAAGAAAAGGAGGTTCAGTATTTGTATAATTATGTTCGTCTATATCAGCATCTGAACAAATGTGCCATATTTCAAAAGTGTGTGTATTTTTTTATGTTTGTGTTCGCAAATTGATATTTGGACTAGGTGTTGTCCAACTTAGGGAATACTGGAAATTTCAACCGAGTTTTTAGTGAGATTTTTAATACCTGCACGAATTATAGAATGCAAGAGTAATAAATTATTGTATGTATTTTAGGTTAAGGTATATATTTACTATGGGTCTTAGATATAGTTTAAACATCTTGTACTATTCTTAAGTTACCTGAATTAAATGAATATAATATAATAATAATAACGGAGGCATTCATGATAGCAATCCAGGACCAGGTGATTAAGACCCGTAATTTCAGGAAACATATCCTCAGAGAAAACCTTGCAAGTGACAATTGCAGAAAGTGCAATTCTGGGACAGAAAATATACAGCACATAACAGGTTCTTGTAAAGCTCTTGTAAAGACAGACTATAAGCATAGACATGATCAATCTGCAGCGATAATACACCAATACCTAGCACACAAATTTAAATTCATAGAAGAAAAAGTAGCTTATTACAAGTACAAACCCGACCACGTTTTAGAAAATAGACATGTTAAATTATATTGGGATCGGACAATTATAACAGACAAAACAATTACAGCTAATAGACCAGATATAACAATTCATGACAAGGTTCATAAAAAAATATTCTTAATAGATATAGCAGTCCCCAATACAAATAACATACAAAAAACAATCAACGAAATATTAAATAAATACTTAGATTTAGCAATAGAATTACGACGACAATGGAGAGCAGAGACTGTACAAATAGTACCACTAGTAGCTTCATCAACAGGCATCATACCAAAACATTTTAAAACCAGTTTAGACACTTTAAATATACCACACCACCTTGCTTATACCATTCAAAAATGTATTATACTTAACACCTGCCGTATCACAAGGAAGTTTCTAACGTCTGGAACAAACGTAAACTAAACAACACAACTTTAACATGCTTGGTTTTAGGCCCGCATTGTTAAATAACTTACCTCTTTTAGAGAGAATATCCTTTTTGATATATACATAAACGAGCGTTTGCCCGCGACTTCGTACACGCATAAACTCAAAATTCCTATTTTCCGTTCCCGTGGGAATTCCGGGAATTCCTTCCATTATACAAATAGACACTTATTGAGGAACCTTTATACCAAGTATCACATCCGTGCACTCAAAGAATAAGATTTTATCATACAAACTAAAACATCATATATTTACCGTTCCCGTGGGAATTTCGGGAATTCCTTTCATAACACAACCAGTCTCTTTTTGAAGAACTTTTATGCCAAGTATCATATCCGTGCACTCAAGGAATAAGATTTTTCATTCAAACTAAAAAGTCCAATAATTCCCGTTCCCGTGGGAATTTCGGGAATTCCTTCCTTAGTGCACCTTTACATCCTCTAAAGAATGTATGTTCCAAATTTCAGCTCTCTACGCCCAGTAGTTACGGCTGTACGTTGTCTGTCAGTCACTCAGTCACTCAGTACCTCAGTCACTCAGTCACTCAGTACCTCAGTCACTCAGTCAGTAACGGAACTGTTTTATATATATTGATTGATAATAATATTATTAATTATAATATTAATAAAATTAAAGCATAAAAATACATCGTTAAAAGGTACTGACTTCAAAAGTACTTATTTGGTATATCAAAGTGAGTTTATTTTAGACAGAAGTTATCGTTTTTCTTTTAAGTTCTGTTATATTCTTTCTAAGCATACATAGGTAAGTTAGATACGTACAATTTTTTTTTTTTTATTGTAAGGATAGGACGTTTGTCTTCAAATTTGAAGCCGTTTTATTTTTTAATATATTTTTTGTTATCAATATCAGTATTATATTAGAACTTATTATTTAATGTATTTACGGGATTCTTACCACGATTTTCGATTTTATTTTCGCACTTCCGATATTTCGATGCTGTTACAAGCTATTTAAGATATTTAATGACAGTTAGAGGCAGATAAATCGATCTAGCCCCTTTCTTATTGGTTTTGATTTGCTACTACTGGAACTCACATTAATGTCACTTTTGCAAAACACGCTCACAGTATCACTGGGTTTTTGACCGGATACACCACTTTCGCTGTTTTTTGGTTTGGTAACCACTGGGTTCCACGTACTAGGCAATTTAAAACCGTCTTCTCGATTAAAGTTATTTTCGCACTTTTTTATTTCTAACGCTTCTTTAACGATTCGCGGTATGTAGTGTCGTTTCGTAGATAAGGTCCGAGTATTATGGAACTCGATCCAATGATTAGGGCCCGATTCTAACAGATGTTCGGCGATGGCTGATTTGTTTGTGTCTGAGTTTTTATGGCTTTGATGTGTTCCTTAAGACGGCATGGCATCAAAAACCCAGTGATACTGTGAGCGTGTTTTGCAAAAGTGACATTAATGTGAATTCCAGTAGTAGCAGATCAAAACGAATAAGAAAGGGGGTAGATCGATTTATCTGCCTCTAACTGTCATCGCCACCTACCTACATCTGCCAGTCCGCGATCATGGTGCTTGTAACAGCATCGAAATATCGGACGTGCGAAAATAAAATCGAAAATCGTGGTAAGAATCCCGTAAATACATTAAATCATAATGAAAATAACCGCGATAGTTTAAAACAATTATTTCTATTAGAACTACCTAATACACATCCAAACTCTTTTGAAACACATCGCACACCCGATTTCATATGTTTTTTTTTTTCAAATCCGACCATTTCTTTAAGATAACAGATAAACATGTTCAAGTAAGCGAACTTACTAAATTAAATTAGTACAAATAATGGAGCTTTAAAATAATGAACAGTATTACGTGGCTGCCGTCAGGAGTTTCATCGTTGTTAAACGTAGTTTGTTATTAGAATGTAAATACCTTTATGTAAATCTGAGACGCTCGCAGAATCTTGAAGCTGCATCTGCAAACGTGCATAGCTCTGTGAAATGTTACCGATTGCATAGTTTACATATTTAACATAATACATTTGTTTGACAACATAAATGGTAGTACTTCCTTGAATATGGCAGTTTTGGCCTATTATTAAACCAAAAAAAAATAAGTATTATTTAGTTTTTTTGAAAACCTATTATCTAACTTTCGATATATTAAAGTTCAGAGGTTGAACAGGCTGGGGGTGGCACCACAGAGAAGGCTTCGCGTCTCAGTTGTTCGAGCTCAGTGGGAGCGAAGATGTTGGAACGCATCCACTGAACTCTATCCGCTAGGTTTTCTTCGGCGACAGTTAAATGAGGCTCCAGCAGTATGAAAGCGCGGTGCATGCGTGCTCGATACCCCGTCCTGCCCGTTTCTGTCTTTCTTGCCCCGTAATACGCACGCATGAGGCTTGTATTCTGTGCTTGCGTCCATCTCATGCGCTCTCTCTTCGAGAAGGTCCTTGTTTTTAATACATGTGGAGGTGGAAAAGTAGGTATAGCATTATTAAAAACTCATCCACTCCAGACAAAACATTATCAAAGATCTCTTTTCACCACGATTAGTGTAATGTAAATTAACCCTTGAGAAATATGAAAATAAAATACTTTCTTCTTAAACATTTGACGAAAGATTTCCAAGATAAAATTTTCATTTTGAGCGTTGCCCAGCTACTTAATCAAACTTTCCTATTGTTTTATTGTACTATTCTTATACTTAGAGTTAAAATAAAATAGCACTTCATCATCTTTAAAATGTGATCAGAATGCACAAAGGAGGTTTGTTTCAGAAGTTTGAAGTCACGGACATCAATCTTCGATTGTAGATCGAAGTAGTAGGTTGTAGGGTTAAATAGTTCAATAGAGAAACTAACGTAGACTTTTTTATTTAAAAGAGCAGTCTTGTTTCAGTAACATGCAGTCAAAAATAATTAGAAAATTCCTCTTACTGAGAAAAAATTACATTAAATTACGAGTTTCAGCCGGATTTATCGAGTTTTATTATACGTATTTTTTTATTACTCGACGTTTCCGTGTTACAGACACCGTGGTCACTCTAAGGTGACAATCTAAAGCTATTATAACAGTAAAGTATTATTTTTTATGTTATTCACATCTAAAACGTGAAATATAATTAATACATACATACATAGCTTCACGCCTGTATCCCTTATGGGGTAAGCAGAACACCAGAGGCTATAAAACCATCTGATGTCACGTTTGACAAAGTTGGAGGTGTTATAATGATGGAGAGAGACAATTGCAGTGACAGGGAGTCAGCCTATCGCCCGCAAAAACGCCAATAAAACCTCTGTCCCTTAACTGACTTTTACAGTATGCTCGGGAAAAGAAACAGCTGGCACATTCTAAGTTTTTCTTTCACTCCCAGTCCAGCATGAAAGAAATATAATTAGATGCGATAAAATCTAGATTAAAATCTGATTCTTGAACCAAACCTTTGAACTTAAAACAAAATAACTTACTTATTTAGTCGGAGTATTTTCTAAAAGAGAAACTATTAGTACAAAAATAGCTAACCAATATTGTTCGGAGCAACCCATAAATTAGAGAAACAAAATAGATAGACTAACAAAGAGGTTCACTGCTCTTGTTTTTGAGCAATAAATTTAAGTGTTTTAGATTTGCTGACCTCATGAATTTCAAATATTGACCTCAGGTCTCACAATCAGCTGTTTTGTGTTTGTTTTTTTTCATGCGATGGTCAATTTGTACTGTACCTATTTGTATTAATTCGTATAATTCTGACTTAAAAAGTGTAACACGAGTATTTTTCCGCCGGCTTTTTCTATAAGAATTTATTTATTTGCCAGAATGTGGTATTACAAGTTCTTAAATACAGTATTATAATACTCTCTGTCTCTTGGTCTACTGTAATATCTTATTCAACAACTATCAACAACTAGTTAAAGCCGAAGTATGTGATGACTTCATCAAGTGTTTTGAGAAATTCCTAAGATGATAAATCTTTTTGAATTTTGAATTTTCAGTAGTTTTTAATTATTCAATAAAATAAATGAAGTTGGTTTACACACTGCATTATTAGTTCTTGGATACTTCAAAGTTCTAGATAGAATTGGCAACGATTTTTGAATAGTATAAAATCTTCTGCCAAAGTAAGTATTTCTATGAAACCTACTTATTTAAGTAAATTAAAATTAGAATCATTTTGTGCTTTTCATATTTAAAATGTAACTTAAAAGTCATTCCAATTCCATAATAAAAACTTATTTACATTCATGTACAAAATACCTTACCCCTTTGTGAGTACATTTCAGTTTTCTATTTATAATTTCAATACCTTTAGGTACCTAGTAAAAGTGTACTAGAAGTATGTCTACTACTATTCATAAAGATAACTTAAGCCTGCATGCTAAATCGATTTCGACATCTTAACTTACAATAAAGTTAGGTATATTGACTTACACTTCTAAATAAGGTTAATAATAATCAAATTTTATTGCATAGTGACGACCGGCTAACATAATGTGGTAACATACATTGCCTTCTATGCCAGAGGTCATGGGTTCGAATCCCGGCGGCGACGCATATTTGTGTGACGAACACAGATATAAGTTTTCTGGTAAAAATAGATATATTTATTCAATATCTATCTGTCGGTGAGTACAATACCAAATCGCTTTTTATTGCGACCCCTAAAAACTAATCCACAGTTTTCTGACTAAACTTTAGAGTCGAGAATTCGGAACACCGAAATAGACCAAATATAATATCAAAACGCGCTCTCGGAAAAAAGTGTTAAGCATTTTTCATCTGATTTTAGACATTTGTGCGGATGGACATTGGCCTCAAGCCAAACTGCTGCTTCGTGCAATGAGAGATTTCAAGAAAACTTTAACCATCACAGTAAATTGTGGAGAACAAAATATTAAATGAACTGACTTAAATTTTAATGTCTCCGAGGACGTGCTGTGACTTTGATTTTTATTTATTACTGCCCGAAATTGTTGAATGCCTTTTTCGTTTAGGATTCTGGCTGTCACTGTCGGCTAGGAGCTCGTGTTTGCCGAGTCATGTTACAAAGTTATCCTAATTTAAAGTAGTGCCTACTTTAAAATTTAACATCACGTATTTTCACATTTTAAGAAGAAAACATTTGTTTCTTTAAAATCTTTGATAAGAAATTCGGTTTGATATAGTTTATATGCCAACTTAAGAAGCAAATGGACTAGCTTTTAATAATGTGTCTTTATTTTAGTATGATTTTGTGCGACTTAATCTCAGTGCATTTTGCCAATATGTAGGCGATTATGTTTATAGAATAAAACTGTACTTCAAACCAAAAGTAGTTCAATAAAAGACCCACTATTATGAACTAAAATAAGATATTATAATACCACTCGAGAAGCATGTCTTAAAAATAAGTACCTTTTCAGATTACTTACCCATACTTGGAGACAGAACCCCATCTGGCTCCGATGTTTGTTTGTTTCAACAAGTTTATCTCTGAAATAACTAATTAGATTTTCACATCTCAAAATTCTACACATGTACAACATTTATTTATAAAGAAGCAGTTTCATCGTAACAGATTTTCTATATCTTTGACTACAACTTGCTTATCACAAATTGATGTTTAATGATAATAAATAAATAATATTTCTGACACTCACACAACATTATCTAGCCCAAATTAAGTTTATCAAAGAACTTGTGTTATGGATACTAGATAACTGATATACTTAAGAAATATATAAACATAAATATTAAATAAATACATATTTTTTATAAGAATAAACTTAAATAAACATATAAACCATCCATGACTTGACGACTAATATCTGTGTTCATCACACAAATATCCGCCGCCGCCGGGATTCGAACCCAGGACCTCTGGCATAGAAGGCAATTTATGTTACCGCTACACCAGCCGGTCTTCTATACAGAAATCCATAGCAACTTCTTTATTAGTCATGATCAAAAGATATGAACGCTTAAGCCACTGTTACACATGCTCATTTCAAGCACGAAAACATGCTTCAATTAATCACTTTCTACGTAGTAGCACGTGTGTCGGAATGTTGCACAAAATTAGCATGCTCATTTCAAGCACGCTCGTGAATCGACTGGCCTACGATTTTGAACATGCTTCTAGCCGCGCGGGTGTAAGGGGGCGTGCTTTAAGCACGTCTAAACAGGTTTGCGATCAGTGGATTTATACTTTAAACTAGCATGCCTTTTGCTATTTGCAAATGTAAACAGCTCCTAAGCATGCTCTTTTTATCTATTTGAGAGCATGTGTAACAGTAGCTTTATGTACCGCGTGGGCTGTATATTTGAACGTCCGAAAGGCAATTAAAGTTCCTTAATAGTTCCTTTATTGGTATTATTATTTCTGATAAAACCTTATAATTCGCGTTGAAGTATAGTGATGAAAGGACGAGACTTTTTGATCCCTTAATTTTTGGTCAATAGGAAAATAAAAAACAATTATTTTATTGGGTAGGGCACATAGCTCGCAGAACGGATGGACATTGGATTCTCGAGAGACGACTGCGTAGGTACTCTAGGCGCTCTGGTAAAAGTCGCCTGTAAACGCTGGATGTGGGTAGCTCAGGACCGATCGTTGTGGAAAATTTTGGGAAAACCTTTGTCCAGCAGTAAACGTCTCTTGGGTGAGTGACGATAATGATGAAGACCAATTTATAAGTTAATATCAACTTCCTAACCAACCATATTGCTTTAAGACAAGGGCCCACGAAAAATCTCGTCCTTTGGCAAAAATTGAGTACTACATACATTCATACATACATAACTTCACGCCTGTATTCCTTATGGGGTAGGCAGAAAACCAGAGGTTACAAGACCATCTGATGTTACGTTTGACAAATTTGGAGGTATTATAAAGTTGGAGAGAGACTATTGTAGTGACAGGGGGTCAGCCTATCGCCCACAAAAACGCCTTAAAAACCTCTGTCCCTTAACTGGCTTTTACAGTATGCCCGGGAAGAGAAGCAGCTGGCACATTCTACGTTTTTCTTTCGCTCCCAGTCCAGCATGGAAGACAAAAATTGAGTACTAATAGAGACAAAATCCGAAAATTAGAAGTAATTAATTATTCAAGCCCGACACTCTTTTGAATGTTCTTTTTTATAAATATTTACTTTGTGCTTAATTGTGTTCGTAGCTGTGAAATAAATGTCTGTTTTCTATGTACATATTTACAATAGGACCCTTGGCGAGTCGGAATTACTTTTGTTTCTGTAATTTTAACGACTGCTCTTTTCCTGCACCCGGGATGAAGTTGGAGGGAAACTTGTACGTATTATTATCTTTAATTTTTACGACTCATATTATTGAGTCAGTCTCTTGTGACCGAAGTTCTTGTTTGGCGCAGTCTGCACTAAAGTCCAATAAAAATACAACCTAATAAAAAAAAAACATTTATTTACCAAAATGTGAGTACAATATAATGATATACTAACAATAAAAATATAATTTCCAATTCACAAACTGCCTGATACAGGCGTGCAAAAACGAGTATTATGGGTTACTACTATCAATACAAATTAATTTTACTTTAAAAGCCATTTTCATGAAAACAATAAAGAGGTGAAGAGAGGAGTTACATCAGGAATTCTAGTGTGTCAACATTAGGTTCATACACTTAATTACAAAATAAGGTCTTTGTCATTCAAATATTCATCTACTCTATAATAAATTACATTTATCTATCAGTAACATGAATACCTTATTTTTAAACTTACTTAAAGTATTTTTTTTATTAGAATAGGGTATTGGTTTTAAATGAAAGAAAGAAAGAAAAGAAAGAAAATATTTATTTCTCAGAAATTAATTACCACGTGTCCACTGTAACATTGTAGGCAATGTTTTTGCATAAATGATTTGTAATCTATCTCATTTTATTTTATTTCTAGCTCCACAGTTATAAAATTGTTGCTGTTGTTTAAAAAGACTTCTATTTTTATGTTTTCATACAGTAAGATCTCAAATATGTAGAGGCTAGGCTGTGGTAAAATTTTATTGGCTTTAAATAGCCTTTGGTTAATGTTGGCGTCCAAGGCGGCAAGTATATTAAAACTGAGGCCTCTTGCATGTCTGGTCAAACGCGATAAGCTCAGACACTACTAAATAGGTTGTAAATTATGGATTACATTGCGTGGCGAGCGCGGGTGCAACGCGGGTGAACGCGAGTCCTGTGCGAGACGGACGTGTGTCATTTCAATACGCCTTTACAATAAATAAAAACAATTTTGAGAGACTCTTCTCAAGTTACGAGCTGTTAAAATACGAGTGTTTGGAATAGGAATAGCTACCAGTAGTACAGTACCAATTCGTTCCAACGACAGGAAAACACGTACCTATCACTTTGCCCCTGGCTGTGTTTGATTTCATGATTTCGATTTACGAAACAAAATCTATATTATTAATATCTAATGGAAACTAAAAAAGAATGACTGTGAGCTAATAGATAGAATGAAAAGTTTATTTTAGTTATCAAGCCTTGATTTATCAACATTTGGTCTGTTCCCCCTAGTTTGCTACATGTTATCTCATAACACAAGCTTTGCTTACTTTAAGGCCATGTATTAGGTGTGATTTTCTTTGGATTTATTTATTTATTATTAGTGGAGGCAAAAAACTTAAAATAACGAAATGAAAATCTGTAATAAAATACCTACACATATAACATAAATCTGTATCACCCAGGCACGATCTATCACAAAGTTCGGACATGAGAAATACTATACATATTCTAGAATTTACTCCAAAATGTTCACAGTGTTAAACTAAGCCCCTGCTTAGAGGTGTAATGCTGTGTTTACCCATGAATTACCTTAATAACTCTCTGGGGCTGCGTCATCCGTCTGAAAGTTGTAGAATATCGCATTAACAATGTATTTCATCTTTAGCTTTAAATCTCCTCCGAAGTTTAGGCTTTAGACAAGCTGTTATGTAGCGGTGTTTTATGACTATAGGTAATGAATTGAAGTGAAACAGATATGTCGAAAACTGTGTGTTTTTTTATTTTCAGAACTTATTGAAATTACTAATATGTCAGTAAAGACAGGAAATATTGAATTGGGATTTAGAAAACAGTGGTCGAATTGCCCCTCAGCTGTTATTTTAGTAGCAGCTGACTTTATTTAATCTATGGCATAAAATTCAATGCAGTAAACTGACGGTTCAAAATGTCAAATACAAAAAAAACATATCAGTTAAAAACTTTGTAGTGTAAGTACTGATTGAGAATGATTGAAAACAAAGGACTTTTTTCATTCGTTTTGCATAACATTTTAAAGAAATTTATAAATAATTGATTAGAGGTGTGTACTTTATCTTTAAAGTAACTTTAATGAAAATAAATAATTATCAAACATAGCTAGTGTTCAAAGCTGTTAACGGCTAAAGTAGAAGTAAAATTAACTTGATAACTTCTTTGTTTTTAAACTCGTTTTGTCGTGAAAAAATAAATTTCAAGAATAGTTTCCCTTTGCTAACAGCACCATAAAAAAACAATATCTATACATACAAATGATAAATGTCAGCTAAAATTATCATTTAAAACATAATTACATTCATTCACTTAAACCACATCACTATTTTTTTTCTTCCCTAAAGTGAGCTTCATTGAAAATTTCAAATTTTTTAAACAATATGTATGTATGATTTCGGAGATTGTTTACGTGGATGACATTAGTAGTCGACCAAAGTGGTTTTTTAATGCTCTGCATTCGTTGATTATGTTTGGTATTTTTATCTATTAACAGGTTATTTTAAGTAACTAGCTGTAGTTTCCAGCTCCTCTGGGATGCAGTTTGACTTTAAGTCGATGCTATATTAGCAGTTAAGTTTTTTGGACGGAGATGTTTTCGCGATGAAACCATTCACTATTACCATAAAACCTCTAGTCTGATCGAATCGAAAGTAATAAGTTACATCGTCTGGAGATACACTTAATTATAATTTTTGGCATTTTTGCTTTTCAGAGAAAATTGTCCCCCGCGGGTGAAGCCGCACAAAGTAAACACTAATTACGTGATATTACACAAAAATGGCCGTTGAAATGAAATCGAACTTCTTTGAAGTAGGTAGTATAAGATGTTTTTAATATCACAGGCCAAAAAAACGTGAATTTACTTTAGCAATGAGATAAATTATTTCATCACTAAAGTAATTAGAGTTTACTATGGTTTTATTTATTTTGAGTTACCGATACTTATGAATACAATGCAGCAGTGCGAGCACAGAACTTTCTCGACTCGTATTTTTACGAATTTTCGTATAGTATGGAGACGGTTTGTAAGCAATAATTGAAATCTATCCATTGCCGTGCGGCCAGCTTTAATAAATGTGTGCCTTCTTAATTTTGAATGTTTGTAAACATGTCGAACTTTTAAATAACTGTAAAATAAACAATTATAATGCTACTAAAAACTTGCAACCAACTCCATACTATACGAACATTCGTAAACATGCGATTCGATAAAGTTCTGTGCTCGCACCGCAGTATCGTGATGGTGGTTCTTGCAACAGTACTTACTGAGACATCCATTATAATTATAAATAACTGAAAAGATCCATTAACACACCTTTTTACCGAATTTCAAAACATTAAATAAAACAGCTTTTTACCGAATTTAAATTACTTAATTTTTTATTCTTCGCTTCAGTGTCTTTACGTACCCCGTATACTTTACGAATAGAATACATTTATCACGCTTAAATTCGGTTAAAGCAGTGTTTGATTTAACAGAAAAAGTGTTAACCCCGTTTCTACAGTTAATTGGAATTCTTCGACAAAGTTCACCATGAACTCAATTTGTTGAAGAAAATTTAATTAAGACGTAATGGCGTCTGAAAGCCCTAAATGGACGGTTACATTTACCGACACTTTTAGGAAAGTTAGGTCAAAGTTAGCTTATTTGTGGGAAGTGGTCTTGCCGGAGATTTAAGAGTTAAAGTTGACTTCGTCATATCCTTGATTTTATTCGTGTTTTTGAAGGGTCAAATTTATCCCGGTTGGTTTCGTGTTACGTAATTTGTAACTTGATAGATTTGTAAGATGTGTAACTTACAAATAGACATTTTATGGAATTACTTTTTGAAGCTTTTTGTATTTAGTAATGCTCAATTAATATAATAGATCATAAAAATATATATTATATTAAAAATATATAAATATATTCTTCCATGCTGGAAAGAAAAAACATATAATATGGCAGCTGCTTCTCTTCCCGGGTATACTGTAAATGTCAGTTCAGGGACAGAGGTTATTGGAGGTTTTTTTATGGGTGATAGGCTGACTACCAGTCACTGCAATAGTCTCTCTCCACCATTATAATGCCTCCAAATTAGTCAAACGTGACATCAGATGGTTATATGACCTCTGGTATTCTGCCTACCCCGTGGGGGATGCAGGCGTTACGTTGTGTATGTATGTATAAAAATATACAAAGAAATCTGAAATATCCGGTTCCGAAATATGCGGTTTTTACTTACATATTAAATTTTAGCTTTATTCCTCGCTTTTAAGCACCGTTCTTGAGAGAAAGATCAGTCACATAGACGGCAACAAAGTAATTCTTTCCTACGAGGTAATGAGCTTGTAAGAAAATAAATATAAATTATAATGAAATTTAAATTATTATGTAGGTTCTGAAGGAAGAAATTGATTAAAACAACAAAATAGTTATACAGGGTGTCCCGCTTACCCTATATAATAACTTTTCAGAGGTATTCTATTACCCATAAGGATTATAGAAAAAATATAAAAAAAGAAAAGTTCAAAATTTATTTTTCAATTTTTGTATGTCAGAAATAAATTTCGACATTTTCTTTCATACAAAAATTGAAAAAAAAAATTGAAGTTGAAAAAAATTGAAGTTGATAATATAATACAGGATTAGAAGTTAACTTATTTTCACACGTCGTGTTGCTCGATCCAAAACAAAGACTGCCTCTAGCGGTGGGCTATTATCCCTCTGTGCAGCCCTACTTATTGCATCACGTAGGGTTGCCATCTCTAAAATTTGGAAAACAGGACAAGACGCGTGAAAACCCCGGATTTTAGAGTCCGAAAGCCGGACATATCAACAAGATCTTTTAAACATATTGTATCAATGTAATGAAAAACAGTTGAAAATGTCATTTTCAAATTTTCACCTTTTTTATTCTTTCATTATTTAAAAAAAACAGAATCATATTACAATTTGTTACAAATTGTTTGTATAAATCAGCTTTTTAAATTCTTGAAATAAGAAAACATAACTATATTTAAACAAAAAAATATATTTAATGAATTAAAATCTTAAAAGTACCAACTTACTTAGACCATTCTAGTATTCAGTCTTACAATTTTCGAGGTAACTTTTCTATACTTAGTTCTATAATTATTATCTGCTTTACTTTTTATCAGCAGTCATTTATATATCAAAATAAACCTATTTTAGCAGAAAGTAAACTAAATTCAATCTTCTTAAATATTAAACAACAAAACAGAACATTTTTAAAGTTTAGACCTACAGCAATGTAAGTTACATTATTTAAATTTTAAACAAAATAATCAATCCTATACTTACTCATTTTCATCAACTCAAACTTTTGATCAACAACCATATTTTAAATAGTTTTTACTCAATGAAAACAATCATAACTTTAACTAAAAAATAAAATGCAATTATTGCACTCAAAGTATCTAGCTATTGAAGCATTTTCCTCTTGCCTTTTTAGTTCTCAGTTTTATTTTATTTATCATTTTTTCCGATAGTTTTTAGAATATCTGTCCTTTTTAAAAGTAATTTATAAAAATCAGTGCAGCGGTATTCTTGGAAACTGAATTTAACTTTAATTTTTGAAGAAATTGTTTCTACGCTTAGTAAATTTCTTTCTTTAGTCCATTGTTGTGTAATTAATTATTGAGAATACCCTCTCCCCGTTGGCATTATGCGCCGGAATGCAAAAAAAATATTGCGCAATTTTCAGCAATTCCGAATATAAATTCGCATTTGGCGTTTTAAAAAATTGTACCCAAAGTTGATTGGAATTTACAAGCTTATCTTGTTCAGTTAAGTTTTGGCAAAAAGCCTTTAAATTCACCCACTCTTCAATTAATTTTGCGTCGTCAAAGTCTATGTTTTTATCTTTCAAAAAGAGGACAGTGTCTTCAATAAGAGTCCACTCTGTGTTGTTATTAATTTTCGGCGAAAACATCCAATCAAATTTCTCAAATTGTTTTAAAGGTTTCATCCATTCTTCGATATATCTTTTAATTTCATTGTAGAAGTCATGTGTGAATTTTTTAAACTCTTGTTTCCTGTTTTTATCTTCTTTATTTATAATACTCTGAATGTTCAGCGACACAAAATTTTCCTTAATTTGGTCATCTAAACTTTTTGTTATGGAAGCAAGTAGGTATGCTTTTTGGTTCAAGAATTGAATTATCGCCTTTCTCTAATGTCTGTATTTTTGTGTGAATGCTGTGCATAATTTAGTGTATAAGGTACAGGTATGTTTCCGAGAGAGGATTTTCGAAAAACTGTTTAATTAAAACAGGCGGCCTTTCCATGCTTTCAAAATAATTAAGTAAAGGACGGTAGAGCTTCAGAATTCGCTCGATAGCTGGAAACAGGCTTAGCCAACGTGTTTTGGAATGATACAGAAGCTGTTTATATTCGACCTCAGCCGTTTCGCGGAATTCTTTAAGAGCATCGGTTCGTACCGTGTAACCGATGCGGGTCGCGAATTCGAACGAACAAACGGCGGCGGGCCGCTCGTGGCAACCGTGACGGGAGGGGTGAGGGAACGGTGAATATACTTGGTTCGTCGGTTGATCGTGGTGTGCGAGCATAATGCGTGTCTCGCGGGCGGCCCAATTTTTTTTTTAATTTTTTTAAACTCGGTCTACAAATGAAACCTTCCCCGGACGCTCCCCGGATGCCCTCTAAACTAGGACAAATCCGGGGAAACCCGGACGGATGGCAACCCTAGCATCACGTCATCACCGTCCAATCAGCAGAAGACAATTAACCAATTACAAAACAGTTTTACTTGACAGTTGACATTATAATTGATTCAAATCGATTTAATCGGTTTTCTTATCAATTCAATACGTAATGTCTAAGCGGTATCGTAATAAAAAACAAAATAAAAATTTTGAAAAACCCACGATGCGACGCGACGGTTAAAAAGTAATTGAACAAGAATTAAATAATTTAAAATCCTCCGACTGAAATGATTTATGTGACGGGAGATAATTAACGTGAAAAGCTTTTTTAAAAGTTCACTTGATCTCACACAGAGTCGGTCATATTATGAACAACATACTATTCGTTTTCATAGCACTTCCCTACGCTGACCTATTCGGTTCTCAAAGATGTAGATGTCGCAATAACATAGGTATTTAACTCCCTATGAACTTTAAAAGAAGAGCAAGAAAATCCGTCTGGGGCTGCCAGTGAATGAATTCGTTTTGTAGTTTTATATTGAAATTTAAAATATTGATGGCTGCCCTCGACGGATTTTCTTGCTCTTCTTATAAAGTTCATAGGGAGTTGAATACCTATGTTAGTGCGACATCTACATCTTCGAGAACCGAATAGGTAAGCGTAGGGAAGTGCTATGAAAACGAATAGTATGTTGTTCATAATATGACCGACTCTGTGTGAGATCAAGTGAACTTTTAAAAAAGCTTTTCACGTTAATTATCTCCCGTCACATAAATCATTTCAGTCGGAGGATTTTAAATTATTTTATTCTTTTTCAATTACTTTTTAACCGTCGCGTCGTGGGTTTTTCAAAATTTTTATTTTGTTTTTTATTTCAAACTTTATAAAGAGCATAATATAGGTACCATACATTACATTACACAACACCTCGTTCCTCATCAGCCCTCTCATGTCCCCACCACCACTGGAAAACCCATGTAGTTTATTTAAATACATAGTGAAGTGGTTGTTATCACAAACAAATGTTTACTGCAGCGCCCCCTGATGATTTGTTACCGTTAAACCTATTTAAGAACATTATACCAATCAAATCCAAAGCGATAATTGAAAACGGCATTCAAATTGGACCAATGGTTTGCAAACAAATATTTACTGCAGCGCCTCTTGGTGAGTTGTTACCGTAACACCTATCTCAGAACATGCGCTAATCAAATCCAAAGCGATCACTGAAAACAGCATTTAAATCGGACCAATGGTTTCGCAGATAAACGGTAACATTGGCTTTTACAAACAAATGTTTACTGCAGCGCCCCCTGGTGAGTTGTTACCGCTACACCTATCTAAGAACATGCACCAATCAAATCCAAAGCGATCACAGCAAACAGCATTTAAATCGGACCAATGGTTTTGCAGATAAACGGTAACATTGGCTTTTACAAACAAATGTTTACTGCAGCGCCCCCTGGTGAGTTGTTACCACTACACCTATTTAAGAACATGCACCAATCAAATCCAAAGCGATTACTGGAAACCGCATTAAAATCGGACCAGTGGTTCTAGAGATAAATGGTAACATTTGTTTGCACAAACACCCTCTCACCCTAAACGCATATACCGTCTCCGTTCCGTCGTGGGTAAAAAGGACTATTATTATAACAAGCTCAAAAAATAAAAAGACGTGTGGCACTCGGAGACTGCCGCGGTAAAGCTATAATAGGCACAGTGTTGTTTTTTGGTCACGAACCTTTAAATTTTATTTTCTTTGATACGATATAATCAGCACATTATGGTCTGATTAAAAAAACCGACTTCACGTCAAAACTTTTACTCAACTACATGGCCCCAAAGTAAGCATAGCTTGTGTTATGGGATACCATGTGGTGAACTAGGGGAGAATCTAGGATATAAATACATAAATAGATAAACAACCACACACGAACATTTTTTTTCTTGTTCCGTGCGGGAATCAAACCCGCAACTACTGGCGTCTGAGACAGACAGGTTTACCCCATCGTTCGGAAAACTTACAGCTAGAAATATAACATATAGAAAATATAGGAAAAAGAAAGCCAATTATAAGTTTTTATATATAGGTGACAATATAAAAAAAAAAAACAATAAGAGGAGAAAAAAAAATAAAATAAAAACAACATGCTGGACTGGGAGCGAAAGAAAAAACATAGAATGTACCAGTTTCATCACTTCCCGGGCATACTGTAAAAGTCAGTTAAGGGACAGAGGTTTTAAAGGCGTTTTCGTTGGCGATAGGCTGACCCCCTGTCATTACAATAGTCTGTCTCCATCTTTATAATACCTCCAAATTTGTCAAATGTGACATCAGATGGTCTTAAAACCTTTGGTGTTCTGCCTACCCCGTAAGGGATACAGGCGTGACGTTATGTATGAATGTAACAAACATTATACATTAGTAAAGAATGATTTAGAGATGGCCTCTTTAATACTTGGTATACTGCTATAGAACAAGTCAAAGTCGTTCAGTTTATGGTATTTTTTATATTGTAAGGATAGGACGTTTGTCTTCCATGCCACCTGATGGAAAGTGCGCATGAAGACTATGGTGTTACACGTCCATCCACGAGAAACCTATTCACTCGACACTTAAAAGTTCCAGGACTGTAGTGGTCAGGAAAAACAGACGCAGGCAGATTGTTCCACACTTTGGCAATCCGTACCAAAAAGGAACTATCGAAGCGTTTTGTTCGACTTCTTGGTAAATCCACTATATAGGGAAGGAAGTTCTGTCTGCGTCTGTTAGTCCGGTGGTAAAAAGGAGTGGGTTCGATTTGGTCAAAAAGAGTTTAGTTCGTTCACGAGCCTACAGGACCGAGTAATAAAGGAGTTTTGTCTGTAATTGGTACTTGCGCTTGGTACAAGAAGAAGAGTTGGATTTCTATACCGTTTTTTGTGTGCGCAAATACCAATCACATTCAAAAGCTCTGATACGTCCAGTCTGTTATTTATTAATGACTAAACCTGCATTTGATCTCAATCTCACCTGATGGTAAGTGAAGATGAGGTCGAAGATGACAGCACGTGGGTTTAGGAAAGACCTTAAGACCTAATGGTGCGTACAGATTGTTGTAATTGAACTTGTAATGTAACATTCTGGGCACCACACGTCCAAATACGCAACGTACGCAGAATGTTACATTACAAGTTCAATTACAGCAATCTGTACGCACCATTAGACTTTGGATTAGTCGCCTTTTATGACACGCTCATACAGAGGCGGTGGCGCTGTTTTTAGCAGACCATATAAAAATAAACAAATAAAAATAAAATCTTCAGACAATCACACCAACTACATGGCCCCAAACTAAGCAAAGCTTGTGATATGGGATACCATGTAGCGAACTATGGGGAAAGCTAGAAAATAAATACATATACAGGGTGGAATTTTTCCTTCATTCTAAATAATAGAGATAGGAAATTTTTCTCCATGGAAACATTCCTTTATTTTGGAAAGGAAATAAAACAGCATTCAAAGATTTTTGAAAATTCGCTCGCTTCACCCGGGAATCTAGCCGACTAAAATCTGTAAAAATGACACTTTGTAATTTTATTGCATTGATCGTTAGGGTCAATCACAAGAATGAAATCTCTCTAACATACTAGGTTAATTTAATGAAAGAGAAACCATGAATTTTTGGATTTGGGTCGGTTCGATTTCTGGGTGAAGCAAGCAACTTTTCCAAAAATCTTTGAATGCAGTTTTTTTTTCCAAAATAAAGGAATGTTTCTTTTGAGTAAAGTTTGCTATCTCTATTATTTAGAGTACTTCCCCTATATTTTGAGTTTTTTGCCTGCAAGTGCCTTTTCAACCGACTTCAGAACGTGTGTATCATACGGTATTACATGTTAAGCAACGTTCGGCGCGGTCGGTACTTGGATGGGTGACCGCCGACCATTCATTTCTCACGACGACTTCCGTTAAGCAGTTGGTCCTGGGTGCTGTATACTTGTATACAGTAGTCGTTAGGGTTTGTCAGAAGCCATTTCGGCGCCCTGAAAATTTTGGCATCCACCACCCAGCACTGGGCCAGCTTGGTGGATTATGGCCTATACCTCCTCGTCACCCAGGGGAGAGACTCATGTCCTGCAATGGACTCATTATGATGATGATGACAGAAAAAGAAGGAGGTACTCAATTCGTCTGTATGTTTTTTTTTATGTTTGTTACCTCATAACTTTTGTCTGGGTGAAGCGTTTTTAATGATTCTTGTTTTATATGATATAAGATACTTTCCATTTGGTCTCATATTTTCTTCGAAATCGCCTGAGAACTTCATGACAAATTACAATTTTTTTTTTCAAATATGTGTGAATTCGGAGATCGTTCACCTTGACGACCTTATACTTCAGCCAAAATTTTGACATGAAGTTGTTTTTTTAATGCTCTGCATTCATTGATTACTAAAAGTTTTTATTTAGCTTCACCTGTCTGTTGTCTGTAATCAAATCCTATAAGTTAAATTTGATCTATTTCCCGGTTTCCAAACAAACAAAAATTAAAAGCTTTTATTAAGCTTCATCTGTACGTTGTCTGTAATCAAATCTTACAAACCAAACAAACAAAAATTTGGCGTGCAAAAATTTTACATAGCATGACAAAGCAATATTATCTTTACTAATATTATAAAACTGACTTTTTTTTTTGGATAAACGCGCTAATCTAAGGAATCATTAAAAAATCTTTTGGTGTTCAATAGTCCATTTATCGAGGAAGGCTATAATAGGCTATATAAAATCACGCTGTGACTAATAGGAACGAAGTTACAAAGGAAAATGTTGCGAAAATGGCGAAAATCATTCAATTTTTTGAGCTTCCATTGCATACGCTGCGTAAACGGTTTAAGTTACGCAAAACTAATGTATGACAAAATTGTTCCTCTTAATAGTTCTTAAAAAAGTCTGCGACAGCATAAACGTATCTTTTAATATTGACGCACAATAACCATTTTTAAGGTTATTGTGAGTCAATATTAATATTTTAATTTGCGATGGAGTTTTTATCAATATAGTATTAATCCTTATCCAATTAAATACGTTACTTAACATAAGCATTTAATTATGAACAAAATTGTCATTCACATCTTTTTTTCATTTCAATCAACATCTTAGGAGATATCGTAATTTTAAAATAACTCCTCTTTAATTTAACGACGCAACCCCGTCGAGTTTGAGCTAATTTGTTTTGTCTTGACGAGTTGAGACTGAGGTCAAACACTGGCTTGATACAAAAAAAATCGTCGGCAATTTCAACTTAGAGAGGTACTCGTCATTGATGTTGGTTGATGCCTTGTCCATCATATTCAAATATGCTTATACATTTTTTAAATTTTATCAAGAAAACAAATAAACAAACTTTGAGTCGTCAATTCATGGAAACAAATTGTATTGCCCCAAGGATTCGAATAGCAAAATTTATTTGAATTCCAGTAAGCCCTGTGATGTGATGTTACCAAGTTATAAATCAATTAATCTGTATGTGATTGGTGTTGAGCTATATCTACATGTAACGTAAACATTATACTCCTTAATTATTTTAAAAATAAGTGCCTTCTACACACTTTGCATGCTACAATTATTTGGTTCATTTATTTTTTCAAATACCTTCTTAACCCTTTAACAACCACAGTCGGATAAATCCGACAAATATTCTCGAGTCCAATACGCCAAGGTATATATATATATATGGCTAAAAACCACCATTCGTTTCATATAATTTTTTTACTTAATAACGCTGTATTATATTAAAAAAATGTTCAATGGTTAATCAAGAAATCATTTACAATTGAAGTCTCTTAATTAGAAAACCTAATAATTATGTCAAAAGAAATGGTAGACCTTTGAAGCTGTAATTTTATAATAAGATTTCAATGTTTTGCGTGATTGGATTAGGTTGAAGATGAATGTACACGGGCCTAGGAAAGAACTGGTTCTTCACGAAACTCGCCTTAGTGGTAATATTTGGCGGCAGATGTTGTATGAAGGATGGTCGCTAGCAAATCGGACCCCGACGAGATCCTACCACCAAGCGTGGGTCACTCGGATTAGTCACCTGCTACCACACACTTATCCAATGGTGATAGGGCTATTTTAAGCTGGTATCGTAGTCACGGCTGTAATCCAGCATTAATTGAGTAAAACGGTCGATGAGCTCACTGAAGCACTTACAAGATGAAGATCCTGTCAAACCTCTATTTTGCACCTGCTCTTACGGAAGTTGAAAGCACTATGCTCGATGATACAGACTAAAGACCAAAAATCCAGTTAGCTATGTATATTTAAGAGAAAGAAGTTGGCAAAGAGACCTATAAAGAGGCAAATTTCTTCAGAGGGAAATAGGGAGGGCTAGGCACGGAGTTTCCCTACGGTTTCCTCAACCATCACACCACGTATGTTGTGCGTACCGTGTAACCGATCGATTCGCTGCATGCATAATACATCAGCGCGACCTCTGGTGGCCGACGTCGAATTACCGCAAGCTTTCAAACCGTTTCGGAAACAATTGTAGGTACAATGCTGCGCGTTATACCGAATGCAATAAATTATTCTCTGTGTTTTATAATTCTACCTTTAGATGGTGTTATTAGAAAGTGGTTTTGGACTAGCGATCTTAGCACCTGTTTTGTGTTTTTGTTAGATCAAGATAAAAATTGTGTAGTCGTGGCGAAATGTAGGCTAACTCCGCAAGGTTTTGAGCAGCAAGAAGACTGAGTTAACGCAGTTTATCAGCGGAGAATCAAGGCGCTTGTAATAATCGACATATAGGATCACTTGTGATTTTTTTCTTCTATCGCACCGGTAACCGATACATATCAATAGGTACATAATATGAACTGAAATTCCTTATTCTGGCGTTAGAGTAATGTAAAATGTAAAATTTTTCCAAAGCGGGACATTATAAAAAAGTATTGCAGGCTCGAGCCTCGAAGTAAGGTTGCATGTTTTGCTGTACATTACATTACATTGTACATTACATTTTTGGGAGTGCTCAAATTCTCTTTTTGAAAAAGTTTATAATAATTAATTAATTAATTAATTGTTTGTTTCTTCAACAAATTTTTTTTAGGTTTACAATATTCCAGGACTGGGGCCTGTCGCCTAGCAGGTGTTCAATGACAGAAGGGCCCGCTCTAGTCTTCCATGTCAATAACGTACTATAAAATAAAAACTTACAATGATGTTTTGAATTAAAATTTACAAAAAATATGGACAACTTAGATCATTAGGTACAGTTATAAAAGAGTGCGTATGTGCATATGTAGAGCGCGTATGTGTGGGTATCTATGTGTGTAACGGGACGGGTTATCTTTGAATTATGAAATAGTATAGTGTAGGCAACTCTGAACCTCCTCGTATGCCAATGACTTAAGCGGTGTTGGGTGTTTTTACATTTAAACAATTTGAGTTTGTGGAAGTTAAAGCGTTTATTCAGCGTATTAAACAAATGCGCAGATTGAGTCAAGAACTGTCGAAATATAATATAATGTAACCTGTCAAAATAAAATATAATGTAACATATGTTAAATAATCAACACGTTGGGATAAACAACCGAAAGTCAGAAGTGTTTGTTTATAATCTGCTAGTAGTAAAGTTTTCATGCAAAGCCAAGACAAAGATATTTTTTTTGTTCCAATTTTCAGTTTTAATCATAACTTGGCGTAGTAGAGCCAAGAATAGCCCGACCGCTCCTTGAAAAGCGTGTCGCTAAAAACAAAGAGTGTTTAATGTTATACTTTAAATTTACCTTTAATGAAAAACATATCTCCAATTTATATCAATTTAGGATAATCGAGTCCCCCAAAGATGTTAAATATATATTACATAAACACGATCAAGTGTGTTTATTCAACATATTTATTATCCTTAAAATATTATATTAATTCTTATCATCCTTTGAATCGAACACCAAAGATCCAATTTTGCATTATTTGAAATATTTCGTTAAAGGCAAATAAATTTGAGACTTATATGTAAGTACCTTTCTAATTGGCTGTCCAAGTGAGACAAAAGAGTGTTATAGTAGGTTATAGTGCCAGTGATTGCTAATTTAGAGTGAAAACTAATTAACCGTTGAAGCAAGGAAGTCTAAAAAACATCAATTATATTTCGTTGCTTCATTCTTCAGATATATTCATTTACCAAGTAGTCCCTTTGACTCACACGGTAGCACGCACGAATTTAAGAGTTATGAAATGACTAAAAAGGTCAAAACACGTGTTTTCGATCGTTTTAGTAAAAATTTTTCACACCAGTCTGGATCCATAGGATGCGCCTCTGTCGAGCTCATTCCTTTTTCGTGCGCGGTAGCAAGTACACCTGTCATAAAAATGCCGAAGAAGACGGCCGAAGAAAAGAAGAATATTATAAACGCAAGCTTAGAAGGTTGGAGCAGAAAAAATCATAGACGAGTGATTTCATACAGACAATATTCAAGAAAAGCATCTAATGTCTCCAGGATCTTAACCTAGCGTTAACGCGAAGAATAAAACACCCGGATGTTGATTTTTTAAATCGACACGGAGGTGGTACCCGGATGTTGATTTTATAAATCGACACGGAGGTATTCAAATACAACGATATTCAAGGAAACTGTTTAATATCTTCAGGAACTTTAACTAGCGTTAACACGAAGGATAAAATACCCAGGATGTTGATTTTTTAAATCGACACGGAGGTAGTACCCAGGATGTTGATTTTATAAATCGACACGGAGGTCAAATAAAAACTAATACGCATGCATGCATGCATAACGTCACGCCTGTATCCCTTATGGGGTAGGCAGAACACCAGAGGTTACAAGACCATCTGATGTCACTTTTGACAAATTTGGAGGTATTATAAAGATGGCGAGACTATTGTAGTGATAGGTGGTCCGCCTATCGCCCACAAAAACGCCTTTAAAACCCAATAATTCAAGCGGAAATACAAACGCTTCTAATTTAAATCTTAACGGTTCTGGTAGTTCCCGTTAACAAAGGCCCTAAACAGGGCGAATGTATTCACCAAGATTTAGCTCAAAGATGGCTGCCGTTATTGCGCAAAGAGCAACCCAGAGAGGTTTAAGATCAACCAGATTATTGAAAACCCTTAGTCTGAAACCAAAAATTTTAAGGTAAGCACTTGGGCTCGGAACAACAAGCCATAAGCCAAGCTATGACTATTCTTTGGTTGGATATTAAAGTAAACACAATAAAATTCCTAGTGGAGAATGGCAGAGTTCTGTCTGATTTACATTTTTTTTTTTGAAACTGAAACAAGAACGAAACTGCCATGAAGGTCTAGATTTGTTAACATATTGGAAAATGAAGAAAGGGATAAAAAAGCATGTTGACATGCTTAAAATATCCACATGTCAAGCGAACCCACGCCCGCGGTTTCAAGGTAACTGGACCGAATATCAGCTCGCAACTACGCAACAGTATTATTGTCAGCGCTACGCCCCCGAACTCGGTGGACGATATCAACGAGACAATGATCCCTAGCCCATCGTTAACGCAGGTACATGGCTTTATAGCGATAAGGCCGCCTATTGTACCTTTCAAAACTATTTTTGTTCTAATGTATTCTTTTCCTTTTATTATTTTGTAAGTGTGCAATGAAGTATAAATAAATAAATCAATAAAATGGCATATTTTTATAATTCTGGTACAGCTATTACCAATGATTCTGTTGGTTTAAAGTGGATCTCCAAAGGCGTCTCATTACCAAAAATCTGTCAAGTTATACAAATCGTAACTCCTATAAACAATTTTGCTCCTAAATAAAATCAGGCTTTCGAGATAGGCTCTCTCCATAGATAAATCAATTAATCTAGCAATAGTCTCCTGCTCTCCTCAGTCTGATCAGTTTGTTCCGAATATATTTTTTGCACCAAAATCAAATGGAGACAAAAGATTTATTTTAAATCTTATACAAATTTTATAAATTCCTTAATAACAAATCACATTTTAAAAGAACATTTTAGAACCTCCCTGAGCATAGTGACAAAAAAGTCCTTTTTAGCTTGCATTAATTTCAAAGAATCTTATCTTTTAGTTCCTATATTAAAGGAACATCGTAAATAATTACGATTTCAGTTTTTATCACAAACTTATGAATTCGAGGACTTCAACTCGGATCTGTCAAATGAATACAGTGTTTACGAGGTCTCTTAAAGATTTTTGGAAAAGTTATAACAAAGTCGCATATCAACATATTAAAATTAACTCAAAGTGAATTGCAAATATTAGTAAAGATAATTAATACTGCTCCGTGGAAATATAACCATTGATTTTGCAAGAAAAAAGTGAAATACGAAGTAAAAAATTTGTCATAAATAACAACACGTATAAAAACATATATCGAATCAACCAGTTTCAATCAGTGTTCACTATCTCAAATCTGTGTTGCCATCCTAAATTCAGTTTTAAAAAGTAAGGAACAAATTTTAAAAAGTAAGGTGTTGCACCATCAGAGAATTAGCACAATTCACAACTAACTAACCATTAACTTCAGCTTGTCCAACGGTTAAATATTAGTGATTATACTACCACTCAAACTTTCGAAAGGATAGATACAAAGCTCTCAAAGATAGCAATAATAACGATACAAAAATACAAATATATAGTAAGATTTTAGAAGATTTACAGTGGTGGAAAAACATGTGAAAGACATCTTGTCATAGAAATATTTAGCGAATATTTGCGTCACAGCCTGATGGGGGGGGGGTAATTTGTAAAGATAATCATGCAAATGGAAACTGGAAAAATAGTGAGACATGTTTTCAGCTTTTAATGGGTTACAGTGTTTTGCAAAGGATAAACACGTTTGCGCTGTATGTAGGTACTATCTATATTAATTTAATGGGAGGAATTCGATTTCCTCATTTAAATGCATTAGCTAAAAGTATTTGTTAATAGTTTGAGAAAATGAATATTTGACTATTTGCTCCGTATATTAACTCGGGAAAAAATACACCACTACCCAATTATGCGTATCAAAGTTTTCAGTCAACCTCAAGTAAATCTGTTTGCTTCTCGCACCAATGTTAAATGCTCACAATAGGTTTCTTGGTAACGAGATCTTGAAGCTACGGTTATAGACGCGTTTACTCTCTCTCCAAATTGCTTTAAATTAAAACATTCAAGCCGTTTTGAAATTTTTGCATTTAATAATGCTCAATTATTCTTAAATAGGTAACGGGAAAAATAAATTAAAAAAAAAAAAAGAAAAAAGACCCGATCAGTACACGAACCTGGGACCTCTCGCTTGTCGAACGAGTGCTTTTTTACTGAGCTAACGATTTTGAAAAGAAATTATTTATCTTTCCAGAACGAACCAGCGAGGCTTCCCGGCTCGGTTTCATTAAGAGAAGACGTGTAGGCGGTCACCACAATACCTAGTCGTGGTCTCGTCGCTTTCTAACAAAACTTAAGCTCAGTACAACGTAGCATGGTACAACGTATCGGTACTAGAATTATTGTCACAATAACAGTGGAGATATCTTTAATCGTTCGATTTCACTGAATTTTATCATTTTTTAAGGAACAATTAAAGTAAAACTAACAAAGACAGTTAATAGATAAAGTAGATAGTCATAGGTTGGCCTTATTATTAGGAAACAATATAGGATCACATGAACTAATTAATCCATTACCTTAGGTTAAGGCCATTACCAACATAACACAATTACACTTGGTTTAAGATTAAGATCTTCAAGTCGTTTTAAGATTATATTTCAAAATGGTATCCCAATAGTTATTTAACTCTTGAGCAAAGTACACACACAGTAACTGGTATTTTTACTGGCTTTTAGGCCACTAGCACACCGTGTGCAATTTCTCTTATAATTTTTGCAAATGAAATCAAAATAGGGAATTTGGATTTGATTATAATTTCAGCTACTGCTAGTAACCAACTCTAGTTTTGCCATAATTCCATGAACATGCCATTCCTGTATATGCCCTGCATTAGCTTTAGAAAATTAGTTATTTGTAACGAGTTAACTTAGGCCAGAGCGTGTAGATTGCCTTATAGTCAAACCAAAATGACCTTACAAAACAACGATCTCACCGTCTATCAGTCGCTGGATAAAGCATGTCATGGGGTCTAGCGGCGCGGGCGTGGCGGCGGCGCGCGGCGTTCAGCGCTCACAGCACGCGGCACGCGCAGCAACGTCCGCGGCCAGAGCGCGTGGCGGCCTATCGCTGTTAGCCATTCGCAGCACGGCCTGCAGGACCGCTCAGTCTCAAACATTCGCTAAGTTTTATAACCGCCCCATGGTCGATCAATAAAAGTAATTTTGGAAGGGCAGTTTTTCAATCAAATGTAGAAGTAAACTCCTTTGTTGATCCTTAATTATTAATTTACTTTAAGTAATTTTATTCAGTATGCATGTAAATAAAACGTTTCAAAGTTATACATTTACATTGAGTTGATTAAATAACTGTTGAATATTAGTTAATGAATTTTTATAAAGCAAAACTTTACCTTATGCTCTGAACATCTACTTGGTAAATGAATATATCTGAAGAATGAAGCAACGAAATATAATAGAAGATCAAACGAACTTCTTAAGTGAAGTTCGATCGATATTATATGAGTTGCTTCATTCGAAGATATATTAAGGTCCCACCCGCCCTGTCAATGTAGTAAACTATTGCCCTTAAAGTTTTGCCATAACTATAAAATGAAGAACTCTAAAATAATGAGCTCGACAGAGGCGCATCCTATGGATCCAGACTGGTATGAAAAATTTTAACTAAAACGATCGAAAACACGTGTTTTGACCTTTTTAGTCATTTCATAACTCTTAAATTCGTGCGTGCTACCGTGTGAGTCAAAGGGACTACTTGGTAAATGAATATATCTTCGAATGAAGCAACTCATATAATATCGATCGAACTTCACTTAAGAAGTTCGTTTGATCTTCTATTAAGACGGCTAGGTGTTTAAGAATACTGTTATTACAATAAGATATTACAATAGACCAAGAGACAGTAAAAGCCGGCCGAAAAAGCTTTTGTCACTCTTTTTCAGTCAGAAGTATACGAATTAATACAAATAGCTACAGTACAAATTGAACATGACATGACAACAAACACAAGACTGCTAACTGTGAAAGCCAATGTCATGCCAAAACCAAATTATTTACCTATTGGGTTTATTGAGCTTTGGATGCACAACACGAATAAGACAAACTGGGACCAGAGAATTTAAACAAGAATATAATTTAATATAATCAACGAATGCAGAGCATTAAAAAAACCGACTTCACGTCAAAACTTTGGCTGAGCTGAGAGTGTCATCAACTAAACATTCTCCGAAATCATACATATTTTTTCAAAAGTTTGAAATTTTCAATGAAGTTCTCAACCGATTTCGATGAAATTTAAATCGGACTAACAATGAAGTATTCTCTATCATATAAAATAATAATTTTCAAAATCAATTCATAATTGTGTTCGAAATATCGTGTAACAAATAAAAACATACAGACGAATTGAGAACCTCCTCCTTTTTTGGAAGTCGGTCGAAAATCATCATAGTGTCATCAGCAAAACGACCTGGCACCACTAGCAGCACCCCTTCACGAGTATAACGCAAGCACCAGCCATCACCCTCCTCAGCCATATTTAAGGGAAGACCCGACAAGCGACGCTACCACTAGCCATGCCGCCTGAGGGAGCATGACGTTCTTGCTGTTCTCTTCACAAGAAAATAAGTGAGTGGAACAGTCACCAGTATATCACAAGGCATATTGCATAGCCAAGATGTAAACAAAATTACTAAGTAATTAGAAACTTTTAGAAATATCCTGTTGTGTGCTTAATCCCATGCCTTCTTATCGTCTAAATAATCTTTAGTTTTACCATAAGCTTTTGGAGACAGAGTGAGTGTCTTTAATGTCTACAGTCTTATACAGTGTCTTATACAGTGTAGTAACTGAAGTTTAAGCTCAATATAACCTGATGGTAGTGATGATCAGGTGGAAGATGAAAACACAAGGCCTTAGTAAGGAACTGGCCGCTCGAAAAATGTCACCGGCAAAACATCACCGCTGAATTACTGATACTAGGCGACAGATTTTATAAGAAGGTTGAAATTCCCTAATCCCACGTTCCAACCAAACGCGTTATAACCAATTTCGCTTCAAATCGCGCTGGCAGGGTTGGAACGTGTCGGGCGCGAATGGACTTCGATAATTGCAATTTGAGATGTATAGGTGTGTAAATAAGAATAAAATTTTGTACAACAAAAAATTGCAAAACGCAGGGCAGGCGCTGAGAAGGCTCAGGGCGGGTGCGTGTGGTTTTAACGCGATCCTAATATGTTATTGTAACGTGTTTATTTTCTCATTTATGATATTGTTTGTTGCTTTTTCACTCAATAAATAAAACTTCAGAAGTGGTGCCATATAAATTTGATTAAAATCAATTCTGTGTTTTTTTAGAAAAAATTTAACACGTTTTGGTTTGCTGTTCGAAAGTTTTGATATGAAATTTAAAACGTAAGTTAAGTCAGCCTTCTAACGTTTTGCATTCGTTAACATTATTATTCCATTGATATATGTAGCCTATAGTTCATCTTTATTTGATTCCAGTTCAATTGTTATTTAAATACAAAACTTTACATACAAAGCTTGACTCACAGTGTTTTCCTCACTTCCTTTCATTAACATTACTTTAAAACTTTCCATCTCAACGGTTCTTGGACAGTTTTATTGAAAACAAATTCGAATGTATACGGCCAAGTTACAAGAAAACAACATTTACTGCCGTTCTTTTGAACGGCTGCAAAGTTAAATAATTGAAAGTTACCAATGAGCCGCTCTGTGAAACTCAACGGCGGGGTTTAAAAAAGAAACGTTTATTTTGAACTTTGGGTTATTTTCTTTGACATAGTTTCTTTCTTTTTGTTCGTCCTTATGAACTCATATCTACATGTCAAGAGTTGATTGCGTTCAAAAAACTCAAGGAGCAGTAACTATGCATAATTTCATCGACAAAATGGTTGCATATTTTAAGGGGTGTCAATTCCAAATTCCTGCTATATTCTGTAGCAACTTTAATGGAATTTTAACTTTCGCAAAACTCACCTTAATTTGTAAAACAACAGCTGTTTAAGTTCTTCGTTATATGGGGTACTTTCATCGATGAACTTGTTGATAGTTACTGCTCCTAAAGTTTATTACTATATGCCGGAACCCACTGTACAAGTTCCGCACAATTTGCAACGTTCACGAGAAGATTCAATAATGCTCTTTGTAATCACATTGAACCCACACTATTTTACCATTAAACATAACTTACGTCCCTTTAATTAAAGTGGATATTCCAACAAGCCAAACGGAGCACTCCGAAAGTTTTTTTAGAGTTTTACCATACCAATCGATCGACCGTGGATCGAAGGACGAATCGAACAGTAAACGTCAGTCAATAGTTTTTACTTCGCCAAAAAATCCGTCGTCGTCGCTCTCAGGTTTATACCTAAGTCGTGAAACGGACTGCCAGCTTCTGTTTCTCCTGACCACTATTGTACCGGTATTTTCATGCGTCGAGTAGATGTTTTTAATGGATGGACGCTTACCACATTAGTCTTCGTAATAACTTTACTTCAGGTGCCATGGAAGACAAACGTACCATCCTTTGGATAAAAATAAAAACTGATGTTTTGGGCCATGTTACATTCCAACTCCTTATTTTATTTATTTATTAGAGACTAAGTACGCGTTTAACTTCAATCTCACCTCATCTCAAGGTAAGTTAAGATGAGGTGCCGAGCCGCCCGCGCACGCCCTGCCGTCGCTGGCGCCCTCCCGCCCACGCCCTGCCGTCGAACATACAGTCTCGCTACTCTAAAGCTACGTGAACGACATACTACGCTCGCGCACAATATTTTCTACGAATATATACTGTATGCGTTATCTTGTAACAATAAATTCCTGTACCTACTCAAGATATTCTTCACTCATTGAAGAACACCCATTTCTACAGATAGTGTACAGTCTGTAATAACACATAGGCTACTTTTTATCCCGAAATTCCCACGGGATTCGAAATTGTGCAGGTAAAACCACACGGAACAGCTAGTATTACAAATGTAAAAGATAGGATGGATGGATGTATAGATGTTTGTTCCTTCATCACGGCAAAACGGCACAAAAGATTAAGATGAAATTTGGCTTAGTGATAGTGTACCGTCTGGAATAGCTCATAGGCTACTTTTTATCTTGATTTTCCCGCGGGATTCGAAATTTTGTTGAAAAAACCGCGCGAAACAGCTGGCATTATATCATATAATAATAATAAAATCCCCAGACAATCAAACCAACTACATGGCCCCAAAGTAAGCATGGCTTGTGTAATGTGATACCATGTAGCGAACTAAAGGGGCGAACCTACAATATAAATACATAAATAGATAAACACCCAGACACGGAACATTTTTTTTTTCTTGTTCCGTGCGGGAATCGAACCCGCAACCACTGGCGTCTGAGGCAGATAGGTTTACCCAATCGCCAAAGTGGTCGTCCTAATTTTTGTTAATTTTAGCTAGGTACACGATAAAATTAACAAAATATTTTTTTTATATTAGAAATCGTGAAAACTTTAGACAATTCCAAAATTAGATTAGCTATATTTTAAGGCTCTTGATCCCTCGGGATACCACTAGAAGTTGCCCGCGGTTTTATCCGAGCAACTTATGATCCCTCAGGAATATTTGATAAAATGTTCTTGAACCTCCCCTGAAAACTAGAAAATGATAGATCGGGCGTTGAAAATAAGTAATAAAATCCCGACAATCACACCAACTAGGTACATAAACTACATGGCCTCAAAGGAAGTGAAGCTTGTGTTATGAGATACCATGTATAGAACTAGGAGGTAATCTAGAATATAAATGCATATAGATAAGCGCCCAGACCTGGAACTTTGCGGGAATCGAACCCGCGACCTCATGAGTAGACCTTGGTGGCGAAGTAGCATCTACACTACGAAGACCTACTCGTTCTATTTTTTCAGCTCTCTAAGAAATGTTACTCGTATTCTATTCTAGTACAACTTCGAGAATTCAAAGATAATAAGATAATAATTCACAGAATATTCATACATTATACCTAAATCCTTTAATATAACTAGAAAGGCGATATTTCCGAGCCCTCAAAGAGACTTAATCTCGTTTAGTTGCCGAGAAACTGCTCACGCCTGAAGTTTCATACATCTTTAATATGAAAGTAAGCCGAACATGTGTTAAATTTGAAATTCATGTTCATTTATATGAAATAACATGAATCGGTTTGATCTGAAGGAGGAATATTGCATTATTTGATAAAGAGATATACGTTTCTAACATTCATACAACTTTATCTATCCAACCCAAATTGAGTTTCTCAAAGAACTTGTGTTATAGGTATTTGGGAGACGAGTTAACGGATTAATAAACTTACGAAAGACATAATTATATTGAATATTCGAAGATACTTTGTAAATATGTGTAGTCTGTGTTTCTCACACAACGACCGGCTGGTGCAGCGGTAACATACATTTGCCTTCTATGCGAGAGGTCCTGGGTTCGAATCCCGGCGGCGGCGGATATTTGTGTGATGAGCACAGATATTAGTCGTCAAGTCATGGATGTTACAGTGCCTACAGTGTTTCTTAAAATTTTGGAAAAACTCCACGGAGCGTTTACCAAACTCATACGATAGAAACCTTCCTATCCTTTCGAGAAAAAACGTACCTTCACCAACGTAGTTACCTTTAGCCGCAGTGACAATTTTTATCACATCAACCTGGTGTAGGTCTTGCCCCTCATAAAATATTCAAAAAATACTGTACAACTGTTCGCCTGTTTCATAAAGTACTAAATATATAATAATTTATCACTTCCCGGCTTAAATAACACAACCCTAACACACTTTGGACATGGCAAACAAGCCTCTTAATCCCTCGGGAACACCGTTACCTAATCCCGTATTCAGAATATGTAGTCGACTTCAAATGATCTTCCATTAATGTTTGAGCAAATACCATCGTAAGACGAAATTTGCGGTGTAAAATGAATTATGATCGTTAAATACTAGGTTTATAAAGCTTTGTCTTGCGTGATAAACTTTTAGTTAAAAAAAATATGAAAACTGACAAACGAGCCTAATTTATTGTGTATACGGGGTGTCTAAAAAAGTACTTTGGAGACCTTTCGATAATGCGATGACGCGGGCGCGTAATCTAGGATATTTTTTTCCAAAGTACTTTTTTAGACAACTAAGTAGAGGAAATAAGTATGTCAACAACAACGTCAAAATGAATTCGATACAATGTATTTCTCTCTCTCTCCATGGCAACAATTATGATAGGATCTGACATTATAATTTTATGCTTTCACTTCACCCTGTTTAATAAATCATCTTCTATTGGTTATATTGTTTGTATACTCAAAAGCCGGTTTGTTATTCCAATAGAAGAAGTGTATTTTTTTGCAAATGTATAATGGATATCTATTAAGTATCTGAGGCGTCCTTGGAAAAACCCACAAAACAACCCTGCAATTAGCAAAGCAATAATCACATATCACGAATTATAAATTAAGATTACAAAGTTACACTAAGTGTTAAGATAACGTAGTAATACCATAGTAACAATATCTACAGTAATTCAACTTCATACAAACGGATGAAACGCGAGCTATACCTACGCGGCTGGATCTCGGCATGCGGCCAGTCGCGATTGTTCACATACCGAAATTATTTTATAGCTTTCGTTAATATGCGGATTGTTTAAAGTTTAAAATTTAATAATTCATCTTTTAGTGTGTCCCAGTCGAGGAGCATCTATTTTTGGGTCGCAAATTTATAAGATCGATTTGTTATTCAAACGTAAACATGGTTTTTTGACACAAAACGTATTTTTGTTAAAGACTTCCTATTCAATTTAGAAAGTATTTTATTTGTTTATATAAAAAAGTATAATCACAAAACTAAATAGAAGTAAACACAGATTAGGCGAATTATTTTGTTGTTAAATTAAACTGTTGGCATTTATTTCAAAGATGCGGCCGAGTTGAAGTACTGTAGATATGTGTATTGTGGCAATACTAAGTGTACAAGCCTCACTAAAGTAAAAGTACCGTCCCTCAACATTAATAATATCTTTTTCTTGTCACCTTTTCTTTGGTCTTAACAGACATCATAAATCACGAGTATACGGGTAGAATACTTATCCTTTTGTCAGCTTTGGGCTAAAGAATTGTTCTTTTAATTAACTGGATGGACCTTTCCTTAATCCGACAACAACTAGGTTTACTTATGAATCCAGGGACCCTTGAAAAGAAGACCCGTTAAATCTATTTATTTTATATGTTGGCACCAGTTTTAATAATTATTTATTAATTAATCAAATAATAATAATTTAATCGTGTTTTCTCTGGACGTTTCGGTGACTTTACACCGTTGATGTCTTTTTAGAGTATTGGTCAATTTTTTAAGTGCGTAAAAATAGAGGTTTTTTTAACAGTTTTGCGGGCGATAGGCTGACCCCTTGTCACTGCAATAGTCTCTCTCCATCATTACAATACCTCTAAAATTGTCAAACGATACCTCAGATGGTTTCATAGCCTCTGGTGTTCTGCCTACCCCGTAAGGGATTCAGGCGTGAAGTTATGTAAAAATAGCCTGTCTTAAATTGTCGTCTATTCAATAGGAATGTTTGTTGAACACACAAACATTGACATTAATTGAGTGCGATATCGCCGTACAAACGTATATGCTGCTATTTCTAGTAATAAATATGGTATTGCCAATAAACATGGGATGAAGAGAAATTAGAATTTCAGTTAATATGGTTGCATATTGAGTATTCAAAGAACATTTCATGGAAATATGAATACGTGTATGCGTATGTATATGAGACACTATATAATTGATGTTTGTCTCTGTACATATTTATTCCAGAAATGCAGACTAGTTTATAAAACTTCGCTCTTTGGAAACTTATTTAAAAATATATATCGACGACCGGCTGGTATAGCTGGTATATTTGTGTGATGAACACAGATATTAGTCGTCAAGTCATGGATGTTTATATGTTTATCATTGATTGAGCTTTACGTTAATATGCGCATTGTTTAGAGTTTAAAATTTAATAATTCTTCTTTTAGTGTGTCTCAGTCGAGGCGCCTGTATTTTTAGGTCGCAAATTTATAAGACTGATTTGTTATTCAGACGTAAACATGGTTTTTTGACACAAAACGTATTTTTGAGGATCAAACGAACTTCTAAAGTGAAGTTCGATCCTAATTATGTGAACAGCTTCTTTCGAAGCGATTGAGGTTTACTTTATGTAGTAGCGCCACCTACTGCTAGCCTTTGCACGGATTTTAGAGTCTATGATAAGGGTTCTTTTTTTTTTTTTTTTTAACAACTGTCACGTTTCGCTCCCTATGTCAGCATCCAGTCTACAGAACTCATTTTGTTTAAAGTCAATCTGTCTTATTCCTGTTTGTTCATTTCACTATATTGGGGTTGGGTAAAATACAAATATAAATTGAAATTACTCCATGTTGAAACATATTCATATTATGCTTATTTCAAAGCATAATAACGGGTGGGTTTATATTAAATCGCTTCGAAAGAAGCTGTTCACATAATTAGGATCGAACTTCACTTTAGAAGTTCGTTTGATCCTCAATTATATTTCACAGCTTCTTTCTTTGCGATTGAGGTTTACTTTATGTAGTAGCGCCACCTACTGCTAGCCTTTGCACGGATTTTAGAGTCTATGATAAGGGTTCTTTTTTTTTTTTTTTTAACAACTGTCACGTTTCGCTCCCTATGTCAGCATCCAGTCTACAGAACTCATTCTGCGTTTCCGTGCTGTAGCCTGCGCACGTCGACTAAAATATATTAATTAGCTAGTTAAATTTTAAAAGTTTAAATGGTAAAAATTGTGCATCGAAGGAAGAGAAAATTCTCAAGAAAATAATTCGAGGAGGTTGAGACATCAAATTACAAATTCCGAAGAACCCAACGGTGTTGGGACTTATTAGAAAAAATGTCGTTGACACAAAAACTACCCACATTGTATGTGCGTGTAGTCATCGAGGTTCGATGCATACAATTAATTCTCCTATTTAGTCCGTTACTCGATAATAATATCGTCATTGGCGATTAATCTGATGTACGGTGGAGAATCTCTAATATAATTTTAATAAATATTAGAAAAAATGTCGTTGACACAAAAACTACCCACATTGTATGTGCGTGTAGTCATCGAGGTTCGATGCATACAATTAATTCTCCTATTCAGTCCGTTACTCGATAATAATATCGTCATTGGCGATTAATCTGATGTACGGTGGAGAATCTCTAATATAATTTTAATAAATATTAGAAAAAATGTCGTTGACACAAAAACTACCCACATTGTATGTGCGTGTAGTCATCGAGGTTCGATGCATACAATTAATTCTCCTATTTAGTCCGTTACTCGATAATAATATCGTCGTTGGCGATTAATCTGATGTACGGTGGAGAATCTCTAATATAATTTTAGTAAATATTAGAAAAAATGTCGTTGACACAAAAACTACCCACATTGTATGTGCGTGTAGTCATCGAGGTTCGATGCATACAATTAATTCTCCTATTTAGTCCGTTACTCTATAATAATATCGCCGTTGGCGATTAATCTGATGTACGGTGGAGAATCTCTAATATAATTTTAATAAATATTAGAAAAAATGTCGTTGACACAAAACTACCCACATGGAATGTGCGTGTAGTCATCGAGTTTCGATGCATATAATTAATTCTTTTGATTAGTCAGTTACCAGATAATATCGCCGTTGGCGATTAATCTGATTTGCGGTGGAGACGATCTTGCACGCCGAATCCAAGATTTGAAGTGCCCGAGCTACCTCCGTCATTATCAGCCTTTTTTTTTTTTGATACGATTAATGTCTCGGAAGAGGTCTAAAAACCAGCAGTTGTCGGCTGAAGATCTAAAGAATCTAAAGATAAGCCTGTTGAGGACTATCTTGTACCCGCAATTTGCAAATATTTACTTGCTCCCTTTATTAAATTTAGAAGCAAAAGCAGCATTGGCTGAAACTCTTACCAAACGAGATTCTATACATCAACAAAAAAAAAAAAAGGGCAAATTGGAATCGCCTTGGCAGCTTTATCGCAAGCGATGGTAATCATTTTCAATGAAACTTTGAAGCAAAAACTTTTAAAACTGCTGAGTTACGCTTGTCGCGATAGCCAGAATAGGGAAACTAAAACTCATCGTAACATAATAATGAGTTCCATAAACGTATGCCTGCGTGACACGCTGACCAATACAAGTTGCGATGATTATCTATTGGGAGGAGATGTTGCTGAAACGCTGCAAATTGCAAAAAACGACGACGTCATCTCCGCAGCCACAGCTGCCGGCTCGAGCTCCACAGCAGAGCTACACGTACCCGCCACGTAGGACCTACCACGAACGGTCGTGGAACACTAGCAACCAGCGGAAATAAACCACCAGGTGCAGTGCGATGGACGTTTACGATATTTTCATCAAAAATGGGCTTAGATAACGAGTGATCCATTAATATTATCGTGAATAGCTGGTTACTAAAGACCTTTTAAATATCTGCCCGCTAAACAAAGTAGCTCTTGTGTTTACCCAAGGTCAATACATGGCCATAAAGATTATATTTTAGCGTTGGATAAACTATTAAAAATAAATGCTATATTCGTATGTTCTCATGAGCCAGGTAAATTTTATCACAAATTTTTTCTTGTGCTCAAGCTATACGGTGAAAATCGCTTCATACATAATTTAAAATCTTTGAATTAATTTACTACAAAACACTTCAAAATGGAAGATTACAGAACCGCTGATAAGTTAACAAAACAATGCTACATGTTATTTTTTCATCAATGTTGATAAGTCTTTCCGAAAGTACCTTCGATTTGAATATAACAACGTTTTATATGAATTCAAATATTAAGCGTTTGACTTATGCACCGCTCTTTATATAAGTATTTACTAAAATATTAAAACCAGTCATGGAATTTTTACGTCGGGATAATTTTTTCATCCATAATATATCTAGATAATATATTTTACATTGGCAAAGATTGTGATGATTGTAATGAGAATGTTTGGATTACAAAACATATTTTAATAAATTTAGGTTTCATAATGCATACGAAAGAAGGTTGCTTTGTTCCTAGAACACAATGTAAATTCCTTGGGTTTATTTTTGATTCAGAGAAAATTATTTTAAAACTACCCACAAAAAAAAAAAAAAAAAAGTTCTTAAAATAGAAAAAATAATACACAAAGTTATTCGAGCAATTTAAAGGGGCTTTTCTCCTCTTAGAACAGGCCAATACACTAAAACTATCTATCCTGACGCATCATATACTGGCTAGGGCGGGTTTTGTGATGGAAAAGAGGCAGCGGGTCATTGGAAGGAAAGCGAGTCGTCGCTACACATTAATACTCTGGAATTAAAAGCAGTTTTTTCGGACTTAAAACATTCGCATAATTATGGTAGTTACGATTGTGATATATTGTTAAGAATAGATATTACCATTACCTGTATAAATAGAATGGGTAGTGTTCAGTTTTCACATATGGATCATATTACCCGAGACCAATGGAAATAGCGTGGAATGCGTAAGATCAATATCTTTACATCTTATATTACTTCAAAAGATAATATAGAAGCTGAGAGTTTGTCACGAAAACAGTTTAATGACACTGAATGGGATCTAAGTGACTATACCTTTAATAATATAACAAATAGGTTTGGAATACTATCGGTTGATCTTTTTGCAAACAGATGCAACTTATAATGTCCTATTTATGTAACCTGGAAAAATGACCCAGATGCAAAAACTCTTCAGAAAATTGTTAGTGAAAAGTCTGTGGGTATTGTGGTAGTACCATACTGGCCCACGCAACTATGGTTGCCATTGTTTAAAAGGTTGTGTTGTGATTGTATTTACTAAATACTAATTCGCTGAAATCTCCTTTCAGATCTGCGCTCAACCTTCATTAAACATTAACCTTGGTTGCCGCGAAATTGTTCAGAAAGCGTTAGTAAAAAGATCACTGTCTTCAAAGTCCGTTGAAATTATGTTGGCATCTTTGTTGGATAATTCTTACCGAGACAGTGTGAAGGAGGTATCAAGGCGTGGATTGAATATTGCAAAAATAATAATTTTAGTTTTACTCAAACTTCTAAACCAATAATTGTTCATTTTCTAACTGAAATTTTCGAAAAAGGTGCTAAGTACGGTACTATTAATAGCTATAGATCTGCATTATCATTAATATTAAACATAAATTCCCAATATGACAGGTTAAAAAGTTTCATGAAAGGAGTCGTTATGTGAAGACCAACCACATCAAGTATGATCTTACCTGGGATCCAGCAGTTGTATTGAGATACTTACCTACAAAATTTCCTAATGAAGACCTTGACTTAAAGACTCTTTTCCAAGAAAACTGTTACACTAATAGCTCTTGTAACGGAACATCGTGTTCAAATTTTATCCGTGACAAAGATTAAAAATATTTTAATAACTAAAAAAGGTACTTATAAAAGGGTTTATAAAAACCTCTAAATTTAATAGTAAACAGACCTTGGTAAAGTTTCCGTTTTTTAATATTCGTCCAGAAATTTGTCCAGCAAAAACCTTACAGATGTAGGTATATAAATAAAACGAAAATTTAAGGAAACCTGATAATTTGTTTATTAGTTTTAAGAAACATATAGGTTTCCAAACTTTAAGTCACTGGGTTAAAAACACTTTAACTCTCAGTGGTATTGATGAAAATATTTTTAGTGCACATAGTACATGACATGCTGCTACATCAAGAGCTATTTATTTAGGAGTTTCTATTGACCTATCAAAAAGACTGCAGGATGGTCGGATTCTTCCTCAGTCCTTGCTAGAAATTATAACAAACTTTGTAACGAAAAATAATTTGCCTAATCATTGTTGAATTGTTTTCAATAAGTATGTTTATTTACTATTGAAGAGTTTTACCTTACTACTCTGCCAATTCATTTCACTATAACTAATCTTTAAACATCCTACATAAAGTAAACCTCAATCGCAAAGAAAGAAGCTGTGAAATATAATTGAGGATCAAACGAACTTCTAAAGTGAAGTTCGATCCTAATTATGTGAACAGCTTCTTTCGAAGCGATTTAATATAAACCCACCCGTTATTATGCTTTGAAATAAGCATAATATGAATATGTTTCAACATGGAGTAATTTCAATTTATATTTGTATTTTACCCAACCCCAATATAGTGAAATGAACAAACAGGAATAAGACAGATTGACTTTAAACAAAATGAGTTCTGTAGACTGGATGCTGACATAGGGAGCGAAACGTGACAGTTGTTAAAAAAAAAAAAAAAAAGAACCCTTATCATAGACTCTAAAATCCGTGCAAAGGCTAGCAGTAGGTGGCGCTACTACATAAAGTAAACCTCAATCGCTTCGAAAGAAGCTGTTCACATAATTAGGATCGAACTTCACTTTAGAAGTTCGTTTGATCCTCAATTATATTTCACAGCTTCTTTCTTTGCGATTGAGGTTTACTTTATGTAGGATGTTTAAAGATTAGTTATAGTGAAATGAATTGGCAGAGTAGTAAGGTAAAACTCTTCAATAGTAAATAAACATACTTATTGAAAACAATTCAACAATGATTAGGCAAATTATTTTTCGTTACAAAGTTTGTTATAATTTCTAGCAAGCACTGAGGAAGAATCCGACCATCCTGCAGTCTTTTTGATAGGTCAATAGAAACTCCTAAATAAATAGCTCTTGATGTAGCAGCATGTCATGTACTATGTGCACTAAAAATATTTTCATCAATACCACTGAGAGTTAAAGTGTTTTTAACCCAGTGACTTAAAGTTTGGAAACCTATATGTTTCTTAAAACTAATAAACAAATTATCAGGTTTCCTTAAATTTTCGTTTTATTTATATACCTACATCTGTAAGGTTTTTGCTGGACAAATTTCTGGACGAATATTAAAAAACGGAAACTTTACCAAGGTCTGTTTACTATTAAATTTAGAGGTTTTTATAAACCCTTTTATAAGTACCTTTTTTAGTTATTAAAATATTTTTAATCTTTGTCACGGATAAAATTTGAACACGATGTTCCGTTACAAGAGCTATTAGTGTAACAGTTTTCTTGGAAAAGAGTCTTTAAGTCAAGGTCTTCATTAGGAAATTTTGTAGGTAAGTAGCTCAATACAACTGCTGGATCCCAGGTAAGATCATACTTGATGTGGTTGGTCTTCACATAACGACTCCTTTCATGAAACTTTTTAACCTGTCATATTGGGAATTTATGTTTAATATTAATGATAATGCAGATCTATAGCTATTAATAGTACCGTACTTAGCACCTTTTTCGAAAATTTCAGTTAGAAAATGAACAATTATTGGTTTAGAAGTTTGAGTAAAACTAAAATTATTATTTTTGCAATATTCAATCCACGCCTTGATACCTCCTTCACACTGTCTCGGTAAGAATTATCCAACAAAGATGCCAACATAATTTCAACGGACTTTGAAGACAGTGATCTTTTTACTAACGCTTTCTGAACAATTTCGCGGCAACCAAGGTTAATGTTTAATGAAGGTTGTGCGCAGATCTGAAAGGAGATTTCAGCGAATTAGTATTTAGTAAATACAATCACAACACAACCTTTTAAACAATGGCAACCATAGTTGCGTGGGCCAGTATGGTACTACCACAATACCCACAGACTTTTCACTAACAATTTTCTGAAGAGTTTTTGCATCTGGGTCATTTTTCCAGGTTACATAAATAGGACATTATAAGTTGCATCTGTTTGCAAAAAGATCAACCGATAGTATTCCAAACCTATTTGTTATATTATTAAAGGTATAGTCACTTAGATCCCATTCAGTGTCATTAAACTGTTTTCGTGACAAACTCTCAGCTTCTATATTATCTTTTGAAGTAATATAAGATGTAAAGATATTGATCTTACGCATTTCACGCTATTTCCATTGGTCTCGGGTAATATGATCCATATGTGAAAACTGAACACTACCCATTCTATTTATACAGGTAATGGTAATATCTATTCTTAACAATATATCACAATCGTAACTACCATAATTATGCGAATGTTTTAAGTCCGAAAAAACTGCTTTTAATTCCAGAGTATTAATGTGTAGCGACGACTCGCTTTCCTTCCAATGACCCGCTGCCTCTTTTCCATCACAAAACCCGCCCTAGCCAGTATATGATGCGTCAGGATAGATAGTTTTAGTGTATTGGCCTGTTCTAAGAGGAGAAAAGCCCTCTTCTAGATAATTTAACCACCAAGTAAAATCATCTTTATTATATCTGGGTAAATTCACTACCTGATCATAAGTAGGATTTTTATTTGTTGACAATATTTTAAATTGCTCCAATAACTTTGTGTATTATTTTTTCTATTTTAAGAACTTTTTTTTTTTTTTTTTGTGGGTAGTTTTAAAATAATTTTCTCTGAATCAAAAATAAACCCAAGGAATTTACATTGTGTTCTAGGAACAAAGCAACCTTTTTTCGTATGCATTATGAAACCTAAATTTATTAAAATATGTTTTGTAATCCAAACATTCTCATTACAATCATCACAATCTTTGCCAATGTAAAATATATTATCTAGATATATTATGGATGAAAAAATTATCCCGACGTAAAAATTCCATGACTGGTTTTAATATTTTAGTAAATACTTATATAAAGAGCGGTGCATAAGTCAAACGTTTAATATTTGAATTCATATAAAACGTTGTTATATTCAAATCGAAGGTACTTTCGGAAAGACTTATCAACATTGATGAAAAAATAACATGTAGCATTGTTTTGTTAACTTATCAGTGGTTCTGTAATCTTCCATTTTGAAGTGTTTTGTAGTAAATTAATTCAAAGATTTTAAATTATGTATGAAGTGATTTTCACCGTATAGCTTGAGCACAAGAAAAAATTTGTGATAAAATTTACCTGGCTCATGAGAACATACGAATATAGCATTTATTTTTAATAGTTTATCCAACGCTAAAATATAATCTTTATGGCCATGTATTGACCTTGGGTAAACACAAGAGCTACTTTGTTTAGCGGGCAGATATTTAAAAGGTCTTTAGTAACCAGCTATTCACGATAATATTAATGGATCACTCGTTATCTAAGCCCATTTTTGATGAAAATATCGTAAACGTCCATCGCACTGCACCTGGTGGTTTATTTCCGCTGGTTGCTAGTGTTCCACGACCGTTCGTGGTAGGTCCTACGTGGCGGGTACGTGTAGCTCTGCTGTGGAGCTCGAGCCGGCAGCTGTGGCTGCGGAGATGACGTCGTCGTTTTTTGCAATTTGCAGCGTTTCAGCAACATCTCCTCCCAATAGATAATCATCGCAACTTGTATTGGTCAGCGTGTCACGCAGGCATACGTTAATGGAACTCATTATTATGTTACGATGAGTTTTAGTTTCCCTATTCTGGCTATCGCGACAAGCGTAACTCAGCAGTTTTAAAAGTTTTTGCTTCAAAGTTTTATTGAAAATGATTACCATCGCTTGCGATAAAGCTGCCAAGGCGATTCCAATTTGCCCTTTTTTTTTTTTTTTTTTGTTGATGTATAGAATCTCGTTTGGTAAGAGTTTCAGCCAATCCTGCTTTTGCTTCTAAATTTAATAAAGGGAGCAAGTAAATATTTGCAAATTGCGGGTACAAGATAGTCCTCAACAGGCTTATCTTTAGATTCTTTAGATCTTCAGCCGACAACTGCTGGTTTTTAGACCTCTTCCGGGACATTAATCGTATCAAAAAAAAAAGGCTGATAATGACGGAGGTAGCTCGGGCACTTCAAATCTTGGATTCGGCGTGCAAGATCGTCTCCACCGCAAATCAGATTAATCGCCAACGGCGATATTATCTGGTAACTGACTAATCAAAAGAATTAATTATATGCATCGAAACTCGATGACTACACGCACATACCATGTGGGTAGTTTTGTGTCAACGACATTTTTTCTAATATTTATTAAAATTATATTAGAGATTCTCCACCGTACATCAGATTAATCGCCAACGGCGATATTATTATCGAGTAACGGACTAAATAGGAGAATTAATTGTATGCATCGAACCTCGATGACTACACGCACATACAATGTGGGTAGTTTTTGTGTCAACGACATTTTTTCTAATATTTACTAAAATTATATTAGAGATTCTCCACCGTACATCAGATTAATCGCCAACGACGATATTATTATCGAGTAACGGACTAAATAGGAGAATTAATTGTATGCATCGAACCTCGATGACTACACGCACATACAATGTGGGTAGTTTTTGTGTCAACGACATTTTTTCTAATATTTATTAAAATTATATTAGAGATTCTCCACCGTACATCAGATTAATCGCCAACGACGATATTATTATCGAGTAACGGACTAAATAGGAGAATTAATTGTATGCATCGAACCTCGATGACTACACGCACATACAATGTGGGTAGTTTTTGTGTCAACGACATTTTTTCTAATATTTATTAAAATTATATTAGAGATTCTCCACCGTACATCAGATTAATCGCCAACGACGATATTATTATCGAGTAACGGACTAAATAGGAGAATTAATTGTATGCATCGAACCTCGATGACTACACGCACATACAATGTGGGTAGTTTTTGTGTCAACGACATTTTTTCTAATAAGTCCCAACACCGTTGGGTTCTTCGGAATTTGTAATTTGATGTCTCAACCTCCTCGAATTATTTTCTTGAGAATTTTCTCTTCCTTCGATGCACAATTTTTACCATTTAAACTTTTAAAATTTAACTAGCTAATTAATATATTTTAGTCGACGTGCGCAGGCTACAGCACGGAAACGCAGAATGAGTTCTGTAGACTGGATGCTGACATAGGGAGCGAAACGTGACAGTTGTTAAAAAAAAAAAAAAAAAAGAACCCTTATCATAGACTCTAAAATCCGTGCAAAGGCTAGCAGTAGGTGGCGCTACTACATAAAGTAAACCTCAATCGCAAAGAAAGAAGCTGTGAAATATAATTGTTTAAGACTTCCTATTCAATTTAGAACGTATTATGTTTGTTTATATAAAAAGTATATTTGCAGTCACAAAACTAAATAGAAGTAAACACAAATTAGGCGAATTAATTCAAACGCTGAAGGCAGGCAGCCCTATCACATGTGAACTCACACTTCCCGTTTGCGTTCGCTCCCGAACGGTCGTGTCTGCGGCCGCTCCCGAGTGTTCGTATTGCGCTGCCCTTGTTCCCTCCCCCGCACTCGTGCGGGTCAGGTGCCAAGTTAAGCTCTTTCGGAAAGTTTTCTCTTGTGGAGGCTGTGTGGTGTCGGGGCTAATTCATCTGCCCTTTTCAGGGCGGACCCGACTGCTGCCGGCCGAAGCATCGCTGGTCAGGTGGATACGTAACCGTGACAACTAAGCCTGATCGTCCGCCGTTCACCGGCAATAGGTCCGTACTAGGTCGTTTTCTTTTCCAGCGCAGTTTGTCTTCGATAGACTTTCTTTCAGCCCAGCATTACGCCTCGTCACCCTGAGTGTACCGAGCATCAATGCGAAGCTAATCGCCGTCGTATTCGTGAACTTAACCGAGAGGTTCAACTCTATTATCGTGAGACCATTGATGCTAATAAAAAGTACAACGACGAGACCGACCGGACCGAATTCCTGAATAAGGAATTGGCCGCCCGTCCCTCGTCCACAGAATTCAAAAAGCTGTCTTCAGATTTCAGCCAGTTGTCCAGCGAAAAACAATCACTGGAAGCCCAATATGCAGCCGAGAAGGAAGCTCTTCTCGCTCAAATCGAGTCCATGCGAGAGCAATTGTCAGCTCGTTCCCAGGTCGCCTCTATTTCTCAGGGGTTCCAAACCGATTCTCCGGCGTCTCCAGACCCATCTGAGTTCGTCGGTCCTTTTTCAGATCGCATATCGGTAGATTCCACCGCATGCAAACGGAAAACTACCCCGCCAGGTAGTGATTCCGACTCCCCTCCGTTAGTTTCAGAATCTCCTGCTCCGTTCACAGAGGTTCGCAAAAAGTCAAAGTCAAAGAAGAAGAAGCAAGATGCTTCTTCGACTTTATCTCCATCCGTTTCAGCTGCTCCAGCCGCTGTTCCTGCTCCGCAAAATGTCGCACCGGCGTCTGCTCCTGTGCCTTTTGTTTCAGCGATTCCGGCGTCACAGCCTGCGTCCAATCAGATTCGGCTCCGCCGAAAGTCAAGTCTCCGCCCCCCGTCTTTCTACGGGACAAGAGCCGCTGGACCGAGGTCTCAGCTCTCTGCGGTAGACACAATCCCAAGATCCAGTATAGTAAAGCATCCAACGTGGGTGACTCTATTAAGGTCGTTGTCAATTCCATTCCCGATTTCAGGAATCTCACTCGGCTTCTTGTTGATCAAAAGCTCGAGTACCACACTTACGCCCTCCCTGAGGAGCGTAAGATTCGTGCCGTCCTCAGGAACGTGCCGTTCGAGCTCTCGAACGAGCAAATCCAAGAGGACTTGTCTTCTCAAGGCTTCCCCGTCGAATCTGTGCACAAAATGCACAGCCGCCGAGGCAAGCAGTTCCCACTTGCGCTAGTAATCCTAGCGAAGAGCCCGCAAGGGCAGTCCATTTTCAGAGGCAAGCCCACCGTGTGTGGTCTCTCCAACATCCGCGTCGAAACCCCACACAAGCGTGGTTTCCCAGGTCAGTGCCACCGCTGCCAATTGTATGGTCATGCGGCGGCAAACTGTTTTGCTTCCCCTAGGTGCGTCAATTGCCTAGATCCGCATGGGACTTAGGAGTGCTCTCGCACTCCCGAATCGCCCACCGCTCCGTCCTGCGTCTTGTGCGGCCAGTCAGGCCACACAGCAAACTTTCGCGGCTGCCCCAAGGCACCGCGTGCTGCCAGGGCTACCGTGAAGCCCATCGAGAACTGGAGAGAGCGACCGCAGCCTAGCTCGGACGCCCCTCCAGTCAGTTCAAAGGCCCCTAAGGCCTTTACTTCTATCGTTCCAGGTCAGCGCAGCCGGGTCGTGACTCAATCGCAACCGGCTGCCAAATCGGCTTCCCAGTGCCAGAACGCAAATGGTTCTCAAGACCGCATGGCGTTCTGGATCCAGCTCGCTCCCATCGACGAGATCCTGGCTTTCGGCGCCGCTCTCGACGCCAGCCCAGAGGGTTTCAACGGTGCTCTTCCGGTCCTAACCAAGTTCGCTCCCCTTATTAGGAAACTCCAGCAAGCTCAACGTTTCTAAACGTAGTCCTTCTTTCCAGCATTCCTATCTCAGAGTGAGTCTGATCACTCTAGATAATCTCTTAGTTTCAGCTTTGTCATTTCTGCTAGTCTTAGCTTCTGAATTTCTCGCTTTCAGTTCCTTTTGGCGGCAGCCGTCCGGATGCCGCTCACTGCGCAGCCTCTCTCTCCAATTGGCTGTCGCTCCGATAAATGATCAATAACCTGAATCAAGGTAGGTCGTTAAGGGGGATGTTTAGTGGGTATGCTCGGCTTCACTGAGTGAGTCTCCACACTGTCTGGGCATTCTATTTTCCGTTAGCCACTGGGGTTAATAGCTCATAGAATGCCCATTCGTCCGTAATAGGATTCATCCTCCTCCCGCTAAAGCTAGCTTTACTGGTTAAAGCTTGTTTTAGGGGGTGCCAAAAAATTTCTGTGGCGGAAAAACAAAAAAAAAAAAAAACATGTGAACAGACCGCGGCGCTGTTGGCATTTATTTCAAAGATGCGGCCGAGTTAAAGTACTGTAGATATGTGTATTGTGGCAATACTAAGTCTGTACACTAAAGTAAAAGTACCGTCACTCAACAGTAATAATATCTTTTTCTCGTCACCTTTTCTTTGGTCTTAACAGATATCATAAATTACGAGTATACAGGTAGAATACTTATCCTTTTGTCAGCTTTGGGCTAAAGAATTGTTCTTTTAATTAACTGGATGGACCTTTCCTTAATCCGACAACAACTAGGTTTACTTATGAATCCAGGGACCCTTGACAAGAAGACCCGTTAAATCTTTTTTTTTACATGTTGGCACCAGTTTTCATTATTGTTAATTAAATAATAATTGAAGATCAAACGAACTTCTAAGTGAAGTTCGATCGAAATTATATGAGCAGCTTAATTCGAAGCGATTTATTAGGTTTACTTATTGTAGTATCGGTCCCATGTGTCAGCCTTACACGGTTATTTTAGAGTCTTTTTTTTTTTTTGTATTGGCAACACTGCTTCACCTCCGGCTCCTAATTAACCGGCCCTTTTGGAATCATTTTGTTTAAAGCCGAATTATATAAAAATGTAATGGATTATTCTATTTATAGGATAAACCATTGCATGGTAAGGTAAAAAAAAACGATAAGCACAGGTAAGTATTTTACTTATATTAAGATATAAGGGTTGGGATATTTATTTTCAGTAAATAAATAAGTAATATATATGTTTCGTTTTAAACTGGGAGGGTGATTATAAATCGCTTCGAATTAAGCTGCTCATATAATTTCGATCGAACTTCACTTAGAAGTTCGTTTGATCTTCAATTATATTTCGCAGCTTAATTCTTTGCGATTTATTAGGTTTACTTATTGTAGGATGTTCAGAGAGAAAATAAGTAAAATAGCTTACATGATCAACAATTATTATCCATTTTTAGTTTTAATATAGCAATTAAATCACTTTCCATACAAAATATAACAACATAATTAGGTACCTACATTAATTATTATGTAGGCATAAAATCACTCAAAATAGTTGTTGCGAAATTGCTAGAATTTTCAATAATTTCTTTGTTATATTTAGCGAATACATTGGAAGAGTTACTCCAGCCAGCGGCTTTTCTAATTGTATCTAAATTAACTCCAAGCTTGTTGGCCTTAGATGTTGCAGCATGCCGAGTGCTGTGAGCACTGAACAGCGAAGTGTCGATTCCACTTTCATACAGAGTCTGTTTTATCCAATTACTTAATCTTTGTGAAGATAGTTTTGAATGTGGCTTTTTATAACTTATAAATAAATATTTACAGTTTTTACGAAGTTCTCTTGTTTTGTTAATATATGATTCTATACACCGGACAGGACAAATCTCTGGACGTTCATTATAAAAAGGGAGCCTTAATAATGGTTGGGGTGAATGTAGTTTGGAGGTTTTAATTATGTCTGGAATTTTAATAAACATTTCAACACTACATTTACTTATATTATCGAGGTGCATTAAAGATAATGTCTGCTTTTTTTTTTTTTTTTTTGAGCCAAAAAATTAAGGACTATGTTTGTGTCCCATGTGACCTCATATTTAGGATTTGTAGGCCTTAGCTTGTAGACTCCAG